>CM034621.1:12288491-13545875 GCA_020080225.1 Gynochthodes officinalis | reverse complement strand
ACAAGATTGGAATAGTCAAAAGTAACTCTATGGACAAGGTTTCAGAGGAATATAAGGTGCCTGATACAGGGATTAAGATGGGGTCTAAGCCTGTAGTAGATGATTTTAAGAAGATTTCTTCTCGGAAACTACAATGTAGGAGAAAAAGCCACCTGTGTTACAGATGGAGTGAAAGGTTTGGACCAAGGTATCAAATAGGCTGAAACACTTTAACTTTATGGTAGTTGATGAGGAAGAAGAGGAATGCAGCAGATAGACCTCAGAGGATTCAAAACATACTCAAGGTAGCACTGAACTTTTGATGGATGTGTCATTATATGCCTTGTCTGAAGATCTAAAGAGAAAGTCTATTACCCTTTAAGGAGTGATCAAAGGGTAATTGGTTCATATACTAGTGGATACTAGGAGTACAAATAGCTACATAAATTGCAGTATAAATTGCAGTAAATTGGATTGAAATGTTAGACTATAGCACCCTTTTAGTAACCATTGTGGATGGGGGTCAAGTCACTAGTGCAGCTTTGTGTCCTCTAGCTAAATGGGAGATACAAGGGTACCCTTTTTTGTTTGATCTAAAAGTCATAGAGTTTGGGGGATAGGATATGATACAAGGGGTAGACTAGATGTGCGAATACAGTCTCATAACATTTGATTTCAAGTAGTTGCATATACAAATAGAGCAAAAAGGAGGGAAATGCTTGTTGCAAGGATGTGCACAGTGGCCCAAGATGTAGCTGATCAGAGGTGAAACCTTAGCTAAACATGACAAAGAGATGAGGAAAGCACTATTTAGGATGCAAGTTTCTCAAGATTCCAAGGAGGCCATGTCAGACCAGGGATTCCAGAATCTCCCTCCTATTGTTTCTAGGGTCTTAACACAATATTCTAAAGTCTTTGCCACCTAAACACCTGCCACCACCTAGAGAAATTGACCACCAAATCCCCCTTAAACCTAATGCTCAACCATTCAAGCTAAAACCCTATAGGTATCCCCATTCTAAGAAGTCTGAAATAGAAAGACAAGTTTTTGAGATGTTCAAATCAAGAATTGTGCAAAACAATAATAGTCCATTTGCTTCGCCATTATTGTTAGTCAAATAGAAAGATAATACATGGAGATTTTATGTGGATTATAGACAATTAAATGCTCTTACTGTTAAAGACAAGTACCCTATTCCCAATATAGATGAGCTACTAGATGAACTCTTTAGCTCAAAATATTTTTCCAAGCTTGATATTAGGTTAGGCTATCACTGGATACTTGTCAAGGCCCAAGATATTCACAAAACAGTCTTCCAAACACACCAAGGCCATTTTGAATTTGTGATTATGCCTTTTGATTTAACCAATGCATAAGTTACATTCCAATCCCTTATGAACCAGATATTTTAGCCCTATATTAGAAAACTTCTACTAGTTTTTTTGATGACATACTTGTTTATAGTCCAAATCTAAAATGCCATGCAAAGCACTTAGAATGTACGCTCAAGATTATAGAACAACATCAACTTTATGTTATATTGTCCAAATGTTCATTTGCCCAATATTTAGTGGAATTTTGGGGCATATTATCTCTAAAAATGGGTTAGTGTGGATACAACAAAAGTTGAAAGCGTTAGATCCTGGCCTACACCTACTTCTGTGAAGTCACTAAGAGGATTCTTGGGATTAGCTAGTTACTACAAGAGATTTATCCAAGGGTATAGAATTATCAAAAAGCCTTTAACTAACTTGTTGAGGAATGAGGCTTTCCAGTGATTTGAAATAGCTTTCAAAGCTTTTGAACAACTGAAAACAGTATTATCTAATGCACTAGTCTTGAGAACGCCTGATTTTTCAAGCCCTTTGTCATTGAGACTGATGCAAATGATAATGGAATGAGAGCTATGTTAATACAGGAGGGGTAGCCTATAGCCATTTTGAGCAAGGCATTTAAGACTAAAAACCTTGGACTTTCTACCTATGAGAAATAGTTGTTGGCCTTAGTGTTAGTTGTAGATAAATAGAGGCACTATCTAATAGGCCATCGTTTTATTATAAAACTAACCAACATTCTTTGAAATATTTGCTAGAACAGAAGCTAAATACCAGCTTACAGTACAAATGGCTGGCAAAGTTGTTGGGTTGGATTATGAAATTCAGTATAAAAAAGAGAGTTGAAAATAAGGTGGCTAATGCCTTATCAAAGAGAATGGAGGAAGAGCAACAGAAGGGCAAGAATCTAGAGGAGATAGAAACTCTAGGGAAAAGAACTTCCGAAAACGCACAAAGGCAGCAAGAAGGAGAGGATGATGAAGGGCTAATTCAGAAGGATCAAGTGTTAGAAGGAATTATATTGTAGATGGAGAGAAATGTGCATGCTGTTACAGTGTTAAAACCAGTTTAGATATGACAAATAGAAGAAAAGTACGTGAAGGATAAGGAATGTAGAGATTTTATTGCTAGATTTCTATTGGATGCTAAGGCTATACTTGACTTTGACTATTTCTAAGGCATATTAAAGAAAAAGAGAAGGATATATGTGGACAAATCTGCTGGGGTCAAGAAAATACTAGTACAAGCAATGCATTCCAATCCCTTAGGAGGGCATTTTGGCCAAAGGGCTTGCTTGGAGTAACATTGCAGTTTAGCTCATCACACCATCCCCAAAGTAATGGCTAGACTAAAAGGCTTAATCAGTGCCTGGAAACATATTTAAGATGTTTTGCTAGTGACAAGACCTCCACATGGCTAAAATGGTTGCCCCTAACTGAGTGGTTGTACAATACTAATTACCACACCAGTATCTCTATGACCCCTTATGAGGCATTGTATGGCAATAAAACTACTCCCTTTCCTTTGGGATTTATGACTAAAGTGGTAGTACCAACAGTAGCTAATGCAATTTAGCAAAGAAAAATAGTGCAACAAGTGCTGAAAGATGACTAAGGCCAGAAGTAGAATGAAGAAGCTTCTAAACATGAAGAGGTCAAAAAGAAACTTTGCAGTGGGAGACTGGGTTTATTTAAAGCTACAGCCTTATAAACAACAAACAATTGCTCTTAAATTATGCCTTAAGCTTTTTGGGAGGTTTTATGGCCCCTTTAAGGTAATAGAGGAGATTGGCTTAGTGGCATACAAGTCGAAGCTGCCTGATCATGTAAAGGTACGTACAATTTTTCATTTGTCATTGTTGAAAAAGCATTTGGGACAAGTTCCAGTTAAGATCAGTGAGCTTCCAAAGTTCAATGCTGCTGATATTTGCCATCTAGAACTTGAACCTATGCTATAAAAGAGGATAAGCCAGAGGAATCAACAGAAAGTAGTGTAGTGGTTGATTCAGTGGAAAGCCATGGATCAAGAAGATGCATCATGGGGAGATTATTCTTTTATTAAGCTGTAGTTTCTAGCTTTTTAGGCTTGAGGACAAGCCTTGAGCTTTAAGGACTAGGGAATGTGAAGCCAAGAAAGCCTCAATGTCATTCTACTTAAATTTACATACATGAAGGCTAGAATCAAACAGCATCGTATGAACTTGCCTCTTTTAGTAGAACAACACTGCATTGCATCAAAGGAATTAGGGCATAATTTGGGTGATGCATTTGGAGCCCTAATTGCTTGTTTAATTTAGTTAAACTCAATCGTTTAGTTTAAGGCATAATTAGGCAAAATAAATTAAGTTAGGAGCTATATAAGCAGTAGGAGTTGTGTTGTTCAATTTGGTTGTAATGATGTTTCTTGTCTTTTTCCTTCCCCTATCTTTTTTTTTTGTTGGTAACCTGGGACTCCTACACCAGCTGACTCTTTGGATCGCCTGGCCAAGCATCAATCCAGAGTCGACTGCAACTACCACACACTATAGCAATAGTTTAAGTTAGGGGTACACTATAAGGCAGCAGTGAGAATCGAACCTTGGCATTGCTTTTGGAATTCAATCCCCTTACCGCTAGACCACCCCTTGGTAGTTTCCTTCCCCTATCTTTCTATTCTCCCTTCCTCCTTATTCCCTAAATTCTCTTCTCCACTCTCTGTCTTTTCTTTCTTCCTTCCTCCATTGTTGTACTATCTCTTCTTGCTTGAGCTCCATTCTGTTAGTTGGTTAGTAAAGTTGAAAAAATCTCTTTTATTTTCTTGTTATTAGAATTTTATTCAGTAAAGGCTAAACAATAATCAAAGTATTGGCTATTAAAGGAGACAAACCAAAAAAATGTATATGTGTCATAGGCTCCTTAATTTCTAAACAAATAATTGATGAATAAAATTTGTTCCTTTCTTTAATTGCTTTTTGGAATCCTTCTAGCTTCTTATTCTTTTTTGCCTTTCTTTTTGCAATTCTGTTTCCCAATAATTAATTCTCTTCTGCAATTTGTAATTTTTTGGAATTCCTTAGATTCTTGATAATTTGGTATCAAAGTAGGAGATCTAGAGTTTTGTTGCTATGGCAGAGGGAAATCAGTTCAAATCCTTGGAAAACCAACTCAAGAAACAAGATGCAAAGATAAAGGAAACGAATGATCAAGTGCAAAAGTAATTATCTGAAGTTTAGATGTAGATGGCTGAGTTCAAGGGCAGAATGGGTAATATGGAAGCTAAACTAGAAGCTTGGATGAATATGATTGCCATGAAGGAGAATTGCCCAAAAGAAAATAATAGGGATTAGCTTAAAACTCCCTTGTTGCCTACTCTTGATGCTAGATTTAGATTGGTTCAGACAATATGATGAGAATACAACCATCATAGGAGAAATGGAATAGGCATCAGTAGTATCAACCATACATTTATCCCAAAGTGGAATTTGCTTGTTTTAGGGGTGAAAATTCAAGAGAATGGATTAGAAAACACATCAAGTTTTTCCAAATCAATCAGATTGAGGAAAATATTAAAATAGATATAGCAAAGATGTATCTTGCAGGAAAGGTTGATATTTGGTTTTAGAATCTAAAAATGGTGAAAGGAAAAATTTCGTGGGATCAGTTGATTGAGATGTTGATTAAGAGGTTTGCAAAGAAATGCACTAAAGATGAAGTTGAAGAATTTAATAAATTGTAGTAGACTGGTTTAGTCCAGAATATTAGGAAAGATTTGAAGAATTGACATATTTGGTCTTGGCAAGAAATTCTCACTTTTCAAAATACTACTTTATCTCTAGTTTTGTTGTGGTAAGGATGATGAAGCCAATCTCTCTTATGGGTGCATTTCAAGTTGCACATGTAAGAGCAAACTTTAGAATTGATTACCCAAAGATTAAAAGGGAATTTCAAGACTGCTGTTGATCCTGAATATGGAATAGTTAGAAGCTCTAATGGAACAAATGGACAATACAATATCCCTTCTGAAAACTATCACAAGATCGGGAATCAAGATAGAGGAGGAATTAAAAAGATTTTAGCACAAGAAATTGAGAATCAAAGGAATCTTGGATTATGCTTTAGATGTGAGGAAAAATATGAGTTTGGCCACTAGTGCAAGATGAAACAAATTAACTTTGTGGTTATAAGAAGAGGAAACAAAACTATTGAATGCACTCCAAGAAGAATGCTTCAATTCAGATCAGCTTGGGATCGCAATAGAAATGTCATTACATGTCTTATCATAGAACATAAAGAGACAAACTATTACACTGCAAGGGAACATCAGAGGCACAATAGTCCATATTCTAGTGGATACAAGTAGATCAGATAGCTATATCAACTACAAGCTGGTGGAACCCCTTTCTTTGGAATACAAATGTACCACTCCTTTCATAGTAACCATTGCTGATGGTAATAACATCACAGGATCTACTGTGTCCTGTAGTCAAGTGGCAACTTCAATCTTGTGAATTTTGTCATGACCTCAAAATAATGGACATTGGTGAATAGGAATCTTATTCAAGGAGCATATTGGATGTTTCATATAGTCCCATAACATATGAATTTAGAGAATTGACCATTTAGAATATATAAGAAGTTGAGAAACTGACATTGAATGGCTGTGTGGAATTGCCTAATCTTCAATTGGTCAAAAGGAAACCTAAGAATGAACTGTAGGTAGAAAGGTTGAGCAATAGGGACAACCAGCAATTGTTTACATGAGGAAGCACACGTGGAAGTTCAAGCTAACATTCCTTTTGACCATTTAGAATATACAAAAAGGTGAGAAACTGACATTGAATGGCTATGTGGAATTGCCTAAGCTCCAATTGGTCAAAAGGAAGGCTAAGAATGAATTGTAGGCAGAAAAGTTGAACAATAGAACCAACTTGCGATTGTTTACATAAGGAAGTACAATTGGAAGTTCAAGCTAGCATTCCTCAGGAATATAAAATCACTACCACACTGTTTGAACTCAATAAGGTAGATATTTATGTTTTCAACTCAGTTGAAATTTTTGCAGAGTCGTATGGTTTTGCACAATCAACAACAAATTGCTTAACAATTAATTCAATTGAATTACTTGACAATGAATGAAGCATCATGAGAAGACCTCTAATTTATCAAAAAAACAAATTTCAAATTTCTAGGCTTGTGGATAATCCTATTTCTAAATGGAAGGAATTTGTCACAAATTCTCCTTAATTTCTGAACAAATAATTGAAATGATGTCATTGGACTCAAAGGAGAAAACAATTAAATGCTACCGTTTGGATCGAGGTAGTGGAAACCTAAAGTAGTTGGAAGTCCATTGTAATTTACAAATAGGGGTTGATGATAGTGGCAGATTAAGCAATGATTGCTGAATAAAATATGTTCCTTCATTTAACTACTTTATAGAAGGATCTAATTTCTTCTTCTCTTCTTTTCCTATCTTTCTGCCTTATTTTCTTTCTGCAATTTTGTTTCCCAATTCTTAATTCTCTTTAGCAATTTGTCATTTTCAAGAATTCCTTAGATTCTTAACAATATGGCACCTTTAAATTTTTATGCTAGTTATGAGATTTGACCAATACCTAAAAAGAGTTTAATAGTCTCATTTATGGTCAACACCTTTATTGAAATTTGGTTATTAAAATACTATGTTTCGTCCTTTGGAATTAGTTTCAAAAAATTTTCAAAAAAAAAAATTCTCAAAAAAATTCAAATAATCTTTTATTTTCTCTCAAAAATCACATAAAATTTAAAATTCCAACCAAAATTATTCTCACATTACTTTAAAAAAAAATTCATCTAATTTTTTTTTGTTCTTCATCCAAAACAAAATTCCACACAAAAATTTCAGTTAAATTTTTTTTCACTTCACAATAAAAATATTATCAAGAACAAGAAAAAACATATAACAAACATATGTTATGAAAACTAATTTTGGGTATTGCCAAACCCCATCAAGTTAGGATACTGAATATCAAAAGTTCTTTAGGGATTTATGAAATAAAGTATCATTTTATGATTTAACAAGTTCAAACCACTTTCATCACATTGTTTGGAAGACAAAACCATCAAGTAAAAAATAATAAGAATAATAATAATAACAAAAATATCAAGTTTTGGCTTGTGTTTGTTGCCAAAGTAAGGAGTTGCCACCTAGAGCAACTCTTCCCTAAATAGCAAAACTATCCACTAAAATTTCTTTTCTTGGCAAGCAGTGAGGACTCACTTGGTAAATAACATGCTATGTATATTCACTTAAGTCCTACCATATACTCTTCGGCAATAGTTTGGTATTACAGGTTCGATACCCATTTCCATTCTCTAGCCTAACATTAGATTGTTCTTTTTGTTTTTTGTATTTGAGGGAAAAACATTATATTGATTTAAATTTGTTTGGGACATTAACAAATCAATAGTGTTATTCAATCTAAACCAAAAAAAGTATGACTTCATGTTGGTGTATATATGGCAAAGAAAAAAATATAGAATTTTGTAAGATAGGTTTCAAATCGTGAATTTGATTTACTTTTGTTTTAGATTAAATTTGTCTGCTATAGTGTGCAAACAATCAAGGACAAATTTCCTTTAGGATAAGATGAAATTTGGTTAAATATACTATGCACTTAGTATTCCAACCCACTAGGAACAATGGAAAAATAGTGTAGTATTTTCTAACTATTGGACGCATATTTTTTGCAACAAATAAAACCCCAACTAGACCTTTTATCATGGTTGAAATATTGTAACTAAAAATAAATGGAGAATTGTAATTCTTGAGAATGAAGAATAGTGACTCTTGAGCTGTGACTTTTGGAAATGAAGAGTTATAACCATTGGAAATAAAGTGTTGCAATTTTCAACTTTACATTTTTTCATTTTCTGAAATTTTGGAAATCTTCAATAATCTCCTGCCATTTTTAAAATTTTGAAAATGTAATATAAATGTCTCAAAATTTTTTGATAATCATATGCATAAATAATGGTATCTTTTGATTGAACCATTATCTTAGTGAAGGTTCTTTGTGACAAGTCAATACAAGATGGTGGAGAAGCGTTAAACCATTTGTATAATTGAGAAGTTACATAAACATATCACATATAGATTCGGTACCTTTCCAAATGTTATGTATCATACATTAGGTCTTGGATCTATCATTTTCATGAATGTTTCCAAAGCTAAGCCCAAAACTTTATGAATGCCCGAAATCCAACATTCACATAGGCAGACTATTAATGCCCCTATCATTTGTAGCATTATCAAGGTTTGTTAAGAATCCTAAATTCAACCTTTTTTTGTTTGGCAGGTGTATTTGCACTACCCTTATGAAAATATTTAATATCATGCACTGACCACTAGATTATGTACTTTACACTAAATTCAAGACTAGACGTTGAATCTAGCGTTGAATTGAGGTTCCACCATTAGTGATCATTAATGTTGGGCTTTAGTCCCATCCCTTTTGATGTTTTGTACACCAAGTCTATAGATAATTATTTTGTTAAAGGACCACTTAAATTTTCTTTTGACTTTACAAAATAAATTTTAATCGCTCCGTTTGAAATCAAAACTTTGACAAGACTATGTCTCAACCCAATATGAGTTGATTTTCCATTATACACTTAGCTATAGGCTTTTGCAAGAGTTGGAGCACTATCACAGTGTATATATATAGGTGATATAGGTTTTGGCCACATGAAATGTCATGTAACAAATTACATAGCCATTCAGTTTCTTTGCTGGTTGATGCAAGAGCCACAAACTTTGTTGCCATGGTAGAGTCAATTGTGTAAGTCTATTCCTTAGAATCCCAAGAAATTGCTCCTCCACCAATATGAAGATCCAATCACTTGTTGATGAATGATCTTCTTTATTTGTTGTTCAACTAGCTTTTGAATATCTTTCTAAAACTGAAGGATCACCACTATAATAAACTTCATAATTTTTAGTGGCTTTTAAATATCTCAAAATTCTTATCACACTTAACCAATGTGTTTTACGTTGATTGCTTGTGTATCTATTCAATAGATTAATAGCATAAACTATGTCTAGTTGAATGCAAGTCATAACATACATTAAGCATCCCATCACCTTGGCGTATTCTAATTGAGACACTAGATTCCCACTATCTTTGATAAAATCAATTTTGGGATCTATTGGTGTATAGGCCGGTTTACAATCAAATTGATTGGACCATTTAAGAATCTTTTCAATATAGTGAGATTGAGATAGTATAATGCTACCTTGTCTTTATTCGATTCTTATTCCTAATATGACATTTGTGTCCTCATATCTTTCATATCAAATTTGTTTGATAGCAACTTTTTGGTTTTGACGACTTGTCCCAAGTCTATATGAAAAATCAATATATCATCTACATATAAACATATAATAACACCTTTTCCATCATTATATTTGCTTTAAATACATATATTAGATTCATTGATTTTGAATCCACTAGAGCAAGTATCATTTGATAAAATTTTTGTTGCCATTGCTTAAGTACTTGTTTCAATCCATATAAGGATTTGATAAGTTTACACACTTTATGCTTTTGCCCAAGTATGACAAACCTTTGAGCTATTTCATGTATACCATCTCATCCAAGTCACTATTTAGGAATGCCATTTTGACATCCATTTGATGAATAACCCAGTTTTGAATTGAAGCAAGAGCAAATAGTACTCTTATTGTTGCATTTCTTGCTATTGGAGAATATGTACCAAAATAGTTGATTCATTCCTTTTGAGTAAAACCTTTGGGCACTAACCTGGCTTTGAACTTATCAATAGTTCCATCAACCTTTAAATTATTTTTTTCTGAAAGCCCACTTGCAATCAATAGGTTTAGAACCAAGTAGTAAGTCAATTAATTGCCATGTTTTGTTGGCCATAATTGAGTCCATTTCATCATTTATTGCTTCCCCCCAAAATGAAGTATCTTGTGATTTTATTGCTTCTTCATATGTTTTGGGAATAAGGAATTTCATTACTTATTGTTTCTTCCACAAGATAAGTAATGAAATTTGAGCCATAAGATACTCCATAATTCAATGACTTTGTCATTGACATTGTCATCTTCAATAGTTGAATGAATTTGCTTTAGAGTATTGTCAATTTCTTTAGATATAGAGATAAACCTTTTTATCAAAAATAGCATCTCTTTTTTTAATTCTCATATTAACTAATATTGCCTCATTAGGCTCTATAACCATAAATCTATAGGCTTTTCTATTATGTGCATATTCTAAAAATATGTATTCAATAACTCTTTCTCCTGACTTTCTTTTTTTAGGTTCTGGGAGTTTGACAATAACTCTGTAGCCCCAAACTCTCAGATATGTGTGGTTAGGCTTCTAGTTATTCCAGAGTTCATAAGGGGTAATTGAACTCCTTTTATTAAAAGCTCTATTTAATATGTGACAAGCAATCAACACTATTTTACCCCAAAAACCTTGGCTTAAACATGAATTTGACAACATTGCATAGACCATTTTAGTCAGCCCAGAATTCTTATGCTCCACCACACCATTTTGTTGAGGTGTGTATGGAGTAGTAACTTCATGTATAATTCTAGTGGACTCACAAAATTTAGTTAGATAATATTCTTCACAACAATCAAATCTTAAACATTTTATAAAAGATTCACAATGAAGTTCAACTTCAGATTTATAAACTTTAAACTTTTGTATGACTTCATCTTTGGAATGCAATAAATAAATATGGTAATTTTTTGTGCAATCATCAATAAATGTTACAAAATATTTCTTTCCTCCTAAAGTAGGTGTGCTATGCAAATCAGATACGTCACTGTGTATAATGTCCAATTTATTTTATTTTCTTTCAATTTTAGGAAAAGGATTTTTTGTAATTTGGGTTAACATACACGTGATACATTTCTCTTCTTTTTGTTCACAAGATGACAATAATTATAATTTCATCATGTCATAAATTCTTCTATAAATAACATATCCCAATCTTTGATGCCATAAAACAGAACAATACTCAACTAAATCAGCAAAAGAAGTAGTATTCCTATTTATTGCCATAATATTGAATTTAAACATGCCTTTACAAAGATAACCCTTTCTAGCAAACATCCTACCCTTGGAAAGTGCAAATTTATTAGTCTCAAAAACAACTTTAAAACCAAACTTATTCAGTAAATTGCAAGATACCAAATTCTTCCTCACTTTTGGAGCATATAGCGCATTGGTAAAAGTTACAACATGTACAGAATTAAACTTCAAATCAATTTCCCTAATTCCTAAAACAAGATTTGTTGACGAATTTCCCATGTAAACAACGGTTCCATCATTAATCGATTTTTGGACTTGAAAAATTCTTTTTTCTTGCATACATGTCTAGTAGTACTAGAACCAACCCACCAAGCAAAGTCATCTTCTCAAAGGTTAATTTCATATATCATTACAACCAATCCTTTGCCTGTATTGTTGGAAGAGTCTTGCTTCCTCATCTTCTTTTTGAAGACTTGACACTCATTTTTGTAGTGTCTATTTTTGTTATAACGAAAGCATTTGCCTTTCTTCCTTTTATTATTGTTAAGTTGACTTTTGGACTGATTGTCTTTCTTACCTTTATTAGTCTTTGTTGATTGTCCAACTTTAGTCATATGCACCTTGGATGAAGGATCTTTGTCCTTGTTCTCATCTTTAACTTGAGAATCATTGTTTTCTTGTATGCAAAATTTTTTTTCTATTCGAAAAGAGTTAGCAAGACTTTCAAGAGTGTGATTTCTTCCTACTTATGTTCAAGATCTCTCTTGAAATTATTTTTCTATTTGAAGAGAGTGATTTCTTCCTTCTTATGTTCAAGATCTCTCTTGAATTCTTTCCAAGAAGGAGATAGTTTATCAATTACAGAACTAACAATTACAATATCATCCATATGTATATTGTGTTGATTAAAATGATTTAATATCTTTTCAATCTCTGCAAATTGTTCCATAATAGATCTTTTGTCTACCATTTTGTAATTTAAAAAGGAAGAAACAAGGAACTTCTTACTTGTAACATCTTTTTGCATATATCTTGGCTCCAATTTGTCCTATAATTCTTTGACAGTAGTAATTGAATGGTATGTGACCCCTACAAATCTCATCATCATTCTCTCATTTTGGCATCTTCTCATGTCACTTCGTGGAGAAGGTTTTGAAGTGGTTAGAACATATGCCACATGGAGTGCTACCAACAAAAAGTGATCTCTCTTTTTCCATCTTATGAAATTGCCCCTATCAAACCTCTCCAACATGATAATATTCATCACCAAATCTTTCTAAGAGCTTGCCTTCTCAAATAGGAACAATTTATCCTAAAGATTGTTGGTGTATATACGGCAAAGAAAAAGATATAGAACTTTGAAAGATAGACTTCAAATCATAAATTAGATTCACTTTCCTTTAGACTAAATTTGTTCGAGATAGTGTGCAAATTATCAATGACAAATTCCCTTTAGAATAAGATGAAGTTTGGTCGAATCTACTATGCACTTAATATTCTAACCCACTAGGAACAAAGGAATGGTAGTGCAAGATTTTCTAATTGTTGGAAGCTTATTTTTTGTAGCAAATAAGACCTTAAGTAGACCTTTTATAGTGGTTGAAAGGTTAAAATTCAAAGTAAATGGAGAATTGTAACTGTTGAAAATGAAGAGTTGTGACTCTTGGAAATGAAGAGTTACACCTTTTCAACTTTACATTTTTCATTTTCTAAAATTTTGGAAATCTTCAACACTTCACATAATTAACATCTACAATTCTTGTCTTCTCATCACTGATCCCAACCCCTAAAACCCAAAAAGGCAAATTTTTTACTTTGGGAGTCCTCAGAATAGATGAAAAACAATTGTCAATATTGAAATTTAGAATGCCCTAATCCATTAGCAAACAAATATTTGAAATGACCCTCAATTCATTGTTAGATGTATAACCTTCTAACAATCTCATGAATCTTGGCTTCCTAATGTATAACATATATATTACAAAGAATTGCATGAAATTAATCGTTACTAAAAGGTTGGTACGAAAAGGGTTGACTTAATTAAATAAACAATGAGGGAGAATTGAAAACCAAAAAAAAGAAAAAGAAAAAGAAAAAGAAGGGAACGTGATACGAACCTTACCCCAACAGGAGTAAAACACGAATTTTACCAGAGTTGTAGGTTCCCGAACCGTCCTTCTTGTTGAACTGCTTTCTTTGAGGCAACACCCAACCCCAACTGTGGATTGAACCCTGCCTATAGCCCTCTATAACCCCCCGAGCAATACCCAAAACCCCAACGATTTGAAGCTACCCAACAGAACCAAGAAGTACGCACAAAACCTCGAGTGAAAGAAACTCAAGGATTTAGCTTTTGAATTGAATCTAATCGACTCTCCCGAATAGACCCAAACAAGTTCTTTCTCAGAACTGGAAGAAAAGCACGTAAGGCTCTCAGGTTTGTAATTTTCTTAAGTTGTCTTCAAAGTGGCGGCTGAATGGCCTTTAAATAAGGTACAAGTGTGGCCAAGCTGATTCAAAGCCCACTAGGGTTTGGATTGCTTGCCTTTAATTGACAAATTTAACCCTCTCACTAAATAAATAATTAAATCCTAACCCAACTAGGACTAGCTTAATAAATAAATCCTATTCCAACACGTAAAAAGAAATAACTACTAGATCAAATGAAAATAAAATAAAATAAATGATTACACGGCCGAAATTATGGATTGTCCACAACATTTAGTACATTAACAACTCAGTCATGTTGAAGAAGCTTCTCCTCCTTGGCATGTAATTCACATATGAGTTGAGCCAAAGCCTCTTCAATTTTCCTTGTACGTGACATCGTCATTGGACCACTCATGTCACGTAAAAGGTCTTGTGAGTGACGTGTGGGTATAGACACTTGATCATGCACAACTTGGCCGTTTGCGCGCTCCTTATCTTCATCAGAATGTGAAGGACAAGAAAGAGAAAGATTGTGTGATATAATTTGATAAAAAGAAAACAAAAGATGTAAGATGATTGGAATTGAAATAATAATAAAGGTTGTTATGATAATTTGAACTACATCTAATTAATAATGGGTATTATAATAATTTAGCTTCAAATTATCTAGATTGCAAATTCTTGCTCTAATAATAACACAAGTCACACTTTTAGTTATGCCCAAATAAAAGATCCGCCATTTTTTTTTATTAAGGATTACTAAAATTACATATAAGCCCCTAATTGAATGCTAAAATCATCACTTTTATTCCTTATCCTTTTTTGCTTCCTTGGTTTTTCTTTTTTACTTTCTTTATTTTTTCTTTCATTCTTGCTCCTTTGCATTATTTCTAGACTACTAGTTTTTTTCTTCTTTCGTCATAATTGTAAATTGGTAAAAATTTTCAATGAAAATTAGTATATGAGAGAGGGAGAAAGAGATGGATGACTATTTTGGACTCAATATCCAAATGATTCAAATCCCATGGAGCTTTTGATTTAGGTTTTTGGTAGATTCAACATTTTCCGGTTAAAAATGTTGACAATAAAGAGAAAGTTTGGCTTAAAAAAAAACCCCCTATATTTGAAGCCTTCAACATCTGGTTTGTTGTTGTTGTTGTTGTTTCTTATATGCTCTATGTTATAAACATTTAGTAGAAGATTTCTTTTCCTTTTTTTTTCTTGAATTTTTTCTCTACTAATTTTTTTCCTATAGTTTATTTCTCATATTAATCCAGTAATCCTATAATTTGGCAAGATAGAATCACTTGAAAAATAATGAAAATTTTGATATTAATGTTGAATAATCCAAATATAATTTTTCTTTGGTTTTATTTTATAATGTTGTATTGGAGTCATACTAATAATCCTCAATATAGGGGGTGGTCTTCTAGGTGTAAGAGTGTGGGGTTTTTGTGACTATAGTATTTTTTTCTTGTATTTCCTTGGTCTCGTAAATGTTCATGCAATTATCATTGGATAAAGATACAATCTTTATTTACTTCTTGTATAAATCTTACTTCCAATCTTTATCCGTAACTTTTTTTTTGCTCTTTCAATTTAACTTTTCTTATTTGTTTTCTCCAATCATCTTCGAAGATAAGCATTTTGAACCATATTAGGTACAATCAAAATCAAGCTATATAGATGATACACATGTGATGACACTTGGACCTCGATCCATATTGTCACATGAGGAGTTTGTATGAGAATAAGTAAAGGTGTTTGTTTGCTAATGTAACTATTATTTTGGAAATGGTAATTCTTTCTAATTTATAAGTTATGTTTCTACAATTTTGGATCTCTCAACTACGCACGTGTGTATGTGTATGTCTTTTTTCCATAGGTAGGTGGATGAATTACTTGCCAAAAAACTTTTTAATTACTCTGAGCCATAACATTGACTTGAACTTTAAAGAGTCTACTCCAAGACTGATCTTGGTATCTATTTTATAGGTAACACATTAGGAAGGGATGAAAGCTTGGCGTTTGAGTTGAATCAGGTGACAAATCACAACTTTATCAAGTGGTGCCATCTATAGGGATCAAAGGAATTGGTTCTAAAGTTTTTGGAGGTTATATCCATTTGCCTATTTTTTTGAGTGTTTTAATTCTTTATTTTTGCATACAATATGGTGGATACTCAATCATGTGATTGAAAAGAAGGGAGTGGTATTGACTGTTAAAATGATAGTCCAAGAAGGTCTAGCCAAGCAAATAGAATACATGAGCAAATAGGTGATATCCCCAAGTGATTTGAGAGGGTGCACCCCCCCCCCCCCCCCACCAAATGGAGATCAACCTAGAAAATTCAGATCAGATCACCAGTTCTATATTAATGATGGTCATTTGATTGAATCTAATAATGATGCCTTCCTAATGCCTTGCTAATCAAAGCCTTCATAGTGAACAAGGCGGTACATTAGGTCTATATTGATGATGGAGGTGTAGTAAATATATATGTAGATTGCTTAAAAAAAAACTAGGGATTAATTTGGAGCTCTACAACCAACCAATATGCCGCTAGCAACTTTTACTCATGAGGTAGTATGCCCCTTATGAATTATTACTCTGGCAGCTACAATAGGAAAGTACCCCTGAGACAAGACCATTATGTCTGACTTTCATGTAGTACATGCTTTTACACTATTTGATGCAATGTTAGGGAGAACTTGGATGAATCAAGTTAAAGGAATATGGTTTATCTATTACTTAGCTTTAAAACTCTTAGTTGATTTTTTTTTTTTTTGTGGGTGATCAATTTGTAACCCAAAAGTACAAAAGGATTGTACTTAGAGGAAAATGAGGACACATAGCCTAGACTAGAGGGGTACATTCGATTCAGATAGTGAAGGGTTTGAAGGGAAAAAGGATGAGAAAGTCCATATACAATCCAGAGGTTTCATGTCAGGAAGGTACCAACCTTCAAATACCTCATACAATTTATTAGTTTGTTATTTTATGTTTGCCTCCAAGAAGATAAGGTAAAGTAACTTGAGATTGTGCAAGAGATCTCTAACAAAATATAACCTGTAATGTTGAATGACAATCACCCTAATTACATGCTTCAAAGAGGGGCCACACATTCTAATGAAGTGAAGGTTATTAACTTGCCAAAGGAGTATAAGGATTTTTTTCTTGGAGTTGATGCCTAGATTGTCCCTGACTTGATGATGCATAAATTAAATATTGACTCAAGGGTGAAGTTTATGCAATACAAGAAGAAAAACTTTGCCTCTCAAATGAACAAGTCATCAATGAAAGGATGAAAAAATTACTAAAATTCAACATATAAAAAGAGGTTTTCTACCCAACTTGGTTAGCAAATATGATATTTGAATGAAGTAATATGAAGTTAAACTACAATAAATGTATTTCTAAATTCATATACAGAAAGTTTTTAAGTAGGGGCCTCATAGTAGAGGTTAGTTAATAGGATTTTTCCTAACCAAATTAGAAAAAACATGGAAGTGTATGTAGACGACATGATCATCAAAAGATGAAAATTTAGATCGATGTACCAAAGAATTTGGAGGAGATTATTTGAACTTGAGGGAAACTAATATAAACTCTAAGAAATGTACTATTAGGTCCTGTCTAGGAAGTCTTTATGGTATATGTTTTGCAATTAGGGTATTGAAGAAAACTAAGTCAAAACTTTGGTAACATAGTGCTGCCTGAGACAATAAAGGAGGTTCAGATGTTAACAAAATGTGAGTAGTCCTTAATAGATTTTTATATCAATCAATAGAATAGAATCTACCTTTATTTCAAATCTTAAAGAATGTTAATAATTTCAAATAGAATGCTAAGGGTTAGAAGGCCATCGAGGAGTTAAAGATGCATTTGGCATTTTGCTTGCCAAGGTACAGGTCCTATATCTATATCGAGTAGTCTCAAACAATGCAGTTAGTATTGTGTTGATACGAGATGATTAGGGTGTCCAAGAACTAGTATATTTCATCAGTCAATCCCTATAGGGACCTGAATTACAATATCTTCCAATGAAAAAAGTGGTTTTGGCCCTTGTTAATATGTTTAGGCATTTGAGACTTTATTTTTAGGTGCATCCTATACTGATTAGTCTATTAAATAGGTATTGTTGAAACTTGACAATTTAGGCAGGTTAATGAAGTGGGCTAATGTGCTTAGCAAAGTGATATAATTTATTGAGCATGGAATTCACTTCAAATGCAAGCTTTGGCTTCTTCTTCTTCTTCTTCTTCTTCTTCTTCTTTTTTGTGAAAGTGTCAAATAAAAGAGATAAGTTGGTTGGTAAAGTTATGATTTCGCTTCCTAATTTGTTATCTGTATAGATGTCAGGATTGTTCCTGATGTAGACTCTTCTCCGAGGCTCAAGACATTGATTAACTTCAAAACGGCTAGAAATTTTTTTTGCAATCAACACCCTTACCAATGAAAAAGTAATATATATCTATACCTACATAATTGAGAGATCTGAGATTGTGGTATTGTAACAAATAAATTATAAAGAATTACCAAATACAATATATTTATATTAGGAAACAAACACGATTACTTATTCCAACACATGCTTCAAGCCCATGGACCAAATATTATAAATTGAGGTCTAATACTTGATAAGCCTCTTAACCCATAGTGTGGTTGTGGGAAACTATAAGGAATCAATATAGAAGCCAAAACATGGAAATGAGTTCCTAAGTACCAAGGTCAAGACTTTGAATTTTAATATTTATATATAAAAAAAAAGTGACAAAACTTTACATCCTTACAAACATGGGAAGCACCAAGCTCCTAGCCTTGGCCAAACAACACAAATCCAAGATAAAGTTATTGACACCAAATAACATGAGAACACAAATAGCAACCATGGAAGAAGCTTGTGCAACAAATGACAATATAGCGATAAAGACGAGATCAAGTGGTCCAAAATGCATGCCCCCTTTCTTGGGCATGTTCATGACTTTTGAAGTACCTTAGGGTTAACTAAGATGTGAAAAATGAAAGAGTGAGTGACAATGATAGAAATCAAATTGGTTGTCATTTGGTTAGTCCTGTGCTAGTCATATTGCAAAATCTATCAACCAATCAATGTCCATTGATTTCCAAAACTAAAAACTTGTTCTATACCTCTAGCAAAATTCTGGCCAAATAAGAGAAATATAGCTATTTGACTATGGATTTGGCATACATTCACTTGATATAAAAATAGTCCAATCATGCCCTACACATAGAAATAATTAGGTTTTAACCTCATTTTTTTTTCTCAAGGGTTTTCAAAGGTAGGTAGCCTTCTACAAAATCATTTTGATGAGCACCAAACTAGTGAAATACAAAATATTTCTTTAGGATAAATCAATGAAAGGGATAAGATGAACTAGGATGGAGCAACGAGCCACAATAGGTCTAATTTAAGGAGGTAGTAGAAGAAAATAAAGAAACGGAGAAAAAGGAATAAACACGAGTGAGGTAATGATTAAGAACTACTTGACCTTTTACCCGAGAAGGCTAAGTATGAGTAGTGTAAATTGCTGTTATACGATTCATGCTTGCCAAACGTGCTAAGAGTCTGCCACTAAATTAGCTTCCCTGTAAACATGCTTCAAAGTAAACCAATAAGACAATAGGATTCGCAATATGTTTTGCAGATGTAGATGATATTTCCAAGGCCATAGGGACTTCTAGTGTTATAGTTGCACTAGTGTCAGATTATCTGTTTCAACTTCAAGATTTTCTATATACATTTGCAATGCTTGCAACCCCAGAAGCAATGCCTACAATTCAGCATAAAAACTCGTGTTGTACCCAAAATAAAGTGCCTAGCAAAATGTACCTGCCAAAAGGTGTAGCAAATAATGAGACCGCCCCCTGCATTCCCCGAATTCCCAAGCGGTAATCCATGTACATTCAACTTTATAAAATGGGAAGGAGGAAATTTCCAATGGACCGTTTTGTAAATAGATAGAGGTGTTAGCTTGAGGACCGGTAATAGACCAGTAGTAACGAGCTGCCAATCTTGTTGTTTCTTGGCCTGAAAAGGAGGAGCGTGTGTAACTATCAATATGTGTTGATTTATAACCGAAATCACTGAGGAGGCTGTTGGAGTGATTCTATCATATGAAGATTTGTTGCGAGCTTTCCACAATTACTCGCAAATAAAACTTGGCAATATTACCATGAGATCCGTCTAAGCACTAGATGTCCTAGCATGAGTCAACGAATGAGATAATAATGACCAGGAATCAACAAATAAATTACTCGATAGGTTTAGGTTAGTGGCAAAGGAAGTCCAAACCTCCCTAACTAATGGGCAATCATTGAAAAAATGCTGGAGGTCATCAGTGAAAGAGCAACTTGAACACTTTGCTGGCAAATTGAGGCCCAGCATCATCAAGACATCTAAGAATGGCATGAGATTGTTCAAAGTCTCCACATGAAAAAAGAGACTTTTTGTGGGATTCTTTTGCTCCATACGTGAGATAACGTTTGCATTGCTTGCCGCTTTTGGTCGGAGCATTTCATATGCCGATGATAATGTGAACTCTCTTGTCTAAAATGGCTGCCAAATTATTCGATCTGGATCAAATTGGAGGTCCCACCAAAAGGTATCCAGAAAAGATAAGTCCTCCTGTGATAAAGCACTAGCCAACTTATCTAATATCTCTCGTTTATTCTGCAAGAAAGAGGCCATTGTAAGAGATAGATGTAGAACCTGCAGGAGTAAACACCTATCAACCAAGAGACCAAGGTCACACCAATTTTCTTCCCAAAAGGAGGAATCCCCATTTCCTAAAAGAATCTTTGTATTGGACAAAGCAACCATGTGAATGGATTGGAGTTGCATGTGAGTTATGGATTTTTGATAGGTTCGGGGGAGAGAATTCATAAGCCTAGCCCATATGCTCATATGACTTTGCTTTCTTCACCAAATCTTACATGAGTAGGCTTGTAATAACTCATGTATTCCCTGGAAGCCCAATTTGTTCTCCTCCACTGGATATGTAAGCCTTTCCCAAGAACGTCAATGCCATAGAAAAGTAGACAGTTTGGATTGAATCCTGAGGATCGTCTATTTTGGAGGCTCTATGGCAGCCCGTATATGAAGGGGAATCGCCGAAAAAACATGGCGAATTAGAACCATTCCCGCACCCACTAATTGCAATTTTACGCTTCCAACCTACCAGCTTCCCATCTATCTTTTCAAGCATATGTTGAAAATATTCATTTTTTCCTTCGCCCTTTAGATATATATCATGCAGCAAAGGAACATAAAGGGAAAATGCCTATGATGTATTCCTATGAGCATGGTAACATTCGAGTTAACTGGCAAGAGCCTCTGCTAGGAGTGATAAAGAAACTCCTTTATCGATTAACCTTTTGCCCAGTAGCCTTCTAATAGTCGTGTAGAAACCTAGAAAAATTACTTAAAGACCGTCAGTTCCCCCGCGTAAAAATTATCAAGTCATCAACAAAACATAAGTGCGAAATTGGAAGGGCACTCCCGACAATGAATATGAAGTGAAATTTTCCTTCCTGTACCAATATTTTCAAATTACAAGTAAAAGCTTCCGTTAAGAGAATGAAAAGAAAGAGAGATAAAGGATCCCCTTACTTAATGCTCCTAGTAGACTCGAAAAGTGGGATTTGAGAAAATAGCAGGTTGACCAAAGACATTTGCAAAAATAGTAGGTTGACCAAATCATTTGTAACAATAGCAAGAGGATCGTTTAGGAGACGGGAAAATACTGAAACACCCCTCATGCTTTAGAACTTTATCGTTTAACTTCATTTCACCGTTCTTTTGCATTCTTTCATTCTTCATTGATTGAACAACCCATTTCCACGGTGCGTACATGAAGTTTGATTTCATGACCGACAAACCAACAACTAGTTTGATTTCGTAAGTAATAATTAAAATTGTAAAATATATCCCGACCGATGAACAAACAAAATCCCGACGTCTCAAGCTGGCAATTGGATGTTTCAAGATGGTCGAAGACTTATTAAGGTTCTACAGACAAATAAGGAACGAAGTTAGCATCTATTGGATGAATAAACGACAAATCAGTCGACGGTTCGTCGAGAATTTAATCAATGTTTAGTCGATGTTTTGTCGATAGTTTACTCAATTTCTTAGTCGACGTTTTAATCGATGTTTAGTCGACGTTTTTAAACCTCGATAAACATATTACATCTTATTGTGAATCACATGTTATTGTTACCTTAAAATTTATATAAATTTAACTGTAAATTAGCCTATGACAATTAAATCGGTAGGTAAGATAGTAAAAACAGTTATTCAACCACTCCTCTCACTATTTATTTACGAATCCTATTTGATAAACTGAGGTGTGCAATTTTATTTGATATTGATATTGAAATAAAAGCAAATAATATAAGTCCATTAACATCTACTGATAAAAAATAAAAAAAGGTTTTCTACTGTTTTGAATTGTGTGTTTTATAATACAATGAGTCAGAGAAAAGGACAAAAAAACCAACAAGAGTCATAATATTTTGGAACTTTCCTTCATATAGAGCTTCATGCATTTTGTTAAACAGTTTATAGTTTTTAAATACAAGCACAAATTAAGAGGCTTAAGCACAGTTTCTCATTATTTTCATTTGTTTTGTTTGTAATTTTTTTACATTTCTATCACTTATTTCTCGATGGTGTACAGAATTTCATGTTCCAAATGAATGGATTTTAACCCTGAAATATGTTGACAGAAAGTACTAAAATTTCGAATGAGTATGTGTTTTATTGATAAAACATAATATGGATAATAAATTGTAACTATTCATTACATCAATGCACATAGTATCATCATTTTTTGTCCTTACAAACTAATTGATTTGAGCAAGTTTGCTGGTTGTGTCCACGCTGTCCACAATGGCCACAGTTTTTTTCAACTTTTTTCTCGTCGATTGAAGGAATTCTCTTTTTCTTGGGCCTACCACTCTTAGCCCTTGGTTCTGGTGGTGATAGTTGAATGGATAAAAGCTCTTCTGGCACAATCCAATCCTTAGGATCACCAACGGGCATAATAGGCTCTGCATAAGCGCCGATAATTGTATCAGTGTGATAAACTGGTGAGCATAAGGTGTAATAGTCAATTTGATGGCGTCGAGCTGCAACTAGTGCATGCACACATGGGAGTTGATCCATATCAAACACTCGACACGTGCATGTTTTTTCAAGCAAATCTACTGTAGCTGTACGATTTGCAATATCCCGTACACACCATCTATTCGTATCGACTGGATCAACAACATAGGATTGTGCTTCTCTCATCCTAGATCTGATTAAGTCTTCAATGTATAGGGTGGTCATTGTTTTGATTTCGCAAGCAGCTGTACGCCTATCGTGAAACTATCTTTGGAGCGTGTTACGGATGTAATCCACCAAAGAATGAACAGGTAATTTGCGGGCATCTTTCAACAGTGCATTCAGACATTCTACAATGTTGGATGTCATTATTGGATGGTGTCTCCCACCAGAATGTGCCCTTATCCAACGTTCAACCCCCATTTCTCTTAAATACTCGTCTACCTGTGGATTTTGCAGTGAAATAATTCCAAACAACTCATTGAATTCAGCAATAGTGTAAGCCTTTGCAGCCTTAAAGTAGAATGGGATCACAGCTTCTTGTTTGAATTTGGATTTGAAGTTGTTGCCTAAATGATAAATACACGCTCCATGGAAGAAATTAGGGAAAACATTTGCAATACCTTTTGTAATACTCTTATGTCGGTCAAATACAAATACCAACCCATCCATATCGTAGCCAATCGCAGTCTTCAACCTTTTGAGAAACCACTCCCACAATGCGTCATTATCATAAATAACTATTTCTCAACCCACAGGATATACTTGGTGGTTACCATCCATGCTAGTTGCAATAAGTAATGAACCTATATATTTTCCTTTCAAGAAGTAATCATCAACGGCAATAACTGGCCGCATGTGCCTTTGGAATCCACGAATCGATGCACCAAATGCGAAAAATAAATACTTGAAACTCCCATCTTCTTCTCGATATATTTCAATAACAATTCTCGGGTTCAACTCATTCATCATATGTAAATAAGATGAAAGTTTCCGATACGAATCCTCGAAACTTCCTCTTACTTCCTCCAAAGCAGCTTCCCTTGCGCACCACGCCTTGTTGTACGTTATGTTCACACCCAACTCTGACCGAATATCTGAAATAATTTCCTTCGGCCTATACGGCCGACATACATCGTTGTACTTACACTTGATCCACGAGCCAAGTACATCACGGCTGGCCTGCTTATTATCACTTTGGACCAATGATGATTGGCATGTATGGTTGTTAGCATATTTTGTGATCTTCCAGGCTAAAGAATTCCCAATGGCAGCTGCATTTAATATCCACTTGCAATTTTTTTCCTTACACCTCAAGTACCAGAACTGCCTATTGGCCCTCACAACCTTCCACTTGAAGAAATGCTTCACGGCCAACATGGACATTCTCATGAACAAATGCTGCCGAGTTTCAAACACATCCTTCACTGCAACATCCACCACTGCAGCTAATCTATCAGAAGACGTACCACAATTCGCATGTGATGATTGCGTCGCGGCAATGCAATGAATTTTTTCTGCAACCATCCTGTTTGTTTCCTTCTGCCTTGTTCCCACGGGAACTCTGTGTTCATTCTCCAAGATCAATATTTCAGGAGCACGATCATCCTTCTCATCAGTGGCCTAAGGATCTTCATCTGGTATGCTAAGGAGGTTGTCATCGATCTGTCTTATATGTGTTATATCGTCAATTCGTACTAGACAAACAACGCTAAAACGATTTATTGGCAAGTTGCTGGCACCGAATTCATCTTCTGTAAGTCCACCATCTCTAACGGTGACACATAATGGTATCCTTGTGTCACACCGTTTAATAATCTTATTCAAAAAACATTGGACGTGGTGATCATTTTTTATAGGCAAGACCGAGATATTTGATAGGTACTTTGGTAAGTATTCGATCACTAGTTTAAATGTAATCTCCGAATCTAAATCCATTATGCCTAAGATTTGATTCATCATTTCTAAGAAGCTTGAGTCTTCCTTTAACAAAATGGTTTCAATACTCTTATAGTTCACGAATCTATGTTCATTCGTGGCGGGGTCAACACTCCATTCTCCGCAGAAAAGCACATGAACAGCCCATTTATCATTGTGCGCCATTCCTTCACCTATGCCACGTGTAAATCAGTCAATATGCATATGTGTTTACAGCGCCAACAATGGAAATAACTCTTTAACAAACAATCCCATCATCAATTTTAATCATCCAAGGGAATGACAAATCATATTAGAGTGTCATTGAGGAGCGTACCTGATACTTAAAGATTTTTGGGAGGGAACTGCATTTTCCTTTTACAAAGTGGAAGATCAGTTTAGTGCCCTGGATGTCCAAAATATGCGTGTGAATAGTATAGTTAGGTCGATTGAGTACAGAATGTTTCTTAATGTTTTCTCACTCCATAGGCTAAATTTTTTATTGGAGAATTATGAAAAATTCATATCCTGCGCTTGCCGCGCACTTGGCCCGTTCTGTGGATGAATAACTCAAGATTGTCGCTCCCTCGCGTAAATGTCGACTAAATGTTGATGAAAGTGTCGATTAAACCATCGACAAAATGTCGACTAAATTCTTGAATAAAAGCTCGAACAAATGTCGACTGAATTCTCGATTCACAACTCACTAAATGTGGACTAAACTTTGGAAATAAAAACCGCCAAGTACAACCTACCTGGTATTTGCTCACCACTTTGGGACAAGAAATAATTTGCTATCCAAAATCTTATTGGCTCACATCGAAGAACAATGTATTCAACACTATCATTAATAAATATTTGTATGGGTGTACAATTATATGTAATGGATATTGTTGATGTTTTTCGAATTATGAACCAAAGATCAAGTATTTACAAATTTACATACCATACATTGAAAGAAGTTACACCCTTACATGTTACTCCTAAAGTATGTGCAACGAATGAAAATCTTTTCATCCTTCCTAGCTAAAGTATATGCAAAGAATGATTCCTAGCTATTGTATATGCAACTATTGGGCTATTTTTTGCTTCCTTTCTCAACCTTTCCTTCCCTTGTTGTTTTTCTTCTCCTTTGCCCTTTACTCTTCTTTCCTTGTTTATTTTCTTCCCGTCTACTTTTCTTCCCCTATTTTGGATGGAATTTATCCTCCTCAAGTGCGTGCACATAAAGTGTATACACCATCTGTTTACGCAAAGCAGTAGCGTTCGTCGGTGAGATGGTATTTAGCGGGAGCCCATGGATTATGCATTCTGCCCACTTCAGTAAGTAAATACTACAGTCGCCATTCCTGCAAGCACGATGGAACACAAATTTATCATATTTGTCAATCTATGTGATCGAACATTACGTAAACAAAAAAAGAGATACTAGCCTCGGTTCTTAGTTCTCCTCAATGTGCTCGATCACAACTTCCCATGTGTCCACAACTGGATTTTTTGAGATAGTATGAGTTAAACTCGCACGCCTTGATTATCTTGGACATTGTTGTAGTCAGATATTCTAACTTCGCTACCACAACTATGCCCTACGGCGATAGGTTGTAAACTCAAAATTTCTGCTCATATATATCCATCTTCACGAGCATCCAGTGGTTTTCATCTACGTGACATGAGAATAACAGGAAGTCCAACTTCCTTAGGTCATGTGCAAATGAACCATCACCAACGAACTGCTTCATCGCCATGTCATCAACGATGGTATCCCTCTTGTCAGTATGTATCATTTTTAAGCCAGTTTAATACAAACAAAAGTACGCATCTCATTAAATGAAAATATAAAATACGTATGGGTGGAATGGGTAACAAACTTACATCGAAGGTAGACTCCATTATGGATAAATCCCCGCGGCCCATGTTAATGATTCGTTTGCGTAGCATTGAGGTATACAAATCAATTTGCTGAAACAAAAAGGATTCAAGCTTAGGAGATAAGCATCACTAATAAAGGTTTTAATTCAAGAAAGAAAAACGAGCCTTACTAGATCATTGGGCCAATATCCTTTTGTCCACATAGTCTTTAGCAAATCGGAGTCCAAAGAAATCCCTATTCGCGTCCACAAATAGAGTGTTGATTTGTGCCTCATCCACTCCTTCATTGTGTTATCCTGTTCTTCCGTTGGAACCAAATCAGGAAGACTAAAACTCGTCTCCCTTCTCACTTTAGAGCTTTCTTGGTCCGGGGCGTCCGCTTTGAGGCCAAGAGTCAGGCCCAAAATTTGCCTACCGCTTCCTCTACTGGGGATTTGGTAACTCTTTCCTTCATCGGCGTTGGTGGAGCACTCTCTGCAAGTACGGTAACTTTGGGCGAAGGAGTTCTGTGTTCAAGACTGAGCTGATGGACAATTTCCAGCACATCCGACTCTTCCTTAGTCTGTTGCTCAAGTTGCTCACTCGCGACTGGCCCTAAGTTCTTTCCTGACGTGTGCCATTCATCACCGACTGCCCTAGTCCTTTCTTCA
Organism: Gynochthodes officinalis; assembly: GCA_020080225.1. NCBI lineage: Eukaryota > Viridiplantae > Streptophyta > Magnoliopsida > Gentianales > Rubiaceae > Gynochthodes > Gynochthodes officinalis. Next base: position 13,518,538 of record CM034621.1, on the reverse strand, counting down.
ATCCCAGCCGACCCAGTCCCTTCTTGAAGGACTTTGTTGTCATCGCCAGAGGCTGAAACCTCTTCGGCTGCAGCAATGACATGTGGTACCAGAGTTTTATGTACTTCAAGGCTGTAGTTGGAGGAAGTACCTTGCAAGGGACTGAATTCAGGGGACGGTCGTCACGTAGCTTTACGCGATATAATAATGTGCACATACTCTTCCAACATATAGACCTTAGCGGTCATCATTTCGAGGTCATCTTTAAGGGTCTTGACTCTATCATCCGTCTCTGACTTTAGAAGTTTGAGCTCATCTTTACACATTGCCAATTCTTCCTCGGTCTTAGTTTGTCATTCAAGTAGCTGATGGGTGAATTCATTTGTTCGTTCTACTTCATCCTCGACCTCATGGCAGACTTTCTGTTACTTTTCACGGTCAGAGACATCTTCTTCTTTGCTCCTCTTCCTATACGACACAAAAATATCAGCTGAATCGGCATGCTCTCCCCCCAACTCCGCATCGTCCTCCTTTGCCTCCTGTCATTGCAAAAAATTTTCTCTTTCTTCTGGAGTTGGCCTCATTCTAGTTATTTTCACCTTCTGCATGAAATCAAACACTAAAGTTCGATGCATTAAGAAAGTTATATTGCACGTCGAACTATACAAATCATGAACAGTGTGTGATGTCATACCTCGTCATCGGCTATTCGTTTTTCACACGCCTGCTTCCTCTCTTGTTCTCTACGTTGACAATTCACACCTTTCCATCTAAACATCCTCGGCTTGTCCCCAAAGGATTCGACACTTTGAACCGTCTTCAAATGCTCAAGATGTGGCATTACCTCATATGCGAACACCTAAGAAAGTGGATGGGAAAAAATTAGGATCAACGTATTTATATTATGCATGTACTTATAGAACTTAAAACACACGGTAATGGTATCCTTACCCCAAATGCCACTGGGAATCCCCCGAGCATGTATGTTCTATTTCCAGAGTGACTAGTTTGCTTCAAAGCATTAATCATGCTCTTTCTGACACTATCTACGATGGCCCTATAAGAGAGTTCACCCCACGGGATTTCATCAAAGCTCTTCCAATCACAGGCCAAATGAAGAAGCTTGTCTTCAATTCTAGTTCTCTTGGCCATGCCGTTGATTGATATGTAAAGAAGTAATAGTGTCAAACTCACGACATCAATATCTGAACAATTTGAGTTTATCCGATCGTAGGCCTTTAACACTTCATCGTATGTCGTTTCCTCCGTCGAACCAAGGTGTTTAATGAACTTCGATATTGATGGAGGACCATTTGATGCGTGGTATTTGGCATATGCAGTATCAAAATCGCCCATCTTCAAGCCCATGATGATGGCAAATTCCCTCTTGCCAAATTTCACCTTTTTACCCGCAACGTTGAAGTATATGCTATTATTGCGCTTGGAATTTTCGTTTGGTTTGAGTTGCCTCAACAGCAGGGAATGTATGATCTGTTTGCACCAGAATGTATGCTCGTGGTCAAGAGCAATTTCAGCAAGACAACTCTCCCTTCGAAGTATTCCTTTTGCGTCTCAGTCAATTTGGACCGGATCATCTTCATATTGGCTTCATAATAACAGTACTGCAAAATCTAAGCATTGAAAATCTCTCCTTGAACGACCATTTGCGCCTTCAGATGTCCTTGCACATAACAATGTAAAATATGTAAAATATTTGCACACCCAAACTCTCACCTTTTACTCTAAAACATGTCAAAGATATGCATTTAATGTTATTTGGCAAACTATAAATTTTACAACTATTGGGAAACTTTTACAATTATATACTTGTTTGATTTGGAAAATTGGGACATATTAACTTTATGATTTCTGTCAACACTTAGCAAAAATAATTTTAAAAAGTTGGTATTTATAATCAATCTATTTGAAGGCTATTCATAAACTAAATACAAAACGACTTAAATGATGTATTATCTATGATTGATGAACGTTATTTTTTTTAAGAGCTAAGCTGACATCTTTATTTCATCAAATTTAATCATATTTTGTTTGATTGTTATATCTTTTAGTAGCTTAGATTTGTTGCATCACCGTTTCTAGTGTTGGTTTGTTTGTGTGATATTATTCATATAAGATCAAACAATGATGTAAAAGTAACCAAATGAAAGTTTAGAAAAAATATCTCAGATTACAAAGCAAAGAGAGATAGTTTGCCCTTGTATTTTAAGCATTTTGTCCAATTTTACCATGATCGAGACTTTGTATCGATGCTTTGATCGACACTTGTTCGAGACATATTAGGAATACAGTCGACACATTTGTTCGAGACATAATGAGCATAGAGTCGACACTTGTTCAGTCATATTTATGATCAGTCGACACTTATGTTTGAGACATATTCTGCAAACATTCGACACTTGTTCGAGACATATTGAGCATAGAGACGACACTTGTTCGAAATATATTGAGCATACAGTCGACACTTGTTCTCGCCCAAGTGTTAATCATTAACATGGTTCTTGAGTGTTTTGTCGACAGTTTTTGTGTGTTTAAAGTTATTAAAAAACAGTATTGCAACAGTATGAAAGGGTTTAAACAGGTGCAAAACCCTAACTACTATAATAGCTTCTAAACGAAATGCGCAGCAAATACATGAAAATGAGTAACCAAGCACTATGCGCACTTAGCACAAACATGAAGCAACATGTGAACTAATCTTCTTCTTGTCCTTAGTCGTCTTCTCTGATTTCTGATCCATTGCGCCAGCTGCTAGATGTCCACCTCGCGTACGCGCCATTTAAATTGCAATACTTGAATATGGTGTAAATGGTGTAAATGGTGGATGTAAATGGGTTTTCAAGATGTGAGAGTGTGAAGCGGTTGAAAAATATTACTTCCGTGTTGTTCGGCGACTTAAGTGATGGCCAACGGGAGTGGGAGAACGAACAATCGCGAGAATACGATCGGGGGCTGTTTTCAAATAATATTTTTGTAATTTTTTATTTCGACGAAACATCGATTAAAATCTTGACTAAACGTCAACTAAAGCGTCAATTAAAGTCTCAAATAAGAGTCAACTAAAACGTCGATTAAACCCTCGACTTAGTGTCGATTAAACGTTTATTCGTCCAACAGATGCCGTCTTCGTTTCTTATTTGTCTGTAAAACCTTAATAAGTCTTTAGCCATCTTCAAACATCCAATTGCCAGTTTGAGACAAGTGGATTTTGTTTGTTCGTCGGTTGGGATGTACTTTACATTTTTAATTATTACTTACGAAATAACATGTACGAGACATTCAAACTAGTTGTTTGATTTCATATACGCACCGTGGAAATGAGATGTTCAATCCATGAAGATTGAAAGAATGCAGAAGAACGGTGAAATGAAGTTAAACAATGAAGTTTATAAGCTTCAGGGGTTTTTCGGTATTTTCCCGTGGCCTAAACGGTCAACCTGTTATTGTTGCAAATGTCTTGGTCAACCTGCTATATTTGCAAATGTCTTTGGTGGAGCTGCTACTTTCTCAAATTCTCCACTGGAAAAAGCTAGCGAGGTTTCCATTTAGCGACATTGAGAATCTGCTCCTATGTAGATTACCCATTATTACCGTCATAAAATGCGGAGGAAACACCCAAAATCGTCCTCCACATTTTATTAAATAATCTTTTTCATCCTCCATTTTTAAAACGGGAACAAATAGTCTTTCAAATTTTAAGAACCAAAATTTGAAGGAAAATTTCAGGACTAAACGTTCCCGTTTATGAAATTTGAAGGACTAAAAGTTCCTGTTTATTTCACAAATAGTATCAAAAGTTTCGATTTATGAAATTTGAAGGATTATTTATTCCCATTTTAAAAGTGGAGGATGAAAAAGATTATTTGTTGAAATGTGAAAGACAATTTTGGGTGTTTCCTCTAAAATGCGGGTGAAAACCAACTATCAACAGCAAAGATTTCGAGAACCCCTAAGAAACCCTGTCAAATGGTTTCATCATGTCTAGTTTGAAAATTAAATTTGCTCCTCTTACCTTCCTATCTGGAAAGTGCACAAGCTCCTGCGTTAGCAAAACATTATCAGTAATGTCTGATCCTGAGAGGAAGGCAGACTGTCCCTCCGAAATCAACCGTGATAGTAGTGGCTTAAGTCTTTCATTCAAAATCTTTGTGAATACTTTGTTAACAAAATTACGAAGGCTTGTTGGGCGAAAGTCTGAGAATTAGACTGGAGCTGTTTTCTTCGGAATCAAGGCAACCAGGGTACTTCCTATCGCTATGAGAAAGGGATTGATGCCATAAAGTCCTTTGTAGCCAGAAGGAAATCCAATGCTATGACATCCCAACAATGGCGATAGAACAGGCTCGAGAATCCGTCACTCCCTAGAGCACTTTCCGGATCCAAATCAAATACCGCTCAGTTAAGTTCCTCCATCGAAACCAATCTCAACAATTTCTGATTGTATGTAACCATTCCAACCAGTTAACCTGTCCATCCTTTATCTTGCGTATGGCCAACTTCGACTCCTTTTCCATCAAAGATGCATGAAAAATTTTATGTTTGCATCTCCATCTTTCAACCATTGAATTCTTGCTTTTTGTTTCCAAAAAATTTTTCCTCCACCAATCCTTACAAAATAACTGCCTTAGCTGGATTCAAAACTAGTAAATCCTTGCACAATTAGTAAATCCGAATCTTGGTGACTGACATCAAACAATTCCTCTTTAACTTTGACATCCTCCTCTGCAGCTTTAACATTATCGAAAACATTCCCAAAAACAGTTAAATTCCACTATTTAAGGTCCCTTTTAAACCTCCTAAGCTTAAGAAAGAAAGCATGCATACCAAAGGCATCAAGTGAAGCCTCCCAACTTTGATTAACAATATTGATGAAATCTCTCCATTTTATCCACATATTCCGAAAATGAAATGGACGTTTCGAACATGATGAGGAAGTGCCAAGTTGATACAGCATAGAGCAGTGGTTCGAGGTAGATCAATTTAATATTTGGACCAAACCCATTAGGAAAGCCAACCACCAAGTATTATTAAAAAAGATTCTATCTAGCTTTTTCGAAACCCTGCTTCCATTACGAACCCCTTCCATGTGTAAAGGCCACCCAAAGTTGGCAGCTTCTGAACACGACAATACTGGATAGTATCATTGAAATCCTAAATTGGGCCCAAATCTGGTGACGCTCTTCCTGAATATTCAAAAAGACTAGAAATGACATTGAAGTCTCCCCCTGTAAGCCAGGGTGTATCTCCAATGCTATCAAACAAAGCCTGTAAATGTTGCCAAAATACCCATCGCTCCGCCCTTTTGCGTTTGGCATAAACAAAAATTGCTTGGCAAGCACTTGGTAGCAAAGGATGAGTAAAATGAAATGCAACAACTGATCATACATCAAAATGTTTTGAACAACTATCCCATTTTTCCAAGAAACCCAAATTTTATTTAGATCCGAGGCATATCCTTCTTCAAAACCTAACTTGTATTTTATTTCATTCGGTCTTATTGAATTAATGAAAAGCTCCAAAATAACCAGAAATCTAATTGAATGTAATCTAACTAGCTTTTTAAGTCTTTTGAATGAAGAGACATTCCCTATTCCTCGTATATTCCATATGAGCACATTCATCATTTAAAATTGAGAAAGGGAACGAGCATGTTGTAACCTGGTCGTTACGGTACGAGATTGCTGGAAATAATTGCGATAGCTTCCTCGAACTTTGGGTTTTGGAATGTCGGCAACCTGTGCTCTGGGCAATAAAATATCCAGTTTTGAGACAAATTCTCGTAGTGCACTTATTTGGAGATCTCGTGGGGTAATGGCTGTTCATTGATTTTCGTATCCGAGTGGCATCGACTGATCTCGGGTTCACAGTTTTGTGGCTGCTTGACAGCCAAGTCATCAAAAATTCCAGAAATGAACATGTTATTAGCATGGAGATTTGTCCAAAATTCAGGACGAGGAGACAACTGCAGTCCTTCATCCGAATTATCTAATCTGGTGGCACGTTGGGGTTGTTATTTCCTTCACCAGACCAGTAGCTAGCTCTTTGCCTTTCTCCATGGCATTTGAAACCTCCAGCTGCTGACCCAAATTGCTGGAAGCTGCTACTATTGCTATTGTAATTTGGTGTGGCAGTTCAGTTTTTGACAACACAGTCACATTAGTTGCTGGAAAAGGAAGTTCAGCAACAGACTCAGAGGTTATTGCCGTTACTATTTGTGGGTGAGGAATTGATACCAGAGAAGCCTCAACTAGATTGGTATCTATAGTTTGTAAATTCGGATTCAGCCCTACAGGAACTTGAGGTTGTTCAGAAATAGAATTTAGCATAATTGGTGGCTTTTTGTTGGGCTGTTAAACCTGATGAAGACAACCATTTTCTGCTGTTTACTTTTGTTTCCACACTTTCATTATAGCTATCTTCGTTTCTATTGTGGGATAACGGTTTGATTTGTCATGGCCAATTTTTTGACAATCAGCAAAATATTTTAGAAAATTTTCATAGTGGATAGCCCGCCAAAATCCACGTTCTTCAGTGCCCAACGAAACTCTATTCGAACGAGGCTTCATCAAGTCGATTTCAACCAAACTCTATTCGGACGAGGCTTCATCAAGTTGATTTTCACACATATCCGAGCCACAGAGGGCCTTGTTAAATTCAGCTTTGCTAAGTCTATCTTCAGAGGGCGTCCGATCAAATGTCCCAGCGAAAATAGAGCACCCTTCTCAAACTAGTATAGCGGCAATTGATCAAAGGAAACCCACAGACAAACAATTGGAAATTCAAACGAAACATTGAAATAAGGGAACCATTTTTGAATGCACGTTGTAAACTTGTTAAAATTGTTGGGTATTTAATATAACCCAATTGTATGTTCTAATATAAGCCCAATAGGTAATGCACCTTTGTAGTGGGCCTATATGGGCAAGAGCCCATTAATTGGTTTTAACCTTAGTGTATCCCTATTTATATGCTAAATTTTGGAGGCGTCTTTAGATTCCAAATTAGATACTTAGGGTGTAATGCTTCAAACAATCGCATATACTATTGCTTGACTTTAAACCCTAACCATCTTGAAGCATTAGGTATCAAATATTTGGAAAAAAAAAAAAAAATTCGTGAACAGTACGTGAATAGTGCCGCAGGGGTATTTTAGTCCGATTGAAAGTTGACTTTTTACTCCGGTGACGGATCGAGGCAAAGGAGGAGTCCATCTCGTGTATCTCGATGAGAGGAATCCATTGGTGGTGTCGGTTTTTTGATTTGGTGACCGGAAGACGGAGAAATCGGCATTTAAAGTCGCGGTGGCCGAAACTTCCAACGCAATTTTCGGTGGCTGTGGTGGTCGGCGTCACACGGTGCTGGTTGGGTTTTGTTCCTTGCGGTCGTGGGCTTCGTTTCGGTAGTAACAGCGCTCCGATCGGTGACCGGAGGCGGCAAAGACGAAGTGCCGTCGTGAAGGTTGTCAGGTTGAAAAAGAAATTTTTGCAAATTGATTTTGACCCGTTTGACCGACCCGCTGGACTCTTTGATCCTTTTGACCACTGGACCTTTGACTTTGACTCACCTGGTTTGACCGGCGTTGACTTTGACCGTTGACCAGAGTTGACTTTTCAGAAATTTGTCAGCTTCTGAAATCAGGTGCATTCATTCTATTTTTTCCATTCTTACTTATTAAAAATGGAAAAACGCATGCCAATTGAGATGGTCAAACTTCATACTTTTAGTGGGTCTGAATTTAATTCATGGAAGCGAAAGACTCAGTTTGGTTTAAAATATGGAAATATTTTTTATACTGTTTTGAGTACATTTGCTGATACTACTGAGGAAGTTGATGAATCTCAATGGAATAAGGATGATGACTTCTGCAAGGACTATTTATTGAACTGTCTTTCAGACCGTCTTGCAGAAGTTTATAGCAAGTTTAAGACTGCTAAAGAAATCTGGGACAATTTAGATACTCAATTTAAGAAGGAGGAGGAATTGTCAAAAACACATCTTGTTGACAAATTCATGGATTTCAAATTCAAGGAAGATATGGAAATCACTCCTCAAGTAACTGATCTAGAAAATTTGAGATCTAAATTGACCAGTGAAAACATCATCGTTTGTGATCCTTTTCTAGTTGGTGCCATTATTTATAAATTACCATCTGCGTGGCATTCTTTCAAAACTGAGATGTACAGGAAGAAAGTGCAGGTGGGACTGGATGATCTTAAACGATTCATTAGAATCGAGGATGAGAATCGAGTTAGGAATAACTTGGAGATGGTTAGACAAAGAATAATCACCGCTAACGCCAGAACAAATCCCAAGAAATTTCCTAAGAAATCCAAGTCACACAAGAGTGAGTCTCAACAATTGGAGGCCAAAAAGCCTATCTTTAAGAAAAAGAAGGGGAAGTGCCACAATTGTGGGAAGTGGGGCCACTTTGCAGCAGATTGTAGGCAACCTAAAAAGGACAAATCTGACACACCAAAGAAGGAAGCAAATATGCTAGTACAGAAGACTGAGCCTCAAAAATTTGTTGCTATGGTGGGCAATAATGGAAAAGCCAGTACTTCTTCAGAATGGTGGTTAGATTCTGGGGCAACGTGCCATGTCTGCAAAAATGAAAAGTTACTTGATGATGTTGCTGAGGCCAACGAAACTATTGTTGTGGCTAGTGGAGCAGCGGAGATGGTGACTCACACTGGTACTGCAAATATGAGCCTCTCTTCAGGTAAACTTCTAACTTTAAAAGATGTTAAAGTAGTTCCTGCTATTCAAAAGAATTTAATTTCTATTAGTCGCTTAGACAATGCTGGCATGAGCATATTTATTTCTGGTGGTAGAGTAACTTTATCTGTTAACTCTCATTATTTTGGTTGTGGATTCTTGATTGGTGGTATGTATAGATTGAGTTCTGTAAATGAAACGGTCAGTCAAGTTAGTTCAAATTTAATTGATCCTACAACATTGCATAATCGGTTAGGACATGTGAACTACAAGAAAATGGCTAGACTAGCTAAGACTCATAATATACCTCTAGATACTTCGATCAGATTTAACAGATGTGAAGTATGTGCTCAAACGAAAATTACTAGAAAACCGTTTTGTACGGTCTCTAGGAGCACACAACTTCTTGATTTAATACATTCTGACCTCTGTGACTTTAAAAGTTTCACAACTAGAGGTGGTCGGAAGTATTTGGTAACTTTTATAGACGATTTTTCTAGATATTGTCATATTTATCTGTTAAAATCAAAAGATGAAGTATTTGATAAATTTAAGATTTTCAAGAATCGTGTTGAAAACCAGTTGAACTTGAAAATTAAAAGGTTTAGGAGTGATAGAGGAGGAGAATATACATTGACAGGGTTCAAGGAATTTTGTGCTTCAGAGGGCATAATACTTGAAACTACTGCTCCTTACTCACCTCAATCCAATGGCATAGCTGAACGTAAGAACAGGACGTTAACAGAAATGTTAAACTCTATGTTGTTGACAGCTGGCATGCCTTCTTGTTATTGGGGAGAAGCAGTTTTGACTGCTAATCACATCTTGAATAGGTTGCCGCACTCTAAGTTGTCTTCAACTCCTTATGAGATATGGCATAAACATCCTTGTAGATATGATACTCTTAAGACTTGGGGTCAGATTGCTTATGTGAGGATACCAGACCCTAAAAGACCTAAGGTGGGGCCTAGGACAAACACTTGTGTGTACCTGGGTAGTGCAGAGGATAGTGCCGCTGATCGGTTCTTGGATCTATCAACCAATGTGGTTATAGAATCTAGGGATGCAGTTTTCTTTGAAGATAAATTTCTTCGAGATCAAGGATTGACAGTACCCGGCACTATAGAAATCATTTCAGATTCTCCTAAAGAAACTGAATCAAATTCCTCTGACACTCGAATAATTTCTGAATCTGCACCTTTAAGGGTTTCTACAAGAGAACGAGTTCCCAAAACGTTTGGTGAGGACTTTGTCACTTACCATTTAGAGGATGATCCATCCACTTATAAAGAAGCGATGAGATCTAGGGACTCTTTATTGTGGGCAGAAGCCATTGATGATGAAATGAGCTCTGTTACAAAATCAAACTTGGCAACTAGTCGATTTGCCAAAAGGGGCTAAGACTATAGGTTGCAGGTGGATTTTGAAGAAGAAACTTAATCCTGACGGATCTATAGCTCGGTATAAAGCACGTTTAGTAGCTAAGGGCTATACTCAAGTAAGTGGGGTAGATTATTTTGATGTTTACTCCCCGGTCTGTCACTTGACTACGATAAGAATTCTTCTTGCTTTGGCATCTATTGAGCACTATGTTGTGCATCAAATGGATGTAAAGACAGCTTTCCTAAATGGAGATCTGACTGAGGAGATCTACATGAACCAACCTGAAGGGTTTGTCATGAAAGGTTTTGAGAACAAAGTTTGTAAGTTAAACAAATCTTTGTACGGTCTAAAACAAGCACCTAAATTGTGGCATCAAAAATTCGACAAGGTAGTAATGAGTTTAGGATTTCGATCCAGTTACTCAGATAAATGCCTTTACTACCGTTCTGTGTCGAATCAGGTTGCGATTATTTGCTTATATGTAGACGACATGTTGATACTTGGTTCCGATCATTCTGCAGTGAGTGACGTAAAAGCCGAGTTGACCAAAGCATTTAAAATGTCTGATATTGGTGTGGTAGACATCATTCTTGGTATGAAAGTAAGTTTCTGAGCAAGGTATTACTCTTAGCCAAGCTCACTACATTGAAAAACTACTTTCTACCTGGGGATACAGTGAATGTAAAGTGGCTGAGACACCGTATGATCCTAGTAAACGGCTAAGCCCCAATGAGGGAGCTAGCGTGAATCAATTAGATTATTCTAAATTGATTGGTAGTCTCATGTATGTAATGATATGTACCAGACCAGACATAGCCTTTTCTGTAGGCATGCTGAGTCGTTTCACTAGTAATCCTGGCCCTGAGCATTGGAATGCCCTCACGCGACTTATGCGATATTTGAAGGGTACCTCCAACTATGCTCTATGTTATAATGACCATCCTCCTATCTTGGAAGGATTTTCTGATGCATCGTGGTGCTCGGAATTAGGAGACAGTAAATCTACTAGTGGTTATATTTTCACCTTTGGGTGGAAGCGGTATTGCATGGAAATCCAAGCAGACTTATATTGCTTTGTCGTCATGGAATCGAACTTTCTGCTCGCTCGCAGAGGAGAAGCAGAGTGGATAAGAGAACTGATCCTGGATATTCCATTAACCCGTTTAAAGATTAATTCTTTAAGTATGTTCTGTGATAATCAGGCTACAGTTTCGATAGTGAAAAACTCACTCTTTAATGGTAAGAGGAGACATATTAGGCTGAAACATGCTCTACTGAATTATCTCATAGAACGTGGTATTATCACTTTGGTCGATGTGAGGTCGAAGGATAATATGGCTGATGCTCTCACAAAGGGACTGCCTAAAGATCGAATATTTAAAATTGTGGGGGAAATGGGGTTAAAGACTAAGACTCTATAGACATGTCTTAACCTACATTTATGGTATTTTAAATTTTCGAATCTTCCTTTGTTGGCTAAGATAAGCACTTGATAATGTTTCGACGATGTTTATGGTTGTCAATATATCATTCCACATTTGATGATATATCCTTTTTTGGGTGAGTTGTCTCATTCCACATGTGATGAGGTAATTTTACTCATTTTGGATGTTCGGTTTAGAGCGGTTGTATCATTCCATATATGATGATGCTGCTTAACTAAATTTGGACTTGATAGCTGTAACATTCCACATAGAAACATGAAACGGTTCTTTTGAAAAGAAACTGTTTAGGTCTTGTTCTTATAAAGAAACTAGACATTGATGCTTATTGGTATGTGACATTGATGCATATTGTTATTGACATTGATGATTATTGTTATTGATATTGATGCTTATTGGCGTTGATATATATTTATTTTCAGTCATTGTGGTATTGTGCTAAGTTCTTTAGTAGAACTAGACACTTTAGTTTGTTACACAAATGATTGGATTTACATGAAATTCATATTTGGTAACTTGCAGAAAATGACGGAAATGGAGGAGCTGATTACAACTGGGATCCTGAAGGGGATGATCTACTTGATGAATGATTTCTCTTGAGCTCTGCACTGTGGGGGACTATTATTTTCTTTGAAGTTGAATAAATAGTTCACTTACATATGAAATTGCCCATTTAGTTTGAGTTTAGAGTATTTCTAAAACTCTTGTGTTCGAAGTTTAGAAAATTTCTAAAACTTTGATTTGGTTCACTTATGAGTGAGACTTATTGATTGTGTTTGGTTGAGTTTAGATTGTTTCTAAAACTCATAATTGTGTTTAAAGAATTCATATTTTTGAGTAATGAATCTTTTTGTGCTATGAATGATTCAAAATTCTGTTTTGAACATTACATTATCTATCTATTGGATTGTGCTATATGTAGAACATAGGAGGAGATTGTTGGGTATTTAATATAACCCAATTGTATGTTCTAATATAAGCCCAATAGGTAATGCACCTTTGTAGTGGGCCTATATGGGCAAGAGCCCATTAATTGGTTTTAACCCTAGTGTATCCCTATTTATATGCTAGCTGGAGGCAGCGTGCTAGGTATTCCAAATTAGATACCTAGGGTGTAATGCTTCAAGCAATCGCATATACTATTGCTTGACTTTAAACCCTAACAAAAATTCCATTTGGATTTCATCTAGTAGCGATGAAAATCTTCACCCATGTGAAACCTAACTAAAACATGTCTTCTATCAATAAGTCCAATCTGGAATTGCCCCTTGAATTCAATAGTCTGAAAGCCCTTTTTCAGCATCTCCATGCTAGGGCGGCCGTTCAAAATTTCTTGACAAAAGCTCATTTCAAAGGGGTGGATAGAAAATCGATTTCCTCTCGTGTAAGTATTAACGCTGGTTCACCTTTGTGCTACGTACCAAATTTGAAGAACGATGTAGGGAGGGGCGGATTCTGCGTGAGACAAAATCGATCACGAAAGAAGGTTGGGGCTGTCCGCACCCATCTAGCGAGGAGGCGGTCATTGTGGATACGCCGCCAAAGAATAGGCCGACAAGTGCGCTTTCACGGCAATAGGCCAACGAGAAATGGGGTTGGGTTTTTGTTTTTTCTGGAGGCTGTTAGTGTTTTTCGCGGGAAATTTGCAAACATAGTTTGCAAAAATAGCATATCCAAAAAAATCTTTGCAAATATAGTAGGTCAATGGTATTTGACCAGGCGAAAAGACTCAAATGACTTTCTTCTTAACTCTATCGTTTCACTTCACCCTATCATTGCTGTTCGAATTTCCTTATTCTTCTTCATCCTTTATTGATTTAACATTCTATTTCACAGAATTTTGCATCAATAGCAAAGGAAAAAGTCCAATTCTTGAACACATAGAGGTGCAGAGGAACGGTATGGAAAAAATCCAATTCTTGAACACGTAAAGGAATTCATAGGCAATCTTTTTGCAGATGAATAGGTACTTCCCTAGATCAAGAACGTAAAGAAAAATTGGGTTGGAAGAAAAGTGACGAGAAAATGATCAAGTGCATGTCGAACACCTAAATTATCCATGTTTTCGATGTATGTTCGACATATTTTTCGACATTTTGTTAACATTTTGTTCCACATTTTGTTAGCATTTGGAAGAAACCGCTCAATCAAAAAATTTGCCGAATGAGAGATCATCATGTTCATGGTGCCCTCCTCTTCCTCCACTAGCTTTCTGTCCCTGAATGTGAATGTCCCCTGGTTATATCCCATGTTTCAATCGTGTCAACTGACTCAGCCAATGAAAAAATGTCAAGGGCATTCGACGAAATAGCATCATCATCCTTAGAATCTTCATAGCCACTTCCATCTTTATCAATGTTATCATCATCCACATTCCCATCACAGCTGTCATCATACTCGCGCTGTGGATCATCAACCTTGCTGGCATTACCCCCACATATAGGGGCAGCTTCCTTTTTTATCAGATGCCATCGGCTTGGTGGCAGTCTTGGAGAAAGCAGGAGGAAGTCATTTTCGTTGAGATTGTCTCAATGTAGTTCTTGGGCTTTCCAGGAGTTTGCTCCCAGGAAAATAGTATCCTCTCACAATCCATATCCCACGAAACACCACCTAGTGAATTAGCAGTATTCGGCATCTCCAGTGTTGTGTTGATACCAATATTTGTTCTTCTTGTTGATAGAAGTGGAGCATTTAAGTTTATAAGCTTTCCAGGGCACTTCCCATTCAAAGCTTTGTCTTCTTCTTCCACCATATCATATATGTAGTTGCTAAATTACTATGGCACACTATGATTTAGCAAAAACGAAGGATCAAATTTATATGTCTAATCTAAATACAATGAAAGGCGACATTAATATTTGAGCTAATGTTAGAAGATGAAATCTTGAAAAGGTGGTAGTTGCAGTAGACTTTATCGTTACCATACAGGCTAGAACTATGAGTATCTCGTGCAGTCAACTAAAAGTTTACTCAAATGACCTTCTTCTTCACTCTATCGTTTCATTTCACTCTCATTCTTTGTTGAATTTTCTTATTCATCTTCATCCTTCATCAATTTAACATCCTATTTCACAGAATTTTGCATCAATAGCAGAGGAAAAAAATCCAATTCTTGAACACGTAGAGGTGCAGAGGAGCGGTATGGAAAAAATTCAATTCTTGAACATGTAAAGGAATTCATGTGCAATCTTTTTGCAGATGAATGGGTACTTCCCTAGATCAAGAACGTAAAGAAAAATTGAGTTGGAAGAAAAGTGACGAGAAAATTATCAAGTGCATGTCGAACGCCTAAATTATCCATGTTTTCAACGTATGTTCGACATTTTGTTCCACATTTTGTTCTACATTCCGTTTCACATTTTGTTCCACATTTTTTTGACATTTTTTTTCACAGTTTTCTCGTAGCTCACCCGAAGCTTCGTGGAGTGGGGTAGCGGGTTCTTCAAGCTTTCATCTTCCCACCCCTTCCCATGGTTTTCTGTTGATCTATGGCTCTAAAAACTCATGGGTAAGAAGAAAAAATAATCTGCAAGCTCTTAATTTCCCGCATCAAAAACTATAGATAAAGAATCAAAAACGGGTCACCAACGGGTCTCTCAGGTCAATAGCCAACCCGTGATGAAATTGAACTACTTACTACCAATTTTAATAAAATTTCTAAACTCCTGAATCTCCTTGATCCCGTGGGGAAGAAGAATATAGTCTCCACAAACTCTCATCTTAAGCATAATTCTGTGGAACTCGCCAACCCCCAAATGCTGATAATTCGGCTTTAATGTGCAATTTTTCTACTAATGATTCTGAATTTTCTAATTATGGTAAGAATGATTGTGGTGATTCTACTGTTTGTGAAAATAAGAGAACAGCCGCCGTTGAAAATTTTGCTAAGAATGGTTTGTTGAATGAAGACAAGGTGAATTTTTTAAGAAGGTTATTTGAGTCTTTTTGCCTAGTAACCTACTATATTTGCAAAGGTTTTGGACCTGCTATTTTTGCAAATGTGCCTTCGTGACCTACTATATTTGCAAATTTCCCGTTTTTTGCATATCGAATCCTTGACAACTTTGAGTCAAACTAAGTTACATAAGTGGATGACATTACATTTGCCATACTTTATTTTTAATTGGAAATTATCATTCAAGTAATCTGTAAAAATGAGGAGTTTTTTCCACAAAAATTGTTTTAAAAAAAGAATTTAAATAAATATTAATGTTAAATTATTTGTTATATTTTTATGGAAGTCGATATTACGAATATCAAGTTTGAAGTCGATATTCGAAATATCAACTTTAAAGTCGATATCGGCGATATCTACCTCAGTTCAACTATAAAAAAAATTAAAATTAAAAAAAAACTTCACCCTCTTTGTCCCGTTTTTCTTCTTTTCAATCCATTTCAATCAATTTCCTTTGTCAGCCGCTGCTCTTTCCTCTCTTCCCCATCCTTGTTGCCCCTATTTCCAGCCCCAATTCCCTCCCCTAACCAACCCCACTCCACCTCACCCTAAGGCTGCCCCCCTCTCCCCATTCCCGCCCCTCCCCTTCCTGCACTCTCCCCCCCCCCCCCTCCCAATTGCAGCCTAGGAGTGCAATTTTTTTTTGTTTTCAAAGGTGAATTAATTTTTAGAGGAAACACCCAAAATCGTCCTCCACATTTTAGCAAATAATCTTTTTCATCCTTCACTTTTAAAATGGAAACAAATAGTTCTTCAAATTTCATAAATCGAAACTTTTGGCACTATTTGTAAAATAAACGGGAACTTTTAGTCCTTCAAATTTCATAAACGGGAACGTTTAGTCCTGAAATTTTCCTTCAAATTTTGGTCCTTGAAATTCGAAGGACTATTTGTTCCCATTTTAAAAGTGGAGGATGAAAAAGATTATTCGTTGAAATGTGGAGTTCGATTTTGGGTGTTTCCTCTAATTTTTAATTCATGAAATTTTTAAATTTGTTAATAATTGTGATATTATATATTTGGTATACTGATAAAAATTTTATTTTGCAGTAAAAAGAGAAATACGTTGAACGAAGAAAACTTGTATTTTCGAGAAGCAAAAAAAACCAAAAGAGGCGAAGGTAAATAATTTATATATTTTGATTTGTGAATTGACGTTATTTTAATTTGAAAATACGTTGTGAATATTATATTATTGATAGAATGATTTGAATTGATTTTGGGCATTTCGTTGTGAATAAAGTATGCTGCTTGGAATAATTTGGATTTATTTCTAATTTGATTCATTAAATTTGCTATTATTGGAATAATAAGCTGTGAATAGCGGTGTTGATGATGATTGTTAAAGAATTGTGGTTGGATTTGATGAATATAATTGTAAATGTTTTTTGGAAATAACTTGGTTATAAATATATGGAAAAATGTTAGTTGTTTACTTAAATACATTTTTAATATTAATTTAATTATTTTTGTTATTTGAAAGATAGATTCCATAACCTTTGAAATTCCCATTACTTTAATAACTTTGATGCCGATATTAATGTCTACTTTATGTTATTATTGATGCCATCTACAATATAGAAATGGGGAAGGACAAGTGAGGCTTGTGTTATATTGGGATGGAGAAATAATTATTGGTCCGAACGGCTCCCAATATAGTAATAGTCCCAAACGGTTTATTGTTGTTGATCATAATATTAGCTTGGCTGAACTTTTGGAAATTTTGCATCGGGTGACTGGAATGGATGGAAGTCAAGTTAGGATAAAGCTAATGTGCCGTTATCGTATTAGCATCGCCAGTAATTCAATCACATACATACATGTTCCAGTGGATGATGATGCTACGTTGAGAAAGATGTTGTGCATTCCAATGACATGTCATGCTCTCAATGCGGTTGAATTATACATAAGTCACGAATCAGTTTTAGATTACTTTCGTTCTGAGGACAATATGTCATTTGTTCCTCAAACAATTGTTGGGTCATTCACACAACTTTTACATAGTAGAGATGGAAAGGGGCTTCTTAATGATCAATGGTTTTCTTATGGTGCTTTCATATTGAATAATGTTTCTTTGCAACGAGCTATGGTAGTATCGGACCCTTTTTTTGTCCACAAGGGTCCAAGTTGTGCCCTTTTTAATGAGGGACCAAGTGATGGCAATTTTAATGAAGGGCCAAGGCATGTCCCCTTTAATGAGGGACCAAGTGGTGGCAATTTTAATAAAGGGCCAATGCGTGCCCTTTTTAATGAGAGACCAAGTAGTGGCAATTTTAATGAAGGGCCAAGTCGTGCCTCTTTTAATGAGGGACCAAGTGGTGGTGGTAATTTTAATGAAGGGCCAAGTCGCGCAACCCTAGACGAGGAGCTACCTATTCCCAAGCCAATTGGTGGAACAGCAAATAGGTTGACACTTGGGAGCACAAGTCAAGATGTAAGCATTCACAGTGATCCCATAGATTATTGGGTAAACAATGGTGGTGGATTATCCAATGATAGTGTAGAGGAGAAGGACGTGGGTGGTGGCCAACATAAAGGAGAGATTTCGAATCCACTGGTTAATGCTACTATGGATAACGTTGTTGCTGATATTCCCTTTTATTCGGACATTGGTGATAGACAAGTTCAATGAATATAAATGATCTGTTTGGATTGATGATCGAACTTCGGAGTTAGAGGTTAGAATAGTGTTTCGGACCAAAGAAATGGTGCAACATGCAGTTAAATGTTAGTCCATTCGTGCGCACAAGTACTTCAAAGTGCATGAAAATACTCCTACTAGCTAGTTTGTCTGATGTCTTTATTATGCGGACAAGAATTGTTTATGGAGGGTTCGAGCGAAGTTGAGAAAGAAACATAACTTTTGGGAGATCACAAAATGCAGCTAAAACACACATGCTTCCCTAAGATATAGCCAAAAGACCACCCCAATTAGATCATGGGATGGTTGGACGGATGGTTCGAAATAATATTAAGGAAAATGCTTCATACAAGGTCCTCAGTATAGTTGAAGATGTGTGCTCTTTTGGGGTGAATATATCATACAAGAAGGCATGGTTGGGCAGAAGGAAAGCTATTGAAATTTTGTATAGTAATTGGGAGTTGTCATATACCATATTACCGAAGTTCTTACTTGCCCTTCAATCTTGTAATCTCGACACAATTGTTGAACAGCGTCACACCGAATATAGTATTGGAGATTATAACATCTTTAATTCTGTATTCTGGGCATTTAAACCTTGTATTGATGGTTTTCAACACTATTGTCCCTCAATTAGTATCGATTGAACATTTCAATACGGGAAATACAAGGAAAAAATCCTTATTGTGTTCAGTGCTGATGCAGCTGGGCATATTCTGCCCCTGGCATTTGCCATTGTTGATGAGGAAAATTTGGCTAATTGGTCCTGCTTTTTGTATAACTTATCTCATCATGTGATTTGTAGCCGCCAAGGCATTTTTTTGATTTCTGATCGAGCGAGGAGAATATTGTCAACCGTTGAGAACAACCCTGCATTACAACCACCAATGGTTCACTACACGTATTACGTGCGCCATGTCAACAGCTAATTTAGTGGGCGATTAAAAATTAATGCTTTGACGAAATTAATGCGCCGCGCTGGTTGCTCACATCAGTAATGAAAATTTGCTCAAATTATGGAAAAAAATCTGAGCATTTGATGAAGACGCCCATAAATGGTTAATGGATATCCCTATCGAGAAATGGGCATTGTGCTTTGATGGTGGGGTCTAATATTGCATAATGACAATGAATCGCTTCGAATTATTCAACAAGGTGTTGAAAGATGAGAGAAAGTTGCTGATAACAACTCGTGTGTGTGCAACTTTTTATTGCCTGTTTAAATACTTTGATTCGCATCGCACTGAAACCCAAAAACATGTTGCTGATCAAAATCTGTGATCACCAAACGTGCTCGAGAAGTTCCTTAGAAATGAGCACAAGTCTAAATATCACCATGTCACAGCCTTTGTGTGGGAAGAATGAATATATCAAGTCACCACAGGAGTACATGGTGACAAAAGAGACAACATGCACACCGTACATCTTAACAACCGTACATGCACTTGTGGCAAGTTTGAAATTTATAAGATTCCTTACTCCCACGCCCAAAAAGTTTGCTCACAAATGGGACGGGTCGCTTTGGCCTTAGTAGATGGGGTGTACAATGTGTAAAAAAATGGTAGAAACAAATTCAAACCATTTTTACCCATGCCCCATGATGACTATTGGCCCCCTATTCCTTTTCATCTGGTGGCTAATAGTATGAGGGTCAATGATCGTCAGGGCCATCAAGATCTACCCTTATAAGGAATGAAATGGATCAAGCATAACAGCAAAGATACAAGGTATGTGGAGTAATTGGACATAATAGAAAATCATACCCTAACATGAAAAGACTTAGAGATATGGCAACCATGCATTCGTGAAGGCCAAACATGAGGAGATATATGGATTGTAGTATTGTATGCTATTGTTTTATGTAACATAACATTGCAGGATTAGTTGTAATATTTGTATCTCGCATGTTGTTTATTTATTTCTGTAATATTTGACATCACGTGCCAACAGCTCGTGTGCTTATTGAAAGGTGATTTTTCATGTGCAAAAAGGACCAAACGTTTGCTTTCGCTAGTACTTTATGCAATCGTAATTGTATTTGAAAATAATATAGTAAAATTTTATTCAATATGTTTAGGTTATGAAGTCAGAAGGAACTTCATCCAGGTTGGCAAATTTAACTCTTGGTCCACGGCAGCCGGATGTACGGACATTACAGTCAAGTCATCAATCGGAACTCGATTAGGATGACCCCGAAATTGAGCCGTTGAAAGTGCGTAGGGCAGATGTCGAGTTTTGGAAAGCTACCCCACTCGACATTAGGGTTCAAGATATACTTTTTTGAGTAGGCTTTTATAGTATATATATGGCAGAATGTATACATGTAAATCATTCCTTGATCATTGCACTAGTTGAGAGATTGTGACAGGGAACGCACACTTTCCACCTGCCAGTCGATGAAGCAACCGTAACATTACAAGATGTTGCAGTACTTTGGAGATTACCGGTCAATAGAGATATGGTAGTTGGTCCAGATTCGAATCATATGGTTGAGGAGTGACAGAATATATGTCAAGAACTATTGGGTTATATGTCGGACCCCGTTCATTTTGATAGAGATCGATTGAAACTAAGGAGTATCTCCATATATCTGCAGACGCGTCCTCTATTTCTCGATGCCATAGATGATGAGGTTTTACAGCATGCCAGATGCCGGATGATACAAATTATAGAGTCTATTATGGGAGACAAGTTAAGTACAAAAATCAAATTGATGTACCTACTTCTATTAAGGGATGTAGCAACTGCATCGAGATATAGTTGGGGTAGTGCTGTTCTAGCAGCGTTATATAGGGCACTATGTCGGGCATCAATTGGAGATACGGCCGGCATATGTGGCCCACTGAACTTATTGCAGGTGTGAACCTGGAAAAGACTACAGAAAATCAACCCAAAACACTATAATGTGAAAGAAGAACCTATCTTGGGTTATCCCAGTATGCCTATTGGGCCTTAAGCATACATGTACGTTTTTTCCCATTTTATTTTTAATGGTATTTGGTTCATCCTAAATTGTGTCTCATATTCTATATTGTCGTCCTCACATCATTGCAGGTGGAACACGGGTTCGAGCTTCGCAGATGTCAATTGTCATGTGCTGCGTATATATCGGGATCGTTTGGATTATATGTTCAATGATAATGTAAGTAATACTTAATTTTTGGCTCGTTAAAACTAAATTTAGTTCAAAAACTAATTATTGTAAACTTTCTTCATTTTATAGTTTATTTGGCAACTGTATATAGCGAAAGATTTGTACTAGTTGCTAGATTATTGCTTATGATGCCATGATATGTGGTGTGCCGCAATGCCTCTGCTCAACTTTGATGTTGTTGAACTACATTTACTTGAGCGAATTATGTGGCAGTTCGGCTACATTCAGATTATTCCTGCTGTCGTTGACACGGATTTGAGGTTACATAAACTTGATCGGCAAGGAAAGAAATGAGTAAATTAGATAACACATCATGCACCTTACGTTGATAGGTGGAACAAGCGAAGGGATAGAATTGTGAATGGATTGCCTTCAAGTGGTCCCATGCAGTATTTCTCAGAATTCATGGTTTGGTATCATCGGATTACTCGGATTTTCATAAGTAATCCCGCGCATCGTCCTGCCTAGGGTCTCTGCCCAACTGCATCGGTTGTTGAATATTGAATATGTATATGATTTTAAAATTTTCAATATTTAGCATAGTATTCAAGTTTTTAGTGTTAGCATTTTTTTATTTGCGGGGTGAATGTTAGGAGCAAGTATATGATTTGACACACAATGCTTTCACCAATTTAGAAATAGATCCGAAAGTAGTTATTTGCCGGGGAAGGGCAACGGAACTAGTTTTTAGGTGTTCTAATTGTTTGTTAGTTTTGTGTTCTTGTATATATTTAGAAAATACCTGTTTGTGTTTGTATATATTTTCATTTTTAACTTTCAATGGCCAAACAGGGAAAACAAGGAGAACGGTTGTTTGGGGAATTCTTAGAGCCTAATTTCAATGCTTGTGCATTAGAGCCATGGTTCAACAACCGTATAAGTGCTTACCCAGTTGAAACTGAGAGCTACCAAGTTCAACAAGGGGGATTCCTAGAGTTTGATATTGGCTCAAACATTAGTGCTCAATTGGCTGCATTAACCGATAGGATGAATTCATTGGAGGCGAGGATGAACTGGAATCCGGTCTTAATATGTGGACTTTGCCAAGGAGACCACCATACGGATCAATGTGGATCGGGCCAGATGAACCCTCAACTTCATGAATAATTTTGGCAGCAAGAAAATTTCAACCAAAGCTGGGCAACAATGGCAGCTACCAAGCAAAAATCAAGGTTGGAACAACCAAGGAGGTGGTCAAAATTGGAATAATCAAAGTCAAAGTTGGGACAATTCGGGCCATCGCTTTCTAACGTATCATGGCAAACTTCAGGATTTGGGAATCAAATGAATAATCCCATGGATGTAAAACCCAAATTTTGAAGAACTCTTGATGAAAAAGATGGAAGAAATCCAGCTTGAGATGAGAAGTTCCACAAAGCTTTTAGAAGACCATTCCATGAGGTTGAACTTGCACGAGACCATGATGAATGATGTGAATGATGCCATGAATTATCCAAGAGAGAATCTAGACTACTTCCGGGAAGATATGGTAGATGAATGTATTGGTGAAACTGTGAAGAAGGAGTGGTATCTTGAATCTCAAACAATGAAGGCAATTATTCCATCCAAAGTTCCCCTTGAGTTTGATGAAGAAGATAATAGAATAGATGGACAACTTCGTGAGATGGTTAAGAATTGGTTTGTAGATGAGTCCATTTATGAAATAATAGGGGAAGATTTTGAAGTGGTTGAAATCAACCAAGTGTTGCCAGTGGCCAATGGTGAAGATAAGGTAAAACAGTCCGTCGATGAGCCACCCAAACTTGAGTTGAAGCTTTTGCCCCCATATTTGGAAAATGCATTCTTGGGAGAGCATGAAATGTTGCCAGTGGTGATATCATCTTATATGGAACCTAAACAAGAAGGGAAGCTTTTGGGGTTAAGCATTCTTAAAGAGGCCATTGGGTGTACCCTTGAGGATATTAAGGGTATTAGGCCATCAACTTGTTTGAAAAAAATGTTGTTGGAAGAGGAGGCCAAACATGTGAGGAAAAGAATAAAGGAAGGAATAGGATGAAATGGATTGAGTCGAGCCGGCGACGTTAAAACCAAGCGCTTCTTGGGAGGCAACCCAAGCGTATCCTTTTGTTTTAGTTTAGTCCATTTTGTTTCATTTTGTTTTGTGTTGGTTTGTTTTGGTTTTGGTTTTGGTTTTGGTTTTGCTTTGTGTTGTTTTTGTTTCTTGTTTTTGCTTTGTTTGTTTTGTTTCTTGTGGATGTAGAGGTTGATGTATGTAGTTTGCATGTTTGCTAAGACAAGGGATGAAATGTAAAAAAAAAAAAAAAAAAAAAATTTGGGCAAGAGTTTTCACCAAGAATGTCTTTTTAATCATGGCGGTTCCCTACGCTACAGTAGACCGCTGCGGCGGTCTTTCTAACCGCCGCGGCGGTCTTTTTGGCGCATTTTTATACCCGGCGGCCTTTTTGGCGCATTTTTCATTTCTTACCTTTGTTTTTGCAATTTTCTCTCAAAAACTTTCATCCTCATTTTGCATTTTACATTCTTCTTCAAGTCCAATCCATCTTAAGTGATCCAAACACCTTTGTAAACACATTTCCACCATCAAATCCATCCAAGAATCCAAGGTATGAATGGTTGAACCTTTCAATTTTCATTACAATGGTGATTTTGAATTGATCAAATTATGATTTCTATGGATGATATTTGATGAAATATTGTGTAATTGGGATTGTTTGGGCTGTTTCTTAAATTTTAAGGCTAGGGTGCTTACTAATTTTGTGAAATTTCAAGTTTTTCACCTTGCTCATCATGTGTTTGACAATATGCCTCAATGAGTTATTTTGGATGAGTTGTTAACTTTTTTGTATTCATTTGAAATCCTAGAAATTCATTGATGAATCTTAACATGATGTTGCATATAAAATTGAGTTTTAAGAAAAAAAAAAAAAAAAAAACTTGATGAGTTCTTGAAACCTAGCTTTGTGCACACATTGAGTAATCAAATGTCAATGCCTAAACCATTGTGTGAAATGTTCTCATGTGGCACTATCTTCTTAAGTGCAATCCTTAGTTTAGATGTTTTGACACTTGAGTTGAGTTTGGACAACGTGAAGTTTGTAAATATTCTCCTTTCTATTTTATGTTATTGCATTTAGGTTTAAAGTTTATTTTTTTTTCTTTTCTGCATTTTGTTAATTTATTTTCTTTAATTTGTTTTGGTAAATTATGCCTATCACACATTTGCACCCCCTAGTTTTAGTGCTTAACATGCAACATATCTTAAGTTTGGGGGAGGTGTGAATAAGCAATCATGCAACATGCTTTAAGTCATTTCACAATTTTGCAACCGAAAACATGTATTTCTTCTTTCCCACCCGCCCCACCCTTCATGCATGCATTCTTGAAGCATTGAGGGCAATGCTCATCTTAAGTTTGGGGGTGGAAGCTTAAAGCTTTTGATATAACCTAAGTTTGGGGGTGTTTATAGGAAGAAAATACATGAAATTCCATGGGTGAATTGGCTTAAATTGAGGCTTTTATTGAAATATTCAAGATGTTGCTTGTTTCGTTTTTGGAAACTCTTGAATGGTTGGCAAGTAATGGCTGAAATATGCACCACTTAAGAAACATATTACCGACTAAATGCATGCGAGAAATAAAGAAATGAAAACATTAGTCAATGAAGAAAAATGTTGGACTGAATAGGCATGGAATTTGTAATGCATGTCTTTTGATTCCTTGTATTTGGAGGAAAGTTTTGCATATTAAATGGTGTTGTTACAGTGCACGTCAATGAGGAGTGTTTGTGAGATGTAGTGTATTGATTATGATGCGGTTGCGAGTAAATGTAGTGCCCCTAGTCCACCCTAAAGTTATAGCATTTCACTTCACAAACTTGGAAGATGACTTAGGCTTGTTATTAGTTTTGCTTATGAGATTTACAGTTTTGTTCAATAATTGCCACTCCGCTATGAGATTGCTCTTAGGGGATGTCCCTTAAGTGAACTCGTATGAGTGGTAGAAGTATAAAAAGCCGAAAAAAACTCTTGGCAAAAAAAAAAAAAAAAAAAAACGAAAAAAAAAAATTGTAAATGATTGAGGAAGTACCCTAAGTATAATGTCATGATGGTTGCTTAAATGTGATGAAGATTGCCTAGATGGTAGCATGACAACTTAGGGGAAAGAGGGAATAAAGAGTCTTAAGGATTTCAAGGAAGTGAAATTTTTCTATGCAACTTTAGGGCACACTAGTGGCATGATTTCGTGACCTCTATTCAGTTCTTGCATTGCATTGTTCATGAACATTTACCTCCATCACACACACACACATCATTTAATATGTGAAGATTAGTACGGAAAAACAAGAAAGAAAAGGGTCATGCATTGCATTAGTACGTGCCGAAATTGTCTAACTCAGAGACATTAAGATGTTTCCATTTCTTAAAACTCTCAATATGCATTGTTCGGTAGAATGGGGCGACGGGTGGTTGCCTAATTAAGCTAGTACTTGCCACTTTCCAAAAAAAAAAAAAAAAAAAAAAAAAAAGGAAAAAAAAAGAAAAAAATTAGATGAGAATCTGAATATGCATGTCTCAATGAATACATTCTACATATTATTGCTATGCGTAGAAAATTGCTTGGGGACAAGCAATGGTTCAAGTTTGGGGGTATTTGATGAGAATCAAATATTCATAAACTTATATATGTGTTTTTCACTCTTTTTGCATAGATTTCGTTGAGATATGCCATGTTTATTAGAGAATTCACATTATATTTGTGATTCTCATCTTTTATTGGTTTTGTAGGAAAAAAGGGGTTAAAAACCAGTTATCTTCGGGAGTTCATAACGTTTGATGAGAATGTCCAAATGAGGTGATTAAAGATGCTATGGAAAGATGAGAAAGAGAGCTAAAACTTTCATGAAGAACGTTTTCTCAAATTCCGAAAGAAAATGGACCAAAACTGGGCAAAAGCAGAACAAGGCAGAACCAAAGAAGAGGAAAACAGGGAGAAAAATCAGCCATCTTCCGGAGGCCATAACTCTTGATTCAGACGTCCAAATGAGATGATTAAAGATGATATGGAAAGATGAGAAATAGAGGAAAAACTTTCATGCAGAGAGTTTTGTCAAATTCCGGACGAAAAGGGACCAAAAATGGACAAAATCAGAACGCGGCAGTCAGCCTTCGCCTGCAAACCAGAAATTGCAAATTGCGTCCCTAATGTTTTGGAAGCTTTACATTTTCTCCCCAACGTCCCTATGTCTATAAATACCCCATTTTCTGCAGAAACAAAGGAAGTAGAGTAGGTTAGGGTTTAGTTTTGATTATTTGCACATTTTCCCCAATCTTGAGGGGATTTTCCTAGAGGCTAGGGTTTGGCATTTTGTGGCTTGAAGACTTCCATCTTTGGAGTTGATTTGGATTGCTAAAGTGTTGGAATTTGTTGGATTCACCAATATTTTGATTAAGGGAAGTTTTTCTTACGAATTTCATATGCTTACAATTGTTAATTCTCCTTGTGATTGTTGGTTATTTGAAGCCATGAAAGGCTAAACTATCTTGGGTGATTCTTGGTATTTGATGTATGGGTTAGGTTTATTTTGATTTCTTATGGGTTGTAGAGTGATGGGCTTGCATTAATTGAAGTCTTCCTACTTGTATTTAATGAATTGATATGCATTGAATGGTGGCCACATTTAGTGTGTGTTCTTGGTGTTTGTGTGTGTTTTAGAATATACATGAACTTAGACCAAAAGTAGCAAGAACCACCTAGCATTCTCTAAATTTAGGTGTTTGAGACAAGAAACAACTACCATATGAATCTAATTGTGCACTAAAATTGTGTGGAAGCCATAGGTTTTAGTGTGCAAAGGTAGAAGTGAGACCGAAAGGAGATCTTCTATTCTTTAATTCCATTGAGACCGAAAGGAGATGTGGAGTGAAAAATAGATGGTTTTCTTAGATTAAACACTTGAACTAGGGAGTGTGAAGTAGTTGGCTAAAACATCTAGGGCTAGAATTGTGCATTAGAGTTGTGTGGAAGCCATAGGCGCTAATGTGCTCTAGGTGGGGATGAGACCGAAAGGAGATTCCTCATTCTATAATTTCGATGAGACCGAAAGGAGATTCGGAGTGAATGGATGTAGTCACTTAGTTAAGATGCCCTACACTCGGTTGCCCTTAGGAGTCGAAGTAACCGAACCCTTGCATTGAACCCAAGGATCACCCTCCTTCCTCATTTGTGTGTTTATTTCCTTGTTTTAGTTAGTTAAATGTCACTCTCTAAATCATTGCATTAGTTAACATAGATAGCAAATAATTAGTTGCACTTAAATTTTGGTTTTGTCCCCTTCCCTGTGGAGAATGATCCCTAAGCTTTACTACAATTGATTAAGTGAGGTTTAGGTGTAATTTGTGTGAGTTTGAGCTATAATTTGACGCACTTTTGCACACACCGAATCTGCTCACCAAACGTACATAACATTTCTTTTTATGCATTGATGATGGTTGGAGAGAATCGCCGAATGCAAATGACACATTCAAGCTTTGAAAACCAAGATGAATTTCAACAATCGCATGATCGTCCAACTATGTCCGGTCGTCCATCTATATCCTATCGTCCATCTACTTCTAATCGTCCATCTACTTCCCGACGTCATAATGTTGATGATGATGATCAGATATTTCATACTGGTATGTTTCTTCATCAGTTCGGTGAGCCATATGAGAAGACACCTGAGATTGAACATTAATCGCAGTTAGACACTAGTACTTCATCTCAAATGCCTCTGTATAATTTGGTCTATGAGCGTCGAAGGCGTACTCATCCACAATCACGTATAGAACAATCCATTCCTTTTGATCTAGACTCATCGGATACGCAAAGCCAATCCAATGAAAACCCACAACCCTAACCCCAACCCCCTAAGCGACAGTCACATAGGAATAGTAGACAGCTTTACTATGAAACTTGATATTATTTTTTCTTTATTGTAACTTGTTCAAACTTAGAATTTTTTTCTATTTCAGCTTGTGTTCCTAAAATGCTCGCACATTTCACTTTTTATTCAATTATCAAAGTCGATTTCCTAAATATGGCTATTCAGATTATATTATCTCTCACTATCTTATACTTGTAACATGACGTTGTTTTAATACCTTAAAATTGTAACATGGCATTGTTTTAGTAACGTGGTATTATAAAAGTGAATTATATTTTTACAACAAAGTTAATAATAATTATACGATAATGAGAGAAAAAAAATGGTAGTGAAGGGATTACATTTTTCAAATAAATTAATTAAAGAAAACTTAACTAACTAACTAGCGAGCTTTATTAGGTATGATTCTATTACTGCCTAAACTAAAAGAGATATTAATAATAAATAATAATAATGCAATGGAAGATTTCAAATTTAATGGCACTTGCAACGATACGATCCAAGTTAGTTGGAACTTATGTTAGGACTGATTAAATGCAATCATATAACTCGATCAATATTTAGATATACATCTTTTGAAGTATCCTTCAACCCTAAATAATATTAAAGAACAAAATTGTAAAAAGCATGTACAAAAAATTTGAAATGTCTTATTACGAAATAAAAATATATAATTATATTTTTTGAATTTAAAATTTTCTTATGCATATCCAAATATATAAATTAAAATCATCTGTAATAATGCACAACAAATTACTGCAAAATTATTGTTCAAAATTTCATTATTTTTGAATTTTTTAAATAAAAAACTAGTCTTCAATCAATAACTTTTTTTAAAAAAAAATACATTAAAGTCGATATCCAGGATATCGACTTTAAAGTCAATATTCTAAATATCGATTTTAAAGTCAGTATCCAGAATACCAACTTTAAAGTCGATATCCTGGATATTGACTTCAGTATTATTGAAACACCCTCAAAATTATCAATATTTATTTAATTCTTTTAAAAAAAATATTTTGCCAAATAACTCAAAAATGAGAGAAGAATGGTGAATGTATAACTAATAATAAATAATTTAATATCCTTTACATATGTAAATAGTCAATAATGATAATAACAATATCTTGTCTCAAAGCTAGCAAGTAAAGATGTTTACCCTGAGATTCAAAATGTTAAAAAAACTGGAAACACCAAAGGCAATGATGGAGATGATGGCAACAATGGAGCCTACCTGCATTGCTATGATACTGCCATAGGAAGGAGATAATGTCTAATTAATGAGATTTTAAGAGAGAAGAAGATTAAATCCATGAACTCCAGATAGCAGTTCAAGGGAAAGAAGAAGATCCACAATTTTGTAAGGAGTCAAAGATAGCTAAATAGGACAAACTAAAAGTTGCAAAAAACAATTTCAAAAACTGAAACTCTCAAATGTTCAAAAAAGTTTGGCAGTAGTAAATCAAAACTATAGAATTTATGACTAGAAAATAGTTGAAAAAACAACCATCACAATCTCTAACCAACACTTAGCCGACACTACTAACATAGCCAAGTATAATTGGGAAGTGCCTTTTGTAGAATTTGACCAGCTACTGGCCACTGAGTAGGAGTATAATAAACCACTTTGACCGCTACAACAGACTTGTATATATAGCTAATAATTAATAATAGTTTGGTGAATTAACAAGGATGGTACAATTAATAATACTAGTAATAATATGAAAATTATCAAAATATGGTGGTATTAGTAGAAGTAGAATTATAGAATTACAAGCACATGAGAATCTTTGTCTAGAATTAATAAAGGGACTGACTCTGCCCATTCGGGGGTGGCCGAGTTGATGTGGCAACGAGGACGGGACCGTAAGGTCACGAGATCGAATCCCCTGTCAACACCTTCTCGGTCAAGCCCATCGCATAAGGCTTGCCCAGTGCAATTTGCATTTCCTATGTGGTTTGTGGGCTATTACACAAGAGCGGGGTTTACCCAGTGTATACCCTTGATAGCAGTTGCGGGTTCCTTAGTCAAGAAAAAAAAAATAAAGGGACTGACTCTAATCTAAGTAGTAGTGAAAGTGAAACATTATATGTTTATGTTAAATTTGTCCATGTAAACAGCATGACATTGACCAAATAGAGGGCTTTGTGCCTACAACAAACTTAAAGGGCAGCAGGAAAAAATTTTGCAGTCAATTTCAACAATCTACATATGCGTAACATGTTTTACATGACCTAATAAAATAGTGAACTTCCAACATAGAAAATAACAACAATTAAGAAACCATACTAATCATCGTATAGTCCTATTCTAGGTCAAACTCCTAGATATTCTGACCTCCCAATACTCAAAAAAGACCACAGAAATAATACAGTCTTGTTTTAGGTCAAACTCCTAGATATTCTAACCTCCGAGGACTCAGAAAGGACCACAGAAATAGATGCACTCATCTTTGGCACTTTAACTTCTAGAAGATATGACAACAATTGTAACATAAAGCATTAATCCTGTATTTTTAATAGCGTGACATACAACAAGCATTACAAGTTATTTAATCCTATCTTTTTTTTTTCTTTTTTTCTTTTTTTTCTGTCAGTCAAGCCACTGAAACTTTTTATACTTTCAATAACTTAATATTGAAAACTTTAGGAAAGGAAGATTCTATAGCAAATCCTCTCAAAAACACACATAGCTACCTTTTTGAATAACCACTATTGGCAATGCGCCAGTTTTACCAGGCTCAGTATTCATAGTTCATTCTATCAAAAAGATATAGTTTTATGTCAATCTTTAGCGAAACTATATACTTTTTTGTAAAATAGAATACAATTTGTTACTCATGCAAAAAGTGTAATAGAGAACATACATTTATGTTAATAAGTCACACATAAAAAACCTATACTGAATCAAAAATCAGAATACCTTCAAGAATGAAAAGCCTGTACATGGATATATATGTCATATACCTACCTTCAACAATGGATGTAGATGGCCACCTTCAAATGGTTGACCTTTTGCACTCAAGTTGTACTCCCTAAACTCTAGCTCCTTCCAATCTCCCCTTCAAGGAGACCAAGGAATTTATTAAAAATTAGCCAGTGAAAATTTTGGACCAAAAATTTGGTTTGTTTAAGGGAATGAGAAAGGTAATGGAAATGATAGTAGTGAGGAATAATAGTAGATTCTTTCATTATAATTGTGTTAGTTAGTTTGTGTTGGGGAATGAGAATTATTACCAATGATGATGGTTGGTTTGTGCGGAGAAATAGAAATGATTACCAATGATGGTGGTTGATTTGTATTAGATAATAATTATAATTATCAATAATTGTGGTTGATTTGCAAAATGTTTAAGAATGAAAACCTAGTTAATTTTTTATTTTATTTTATGTTATTTTATTTTGAATTATAAATATTCTATAATTACTAATAAATTATGGCATTAATAATAAAATATGTTAATTTTATTATTTTGTATTTTCATGCCCAATGTATTAGAAAATTTTTATTAATTATGTTTAATTATGGTATTTTTTTTATTCTTTTTCATTGGTTTCATAAAAATCACACAAATGAAATTTTGCAATTGCTTCCTGAATAATTATTTGCAAATGAAAATATCTCATGTTTTTTTAACTATGCAATTGAGTCTTCTAAATTAGAAAATTACTTAGTTTGTGAAACTCAAATTTCACTCCTGTTAAACACACTGCAATTTCCAATATTTATAGGTATCACAAGCTTCTAAATGCATATTGAGATTGGATAAATCAAACATTAACATTGGAATATTTTGCATCTTTTCCCTTTTTTTATCCAAAATGATATTTATATTTTATAACTAATATGGCAAAATATAAATAGCCTAAAAGGCTGAAGGAATTTCATGGCGTTGGATGAAATCGAACCCATGAAGACAAGCACCTCTGCGGAGGAGGACACCTGACCAAATCGGGAAAAAACAAACAATACTAACTAATATAATAACACCTCCAAAGGAGGACAAAACAAAACACCTCCCAAAAAGAGGACAAGGTAAAACAAAACACCTTATAAGCATTAAAAATTTTGTCGGTTTCAAAAGCTTGACAAATTTATTTAATAGATTATTTAAACAAGATAATTGATGGAAAAAAAAATCTGGGACAGAAGAAAATCACAATTTTGCAAGTATGTTCAAATTACAATCTCAAGTGATTAAAGTCGAAGCAGAATATCTCATACAACAGCCACCAGCACAATGTTCGAATTTCTTCTCCATACAAATACGCCTTCTATTCGGGAAAATTGTAAATATAGCACATTTCGGTCCGTATAGTTAAAGAATAGCACCGCCTAAAACTTCCTTGCCAAAATAGCAAGTCAACGCTCTTTGACCGCGTGAAAAGACCTAAATGACCCATTCGTCTCTTTACCTAATAGAAGGAAACCCTCGTGCACCTATTCGTTTCATTCTCACTCACTCATCATCCCACCTCTTCCGCATTCTTCATCAATTGAGAATTCTTACTGGGTGGTTGAATGACTTCATGGTATGGGCCCTTTCAAGATGACATCTTATGTGCCCAAACAATGACTTCATGGAAGGAAAATTCTTACTGGGCGGTTGAATGACTTCATGGCATGGGCAATTGAATTCTCCACCATCGCTTTGTGATTTGTAATTCGGATGCTTTTTCTTCGCAAAATCTAGTCTTTCTCGATATTTTTCTTGAACTTGGTGACGGTTTGGCTTTGTTTGCTCAACTTTTTTCTGATTTTTCTAATTCTGGTGATGATGATTGTGGTCATACTGTTAATTGTCAAATTAAGGGAATAACTGGCGTTGGAAAATTTGATAACAAGAATGTTGTTGTGAATGAAGGCAAAGTGCTTGATAAAATGCCTCAACAGAAGCTTGGAGTGAATCCCATTCAAACAAATCGATCCTGAATTTTTTGTCAAGAATTTGTCGAATACACGTCAAGCACATGAATAATTCCATGTGTTCGACGTGTACTCGATAATTTTTTGACATGTACTCGACAAAATAACCCACTTAGTGTATTTTTTCTAAAATTCATAATCAAATGAATTATAATCAACAAAGAATCAGTATTTCTGTCAACTTTATGCCTGATATAGCAACGGTGAAGTGAAACGATGAAGAATGAAGAAGAATGTGTAGAAAAATTTGAGCAACAACAGTAAAATGCATAAAGTTGGTTGCAAAAAGTGCTATTTTGGGTATGCCAAAAAGTGCTATTTTCTTGTTGATTCTTGCTAAAAAGAAAAATAGCCGAAATAACCTAAAAAGAGGTCTAATTCTGCAGTAAATACGAATATTTCCTACAAAACTTGAGAGAAATACGATAAGTTAGAGTTTTTGTCGAGCACTATGTCAAGCACATGTCGAGTACTATGTAGAATATTATGTAGAGCGCATGTCAATTCCATGTCGAGCTTGACAAATTCTATGTCGAGCTTAATAAATTTGTCAAGCACACGTCTTTTCCATTTTGCCTGTTTCTCTAATTTCATTATCTTTTTTTGAATGTATCTAATGCAGATCTTTTCTTAATATGTGGGGCATTCTATATTGTATTTAGAAAATACCGTACTGCCAATGCCTTTAATTGGGTTTGTAAGTTAGTTCCTTATATTTGTTTGGAAGCATCCTGGCACATTTAATTTTGCGAAACAAGTATTGAGATTTGAATAGCATTTCTATTATTTGACTACGTAATGTACACGGTCATGCTTGGAGTAGAAAGTAACATTTTTGTTGTCAGTTGAAACAAAAAGTGTCATAAATTTTATTAAAAAATGGGTCTTTGGTTCTTGTAGACCCATTAAAACCTCTATAGATTGTGTGAAATGAGATGTTTAAATTGATGAAAAATGAAGAAAAATGTGTAATAAAATTCGAACAACAAAAATGTTAAACCAAAAAAAAAAAAACTAGCAAAAATGTAACTTTCTGCTCCAAGCATGACCGTGAACATTAGATAGTCAAATACTAGAAATCTTGTTCTCCTATTCAACTCTCAATACTTGTTTCGCAAAATTAAATGTTCTAGGATGCTTCCAAACAGATATAAGGAACTAACTTACAAACCCAATTAAAGGCATTAGCAGTACGGTGTCTTCTAAACACAATATAGAATACCCCACATATTAAGAAAAGATCTGCATTAGATACATCCAGGAAAAGATAATTAAATTAGAGAAACAGGCAAAATGGAAAAGACATGTGCTTGACAAATTTGTCAAGCTCAACATAGAATTTGTCAAGCTTGACATAGAATTTGTCAAGCTTGACATGGAATTGACATACGCTCTACATGGAATTGACATGCGCTCTACATAATATTCTACATAGTACTTGACATGTGCTTGACATGATGCTCAACAAAACTCTAACTTATCGTATTTCTCTCAAGTTTTGTAAGAAATATTCATATTTACTACAGAATCAGACCTCTTTTTAGGTCATTTCGGCTATTTTTCTTTTTAGCAAGAATCAACAAGAAAATAGCACTTTTCGCATACCCAAAATAGCACTTTTTGCAACCAACTTTATGCATTTTACCGTTGTTGCTCAAATTTTTCTACACATTCTTCTTCATTCTTTATCGTTTCACTTCACCATTGCTATATCAAGCATAAAGTTGACAAAAATACTGATTCTTTGTTGATTATAATTCATTTGATTATGAATTTTAAAAAAAAATACGCTAAGTGGGTTATTTTGTCGAGTACATGTCGAAAAATTATCAAGTACACTGTCGAACACATGGAATTATTCATGTGCCCGACGTGTACTCGAAAAATTCTTGACAAAAAATTAAGGATTGATTGTTTGAATGGGATTCACTCCAAACTTCTGTTGAGGCATTTTATCAAGCACTTTGCCTTCATTCACAACAACATTCTTGTTATCTTCCAACACCAGTTATTCCCTTAATTTGACAATCAACAGTATGACCACAATCATCATCACCAGAATCAGAAAAATCATTAAAAAGTTGAGCAAACAAAGCCAACCCGTCACCAAGTTCAAGAAAAAAATCGAGAAAGACCAAATTTTGCGAAGAAAAAAGCGTCTGAATTACAAATCACAAAACGATTATAGGGAATTCAATCACGCATGCCATGAAGTCATTCAATTGCCCAGTATGAATTTTCCTTCCATGAAGTCATTGTTTGGGCACATAAGATGTCATCTTGAAAGGGCCCATGCCATGAAGTTATTCAACCGCCCAGTAAGAATTCTCAATCGATAAAAAATGCAGAAGAAGTGGGATGATGAGTGAGTGAGAATAAAAAAAACAGGCGCACGAGAGTTTCCTCTTATTAAGTAAAGAGACGAATGGGTCATTTAGATCTTTTTACGTGAACAAAGAGCGTTGACTTGCTATTTTGGCAAGGAAATTTTAGACGGTGCTATTCTTCAACTATAAGGACCGAAATGCGCTATATTTGCAATTTTCCCCTTCTATTCTGGTGGTGATAAGCCTAAACTCGAATAATCCAAACCTCGAGTTAATTCCATGAATATTGCTTGTAAAAAAAAATTTTAATTAATATTGGCTTTTTTTTTTCATTTTCTACTGAAGTCGGGTTTTCGAAACCCGACTTTAAAGTCGGTTTTTCGAAAACTGACTTTAAAGTCGGGGTTTCGAAAACCGACTTTAAAGTCAATTTTCTAAAAACCGACTTTAAAGTCGGGTTTCGAAAACCCGACTTCAGCACAAAACTCCCAAACCCGCTTCTTTCTTCTTTTCTTCCCTCTTTTCTTCCTCATTTCCTCTTTTCTTCCTTCTTCCTTTCTTTTCTCTCCATTTCCGCCGCAGACCTTTCTTTCCTCCTCCTTCCTCCTTCATTTTTGTTCCTTTATTTTCCTAGATCTACCCACCTAGATCTACCCCCACCCCAAAAGTCCACCCACCTTGCACCCTCCCCCCCCCCCCCTCTCTCCAAAAATTGCAGCCGCCCTCCCCCTCATTCCCTTGGAGGCTTCAACCGGAAAAAGAAAAAAAATACAACACTCAAGTTTTTTGCCTATTTTTTGTTAGAAGGTGAATTACCATTTATTTTTTACAATTTCTATGTTAAATTTGATATTAAATTAGTATATGTTAAATTTTTATGTTGTTTTATATGTTAAATTTTTATGTTAAACTTGTATGTGGGTTTATATGTTAAATTTTGTGTTACATTTGTATGTTATTTTATATGTTATATGTTAAAATTTATTTTATATGTTAAATTTGTATGTTAAATTTGTATGGTAAATTTAATGTTTAATTTTATGTTAAATTTGGATGTTAAATTTGTATATTAAATTTAATGTTTAATTGTATGTTAAATTTGGATGTTAAATTTGTATGGTAAATTTAATATTTAATTTTATGTTAAATTTGGATGTTAAATTTGTATGTTAAATTGAATGTTTAATTTTATGTTAAATTTGGCTGTTAAAATTGTATGTTAAAATTGTATATTAAATTTACGGTTTAATTTTATGTTAAATTTGTATAATAAATTTAATGTTAAATTTGGATGTTAAATATGGATGTTAAATTTGGATGTTAAATTTGTATGTTAAATTTGTATGTTAAATTTAATGTTTAATTTGATGTTAAATTTGGATGTTAAATTTGTATGTTAAATTTGTATATTACATTTAATGTTTAATTTTATGTTAAATTTGGATGTTAAATTTGTATGTTCAATTTGTATGTTAAATTTAATGTTTAATTTTATGTTAAAATTTGGATGTTAAATTTGTATGTTAAATTTGTATGTTTAATTTTATGTTAAATTTGGATGTTAAATTTGTATGTTGAATTTGGCTGTTTAATTTGTATGTTAAATTTTATGTTAAATTTGGATGTTAAATTTTATGTTAAATTTGGATGTTAAATTTGTATGTTAAATTTAATGTTTAATTTTATGTTAAATTTTATGTTAAATTTGGATGTTAAATTTGTATATTAAATTTAATGTTTAATTTTATGTTTAATTCGTATGTTTAATTTGTATGTTTACTTTTATGTTAAACTTGTACGTTCAATTTTATGACTTAAAATCTGTTAATTAGTTATCCTATATTGATAAAATCTTTATTTGTAGTGAAAAGAAAAATAAGTTGAGCGAAGAACATTTTCGAGGATCGAAGCAACCGACAAAGGTAAACAATTTATATATTATGAATGTGGTTTGGCGTTAATTTTGTTTCAAAAGTTGTTAATTATTTGAAATGATGTTGGAAATTTCGTTGTGAATAAAGTATGGTGATTTTTTATTTGGAATGATTGGGATTGATTATTAATTTCATTCATTGAATTGCCGATTATTGGAATAGTAAGTCATGAATAGTGGATTTGATGCTGTAAGTTAAAGAATGGTGGTCGGATTTGATGAATATAATGCTTTATGTTGTTTGGTGACTATTAGGTTATGAATGTATGGGCAAATATTAGTTGTTTACTTGTGTGAGGTGGTGCCTTGGACTGATTTTTATTGAGTTTGCTATTATTGGCATAATACGTTCTGAATAGTTCTGCTGATGATGCCGAACGAAGAATTTATATTAGATTTGTTGAATATAATTGTGAATGTTGTTTGGACGTACAAACCAGCAAAATGGTTGGTTGTTTACTTTTGTCTAGGCGCGATTTGGCTTTATTTGGATTAATGTGGAATTTTATTCAATAAGTTTGCTCTTATTGGAATAATTAGTTCCAAATAGTGGTGTTGATGATGATAATGAAAGGATTGTCGTTGGATTTGACGAATATAATGCTTTATGTTGCTGAGACAATGTTTGCTTATGAATGGATGTGAAAATGTTAGTTCGTTACTCTTGAATCATTTTGGATTGTTTTAGACCGTTTTGGTGACGGCTAGGTTTTAGCCAATGAGTTTGATGTTATTGGAAGGATAAGTTGTGAATAGGGGTGTTCATGGTAATGAATAAAGGATTGTGGTTGGATTTGACGCATATAATGCGTTATGTTGTTGGGAAAATGTTTGGTTATGGATGGATGTCAAAATGTTAGTTCGTTACTCTTGTTGGGGTGTGAGTTAGATCGTTTTGGATTGTTTTGGATTGATTTGAAATTTTATTTGATTCAATGAGTTTGCTCTTATTGGAATAATAAGTTCCAAATAGTGGCTGACTTGATGACAATTAAAGGATTGTGCTTGGATCTGATGAATATTATGGTTCATGTTGTTGGGAAAATGTTTGGTTATGAATGGATGTGAAATGTTAGTTGGTTATTTTTGTGAGGTGATGATTTGGGTTGTTTTGGATTGTTTTGCTTTGATTTGGATTCATGTGCCATTGTAGCCAATGATTTTGCTATTGTTGGAATGCTAAGTTGTGAATAGGGGTGTTGTTGATATAGATTAAAGGATTGTGGTTGGATTTGCTTGGTATTTTTGTCGTCGGAGAAATTCCATAAATTTACTTAAATAACTTTGAGCCCTATATTAATATAAGTTTTATGTTATTATTGATAGCACACACCATATAGACATGGGCAAGGATCGAGTGAGGCTTGTGTTATACTGGGATGGAGAGATAGTTAATGGCCCGAACGGCTCCGAATACAATAATTTGCCAAAACGGTTTATTGCTGTTGATCAAAATATTAGCATGTCCGAACTTTTGAGAAAATTGCATCGGGCTACTGGATGGGATAGAAGCCAAGTTAGGCTGAAATTAATGTGCCGTTATCCTCTTAGCAGCGCTGGTAATTCAATAACATACATACCAGTGCCAGTTGATGATGATGATACAGTAAGGGAGATGTTGTGCATTCCGACCACATGTCCGAGTCTTAATGCGGTTGAATTGTACATAAGTTACGAATGCGGTCCAGATCGCATTTGTTCTGAGGACAATATGTCCGTGGTTCCCCAACCAAATGTTGGGTCATTCACACAACTTCTACAAAGTAGAGAGGGCGAAGGGCTTCTTAATGATCAGTGGTTTACTTATGGTGCTTTCATATCAAATGATGCGCCTTTTCCACAACCTTATGTTGCCCCCGGGGTCCTAGTCGTGGCCCCTTTGGCGAGGGTCCAAGTAGAGCCAATTTGGAAGAAGGTTCAAGTCATGCTATCTTTAATGTTGGACCATTTGAGGGCAATTACAATGAAGGCCCAAGTTGTGGCCAATTTAATGAGGGGCCAAGTCAGGGTAATTATAACGAGGGGTCAAGTCGTGCAGCTTTCGTCGGAGACTTGCCTAAGCCCGAGCCAATTGCCCAAGCAGCCGATACATTCACACTAGGGACCACATGCGAAGATATAAGCATTCCCTATGATCCCCTACATGTATGGATAGATGAAGAGGAGGATTCATTGGAAGATAGTGAAGAGGAGGAGGGCGAGGGTGGTGGCGATCAGGAGGGAGAGACGGCGCACCTACCGATTGATACCGTTGCCGATGATATTCCCTTCTACACGGACATCGGTGATCCAAAGATTTCTATGATCGACCAGTCCGACGACTATCGCCGACCCGTTTGGGTTGATGATCGAACCTCAGAACTAGATGTTGGAATGGTTTTCCGTACCAAAGAAGGGGTGTAACATGCAGTTAAATGTTGGTCCATTCGTGCTCACAGGTACTTCAAAGTGTATGAAAGTACTCCTACTAGCTGGTTTGTCCGATGCCTTTATTATGCAGACAAGAATTGTTTATGGAAGGTTCGAGCCACGTTGAGAAAGAAACATACATTTTGGGAGATCACAAAGATGAATTTGAAACATACATGCATCCCCGAGATACAGCCAGAGGACCACCCAAATTTAGATTATGGGATGGTTGGCCGAATGGCTCGGAACAATGTTAAGGAAAATGCTTCATACAAGGTCCTCGACATAGTTGAAGATGTGCGTTCATTCGGAGTTAACATTTCTTACAAGAAGGCATGGTTGGGGAGAAGGAAAGCCATTGAACTGGTATATGGTAATTGGGAGACATCGTATACTATATTACCGAAGTTCTTACTTGCCCTTCAAGCTTCTAATCCTGGCACCGTTGTTGAATGGCGGCACACGGATGATAGTATTGGGGATTACAACATATTTGGTTCAGTGTTTTGGGCTTTTAGGCCTTGTATTGATGGTTTTCAACACCGTCGTCCCGTAATTAGTATCGACGGCACTTTTCAATACGGAAAATACAATGAAAAGATCCTTATTGCAGTAGGTGCTGATGCAGCTGGCCATATTCTTCCTTTGGCTTTTGCTATTGTTGACGAGGAAAGTTTAGCAAATTGGTCATGGTTTTTGTATCAATTATCTCGTCATGTGATTCGTGACCGCGAGGGTATTTGTTTGATTTCAGATCGAGCCCGGGGAATTTTGCGAGCCGTTGAGAACAACCCTGCATTACAACCCCCAATGGTTCACCACAGGTTTTGCCTCCGACATGTCAAAGCAAACTTTAGTCAGCGATTCAAGAATAATGTTTTGACGGAATTGATGCATCGCGCTGCTACTGCACACCAACAGCGCAAATTTGCTCAGATAATGGAATCCATGCGGTCATTGGATGAAGACGCCCATAAATGGTTGATGGATATTCCACTGGAGAAATGGGCACTATGCTATGATGGTGGTTTCCGGTATGGCATAATGACAACGAATAGTTTCGAATCGTTCAATGGAGTCTTGAAAGGTGCCAGGAAATTGCCAATCACAACTTGCGTGCGTGCGACTTTTTACCGATTGGTTAAATACTTTGACTCGCACCGCATCGAAGGCCACAAACATGTTGCTGATCAGAATCCGTGGCCGACAAACGTGCAAGATAAGTTCCTCCGGAGTGAGCACAAGTCCAAATATCACCAGGTGACGGCCTTTGTGAGGGAAGAAGGCATATACCAAGTAACGACGGGGGTTCATGGTGACAAAGCAGGGAACGTGCATACGGTACACCTTAACAACTGATCATGCACGTGTGGGAAGTTTGCAATTTACAAGATTCCGTACTCCCACGCACAAAAGGTTTGCGCTCAAATGCGACAACCCGCTTTGGCACTCGTGGATGAGGTATATAAAGTGGAGAAAATGGTGCAAACCTATTCAAACTATTTCTATCCCATGCCCCACGAGGACTATTGGCCACCAGCACCTTTTCATCTGGTCGCCAATACGGTTAGACTCAATGACCGTCCAGGCCGTCCAAGATCCACCCGTATAAGAAATGAAATAGATAGAGCAAAAAATCAGAGGTGCAAGGCATGTGGAGTACATGGGCATAATAGGAAGGCATGCCCTAACATGGAAAGGCTTAGAAATA
This sequence comes from Gynochthodes officinalis, assembly GCA_020080225.1. NCBI lineage: Eukaryota > Viridiplantae > Streptophyta > Magnoliopsida > Gentianales > Rubiaceae > Gynochthodes > Gynochthodes officinalis. The sequence continues at coordinate 13,477,040 of CM034621.1, read as the reverse complement.
GGACAGCTATGAACCCATGAGCCAGTGATATGTAAAAAAAACTATTTTGTGATATTAGTATATGAATTATTATTATTTTATTGATTCCGTGTTTAATTTTATCATTTGGATCGTTTTGTGTTTTATGTTGTCTCGGTCAGTTTGTAAAAAATACAAAATGGACTCACGAACTTGTTTTCGCATGTGAATTACGCAATGTCCAATATGTGTCCACTGCCTGGTATTAATTCTCTGGGGTGTTTGAATTGACGTGGCAAGACGTTGTGTGTTAATCGTCAATGGATTTGGCAAATAATGTTGTAAAATTGTGAATCTTATGTTCAGGTTATGGAGTTTGCAAGCACATCATCTCAGTTCGCCGATGTATCTCCTGGCCCACAACGGCGGGATGTTCTAACGCTTCAAGCCAGTCATCGATCGGAGCTGGTTTGGGACGATCTAGAAATGGAGCCGTTGAAAGTGTACAGGGCAGATGTGGACGTGTGGAAAGTTGGGCAACTCGATATTAGGGTGGTTGACTACTTCTACGAAGTGGGCTTTTATGGTGTATACATGGCAGGATGTATACAAGTTGACTGGGTTTTGATCACGGCATTGGTGGAGAGATGGCGGCAGGAGACGCACACATTCCACCTTCCAGTTGGTGAAACCACCGTGACGTTACAAGATGTCGCGGCCCTATGGGGTTTACGGGTCGACGGAGAACCGGTGATTGGGCAAGAACCGATTCATACGGCGAGGAGTGGCGGACTACGTATTACGGTGTTGGGTTACATGCCAGCTCCAAACCATTTCGATGGAGATCAGTTGAAATTAAAGAGCATCGCACTGCATATCCGGGCACGGCCTCTACTAGATGAGACCCCATATGAGCAGATGGTACAGCATGCTAGATGCCGGATCATGCAAATGATAGGGTGGATCATGGGGGATAAGTCAGGTACGAAGGTCAAATTGATGTACCTACCCCTACTGAGAGATACAGCGACGGCAGCAGGGTATAATTGGGGTAGCGCCGTGTTAACATCATTAGATAGAGCGTTATGTCGGACGGCAATAGGAGATACGGCCGGCATATGTGGACCCATGGGATTATTGCAGGTGTGGGCCTAGGAGCGATTACCGCGAATAAGACCCCAACACCGAAATGTCAGAGACCCTCATCGATATGGCTATCTCGGCATGCCTTTCGGATCAAGAGCGTACGTGTACGTGTTTATCGGTCACATTTTGATTTATTATATTTGATTTATTTTAAATTGTGTCTGATCCTCTATATGCTCGTATATTGATTCATTGCAGATGGAACACGGGTCTGAGTTTTGCAAACGTAGGATGTCACGTGTTACGTATGTATCAGGATCGGGTGGACTATATGGCCGAGGATGACGTAAGTAGATTAATAAATACAGATTGGAATAATTATTGGCTCGTTACACATAAGTTTAGTTTAAAAAATGATGATTGTTAACCTTCTTTCTTGAACAGTTTATCTGGCAACCGTATCAAGATGGTGGCGGCCTGTATGAGTTGCCAGAATACTGCTTATTTGGCCGTGCTATTTGGTGTGCAGCCGTACCTCTTCTCAACTTTGATGTAGTTGAGCTACATTTACCGGGGCGGGTTATGCGGCAGTTCGGCTATATTCAGACTATCCCTCCGACAGTAGACACGGATGTAAGGTTGCATCGAGTGAATCGTTGGGGCAGAAGCGGAACGAACTGGATGTCACGGCATGCAACTTACGTTCACCAATGGAACAACCGAAGGGACCGGATTGTGACAGGCAGGCCTACAGCTGGTCCGATGCACTATTTCTCAGAATACATGATATGGTATCGACAGATTACTCGGGTGCTTATCGGTAATCCCGCATATCGACCGGACCAGGGTTTGCGCCCAACCGGATTGATTGTCTCGTATTGGGTATGTATATAACTTTTAAAGTGTTCATATTCTTCCTTGTAATAAAAATGTTATGGCTAAGTACTTTTTTATATACAGGGTTCATGTTAGGAGCAAGTGAATGATTTGGCACGGAATTTCACTAATGTCGAGGTAGATACCAGATCTCAAATGGGAAATGTATATGGCGTGTCCAACCGTGCTATGACAATGGTTGGGGAGAATTGCCGGCTGCAGATGCCACATGCTAGTTTTCAAGGTGAATTTCAATAATCGCAGATGCAGATGCCACGTGCAAGTTTTCAAGGTGAATTTCAACCATCGCATTCCCGTCTATATACGTCTGCTCGTGCGTCGACGTCAGGCCGGCCTTCTACTTCGGGACGTCCATCTACTTCCCGCTGTCGCAATGTTGACGAGGATGATCAGATTTTGGCCGCTAGTATGTTTCTTCATCAGCCCGATGAGCCATATGAAGAGACACCTGAGACGGATCTTTTATCACAAAGCCGCGCTAGTACGTCATCTAAAATGACTCGTTACAATTTGGTCTATGAGCGACGTCGAAGGCGTTATCGTCCACAATCACGTATGAATGAAGCAATTCCTTTTGACCTAAACGCACTAGAGACGGGCTACAACCCACAGCCCCCACCCCAACCCCCTAGGCGACAACCACGTAGGAATATTAGACAGCCTCCCTGTGGGACTTGATTAATTTTGTTTTTTTTTTGTCACTTGTTGAAACCTAAAGATTTTTCCCATTATTTTATTAATTAAGTGAAATCTCCTCACTCATTCCAAATGTTATTATGAAAAAAATATATGTTACGTCTTGAGAGGTAATCTAACTTAAATTGCCATAAGAAGTTGATTTTGCTTTTCCGTGCAAACATTCTTCACATCATTTCATATAGTAAGTCGGACAAGCATGGGCGTTAGTATGAAACACTAGAGCCTATGAGGCTATGAGCCTCACTTTAAATTCTTAGAGCCAGCCATCACAAGCTTTTCACAACTTGGGCGAAAGCTTCGGCGGTTTCTTGAAAACTCCATTCTTCACTTTTGGAAAAACCTCCAGTGTACCCTAGGGAATTATCAATGGAAAAAACTTCATGGATAACTTGACGAAATCCTCGGCCATGCTGTCTTTTGTGTTTACTTTATCATTATTTCCTGCTGCAGGTGTAAAGAAAGGAGCAGAACTACCAAAAACTAGTTGTGAACAAAGAGAGATTGTGAAGATGAGATTGAAGCAGACGCTGTGCTATAAGGTAAAACAGAGCCTGATGATTCACCTTTCCTCCCATAAGGGTTGCTCTCACTGAATCCATATCGAGTTCCTGCAACCTTCCGCATTTTCTTCCAAAACTTGGAAGCATTGCTGTCTATGTTCAAATTTACTTTTGGGGGAGAAGGAAAACAAAATGAAGCAGCCACAGCCTGCAAAATAGTGAGTAAATTAAGTACTTGTTTGATGAGTTGATATGCCAAGCATATTAGAACATCAGTACTCAATGAGTGCTAGAAGAAGGCAGCTCTAGGTTGATTTCAACATTCTCTAAAGCTCTCCAATCTATATACACAACAAAGTAGGATCTGCATACATCTGAAACAAATCATAGCATTCTCCAAGCCATCATAATAGTGGAGAAAAGCTTTATCACTAATTGTTCATTCTGTCTACCCATTAAATTTATTCACCTTTAAACTAAAACCTAGTGCAAAAAATGATATTTCACGTTGATTACCCTAAATTATGTGGAATTAAAGTATGTGCACAACCCTGACAAAAAAGTTCATGATGACTCCACTATAACTAAAACCAGAACTATGCCCTGAAGGAATGGAAGCTTTCATCCAACACTTCTAGAGGATTTTAATTTAACATCTGAATGCATGATTTCAAAGAAGAGAGGGAGAAAAAAGGAAAGTGGTTAAAGTAGGCGAGGAGCTTTTCTTTTCTCACATGACAAGTCAAAACATGCTCTTATATGAATGGCTTTCGTAGTCTTTGAACTGTTAGAAAGCATGGAACATTCGAACAAAACAAAATACCTAGGGTTGTAATTTACTCCAAACTGATATAAATAACTAATCATGTTAGCAGAGAAATATCTAAGAACAAGATACGATCTAGAAGTCTACAAGCATTTCAATAAAATTTAACCCAACCACAAAGAGAAAAGTTGACCAGTAAACATTCAGTATAAATATAAACTACCCGTAGATCAAGTCGGTGAACATTGAAGATATCTTTCATAGAATAAGAGTTGTAAGCAAGTAAATAGGATCTATATGCATCCTTAGCAGATTTGTTCAGATAATAGTTATTAGAAACCAGCTTTTCCGGCATCAAATCAGTAACACTTGTGGGAGCCTGAAAAAGTAAAGCAGAAAAAGAAGTAAACCAGAAGCATCGAAACAATAGCTGAACACCACTAATATTTACATTGATACAATGGCTGAGCACCAAAAGCATCCAAACAATAACTAAAGCTAAACACTTTGAAGCTTGTTCAAAGTCAATTAAACTTGTAATCAACTAACAAGATCACATTTTCAGTCTCATCAATAACAAACAAATTCCACCCACCGCCATACAGGCAAGAAGTCCAACAAATCTACCACTCCAATCGTTTCCGAATTCCAACCAGTCAAAGCTAAGGACGCATTAAAATTAACAGAATATTTAATGAGTAATAACTAGTTAGGCAAATAAACCTCCGCTAGGCATTCTGCCAAATAACTCATACACAAGCACATATCCAAATCCTTTAGACAACCAGAATGCAACCTAGTTCAAGAAAACACAAGAATACATCGAAAATTAAAGTACCCTTTTGTGCATTCGCGGAATTTGCTGGATTTGAACTCATTACAAGCCGACCTTTGTAGACGCAACATAAAAAGCAGATCCAGTGGGACTATCAAGATTTGGAGGGATGATGGTTTGAGGACGAAAATGGAGGATGCTAAGGACGAAAATGCAGGATGCACCAACAAATTGATAGAATAGATCTGCCAATCAACCTCGATTGAGGATAAAAATGGAGGATACTGTAACAATTTGTTGCTTGAGGACAAAAATGGAGGACTGAAATGGAGGACGAAAATGACGAAAATGAAGGAAGGAAATCGAAAACAAAAATGACGAAAATGGAGGAAGGAAATGGAAAACAAAAATGACGAAAATGGAGGGGATTCGTCGGAAACCCTTGGGCAGCGACGAGAAATGGGAAGGGAATGAAAAAAAAATTGGGCTTCTGGCTTTCATACCCCCCCAGTGGTGGGAGGTATGAGGAAACCCACAGATGGAGTAATCAATTTTACTGTTTTGCTTCCATTCCTCTTAACCAAGCATACAGAATACTTTCATTCCCATTTCTTTTCTTTTTAAACCCACGAACCAGGTGCCCCCTTAGTTTATTTCTCAAAACACATGGTATCTCATTGTCACTAATCAGTAAGACTAAACAAAAATCTTCACATTGTAAAAAATTAAAAGGAAATAATAGCAAGAAAAACTTCAACACATGCCAATATAATCATCAACCTTAAAATTGCATAGCTAGAAAGAGTCCCTTACGAAGCATTTGACTACAAAGTTGAGAATAAATAAAAGGCCTTGATGTGTACAAATCTACATCCAACTCAAAGATCATAGCTGTAAAGTAATCCTTAGTTTCTCATCTCATCAATGTATATGCTAATCCCACTAAATCATGTGTTTAAACTAGCAATATAACTCAAGATATTACCTGATAAAGTACTAACAGAAACAGTGTTCTTGATGTTACCCCAGTAGCATAAGTTGAAATTTGATAACGCATGGCTTTTGTGCATATATTTAAGCTGAGAAATACATCATTCTGCATATAGTTAATTGGACTGATACGTGAGAAAGCCAACCATTACAGAACTATTTCAACTTGCTCGAGCTTAGGAAAGAATCAATGTTATGATGAAGAAGGCTTCCTATAGAGTTTCAAAATAGATTTTCTTTGCTGAATTACAAAGTTAAAAAAAATGTCCTAGTTCAGAAAAGTCCACCCACTGCCAAAAGAATGGGAGTTGATCGACCAGGGACCATGGTTGGGTCAGTCTCAAATTGACTCCCAAACCAACCAATAATCTTTCTTCCCAGGAATAATTTAATACATATGAAGAGAATCCCAAGAAACCAAACTATTGAGACCATAGTCATAGTTTCCAGAAAATCCACAAAACGTTAAGCACGCACAATGCAACCACTCTTGAAAAAAGAAAAACAACAAAGGCACTAACATTAGCAAGAAAATAACTATTATATCCACAACTAATCAGCATTTTTATTTTTTTCTGAAAATTTATTAACAGGAGAAAGGTTGAAAGTAAGAAGTATGGTGGAAAAAGAAATACAGAGATGATGATGATGACAACTGACTACGTGCCTGGAGTGTGGGTTTGATAGTAGAGGAAATAGGTTTGATAGTATTTGTGCTGCCTGAAGCAAAGGAATGGAATCAAAACAGTAATTTTCATTCCCCAGCACAATGAAATCCGCATGCCCCCCATAATTGGGGGGAATGAAAGTCAGAAATCCAAATTCAGAAATCCATTTCCCTCCCTCGTATTTCTCTTTGCTGGCCAAGGTTTCCGATCGATTTCCCAGGTTATTGTTCTTCCATTTCTCTTCCATTTTAACCATTTTCGTTTTCCAGTTTGTTTCTCCATTAACACCATTTTGGTCTTCCATTTCGTTCCTTCATTGTCGCCATTTTCATTTTGCATTTCCAGTTCTCCATTTTCACCTCCTCAGTCCTCCATTGCAGTAGCATTTTCTTCCTCCATTTTGTTTAGCCATTTCAAGGATTTGGCGGGTCATACACCGGATCAAGGAGGACCCGAGCTTCAACCCGGCAATTTCTTCAAATTCTTGGCGGATTTGAGCTACAAGAAGCAGTGTGGAAGCTCCCTCAACCTCCTAAGAGAGGTATTTCTGGATTTAAACTGCTGTTTATGCTGTTCTTGAGCAAACCTGAAGCTGAAAACCCGTCGCTAGCTCATTACTGTAAATCTGAATTTTTTGCAATTCTGGGTTGTTGTTATGTTGTTTTTAGCTGCGGAATACATTTGAAAAACCTTGGTTAAGCTTTCTAAACTATGGGTTGATGATTATTCTAGATTTAAACTGTTGTTTCTGCTGTTCTTGAGCAAACCCGAAGCTGAAAACCGTTGCTTGCGTGAATCTGAATTTTCTGGATTTTTGGGTTGTTCTTTTGCTGTTTTTAGCTGCGGAATACACTTGAGAAACCTTTGTTAAGCTTTCTAAACTATGGGCTGATGATTATTCGGATGAATTGTGATTTTGGATTTTCAGAAATTTGAAAAAAAGAACTCGCCATTTTTTGTGCAATCGCAGTCGAGGAGATCGAGTTTTTGACCGCATGGCCAGTCATCCACACCGCCATTGTGGTCAAAAACTCTGTCTCCTCGAATTGCATTCTGCACACCGCCATGGTGTGGATGACCGCCGCGGCGATCAAAAACTTCTCTCTCCTCAGAATTGCAGTTCACACCTTATTCTGTTTTTGTCTAGTTTTGGTCCCTTTGCTTCCAGAATTTGAGAAAACTTTCTTCATGAAAGTTTTTGCTCTCTTTCTCAGCTTTCCATAGCATCTTCAATCATCTCATTTGGACATTTGCATCAAGAGTTATGAACTCCGGAAGATGGCTGATTTTTCTCCCCCTTTTGACTTCCTTAGCAAAAGATGAGAATCAACAAGTATCGTGTGATTTCTCTTATAAACATGGCATATCTCAATGAAATCTATGCAAAAGCATGCGAAACACATAGTTAAGTTTATGAATACTTGATTCTCATCATTCATCCACCCTTTGGTTCAATTTGGATGTGTTTAGCTTTGAATGTTTTGGTTGCTTTGATTGTTCTTGCCCTCATATAGTAATTATATTTGTTGTGTGTACATGTAGACCGATATGGCTCGTCCTGCTAGTATTAGTGAACGACGTCGCAAATTGAAGCGATTATTGTTGCTTCGGCAAAGAATGCAAAATATGTTGGTTTTGGTATATGCAATGTATTTTGCCGCCTTTTGTTTTAAACTTCGAAGTATGGCTCGTGAAATCAAAACAAAGGAAGAAAAAAGATTGGATCGCATGAGATGGATGTATAACTTAACCATGGACTGTGATGCTACATGTATTAGTGAACTTCGTATGGATAGAGCAACTTTCGCACTGTTGTGTGAAATGGTTACAGAGGTTGGAGGTTTAAAACCTACTAGGTATACATCTATAGAAGAGGTTGTAGCAATGTTTGTATATACATTGGCTCACCACAAAAAGAGTCGGACAATTAGTTTGCTTTTTTCTCTTAGTAAAGAAACTGTGAGTCTGCAATTTCATCAGGTTTTATCCACAATTTTAAAATTGCATTGTATTTTACTAAAGAAGCCGGAGCCTATTCCTTATGATTGTCAAGACGAAAGATGGAAATATTTTCAGGTATTTTAACTTTATAAGTAAAATATACTATTAATATAGAATACTTGTATAATCATTTTATATTCAATTTGTAACTACTAAAGCTTATGTGTTTTTTTCAACAACTTGAAGGGTTGTCTAGGAGCCTTAGATGGAACATTAATTAAAGTTACACTCCCTAGTGACGATAAGCCTCAATATCGGACAAGAAAATGGTGTATCTCAACAAACGTGTTAGGTGTTTGTTGTCCCAACATGCAATTCATATATGTATTGCCAGGTTGGGAGGGCTCTGCACATGATGGCCGTGTGCTTCGAGATGCGATCTCAAGGCCTCATGGTCTAAGAGTCCCTCAAGGTAAATTTGCGATACAACATCCAGTTAGTTAAAACTTCTCTTTTCACATAGTATGATAAACTCTAAACCATAATGTGTTTTTCAATATATGAAGGTTGTTATTATTTGGTAGACTCTGGATATTGTAATGCAAATGGATTTCTTGCTCCATATCGAGGGCAACGATATTGGCTCAAAGAATTTGATGGTCACCAACCAGAGACCGCGGAGGAGTTCTTCAATATGAAACATTCGAAAGCAAGGAATGTCATTGAGAGATGCTTTGGATTGTTGAAAGGAAGATGGAAAATACTTGCTTCCCTTTCATTTTTTGCAATTCAAACGCAAGTGCGAATTATAATGGCGTGTTGCCTCTACACAACTTGATTCGCAAGTTTATGAGTTTTGATCCACAGGAATCAACCATGGAAGACGCACAAGAAAGTGAGGGAGAGGAAAGTGATGAAGATGATGAAGTGGAATACATTTCGCATATTACTCCAACCGATGAGTGGTTGGCATTTAGAAATAATTTGGCAACTAATATGTATAATGCTTGGTTAGCTAGATCTGATTAGGATCATTTGGATTCGTAGTTTAAGAAATGTTTCTAGCTTGTCCTATTACAACATTTTGATGTGTTGACTTCTTTATAAGTACTTTGGATATTGTATTTGATTTTAAGAAATGTTTCTAGATATTGTATTTTCCTTACAACATTCGTAGTTTAAGAAATATTTCTAGATATTGTATTTGATTTTATTAATTTGTAAGTGTGTTCTTAAAGTACTTTTATTTGACTTCTTTAAAGTACTTTGGAAATGCACATATGCTATGCAAGCTATTTTATATTTTTCAGTATAGCTATTTATGTTTTATATTGTTTGTTTACTAATTATAACATAAGTAAACTTTGTTTTTGATAGGAATGGATCCACTTACAGTTATCCGTGGAAGGGGAAAGGACAAGCAATACTGGAAAGATGAAGAAGTCGAAGCCTTGGTTGAAGCTTTAGAAGAAATAGCCTCCGATCCGTTGTGGAAAGTAGATGGGGGATTCAAGAGTAATTATATGGGTGAACTACACAAGATAATGTTGCGGAAGATCCCTAATTTTGATAAGGAAGTCAATCCGCACATTGACTCAAAGATCAAATGGCTAAAGACCAAGTATAATTCAATTTCTGAAATGTGCACGCAAAGTGGCTGTCAATGGGACGATGTTGAGCATAAGATCAACTGTGAGAAGCAATGGTTTGATGAATGGTGCAAGGTATGAGCATCTAACTTCTTATATTATTGGATGCATAAATTGGTCCATTCGTGTCTGGTTTTGGCTTCAACTATTTCTTGCATAGTGTATTCTAACACTGTTGGATCAATGCTATATTTTTATCTTCTAAAGTTATTTTTGTTGTGTTTGTTCTTAAATTTTTTGTTGTGCAGAATCACAAGAATGCTAGTGGACTGTGGAATTTCAGATTCCCTTATTTGCGCAAATTGGACTTTGTGTGGGGTAGGGACAGGGCCACAGACCTTGGAGCTGAAGATATAGTTCAAGCAAGTGTTGATGCTAACCTCGGAAAAGAATTTCTGGTTTGTTCTTCTTCGGATAGTGAACGAGAATTTGGATTGGATTCTGATGCACAAGGATCTCCGGCGAGTGCATCAAGGGTTCCTACATCAAAAAAGTGTAAAAAACTTTCGCCAAGAAGGGAAAGTTCTTATAAAAAGAAGAGACCAACAAAACTTCAGAGCACTATTGATGCGGGGTTTGGCCAATTTACGGCTGAACTTTAGTCCATTTGCAATACAATGTCCGCAGAGTATGCCTCAGCCGCCAAAGAGTTAGCTGCAGAGCCTACAGCATTCGTGCCAGATGAGAAAATACAAGAGGTAATTAATGAACTTATTAATCTTGACTTGTCTCCATCGGATGTTGGTAGGGCTGTTGAAGCTTTTGGTCGTGATCCGCATAAGATTCGTACTTTGTTTTTGCTGCCAAGTAATTTTAGAAAATCTTATGTGCATGGGATTCTTCATCCGCCTGCTAATCCATGAATCAAGTGTTGGAGTCTATTCTTTTGGTATATAGGCTTTTGGTAATTAATATATATTTTGGGATGTCAATGATGTTATGTAACCAGGTTATTTTGTAATAGTTAGCTTTTGCGTAAATATAATATTGTATTTAGGTGTGGATTTGGTGCCTTGTTTTGTTAACTTGGTTATTATGCATCATTGAACTTATTGGGAATGTAACTAGCACTGGATGACATATGCATTTTATTTTTAACTCATATGTTTGAAGTGATGAGGAAGTTTGATATGGATAGTTGCGCTTGAAATTTTTTTTTCTCACAAAAGTATGGATGTGAAACGTAGCTAACATGGGAATGATTACCGCTTATGAGACTCGAGAATGGACAGGTTGAAAAATGAGCTATTTTTGCTTTCATAGGCAACTAATTTAATTTCTCAAAATGCACCAAAATATGGATCTAATTATTGCGATCGGCTTGGTGGGAAAGAAAAAAATGGTTTTGATGGGGAAAGATCGTTTAATAGACTAAGGCTTGATGATTGTCCGGTTTAGAGTTTGAGTCTATTATGGTATAAAGGAAATTGGTTTATAGTAAGTTGTACATTTTATATTATAAGTGCCTTTCAATTGTTTTTCAACATATATTTTTTTACTTTTTAAAATAAATTTTATACTTTTTAAATATATTCTTCTATCTCACAACTATTATTTTGTAAAACGCAAAAGCACATTTTAAAATTTCATACATACACATCTTAAATTTTTTTCAAAAACTGGTTAGTTTGTGTGAAGTACCATCTTAATTTTTGGAAAGTTGAAGAATCAAACTCAATTGAAATTTTGCATTTCTTTTGTGTGGTTTATGTGTTTATTTCAGTTTAGCTTAAGTTTCTGAGATTTAGTTTTGAATTGTTCTTGGTTTAGATGTAATATAAGTGAGTGATGATGTTGAAGAATGGCAAAATGAAAAGAAAACGATGAAAGGACGTGTTTCTTCTTTTCATTTGTGTGTGTGTGTATGTGCGCTTCATGTTCACGTTATTAAGGTTGTTCAGGACAATTGAAAACATACTCTTATCAGAACAAACATCTACTAGAAGCGTTTGCCTTTCTACACTGTCTTTCAACTTGTACATTTGAAGAGCTTCCCTAAATCATAGAATATTTATTATTCTGTAATTATTAGTAATTAAATAATATTTATTAGTTATTTATTATTAGTAAATAATATATTCGAATATTTATTAGTAAATAATATTTATTAGTTATTAAATAATATTTATAATATTTATTATTAGTAATTTATTAGTAATTAATTAATATTTATTAGTAACTTATTATTAGTAAATAATAATTTATTAGTAAATAATATATTCGAATATTTATTAGTAAATAATATTTATTAGTAATTAAATAATATTATAATATTTATTATTAGTAATTTATTAGTAATTAAATAATATTTATTAGCAATTTAGTAATTATAGAATCAAAACATTAATTAAAAAATTAATTAGATTTTTATTTCTAAAGATTTTAAAAACCAACCACCATTATTAGTAATTCATTCCCCAGCACAAACCAACCACCATTATTAGTAATCATTTCCATTCCCCAACACAAACCAACCACCATCATTAGTAATCATTTCCATTCCCCAGCACAAACCAACCATCATTATTAGTAATCATTCCCATTCTCCAGCATGAACCAACCAACAAAATTATAATGAAAGACTCCACTATCATTTCCATTATCTTTCCCATTCCCCCGTGTGAGCCAGGCGCACCCTGAATATTCGTTTGAAGAAGAGAAATATTGACTCTTAATCATTCATTACATTGTATTCGATCCTCACGCCAACCCTGAACTCTAAATAGGACTAACATTATTTTCTGATTTTTTTTTCTTTTTTACTATGGATTGAACAGTACGTGATTCTAACTAGAACTCTGAATGCGTAAGGATGATTGGAAAATTTTGTTCTTTCTTGAAGAAATTGAAACGCCTGGAATACAGACCTCGGAGAACATAAGACGTACGACGGCCAAGGGTAGAAGCGGGCAAAAAATCAATCACAAAAAACCCAAGTAATCAGTCATATTAAAAATATTACAATCGGATAGAGTAGTGACCAAGACAGACGGCGACAGTGAGTTGGAAGACATACCTCTGTACCCACGGTGGTGGTGCCGCGGTGCTGCCGGGGACGCTGATGACCAAGGAACACAGCCCTTTTTCCATTTTTCCTTCATTGCGGAAAACTATTTTTTCCACTTGTTATACGACATACGTAATGTAGCGACAAATTGTTACCAATATACCGCGCAAGTAATCTTTGCAATCGGGAATAAAAAATTTATTCCCTCCATTATTTTGAGTTTAGTGACAATTTTGACTTATTTTTGTTGATAAATATTATATTTTCAGTGACATATTTAATATTTCTTTACTGACTCAATATTAAGAAATTAGTGGGCAATTATGAAAAGGCTAACTGAAAATAAATAGTGACAAAAATTCAGCAATTGTTACTTAATTTTTTATTATTAGTAACAATTGTAAAACTTGCCACAATAACTAATATCATAAACAATTTTTATTTTGTTACTAAAAAAATTATCACTAATAATTTGGAAAAAGTTGAAATGTGTGAAAATTTTAGTGGATATTGTTTGGAGTGTGATGTATTTGGAAAAAGTTGTATTGGAATATGTGAAAATTTTGGTAAGTATCTTTTGATTAAAAAAAAAAAGGTATTTTGGAGGGAAAATTTTTTAAAATTATGTGAGAGAAATTTGAGTGGGAAAATTTGAATTTTAAATTTTAAATTTTGAAATAAAAATATATTTGAATAGTTTGTTTCTATTTGAGAATTTTCTTATTTGCAAATACAAACTTCCTGTCCAAACAAAGCAAGTAACTTGTTGTATTAACCAAAAGTAGGGATTTTTTTTTTTAACCAAAAGTAACTGATTATATTAACTGTTGAAATTACAAAATTAATAAATGGTCATTTAAGACCTCGCCCTAACACAGCTAACCTAACCCAATAAATCGCGGTTAAGACATGACACCCCGAGAAAACGGGACTACACCTCCTAGCTAACCTAACTAAAAACAACAAAATTCCTAACTTATTGGTCTCTACTTGCACAGCTCTCCTTAGCAACAATCAAAGCAACGGACCAAGTAGATTTACCCTACGCGGCACTGGCTGGCCCTAACTCCTGTCCCTGCGCGGACTTACGCTGCGTTTCATCATGTGCTTGCCCCTCTTCCCAAGTTAGAACACAAAAATCCTCAGCAGGGAAGCTTGGCTGATAGCACCTTAGAACGCCACTAGCTTCGAAGTCTAGCAATCTGACGTCCATGATCCATCTTAGCTTTTCCGCCTATACTAGGAACCCCAAAACCTCTCCAACGGAGGACCCATACGCTACACTACATTATTTTAAAAAATGAACAGTAAAATTACTGCTCATAAACAGTAAAATTCGCACCCTGAATTGCCTCTATGAATAATAAAAAAAAAATTCTGTCCGCCTTCCGGCTCAAATCCTATAGGGACTTGTTTTGATTCATTAAATTTGGATAGCAATATTGTGATTTAAGATGAGACTTTGTGATGCAAATTTGTTTTGATTGATATTGAATGCAAGTTTATTTCAATGTTAAATTAATATTATGCCTTGCTCACATTCTTATGTACTTTATGTCTGATAGTTTTCTTCAACTTTATTAAATTAACTAATACTTGAAATTAGACTTTGAAGGATTAGCACATGTAGTTTCCTTAGAACTTGTTTTTCTTTCCTTGTGCTACTTTTCTTTTCCATATATGAATTATTTGATGTTTTAAATTTGAGAGACAAATGGAGACTAGCATATTTCTTTTGATTTGAATTTGCAAGGAAGAAGGAAATCAAATGATTCAAACCCCCTATACGTGCTTGTGAGATTTTTGATAGGTTGGGTATTAAAATCATGGGCCTATTTCCTTCACCTCTTCATTTTGTTTACATATACTTCTTGTTGAAGTCTTGAAGTGGGTTGTAGGAAAACCCACCAGAACTAATAATTTTAAAGCTTTTTTAGGTTTTATCATATCTAACATTTTTAACAAGTTTGGAATATCAAGAACATTTATTAGTGATCAAGGGATCCATTTTTGTAATCAAGCAGTGGCAACCTTATTAAAGAAATATAGCTAATGTTTGAATTATGATTTGTTTGAGAAATTTTGTATTAAAATGTGTGAAATAATTTAGTGAAAATTTTTTGTAGGAAAAAGTATTTTGGAAGGAAAATAAAAAGTGCATTGGAGAAAAAAAAATTAATTATGTGAGGAGGATTTAAGAGGAAATTTTGAATTTTAAAATTTAAAGTAAAAAGGTAAATGGATGTTTTATAAGTATTGTGAGAAAAAAATAAAATTTTTCTAAGTAAAATTTTTCTATGTATTTGAGAAAAGTTGTATTAGAATGTGTGAAAAATTTACTAGGTATTTTTTTATAGAAAAAGTATTTTGGAGAGAAAAATAGAAAATAAATTTTTTTAAAATTATGTAAGAGGAATTTAAGTGGGAAAATTTGAATTTTAAAATTTTAAATAAAAATGTGTTTGGATAATTTATTTTTGTTTGAGAAAATTTAACTTTTTATTCATTTGCAAACAAAAATGGCTTGTCCAAATATAGCCAAAGTGTCTAATAGAGAGGTCAAGTCCATCCTAAAAAATACAATTAATAAGTAGTAAGAATGATTGGAACCTTAGGTTATGTTTGGATTATGATTTATTTGAGAAATTCTGTATTATAATGTGTGAAAATTTTGGTGAGTATTTTTTGGTAGAAAAAGTATTTGGGAGGGAACAATAAGAGGAAATTTTTTTAAAAAATTATGTAAGAGGAATTTAAGTGGAAAAATTTGAATTTCAAATTTTAAAATAAGAATGTGTTTGAATATTTTATTTTTGTTTAAAAAAATTATTTTTTTATAAATGCAAATAAAGTCCAAGCATAGCCTTAGATTTGATGATCCACAATGGGCCTAGAGGATTGTATCCAATACCTCTATTGGATTTCTCCATATAATAGATAGGCTTTCGAAAATCATGTCATCTTCTTGTGGAGTTGTGGTAGTTGGACATTGCAATATCTATTGGACAAAAGTGATGAGTAGGGAAAACTTTGGTTGCAAGATGTCAGACTTCAGAACAAGAAAACTTCAGATTCAGTAACTCAGCTGCAAACTTAGGGCGTAAGCTTTATTACTGCATTAAGAACAGAAAAATACAGACAGAAAGAAGAATGAAAGCAGAGAAAGAACAGCAGAATATGAGAAAGAAGAAGAACAGAGAACAAGAAGAGGAAAATAGATCAATAATCCAGCCTTCTGAATCCTCCAACGGTGTTTACATTTTATAGGCAAAAGCTTAACTAACTAACTACTAATTTTAACTAACTAATTTGTTGCTAATTGCTGCGTGATGTCGTTCACTTAATCTTCTCAAACGGTGTCGTTCTTTTTGGATGCGTGACAAATGCCCCTTGACGAAATCAGTCTTGACCTTAAGACTGGAACTGAGGAACTGATTTTTTTTTTTTTGATGAATGTTGTATCCTCCAAAGTCGCCTCCTCCTTGCTGATCTCTTCCCGTTGGATTGGCCATTGAGTTCCATATGATCACGGGCAGGACTGAAGCCAATAAACCAACAAGAGCACTAGATATGTTCTTCTTTACTGGCTCATGCTTAACTTCATTTTCATCAATCAAACGACCGGTCAAGCTTGGCTTATATTCTTTAAATTCCAATGCAGTTTGCACCATCGACATATGTTGGATAAAAAATTGATCAACCAACAACATATCTTGTTCCGGCTTCATAATCTTTTTCAAACAGAAATCCATGATAACAGGAAGAAATGACTGGATAGTGTTCAATATCACAGGGGATACATCCTGGACCTGACACTCCTCCTGTATTGCTTTTGTTTTATTGAAATTTTGAACAAGCACTGTGAAACTCCCAAGTATCGTTTATGTATCTATCTGCCAAAGGTGCGAGCAATGATCCAAGAATTGGGTTGATATCTCAGCAAAGTTTCTTTGGTCTGGCCACCTTTTTCCACTTGACACACCACCAATTTGGTCTGGCCACTTTTTTCCACTTGACACACCACCAAGTGTAGGAAGACCCACATGAACTATATACTCTTCGTCAACCACACCAACTTTTGCTATGCGATCACTCTGCGCACAATAACCCCGCTTAGTGTCCAGTCCCCACACATGGATCAAGTCCTTCTGGATCATATACCAAGCACAACGCCAGGTAGCTCTGGAGAACACAGGAGCCATCATTTCTACCCAACCAACATAAGGGTTTGTGCTGTTGTCATAACACCTTCCCCTTCCTCGCAGTTTATAGTACCTCCTGTGTACCTTTGCCTTCTTTCTGCAAAATATGTATTCTATGCAAACATTGATAGAGCTGATGTCTATTACTAGTCGTTGTGTGCCACCCTTAAATCCAGAGACTGTTACAGGCCAAGATTTATTTACACTTTTGTTGATTACTCCTACCAAAACTTCAAGGTAGTCATTCATAACAACAAGGGCTTCTATTTTAGTACTTGGCTTTGTTATCTTTTGACTTCCGACAAAAAAGTGGAGGCTGAAACAGTGTTCTTCCACATTCAACTTCAAGCCATCAATTTCCAAGCTTGTAAAATGCATTTCTTGAGTACTCGCGAAAGAATTCTCAGCCATCAATTTAGCAGTTCTCCCTTGGCGATGATAATCACAATCAGAATTCTGGACAAGAATTTTGTCAAACACCATGTCTTTGTTTTCCTCAATTTTGTTCCACCTATCCTTGACTGGAATTAGGGACTTTTCCACCATGCCCATTTTCAGGTTTGTATCAGGTGTGGGTAACAACGGCGTTTTATCAATCATCGCCAACGGATCCTCCAAGGGTTTTTCCCTTGTCATTATTTTCAGCAGCGCCTCAACCTGAAATCGAAGGCTGGCGATATTGGCATCCGTTTGCTTACTGTTCTCCGCCATCTGATTTTGGAAACCCATCATTTGCCTCTGAAGCTTTTGGACATTCTCGCCCAATTCAATGATTTGGAGATCTTGCTTCTTGAGCTGCTCATCCATGTTCTTTCCTCGTGTCCCTTCCACCATCATTCCCTTGGTTCGACCCGCTCTGATACCATTTGTCAGACTTCAGAACAAGAAAACTTCAGATTTAGTAACTCAGTTGCAAACTTAGGGCGTAAGCTTTATTACTGCATTAAGAACAAAAAAATATAGACAGAGAGAAGAATGAAAGCAGAGAAAGAACAGCAAAATATGAGAAAGAAGAAGAACAGAGAACAAGAAGAGGAAAATAGATCGATAATCCAGCCTTCTGAATCCTCCAACGGTGTTTACATTTTATAGGCAAAAGCTTAACTAACTAACTGCTAATTTTAACTAACTAATTTGTTGCTAATTGCTGTGCGACGTCGTTCACTTAATCTTCTCAAACGGTGTCGTTCTTTTTGGATGCTTGACACATGAATTAGAGGAGATTCAGCTTGAAGCATATGAGAACTCAAGCATACAATGAGAAAACTAAGGTATTCCATGATAAGATGCTTCTTAGGAAATACTTTACGGTTGGATAGAAAGTTGGGATTAAATCTTTATCACCCTCATGGTTTGGTAATATATCAAATCGAACTCTATAATTTGAACAAATATCAATAACTCCCCTGCAGTGAAAAAAAAAATATCAAACACCTTCTTTGATTGACAGTCAACATAAATAAATTGGAAAAAGACGAAAAAACCCTCTAATATAAATATATAATTTAAATTCTAAAATAAAATTTTAAAAATACAAAAAAAAAATTTAACAAAATTTTACATATAGTGTAGGGATTTTTATATATATATAGTCTTTTTGCATTAAAATTTTTAACAAAATTTTACATAATTTTATTAAATTTTTATATTTAAATTTTTTGTTTTAAAAAATTAAATTATATCAATTTTTTTGTTCATTTTTGTCTTTAAATTTTATTAAATTTTCATCTTTAAAATTTTTTTAGTTTAAAAATTTTTGTTATATAGTCTAAATAATTTTATTAATTTTTAAAATTTTTTTATCTTTTTGTATTTTTAAAATTTTATTTTAGAAATTTAAATTATATGCTTTTATATGGGAGGGTTTTTTCATCTTTTTTCCAACTTATTTACGTCAACTGTTAGTCAAAAGGGGTGTTTGATATTTTTTTATCACTACAGGGGAGTTATTGATATTTGTTCAAACTATAGGGCTCGATTTGATATATCACCAAATCACAAAAGTGGTAAATATCTAAATGATATTATCCCTAGAAAGTTTTACTCTATAAATTATGATTGAGGTTAATGCCTGATAAGTTATTTTCATATTAGATTGGACCCTTTGTCTTACTAATGTGTTTTCTTTTGGTGCAGTTAAAATTCAAAGCGTCACTACTAGTAAGTTTTTTATATTTGAATAGTATATAAGACAGGTCAAGTCTAAATCTATTTCTATTCATATATTCTTTAGGATAGAGCATTTATACAAAAAAAATAGAGTATCAATGACTTTTCAACTGTGGGTATATATGTATTTTCGAAATACTAAAATAGCTATGATTATTAGTATCAAACCATAGCAATTCAAACAAACTAAATTTTTTACTTGATAATTGGGTCAAAGAAAAAAAATTTAACTTAATTAATTCATTTTTTAACTTTATCAAGATCTTTCACTTTGATGAACAATTGACTACAATTGATTTTGGTGCAAAATATTAAATCTTTATCAATAACATTCTAATTTTTAGTTTTTGAATCGAAACATATTAGAATTTTGAACTCCTTACAATATCTAACATATAAAATATTTTTTAGAACAAGTAAATCAAAACTATTTCTATTAATATATTCTTGGTATATTTGATTAGTTTGTTGCATAATGAGGTGATGCATTTGTGTTAGTTGAAAGTATGGCAACTAGTGGCTAAATTGTGTACTTGTAAAGTAGTTAAAATTTTTGAAAACCAAGAAGTAGAGAGGCTTTAATAGTCCATTCAGTTTTGAAAATATGGGTCAGTATTTATTGGAAGTGGTAAAAGTTAGTCCCTTTTTCCAATGTGACATGAAATGAACAAGTTTCTGAGGAGCTAATTTTCAAAATAAAAAATAACAAGGAAACAACAAATATTCTGAAGAACAAATAACAAATTTTCTAGTAAAATCTCACCTCCTTTTTTCTATAGAAAACAACAAAAATTTTGAAGAAATTTTATTGACTAGCAAGGAATCTAGATCTATGGATTGTGAGTTTTAAAAAAAGATAATAGTAAAGGAGAGAAAATTAGATATGTATTCGTTTTCTAGATATAGTTTACTGTAATGATAAAAATACTAACCAATCTACGGCCAAAGTGTTTGAAAAGATGCCAAAATCATATTAGTGAGTGAAGAATAGAACCTGTACAAATGTTAGCCAGAGGAATTTTTTGTTTAGGAGTTCACATATTAGTGTTAGCCAGAGGAAGCTAAATGATCTCCTTGGTCTAATGGATTAGCCAAGGAGGAAAATGGAATAATGGTTGAGGGTTACCATTGTCCCATTAGATACAAAGGAGAGCTAGCTTAGTGCTAGCGAACAATAAACCTAACCTATATAATGGAAAGAAAACTATAATATCAAAAGGATTGCCAAAATGTTGATGTTGTGAGATATAGTGTAAATAGCTAACTTCAACTAAATGACTAAACTTGGACACTATATCTTGAACATCAATCGCAATCTAGTCTCGCACTTTCGTAACTATTACATAAAAGTATTCTAGAAAACATAAAAGGAAAATGGACCACTTAGAGAAGCCAAAAGCATCCTGCTACCATTCTTCAAATAAGGATAAAGGTGCTATTTCCAGTCTTCAAAAGGAGTTCAGACTTGCCAAAAATAATCAGTCCAAACAAGAAAGCAGCCCAGCGAGAAAGAAATGACAACAGAGAGCAGCATCAATCCAACCATAGGAAATCCAAGCAGAAAATAACGTGAATTAAGGAGTGAACCAGCAGAAATTAAATCAGCATTGATAAACCAGGATTTAAAGACTTCAGATCAGAAAGTAGAATTAAAACGCTTCAAAACAGTAGTGAGTAACCAGGATTCACAGACTTTAGACCAGATATTAGAATTAAAAGTCTTCAATCCAGCAGTAAGTAACCAATAGTGAGTAACCAGAATGTAGTAATTAGAAAGAGTGCAAAGAAGATATCCGTGGATGAGAGAGCTTGCAGCGGGAGATAGAAGAGAGCAGAGAACATGGATGACTTTGCAAGCAGAAGTAATCAACCAACCCAAGGATGAACCAGAAAGTAAAGAGAACAGAGAAACAAAGATGTATTGAAAGCAAGGGGTGACAGAAAGCTAAAAACACAGTCCAACCCTAGAGACTCAAAAAACAGTTCTTGAGGGAAAACGCCCCAACCAATCAAGGAAACATATGCATTCTATAAAATCATTTGTAGCATGAGAACAAACCAAGAGGGTTTATAACCAAGTCTACATCAAACATCTTTTGGTGATTCCCCTTTCTTTTTTTTTTGGGTTTTCTTTTTCTTGCTTTTTTTTGTTTTTTTTTTCCTTTCTTCTCTTTTTTCCTTTTTTTCCCTCTTTCTTGTTTTGCCTCTTTTTTTTCCTTTTTCCCTTTTTTCTGTTTTTTTTTTCGTAAGATTTGTTCCAACTCTTTTCCACTTTTTCCTTTTTTCTAGATTGCTAAAACCACATCAGCCAAATCAATATTCATGGGAGCAATAGGGATCAGGAGACCTTAGGAGAGCAATGAAACATATTTACTGAAAAGAAATATTAAGAGTACTAAGCTTACATAACCACAAGAAGAAACCTTAGAAACCAAACTTAGAAAAGACAGTGAAAGTGTAGGGATTCAGAGAGGAAATAGTGCTATCCTATCTTTCAATTTTTCCTATATAAACCAACTGATTGTTTGCCCCTTTTTTTTTCCCCCGTTTCTTCCGTGTTTTTTTTCCCTCCCTCCATTTCAGCTTCTGCCTATTCTGCTTCCTTGCATATCTCTTTTTTCCTTTGCTTTTTAGTGTGATTTATTTAGTAGCCGATGGACTGTCTATACAACTTCCTCCACAAAGGCAATTGAAAGTTGACCATGTCCACCATTTTTCCATCAATGAACATCACATAACAGCCTCCATTGTTGTCCATCTTAAACATTAGCCTTAGATGGTGGAGAAACAAGAAAGAGGGTTCAAATTATATTGGCCCGACTAAGAACACTTGAGTGCGCATAGCATGGAACAAGGTATGGCAACCCAGTTTTCATTGAGGCATTTTGGCAAACAAGTTGGTTGCCTCCAAGACAAGTCTTGGAGACTCATAATACATGGAATATTTTAATCCCACATTTCTAGCCAAACAATCAGCCAACAACTAATATCCAAACACAACAGTCCACTCATTACCATTCAAAGTTAGTCCAAATTACTTCCGAAAAAAGAAGGACCAAATCGCCTCCAAGAATGCAAGAAAAGGTTCGAGAAACATACCTGAACCTGCTATGGTCAGCCTTAAGAGATTGTATTTCCTGCTTTCGGTACCAAGTTCTTGGCACAAGTTGTTGAATTCCAGAAGAGGGAGCTGCTTTTCCCTTAGTTCAGTACTCTAGTGCTCTTTCACCAACAAGAGAAAATAGGGATGAAAAGAAATAATATGACTTGGAGTTTTAGTACCCATCGTGACCCATAGGGTTATAACCCGAAGACCTTCCATATGACCAGCATAAAGAATTAGTCAATCCACTCTCAATAGTTTGAAGACTCAAAAAACAGAGCAATGAAAAGGAAGAAACGAAGACCTCAAAAAAACTGAGCATTGAGAGAGAAAAACTAACACGTATGTGCGGGAGGAAATAGCTCAGCATCAAGACCTCTATGAATTCACATGTACCAACTTACTCATGTTAATATGGACCAGAAGGCAAGGGATCAGAAAGTGAGAATCCCTCTAGGGCTTCCGTTTGAGCTTCCAACATTAATCTTAAAGACATCTCTGTGTAACAATGGATACTGCCGAATGAAGGGCCATTTTTTACGTCACCTTTGCCTGAGAAGAGGATAGACAGTTAAGTTAATTCTTTGAAAAAAGGAGTGCCAAAACAAAAGAACTCAAGGGTAAAGGATAAATGGAACCAATGAGGGCTAAAATGGTGAAAACAGCAAGCAGAAAACGGCTCTGATAGCTGTCTGTACTAATGTAAACTCGACAAGTCTAATGCTACCTTATATACTAGTAGGAAAGGAGTTGTACTACATAATGACCTCTAATCTAATATATATAAAGGTAGTAACAAAATTTGGCTCAGTGAATTGGTGTAGCCTCTTCTAGGATCTCTTGATATTCCTTCCATTCCAACAAAGCCTTGTTAACCACTTCATGAGCTGGATGGCTTATCCCCTCAAATAGCCAAAGATTACGTGTTTTCCATAACATCCAAAGAATGTATACAAAAAGAGTAATCTTGTCATTGTTGATGGAGTCCTTACTCAATGCACTTAATGATTCCCACCAATGCCTGAAACATAACTGTTCTTGTCTCAAATCGCCCCAATGAACGGGAGAGATTCGCCACACCATAGCTTCCCTATCACAAGTAAAAAAGGAGTACTCAATGGTTTCCTCATGTATTCCGCAGCAACCACAGATGACATCCTGCAAAATTTTACGTTTACACAACTCTGTTTTGGTTGGTAAGATTCCTTGGCAGCAGCGCCACAGAAAATGTTTAAGTTTTCCTTTAACCAGAAGCTTCCAAATTCTACGCCACATACGGGAAGCTGTGGTCAAACTGGAACTACTGGTAGCTGCATTTACATTTAATTGAGCTCGATGCTACTCCATAGCAACCTGATATGCAGAATGCACCGTGAACTTTCCTTTGCTGTCAGGTTGCCAAATTATCTTATTTGAACCAGCCTCCTTGTTTAAAGGGATCCTAGAAATTGCCTCTGCATTCTCCGGTTAGAAAAGTTGGTCAATCAGATTTTGATTCCACTTCGTTCCCTCCTCCATTATTAGTTGGTGGCACCAAGTTGTTGACTCGTCAATATGGACTTTTGGAAGTGGTCTGAAGTTTGCTCTATGTGCTAGCCATGGTGACTTCCAAATTCTGATTTCTTGTCTGTCTCCAACTTGATATCTCATCCCCATTTCTAAGATATGTTTTGCTCTCATCCAACATCTCCAAAGCCAAGATGCATTGGTGTGGACTTTGGCTTGCATACGTGTGCCGTGGGGATAGTATCTCGCCTGCATTACAAGGCTCAGAAGCAAATTAGAGAACTGAATTAACCGCCATAATTGTTTAGCTAACAATGAGTCATTGAACACTTGTATATCTTGAAAACCAAGACCTCCCAGCCATTTTGGAAGTGTTAATTTTGACCAGGCTCTCCAGTGTATTTTGTGGCCATTACTTGCATTAGAGCCCCACCAAAATTTCGCCGTCTCACTGCTTAATACTTTGCATATGCCAATTGGTAATTTAAAGCATGACATTACATAAATAGGTAAGGAATTAAGGATTGATTTGATGAGAATTTCTTTACCTACCTGACTCAAGAATTGAGTTTTCCAGTTACCTATTCTTTTCTTGACCGCATCAATGACATACGCAAAAACTTCTTTTTTAGATTTGCCGATACCCAAAGGCAATCCTAGGTATCTGGCACTCCTTTGCTCCTTTATCCCATTTAAGACTTAAACAATGGCAGTTTTCTCTTGACTTGCTAGATGCCTACTGAAAATAATCGAGGATTTATTCAGGTTAACTTTCTGCCCCGATGCTTCACAGTAGTCGTCTATGATCCTTCTAATGTGCCGAGCTTGCTCTACTGTAGCTTCACCAAATAGTAAGGAATCATCTGCAAAAAAGAGATGAATGAGCAGTGGACTGTTACCACACAATCTCAATCCCCTATAGGTACCCTCATGTACAGCCTTTCTAATTAAAAATGAAAACACTTCTGAAAGTATGATAAACAAATAAGGAGACAGTGGATCTCCTTGTCTAATACCCCTTGTGGGTTGCACATAGCCACTAACCTCACCGTTGATGTTAAAAGAAAAGGATGAGGTACTAATGCATGTTATAATCCAGGCTACAAACTTTTGTGAGAAGCCCATCTGAATTGAGATAGAAAAAAACCCCATTCCACCCGATCAAAAGCCTTTGTCATATCTAATTTTAATGCCATGAAACTCCTTCCTGATCTTTTAAGGCTCTTGATATAATGAATGCATTCATGTGCAATAACCACATTATCTGTGATTTGCCTTCCAGGTACAAAAGCTGCTTGGCTTTCATTGACGCAGACATTGAGGCAATGTTTCATTCTTTCAGCTAGTATCTTAGAAATGATTTTATACACAACATTGCATAAACTAATAAGCCTATACTGGGCTATGTTGGTTGGGCTCTTTATTTTGGGAATAAGAGTAATAAGTGTATGATTAACACTTTTTAGCATTCTAGAGTGGACAAAGAAACTTTTGACAGCAAAAATAATGTCCTTTTGAACTACCTGCCAATAGTTTTGAAAGAAGAGGGGAGTCATACCATCCGGGCCTGGGGCCTTATTAGGGTTCATACCAAACAAAGCATTCCGGATCTCTGCATCCTCTACTGGTCTGGTGAGCTTCTGGTTCATTGCACTTGTAATCGATGTTGGGATACCTAGCAAAAAGGCTTGGTCAGTAATGGGAAGTGAAGTAGTAAAGAGATTAGAGTAAAAATTTGATACTTCCTCCCTGATTTCCTCTAGATTGGTACAAATCCGGCCATTAGCTTTCACCAGTCTATCAATTGCATTCAATCTTCTCCGTTGCACTGTAGAGGCGTGAAAATACTTTGTGTTCTTATCCACCTCTTTAAGCCATTGAATGCGGGCTTTTTGGTGCCAATATGGTTCCTCGTCTCTATATGCTTTATGCAATTCACCTCTCAGCATCTTCCAAGTTTGCCAATCCCTTGTATCTCCGACTTGGCTCATCAAGTCCATTTGCCCTTTGATCTCCCTTATCTTCCGTGCCGCATTGGTGATGTCAGCATTGGCCCACTTTAGCAACTCAATGCGGCACTGCTTGATTTTGCCTGTGACTTGGTACATTGGAGCTCCGAGTTGAGGCCTAGACCAAGCTTGTTCCATTACGGCTGTTACTCCTTCTTTTTGGGTCCATCTTTTGTCGAAGAAGAATCTCCTTTTTTGTCTAGGCCTATCCCTATGCGTATCCAACAAAAGCAAGGAATGATTGGATGTCTGCTTCTCCAAGTATCTGACCACCATGGTAGGAAATGTGAGCATCCAATCAGCTGATCCAAAGAAACGATCAAGTCTTTCTTCCACAAACCCCTCATGTTCCCTATTGTTTGCCCATGTGAAGGGTCGCCCGGTAAACCCTAGATTCGCCATACCCATGTCTTTGATGAAGTCCCTAAAATTCTGAAAACTAGATTCCGAACAGGGTTGGCCACCTCTTTTCTCTGTATGATCCACAAGTTCATTAAAACTCCACCCATTACCCAGTTGTTCCCCCATTTATTTTTGGCCTGTAGGAGATATTCCCATTGCTGACATCGGACTCTGGGATCCGTACTCGCATATACAAAAATTACCCAAAAAACCTCTTGATCCCCTTTTTTATGTGCTTGAACTTTAAAGCAAAAATCTATTGATAAGACTTGATTTATTACCATATTATCACTCCAAAAGAGCAAAAGGCCGCCTCTTGTACCCACTAGATCGACATTTTCCCAACGATCTTGGATACGAGAAGTTCTACAAAATGTTTGAATAAAAAACGCCTTTTGTTTAGTCTCACTAATAAATACTATATCCGGGAGGTGGAATCTTAGTGTTTCCTTCAGCTTAGAAATGGTAGAGGGCCCTCCAAGACCTCCACAATTCCAGGCACAAAATTTCATTGATCATCTTGGGGCCATTTAAGGCTGGCTTCCTCCACCTGCATATCCCGAATTATAAGACCGTGAGACCGCCTTTCCTGGCTTCTTGCTTGTCCCCTCTCCTTATCTGTTACTTCCTCCTCTTTAGGAATGGGCCATTTTCTTTTTTCCCCGGCACTACTGTTAGCCTGCACTGAGGATTGAGTCCCTAGTTGGTTGTGACCTCAAACCACACTGGTTTGGTGCCATTTCTTTGTTCGGATCCCCGGCACTTTGGCGACCATTTCAGCTATCTTTTGATCAAATTCTTGAGGAGCTTCTGATTCATGAGTTGATGGGAGCATCAACATCATAGAGACATTGATCAAATTCTGCTCAAGCTTAGAAATTTCAGCATCCATAAGTGGATTCTCCATCCTCACTGCTGTCTCCATTTCGGGATCCCTCACATTTTCTTGTGGTACCCTATCCAAATCCATTGTAACCCCTTCCTTAGTGTGTGCCACTGGTAACACACTCTTTGCTGTATTGGGCTCCATTGAGGATGGTGTTTGATTTGTTGCTTCAAAGAGTGGGATCGACTTTGTGCTAGTGTCGGATGCTTGGCCCCCTGACTGACCTTGTATGCTAACACTCTTTTCATTGCCATTTCTGCTCTAGCCTTCAATTGCCTCTGCTCTAAGCCAATGTCCATATTGCCTCTCTATTAAGGTATTGGTCTTGCAATCCTCATTGCGGTTCCAGCAACTTAACTCCGTATGACCAATTTTTCCGCAATAGAAGCAAAAATTCCGCAGCTTCTCATATTTGAAGTAGACCCAACTACTCTAATCTTGAAGTTTAAGTTTCGTACCTCTTGGCAAGGGATGATCTAGATGAATGGTAGCATATGGCTTGAGGTAGTGACCATCTTTGCTGCCCGTTTCAGAAATCACCATATCCCATACCTTGTGGAATAATTTGCCCAATTTTAACCCCGTTGCACGGGATATCCACTGACTTGGGACATTCCAAACCTGAATCCATAGATCAATGGTATTGAACTTTTCCGTTTTGATGTTCAAAGTAGGGCTCTATTCTTTCATAATCAAATATTGGTGGTCAAATGTCCATTGCCGACTATTCAGCACCTTTTTTTAATCCTCCTGGCTAGCAAACACAAACTGAAACAGATTAGGCCCTCTCTCAATGACTGAAAAAGTTCCAGTAATAGGCCAGATTTTGCCCAATGTAGTCTTTAAGGCCATAAAATTAGCCTTTTTATCTCCAAAGATTTTACCCACCAAGCTTCATTCACATCTTTCCTTGCTTATAATGACATCTTGATTTTGTAGCTCTATGCCGATCTTCTTAGCTGTAGAAAGTTTACATTTTTGTAGCCTATCCAGTATTTCATCCTCCATTTGCAGAATGTATCAGAAAAACGAGAAATAGGATCTTGACCGGAAAAACCAAAAATTCAGAAACCAAAAATACTGGAATAAGGTCTGAGCCACTTAGTGAAATAAATACTCTTAAGCCACTGCCCCAGCTTTGTTAATATCTGACTGAAGCCCGCTTCATAACATCCACCCGCTTTTTCTCTGCTCAGAAAAGAGCGACTAGTTGAAACCTAGGTGCAAGACAACGATCAATGCAATGCACTTCCCAGCTTGTGGCGAAGATGGATGAATCCTTGCTGCCTTGAGTTTCCACCCGCTGTACACTCCTCATCGACGGGCAAGCGACATGAAGTGAAGTTGTGACTTGGTATGTTTTTGTCATCCGTCGCTTGCTCTTTATTTTGTCCGAACTTGTTTAAAGTGATTTTGCTATATTAGAAGGATTCTGAAGAACCGGGATTTTGAATTGAAGGTGATGGGAGTAACGTGATCAAGCCAACCCCCATCAAGAGGACAAAGTTCTCCTTGGAAGAAGAAAGGGGCACTCTCCAGAGAGAGAAGGGGCATTCTACAGAGAGAGAAGGTAAAAGTAAATGGAAGGACTGGAATTTAGTTGTGATTTATTAACATTGTCATTAGGAATTGATAAGAGAGTATAATATAAACCCACTAGTGGAGGCTTGCATGGCTAGGATCTAAAGATGGTTAGATCTCTATCAAGCTTATATACAGTGGCGGATTTACTCTGGAGGTATGTGCTCTCACTGACTCAATATATAGTATATATATATATATATATATATAAAATTAAAATTTTACATTGTGTCCCCATAGTAAAAATTTATTATTTTTAATTAATTTATCTACTTTTAAGGTATATAATAATAACTAAGTTTTTTTACTTATCAACACATAAATAAAAGATTACAATTAAGAAAGACATATTTCTTAATTAATTTGGATCTTAGCAATCAAGCAAATGATATTCTATCTCAATATTTCACCTTTTCAGGTTCCATGTCTTTTAATACTTATTTTTAATATTCAATTTTTTACTTTTTCTAAATCTCCTTTTTTATTCATTAAACATTTTGTATTTTTATACTTTATATCTTTTATTCATTATTTGATTATTTTTTATTCATTAATGTTGGAAAAAGATTGCATCTACTGGTTATCTTATATATTTTTTTTGAGTACTGATACAGATAGTGACAAATTATAGTGACTTTGTATAGTGACAGACGTGACAATCATGAAAAGACAAACTCATCTCTCCATCCTTATTACAAAATACAAAATAATAAAAGATAATTTGGTCTTTTCATGATTGTCACGTCAGTCACTATACAAAGTCACTATAATTTGTCACTATCTTAATCATTACTCATTTTTTTCTTTCTATATTTTTAAAAATTTTGTGCTGTACTAAATTATTTTTTTAGCTCCGCTACTACATATATATAGCCATTTTTTGAAGAGCAAATAAAAGTAGGGTTGAGATTTATTGATAGTAGTAATTGAATTTTATCAACTATTTGTCAGATACAACTAAATACCATTACGAGAATTTAAAATTTTTAAATTACATGTAAAAATGCCAATGTGTGGTGCACAATTATCTATTTAGGCATTATTATAATATGAAAAGAAATAAAGGTTTTTATTATCTAAATACTATGGTGGGTTTGAAAGAATTTTTTTGTTTGTCTGCCTCACTGTCTCATGACAAACAAGCTTTTTAGTAGAGCACGGAAAAGTGAGTGTAAAAGATCTCCAGATTTTAGTTGGTCTACTAATGATATGGTAACATTAAAACAACATTCGATAAATAATGCTGACTGATGAAGAGTAGATTCACAACCAGTGAGTTCAAGTCTGTCCAGTAATCACTGGGCTTGCATATATTTGTAATAGATTCGTTAACGCAATAGAACCATGATTGTAACAGAATATGATTGATGTAATAAGAAATTGAGATTCTTAAAAACAAAAACCATTGGACTTGATCTAGTAACTACTCAACATGTGATAGGTTAAAAAGTTAGGAGTTCAAACTCTATTTCTAACATTCTTTTCCCCTCGTTCTCATTCTCGTTACCTCTTGGTTATATAAGAGATTCACCCCACCTTTTGGTTAACATAGAAAACTCATCTGCATGATATGACACACTCTTTTGGTTAACATAGAAAACTCATCCGCATGATATGACACACTTACTCTTCTTTTGGTTAACATATGAGACTCATCCCATGTCTTGATTAAATACATAATCTTGTAATAAATACACGGTGTAATAGAAAGGATTATTTTAAAAAAAAAGAAAAAAAAGTCTGCCACGTAAACATTGTAACGGAGTGGAGTGTATTTGGGCATACATCCTTTACTCTTTTTTAATATCCTCCTTCCTCCAGTCTTTTTTATACGCATGAATTTTGCACAATTCGACCAAAGTTGGTACACATTTTTCCATTTCCTCTACTGTTCACATGCCTCACAAATTACGTTTATATATATATATATATATATATAGAATTTATATAAGAAAGAAATAAGTGCATCATAGTGTATTTTTTGCATGCCTCAAATTGTGAACTAATTTAAACAGTAAAGCATCATCTAGGCACCAAAATCATAGTTATGTTGCCTGAGCCTAAGAAAATCATTGTAGCTATTTTTCTCTCAGCAAACAGATAATTAAGATTCAAAATCGAAAATAAAAGGTCAAGCCTTATCACTGAAGTTGTTGTACATTGCATTGAATCCTGTCCCGCGTTTCAGAAGTATGTCAAGTTCGTCATATGATGAATTTCCTTTCCACCATTGGCGGTCTTGAAATCAGTGGCGGACCGAAGGAATTCTCTTCGGCTAAGCTAAAACTAACGACCAGCATCGGGCCAGTATGCAGTCAGTTTCATCACATGGTAAAGCTTCAACGGGACAGAATATAAGCCTACAACATCGAGGAAATCAGTCAATATCCCAATTTGGCTATACCAGCTCTCAACTGATTTCTGGAGAGGAGCACATCCTTAAGAAACATCCTAAAGATGGTACACATGCTAAGGGAAATACTATACAACAGTCAAACATCCTACCACGTTACTGCTGCATTGTCACTCGTACAACACCACATCCCTCTGTGTTGCCATTTTTACATTTCTACATAGGTTATAGGTTATGCTTGGCTCAAAACATGATCCCCCAAGTATTTGACTGAGCAGTAAATATGTTGTGAAGCATCATTTTAGCTAGATTCAATAACAAAGGAATCAGATCCTCTCAGAAATGATCTGCGCCACCAAACCTGGAATGCTTTGCTCACATTAGGACACTCGGAGGCGTGCCTTGAGTAAAAACAGAACCAGTCCATAAAAAGTTGGCATTGCTCCTTTAAAGGGAGTGTAAGGAGTGCCTGACCCATTGCTTCCTCCAACAACTTCATGTCCAGCCCTTTTCTGCACCTCTGTAACCAACCGAAGTCCAATAGCATAGGCCTGAACCATGCCTGAAGAAAGCTCAACCTCGTTTCTGTGCGACAATGCAGTTTCCTACTACCCATAGCAATAAATAACATTGCTGAAACCCGACTAAGCTCATATCTAATCATTGGTGAGACACAATTGTGCATTCTGAGTAGCTCTCCTTGATCTGCCCATATATCCACCATCTCCTCTGCCATTTGGTGATCAATAAGGATTTCAAGCAGCCAATTAAGGTTGTCAACATGCTTCGAAATGCGCTCAATTAATGGCTTATCTTTATCATTTTTTAATAACTTCTCACAAGGAACGGTACCAGACGCCTCTTCAAATAGACTAATTAAGGAATTCAAACCAGACTGGCAAACAGCAAAAACATCTTCCCTGTTGACCTCATAGTCTTTTTCATAAACTGAGCTTTTTGACAAAAGACCCTTGACTAAAGACTTCAGCTCATTTCCAGCATTAGTGTCAGCACAGGTGGTAATGGACCAAAGTAGCTGTTTAATCAATGTTTGTACAGGATTTTCTGATTCAAGTCCACAAAGCCTGGCCAATATATCTTTACTTGTTGCATCTTCAAACTTACATTTAGTAAGGAGGATCCTCAATTTCTCTTCTTCCTCCTCAGACCAGGGCACTGCTTCAAGGAACTTTAAACATGATAAAACACCCTTGCCGAACTTGATGCCTGCAGCTACCTAAAGGAAAAAGTATAAGGTTGTAAGGAAGTTTTACAAGAATTTCATCCGAGAATGAACCAGAAGCATCACAGGCTATACCAAAGAAAAATAGAAGTAAATATGAACGGGAATTTGGTCTTCTCCTTTTCCAACAACAAAAGTACTCCTACATATCATGCTTCAAATTACAGATTCTTTATAAACTCCAAAAGAAGAACATCAAGAACTCACATATTTTCCTCAAAACCTCAGTTCATTCTATCTATTTCATACAGTAATAGAATTTAACCAATCAAAAACAGCAACAGCAAGGACGTTCTCAGGTCCATGATAGCCATGTGAGTTATGTGTGATTCCCAGAGAATAACATCCTACATAAACCCCAAAGATTTCGATGAAGAAATCGTTAAACACAATGAAAAACTTAAAAATATCTATACAACCATCCTTTAAGTACCAGCATCCAAAGAATAAATAAATAAAGAAATAAATAAACAAAGAAGACTGAAATAAGCACCTATGAATTTGACCAACATCAAACTTGTCAAAACTCAGTCCCAATTTAAGCAGTAAAATATAAACCAATCTAAAGAATAAAAAAGCAAAGAAGAGACGGGTGCAACCATGTCAAAGCCACATCAACAAATGGAAAGAGCATACAAATTCCAAGCCCGAAGATAATTTATAAGGCTAAGCAAATGTACAGTTAAAGGATCTTAATTCATTAATATACATAACACTGCCAGTTGTGTAACTCCAGTTAAGTTGGTATGGATAGATAAAACGAAAGACAACCTTTTATGTCTTGGTGTGGTGGGACTGGGGAGGAAACCAAAGGACTTCTGGGATTCAGGATCCCAGTACAGGAAACTCTATACCTACTTTTTGATACAGCATAATTGTTTCATTAACATATGTTTTATAACAGTTCCTTCCTTTTCTTTTTATATTCTAAACCATAAGTCACTATAATCTAGTGGCCACACATCAGCGTTCTACATTGTTACCTAATTACAGACTTCTAATTAAAATATGGACACGCACTGCCTATCCAAATCAATTTACATTCCATCGCATGACATAAAGTCATAACTGCTGACCTTTGATTATTAATGATAATTTCTTCCAAGTTCTCCAATCATTCAGGACTCTACAAATTCCAGATAATTCCTTCTGAAAGGGAAACAGGAGGAAGGTTTACGAATCTTTTGTTACTTGACCTAGTTCTTGTAATAATTTTAAAGGAACCACAAAAATTTCAAAATAAATCCAAGAAACAAGCCCACCTATAGTTGCTCATATAGCTCTCCTTATGCCTTTGACCAACTATACACGACCCAAAAGGAGCCAGAAAAGCTTAAAACTACTGGTTATAGCAATTTGGTTTCTTAACTACCAGAAAGGCACATGACATCAGGAAAAAAAGGGAAAAAAAAATCTATTGTTTTGCAGTTTGACCAATTAAAAGTTCAGAAAAATTGATAAATAATTATTGTTAAAACAAAAACATCTCTACCAGCAACTCATGAAACAATCCAAAAAATTAAATGCGGCAACAAGAAATTTACGAAAGAATCCAAGAAACCATTCAAACATGATACAAAGTAAACCATACCATTAAAAATCAAGAACCTAAACATTATCCAAAAAAAGGAAGTAATTAAAAAACAAACTCATTTAGTAGCTTTATACCTCAAGAATATCAATAGCGCGATGAACGCCAATGTTGAGAAGTTTTTCAGTCATATCTTCCTCGAACATGAGCTCGATCGTCTCACGAAAAGCAATTAAATTCTCAACCTCTGGCACCTCAATTCGACACAAACCCTTGGAATTCCTCCTATAATCGGCGATCAAACGGGCAAACACGGCGCTATTAGAAGCCAAAACCACCGAGCTCAGCTCCAGAATCAAAGATCCTCCGCCATTTTTCCCCTTCAAATTCAACCTCACGTCAAAATTCCCCAAACTGCCCTCATCCGCAACACCACTGCTATTCTCCCGAGCATCAAGATCCTCACGCAAGGGCGATTTCGGAATCTCAGCAGTAGAAATTGGGGCACTTTTAGGAGCCGGTGCGGGTTCGTCGATTGGCGAGACCCGACCCGGAGAGAGGATCCGTCGGAGCCCGAGTTTGGAGGAGGAAGTGGCGGAGGCTTGAGACTGAGGGGAGTTGGGGAAGGAACTGTGAGAAGATTTCTGGGGTATTTCGTTCTTTTTAGCAGTGGGGTAATAGTGAAGATTCTTGGAGTAATTGGAAATGGAATGGCGGGTTTTACCACCGTCGTAATAATTTTCAGGGCTGTGGGGTGGTACGGCAAAAGAACAACACCATGAACGGCGACGGCGGGAGGAAGAAGGCGGCATCGGCTGTGGTTCGCAGCGTTGACGGTGCTGACGGTATTTGGAGTGGGTGTCGTGCATCGCCCCGATTAAGTCAGATTAATAATGAGTGCGAAGACGAGAGTGTGTGTGTGTGTTTTTTTTTAATGTTTGGTTTCTATGGAATGGGGGTTTACATTTGTCATGTATTAAGGAATATTGTTTACATTGTGTCTTGGTGAAGAATATGAGGAAGAATTTTGAAACAAGGGAAATAGATCTGTGTCTGTGTTGTTCTTGATATTTTGTTTTGTTTAATTTATTAGTTTATTTATTGTACTTTTGCACTTTGCAGGTTGGATAATGACGAGTTGCGGGAGGATTATAATGTGCTCATTATGGGAGTTTAATACTCTCGAGCCGGGTGAAGCGGATGATGGGGTAGGTGACCAGAGAGGTCATATACCTATATAACTTATATATAATTTTATATTTTATATTTTGTTTTTATTTTTAAATTATAAATATATACGATTATTATTAATAAATATATTTTAAAAAATTTGATTTGAAAGTAATTTTTTTAAATGAGATTTTTTTTAAAAAAATAAACTCTTAGTGTATTATTAATGTTTCTTATTTATCATTAGATTTTATTTATATTAAAATTATATTAATAACATTTTTAGTTATTATATCTCAATATTAGTTACTACTTACTTTTAGATTACTATTCTTTCTTTATTAATTGTAAAATATTATTTATTCTCTCTTATCTTTTTCATCATAACATATTATTAGTACTTATAATTTACTTTTTGGTATTTATATTTATATATTATTGTTAATTTGATATATATATATATATATATATATATATATGATATCCTATATATTTTAAATTTTATTATGAAAAATAATTTAAATTAAAATGTCATAATTCATGTTTCAGAATTTTGTAATTGAATTAAACAAAATTACAATTAAGGAATTTTTTCATGATAGTACATTACTAGCTATTAATAATCTACTACTTACTATTAGTAAGTTGATATATTATACTTCAAGTTTTGCTATGTAAAATAATAAGAATTAGAATAATGCAATAATATTTTTAGAATTTTTAGAATTTTTTATTTGTCTATGGTAATTTTAAAAATATTCAAATCTTTTCCTAATTCTAAACAATTATGTTTAGTATTTGTAAAAAAGATTGTGAAGATAATTAAATGAAACCAAACAGGCTACCAATAACTTTTCATTAATTTCCAAATAGAATAACTTTTCATCAAAGTTTCATTAATGTTTTGAATAATGCTGAGTAATTTTATAGCTCCAGCAAAAAATCCAGCTGAATTTTATAAAGTAAACTTTGTTAATTATTCGATTTCTCAGTATTTGTCTTGAATTTCTTCATCATCTATATCACTATTTTAAATTAACAAAGCTACCATTTAGTTATTATATTGTAGTCTTTAAAAGAGATTAAAACCAAGAGACATTATTAGAAAAGTAACTTATCATTATTAACAAAGAAAAAACCAATAGCTCTATTAACAAAGTTTCATTGTTCTACCTTGGATTTTAAGATAAATATAAAATCCCAATTTGGTTTTACATTTAATTACTGTTGTTTTTAATTAATTTAATATGTCTTTGTCTAATTTTAAATGGTATAAAGATATGTTTTTAACTCAAGTATTAAGAAAACCAGATTGTAATATTTCATTTTGGAAAGCATAGTTTATTATTGGATTACCTAATTTATTTTCTCAAAGAGTAATGACAAATTTACAAAAAAAGGAAAAAAAAAAGAGAGAACTGAACATATACAATTTGACTAAATGACTTTTGGTCAATTATTTGCTTTTATAAAAAAAGAATGATTGGCTTTATGTTCTGAATTAAAAATTCAAAGTAAATATGGTAAAGAGAAAAAGGAATTAGGAAATTTTTATGAAGCTTTTGATATTAAGGGTATTAAAGCTCCTTCTGCTCAAAACAAAAAATTAAAAAAATATGCAAAGAATCTTAAAAGAGTTAAGGATAAAAGTAGTAAGCAATACTACAATAAATTTAAGAAAAGAAATAATAATAATCCAATAATATGTTGGAAATGTGGTAGATTTGGTTATAAAGGAAATCAATGTAAAATGAAAAAAAGGTTTAATGAAATATTTCAAGAAGATGAATTAAAAGATAAAATGGTAGCTTTGTTAATTCAAAATAGTGATATAAATGATGAAGAAATTCAAAATGACATAGATTCCAAGGTTATTAAAAACGCATTTTTAAGTAAAATCGAAAGAGGGTCCACAAAATCGGATCGTAAAATCGTAAGAGTTTACAAATTATAAAAAATAATATAAAAAATATATTATATATAATATATATATATAATATGTTAAATTTATAAATTATAAACCTAGTCAAATTTATGAAAAGTACACAATTTTCAAAAAAAAAATATTATCAATCACACCTAAAAATTAATAATAATCATAATTCATTAACAACCATACATAATAAAAATTACAACTTAGTGCTTACAAAAAGTAAAATATCAATATTCCAAATAGGCAAATACAATACTATAATAATCAATAAAGATCATCAACATAAATATTTAAATCCGTATCCAAACTCAAATCATCCTCATTGTCTTCATCTTCATTTTCTTCAATATCATCATCACCAAATAAATCATTGTTACCTTCCTCCATTTCTTTTGAAAGATCTAAGGGTTCATTCGAAGTTTAGGCGTTCCAACTAGTTACATGCATGTAAAAACATAAGAAATCCATCATAAAAGCTAGTAAAATCCAGCAAATGTAAACACTAAACAGAGCAAAAATCCAGCAAAAGAAAAGCTACTAAAATCCAGCAAAAATCCATCAAACGGAATTCAGAATTCCATCAAATCCAAGCCAACAAAATCCAGCAAATGTAAACACTAAACAGAGCAAAAATCCAACAAAAATCCAGCAAATGTACACACTAAACAGAGTAAAAATCCAACAAAAATCCACCAAAATAAAAGCTACTAAAATCCAACAAAAATCCACCAAAATAAAAGCTACTAAAATCCAACAAAAATCCACCAAAATAAAAGCTACTAAAATCCAGCAAAAATCCATCAAACGGAATTCAGAATTCCATCAAATCCAAGCCAACAAAATCCAGCAAATGTACATACTAAACAGAGCAAAAATCCAACAAAAATCCACCAAAATAAAAGCTACTAAAATCCAAAGAAAATCCATCAAACTAATTCGTAATTCCATCAAATCCAAGCCAACAAAATCCAGCAAATGTAAACACTAAACAGAGCAAAAATCCAACAAAAATCCAGCAAATGTACACACTAAACAGAGCAAAAATCCAACAAAAATCCACCAAAATAAAAGCTACTAAAATCCAACAAAAATCCACCAAAATAAAAGCTACTAAAATCCAGCAAAAATCCATCAAACGGAATTCAGAATTCCATCAAATCCAAGCCAACAAAATCCAGCAAATGTACATACTAAACAGAGCAAAAATCCAACAAAAATCCACCAAAATAAAAGCTACTAAAATCCAGCAAAAATCCATCAAACGGAATTCAGAATTCCATCAAATCCAAGCCAACAAAATCCAGCAAATCTGCAAATGTAAACACTAAACAGAGCAAAAATCCAAAAATTGAAGGGCGGAGGGTGTGGAGGAAGCGGGAGAGGTAATAAATGTAGGACCAGAAGAAGACCCGGCCTGAAGGACGGGTGCCGAGGGGAAAACAGAGGAGCCATTGGAATTGGGTGGTTTTGGAGCGGCGCCAGAACCAACGGGTGTCGCGGCGTCGAGGCTCTCGGCGGCCGCGGAGAGTAGAATGCCAGAGAAGATTGTGGCGGAGATGAGGGCCATGGAGAGGGAATGGAAGGCGGGGATAGGACCCAAGGGAAGGGGGCGGTGGTTACGTCGGAAGAGGAGAAGGTTGAGGAAGAGGTGGAGGAAAAGGGAGAGAACGACGTAAGCGGCGATAGAGGTGATGACTGATGAGAAATGAGTCAAATGACCATGTGGAACCCTACAATTCGGTGTTGCTCCAGCGGAATCCGACAATCGACGGATGTTCTGAATCTTCTGATAAGTAATACCTAGCGACGCTGGCGTTTTGAATCAGAATCATCATCGTCGTCGCCGATGACGAGACTCAAGCGGGACGTTGCTCAGCCTCCTCGTCCCTCTCGTCCTCTCCCCCGCGTTTGCAATCAGTATTGGTTTTCTGTTGAATCTGTTCTTCTCCTTCTTGGCAAAAAACAAGAAGAAAGAAAATCCTCGGCAGCCTATGTATAATAGATTTGGCCAAAAATTGAGATTTAGTGAAATCGTTAATAACGCACGATTTTACCGATTTTACGAGCCAAATCGCGTTTTTAGTCCGATTTTGACATTTTTCGATTTTACACACGTGTTGACTCGGATTTTTGATTTTTAATCGTAAAAACGTACTAGTAAAAACGCGTTTTTAATAACCATGATAGATTCTGATTCTAACATAGAATATATAGAAAACTATAAATGTATTAAAGTAATTTGAAAAGATAAAAAAGAAAATTTATTTGAAATGATAGAAAAAATTAATGATACAGAGATTATAATAGAATATTTAAACAAATTAAAAGAATTAATATTAAAAGAAGAAAAACCTAATTCAATAGAAATATTAGAAGCTTTTAGTATATCAAAATTATTAGAAAAATATCCAGAAACAAGTACTTCTAAAATAGGAAAAACTAAAGATATTCAAGAAGAAATAAAAGCTTTAAAAAATCAGGTTAAAAAATTGCAAAAGAATATATTAGATTTAAAAACAAAAAAAAATTAGAAATGGAAACAAAATTAAGTTTAATAAAAAATGGAAATCTTTCTTATCTTCCTTCCACTTCAAAAATTAAAGAAGATGAAGAAATATTAGGAAGCATTCAAGAATTAACTTCTATTCAAATTAGTAATACTAAGATTACTGATCAAATGTTTATTCAAATCATAAATAGAATAGAACGGCAAAAATTGTATTGTTTTGTCACGATAAGAATTAATGATTTCAAAATAACTATACATACTATGTTAAATAGTGGTGCCGATTCTAATTGTATTAAAACTATAATAATGCCAACCAAGTATTGTCAAAAAACAAATGAAACTTTGTTAGCTGCTAACTCAACTAGACTAACAGTTAAACATAAATTAATTGCAAATGTTTGTAATGATGAGTATTGAATAAAGAATTTATTTTATGTAGTAGACAACATTGCTCAAGATGTAATATTAGGCTTACCATTTTTAAGTCAGATTAATTCTTTTAATTTAGATAATAAAGGTGTTCATACTAAAATCATGGAGAAAAAGATATCTTTCAAGTTTATCTCTCCTAAAAAATGAAGAGAAATAGAATTTATTCAAAAGTCTTTAGTATTCAAACAGATAAATAATATTAACTATATATCGAAACATATTACATTTATTAAAGAGGAATATTTATATGCTAAGATAGAAGGAAAACTTAAAGATCCAAGTATTTAAAGAAAAATATTAGAATTAGAAGAATTATTAAAAAAGGAATATGTTTTGATGTACCAAATGCCTTTTGGAGTAGGAAAGGCATGAAGTAGAGTTACCTTATGAAGAAGGTTTCTCGGAGAGAAACATTCTTATTAAAGTTAAACCAATTCAAATGAATAAAGAATTATTAGAAATTTGTAAAAAGGAAATTCAAACATCATTAGAGAAAAAGTTAATTAGACATTCAAAATCACCTTGGAGCTATCCTGTTTTTTATGTTATAAATCAGGCAGAAAAAGAAAGAGAAGTTCCTAGGTTAGTAATTAATTATAAACTTTTAAATAAAATATTAAAAGGGATTAGATATCCCATTCCTAATAAAAGATATTTACTTAATAGATTATATAATGCAAAGATTTTTTCAAATTTTGATATGAAGTCATTAAACTGGCAGATTCAAATAGTAGAAAATGATAGATATAAAACAGCGTTTATAGTTCCATTTGGTCATTATGAGTGGAATGTAACGCCCTTTGGATTAAAAAATACTCCATCCAAATTTTAAAATATAATGAATGATATTTTTAATCCTTATTCAACATTTATGATTGTATATATTGATGATGTGTTAGTATTTTCAGAATCATTGGAAAAACATTTTAAACATCTAGATATGTTTTTCAAATTTGTAAAAAGAAATGGTCTAGTAGTGTCAGCTACTAAAATGAAGCTATTTCAAACACAAGTTAGATTTTTAGGACATAATATTCATTTAGGAACAATTGTTCCAATTAATAGAAGTTTAGAATTTACTAATAAATTTCCAGATGAAATTAAAGACAAAAATCAATTACAAAAATTTTTAGAATGTCTAAACTACGTCTTTGATTTCTTTCCTAAATTAAAACAGAAATATGCTCCTTTGTTTCAAAGATTAAGAAAGAATCCTCCTGCATGGTCATCAATTCATACTAAAATTGTTCAAGATATTAAAAAAAAAAATTAAGTCCCTTCCTTGTCTATGCATACCGCATCCTCATGCATTTATGATAGTTGAGATTGATGCATTAGATATAGGATATGGTGGGATATACAAGAAAAAATTAGATTCATAATCAATAGTCATTAGTTAGATTTCGTAGTGGAATTTGGACTAGGGCTTAGAAAAATTATTCAACTATTAAAAAAGAAAATTTATCTATTGTTTTATGTATTTCAAAATTTCAAGATGATTTATACAACAAGAAGTTTTTGTTAAGAATTGATTGTAAATCTGCTAAAGAAGTTTTACAAAAAAAATGTTCAAAATATAATTTCAAAACAAATTTTTGTAAGATGGCAGGCTATTCTCTCAGTATTTGATTTTGGAATTGAATATATTAAAGGAGAGGAGAATTCCTTGCTAGATTTTCTAACCCGTGAATTCTTGACAGATACTTCAAAATGAGTATAGTCAAGAAAGAAGTGGATTCAAATACTAAGATTCAAACAGTAAAGGATTTTAAGATGAAGGTACCAAATCCAAACCGATTTCAAGTTCTTCAAGATTTTCCACCTTTGACTTATATTCAAGCTACAGAACACCATTCCTTAAAACTTATACTAATTCATCCAAAAAACCTATTCAAGTAGTCTTCTCCTCAGCTACTTCATATTATACAAAACCTCATACAGGACATTTACTTCTCACAAAATATACTCAAACCCCTGATTTTCCTACTTTAGAATCTTTTATTAATAGAACCTTTGACCAGGATATTCATTGGATAACTTGTGACAATTCAAAAAACTTGAAATTCTATCAATTGATCTTGATTGATTTAGGATCAGTTGAAATTCATCATACTTATAATAAAGAAAATCCAACTAAAATAGCCTATTCAAAAGTGGCTATTAAAAAGATTTGTCCATTTTCCGAATGGGCTACTAGTTATGAACATAAACCTTTTTCAATTGAGTATGTTCCTTATGGATATACTTATCAAGATTATAGAGAATCTTGGTATAGGGCTTCTCTCTTTAGACCCTTTAATCATTCCTGGTTCTTCATTTTCCATAAGAATTTTAACTATGATATTCAACAAATCCCTATTTAGTTTTACCATTGGTGGATTTATTATGGAAGTATAAATGAAATTTTCATTTCACAAGCTCAAATGGCTTACAAGTCTCTTTTGAGAAAGATCGAAGGTCAAATGCCAAACTAGAGGATGAAAACCATTACAAGATTTATTTCTTGTTAGAGAGCCACTCAACTCATTTCAATATTACAGGAAAGAGAAATTGGTAAAGTCCAAAAAGTGATACTCACAACAAAGACTAGAAAGGTGGGGAAACTTTTGGCAAAGATGTACAAACAACTTTTCAAAAAGCATGGGACAATATTAAAGGCAAATGCAAATGGAAATGAAAATAAAGATTCAAATTCATATGACATTCAAATTCAAGATCTCAAGTTTCCATCTATAAAAGGATTACATTCAGAAGATTGAGGCATCATCTAATTTCTACAATCATATATCCTAGACTACTTCCCTAAGACCTTTTAGAAAACATCATAATTTTTTTTTGTATTTCCAATATTTGTATTTTCAAGATTCCTTCTAGAGTTTGCATTAAAGACTCTTCAATTAATAAAAGCAAGTCTTTATTTCAATTTAATGTCTTTTTATATACATATATGGTCCTGCCCCATTCTGGTATCAGTGCCATCTATCTCATTTAAGTGTTTTGTTTGCATTTATATAAGTTTTGCCTACTTGTTTATGATTGCATAATTTTAGGATTTTATATTTGATTAAGTTATAGATTGGTTAGGTAAACGGTTTGGTGAGGATGGTAAATTCGTTGGTAAACCTTAGAGTATTAGGTATTCCAGGTTGGCTGCTCTTGTGTTCCCCATCTAAACTTTAATCTATATAAAAGATTGAAAATATGCTTTTTGTAACCATGGTTGCTAGGCTTAGAAAAATGTTTATGAATTCTCAAGATAGACACTCTGATATTGTTTAGAGTCGGGAAATACATATGCCGATTGATTATTCAAATTCGTCAATTCCAAAAAAAGATATTGAATCTATCTATAAAATAGGTTCTTTAGATTTCAAAGTGGTTTTTCAATTAAAACTCATGAAAAAAAAACAGTATCAATTCAAGAAGAATTTCAAACTATTCCTTTATTAAACCAAGTATCATTGAGAAAATACATAGAAAAAGGTTATTTATATATTCATTTTGGAATGCTTCAAGTTGCTGTAAAAACCATTAGCACATTTAGGGTAAATACTCCTATATATTTAGCATTAAGAGATAAAAGACTTAAAAGATATAAAACTTCTTTATTAGGATTCAAACTAATGTTTGTAATGGCCCGATCTATTTCAATTGTGCTCCCAATTTTTCAGTTGATTTAACTGACCCATTAATACTAGATTCATTAACTTTGGATATTCATTTACAAGGTGATAAGTTTGAGAGACTATGTAAAAATTTTACTGTAATATATACAATTTATTTTAGATTAATGAGTTCTCAAATCCAAGATTTAATATGAATCCTACTTCAAAAGAAGAAACTGTTTTACTTCATGTAAATGCAGATCAACTTACTATTTTTATTCCTAAAAGATTAAAATGGAATAAAATTACTATTCCTCAACAATTTCTGATTTAAAATCCTCAACCTTCAAGAAATCTAGCAAGATGAGAAGTCTAGCAGATTATTGAAAAAATTGATGGAACTATTTTATTAAGATTTAATTCATTCAGAGAAGGATCTAACTCTTCAAAAAATTTTGTTTTTCAAAGAAGATCTTTTTTAGAACCATCTTCTTCAATGATTTCAGAAAGTATTCCAAAATATCATTTTAAAACACCTATTCTTGAGAATATAAATTCACCTTCTATGTCTCCTACTAGATCTGAAATGGAAATTAATGTAATTTCAATAATTAAAAATAATTTGAGATAGACATGGAATATATGGAAGAATTATTTGAATAATAAGAAGAAGAAGATACAAAACA
The DNA here is from genome assembly GCA_020080225.1 of Gynochthodes officinalis. NCBI lineage: Eukaryota > Viridiplantae > Streptophyta > Magnoliopsida > Gentianales > Rubiaceae > Gynochthodes > Gynochthodes officinalis. Next base: position 13,432,784 of record CM034621.1, on the reverse strand, counting down.
ATAGGTTTTTTTTTCATTAGATAAGATTATTCAAAAAAAGTTAAAGGAAGAATGATTTTCATATATGACTGAAAAGATATGTAACATTCCTTTAATTTCATGGTTGGAATATTGGTTTTCAAGAAATGAAAGAATTCATGAAGTTTTTAAATTAAAATATATTAATGTTCAAACTAATTTATATATAAAAAAAGAATTTATTAGATGATCAAATAATTACCACTGTTCATCCTCCATTACAATCTATTAAAATTAATACTAATAAAGGCGATATATTAGCCTTTTCTTTTAAAAAAGGAAGAGAAAATGGTAATTCATCAGTAATTTTAGATGATATTAAAAAAGTTTATCAACAAAATAATTATTCAAATCAAATTTTACAAATAATAGATAATTAGGTAGAACATTTAGCTGTAAAATTGGATTCGATTCTTGAAGAAAAACCTAGCTTTCCTCAGGACGTTACTCTTTCTCATTTTCAACCTAGAAGTTTACCTAGAGAAAAAGAAGAAGAAGTTACTAATAATTTAATAAAAAATTCAAGTGAATTACTTAGTCATATTTCTCAAAGCTAAGGAAATGAAATGCCAAGTAGTTCAAAATTAAGAATAGAATGTTTAGAACAAGGGTGTCAGATAAAAGAATTAGAAAAAGAAGAAGATTCAGAATATTCAAGTGAAGATATTGAAATTGAAAAAATTAATTTAATAGAACAAGAATTTCAAGATGAGCAAGATGTGGAAATTAATAGAATAAGAAGATAAAAAAAATATATTAATAAAAATAATTGGAAAATAGTGGGTACTAGGACATATTATCCTAGACCCACTCCTCTAGATAGTCAATATGAAGAAAGATCAAAATTTAATTCAAATACTTATAGTGGTGATTCAATTTATGAATGGAATATAGATGGGAAATATGAATATGAAATATTAAATACATTACAAGAAATAGGTATGGTTAAATTTGCTTACAAAGTTAAAAATGTTAAAGAAAGAGACACTGCATGTCTATTGGTAACTGGCTTTATAGGACAGTTTAAAAACTGGTGGGATCATGCAGTAACGATGCAAGATAAGTTATTAATTTTAGATCATACCATCAAAATTGAAGATGAACAAGGAAAAATTACTACCAAATCTAATGCTCTTTGAAATGTTATTAGTAGCTATTGCAATGCAAACAAAGTTTCATTTGTTAAAAATTGTAAAGTTTCATTTATAAACTTAAAATGTTTATATTAATAACATTTTAGTTATTATATTTCGATATTAGTTATTACTTACTACTAGATGACTATTCTTTCTTTATTAATTATTAATTATTATTTATTCACTTCTATCTTTTTCATCATAACATATAATGAGTACTCATAATTTATTTTTTAGTATTTATATTTATATATTATTGTTAATTTGATATATATCTATCTATATATATTGTTATCCTATATATTTTAAATTTTATTATGAAAAATAATTTGAATTAAAATGTCATAATTCATGTTTCGTTAGACATTTATCTGATTGATGCGAAAGCTACACATTTATTGTGTTGGCGTTCAACTATAATCATATTCATTAGAATAGTTCCTCACTTCATTTGTTAACTTTGGGTTTTGTGGCTTTTTATACGTTTTCCTACTCATATAGGTTCACTTAGTTTAAAGTTTACAAGACATAAGATTAAGAGAAATCCCATAGAGAAATAGCAAATTATTTGCAAAATATAAAAGCAATTGCTTGAGCCATATCACAACTATGGTGTACCACTTAAAATAGTAACAAAGATAGGTTGAATCATGGGTCGTGTTGCATCAAAGTATCAAAATTTACAAGAAAGAATCACATTTTCTCTAAGGTCTACTCTCATTAGTGTTTCCCAATTAAGTGCCCAAAATAATTTGTTTAAAGTAACAAAATTTTCATCTAAGTAATGATTTATTCAAATAGTTCAACATCTTACTTTTTGCATTGTTAAGTTGACAATTTGACCATTATTTTATTGGTTACATGATTTACTTCTGTTCATTAGTTTACATCTAAGAAGAAAAGGACCACCTCATCCCTTGCATGATTTTTTTTTTTTATCTATTCCTTTGTTTATTATATATGGAAAAGATAAACAAAAAGATAAGGAAAATTTAAAAATTTTGCATATTTTAACTAATCCTTCTCTTATTAATAATACTAATTACAAATTCACTAGAATGTCACTTAGAATGCGAACACATAAAAAGGCATATTCATTAAGAGAAAGTTAAAGTTTGATAACTAGACTTCCAGTTTTATATTGAGTATTACTGTGCCAATGAGTTTGACTCATCCTTATCTTTGCTTGAATGCCCATAAACCTTTTTAGTTCCATCCAAAGTTTTTATCCTCTCAAATTAAAAAAAAAATTATTTAGTTCACAATAAAGAAAAATAAAATAAATACTAAAAAGAAAAAAAGCACAAAAATGAATAAGTATTAAACTCTTAAACTCCTACACATCTCATGGCATAAATAAGTAGAAAATATACATAGAAAATCCATCAAATATTTTAGATCAACTAGTTCTCCCCCTAAACTTAAAATGTACATTGTCATCAATACGTCACTAAAAATTCCACAAAGGGATTAGTTGACAACTTCATTGTATGCATTATCCCTCCCCAAACCTTAAACTAAAGAATTAAAAGAATCTTAACCATTTAACTGTTAGAGAGAATAAAAATTATTCAAGGGAAAGTACTATTAGAGAACAATTGAATCAAAACCTAGTAAAAACCCTCATGAAGGATGGAAATTGACTCTTAATCTTAGACAACATTGCTCATTTCTTTCTCGCGCTATATAACTTCTAAAATGAAAATAACTCTCAACTTTCTCCTGAAAACTTAAAGTATTACATAATTCAACATATTGGAAAGAAAAGTAGCATAGGGAAAAATAACACATATCAAATGCCAATATATGAAGTCACAAAGTTCTAACTGCATGGATTCATTTAATCTAATACAACTAATAAAACAAACTAGATAACCATAAAAGATATGAAAAATATATAAAACATAGTTCTAGATTTCAAGTCCATATCTAAACCTTATTCTTCTCCATTTCTCAAGTTAAGTACAAGAGTCAACAGAACAACCATCTTCACACCATAAAAAAAAAAAAGAAGATCTTCATAACATAAAGAATCTTATGAAATTTGGAAGGGTCCAGATTGCACTTGCCATCATGCATACAAGTGGCATTGTAGTTATGAATGCTACCTTGTACCATTCATCTTCCACATATTCTTGTTTGACCTCATTTGTTGGTTTAATTTGATATTAGCCCTCTCACTTTCTCTCGTACAAAGTGGAGGCAAATCTATACTCTCATCACTATCACAAATGAGCAAATCATGAGAAGTGCATAGTTACATTTGGTCTTTCTTCGTTTCTCTTTCATTAAATTCTATTGATTCTTCCGCTTGGAGTTGTTGAGATACTAAGGCAGAAAGCAAAGAATTTTAGTCACCCTTCATAGGCTCATCTTTTAAAATACTCTCCCGAAACTCATGCTTCTCTATACACTCTTAAACACATCCTAATATAAGACCATCGGAACACCTTGGTTAAAAGAGGTTTTCAACATCTCCTATCTAATTTTGAACTCCTTGATAGTCTCTAAATCTTTAAACCTTTAGCATCTTGATAATTATTTTTTTCTCCCTTAACAATACATTATTTAATACATGACTATTTCCATCTTCATATGGTGCTAGTATAGAAAACCCAAATTGATATATTGGGTGATCAAATTCCCAGTGATAGCTTCCCCAAGATGATGTAGATGAATTACTCCAATTGGGATGATAGTAGTTAGATGTTGAGTAGAGTGCTTACTGATAAGATCTCCACAAATTGATCATCAAAACCATTCTCATTTTGCACGTTCTGTCATAAAGATCACGCCCACAAACTTCACAAACCATCAAGAAAAGAATTAAAATAAACAGAGGTGACACAAGGGTTTAAACAAATGTACACTCCATTCGGGACAATAATCTTGGAAGTCAGTATTATAATAGTTCTGAAAGAAATATTGAATTTCTCCAAAAGTTCTACATTCTACTAGACACCAATCTCTCTTATGACCAATCAACCCACAATTTGAACACTTATTAGGTAGGGCTGGTCATGGTTTGATTAAACCGAATAAACCAAACTGATATTGAATTCAGTTTATTCGGTTTGGTTAAAACCAAACTGAATTATTTATTCAGTTTTTGGTTCGGTTTATAGTTTGGGGTTCTCCAAACCGTACCGAACTGAATTGGAACCAAATTGAATAAGGGAATCGAATCGAAAAAGGGAACTGAATCGAATAATAGAACCGAACTGAATAGTGAAACCGAATAAACCGAATTTTTATAATTTATAAATATATTATATATATGTATGAATACAAAAATCATTAATATAAATATATGTATATTTTATATAAGTATATGTTATTTTATATGTATATTTTAAATATATGTTATTTTATATTTATGGTTTATAGTTTATAAAACTATTGTAGACTTTGTAGTTATGTATATATATTTTTGTATAATTAATTTATTGTTATTATAGAATTTATCATGTATATCATAATGGACAATATATAGATATAACTATATACTAAACAATTTATAGTTTATACTAGAATTTATCAATTTATTTAAAAGTTAAACAAATATGAAATATCAAATTGTAAATAAAGAAAAATAAAATAATGCATAAGTTGTCAAGCATATAGAAGCCTTAGAAGGTGTAGAGTGTGTAGGACATAGTATACCGATATACTATATAGCATGCGATTATTATGTTTTATATATTTAACTAGAATCAAATATCATAGATTCATAATATCATCAATGATTCAATATAATAGTCAATAATTAATAACTTATTGGTGTTAACTAAGTGATTACTAAGTATTAACTATTAAATGACTTAGTGTTGAGTCTGTTGAGTAATAAGTAATAACTATATAATATTTACTAACGGTTATTTATTCAAAATTCTAAATTATGTACGATTAGCAAACTAATTATACGTATTTAAATCGAGTTAAATATCATGATAATTAATGCTTATATTAGTTATTATTAATCAAGTAATTATTATTACAACTAAGTAACCTAGTTAAACTTATAATACTAAGAAGTACTAACTTAGTTAATACTAACTTACTACTAACTTAGTTAATACTAACTTAGCTACAGTAATAAGTTAATAACTAATAATGATTAATGAGTACTAACTAACTAAGCGCTAAATTAGTTAGTACTTATTTAATACTAACTTAATGTTAAGTAATACTTAATATACATAAGTTAATAATTAATATTTATAACTAATTATTATTAATTAAGTAATTATTATAACAACTATTTATTATTTAATTAAACCTATAACAATGATAAGTACTAACTTAGTTAAGACTGACAAGTACTAAATTACTGACTAAACATTAACTTAGATAATACTATCTTAGTTTTGAGTAATAAGTACTAACATAGCTAATGCCTAACAGGCTAATAGCCTAATACTTATATATTATAACTTATAAGTTATAACACTGATAAATTAATAATTACGATATGCAAATGATTTTTATATTACAATTACAAACTTAAACAGTTAAACTAAATGAAGATATAATATTCATATTTTGCTATTTGATTATATTAATTATTAAGTGGATAAATAAAAAATGATGTGTTAATTGCAGTTTGTTAAATATTTTATTAAAGTAGCGAGTTTTAATTGAAAGAAAAAAAAATATACATTAAGGATATAATTGAAATGATTTATATTTGTTGTAGGTTAAAATAAAATAAAAAATAAATAAATTATGATTGTTTTATAATTTTGTTCATTTTTGATGGGTCTAATTTGTCAAAAAAAAAAAACATATCCAATTAGTAATTTAATAAAAGTGAAACCCAGTTAGTCTTTGCCTTTTGGCCATTTTCTGTCTTAATCTGAATTTGAATTCGCTTGGTCTGGGGCTTAAAATTTCTGCTCCTCCTCCGCGAAGTCATCTCCCCCGCAACTCTCTCCACCACTGCCACAACTCTCTCTTTTCCGCCGCACCTCTTTCTCTCCTTCTTCTCCGCCGCACCTCTAGGGCTTAAAATTTCTGCTCCTTCTCCGCGAAGGTCTCTTTGCCGCAACTCTCTCCTCTCCGCCGCACCTTGGTTTCTTTTGTAATTTTGGTAGCCCCATTGATCATTTTTCTGGAATTCTAAATTTTTGTGCAACTTTTGTGCATTTATGGAGTTCTAATTTTCTGGAATTCTAATTTTCAGATTTGTGTGGCCTTAAATTTTTTTTGCTGATTTGTATTGAAATTTCAGATTTTTTCTGATTGTTTTTGTCATTCCTGTATTGAAAATTGTTCTAAAATTATCATTGTCTTCCTTGGAATGATTTTATTGGCATTTTGGTTTGGTTGTTGGAAGCTCCATTTCAGAAATTTGTTAGCCAACCTTTTCTTTTCTGGAATTTTGGAATTTTGTGCGACTTTTGTGCATTTATGGAATTCTAATTTTTTGGATTTGTGCGTCCCATTTCTTGAATTATATTCCAATTTTTCCTGATATTTTTTTGTCATTGTACTAAAAATTGTTCTGAATTTAGCATTGTCCTCCCTGGGATGATTTTATTGGCATTTTGGTTTGGATGTTGGAACTTGGAAGCTCCCTTTCAGAAATTTGTTTGCCAACCTCTTCTTTTCTGAGATTCTGGAATTTTGAATTTTGTGCCACTTTTGTGCATTTATGGAATTCCAATTTTTTGGAATTTCTGGATTTGTGCATCCCATTTCTTGAATTATATTCCCATTTTTTTGGTTAAGAAATTTGGTTTATTTGGTTAACCGAATTTCTTATTTGGTTCAAACCGAACCGAATCAAAAATCGAATAAAAAATTCAGTTCAGTTTTTTAGGTTTAAATTCGGTTTTTGGTTCGATTTTCAGGTAGGGGATTCAAAAATGTCGAACCGAATAAATCGACCTGAATAAACCGAAAACCGAACCAATGAACAGCCCTATATTAGACACATAGCCCTAATGAGCTTCATTTTTTTTTCATAAATTTCTTCAATGGGTAAGTGAAAGAATGTAAGCTCATTTTGTTACCCTTCCATTATACATGACATCTATTCATCGATATCAAGACACACAATAGGAAAGCTAATGAAGTAGCAAAATACCTAAAAATGAACTAAAACAAAATAAATTTAAAACTAAAAATAATTCAATTTAAGCATATAAATACTCAAAACAATTAGACATCCTTGGCAACAATGTCAAAAACCTGTGGTGGTGAATGTAGCACAAATATCACAAATAATCAAATGAAAATTAATCTACTTCCACACATAATGAATATAAGTATATATTTATCAATTGCAAAGTGGAAGTAGGATCACTCCTACAAGAATGTTATAACTCTAAATAAGTAATATTTAAATATAAGAAAAGAGATAATAGTAAATATTAAAACAAACAAAGACAACAATTAAAAAAATAAAATGAATTAATGCATTTTAAAGACTAAATGAAAAGGAACTAAATAATAATTAGAAGAAATTCTTAAGAAATGATTAGGTTAGTGTCAATGTCTCAATAATTGAGGCATTTTAGCGATGAGTTCATGCAAACAATGGGGAAATTTTCTTCTTTTTTTTTCTTCATTTTTTACTCTAACTTTTATTCTTAGTTACTAGAGTAGAATAGATATAGAAAATATTCCTATTATACTAAACAATTATTGACAATTAGGAGCTTATCAAATATCAATTTTCTCTACCAATTCCAAAGTTAGAGATACTATAATTTTGATATCAAAAGTTTAATCTTTCATGAAGATTAATGATCAAATACAAAAACCTATAAGAGGCCTTAATAAATTGCTTGTATCCCTCATTAAAACATGATATTAAATATTAATTGCCATAACCCATAACACAAATCAACACAATAAAGAGAAATATTAATAACCAATCATCAAATCTTAAAACTTCTAGAAACTTAGGCACTTATAACTAATCAAAGGTCCACCAAATTAAAAAAAAAATTGAGTAAAATATAAATGTAAGAGACTTCCATTAACAAGAAGAAATTAAACCTACAAATTAAACTTCAAGTGAAAAGTCAAAATCTTCAAGAACAGAGATTATTTCTTCCAAAACAATGGACAACTCTTAATTAGCCCTAAAATCTAATATAAGTACAAAAGTTATGAAAATAATACCTATATTGAGCATTTATAGGAGTTCTGATGCACACCTTACGGTTATAGGGAGCCGTCAATACGCAATAAGTGAAACAGGACCCAAGACTTAATTTGTAAAAATTGCTAAAACCGGCAGAATTGAGACTGATAGATAAAGCGTCGCCACAACTTAGGGTTCTATTAGATTGCTAAGACTCAAAAGCGCCATTAATTGGTCAAGTTTGAGAAGCCCGTTTTTCTTTACAAGAACGAAGAGATTGAATCATTCAAACTCTCAAGGACGTAATGTCACAAAATCTTCTCAACGTGTATCTTCTATTCATGATGGATGACCTATATTTATAGAGTACAAAAATGTGTTAAAAGGCAACAACTAAAATCATAATCCTAATCTAATTCTTAAGGAAGGGTGGCTGGTTTCCTTTAATTAATTAAAGGGCAGCCTTAAAATAAAAAAAAATAAAAACCCTAAAGCCAATTGGACATGAAAGTTTGGCCCTTTAAGGCTTTCTTCAAGCTTACAAATTTGGTTACTAAAAATAACTCTAAATTTTGGCCATAATAAAATAAAAACCAGTAAGGGTGCCTTTTAATTGCCTAAATTCAGCCACCAATAATTAAAAATAAAACTATAAAAATTAATTAAATAACTTGGTCTATTATCACATTAGAATTCGGCCAAGGCAAGACTAGTGTTCTTCAACTTGGACTTGTAATAAGTTAGTAACTTGCAAGTCGTGGCTGTATGCTTGACGAGCTTGGATGCCAAGAATTAAACCACTTAATGGTTTCTTGAAGTCGTTTGGACCTAATTCTCGTAATCGACCCCCATAATATGTTATAGCGGAGTGAATGCTTGGCGAGCTGGTTGAATAACTCCTGAAATTCCATCATTCCCTCTCTCCTCGAAAGGATTCATCCTTGAAACTTCAACAACACCTTTGGGATGGAATCAACATACTTTGACCCCCTTGAGAGTAGAAGAAATAGTTTGGCCAGGAAAACGATGGCTTTTCTTTTTACCTCTTCTCGAGCCTCTCGTAATTGCCTTTTACAGCCAATCTTTGAAGTTTCCAAGTTTGAGCCGGAGTGTGGGTAAATTGTCTTTCTCCAAACACAGAATCAAGGTGTGGAAGAGTCAAAACATCATCAACCGGCTCGGGTTCCTAGTTTTGACCACCCCCATTCAATTGATTTGTCCTAATTGAGGCATCGGGCATTTTTTCTTGCTCAACCTTTTTCTCTTCATTGCTAATCTGAAGTGGATCTTCATAAACTTGTATATGGAAAATATTCTCCCTTTGTTCAACATTTTCCACAATTTGAACACTAAGTGATCTCATGGTCACTAATGTTTCTTCTCCACTTGAAGACTCTTCTTCACTTAACATTGAATGTATAGACTTCAAGGTGGAAACTGTTTCTCCCACGATGGTATTTTCTTCATCATCAAATTTAGTTAGAGGAGGCATAGAATCGTTGGATTTACAGTCAGAAATCTCATCCTCATCATCTAAGGTGATCATCACTCATTTATTAGGACATTGGGTAGCTATATAATCTTTGACTTGACATTTAAGGCAAATGATATCTCAACTTCTAGGGGACTGTGTGGGTTGCTCTTCTTTCTTGACTTCTTTATCCTTGGAAGAATCGGCCCATGGGTTAAAGTCACTCTTTAAGCCACATTTTCATCTCAATTATTCTTCCACGGAGAGTTACTAAGCATGTAATTTGGTTTTGAACTTTTCTTCTTGGGTAAAAAACATTGAAGGCCACTAAACTTTTGAAATTGTATACTTTTGGCTACTTATATAACAAAATTACGTAAATAACCATTCAACTAGTAAATTTAGCAATCCGTGACCATTCCGTTACTTTTGCTTTTAAAAGCCAAACGGCAGTGCTTCCAAGTGTTTTTTTTAGGGGCAAAATGGTCAGTTTCCTCTCACTTTCAAATATAAGTTTCTTTAATCAATTTTATATTAAAATATTTTAATATAAAATAGTGTATTAAAATATTTTTAAAAATTATTGTACTAATTATTCCAAAAAAATGGAATTTATTAAAATACTTACCATATTTCAGAATGCAAAATTGACCATTTTGCCCCTGTCCGATTGGCTTTTAACGGGTGAAAGTAACAGAATGGCATGGGTTGCCAAATTTATGAGTTGAATGGCTATTCGCATAATTTTGTTAGATAAGTGGTCAAAAGTATACGATTTCAAAAGTTTATTAGCTTCCAATGTCTTTTACCATTTCTTCTTAAATTGCCTTTCCACTTTCTCAGCCCATGTGGACCATCTCTTTAATTTCCAAATAATGGTGGAGTTCAATGACATTGGCTATTTCCAGATTCAACCCTTGCAAAAATCTAGTCATCATCCTCTCCTTATCTTCTTCTATATTGGCTCGGATGAGTGTGGCTTCTAACTCAATGAAGTATTTGGTAACACTCTTCAAACCTTGTTGTAAGCTTTGCAGCCTCTTGTACAATTCTATATGATAATAGGATAGAACAAACCTCTTTCTCATAATTGTTTTCATTTCTTCCCAAGAGCGGACAAGACGCTCTCCATTTCTTTTTCTTGAGGTGACAAGTTGATCCCACCAAATTATAGAATAGCTGGTAAATTCAATCGTTACTAGCTTCACCTTTTTTTCTTCAGAATAATAGTAACAATCAAAGATTCTTTCAACCTTCTTTTCCCATTCTAGATATGCCTTGGGATCTCCTCTACCTTGGAAGGTTGAAATTTTCATTTTGACACTTCCCAAATTTCTATCAATTTTGTCAACTTGTTTTCGGTCTCTATGGAAGGTAAAAGCCTTGTCGGAATTTTCACTTTGATAAGAACCCGAGGAACTTTTCCTTCTAGATTTCGACTTTCTTGATGATGACTCATTGATGGATTTAACCAATTTTTCCATCTTATCTTCATTGGCTGAAGCTTCAATTGCAAATCATCAAGTTGGTCAGCCAAATTGGAATAACTTCAGTTTATATGTTCCGTCCAATTTTTAAGGACCTTTTGTTTAATTGAAGCTACGCTTTCTTTTGACATAATTTCTACAAAATTTTAGTACAACAAAAGCCAAAACAATGATATGGAAAGATGTGTAGTAAGGGTGTATATGAGTAAACTCTCGTCTATTTTTGTATGTCTCACCCCTCACTCAAAAATCTCTTTCTAAGTTCTTGCTTGGAACAACAATCTTTATCAACCCTTGAGGAAATTTCGACCAAGGATAGCTCAATAAGAATTTATGAATTTAAGAAATAAAGACTTAAGGAAGACCAAAACCTTAGAAAACTAAAAAACTAAAATCAACTTGGAATTGGAAGCAAATATGGAAAACTAAAGGAATAGGAAACAAGACAAATCAAACTACAAAGTGGAATGGAATAAGGAAAGCTATTAAATGGAAACTAAATAAATCTGAATTATGGACTCTAAAGGAAAGAAAAAATGGAATTAAAAAGGAAAAAAAAATTGGAAACTACAAGGAAACAAATAGGAAAGACTACTAAATAAAGCTAACTCTAACTAGGAAACCCAATACAACTAGGAATCAATTTTTGCAAGTAAAATCAAATTAGGAAGCAATTTTTGTAGCCCTTTTTGTGTAAATTTGTTTTGGTCAAGAAAGGGTACAAAGGTGTTGAATGTTTTGGCCAACAACAATTGCCAAACTCGGCTCAAGCAAAACTGCCCTAGGACAAAATTTCAGTGAAGAACTTTTCAGCCAAGATGCACCAAATTTTAGCCACAAAAGTCTAGAATTTCTGCTGCCAAAATGGCACAATTATTGAAGCAACTAAAAAAAATTTCAACAAGGATTCTGGAAAAAAAAAAAAAAGGTAGTATGGCTGGTTGGAACAACCCAACAAAATTCTGGAACAAGACAAAAAAAAAAAAGTATGGGTTCAGGAATTTAGAAACTTGAAGCAACTTCTTGAAGCAATTTTGTCCACAATAATTCAAGAAACAAGGAGTCAAGAACAAGAATTCAAGAAACAAGGATGCAAGAATTCAAGAACAAAAATTCAAGAATTCAAGAATTCAAGAGTTACTCTTCTCCTCTTCGTCTTTCTTTCTTTCTTTCTTTCAGTTTGTTCTATCTCCTTTTTTTATATTTTTTTTCTTGGCTCTTTCTTCTTCTATTTTTTTTTTTTTGTAAAGAGAAATTCACAGCATCAATATCAACAAAAAGGCAGAATACTTCATGAACAAAAAATACAAAGATTATGGATGGACAAGTAAGGAGTTCGAAAATTTAGGATGAACAATCTCAAGCACTTAGGATTTTTTTTAGAAAAGAAAAGGCAACAAAATTTTTTTTTCATAGGATAACAAAACCAAAATTATCTACAAAAAAAGTGGGCAGCAAGAAAAGGTTTAACCGAGTCTCGAAAACTAGGGCTAAATAACTAATTTGACTACTAAAAGAAAATAGAATTTTCAGCTACAAGAAAGATGGATATAAACAGGATTTTTGTGTATAGAAGCAATATAAATTAAATAATCTAAAAAATTTCAAAGTTACTTAGAGCTTTGATACCAAACTGATGCGCACCTCACGACTATATAGAGCCGGTAATATGCAACAAGCGAAATAGGACCCAAGACTTAACTTGTGAAATTGCTAGAACTGCAGAATTAAGATTGATAGATGAAGTATTGCCACAATCTAGGGTTTTACTAGATTGATAATACTCAAAGGCGCCACAAACTAATCAAGTTTGAGAAGCTCGCTGTTCTTTACAAGAACGAAGAGATTGAATCATTCCAATTCTCAAGGATGTAATGTCACAAAATCTTCTCAACCTGTATCTTCTATTCATGACCGATGACCTATATTTATAGAGTACAAAAATGTGTTAAAAGGCAACAACTAAATCCTAATCCTAATCTAATTCTTAAGGAAGGGTGACTGGTTTCCTTTAATTAATTAAAGGGTAGCCTTAAAATAAAAGGAAATAAAAACCCTAAAGCCAATTGGACATGAAAGTTTGGCCCTTTAAGACTTTCTTCAAGCTTACAAATTTGGTTACCAAAAATAACTCTAAATTTTGGCCATAATAAAATAAAAACCAGTAAGGGTGCCTTTTAATTGCCTAAATTCAGCCACCAATAATTAGAAATAAAACTACAAAAATTAATTAAATAACTTGGCTTATTATCACACTAGAATTCAGCTAAGGCAAGATTAGTGTTCTTCAACTTGAAATTGCAATAAGTTAGTGGCTTGCAAGTCATGGCCGCATACTTGACGAGCTTGGATATCAAGAATTAAACCACTTAATGGTTTCTTGAAGTTGTTTGGACATAATTCTCGTCATCGGCCCCCATAATATGTCACAATGGAGTGAATGCTTGGCGAGTTGGTTGAATAGCTCCTGGATCCCATCAAGTTCATATCTAAACATCTCATATCAAGTTGACCAAGTTTTTTGTGCTAGTGTTTGCTTTGGTTTGTCTTTTGAGGCTTTTTAGGTGGAATTATGGGTTCTCCATAAAAGTTGGTGTTCTTCCCCTTATGTTTCCAATGTTTCAAAAATCATCAAACTTAGATTTTTCCATTTCAAGATATGGCCATTCATGCTAGTTGTTTTAGGAGAAACCCAAAACATAAAACTTGAAGTATGTTCAAAGAGCTTACCAAAGAATCCATGATCTCCCTATTTGGTTTAGAAGAAAAAGATAGATACTCTTTTGAAATCTAACTTCCAAATTACTCTATTTGCATGTTCAACTTCTTTCCATTTCTTAGTTGCACCATTAATGAAATTTCCTCAAAATTATCATTTTTTGACTTATTTATGCCTATAGTATGTTTTACCTAAAAGCACATGACCACACAAAATTATTATCTATTTAACTCAATAAACGAAATAAAAATCTTATTTCACTTTCCATTTAGATTGTACTTTTGGACTCTCGAAGCTTTTATCTTTTTTTAGATTGCTAATACTTTTGGATCTTTCGTTTTGTTGATTTCTTCTAGTTTTATAGAGGTTTTGGTTTATGTATGTTAATTAAAGATTCAACTTAATGCAATTCAAGAGCTTTCCTAAATACTTTCTTCTACAACTTGATGCCATACAATTGGTAGCCTCTTCAAAATTAGGAATTTCTAGATCCAATATAGTTTCCTCATTAGGCTATACTTTGGGACTTTCAAAAGTAACCAAATTGTTATTATGATGGATAATCACGTCTTGAATATTAGTTCTCACATGAGCATCCTTTGAAAACTTTTGACCTGATACCTTATACTTCCTATATCTATGCACTTGTGTACCTATCAATCACTATTTTTAGGACTATTTCCTCATTTCTCCTAGCTTTTTCCTTAAGATGATACACTTGTTTATCTTTTGAATGTTCCTCACCTGTATTTTCCTTCTTGATTACACTTAGATCTGGATGTTTGACTTGACAAATGATTTCATTATGCCCAATATGCCAACAATACTAATAGTATAATGGTATGTGATCATAATGAAGTAGTTTTGAAAAACCATCATTCTCATCTATTTCAATCCAAATTGAGTTTGGTAATGATTTAAAAAGATCAACCTCAACCTGTATGTGAGCAACTTTGGGTCTTTTCAAAGATGCAATCACTGCCCAACAAGATTTGAAACAGTGAACAAACCTTGCTTATTGAAATAAAAAAAAATAGTAATTTCTTAAATTCCACACAAACAAGAACAATAAATGACTCTTTACTCACATGAAAACCTAAAATAAATTTAAAAATACAGATTGGCATTCTCAATTGTCAAAACCATATGATTTAACAAACAATGAAAGTCAACTTCAACCGATAAATGAATCAAAATATGGCATGGATCTAAGAATCCAACCTTAAATTTATCTTTTAAATCAAGAGTTAGAAAAAACTTTTAAATTGTTTCATAGATTGATGAGCTCGAGAGAATTTGCCTACCTGCGCCTATGTAAATGGAGCTGAATATGAAGATACCTGTTGATTGAAGAAGAATATAGCAAGATTTTCATGATGAAGACTTGGTTTAGGACCATCTTCATTTTACACTTATACCACAATGGTAGCAAGAGATTTAGTTGGCTGATCCTTCTTAAGCAATTCTGCAAAAGACTTCTTCCCCAACTCCATGGATGGATGCCCCTTGTTATGATGCTCTTCGTGTATGGCTATCACCCACCAATAAAATTCTCGTCAACTCAAGAAAAAAAAAGACATTTGTCCTCATGTCACCTTAAGAGCAACTCAAAAAACCAAGTCATTAGATAGTTACTGCTACTAATGATGTTGCTATTTGATTGATTTGTAGTCCACAGCTGATTCTTCCTATTTTAATTATAACTTCAAAGCCCAAAAAGATCACTTATAACCTTTTGAAAGTCACCAAAATTTATTGATTTAATAATAGATAAAATCTAATACAATTTATAGAAGTGAGTAATGGTCTAAAGCTTTATGTCATGAGATTGGAAATGGTGATGTTTCCCATACAACGTTTACTAAGTTTACTTCTAATTATGATTAACTCTAGCCTCTAATTTGGTCTTTGGTGGCTCATCTTATTATTTGGTATTACTACATCTACTCTATCACTTTATTATGATTTGGTTTACTATCTACGTCTTTATTAAGGTCACAACCTCCACTCTAGTAACCCTCAAAGTCCTCATGACTTTGCCTAAAATGCACTCCTTAAACACTTTTTTAATACCTCTTGAATAGTCAATCACATCTATTGTGAGTGCAACTTGACTAAACAAGTCAAACATTTCATCTAAATCTAGGCATGTGTGCTACACCTATAGACATCCAAAAGTCATGGACTTCAATTAATATTTGTTCCTATCCATTAGCTCCTATTTGTTGCCCTAAAGTTTTAAAAACTATTGCTTAGAATGTGCTATTATTGCTTCAACTCTTCCACTTCTTTTTGTAAGGCCTCCTCGATGGTCGCAAAAAATTGATCTCCAAAGTTTAGTAAGGCTTCTTTCTTATTCTTAGTTTGTTAAGGGCTTTCCTAGTAGAGGTTAGCTCATTCATGCAATGCTTTTTCTTGTATAATTTTGAATCAAGCTCTAACCATAACTTATATGATACACTCACAACCTGTATTAAAAGATAAGATTATGTCAATTACATTGTATAAACATGTTGATTGATTATTGATGTTGCTACTTGTTAAGAAAAAACTCACATCTACTAGGAGTTGGCTACTCTTCTCTCACTTTCTGGAAGGGAGGGGTGACTTGTTAGTGTGGATGATTTAGAAGATATAATCAAAAGGCATGTATAGTTAGGTTCCATTTGTATGATAAGGGAAATCTAGCATATTTGAACCAAACCCTTAGCGTGAGCTTGGCACATACTTGTATAGTTTGGAGAAGCTTACTTATCTTATAGTTTAGGGCTTTATCCATCTTTAGTTTCATTGCTTGTTATTTTGTCTAGTTCAATAATACAATTTATCCTAATGAGTTTCACAAACCCACTGCACTAAAACCTTTGAAAGTGTAAGCATTTACTTTTTTAGTTAGAGACCAACATCTTGAGGCTAATTTAGGATCCATGCAAGGGCCTACTAGTTTAAGTAAATATCTAATGTGTTCCTCAAGTGGATAAGTCATTTTTGGAAGAGCAATGATGTGTTTATGAGATCTGCGAGCTCCCTACAATAAGATAGGAGAAAGACTATGTGCTATAGTTCTTGCATGTGTTAGCATGGTACGAAAACAACTAAGAATAAGATAGGAAGAGATCAAAACTATCTAGACTTAAAAAGTCTAAGAAATAAGAAAAAGAATTGGAATCTTTCTAAGAAATTTTCGAAGGCTCAGGGTGAAGACAAATAGGAAGGTAAGAGTGTATGGACTACATAGATCTAAACAAGGACACAAGTTCGTGCACTCTTGAAATAAGATTGAATCTTAGAAATAGAAAGAAGACATCTACACATAAAGTAAAGAGGGATGCTAGGATCTAAGATCGTCAATCCCTTTAGCTAACTGAATTCATTCCTTAGCACTAGTTGTTGAGTGGCTTACGTAATGAGTATTGATCTTCATAGGGCCCTGTTTAAGGGTGGGTCATCCCGAGTCAGAAATGTAATATGAGTCACTACAATTATGCCTTACTTATAGAAACTATTCTTTAGTTTAAGAGGGAAATCACAAAACTATTTTCGAAGGAGTGGGTAGATATATACCTTCATTCACGATAATCATCCCATTTGTCTCTTAGATCTTACTAGAATTAATAAACAAACTTATGAGATAAAAATAGGCAAAAATAGAATCAAATAGTAGGGTATTATTTAATAGAATCCCTTCTCAAATCTATCTTGTGTTATTGGCAATACTCCCCAGCCACACTTGAAGGCAAAGTTTGGTGCATCTATTTTTTCATCTCTTCTCTACAAGTTAGGGTGGAACCCTAGTCACTTTCTGAAATGGATCAAACTTCTTAGTGCCATGGCTACCTTTCTCTCCATTGATACCCCACACTATAATACCTTTATCACCTTTCTTCAAAGGAGCTAGGGTAGGAACAAACCTAGAGGTCCCAAAGGTTTGAACTTTGGGGTTGGTTTTGCCTTTCTTGTTCACCAGAACATTGCTTCTAGCACCAAGGGCAAGGCTTTTTGCTTGTAGTGTTGTTGACTTCATAGCATCACTCATCAATTTCTCTCTATTTGTAGGCCTCAAGGAAGGCTTCTTTTTCTTTCCTTGCTCTATAGCTATGCCCTTGCCTTCACCTAATTGAATTGGACAATAGATCATTGTAATGGGTTTTGGTGTCTAACAGTTCCACATTCTCTAGATTTGAGCGCATCCATGCTAGTTTCTTTGTCAAACTCCAAGCCATTAGCCTTGTTTTTGAAAAATCAAAATCCACCCAATAATCTATATTGCATGTAAAAAAGAATAGGGGAAAAGGAGGAAATGAAACAAAAGTAAATGATATACCTATATACACTCCACTCCATGACTATGTCCCTATGACAAATTACCCCGGTAGACTTGAACCTAACAACCCTTTATCAATCATCTTTTCCTCATAAATATTTGACATATTCACCAGGGTAAGGCATTTTAGTATTGCTATATCATTTTAGTATTGCTATATCATCGGTAGACCAATCGAAATTTGGATAACTTTTAGTGCAAAGGTTTTTATTAGTGCTTATTTGAATTGTATATTATTACTAATAAACACAAAATATACAGATGACATTCACTAGATCAAGAGCACCCTGCTAATAATTTGAAGCCTCTAGAGTTCGTAACTAAGAATTTTTTTTCTTTCCTTTTAAGATTTCACTTCTTCTTCCTATAGTACTTCAGGTCAAAATCATATGTTGATCAAATTTATCTCAATATTAATTTTAATGCCTTAGAAATTTCTTGAATGTGGAGTTGGGCTTGGAAGGAAAGGCATTATAATTTTGGTGGCTTGAATGATAGTATTACATTACATACAATAAACATTTTTTGAGTGTCCAAGAGATGAAAAGACACGACACTAAACTTATTGAGGTCTTGCATCATACTATAATTTGGTAGCTTCTCGTACTATGATTTATGATCAAGGTACACCTCTTCTTTGATTTCTTTATCTTTGGCATCTATGAAAAAGTTTTGATACATTCATGGTGTAATTTGTAATCTGTATTGTTGACATTTGCAAAGGCATTCCATTTGAATCGATCTTGAATTTTTTTTGCCCTTATTATCCATTTTGATTTTTTTTCTTACTTTGCAATTTTAGAATGTCATTTTCTACTTCAAAAGAAAAAATACAGTTGGTGCTCGACTAGATCATGCTTGGGAACATAGAATTAAGATTGACCCCAAAAGTAAACACCACTTGGCTTGCACACATCAAAATGTTGAACAATGCCCACAAATTTTAGATCAAGTTAGGAATGACATGCTTGAGATGCTTAGTGCAGAAAAATCAAAGCAAAGAAAGAAAAAGAAATTCAGTACTTCATATGATTCGATGGAGGAAGAATATGATGGCAGAAAACAAAAAGGCTCCATTGATAAGTTTGTTGTAAAGAAAGGTAGAGAACAAATGGGCAAACAAACAACCATAAATAAAAAGTGAAAGAAAAATGAAAGAGATAAAGTTTGTCAACTCATGGCTCATTGGTTCCATACTAGCACTATTCCTTTTAATGTAGTAAATAATTACTTTTTTTCATCAAACGGTGCAAAAATTGGGAGACTATGGAAAGGTTTTGAAGCCACCTACATATCATGAGTTGAGGGAAACTCTTTTGAAGAGAGAATTTCAAGAAATACTAAACTTGCTTCAAAAATATAAGGAGCAATGGAAATTAACAGGTTGTACTATTATGTCCAATGGATAGACCAATCAAAGAAAGAGAACAATAAATAATTTTCTTGTAAATAGTTGGCTGGTACTATATTCTTATGTTTAGTGGATACTACTGATATCTTAAAAACAACACAAAAATTATTTAAAATGTTAAATGACGTTGTAGAGAAGATAAGAGAGGAAATAGTTGTACAAGTTTTTACTGATAATGTAGCCAACTATAGAGCAGATGAAAAAATTTTAATGGAGAAGAGAAAAAATCTATTTTGGACTTCTTGTGCTGCACATTGCATTGATTTGATGCTAAAAGATTTTGAGAAACATGATCCTATTCAAAAGGTAACTATAAGTAAAGCTAAATTTGTGGTTTCCCACATTTATTCATAGGACATAGTTGTTAATTGGATGAAAGAGTTTGCAAGTGGCAAAGAGTTGGTTAGACCTAGTATTACACAATTTGCTAATTTATATTTAGCCATGAGATGACTAAATGACCTAAGAAGAGTTTTGTTCAATTTTTTTTCATCTGAAAAGTGGAGAGGGAGTGTGTATTCTAAGAAAAAGAAAGAAAAAAAAATGTATGCAACCTTATTTTCAATACTCAAGAATTTTGACCAAATATTGAACTACACCTAAAGATTGCAACTCCCCTTATTAAAAATTTGACGATGGTTGATTCTAATGACGCACAGGTTATCGGTTTTTTTTTGTATAAAGAAATGGAACAAGTAAATGAAGAAATCAAAACAAACATAAACAACACTCGGAGAAGGTAAATTGTTCACTTTTGTTGCCTAGTAACTTATAAATTTTTATTAGATTTTATACGTGATTTTTTAAATAATTATATAATTTGATGAAAATCTAAGAGCCAAGGTTGGAACAATCAATCATCTAGCCAAGACAACTCAACCAAATTCAAGAGAGACAAATCTAAGAGCACAAGTTGGATGTTTAGTTGAGAATTCACCTAAAAAGAGATGTCCACATATTGATCTATTGAAAGGCATTGGAGGGCCTATGACTAGGTCACAAATTAAGAGAATGCAAGCTGCTTTAGCAAAACTTATAACCAAGTTAATTGAAGCTCAAGAAACTAAGGTAGCAAGGAAAGCAAGGAAGACTTTTGAACTTAGCTCATCATTTGTCATTCTAGTCATCCATGAAGAATCAAGAATGAAGGATTAAGTGTGGCTGATTTTCATTTGTGTAATCAAGATCTTAGGCCATTTCTCATCACAATCAAAATTCGAATTTGGAAGGTTCTAATTTGGAAGTTTGCAACTCAATTCAGCCGCCAGCTCTTAAATAAATCCAAATCACACTTGGATTCAGCTTGAAGCAATATTAAGTTTAGGCAACTATTTGTTTTATTTCCTTTTCTTAGATTAGAAGTCTTTTATTAATTATTTCTTTTAGTAATTAGCTTCTTAAAAGGCAAATCCTTTTAGTGGAAATATTTTCTCTTGGCCGCACAATGTAATCTTTAAATAGAGGCCATTTAGCCCCAACAAAATATAGATTTTGATTAATTACAAACCAGAGAGCTTTATTGCTTTTCTTTGAGTTCTAGTTTAAAACTTGCTTTGAGTCTTTGAGGATAGCCTCTTAGCATGTTTAAGCTATTTTGTTGAGTTTCTTTTCCTAAACAATCTAAGTGTGCCGGTTGGTTTCAACGATAGTCCAATTAGCAACTTTGAGTTTTGGATAATTCTTTCGGGTGTCAAGTGGACAAAAGCAAAGTCCTTCTTCAATCTTGGAGTTGGTGTCTTGCTAAAGGAAGAGTTATTTCAGTCTAGAGGATGATAATAGGACCTACACTCTAGTATATGTTTGAATTTTAATATTTGGTTTAAGATTCGTATCAATTTGGTATTAGAGCTGCCTTTGGTTGCTCATTTGAATTGTTCATATCTTTTTGTGCATATTTGTTTTTCTTGCCAACTTAATGCTCTTGTGTGCTGTAAGTATTGTTTTGTTCCTGTGAATACTTGTCCAAATTATTCTTAATTCCATGCTTAAAAACGAAAAGAAAAATTTCCACCCGAATTGTAAAATTTCTGCCCGCTTTTTGTCTCAGTTTTCATCACCTATGTTGTGTCTGTTTCTTTGATTTTTTTTTCGTTTCTGTTTTTTATATCTGAGTTCTTGTTTCTACCCATGATCTATTCTTAATTCTCTTATTATTTTCGTGCCTAAAAAACGACATAAAAATCTTCATCCAAATTGTTAAACCTCTGTCGCAAGTTTTGCTCCAGTTTCTGTCGAGTTTCTGTCTTCAGTTTTTCTTCGCCTCTTTCTTGCTTAAAGACCTTGGTTCTGTGCTCTATCTTGCTTTGTGAATATTGATTGATAAGAGAAGACTTTGGTTTGCCGATTGTTGCTGTTGAAAGTGTGTTGAAAGACTGAAAACCATTGTTGAAAAATCAGAAAACCCGTCCAGAATTCTGCCCAGTTTTTGCTGTTTTCCCGTCGTCTATTTTTCTTGTGTTACAACTTGGTTCTGTGCTCTTGTTTTTTGTATGAATGTTGGTTGTTGATAGAGACTTTGGGTTGTTGATTGCTGCTGCCGAAAGTGAGAAACCAAGTGCTGAAAAAAAATAATTTCTGAACTTGTTGAAGAAAGAAAATTCAGAAAACCTGTTTCCGCATACTTCTAATTTCTGGCTAGTTTTGAGTTTATTCTCTTCATGTACATATTGATTGAGTAAGGAGGCTTAGTCTTGTTGAAATTTACTATCAATTTTTGCTACAAAAAGAGAAGCCAATTGCTGTAAATTTCTAAAAACCTGTTGCCGAGAAAATTTAGAAAAAAACCGTTCTGCATTCTTCAAGTTCTGCCCAGCTCTTTGATAAATCTGTTCTTGTACATATTGATTGAGTAAGTAGGCTATGTATTGTTGAAATTTACTATCAATTTGTGCTGCAAATCGTGAAGCCAACCGCTGCAAATTTCTGAAAAAAAACCGCTGCTGAGAAAATTCAGAAAAAACTGATTCTGCACCCTTCAAGATTCTGAGCAGTTTATGTGTTGTATCTTCTTGTGATTATCACTTGAGTAAGAAGCATTCTTCTTATTGAATTTTTATATCAAATTGTACTATAAAAAGTGAAGCCAACTGCTGCAAAAAGCCTGAAACCCGAAGCTGAAAAATCCAGAGAAAAAACCCGAACATCATATTCTAGTTCTATTTAGCTTTGTGTTTCATCTGCTCATACGATTTTTCATTGATTAAAAGGCTTCAGTTTTGTTGAATTTTGCTTTCAAGATTGTGTTCAAATTTGTGATATTGGCTGCTGGAATTTGTTTTTTGAAACTTGTTGCCAAAACCGAAGACAAATTCTGTTTGGACTTGGAATTGATCAAGAACTGTGAGTGCTGTGAAGTCTGAGTTCGGTCTGGCCTATTTGGCAAGATACAATCATATTCACAAAGTTTTACTTCATCACAAGCACATAGAGAACCATCTTTTACTTATTCTTTTCAGCCAAAGACTATATTTCCGTCACTTGACAATTTCAGTCTTAAAATTGTTTTTCTTGTTCAAGTTCTTTGTTCTTCTTTGTTAACCTCATATTTGTTTCTTGTTCTCAGAACTTTGTCTTCGTTCTCTTGTCTTTCTTGACCTCTAAATTGTTTATTCTTACTTTAATTTGAATTTGAGTGTTTAATTCTTTGAGATTTTTTAAGCTTGTTTGGATTAGAACTTTTAGAAAGGCAATTGAGTGTGAGTGAACCTACTCAACAACCACATTACTATAAACAAGAGAGATAAGCCTTGTATTGGTGAGAATATCATACATTGGGCAATTGGTTAGAGGGAAGTGAGGTAGGAAATTTTTATTACTAGCATTGCTTGTGCAGAGATGGCTGAAAAACCAAAAGAACAAGAGAAAGATATGAAAGAATATCTTAAGGACTTAGTTTCGGCTCTAGAATTAGTCCATAGGAGATTTGAACAAATGGAAGGCACAATGGCTCAAGTTGCATCTGCAAAGAAAGCATCCAATCTAGCAAATAGGAAAAAATTTAAACCACAAACTTCTTCAAAGGCAAGTAAACCTAAACCTTCGTCCAGTTCAAATAGTTCTAACACTAGTTCTTCTATCCAATGTTTTATGTGTTTAGGCCAAGGACATGTGTCTTCTTAATGTCCAAATTCTCGAACCATGACTATCTTAGGTGATGGAATCTATAAAAGTGAGAGTAAGGAGGAGTCAAATGGTCTAGATGAAGACATGGCTGCAAGTGATATTAATAAGCATTGGGGGCATGAAGAGGATCAAACGATTGGAGATTGTTTGGTTACAACAGGAGATTTGAGTGCTACTGATGATCAAAGGACAAATTTTTTCCACTCTAAATGTTTAATTAAAGATCAAATTTGTATGTTGATTATTGATGGAGGATCTTGTACTAACCTAGCTTCTACTTATCTTGTAGACAAATTGAAACTCAAATGTTCCTTGCATCCTAAACCATACAAATTATAATGGATGAATCAAAGTGGATCACTCTGTGTCACAAAGCAAACCTTGGTAAGTTTTCGAATTGGAAATTTTATTGACCAAGTTCTTTGTGATGTTGTTTCTATGCAGGTTACCCACTTACTATTAGGACGACATTGGGAGAATGATTGTAATGCAAGTCATTCCGGGAGGACTAATAATTATCACTTTAACAAGAATGGAAAAGCCTTCACACTAGCATCATTGCTTCCTTCGAAAATCAGCAAATTTCAACAACAACAAAGGGTGAAGCACATGGAGTGGAAAAAAGAACAAAAAAAAGGTTAAAGAAGGTTCAAATTCTACTCAAACCGTAAGTGATTCTGCTCAACTCATGAGTAAACAAATTCCTTCAACTTCTAAAGGTAAGGCTTCAATTCTCATGAGTAAAGCCAAGAGCACATAGCCACAATTTGAAATTTTTGAAGGTAGTTTCTATGCTTGCATAAAGGATGTTAATAGAGCTTTAAATGCATATTTTTCAAGTGGCATTGTTTGCCACTAAATATTCCCAAATAATTTGTGTTAATATCCAAATAAATTGTGTTAATTATTTTTTAAGAAGTGTTAATTATTGTGGTCATTCCCTATTTGAGAATATTTATGGTTTTAATTCACTAACCCCTCTTGACTTAGTGCCATTGCCAAGCAATGAGCAAATAAATCTTGATGGTGCAGTAAAGGCTAAGTATGTTCAGGACTTGAATGAGAAGGTATGCCTTTAAATCCTGAAGAAGAATGAACATCATGCTCAAATTGTCAATAGAGGAAGAAAGCACTTATGTGCTCAACGAAGAACTAAGCTTCATGATAACTCTATTTTATATAGAGTTTTTTTATTAATTTTGGTTAGAAATTGGCTTGTGTTTTAATTTATTCTTACATATTTTGGCCAAATTATCCTTTGATTTTATGATTTCCAAGTTTTCAAATATTTTTAGAACTTTTGAGCATAATCTTGAATTTTTTTTCTAATTTGAGGATAAAAGGACTAACCAATTATCTTGGACTATTTTATTGTCAAAAGCCAAAGGAAAAAGGGAATGAAGAGGATTAGCTTCTATCTTTGTTTTATCCATACCCTTCACATTTGGATCAACAACTCCTTTGTTTCATGTATCGCTTTCACAATTGGAAGCAAGGGATCATGATCAACATGCAAAGACACCACCGCCTCAACTGCATGCACATTCGATTGGTCACAAATCACTTAGTGAAGGGCAGCACTTGAGACTCAAAGAAAAGAAGACCCATCATCCAAAGAGCCACCCTTTAGACAAATTAGATACGGGTGAATTTTAGAATCAACAAAATTTTCAAAAGAAAAGGCAGCAACCAGCACTAGCTTTCCATCCATTTGATCCGATAACCAAGCAACAAATCGGACAACAAAGAAGCAAAAGAAAAGAGACAAATGAGCAATACACAAAAGAAAGAAAGAAACAGCAAGACATGCAAAAGGGAAAAACCAGTGCCATTCTTTTCTTTTTCTCAAGAAAGAATTGCATGAGGACAGCAAGAAAGTCTCTCCAAAATGCAGTCTCACATGGGAAAAGAAAGGCAAAAGAACAAAAGAAAGAAAGTCAATGGCAAGGAAAACAGTAGAAGGAAAGAAGAAAAAGAGATCGGGCAAAGAATAACATGTGAAAAGCAAAGCTTGGGCTGCTTTCTTTGTCAGAAAAGATGACAAGCACATGGAAGACAACAACACATGTTTGTGGCTGAACAAAGAAAGAAACAAGAAAAGAAAAAATCGACAAAGTCTTGCCTATAAATAGCGCGACTTGGAACGGAGGAAATCATCCCATTTTCAAATGAGCAAAGATTTCTAGTTTTCTTTAGATTAGATTTAGTTTAGCCAAGCTATTTTTCTTTCTATTTTCCTGCAGAGTTTAGAGCATCCAGCTTTCTTCATTCTTTTGTTTTGTTTTCTTTTGAAGAGTTTGGTAGGATTTCATCGCCTTCCTTCGGTTTTTTAGAAACTTCAAGAAAGATTGTTCACGGTTTTTCTTCAAGACTTGTTGCCATTATTCTCGGTTTTCTTCAGAGAACTTCCAGCTGCATCTTCTCACGTTGAAGCTCACGGGTTCAGCAAAGAACTTCAGCAGCCTTCTCGGTTTTCTCGCTACAAACTTCAAGCTTCTTGGTTTCTTCTTTCTTTCTCGCAAAGAATCTTTTCTTTGTTTTCTTCAGTTTTTTTTTTTTTTTTATGTTGTTCTTGTTGCTTCATTGGTTTGTGATAAAAACTCAGCTGCCAAGACTTGACTTGAGTGTAAAGCTAGCATAAATTGTTGTTTCCTTTGGAAGCTACGGGCAGCAGCAAAACAAATCATGCAGAAATTTTTTCTCACATATTTTCTACTGTTTTTGTCTTCTTCTTGTTTTCTTTAGTTTATTTTAGTTATCAATTTTAGCTTTCTTTTATTGTTTTAGTTTTTAGTTTTATTTAGAAATTTTAGTAATTTAAGTTTTGTATTTTGTTATGAAATTTTGTTGCTAAGTATTATCATCTACGGCTTTTGTTTGGATTTTTTCTTTTATTTTTCTTTTCAATCATGTTTAAATTTTTGGTGATATTCTTTTATATTAATATGAACTAAATTCTCTTTCTAGGGTTTAGATGTAGCCTAACTATGAAGTCTTAATATTTTTCTATTAATATAATTTGATTTAATTTTCTATGGTTGAGTATTTATCTTTGTGCTTAATGCTTCTAATTACTTGATCACTAATTAGATGATTTGTTAATCATAACGAATTGGAAGAGGAGTTATGTGTCAAGTTCATTGAGATAAATGCCATAAATTGCATGTAGGATAGGAATATACCTACATGGTTTGTGTAGTTGCTATATGAGAATCCATAGAAATTAATGACTTCATAATTGTTGTAATTCACATAGGAATATAGTGAATTAGCAATCAGGAGGATTTTATTAGATCTCGGAGGGACTAGTAAATAAATTTGGAAATCTCGACTATCAACTAGGAAATTAAATTAGATTATAGAAATAGATTAATATTAGGATGGGTTAGTTATGGTGAAATCGAAAGCCCAAGATGTTTAAGCAACTCAATGTATTAACTTGCTTTGTTTAGTTTTTAATTGTAGTTTTAATTAAGTTTTAAATTTACTTTTAATTTAGCTTATCCATAAAATATTTTTTCTTCAAATAAAGATAGAACTATTTTAATTTCGGTATTTAATAATTCATTAGTCTCTGGGAACGATAAATTATATTCACTCTATATTACTTGTTAACGATCACGCACTTGCGTGTGAAATCGACTCAACAAGTTTTTACGCCACGGGGACTAATTTGATTTTATTAATATCGATACCAAGTAGTTCTACCTTTAATTTGAACTTTTATTATTTTAATTTATTTACTTTTGTTCTTTTACCTTTTAGATATTATTCGTGGTGCATGAGAAGGTTTGAAGTAATAATCTCTCCCATTGGATCCAGAGATAGAAAAGACTTGTCGCTTGAATAGAAGGAAAAGAGAGAAACTTCTACACAATCTCATAACAATATGGTGAACATGAAAAGAACGCTATCCTTGGCCGCTAATGCCAACACTAGAGCATTACGTGACTATGCTTTGCCTCATCGCCATATATGATCTCCACAATGTCATACCTCCAATGCTATGCAAATAATTTTGAATTGAAGTCGGGCATAATCCGGATGGTTCAAGCTAATCAATTCACCGGTTGGCACATGAGGATCCTAATGCTCACTTAATCAATTTTCGTGAGATCTGCTACATTGAAAATGAATGGTGTCTCTGATGATGCCATTAGATCGAGGCTTTTCCCATTCTCACCGAGGATAGGGCCAAGAGTTGGTTGCTTTCTTTGCCGCCAGGAGCAATCACCACGTGGGACATGTGTAGGCGTAAATTTTTGACGAAATATTTTCCACCCACCAAACCGCAAAGATGAGGAATGAGATCACCACATTCACTCAAAATGAGATGGAATCACTTTCAAGCATGGGAGAGGTACAAAGATTTATTGCGAGCATGCCCTCATCATGGTATCCTGCATTGGTTACGCTGCAGACTTTTTATAACGGGTTGACTCGATCAACCAAGATACTTGTAGATGCCGCAATGGAGGTTCACTAATGGGGAAGACATATGAGGCTGCTTATGCATTGTTGGATGAGATGGCATCTACAGACTACCAATGGTCTTCAGGGAGATCCACTCTACCGAAAAATCATGGCAGGTATGACGTTGATGCCCTCACTGCACTATCAGCCCAGGTTGCTACACTGTCAAAGCAACTTAGTTCACTCAATGCAAATGCCATCCATATTCCTCCAGAAGCTTGTGATTTTTGTAGTGGACCTCATTCTAGTGGTGATTGTCAAGTGGGAAATCCTTTTGCCCCATCGCAGAGGGAACAAGCTCAGTTTGTAGGGAATTCAAACAGACAGTATAATCCATACTCCAACACTTACAATCAGGGATGGAGATCATCCCAACTTTTCTTGGAGAAACAATCACCTGATAAACCCTATGGATTTCAACCTCCGACCAATTCAACCCCAAGCACAAAAGGTGTCTTTAGAAGATGCTCTTGTTCAATTGAGCATGGCCACCTCACGCTTCATGACTAAGATCAAGCCACATTGCAAAATCACAAGATCCATCCGAAATTTGGAAGTTCAAGTGGGACAACTGCGTGCATTAAATTCTAGACCACAAGGGTCTTTGCCTAGTAATACTGGAAATCAACCCTAAGGAACAAGTGAAGGCAATTACACTAAGAAGTGGCAAAGAGTTACCCAAATCGTGGTACGTAAAAGTCAAAACAAGAAGTGGAAGTGCGCTTTGAAAACTGAGGAACAAATCAAGAAGTTGCGTAACCCAAGTCAAGTTGTTTCAGATAATCCACCTCCTTATGTGCCACCTATGCCATATCCTCGCGATTCCAAAAGCAAAAGCTAGATAAGCAATTTTCTAAATTTCTTGATGTTTTTAAGAAATTACATATTAATATTCCTTTTGCTGATGCTTTGGAACAGATGCCTAGATATGTGAAGTTCATGAAAGAGATCCTCTCCAACAAAAGACAGCTAGAAGAGTATGAGATCGTTGCACTTATCAAGAGTGCAAAGTGCCATTTTGCGTAAAAGCTTCCTCCTAAACTTAAAGATCCAGAGAGTTTTGCTATTCCTTGCACAATAGGAAATTCTTATTTTGATAAAGCCTTGTGTGATCTTGGTGCAAGTATTAATCTTATTGGAATTATTGTTGTTAGGATATTTGGCTTAGGAGAAGCCAAACCCACCACAGTTACCTTACAATTGGCAGATAGATCATTAAAATACCCAAGAGGTATTATAGAGGATGTGCTTGTCAAGGTGGATAAATTTATCTTCCCAGCTGATTTCATTGTACTTGACATGGAGGAAGACCAAGAAATTCCTATTATTCTTGGTAGACCTTTCTTAGCTACGGGAAGGACCCTAATAGATGTGCAAAAAGGGCAATTAACCATGAGGGTTCAAGATGAGCAAGTCACTTTCAATGTCTTCAAAGCCATGACAATTCCTTCTGATCGAAGTGAGTGTTTGCAAATTGAAGTGGTGGACAAAATTGTCAAAAATTTTGCATTCAATACCATAACCGATGACCCAATTGAGAAGTGTATGGTTCAGTCGTTGAAGAAGGAGCAATACAAGCTGGTCATCCAACCACAAAGGAGGCTTAATCCACATTTAGAAGTGATTGAGAATGCAATGGTGGCTTCTGCAAAATCAATAAAGAACATGCCGATGTGGTCCAAGCAATTGGTAAAAATCTAATTATTTGAGCAATGCAGAACGTCGAGCATAACGACGTTAAAAAATTGCGCTACTTGGGAGGCAACCCAAGTTCTTTTACCTTTATTGCTTTTATTTTATTATTATTATTATTATTATTATTATTATTCTTATTTTTTTTCTTATTTAAAAAAAAAAAAATTGCTATGTGAAATTCTGCTTCACCTTGTTGCTGCACCAGTCAAAAGAAGAATTCGGTTCAAGGCCTTCCTATTGGAATTTTGCGCTGAAATTTTACAGGCAGGTAGAAGATTCAACTGGGTTCATATCCACAAAATTTAAGAATTTTTGGAGCTGTTTTGGTACCTGAACGAAATTCATCTTCAACAGTTGTTCAAAACAGGGCAGTTTCCTCATTTTTCGTTTTTCTTATGTTCTCTTTAGTTGCTATACTTGATCTTGCTCCTTGCTGCATTGAGGACAATGCTCAATTTTAAGTTGGGGGTGGGATAAATGAAATTTTGTGCTGGATTTTTGTCAAAATTTTTGAAAAATTTCAATTTTATAGAGTTAAAAAGAAAAAGTCCTTCCAAGTTTTCAATTTTGTTGATATCTTCTTTGAAATTTCTAATTCTTTTGATACTCATTTAGAATAATTTTGAGTTATATGCATTAGTTATTTGGGTTGGAATGTATGAATGAGGCAAGTATGATTAGTCTTTGTTTTGAAAGTTTTTAAAACATCTTGTTGATTTTAATGATTGAATTGAATGAGAATGTGCAAGATTTGATATACATTAAACCCATTGTGAGTATTTGAGCCTAAGAGCAATTTCTTTTTCTTTGCTCACATGTTTCTTTGATTGAGTGTTGTCAAATATGGTATGTTCATTCTAGAACTTGCTTTGTTATGCATGTTGAGATCACATTATGGATTCATGCTTTGAAATGAAAAGGGCACTACTTAGGATTAACCATTTTAACTTTCTAAATAAGCTTAACCATTACATATACCTCTAGTCAACCAACTTTGAGCCTTAACCTTTCTTTGTTATAATACCACATTCTTTAACTTTAAACCGTTGTTTTTGTTTACCACCGTTGAACCCTTTGTCAAGAGTATGTAGAAATGAATTGCATGATAAAATTTCTATTGATTCCAAAGAAAAGAACCATTAAAAAAAAAAAAAGAGTGAACAATATTCCTTACGAAGATTGGACAAAGTCAATGTTTTCATTGTGTACAAGATGGTCCAATTATATGTTGAAGTTGTTAAAAGGGATGTATGTTATTTAAAAAAAAAAAATGGTTCTAATGTGCTACTTGTTTCTTTTGAGTCATGCAAGGAAGTTTATACATATCTTGATTTGTGAAAACCTAAATTTTCCTTTCTTTTTAACCTACCCTTACCTAAGCCCTGTTACAACCTTTATAAAGACCCTTTCATTATTGCATGGATTCATATTTATTAGTGATGGAGATGTGATATATAAGCAAGCCTATGGTAATGACATGCTATGTTTGATTTGAGTATTGAATGAAACCCTAAACACTTTGAATGATTAGAGTGCAACCTATGAGAGGTTCTCAAATTTTGTACATTTGATTTCAACGAAATTGTTGGAATTAATGAGATGTGTATTTTGTTTAGATTAAAAAGGGCTATGAATACTTGTTCTTTGGCTTATTATTCCAGTTTGAATTTTTAATGTACAATAACTTGGAATTATTTATGAGTGAGTTAAAGAGGGTATGGAATGAAAAGAAATATGTTCTTCTAGTGCAAGCTTGAGGACAAGCTTTGATCTAAGTTGGCGGTAATTTGCTAACTCTATTTTATATAGAGTTTTCTTATTAATTTTGGTTAGAAATTGGCTTGTGTTTTAATTTATTCTTACATATTTTGGCCAAATTATCCTTTGATTTTATGATTTCCAAGTTTTCAAATATTTTTAGAACTTTTGAGCATAATCTTGAATTTTTTTCTAATTTGAGGATAAAAGGACTAACCAATTATCTTGGACTATTTTATTGTCAAAAGCCAAAGGAAAAAGGGAATGAAGAGGATTAGCTTCTATCTTTGTTTTATCCATACCCTTCACAAATTACCGATCAACAACTCCTTTGTTTCATGTATCGCTTTCACAATTGGAAGCAAGGGATCATGATCAACATGCAAAGACACCACCGCCTCAATCGCATGCACATTCGATTGGTCACAAATCAGCTTAGTGAAGGGCAGCACTTGAGACTCAAAGAAAAGAAGAAGACCCATCATCCAAAGAGCCACCCTTTAGACAAATTAGATACGGTGAATTTTAGAATCAACAAAATTTTCAAAAGAAAAGGCAGAACCAAAGACTAGCTTTCCATCCATTTGATCCGATAACCAAGCAACAAATCGGACAACAAAGAAGCAAAAGAAAAGAGACAAATGAGCAATACACAAAAGAAAGAAAGAAACAACAAGACATGCAAAAGTGGAAAACTACCTGCCATTCTTTTCTTTTTCTCAAGAAAGAATTGCATGAGGACAGCAAGAAAGTCTCTCCAAAATGCAGTCTCACATGGGAAAAAGAAAGGCAAAAGAACAAAAGAAAGAAAGCTGGGTGGCCAAGGAAAACACCAAGGAAAGAAGAAAAAAAGAGATCGGGCAAAGAAGAATAACATGTGAAAAGCAAAGCTTGGGCTGCTTTCTTTGTCAGAAAAGATGACAAGCACATGGAAGACAACAACACATGTTTGTGGCTGAACAAAGAAAGAAACAAGAAAAGAAAAAAAAATCTAGACAAAGCCTTGACTATAAATAGCGCAGCTTGGAACGGAGGAAATCATCCCATTTTCAGCCGAGCAGCATTTCTAGTTTTCTTTAGATTAGATTTAGTTTAGCCAAGCTATTTTTCTTTCTATTTTCCTGCAGTAGTTTAGAGCATCCACTTTCTTCATTCTTTTGTTTTGTTTTCTTTCAGAGTTTGGTAGGATTTCATCGCCTTCCTTCGGTTTTTTTTAGAAACTTCAGCAAAGATTGTTCGCGGTTTTTCTTCAAGACTTGTTGCCATTATTCTCGGTTTTCTTCAGAGAACTTCCAGCTGCATCTTCTCACGTTGAAGCTCACGGGTTCAAGAAGAGCCTTCCTCGGTTTTCTGCTACAAACTTCAGCCTTCTTCGGTTTCTTCTTTCTTTCTCGCAGCAATCTTTTGTTTGTTTTCCTCAGTCTTTTTTTATGTTGTTCTTGTTGCTTCATTGGTTTGTGATAAAAACTCAGCTGCCAAGACTTGACTTGAGTGTAAAGCTAGCATAAATTGTTGTTTCCTTTGGAAGCTTACAAAGAAACAAATCATGCGTAAATTTTTCTCACATATTTTCTGCTTTTTGTCTTCTTCTTGTTTTCTTTAGTTTATTTTAGTTATCAATTTTAGCTTTCTTTTATTGTTTTAGTTTTTTTAGTTTTATTTAGAAATTTTAGTAATTTAAGTTTTGTATTTTGTTATGAAATTTTGTTGCTAAGTATTATCATCTACGGCTTTTGTTTGGATTTTTTTCTTTTATTTTTCTTTTCAATCATGTTTAAATTTTTTGTGATATTCTTTTATATTAATATGAACTAAATTCTTTTTCTAGGGTTTAGATGTAGCCTAACTATGAAGTCTTAATATTTTTCTATTAATATAATTTGATTTAATTTTCTATGGTTGAGTATTTATCTTTGTGCTTAATGCTTCTAATTACTTGATCACTAATTAGATGATTTGTTAATCATAACGAATTGGAAGAGGAGTTATGTGTCAAGTTCATTGAGATAAATGCCATAAATTGCATGTAGGATAGGAATATACCTACATGGTTTGTGTAGTTGCTATATGAGAATCCATAGAAATTAATGACTTCATAATTGTTGTAATTCACATAGGAATATAGTGAATTAGCAATTAGGAGGATTTTTATTAGATCTCGGGAGGGACTAGTAAATAAATTTGGGAATCTCGACTATCAACTAGGAAATTAAATTAGATTATAGAAATAGATTAATATTAGGATGGATTAGTTATGGTGAAATCGAAAACCCTAGATCTTTCGTCAACTTAATCTATTAACTTGCTTTGTTTAGTTTTTAATTTTAGTTTTAATTAAGTTTTAAAATTACTTTTAATTTAGCTTATCCATAAAATATTTTTTTCTTCAAATAAAGTTAGAACTATTTAATTTCGGTATTTAATAATTCATTAGTCTCTGTGGGAACGATAAATTATATTCACTCTATATTACTTGTTAACGATCACGTGCACTTGCGTGTGAAATCGACCAACACTTCATCCTTGAGGAGATGGTCCTTTCCAAATCATTGCACACATGGGCCAGAATGCATACCAACTTGTCATTCCAAGTGAAGATAGAGGTAGTGCTACATTTAATGTCTCTGATCTTTCTTTGTTTGAGTTGGATGAAGAGTTTATGGACTCGAGGGTGAGTCCTTTTAAAGAAAGGGGGATTGATGAAAATCTAAGATCCAAGGTTGGAACAATCAACCATCTAGCCAAGACAACTCAACCAAATTCAAGAGAGACAAATCTAAGAGCACAAGTTGGATGTTTAGTTGAGAATTCACCTAAAAAGGGATGTCCACACATTGATCCGTTGAAAGGCATTAGAGGGCCTATGACTAGGTCACAAATTAAGAGAATGCAAGATGCTTTAGCAACACTTATAACCAAGTTAATTGAAACTCAAGAAACTAAGGTAGCAAGGAAAGCAAGGAAGACTTCCGAACTTAACTCATCATTTGTCATTCTAGTCATCCATGAAGAATCAAGAATGAAGGATCAAGTGTGGCTAATTTTCACTTGTGTAAGCAAGATCTTAGGCCACTTATCATCACAATCCAAGTTTGAATTTGGAAGGTTCTAATTTGGAAGTTGGCAACTCAATTCAGCCGCCAGCCCTCAAGTAAATCCAAACCACACTTGGATTCAGCTTTAAGCAATATTAAGTTTAGGCACCTATTTGTTTTATTTCCTTTTCTTAGATTAGAAGTCTTTCAGTAATTAGCTTCCTAAAAAGAAAATCCTTTTAGTGGAAAGATTTTCTCTTAGCTGCACAATGTAATCTATAAATAGAGGCCATTCAGCCCCAACAAAATACAGATTTTGATTAATTACAAACTAGAGAGCTTTATTGCTTTTCTTTGAGTTATAGTTTAGAACTTTCTTTGAGTCTTTGAGGATAGCTTCTTAGGTTCATGTTTAAGCTATTTTGTTGAGTTTCTTTCCTTCAACAATCTGAGTGTGCCGATTGGTTCCAAGGATAGTCCAATTCGCAACTTTGAGTTTTGGATAATTCCTTTGAGTGTCAAGTGGACAAAAGCAAGGTCCTTCTTCAATCTTGGAGTTGGTATTTTGCTAAAGGAAGAGTTAGTTCAACCTAGAGGACGATACTAGGATCTACACTCTGGTATATGTTCGGATTTTAATCTTTGGTTTAAGATTCGTATCATAATTGTTCAACTTATTATTTGTAATAAATATGAGCTTGTTTTTGCTATGATTAACAAGCGATGGGATGGAATGTTGAGTCAACCTTTGCATATTGCGAGATATTTTTTGAACCCTTGTTTTCATAATAGTTCAAATTTTCAGGCATATATGAATGTTAAAAGTGATTTGACATTCACATATCAAATTTTCACGTATTATTTAGTTTAATCAATCATTTTCTTTGACAATATGAAAATGTGCTCTTAATTGTTTTATTTCGTAACTGGAAAATATGAAAATGATTGAAAATATGAACTCTTAATTGATTTTACGAAGATGATTGTCCAGAGTTACAAAGATTTGCTATCCAAGTACTAAATTTGACTTGTAGCTCTTCTAGATGTGAACGTAACTGGAGTGTATTTTAATTGGTAATACTTTGATTTTTTTCCAATGCACTCTTGTTGCAAGCATTTAGTTTGTTGCATATTTTTTAACATCAAATTTTAGGTACATTCGAAAAAAAGGAATTGCTTAGCATAGAAAAAAAATGAATTATTTGATTTTTGTTATGTATAATTTGAAATTGCAAAAGAGACAAAGACAGAGAATCTACCAAGTCTTCATTAATAAAAGATTCATTTAAAAATCTTATTTCAGATGATGAGTGGAGAATAGAGAGAGAGAGAGGATCTAGTGTTGCCAACGGAAAACAAATGGTTGGGAGTTTTGAATGAAAATCCAAGTCATGACACTTTAGAAGAAGAAGCGAGGATGATGAGGTTCATTCTATTATAAGGAATATCAAGAGTGCTTGTACGTAATTTAATTTGTAAGTTTTATTATTACTTATTTAAAATATTTTTAATATATAATTGGGTGATATTTGTTTATGTAGATGATTTTAGACCTAGTGGATCTCGTGGAAAGAAGCCATAAGTCAATGAAGTGAACAAATTTCAATTAATTGACAAAGATGAAAATAAAGATGAAGATATAGATGTAGATAATCCAACCATCATTGGTAAAAATGAAGTTGAAAATGAAAATTGTGATGATGAGGATTATGGGTTTAATGATGATGATGTGAACTTTGATGATTATATATCAGGATCTTTCGATAAAGATGTTGATAACATTGGCTTTAGAGATTATGAGGATGATATGCAGTTTGGTTTTACATCCACATTCTTAAATTTGAGTTGTACTTTAATTTGTTATTAAATTTAATGTTATTTATTGAGACTTTGATGGATTTATTTACATTATCTATTTAGATGTGAAATTGTTCACATTTTGGTGATTTAAGATGCATTATATGTTTATTTGGTGAAATTGTCACTGAATTATGGATGTTTGTTATTAAATAATGTCATTGAATGATGGATGTTTGTTGTTAAATAGGAATTGACAAAATATTGAATGCATATACATCGTATATTTTATAATGTTAATTTTTTACAATTTAACACAAGTACACAACTTGTTTTTGTGAAAACAATTAATATAGATAATAAAATATGAATAATTATAATTATTTTAGTTTTTTTGGTAGAATTTTACGATTCTATCATCGAATTGGTCTATGATTCGATCCCACTGATCTAATACTACTATCCAAAATCGATCGTACCTAGAATCTCGATTCTCCAAACTATGAGTGCAACATTAGCCTCTTCATCTAAATTTATAATTTTATTCTCTTTAAACACTTTGACCCTAGATTGGGTATCCGATAGACTATAACTAGAAAAATAAGACATACCCGTTTTTCTCTGCGGAACTATTATCCTTTTTCAAAACAACAAACATTTCACAGATCTAGATTATTTGCTAGTCAATAAAGTTTTTCATCCTGTTGTTTTCCACAAGAGGAGGTGAGAATTTTTACTAAAAAAAATTCTCTTTTTGATTATGGGAAGTAGCACCTGAGAAACATGTAAAATCAGTATCTTTCATGTCTTGTTGGAAAAAGTGAAATACATTTTATCACTTCCTATTACTAGTCACCCATTTTATCACTTCCTATTACTACTCACCCATATTTCTCAAAATAGAATGGACTTTTAAATCCTCACTACTTTTTGATTTTCAAAAATTTTAACTACTTCACATGTCACAACTTAGCCACAAAGTTGTTATCTTCTCAACTAATAAATACAGTAGCTCATTATTCATTGTTATTATTATTATTTACATTCTTCCAATTTCTTTGTCTTTACCTACAGAATTGCAGCCCTATAGTTTAGCAATCATCAGTGTCATTACAGTTTTTCAGCTTTGCATTGTTGGACTCCCAACTCGTGGATCCAAATTACTACAGCCTTGACAATAAATTCCTTTTTAAATATTAGTCCTTTTTTTGCCAAAAAAACGGTAGTTGTATTTACTTTTAATAAAACATACATCATACAATTTGCCCACTGGCTATAACTTCCTTGGTACTCGTTTCAAGTCCAAGGCTCAACAAATTATTTTCCAATTTCCCATCTCTCTAACTCCTATACCATCTTCCTATATGGCCAAAAAGTTCATTTTCATCTAGAGTGAGTAATGTCTCCAATTTTTGCCTTA
Source organism: Gynochthodes officinalis (assembly GCA_020080225.1). Lineage (NCBI taxonomy): Eukaryota > Viridiplantae > Streptophyta > Magnoliopsida > Gentianales > Rubiaceae > Gynochthodes > Gynochthodes officinalis. The sequence goes on along the minus strand of CM034621.1, from coordinate 13,394,825 downwards.
GTTGGATACTCTACCCACTCCAGCTTATCCTGCATCATCTCCTCTCTTTACAATAGGAACTATTGAGTCTCATCATGAGCTCCCAGTCCCTATTTCATCTTATTTTAAATATTTTAGCTCTGATTTCTTTCCCTTTCACTTATGGCTCGGAACTCTAGCCATCCTCCCATTGCTATATCTGCTACTAGCTTCTCTTCCCTCTACTCTTTTTGAAATAGACAAAGGTTCCTAATTTTTCAGAGCATCCATAGTATGTATACAATCAATTGTGCTTTGTTTTGCTAAAATTCAGTTTCTCCTTTACGCAAATGTCCTACCACTAGTTTTTGAAACTCCATTCTTGTGACTCCGAAGCTTCCCATTTTAGAGCTACTATTTTCCATACCATCCTTACTTTGTGGCAGTTAAGTAGAGTATGCTTCAATGTTTCCTCATGTTTCCCACACATGACATATAGGGTCTTCTTGGATGCCTTTTTTCACCAATTAATCGTTTGTAGGTAGAATGCCATGCCAACACCTCCAAAGGAAGTGCTTTAACTTATCCTTGATTCTTAATTTCCAGATGGTCCTCCATACACCTTTCAATATACCTCCGAATGTTCTGCTTTCTGCTCTTTGTGTTTGATGCCATTGTTGTCTCATTGCCTGCTTATATGCTGACTGAACAGTATAGATACCTTGCTTGCAATGCTGCCAAATTAGTTTGTCTCTGCTTCCATCCTTTTTGATTGGAATGTTGATGATGGTTTTAGCATCGAATCGGTTGAAAATTCGCCCAATCAGTTCCTTATCCCATTTCGTCCCTTCCTGAGTCACAAGTTGTCTGACCCAAGTAGTTTTCTCCTTAGTAACATATTGAGAGGTGGATTTTCTTTCTTGCCTTCCAGAAATCTATGGATGATCCCAAATTCTGATTGATTTCCTATCCCCTACTTGAAATCTTGCTGCTTTTTGTATTATATATCGAGCCCCCATCCAGCTCTTCCATAGCCACAAGTATTTCCTTTCATTTGTGCCGTCAATAAGCCCTCGCTTGGAAAATACTTGGCCTTCATCACCTTGCTCATTAGAAGGTTAGGTTGAGTAATCAGCCTCAAAGTTGCTTAGCCAACAATGCATCATTAAACATTTGTATGTTCTTGAACCCAAGCCCACCCTCATCTTTGAGCTTGATTAATTCGTTCCAAGCTTTCTAATGGATTCTTGGCCTACCTTCCTCTCTTTCTCCTCACCAGAAGTTTGCTGTGTTCTTGGCAATATCCTGACAAACATTATTCAGCAATTTGAATTAGGCCATCACATATTTTGGTAGTGCCTCGATTACTGCCTTGATGAGGATTTCTTTCTCAGCCAAACTAAAGAACTTGTTCTTTTGTGCACCCTTTCCACAACATAGGCGAACACCTCACGCTTCGACCTTCCTATATGCATAGGGAAGCCCAGGTACTTGGCATTTTGCTACTCGTTGATCCCATCCAAGGTTTGGCATATATCCTCCTTGATCTCCTTTGTCATATTCTGGCTGAAAAAGATTGTTGACTTGTCAAGATTGATCATCTGCCTTGAAAACCTACTATACTTATCCAATAATGTCCTCACCCTCCTTGCTTGATTGATATCCTCTTCACAAAACAATAGAGAATCATTTGCAAATAAAAAGTGAGTAATTATTTGTCCTTTCTTACATCTCCTTAGAGTATAGGTGTGTATTCACCTCTCATACTTGCTTATCTAATCATATTCGAAAAAGCATAAAAAATGATTAGAAACAAGTAAGGTGATACTGGATCCCCCTGTCTCAGGCCCCTTGATGGTTGGATATATTCACACTTCTCCCCATTTATGTTTATTCAGAAGTTAGAGGAGCCAATGCACTGTTTAATCCAATCTATAAATATGTCAGAAAACCCATCTTCTTAAGTACTGCGCACAGGAAGTTCTATTCTACTCTATCAGATGCCCTAGCCATATCTAACTTCAATGCCATAAACCTCTTTTTTCCTTTATGCTTAGAGTATAGGCGTGTATTCACTCATGCGCAACTACCATATTATCTAAAATCTGTTTCCTAGGAATAAAGGCTGCTTGGCAAGAACTAATAAATATATGAAGGCAGATTTTCAGTCTATCAGCCACAATCTTAGAGATAATCTTATACACAACATTACACAAAATAATTGGTCTAAAATGAGTAATGGATGTGGGAAATTTAACTTTTGGGATGAGAGTAATTAATTTGTGGTTCATTTGTTTAAGCAATTTCCTTTTAAAAAAGAAATTTTTAACATCATTGCAAATATCCACTTTGACCACATTCCAATAAGACTGGAAGAAAAAAGAGGTCATACCGTCTGGGCCGGGGCCTTTAGTAGGATGCATTTGAAATAGGTTTTTTTTTTTTATTTCATCTTCCTCCACTGACTGAGTTTACTTTCTCATTTTTTTGGTTTATTGCCATGGTAACAGACCGTGGGATGCCATCTAACCCTTCGTGAAAGTGTTATGGATTTGAGGAAATAAACAGTTGCTGATAGAACTCCAGAATCTCCTCCTTAACCTCTTCCGTTTTTTCACAAGTCTGGCCATTTCCCCCCCTTAGGGTTTTGATAGTATCCTGCCTCCTTCTACTCACCATACATGTATGGAAGAATTTGGTGTTCCTATTGCCTTCTTGCAGCCATTGAACCTCGGCCCTTTGTCTCCAATATGTCTCTTCCTCCCAATAAGCAACATCCGGTGCTACTTTGAGAGACTCCACTCATTCCAATCCCTATTACTTCCCTACTTTCTCATCTCTTCCATTTGTTCTTTCAACTTTCAAATCTCCTTAGCGGAATTGGATTCTTGCTTATGTCTCTATTCTAATAGTTCCGCCCTGCATTGTTTGATTTTTAGCCAACTCGATACAATGAAGTTCCTAGTTGTTCTTTACCCCTTATATTTTCAATTATCTTTTGAACCTTCTTCTTCTTGGTCCATCTTCTATCAAATACATATCTCTTATACACCTTCCGCTTATTAGGGGTGGTATGTAGTAGTAGTAGAAAGTGATATGAGGATTCTCTTTCAATATAATACACTTGGGCTTCATGGTTCTCCAACATCCAGTGTGGGGCCATAAAAAATCTATCTAATCTCTCCTCTACAAATCCTTCCCCTTCCTTATTATTAGCCCATGTGAATCTTCTACCAACAAAGCTTGGCTCTGGCATCTCCATCCTGCCAATGAAACTTTTGAATGCCACATAACTGGATTCCGCTATTGAGCGCCCTCTTTTTTTCTCCTCTATCTGAACTAGGCCATTAAAATTGCCTCATATGAACCATCTGTCTCTCCACTCTTGCTTTTGTCTTTCCAAATACTACCATTGTACCTCCCTAATTTTTGGGTCTGTGCTAGCATATATACAAACTACCCAAAACTTCCTACTTTCTCTTATCATTGTGCATTCTAGTTGGATACAAAAACTCGTAGATACTATTTTGGATACCATGACCTCCTTCGACCAACAAACCAAGAGTCCTTCACTAAGTCCTTCCGGTTCCACCGTCCTCCATCTATTATGAAAACTGAGTCGTTTGCACACAGTTAAGACAAAACTCTTTTTCTTTTTGGTTCAGAAAGGAACACTAAATCCTAGTGGTGGGATCTCACGATCTCCCTCAGTTAGTAAATTGTAAAGGGTTCATCCAAACCTTTATAATTTCACACATACACTTTCATAAATCGCTTTGGGACCATTCTAGGCTGGTCACCCTCACCTTGAGTTTATTTCCGTCTTCAGCTAGTGACTGCCTTCTTTTCCCAAGCCATACCCTCTCTCTTTCCTCCACTTCCTACTTCTCATCAAGAAGGCCCTATACTCTTTTCCTTCATCTGTTGAACCACTTTTATCTGCATCCAATGAACGGCCTTCAACTACAGCTTTTTCCCTTTCAATCCTTGTCCATCTTTTACCCTGCCTTAAAGTTCTTTCACTACCTTTGTCTTCATCTGCTTGTCCAGAATTTTTCCTTCCTTTTGCTGCTACTAAGAGCCCCTTTCCCAGATTATCACATGCAATTGGTATGTTAAATAGTACCTATTCTTGTTCCTTCTGCTCAATTGTTTTTGTTCTCTTTTCTTTTTCTATTTCCATTGGATCCTACTGCTTATCTCCTCCCTTCTGTCTCATTTCAGTGGTTTGGATATGGCAGGCCTCTACTACGAACAATTTCTGCTTCATGACTTCCTTATGTTGATGTCCTGCTGGTTTCTGACCTTTTGTCTATAGTCTTGATGGTTCTTCATGTTTAGTATTTTTTCTTTCTTTTGAGAACTACCCCTGCTCAAACTTACCATCAAGCTCCTCTATTATTTTTTGCTGCAGCTTACCTCTCCTTGTGCAACCCTCTAACTCCATTAGATTAGCATCCAGTAGCACACTAATTTTGTCCAGACTATCTTTTTCCGTCAATTCCCCAAAGTTCAGAATTTCCTTTCTACTACTCCTCTCTTTTTCTTCCTCCTTTCGCTCTCTTTTTTTAGCATTTAACTTGCTCCCTACAGCTCTCAACCAATCCCCAAACTCTCATTCTTTTAGTACACTATTACACGTATATCCTCCCTTCTCTGCTGGCACATTCTTTCCTCATGTCCTACCCTTCCACAATAATGATAGAAAGTAGCAATATTTTCATATTTGAAAGAAATCCATCATGATTTGTCTTGCAGCTTCAATACCATACCTTTTAGCAGTGGTTTGCAGAGGTCAATGGTCACAAAATTCTCATCCGCCATCCCTCTTTGCTGTCTATATCTAATATCCAGATGTCACCCAACTTTTGAAACAGTTTGCCAATCTTGATCCTAGTCTCTCATGTCATCCATTGGATCGAGAGGTTCCAGACTTGAATCCAAAGTTCAATCGACTAGAAGTTGCTTTTGGTTAGCTGCAGCTAGTCATTCCACTCTCTCAAGACTATAAATTGTTGGTTGAAGGTCCAGCCTCTGCCCTGAAGAACCTTTTGTTTGTTAGCCTCATTCTTGAACACAAAATAATATTTGCTTGTTCCCAACTCCCTTGTTAGGAATGGTCCTGTTATCTATACCTACTGGAGAGTATTCCTCAGCCCTGTAAAGTTCGCCTTTTTTTCCCCAAAAATTTTTCCGAGCAAGCTTCTACTGCACTCCTCCGTACTACCCTTGACATCCCCTTCCTCCAATATCACTCCCGTTTCTTCCTCCTTTGAGAGCGTTATTTTTTGGAAGAGACTAACCACTTCAGATTCACAGTCAAGGTTAGATGTTTCAATTTGGTCCATCCCTTAGCTCAATCTACCAATGGTTAACAGAAACAAACATAGTGAGCAGACTATGGAAAAATACAAGTTTTCCCAACTCCAAGGAGAAATCGGGGTAAGTAGAAAAACAATAGGAAACTCAAATATTGCGGACAACAGATCACGAATCTCCTCAGATCTATACTCTAGCACTGCCCAGAAACCATTAGTCTTGTTTGATTCTTGTTGTGATCTAAAATTTTGGTTGATTTTGAAAACTTGTTTGCTGGAAACCCTAGTTTTTGCTTCCTACCGTTGTTTAAAGTAGGGAGACAACCATTGGGCTAAACACAATTAATTTCTTGTCAATGATTAACTTATGCTAACCGACAACTGAATCCATTTTTAAACATACTTTTTGTCTTACCTGACTTTGTGTTTAACTGTCATTTTAGTAACCTCTATCTTTAATCTATTGTTTTGTGGCTAAGACTACAATATGCCCCCCTAAAGGCACTACCCTCCCCTAGAGAGAGGAACTAGACACTCCTAAGGAGACACTTCTTGGCTATACTTGGCTTTAAATATTAGTCTTTATCTTCAAAATATTAGTCTTTAAATATTAGTCTTTATGTTGAGTAATTCTCCCATTATTAGTCTCAAGCCCGGGAGAGATGTTTTAGTCGCTATTGAGCTACAATTACAAATTTTGGAGCTCTGTTATTGTAGCTCAATAGTGACTAAAACATCTCTGTCGGGCTTGAGACTAATAATGGGGGAATTACTCAACATAAGCCACACATCATCTCAAGGACAACCCAAGGACACACTTGTTTCTACGATTACGATCATGGAGAAGAAAATTCCTCTACTAGCCATAAGGCTCACAATTATAGTTAATTCCCAAGTTAAACATCACTCTCACTAGAACACATCATTTAGGACAACATAACATAATAACTATTATAGAATCCCTCATACATAGCTATAAATAAATAAGACTTCACCACAGTAAATGTTCTTTCTCTTTCTCTATCTTTTTTTATGTTTACTCTACATGTTGCAATTCCAAGCCCTGACTTAAGCATTGGAATAGAATACCTAGGGGCGACCTTTGGTCATTTGCTTAACATGTTGTCTCTATTGGTGATTTAGTTATGGTGGATGGACTCTTTCACTCTCCAAGTAAAACTTATTTCGTCATCCTTCTATTCCTTAATGGCTAATAGGTACAAAATTTATCATTTAAATCCTTACAATTTAGCCTAGTATTTAATAGTTTTTATGCTTTTTTTAAAAAAATTACATTTAATTTATAATAATTTTTTTAGGACCATATTTGATGAAAAAATGGTCCAATAAGAGCTTGAATTATGAATCCCAAAGAGTGGAATGAAAAGAGGTAAAAAGAAGTTAAGAAGTCAAAGAAGTAAAAAAAAGCAAAAGGTCAACAAGTCAAAGTCAACAAGAAATATTCTTTACTTTGACTATTTAACTATGGACTTCTACACATCAGGCTCCTAAAGATTTCAAAAAAAAAAAAAAAAGAGGCTTCTCAACAAACACTTGCTCTAGTTAGAGGGTTCTAAAGATTTCTTCCCTTTTGGAGGTTGGGGGCCTTGGGGCTAAATTAAAGATATTTTGAAAATTTCTTGGACTCTGGGTGGCAACCCATTTGAAAAGGAGAAGAGATTTAGAAGATGAAAACTTTAGACTCAAATTTCTTCTTCTTTTTCTTTTATTCCAATTTGATGGTTGTAATTCTTGTGGCTTAATGTTTTCAGTGTTTTGATTGTATTTTAACATTATAAATGAACTCTTTTATATAATTTAAATTTTTAATTCCCTTCTATATATTATTGGTTTTTGATATATGAATGTTTACTCTATTTATGCCAAATTTCCTTCAATTGCTTAATTACCAATTCATTGTATTTGGATAGTTCATTAAACTTGGGAAAAGGAAATGAGATTTAGTCGTTGGTATAGTAGTCCATGATTTAGGAGTAGATACTTAAAATTTCTTTAGGGATGGGCACATACTCTAAAAACATGGGTAGTCAATAAGATATTTATTTTTAAAGATTTCTCAACTTTAAATATCCATAGACATATAGGTACATTTAAAGTTTTGGAAATATTTAATGAACTTTGACAAAAATCATTGGCTACATTAGGAGACTTGACCAACTATTCACCTCAATCAAATGACTTTAAAAAGGATAATCAATTCAAATGACTTTAAAAAGGATAATCAATTGCTTACTAAGTATTTGTTGAATTGTTTCATATATTAGATTGTCTTATTTTCACCAAACTCACTTTTTTACTTATTCCTTAAGCTTAATTTAGAACATATTTACTTGACTTTAGTGGAAAAAAAGTTAGAATAATTCCTCATAGCATTGACCCATGCTTGGCACAATATTACTTGTACAGTGATCTATGCACTTGTAATTTTAAACTATCAACTGGCATCTTTGGGTTGGCCCTTATTCTCTCCTTGTACCTTTTAACAAGCCATTTAGCAATAATGTTTGTATTCTTTTTGGCATGATTACAATCATAATAGCTATCATGTGAGTCTTGATGACGACAATTGTTCCACTGTCTTTAATATTTGTATGCATAACGGACCCATTGACATGGTTGTTGACACTTTACACTCATCTTATCTTTCTTTTTTTTTTTCCTAAACCAGTAGTTGTATTAACTTCCAAAAAATAAATATGTACAATCTTCCCAAATGGCAATGATTTCCTTAGTATTCCATGTGAGCTTAAGTCACAAAATGACTAGTCATTATATTTCTAGGTATCTAGAAAGGTAAACCGCCTATCTATAGTAGATAATATAACCCTTTTGCTTGATAAAGGTTACCCTTTCTACTATAGTTTAGGTACCCTGACTCCCTCTCGTATAATAATTGGCTCGCTCGTGTATATTAGAAGTTTGGAACTTCATCCACTTTGACATAGCCAACTCTATTACTAAGTTCTTCTCTCTCCACTCCTATTGGAATAGCCAAAGATTTCTGGATTTTCACAACTGTCGGAGAATGTAGATCGTCACTTGAGCTCTTTCATGCCAATTACAATCCTTTGTCCCTATGCATATTTGCCACCACCAATTTTGAAAGTTTGAGCTTGCAAATGCAACCCCTCCCATTGCATCGGAGCAAGTTTCCATACTAGCCTTACTCTGCTACATTGTAGTAAGACATACTCCAAATTCTCATCTTTCTCTCCACACATATGGCAATAGGAGCCGCACAGACACCGCGCTTGATAAGCTGATCCGTTGTAGGAAGAATGCCATTCCAACATCTCCAAATAAAGTGTTTCAGTTTTCCTTTAACACCCAAGCTCCAGGTTGCCCTCCAAATGGTTCTCATTGTGCCTTAATCTTCCTTGCTTGTTCTACATCTGTTTCAGAAAATAAAAGAGAATCATTTGCAAATAAGAAGTGAGTGATTAATGGTCCATTTCAACACACTTTCATGCTCCGATAGTCACCTTGGATACTAGCTTGCTTAATCATATTTGAAAAAGCTTTAGACATGATTAAGAACAAGTAAGGTGAAATTGGGTCGCCCTGCCTTATACCCCTTGTAGGCTCAATGTACCTACACTTTTCCCGATTAATGTTAATTGCAAACGTAGAAGAAATCACACATTACCTTATCCATCTTACCTATACCCCCTTATTAGTTGTTAGTTTCATATAGTGGTGACCATAATTTCATTTTCAGCCGAAATTGAACCAATGATTTTAATTTAAGAATGGGAACTTTATATACAGTTCTATGAACTGTAATGAAAAATGCAAAATTGAACTAAAATCAGTAGATTGCTTTTGGTCGAGAGGTGGACGTTGGCTTTGGGCCATAGGCTCCAACCCCATCAGTCTCCAAACCACTCAGGTTAGGGCCATTGGCTTTAGCTTGCAACCCAACTTCTAATGGTCATTTGATTGTTCAAAATGGACAAATAACCATTCTTTTTTTATTTATTTTATTGTCTTCTTACTTTTCTAAATCCTATAAATACTCTCTCAATTCATTTTTCTTTTTAATATTTTCTAATTTTTCTCTAATATTCATATTATATATCAATTTTCAATAATCTTTCTCTGATCTTTCTAATCTCTTTATATATTATTTCAAAATTTAATAAACATTTTATATTTTGTGATGAAAATCCAAGGTTCGAGACAACTACAACTCCTCAAGTAGCCGAATGTGATCATGAAGCCAAAGATGAGACTAAAACTTCATCCATGAGGCGTTCAAAGTTTGATCCTTTGCAAGGCATAGGAGGGCCTATGACTAAATCAAGAACTAAGAGAACGAATCGTGTTTTAGCAACACTTATAGTCGAAGTATTTGAAGCTCAAGACACTAAGACAGCAATGACTTCCAGTTATGAGTTATCAAGTGTCATTCTACTTAGTGTTATAAATGATGGATCAAGTATTGCCACTACTTGATCATGAGCTACATTGGAAGCTTCCAAATTCATAGCCATGATATTTAAAAAAGCTTCCAAATCCAATGCAAGCTTGGACAAAATTAAGCTTATTTAAAGAAGCTTCCAAATCCAATGCAAGCCTGGACAAAATTAAGCTTGGTCATATACAACACGAGTTCGGCCCGCTCAACTCAGCTTTGGATTAGTTTTAGGCAACTTTATTTGTTATTTCCTTTTCTTAGATTAGGAGTATTTCTTTTAAGTAATTGTTTCTTTAGTTAGTTTCCTAAAAAGCTAGGGAATGGCTTTCCTAATTCTTACATATTGTAATCTATAAATAGAGGCTATTCATTTCAAGAAAATCTGGACTTTTGATCAATACAAACTTGAGAGCTTTTGGCTTTTCTTTGAGTTTTAGTTTAGAACTTGTTTTGAGTCTTTGAGGATAGCCTCTTAGGTTCATGTTAAGCTATCTTGTTGAATCTCTTTCCCTCAACAATTTGAGCGTGCTTCTTGGTTCCAAGGAAATAGTCCAACTCACATCTTGGAGCTGGTACTGATCCTTTGAGTGTCAAGTGGACAAAAGTAAGGTCCTTCTTTAGATCTTGGAGTTGGTATCTTACTAAAGGAAGAATCAGTTCAACCTAGAGGATGATACTAGGACCAACACTCTGGTATATGTGTTGAATTTTAATCTTTGGTTTAAGATTCGTTTCATTTTGTATCAATTTCTATAATTTTTAATTCTATTCTTTCATTAAAATTTTTAAATATATTTTTATTCTTTTAATCTTTTTCTACCATTTAAAAATTATAAAATGGCTAGCTACTAAGGTTCATCATCATTTTTTGAATTTTTTGATATTAATAAACACAATGTTACTATCAAAAATCCATCACAAAGTGATCACGAACCAATAGAAAAACCTTCTAGTTGAAAGTCCAGTTTGTTCAAGAAGCATTTTAAGAAAGTTTTGGACATTAAAAGAAAGTCCTACAAGGTGATTTGTAACTATTGTAAAGTAGAATATATCTATAAAATAAAGAAGTAGTTAAGAAACTTATCACAAACACTTTGTGAAATACCACCTGTAATAAATTAGTAACGATTGAACATATATACAAGTCATAGATTTCGTTAGTAACGTTTCAAACCTTCTTTAATTTAGACAAATTTAATAAAATAAGAGACTTGAATTAGTTAAAATGATAACTTTGTTATTAAATACATGAATGAATATTCATTATATTCATCCTATCCAATGTATTTACTCATCCCTATCTAATGTATGAACTTATCCCTATCTAATGTATGTACTTATCCCTATTTAATGTATGTATTTATCTCTATCCAATGTATGTATTTATCTAAATACATTGATAAGTATATCCTTGTTCTCCTATAAATAGGAGAATAGTTTAGTCATTTGAAGGTGTGAAGAAAAGTGGAGACAGGAACTTCTCCTCTGATTTTCCCTACTATCTGTGGTGTCTTTATGCTTTCTCCACTTAATCTCTCTCCATTCTCTCTATTATATACTTGCGACACTATATTTTACAATACGTTATCAGCACGAAAAGCTACCTACTGAGTAAATAATTTTTTTCATTTGTTTTTTTTAATCATACTCCATCTCCTTCTATCAATTCTTCATTTTTTTTCTTTTTCTTGACCTTGAAATCAATTTATCCTTCTGCTCCTGAAGTGGCGGTGGATATTTTGAAAATCCTTTTAATTTTATGATACTTGACACCTGAAGTTGTCAACGTAAGTGCAAATGGAAAAATTCGAGAAAAAGGAAGATATTTGTTTGCTTGATAGTGCAACAACACATACCATTTTTCGTAGTAGACACTTTTTCTCGAGTATGACATTGTGTAAGACACATGTCCATACAATATCAGGTCCTATTCCAATTATTGATGGCTTCGGAAATGCCAAAATTGTTTTGACAAATGGCACCATCATCCATATTGAGGATGCATTTCTAAACAATAGATCAACAAGGAATCTGCTTAGTTTCATAGATGTACGTCGTAATGGGTATCATATTGAGACTATTTATGAGCAAAATAAGGAATATATCAGCATTATCTCTTATAAAATGGGTTTGAAGACCATCCATGAGAAGTTGGTAGCTTCTTCTATAAGTTTGTATTGTGTCATAATTAAGGCCATTGAAACCTATGCTACCATGTCCTAAAAATTGGTAAACCCTAATCAGTTTGGACTGTGGCATGATTGTCTTGGTCACCCTGGCGCTTCAATGATACGTAGAATAATTTAGAATATAAAAGGACACCTTTTAAATGATACAAAGGTACTATTGTCCAAAGATTATAATTGTGAAGTTTGTTCATATGGAAAACTCATTATTAAACCTTCTATAACAAAGGTTAATCTTGAATCCCCTTTATTTCTACAAAGAATTTAGAGTGATATTTGTAGGACAATACAACCACTGAGTGGATAATTTAGATATTTTATGGTACTAGTGAACGCATCTAGTAGATGGTCCCATGTTTGACTATTATTTACGCACAGTGTCGCCTTTGCATATTTACGTGTGCAGATTATAAAGTTTCTGGCTCAATTTCCTAATTATCTAATTAAAAGCATAAGAATGGATAATGCTGGTGAATTTACATCAAAGAGTTTTGATGTATATTGGGCTTCACTCGGAATCGAGGTTGAGTACCCAGTCACACATAATGGATTGGTAGAATCCTTGATTAAACGTATCTAATTAGATTGTGGCAGCCCTAATTAGATTGCGCTACACTGCTAGTCTCTCTTACAATCTCCTCTTCAAATGATTATTGGTTATGAACATGATATTTCACATTTACGCACATTTGGTTGTGCAGTACAAGTGCCGTAACATTACCAAAAAGAATGAAAAATGGATCCCCAACGCCGTTTGGGCATTTATGTTGGGTTTAATTCACTGTCCATCATTAGGTTCTTGGCTGGTGATCTTTTTACTACTAGATTCGCAGATTGTCATTTTGATGAGATAATGTTTTCATCAATTGGGACACTTACACCTTCCATGGCTGCAAAGCAGAAACTAGTTAAGGTTATCTCTTGGAATGAGAAAATTTTATCTCAATTAGACCCAAGAATTCTAGAGTGCGAAAATGAGGTACAACGCATAATCCATTTACAGGCTATGGCCAATAGACTTCCTGATGCATTTAATGATGTTGCTTAGGTAACGAAGTCTCATATTCTAGCTACAAATGTTCCAACTAGGATAAATTTGTTCGGAAAACAAGTTAAAATGGATCAAAATCTCCCACACTTGAAGCGTGGTAGACCAATAGGATCAAAAGACACTATTCCTTGAAAACAAAGGGGAAATAGTCAATAATTCATTCCAGAAGAGCCTAAGAATTAGGAATCTACTTTAGAAGAACTTGATGTCGTGCTTGCTCCCAAAGAGTTTATTGCCCCTGAAGAGGCACAAACCTATGAAAAGATCACTAGCCCTGGGAATACTAAGAATTCCATTACATATTATAATGAGATTTGGGATCAAAATGAAATCATCATTGATGATAGTTTTGCATTTTCAGTTGCTCATAAAATTATGGATGATGATTGTGAGCCACAATCTATTATTGAATGCCGTCAAATGCAAGATTGGCCTAAGTGGTAGGAAGAAATTAAGGCTAAATTAGCTTCCCTAGCTAAACGAGAGGTTTTTGGGTCTGTAATCCGAATCCCCGATAATGTAAAACCTGTTAGATATAAATGAATATTTATCCGAAAACGAAATGAGAAAAATGAGGTTTTTAGGTATAAAGCCTGACTCATTGCCCAAGAAATTTCTCAGAGACCTGGGATTGATTATGATGAGACATATTCACCTGTGATGAATATGATTACATTTCGTCCTCTAATTAGTCTAATTGTCTCTGAAAGATTAGAAATACGTTTTATGGATGTTGTGACGGCATATCTATATGGCTCATTAGACTCTGATATTTATATGAAAATTCCCGAGGGATTCAAAATGCCTAATGCATGCACTCTCTGCAACTTGTTCTCAATAAAGTTGCAAAGATCTTTGTATGGGTTAAAGCAATCCGATTGCATGTGGTATCAACACCTACATGAGTACCTAATTAAAGGAGGGTACAAGAATGATCCCATCTACCCAGCGTGTTTATTAAGAAATTAGAAATCGGATTTGCTATTGTTGTAGTTTATGTCGATGATATGAATTTAATTAGAACTCCAGAAGAGTTAGTTAAGCTGCTGAATATTTGAAAAGGGAGTTTGAAGTTAAAGATTTGGGTAAAACCAAACTTTGTCTTGGTCTAGAGCTTGAGCGTAAAGCTTACATTGAAAGATTACTTAAACGTTTCAACATGGACAAAGCTCACCCATTGAGCACTCCTATGGTTGTGAGGTCTCTAGATCCCCAAAAAGATTTGTTTCATTCTAGAGAATCTAATGAAGAGATACTTGGTCCTAAAGTACCATATGTCAATGCAATTGGGGCTTTGATGTACTTGGCACAATGTACGAGACTAGATATCGCTTTTGCGGTAAATTTATTAACACGTTTTAATTCTGAACCAACTCGGAGACACTAGAAGGGGTTAAACATATTTTTTGTTATCACCGAGGAGCCATAGATTTGGGATTATATTATTCCAAGAATTCCACTACATCTGGTTTAGTTGGATATGCTGATGCTGGATATAGATATGATCCACATAAAACTTGTTTTCAAACTGGTTATTTATTTTGTCATAACGGCATCGCTATTTCTTGGTGTTCTACGAAGCAATCACTAGTAGCTACATCTTTTAACCACTCTGAAATTATTGCTTTATATGAAGTTGGAAAAGAGTGTTGGTTAAGATCCGTTATAATGCATATTCACAATTCTTTTTGTTTAACATCAGTTACAAATTCTCCCATTATAATTTACTAGCAGGTGATAACCGCACATTGCGCGGTTTTTTTAATGCCCACTGTATTGTGTAGAATAGAAACAATTTGAGATCAGAATTATGATATTCTTGGAGAAATAAATCCATAGTGTAATTAAAAAATAAAAAAATGTTTAAAACTTGAAAAAAGAATTATATAATAAGAGTTAATTAATGTAAAAGCAAAATGTGGAAAATATATTCTAATTTGTTCTAAATTTAAATTGCCAAGGATAAAATGTTTCTATCTCATGACTGTTAAAAACAATAATAAGGAAAATATTGTTTATTTGTGGAATGAAAACTAAATAGTCATTTGCTTCAAAAGTATGATCATGTACAAATTAATGGCAATTTACGTGACGGAGGCTATTCAAATACTCTTTGTAGAGGTTGTTCGAATACTATTGTAGAGGCTGTTGAGTTATCTACCTCTGACTATATGATTTAAAACAAAAATAAGACTTCATTTTTGTTGACAAAAAAAAATAAAATAAAAAAGAAAAAAGACTTCATTTGTTGCGCATTCACACAATCAGTAAATATGAAAATGTTGGAGTGCTTGCACAGAGAAAATCAAGAAGGGAGGAGAGTAGACTAACAGCAACGGCATTTGCTACCCTTTTTCATGTCTACTCTGTTGAAGGTTAAAAGTAGAGTAGGATTTTCCATTTGATCAAACCACAAAGAAGCTCCTTTTCTTCTATGAAGCATACCCACAATAGTGAAATCTCACAAACACCCATTAGAAAAAAAATTTTGGTGCCTATTTACATAAAGAAGCAACCAAAAAAACAAAAATGAAAAAATGAAAACCATTCACGAGAAATAGGAGAAACGGAAACAACGGAGAAAATTCAAAAAAAATTGACAAGCACCATAATTCGTAGAATCGAAATTCTATGTAAAATCAATTTGGGGTAATAAGATCGAATCGTAGAATCGTCAAATTCTACAAAAAATACTAAAAAAATTATAATTATTCATATTTTATCACCTACACTAATTTTTCACAAAAATAAGTTAAATACTTATGCTAAATTGTAAAAAATCAACATTATAAAATATATGATATATATGCATTCTGAATTTTGTCAAAATCCTGTTTAACAACAAACATCCATCATTCAATCAGTCAATCATTCATTCAATCATTCAACCACTCTACAAAATAGTAGTAGCACCAAATTTTATTCACTAATGCTGAACTGAAATTTAGCCAAGTACACAAATTCTTGAAACAAATTATTTCAATCAATGGTATAAAAATATACTCTACAAATAAGTAAATGGAAAGACATTGAAAATGCTTTTTGTACATTCTCCTTTACACAAATTCGTAAGATCAGGGTGGGCCGGCCTTAATCAAACTCCCATATGCTTTCTCATTTTGCATATTTTTCTTTGTTCTTTCTTTGATCTATTCCCCATCTGAGTTTTGCAGGGAAATACTGCAAATTCACAACCAAAATGTTCCCAAATTTAGCTTGGAAAAATATAAATTAACAAAAGAAATTATATATTTAACGAAAATGGCTTTCACCTTTTCACTCACAGAGAGGTAGTAAGGCTTCACTTTTTCAACATCAACTCAAACTTTGCTTTTGCTATAAAGATCATATTTGCTGCAAACAATTGTCACAAAATTAAGGTTTAGGTTTTTGAATATATATTGATTTTGAACATACAAAATGGACAGTGAAGGGGGCAGGTACGTACTTGAATATTTTTAGCCACTTGAAACACTCAGGATCCTCTTCATTCATCAAATGAGTATATGCTCCATCTTTGTGCAATGCTGTAGGAAATAACATTTATGAGTTTATTACTTGCGAAATATCATGGATGAGATTCTATGGTTAAAACAAGATCAAGATTGCTTAAGGTAAAAAGAATGATAACAAATGACAGAAAGGGCAGTTGGTGGCAATGTTGTCCTGTTTTTCTTAGCCACCTGCCTAATCGAAAATGTAGCTCAGAATAATTTGCCAACCATGCAAACCAAGAAAGGCAATGAATTTTATTTGAAAAAAATATAGTCAGAATTGATATACAGAAGCATCCAACAAAGACATCAAACCAAAAGAAACGATTTGATCCATCAAACAGTTTGAAGAAACCCCAAAAAGGAGAAAACCAAGTTTGATCCATCAAGCGACGCGCACATATAGGTGCGAGAAAGAAGACAAAATTTGAAGACAAAATCTTCCTATTTAAAATCGATCTCAAAGCTCCTACAAAATCCCTTCAGACTTGGTCTCCTTTGAATAGTATACATTGAAGACAAAATTTAGAGGAAAAAGCGAAAGGAAGAAAGAAAAGAAACATCATCTCAAATCTCAAGTACTACAAGCATCAAACAGGTTTCCAATTCTTGCAAAGCCAAACAAAGACAAATAAAAAAATTTAATCCTGACAAGGACCAAAACAGTTAGAAGAGTACCGAAACATCCATGAAGATAAATATAGGGGTATTTTCTACTATGCGAGAATTAGGTGCCATTTTCTCAAACTTGACTCAGATTGGACAAAAATCAAAGTACTTAGCATTGATTGCACTACGATTAGCATTTAGCAATCAAAATTATATCTTTGTACAAACCCAACCAAAAAGAAAAAAAAAAAAAACTTTTTCCATCAATTAAATTACTCAAATTCAAAGAAAACTACTGGGTTCGATGGAATGGCGAGTGGTGCCTGACGGACTGAGCGAAGCTGCAAAGGAGAAGTCTCAAAATCGCGTTGAGCTGCTGGGTTTGATCTGACTCAAGACTGAAGGATAGAGCGAAGCTTTGAAAGAGAAGACTGAAGAGTGCACTGAAGTGCTTGGCAAAATCGAGTGGCGACTGACGGACTGACCAAAGCTGCGAAGGAGAAGAAGACTGAAGAAGTGAAGAGTGTGACCTGCGAAGGAGAAGAAGTGGAGAACTGGAGATTGAAAACGAGAGCTGCTTTGTTCTTTAATCTTTACACATGAAAACAAAACAAAGTCATTTTGGTTAAATTTTCTGTCGTTTTGTGTTTTTCGTGGGATCGTTCAGAATCGGTGAGATTGTACGATTCTAACAATCCTGACCGATTCTAACAATCCTACCAATGATTCTACATACTGAACAATTCTGTGCGATTCAGGCTCGATTTTGTGTATTTGGATTGTAGATCCGGATCGCGATTTTGATAACCATGACAAGCACTCATGAAGGAACTTGGATAGAAAAAAACATTAAATTAAGAGCGTAAAGATGAGAAGAGAAACAATGGCAATTTAATAACTTCATACACAGAAAAGAAAAACCATTTCAATACAATGACACAGAAATTAGACCAAGAAAATTGAGATTCTGAAAAAAAACAGTAGTTGACTAATTGCATCAGTACTTAAAGGATTTAGTGTTTAAATCAGTAAAATGGAAAAGCCTACCAAATTTACGTATATGAAGTAAATAAGCTTAAATCGAGGTGAAAATTCCAATCACCACATATGGACACAACATACAGTTACAACATTCAAAGAACAATGGGTTGTACCTAAGAGTGATGATCCACTACATAAAAAGACATTTCCTCTTGGAATTTGCAGAAGAAAGAGCAGTTGTAGCTCCTACACCTTGTATTGTTGCAGCCATTCACTGCTCAAAATTAAACATTAAACGTCAACATCATGAAAGAAAATAAGCAATTTTCAGTTTTTTTTGCCTTAAATTTTCATAATTTAAAAAGGGAAAACTGAATATCATTATGGCTTAAATAAGGGGGGAAAAGGGAAAATAGATGGATAGAGTAAATGACATACAACATTCACGCATCCTACCACAAATGCAATAGTGTAACAGAAGTTTCAAAGCTTAAAAAGTCTCTCCACTACATGCCCCTTGCTCTCTCATTTTATGCAAAAATAAACCACAAATATCAAAAAAGAACACAACTTTCCAAACAAATACACCTAAAGATTAGTTGTTTGTTATTAAACTTGAATAAAAAGCAAAGTAAAATATGAATATAAATGCACAGTTCATTAACCATTAAATAAGCCGTTATGTATTGCCAACAAACATCAATGATGAGCGAAAATGAAAATAGAGAGGCACAAAGATCTATTTACATTGAGCAAAACACATGTTAGACCTCAAAGTCAACAAACGAAACCTAAAGTTTGTGAAGGCATAACTGAAAAGTTTTTTTTTTTATTTCCCCACCTCGAAGAATCACACGATGATAGGCTCAAATTACTAAGTATGTATTGAATAAATATTCAACTATAGAGCATAGGAAAATAAAATGAAGTTTGGGGGTTCAAAATTGGCCCAATTGCCATGTTATTTCAGCTACAATTTTCTAATTCAATCCAACCCACGCATCCTGTCATACAAACGCATCAAGCAACTTCAGTATCAGATCGTCAAACTCTAAAAAAAATCAGATTCTTGGTATTTAATTGGAAACTGTAGTTAACCAGAAGCATATTCAAATCACAGTGGATTTTATAAAGATTAACAGAGTATGCACTCATTAATAACCAGATTTCCACACGACAAAAAAAGCTTAAGTGAGAAAAATAAGACCTTCAAATGGCGTCCGATCTTTCACAGGAATGTGCAGGCACCATTCCTCAAAAACCCTGCAAAACGTATTATTCCATCACTAATCCATTCTACTTTAAAATAAGAAAACCACAGGCACTCATTTATAGGCACAAGTTTCTATAACTCTTTGAATTTAGCTAAGGTTGATCAGTGTCCTACATGGATCAGAAATATCCTAAATACACAGTACATATATCAAAAGGCATGAAAAGGATCTCTATACTTTTGATTCCACACTGCGAAGGTAACAACTTCACGGACCAAGTTCATCCCGTGATAATACGAAGGCAGCTTTTTAAGAACTATTTTATGGCTTCTAATTCAAAAACAGATCAAACACTTACCCGCAAGTCTAAAACACTTACCCGCAAGTCTAAACACTTCGGCAACTATATTAACACTAAGGTAAGCGAAAAAAATATGATAACTCTTTTGGATTGTAGCGAATGGTACACCAACTTAGATTCAACTGATATGAAATTAAATAACAGCAAAACAATTGTGACAACTTTTCGCAACCTAAA
Organism: Gynochthodes officinalis; assembly: GCA_020080225.1. NCBI lineage: Eukaryota > Viridiplantae > Streptophyta > Magnoliopsida > Gentianales > Rubiaceae > Gynochthodes > Gynochthodes officinalis. The sequence goes on along the minus strand of CM034621.1, from coordinate 13,375,038 downwards.
TTCAAACCACCCAAGTTCCTCCATTCGATGCCTCATATGTTTTTAGCGCATTGCATTTGCGAGTAAACCTCAAATGCATTTTCCTATGAAAGAAATCGTCACCTACTTGGGCGAGAAAATATGGTACCCTTTGAACATAATATTCATCAACGAAAGAACAGAGAACTATCTTTAATCGGAGTTTTCTTCCATTTACTAGGAAAACCAAAACTATTTAAGCCTGAGCATAAGAAGAAGTTCAGGAATTCAACAATGATACAAAATGACAGATAAAGCTTGAATACTAAACTTGATTCTAAGGAATTCATTCACGAGCAAGAAAATCAGAAAATGAAAGCTGCGAATACTAATTTCTTGTTAGAATACGATGCCTTTGTCACAACCAAACTAACTACCAAGAATTATATATAACCGACACTTACTTTCCAAGAGCTTTGTGATGCAATACGAGCCCCAATCCAAGGCCATCCATTCCTGCACATGATTAAATCAATTTTATAATTGAGTTTCCGGAACTCGGAAATGCCAGTGCAACACTTCCACATATAGAAACTAAAGCTTGCATTGAATTTATGATTCTGCATAAACAAAGAAACTCGTAAGTCAAGGAAACTGGGAAGTCAAGGAAATTTCCTTGGAATTCGGAAAAAGACCGGATTTTTTACAGTCTACCTCCGCGCGCAACTGGGAATAATTAGAGAACAATCTAGAGAAGGCGAGACAGAGAAGAGGGCAGACCCGAAGAGTGTGGACGGTCGTTTGCCGGAGAAAATGCTCGAGCGATTCCACAAACAAGTTCAAGCCCCGGATCGGCGGAACATACAAAGTCAGCGGCATCGAAAAAGAAAAACAAATCTGGTCACATATATAATCACATAACACCAGCCCAAAAAAAAAAAAAAGAACATTGCTTTCCTTCGACGGAGGCTCTAGCCGGTGAACAGGACTGAATCCAACACAGGGCTGAAAATGCAAGAAAACGGACTGATTCTCAACTCCACAAAACTGCAAAAAAAAAGAAAAAGAAAAAAAAGAACAGATCTGGTCAGATCCGAAGGAAAAAGAAAAGCTTCCTGCACAATGAGTGACATGACCACATTTTCCTTGTACAAAACTGGTGGATGATGAGGACGTAAATGATCAAACTGGCGGCAGGAAAGGGTAAAAACCCTAGACAGGAAAGAAAAAAAGGTGAAGAAGGTGAAAAGAACGACGCGGCAGCAGGAAAATCGGTGAAAACCGACGATTTAGGGATGAGAGGGAAGACACGTAGATGCCACACGTCCTATTTCAGCCACCGTGGAAGGCCAAAGCCGCGCATGGCGCGGGTAATCTTTGTCCACGTGTCTTCACCCAGTAGTTTCTGTTCACGCTTTATTAATATAGTTAATGAAGATAATATTGCTTGTGTTGCACAAGTTAAAGGAGGATATATCAAAAGTGATAGGACCACGCATGTCTCACCGAAATTTTTCTATGCTCACGAACTCCAAGAAAGTCAACAAATTGATATTAAACAGATTTAATCCATAAAGAATCTTGCAGATCTTTTTACCAAATCATTGCCAACGTCAACTTTTGAGAAATTAGTATATAGCATTGGTATACAACGAGTTCACAAGATGTAAGATTGACTAGCCCTAGCAGTGGCTATATAACTCATTTGAGGGGGAGATATTATAAACTATGCATTGCACTTTTTTTTTTCCTTCTGATCGGTTTTTTCCCATAGGGTTTTTCCTACTTAAGGTTTTTAACAAGGCAATTAATGCATCCATAAAAGAGAGAGATCATTAAATTTGTGCTTTGTACTCTTTTTGCCTTTTATCCGGTTTTTGTCCCACTAGGTTTTTCCAACTTAAGGTTTTTAATGAGGCAGTATCATGCACATTCGTAAAATAATATATGCAATAAGTATTCAAATGGGAGTGTTATGAAATACATGAATGAATATTCATTATATTCATCCTATCTAATGGATTTACTCATCCCTATTTAATGTATGAACTTATCCTTATCTAATATATGTACTTATTCCTATCTAATGTATGTATTTATCTCTATCCAATGTATATATTTATCCAAATACATTAATAAGTACATCCTTGCTCTCCTATAAATAGGAGTATAGTTTAGTCATTTGAAGGTGTGAAGAAAAGTGGAAGTAAAAATTTCTCCTCTAATTTTCCCTACTATCTGTGGTGTCTTTCTACTTTCTCTACTTAATCTCTTCATTCTCTCTATTATATAACGCTATATTTTACAATAAACTTTAAAATATTTGTAATTTAGTTCTATAAAAAAATTGAGTTTTTATGGAAGGGTTTTAAATCCATATATTAAACATGTATGTAGAACATCTACCACGTGATCTAAAGAAACACTATTAAAAAAAAATTGAATTTGTTTGATATTTTTTGTAATTTAAATAATAGCATATCAATATGTTATGATACTTAGAGTGACCATATGAATTTTAAATAACCAAATAACAAGGTCTGAACTCAACAAATTATAAAATCTAATCATATAAATAAAATATAACAAAAAATTTAAAACATACAAATACAATTTAAATTAACATAACAAAATCATAATTATTATTTAATAATAAATTAATATTTTAATTAATATTAATAAAATAATATATTACTTATATATATAAATAATATAATTATTAAAATTTAAATATATATTATATAAATAAAATTTAAGCCCGGGCAAGTAACCATATCAGTAGTAGAGGTAAGTGCTATCCCTGCCACCGTCGCCTTGTATGCATAGTTTTTTTTTTTCCCTAAAACTATAAAAATTTTATATCATTATGAAAATATACTAGATTTAATAAAAAAAGACTAATTGATCTTCATGATTTTACATTGGTAAATGTACAAAATTTAGCCAAAAAGAGACTAATTGTATGCATAGTTGAAAAGTTCAATCATCAAATAATTTAGGAATTAACGGGTGAATCAGGGGGGGAAAAAAAACAGAAAAAACAAAACAAAAAACAAAATTGAAACGTCACTAAAGTCCAATAATACTGTAGCACACATCCTCTTGCATGCCCCCAATGTCAAACAAACCACGACCATTAACAAAATCCAGAAAGATGAATTGAACTTTAAACAAACCACCACTAACAAAATCCACAAAAATGCATTGAACTTTAAAATATAAAGTATTATCCAAGGTTAAATAATCGACTCTCAGGACTTTCGAACCTACTACAAATTGTCTTAGAAATGCCTCAGCAAGTACACAAACACTAGCAAAGCTCTATAACAAGCCATATCATTCCGTGCCGCAATTCTGCCAATGTTTTATGAAATTCTACCCACGCAGGTTCAACAAACAGCTATACACAAAAGTAGACTCCTCCAAAATAACTGACAAAGCGTCTTTAGTGCATGCACCGAACCTATAAGTCACCTCAGCCTTGGCAAGTATGGAGGAGCCATCAGAATCAGCTGATGCAGGATCAGAAGGAATGGACTCCAACTATTGAGAAAAATTTTCTTTGCTGCAATCCTGGGACCAATATAACAAACAAAAATGAGAACATTACTGGTAAACATGCTACATTTGATCTGAGACTGCAGCATGTACCTGCAGCACCCACGGACCCTAAATAAGAGGTTTTTGCAACCTCATCAGATGCTGCAATGAATATTGTAAGATGATAGATTCGCCTAAAACAAAAGGCAAACAAGAAGAGGTACAAAATAACAAATGTTCTTCCCCCTTCTTTCAAAGTAATGTGGACTACTACTTGATGAGAAGAGACCAAGAGGTACATATCGTACCATTACAAATTGTGCACCATCTTATCTGAACTACAGTTCACAAAAATGCAAACTATCCAGAGACCCCAATATCTCAAACTGGATAGCTACATTCACTTGATTTTAGAACTAAGTAGAACTTGAAGGCTTGTCCAACGACCAGAATTGTCATCAGAAATTATGAGATCTACCTCTTTCCAGCTCCCCTACAGCATTCCTGATTTCCTAAATCCAAGTTGTATGGAGGACTTGCACGGTTGTAGACATTCCCCTATCAAATTTGGAATAAAACAAAAAAATAAGAGTTTTCAATTAATGGCTGAAGAGAATGGACCAGATCTCAACAACAAAAAATTAAGAGATTCTAAGAAATAAGATATTTGGAATTGTTAAGTCTTACTGCTGGCATAACAGTTGCAGAGTTCCCTTGTTTGTCAGATGAGTGAACCACATTGGGGAGATGGATTGAGTCTGTCAGACGAGGATAAGAACCTGGAAAATTAGCACGATGCTGAAATAGACTCAAGTCACTGTTAATATCATAGCGTGTGCATAAGCTTCCAGTTGAGATATGTTCACATCTGCTGACATTGCAAGGTCTGTGTAGGCCATTTGATTGTATTTCTCCAATTCCACATGATTCAGCCGACAAGTTCAATGGAACATTAAGGTCATCAAGTTCTAAAATATCAGAGAAACTAAGTCCACCCCTATTGAGGTCGGCCAAGTTATCCAGGTCTTCTAGACCACTGAATGGATCACTCCCATCTAAATTAGGGACTGTCTGAATCTCTCTCCCTTGATCAAGATGAGCAACCTTCATTTGCCAAATTACAACCACTTAGCCAGCATTACTAAAAAATTCCAAATACACAGTTTATACAAACCAAACCCTACTACAGGGAATTTTGAATAATTGCAGTTCAACATTTATGAACATACTGGAAAATATTATTACCCAGAGGACAACTAAACAACAAAACCCACAAGCAATTTCCTCTCATAAAAGTCATTATGCAGTTAGTGCTTAGAACTAGAGTGAATCTAAGATCACCAAGACTGAAAGCAAAGGTGAATCAAACCAAAATTCTCTCAAAACTTTGGCATTCACTCTAAAAGATTTCATTTGCGCACATTTCTTTTCATTGGACAAAAATTGCACTTTCAGTAAAACACATACACCTTGATATAACACACTACAAATGTATCACAACCACACGAGAATGTGGGAAAAGGTTGATTTAGGAAACAAAAAACCCACAATTAGGAGACAGGTAATTTGTAAATTCCCAAGGACAATTTTGTTTATTTGTTCTTTTCATTAATGATCAGTCCCCAACTTTTTATGTGCACCAAAAAATAAAATAAAAACAACAAGAAAGATTAAAAAAACCTACATAAACTGAGACAAAGATTATCTTCTTGAATTGAGATTTCATGTATAACTTCAATATTTAATATGTAATATCATTAAAACAATCACTATAAAATTCAGTTATAGTTCAACTTGCTAGTAAAAATAGTAAACTGACTGATGTACCAGTAATCCAAAATCTGATTTGTCCCAAACAATAAAATTAAAATAAATAACAAAAGAAGTTATGCATACAAGTACTTATAGTATTTAGGTTTTCAATGCTAGGCCCATTGCTCTTGTACAGTAACACCAACCCAAAGCAGTTCATTGTTGATATGGTCTACATTCATAAGTTTGAAATTGTCGAAACAATAGCAATTTTACTTCTGATTATGCATTTATCCAAGACCTGAAGATCGAACTTGAATCCTATCAAAAGCTCAAGTTCTATCACAACTAGGTGAAAAATAAAATTACTTCTATCTAATCATTCGCTCATCATAATAACTAATTTATTACCAAAAACACGTAGTTTATAGTTCAGAATAAACAGCTATCAAAGCTATTGTTCAAGCAATATTTTAGCATGAGGAAGCCCCCAAGATAAACAACCCAAATTCAAAATGGCAGCATCCAAATCAACACACAAACTCATCACTTACAATCTCACCCAGAATGAAAGTTTATGTGATGGTATTGTTCCAAAGATATCTTTCAGACTCCACTTTCAACTAAAAACCGAGAAGAGAAAAGGAAGGTAAACACCCAAGTCTATGTATGGATTGTAACTGAGAAACAAGAAAAAGGCAAAGAAAATCTGGAAATTCTGGTTCAAACCCTTCCTTAGTGGCTAAGTGATGGACAAATTATTGTTCAAATGTATAACAAAAATCCAAGGAATAACAACTGAGCATCATGGAAAATGATTAGAGAAACACTGTTGTATCATACTACCAATAACATCAACAAACAGTAGGCATACCTCGTTATTTGCATCCCCAAAGAGAAGTACAGGGACATCATCCGAGAAAGAAGCAAGCAAATGAATAATGTCATCATTTTGTGTATCACGTATCATACCATGGGCAGAATGGTTAGTTGAAGATACCCCTGCTTGATTAGTTGATCCTGCTTGATTAATTGCAGGATCAACTAATCTTGTCACTGCAGAACTACTCTGACCATCCAACAGCACCTCATCCATGGAAGGCCGAACCACAGATGGGCCAGGTTCAGTTATAGACAATCCAGATGAGTGGCCTAGATCAACTATACTCAATGCAGGTGAAGAGTTCTGATTTTTCTGCAGCTTAAGTGGTAGAGAAGACGGGCCATCAGGTGACAAAGAATCAGCTGGAAGTTCGGAATCGTCACCCCAGTCCTCCTCTTGAAAAGGAGCTCCATATTGTGCACCATTTTTGGGCCTGGTCCATTTTTATGGAAGAGTTTACACAACACGTATGCATCCTGCAAGACACGGCAAAAAGCAATATGGGCTTGAATCAGATTGAAAAGGATAGTCCAACAGCTAATGACATTGGTCGTCACAAGAGAACACAAAAAAAAATATGCGAAGAATATGATGTTTCAACCTCTGTGCTCATCAGCCAGCTCATGTCAACATAAAGTATCCAAAGGCCAATCAGGAGTTCAAGAGTTCTATATACACGTAATCATTGTTCAAGGTAGGAAAAAGCATTCAATTTGGTATCCTCTCAATTAAAATAAGGGAAAGTAAGCATAAGAGAGAATTTTGTGGGAAAACATTGTTATTGTTATAAAATGGCAACTCAAAAAACTGGGGAGAAAAAAAATCCCTTTTCTCAAGCAGTAGAATTTAATTAAATTGAAGTATGACCACATACCTGAGCAACTCCCTTCTCTGCCAAGCTTTTGTCTTCAATCCTGTACTCATAGATGACCCAATCAGTTCTCTTCCCACGTGGTGCACTGCCTTCGTGGAAAACCAAGGTCCTAACCATTCCAACACCATTGCCATTGTAATGAACAGGTCTATCTTTTCCTGTTGTTTTCCAGTAACCAGTTTCAGTTGCACGGTTCATTCTAACCCCAGATGCATACTTCTTCTCTCTTGGGCAGAAGAAGTACCACTCGAGATCCTTGCTTTTCAAGCAAGACTTATCTGATCAAGAAATCAAACCATTGAGAAAATTTTCACACAAAGTAGATCAGGGGATCAAGAGAACAAAAAAATAAGAAGAGAACAAATTATTTATCACGCGAACACCAGAACTAGTCACATATTGGCAGGATTTGTATCATGCATTTCAAGTATTAAATGATGATATAATCTCATATAAAATTGGAATCACAATACAGAACAGTGTAGCAGCAAGAAACCTGGAAGATCCCCGGGAGAGAACTTATAAATGTTGAGCTCTGTGATGGCTTCAAAAAGAAGTTTCCTTCCCATTACCTTCCGCTTCAGGTAGTACATCACCAGTTCCACATCAGTCGGGTGAAATCGAAATCCAGGAGGAAGCGATGCCCTCCCCATCATGAAGGAAAACAGTTATGACCCAAGAGTCCAATTGCTTACAACAGTACCACAGCTCTTTCACGTAACAATATTGTCTTTAGTTGCAATATTTCAGGGGGGGTAACAAGGAACAAGATGAATTCAAGAAGAGAAAATAAAAAAGTATATCTACACCAAAAACTCCCAAAAACCACCCTCCTCCCCACCAAAACTAACTCAGCCAATGTCAAGTCCAATGCCGAAAGCAGATCTTCCGAGAGCACCAAAGTCTTCCCCGGTTCATAAAACAGAGAGCGCCCCAGACAAACAAATGATACTTGTTACAGGAACCAAAAGACATCTGGTGCACAACTCAAAGCCTATACACCCAACAGCATCATCAGCTATGCAAAACCAAAAATAATAATAATAAAAAAAAAATTAATTTTAAAAAAAAGCATATTCAAACAGCGTTCAACTATCTATTAGGACAGAAATTAATTAAACTAACACAAGTTTACAAATACTATCTATTCGGACAGAAATTAATTGAACTAACACAAGTTTACAAATAAAAAGAGCCACGTTATTTTACCTTAACATGATGCAAGCCCTAAAGTGAAGTAAAAATAAAACACTCCTAAAAAACACAGCCACTAAATTCTTAAGATGTTACATCACTCGAAGTAGGTAAGGCATTAAAAAAAGGCAACTTCACCAATCTCACCAAAGTAACTCAAGTCCACAGCAAAGCGAGGAATACGAAAAAAAATTCCAACAGATAAAATATATTTATTATAACATAAAAATGTACAAAGCCCATATAGTTCTGGCAACAGAACATCTCCACCCAGTAAAACCATACAAATTTTCAGCAAAATATTGCAAAGCACAAAGAAAAATTAAGCATCACAGGCAGTTCACCAATATTAAGACACCCCAGTTTTATCGCCATATCGCCAAACCCCAACCAACAAAATCCCATTTCTCAACTAATAAAAAAAATAGTGAATACCCCAACCATATCATCAATTGGATTCAAGAAAACACCAGAACCCACTCCAACCCGTTCAGAAAAAAAAAAAAATCATCAAACAAAACATTAACGGAATCACAGTCTCCCAATTGTATACACGCATCTTAACAAAACCCTAGAAATCCATCGATAAAAAACAAAAAAATAAAACATATATCCAAAAATCGATGCTGAAAACCGATATTTATCACTAAAAAATAAAAAATCTGGAATGAAAATCCAAAGTAAAAGTCTCACCCGAAAAACTGGAAAAGTCTGGGAAAGGAACAGGAAAAGATCAGGGAGCGGAAGCACGAGAATTTATACAGAAAATTGAAAAGAGCGTAAGGAGAATGGACGAGCAGAGTAATGGAATGAGAAAACGCGGTGAGGAGAACGGAGAAAGAGAGTAAAATTGTGGGGGAAGAGGGTTTATATAGAAAATCAGATGAAGAGTGGGGTTTGTGTGTGTATGAATGGTGTATTGTTGTGTCGGAGGGAAGCTTCAGAAGCACTCTTCCCATAGCTTATTTCCCAAATTACGTTTTTTCTCCCTTTTAACCCTTCCCCTTTTTTCGAGTACTAGCAGGCACTTTCCGCGCAATGCGCGGTTTTTTGAGTACCCACTATATTGTGAAGTATATTAAAAAATGAAGGATAAAATTAAAAAACGTTGACAAAATAAAATTACAATATCATAAAAAGGAAGAAATATTCGATAGGGAGAAAGGAAATTACATAGTAGGAGTTAATTAATATAGAACAGAAATAGAGTAAACATATTCTAATTTATTTTAAATTTAAATTGCCAGGGATATAGTTTTTCTATCTCATGACTGTTAAAAATAATAACAGCGAAAATATTTTCTATTTGTGGTATGAAAACTAAATAGTCATTCTCTTCCAAATTATGATTTTCTACGAACTGATGCCAATTTCGACGAAGTGAAGAACGGCTTACAGTGATGTCATATACTCGATTCCCAGATTTCAAATGAATGTCACACTGTTTTGCTTCTTCCAAATAAAAATTTGAATATTTTGGAATAATTTATGTGACAACAAGAAAATTGTATGAAGTTAGTAAAACAAAAAAACGTAAATAAATTTGTAGAATAAATTTGCAAAATAAGGAACAAATTGTAATATTACCAATCTAAAAGTATCTGATGTTGTAAACTGCTGGAAGAAAGAATAGTGTTGAGTTGAAATGAACTTTTGGAATGGATGTAGTGAAGATGACAGGATATTATGTTGAAGATTCGTTGTTTTGAAGACTAGAAATAATACATAGAGTTCATTATGACATTACAGATTATTTAATTAAAACAAAAAATGTATTATGTTAAATAAACAAACCTTGTTTTGGCAATATAGGTAATGGCACTGTCCATGGCATCATGATTTCGCCCTTGAAATTATTGAACGTAAGACAATCAAATTTGTTATTTCCACGAAATCTTAATAAGATTGAACAGTCTTGATTGAGTAAATTATCATCAAAGAATTCAGTCTAGCCAAATGTGAAAACATGTTGATTGATTGTTAACTTCCATTGCAGTTGTCCTTGTTGGATTATGATTTCATCCTTATCGGCAAAAATTTGGATAGCATAGAGACCTATTGGGACAGCCTATAAAAAAGGACAAAAGTTTTTTTATTGTGTTGAATGCAATAACAAGTAATTGTTGCAGCAAATATAAAAGGAAAATTTATAAAGATATAAAGTTGAACCTGATTCTCTCTTTGAAGGGATTTGAAGAATAAGCAACATGGCTTTTCATTTGTACCTTTGAAAGGTGAGTAAAAAAATTAGAAAGAACAATATGAAATTATGTTATTTGTATGAAAAGTATCATATGAAAAAAGTATGAAGGAAATTGATAAAATTACCTTGTAATTGAAATAGCATTGGATTAGCAAGTAATACATTTTGCATCCAATCTTGAATTGATTTTTCTGATTGTGCATTTGGATATCCAATGTATTTAAATATCGTTGGATAAGAGACGAAAAAATTATAACATATTCGATAATTGATCTGATTGTCTTGCACATATGTTAAAGTGCCAGCATGTACACGTGTATGGAAGTGAGTAACAAAATAAAATTTTCGGTCATGACCATTTTGTTTGGTCAACCATTTTGTAAATGGATTATTTGTCGTTGTCATCACCTATAAAAATAAGAAATTGAATAAAATAGCTTATTTTAAAAAAATCAATACTGAAACTAAGAAAGCAATAGAAATTGGAGTAGGAAAATGAAGTACAACCAATCTTATTGCTAGTAATTATAGACAAAAAATCAGCTAAACAAGCGGTATTTTAGCTTATTTGCAATTGGTAGCATTTGATTGCAGGAACATGAAGTACAACATAAAAAAAGGAATAGGAAAATGAAGTAGCATTTGGTAGCATTTTATTTGCAATTACTACTATTTTAGCTTATTTGCAATTTGCAATTGGTAGCATTTGACAATTTTTTTCAGTTGATTGCAAAAGTCAGCATTAAAATGCATAAATCAATCCGTTTCTTGTGGGAAAAATGTGTACAGCTTTAAAAAACAGAAATGCAGGTAGAGAAATGTTTTTTGAGCATACTGCAAATGGCAGCATTAATGCATGAAAGTGGAGTATATAATTGTAAGAATCAGTAGGAAAATGAAGGACAACAAATGTTATTGCAACTGCTTTGAAAATGCCAATAGAACATGGTCAAAATGCACAAATCATTACAACAACGAAGGGATTAACCACAAATCATTGGCAAGGGATTAACCACAAACAAACAAAAGAATCAAGTTAGGGTTTGTCAAAATGAAAACAGAAATAATAGAAATTGCAAAAAGGGTAGTCAGATTCGAAGAAGACAAACAAGAAATGGCGAAATTTCGGTTGAAGAAGTGGTGAATTTGAAAATAATAGAAATTGCAAAAAGGGCAATCAGATTTGGAAGAAAACGGCGAAGATATGGTGCAGAAAATTTGACCAACATGAGAACAAGCATCAAACACAAATCTGAAGTTTCATAACATGGAAAAGCAATCTCTAAAAAACGAAAGGGAAGATCTGGTAACATATATAATCCGAAATGCAGGTAAAGAATACAATTGTTCCATATTATGATTTTCTATATGGAAGCTGAATCATGACTACTGTACTAAATGCCTATTAGCATGAAGTTATGTACTTCTGTTGATAAAAAGCAGAATTTTTTCTTTCACAGAAAAGCACATGTCAGTGCTGGGTAGAGATAAAGAGCATACATGGCCATCAAGAAAAAAGGGGAAAAATTATTAAAATGTTCTCATCGCTTATAAGAGTCCTAGGATGGTATCCTACAAGCTCTCTTTGAAAGATCAAAACCTTTAAGATCTTTGAATTAATGCGCTTAAATTAATAGATATCTGAGGCACAAGAAAGTAGGTAAATAATTTTAGATATGTCATTTGGATAGAAATGACATACATACCATTCAGAGATGTCATTTGAGATAGAAATGCGGTAAAGAATTGTTATTTCAAGATATCGCAAATGGCAGCATTAAAATGCACCCATTAATGCAATTTTTTGCGAGAAAATGGAGTATAGAATTGTAAAAATCAGTAAGAAAATGGAGGACAGTGAATGTTGTTGCAGTTGCTTTGAAAATAACAACAAAACATAGTAAAAATGCACAAAGCATTACAAGGTTGCATAAAACGTATCCATACATACCATTATATGTAAATAGCATACATAAACTCAGGAAAATGTATCCATAGTAAAAGTTGTCAATATCGATAATATTGAAAGCAATATTATTGTAAATTTCAGCATACATAAATTCGACATCATTACAAAGGGAAGGCATTTCTTTCAAATGACGTAGCAAATCACCGAAAAAAACCGCTTCTCTATCTTATGTACATTAACAGTGTGTATTTATTCAGCCTATTTGAAGAGTGAAGAGCAGACAGTGCCAAAACTAATGTAGTCACTTGATAAATTGAAAAACTGGTAGGGGAGTCTCTGTTCAAACACCCTGAACTTCATAGAATCAAGAAATATAGCTGAAAGTGCATCCAGATATCGCAAAGTCCACAAGTATGTGCAGAAAATTTGACCAACATTAGAACAAGCATCAAACACAAATCTGAAGTTTCATAACATGCAAAAGCAATCTCTAAAAAACAGAAGAGAGAAGAAGAGTCATTTTACCTTTTGAAGAGCGGTCAGATGATCGGTTCCCAAGATGCATTGGCAATCAATTTGTATTCAATGTACATACAATAAGGAAATAAAAAAAGGTTAGAGTACAGCAAGTAGAAACAAAGAATATGCAGTTCAAGAGGACTACACTAACCACATTTCTATCCTACACAAAGGAAAAGTATTGCTACTTAACTTATATTCGATTTTGATCACACCATCAGCAGTATTATCAGTCTTTATTTTTTAACTATCAACAGTACTTATACAAATATCTTAAGTAGTAATATGTTAACAGCTCAACCCAAATAATAGCACGTATTAATTGTTTAAAGTAAAAATGAAAGGCAGTAAGAAGCATGAGGATTTAACTTTGAATGATAACAAAAAACAACAAACAGGAAAATGGATGAATGAATGTTAGACAGTGCACGTATGTTTCTAACCATGAAATAAATAAAGGCATCAGTAAGTTAACAAGAAACAGAATCTTTTGATGGAAGATATGATTGACTAATCAATCCAATGCAGTGGAGTTGTAACAGGTTACTTCTGAGTTTCTGTTCGCAGGTTTAAAAAAAAATAGAAGGTGAAGTTACAAGCTAGGAAGAAGGATACCGTTGACTAATAAAACCAATGCAGTGGAGTACTAACAGAGAACTTCTGACTTCTTGTTTGGGAGGAAAAAAGGAAGCAAAAAACTTAAGTTACAAGGTAAGACATTACTTCTGAGCTTTTGTTTTTGGGGAAAAAAACCAACTGAAGTTGAAGTCACAAGCTAAAAAGGAGTATTTTTTAGAAAGAAAGCAGTGGAAGATAGAAAGGGAAATATATGACCTGCGTGCAGTATTTGTTGTATAGCACTACAATTAATGGCATGGTTCTACTTATAAGAATACTTGTACAATGTGCTTGATGGTGATGTGACGTCTTTTTACTTTTACAGCTGTGTTTCAGTTGTCAACTCAAACTGGGCAGTCACATGGGTATGTTAAAGAAAAAGCTGCAGAAACAGAAGTTGCAATTTTGCCTTGGGAATAATGAACACAAATAGCAATGTTTACATTGGAAAACGGATCTGGAAACAACAATCTCTGTTGCATAATATTAAAATCTGAATGATGTTATCTTAGGCTGAATGTGGTGGTACAATAATATATATGTAGAGCATGGGAAAAAACAGTATATGATTCAGATAATATTGAGATTATTTGCAAGGCAGGAAGTATTTTTTTTAAGAATTTACTGGTTTTTGTCTTTAGATCACACACAAGAAGAGACAAACATTGGCTGGTATTGTCAAGTATTAGACATGCATAGATAAAACGTGTTTGACAAACACAAGAAGTAAAAGTAGTAATTGGCAAAAAATATCTAAAACAGCAAAGACACAACAGGTGCAGACCATTTACAAAAGGTGCAGACCATTTAATATGAAATTTAATTCTTATAAATATAATAATAAATATACATAGTGGAGTGTCTTGAAGTTTACATACATGTATATATATATACACCCATATATAGAGAGAGAGAGAGAGAGAAATATATAAGAACTCACCCTTTCAAGTGAAGTATTTTGAGTATAGAGATTGCCTCCACTACGATACAGGCGACCATACTTGGTGACATCCTGTTGCATATGCTAAGCATTAATCCAAGCACTTAAAACATTATGCGAATTGGAGAACAGAGAGAGAGAAACAACTTAATCAAACTATTTTCAAATGATTACATATCAAATGCACTTTTGATATGCAATTAGCATATCAGCATCTTACGATTGGCCTCAGGAATTCCAAACACCCCAAAGACTGGGTCCAAGTATGTTCATAACCTGAAAGCAGAACGATTAGCATAAATAGTAGGAAATCCTTGAACAAAAGCAACATAGCCACGCTCACCAGGATGTAAAAATCTGCTTGACGACCTTTGTAGTGAACCCAAGGGATCCGATAAAATCCATTTAAGCTGCCATTCATTCAAAAGTAAGAAAAAGAAACAGAAATCGTTTTTTAATATAAGATATTAATATAGAGAAAACAAAACCAGTTGCATGGAAAAATTTCAAAATTAACAGTGAGGAGCTTACTTGTACAGCTGCCATTCATAAAGAGGGCCATAGTTGCAGCCCTTGCTGTGAAGGTGTTCAAACTTGAATGCAACCTGAGAAGGGAATTTATTTCAGATGTCAAAAGATACATAAGAAGAATCCCTATATTTGGCCACAAGGAACAAAATCAAACCTCTACTGCATGAAGTCCTGTTCTTTCGTGCCACCACTAACCCGTTGGGAAACATAGACTTGGCGAAAAGCAAACCTTTTTTCAGCATAATGTAGACACAAATACTGGTAAACAAATGTGATCAGAAGGTAAATATTCAAACTGATGCAACACCGAAACGCAATTTTGTACAGAAAAGAAAAGTTGAACTTTCTGTTAAAATGCATGGAGATAGTTGGAAGGAGCAAAAGTAAATTTGCCTTTCACATAGATGCCTCTAAAAAAAACAAAATGGATGATTTAATAGAAACAGGTGGATAACAGCAACCAGGTCAATTTCATACACATGACACTTTTCAGAACAATTAACATTAGGCTGCAGCAGGACACTTAGAAATCTCACAAAGATAGCAACAAATTGGTTTCCTACAAGTTTTTCTATTTTTTATGTGATGTACTCAGAAAACTAACTGCCTACCATTCAGTTTTCATAAGTACATCCATAAGCAAAAAGACAAGCAAAACGATAGAGCAGTCCCAAAATACAAAACGCTGAAATACATATTTCCAAAATGTCCAGAGTAGAAACAAGCTAATCTATTTTCTGTTTTTTCTTGGTGGCATTGGCAGGGTCTTTGGTATCCAAATTAACTTCTTCTTCTGATGGCACAAGCTTGTCAAGAAGGCAAAGCGGGCTTTTGGTGAAGATTTGCCGCAAGTTGCCACTGTAGGGAAAAATAAGGGATGAAAAGTACAACCGGATTTGTAATATGTTCCAAGGTATAGATATATTGAAATTTAGACATAATAATTCATTGAAACAAGACCTTGATCGTGACATCGCTCGACCTCAAGAACATTCGCAGATGTTACTTTTGAAGCACTTGCACTTGGTACTGCTTTGGATTGATGAGTAAACCTGACCTTCATGAAATTCGGCATAGGAAGTGATGGTGTAGCGCTGTCTACCATCTGGAGTCTTAAGTTTGATTGGCCTAATCTGCACCAAGAACAATTTGGATTGCAAATCTTTGTGAACTTCCTGTAACGGAAGTTCAGTGTTCTAGCAAAAAAGAAAACAAAATAGTTAATGCTGATGCATTCGCAACTGTGGAAGAATAGCAAATAAAATCATAATGTAAACAGGTAGTTTGGCAGTAGGAATGACCTTGTTTGCATATTCCATGACTTCACTTGCTGAAAATGTTAATAATTTTTCAGCTAGATTTCCAAATATAGAGGCTGTAATAATACCACTATCATCAATCACATCAACCTCAAACCTACACCTATTTACAAACCAATAATCAGTTAGGCTACGATACAATCAAATTAAAACAAAGCTAAAAAAGGAATAAGACATAAATTTACCTGGGTTCTGCCATCTGCTGTGATTCACACAAGTTACAAGTGTATTATTCATGTTGAAGTGCAGATGTTGATTGGAAGCATTTGGGACAAGCCATGTACCAATACTTTTGGCAGATATTTTTGAGGGAAAGTTGTGCCTTGACAAGTACATTCTGCAAAAAAGATTGCAGTAAGTTAGGAGCAACCAACAGTAAAGCATACACGGAAAAATACATACTTGTTTTGATAATCAGTGAAGGAAAACTAAATACCTTGGCTAATGGTGTTATGTTAGCAACAAGACAAGTTTTCTTGTACGACTCTATAGATATCTCTGGAGGATTCTTGAAATAAGTCTTGTTGATGACAAAGTCAGACAGCATCTCCTTGTTTCTGTCAGCCCTGGTGCATAGCAAAATACCCTTTTCAGTAAGACTGAAAATAAAATGACTAACGCTATAAATTAATATAGAGCTGCATCACCAGTTTTTCGCATTTAAGTGCACTTTCTATTGGAGGGTTCACCAGAATAACTGAATCATATTTGGTAGTCAATGCCGTGCCTACAAATTGGATTGTTTTAGTTTTATTAATAGATAGCTGTGGAATAAAACATTGAGGGATGAACCAAAAGTGTAAGGAAAAAATTTAGGATGAACAGAATAGGATTGTGATGGAATACACTACCATTATAGTAAACAACTTTAATCCTGTGACAAATGATTACAGGGAAGCTGTTCAGATTTTCAACAATATTAGCTCCTTCATTGACAACAAACTCATTCCAAATGGATAGCATGACTGTCTTCATACTGCAACAAAGAATCATGGAGTTAACTTAGGAAAGACATAATATTCATGCGGCTAACATTATAAAAGGGAATTTTCTTTTTCCACAATTAGTAAAGGAACAAAATACTTAAATTTCAAATTTAGACAGATTGGATATTGGCTGGAAACAGTAAAAGAAAAATCCCATAATAGTTTCGCAAAACACCACACGGCAATAAAACACATGCAGTTGTTATCAAACCAGATTTATGTACTAATGAAATTGCTTGTTAATCAGTTAGATTGAAGTAGTCATTAGCCAGGGAAATGAGTACATTAATGCAATGGCCATAACAGATTCTGGAACACAGGTTTATTCAGTGAATAAATATGTTCTAACTCATCTGCACAATTAATCAGTAACAAGCTTGGTATGTGCAGACATGACGACAAGACTAAAAATATGAGAATGAATAGGAAATTTATGTAGGAAAATAAATGTAACAACTAATGAGAATATGTATTTCATACAACATCGTCCAAAAAATCGTAAACATTTGAATGTAAAATTAGGAGAATAGATTCTATAACCTTTGATTAAGAAGGACGAATTTCTGAACTGTTGAATCACCTACATCACCTTTGATAGTCTTAGGAGGTAAACTATCGATCACCACAGCCAACACATCTACATAATGAAAAACCATTTTACATGATCAGACTTAAATAGCAAGGTAAAACAGGCACAAATACAATATAAATTGTAGGACTGTCAATTAACATGAAAATTGGCCTATATAAATTGAGATATCCGTACTACTTTGATTTAAAACACCCACTGGAAATCTAATAAGTAGTGATGGAAAGAGGACTTTACCAACGGATTCTTTTTTTGCATCAATGAACCTAGCTAGGTCTTGAAAGTCTGTATATTGATAATTGACCTCAACCACACCTTCAGAATTGTCAAGAGGTTCAAGGATGGTCCTTGAATTGATGATCCACTGTGTAGTGATCCCTTCAAATTGATACTCTTTTTTCAGCTGCTTCACTTCAGCATTTTTGATTTTATATTTTTTGTACACTTGCAATTTTTTCCCCATGCGCTCGATTTCATGGTTAAAAACTATGGCTTGCACTCTTGAACCCTGTAAATGCGAACATACACTATTTCAGTAAACAGGGAAAACATACTTTATTCTATGACAGAAACCTGAAAGTAGTAAAAAAAAAATTTGCACCTTTGAGTCTGCGAGGATGAAACGCTGGTAACGCGAAGGGCTGTTAATCGCAGTCGTTGGTTGAAGCCTTTCCTGGACAGTAACAATACATGACCAAGCTGTCATGCCCTCAACAATTTCTTCAATCTCTAACAAACGGTCCATCTGAATTGAACAAAGAAGCAATGTAAGTGATATTCACAATAAGAAGTAAGGAAAATCGCCAAAAAAAAACAGGATTGGAAAATACTTCAAACCTGTAGCAAAGACAGTAAAACCGATCATCAAGTATTTGCTAATTGAAATATTTCATTATAAACAACATTTTGAGTTTTGCAATCTGTCTTAGATTCACTAAAAGTGGAAAGGAGTATTAACACTTTTACTAATTTGGATGTTCTTGCTTTTAAAAGGGCAACATACAGTTGACCGTGGGAGAAAACTGGTTCTTGCAAGTAAACACCAACATAATCTAATGTTTGGCCTTGGGCTTTATTAATTGTCATGGCAAATGATAACCTGACTGGAAATTGAGTCCTCTTAAATGGAATTCCATTTTTCTCTTTGTCTGAACTATGCAATGGAATTTTGGGTATGAAGACAACCCTGCCTTCGTGCTGACCAGATGCAATCTTTGCACAAATTGTATTGGCTGTTAATTCTAGACAAATCAGACGTGTCCCATTACAAAGACCTTCAGTCGGATTAAGATTTCGTAAAAGAATTATTGGACAGTTCTTTTTGAGTAATAGTATATGTGGAGGAAGACTTGATGGATTTAACGAATTTAGAAAATCCTCATAATCTCCTTGATGTTTTAGATCAATTGTTTGATCTGAACTGGTGTATACTACTAAATTCCCAGGAAATCGTTCTATTAAAAGATTGTTAATATCATGAACGGAAGTATTTTTTGGTGACAAAATGCACCTATTTATCATTTCCTCTGGTTTGGTAGAATACAAAAGCAAATTTGGGAAGACACAATCAATCAATCTGTTTAATATGGCAAAAAAATACAGAGAAACAGAACAAGTAATTAGATCACAGAAGTTTATTACATGCATAAAAGAAGGAAAAAACCAGATAAGTGACATGTCAAATACTTACTCATGAAGAGAATCTTTTTTGTCAATATATGGAATGACAATTTCATGTGGTAATGTAATATTACCACATTCATCCATAGGTTCTGAATTTTCCCCAATCTTGAGAAGGAATTCAGAAAAATTAGGGTCTAAGAAA
Source organism: Gynochthodes officinalis (assembly GCA_020080225.1). Lineage (NCBI taxonomy): Eukaryota > Viridiplantae > Streptophyta > Magnoliopsida > Gentianales > Rubiaceae > Gynochthodes > Gynochthodes officinalis. Next base: position 13,355,398 of record CM034621.1, on the reverse strand, counting down.
GCACGCATATTCTGTTTCAATTGAATTTTTTCCATTGAAGACCATAGTGGAGAATTCACTATGCTGGCATTAACTTGCGACTTTCTTGTTCCTTTTTTAATAACAGGAAGAGTTTGTCGAAAGTCACCCCCAAAGACAACCACTTTTGCGCCAAATGGTTCATTTCTCCCAGTTATATCTCTCAAGACAAGATCAAATGCTTCTAAAGCATCTCTAGTTGCCATAGAAGCTTCATCCCATATTATAAGCTTAGCAGTTGAAATAAGATGGGCTGTACTGCTTTGCTTACTCAATTGACAAACTTTAGTAATAGAGAAATCAATTGGAATTTTGAATCTCGAATGAGCGGTGCGACCGCCTGGAAGAATGGATGCAGCAACACCCGATGTTGCTACAGCAATTGCAATAAATCCTTTGGATCTAATATTAGCCAACAAGGCACGATATAGGAAAGTTTTTCCAGTTCCTCCAGGACCATCAATGAAGAAGGCTTGCCCTTCACCTAGATGGATTTTCCGGAGGATAGATTCATAAGCAAATTTCTGTTCTAAGTTTAACCTAGTTGGAAGCAAAATATCTTCTTCACTAACAGTTATATTCAGTTCACTATCCATCTCTTTTGTTAAATTATCAGACAGAAACATTTGCTCATTTTCAGGAAGAATATGGTATTCGTTTATATTTTTATTCATCTCTTCTAAAGAATTGTTAATTTCTATTAACACTCTATGGATAACAACATGGCTGTCAACACTGGAATAATCCAGTGACCTTCGAAAGTCACTAGATAATTCGAGTTGGAACTGTTCCCACAATTTCCTTGGTTCATTTGGAGAACAAAGACTAAAATAATAGCAAAAAGGGACCTTAGAGCACTTGGCATTTGATAAAGAGATGCCTCCTTTAAAGTATCCTCTATATAAGTATCAGATTCCAGCAAACCTAATTTTAGTGCTGCATCTCTAAAGGTTTGGCATTTTGTGCCTGAAACAGTTAAAAGATCAGCAAAGCAAGTAGGAGCTCTAACATTTGAAAGTAATAGTCTAAGATAATATCGATCTCCCTCTTGTGGACTAACAGTAACCATTCGGCCGATTACATTTCTAGTTTTTCTTTTAGTCTAGATTTTAAAGGTAGAATTCCATACAAAGTGTTGAGGAAATTCTTTATAAAGACATTTCAACTGTTGAGCTGTTTGATTCATACGATTCATTTCAAAAAATTCAGTAAGCATAGTTTTTGAAAAGTCAATTCTTTCTATCAAATTTGAAAGATTAGATTTTTCTTTAAATGAAACAACTTGCCGACCATCAAGATGGACTTGCAAAGCATAAACAAAGGGGGTCATTTCACTAAGATTGAATCCATAAATAAAACAACATAAGGCCGAAGAGGCCATTGTTTCTCCAATTTTTACTGTTCCTGCGGGCGAAAAAAGTGCGATTTCGGTGCGAAAATTTTACGTTCATGAACAGTGTTTTACTGTTCATGAACAGTGTTTTTTTTTTTTTTAGGTAATGCATACGACTTGGGTTGCGGTTTCACTGCTCGAGTGGTGTCGGATGTGCGCTAGGGACCATCTCCGTGCGTTCAGTTTTGCTCATCTCAAGCCTTTTGAGGTACCCAATGGAGCCGCCTGCTTTAGTTGTTAGCAGTAGATTAATGGTTGATCCTAGGTCGTCTAGGTTTTCAACCTGTGCCGCTTTGCGGCTTTTGTCCCGCTCTGCGGGTGGTTGGTGGTTTGTGCCCCTTGAGGGCTTATTGTCCCGTTATGGGTCTTTGTTTTCGTGGGTTATAGCGCTGATTCTTCAGTAGCGACGCCACGAAACTCTAGCCTTTCGGCTCTGTGTATATTGGCCATTGTGCCCAGTTCTTAATAAACTATCGTTTCAGAAAAAAAAAAGAATCCATAAATCCTCCAAAGAGCTTCTGGAGGACCGATCCAACGGCCATCTTGAAACTGTTTAATTTCATCAATGTCTTGATGGCCAGTTGGTTCAGAAATTTGAAAACTAACCAAATCATGCCCCTTATAAATGTATTTATAAATGTATTTCATGAGCTTAATAGTAGAACAAATTTCTACGTTCAAATGGCAATCAAAAGTAGCCAATAAGTATGGATTATACGGAATAATCCAGCGATTATCCAATACACACTGCCTAACTTTAATCTGTCTACCATTATTTCTTCTTCTATAGTAAGGATAACCATCTTCTACATGTACTGTTTGTTCGCAAAAATCTCTAGGATAGTGATTTTTGCACTTACCATTTCGCATACATAAATTAGTCTCATTCATTTGGCCACATGGACCATGAATCATGTGTTTAAGAACAAGATTGTATAAATGAGGATGCATTTCTGGATTAGGAATTTCTGCACATACAATGTTATCATATGCTTCAGGATTCAATAGCTTAAATTCTGGTTTGAGAATTAATAATAAATAAGCATGAGGCATGCCTCTTTTTTGAAATTCAATGACACTAACACATGCTGCGACTTGTCCGAAGATATTTTTGTGCAATAGTTCTTTCCTAAGCATTTCAAATTTTGCTCTAAACACTCTTGCTAACAAATCAGGCCTATCAAATGCAGTTTCTTTGTTACATAGATTTTCTTGGATCTCTTTCCAATTAGGATTACAAGTCATGGTAATAAAAAGATCAGGCTTGCCATATTTTTGAACTAAAGCCATAGCATCCAAATATCTACGGCGCATATCTCTAGGGCCGCCTACAAAAGAAGCTGGCAATATAACCCTGCGACCCACATTGGAGCTATCTAGCTAGCCATTTGAAATGCTATCCAGGACACCTTGTAAAATTTCTGTTCTAACTTCTTTTCGTTTTAATCTAAGAAAGTCTAACCTAGAAGTTTCTATTTTTATGTACATATCAACGACAAATTGTTGGAACAAACGCATTGTATGTAATAGCATTGATTCATCATTTGTTCTCATCTGAAATCTGTAATAGTAATACTCCCTAGTGGACACACAATCTTTTCTCTTCTTTCCAGTTTCGATGTCTACAATGGAAGGATTAGAAAGTAGTTACTTGTACTGAAAATATATTAAGCACTATATAGGTAAAGTTTCCTAATAACGTACTCAAATGAAACTTACTTGTATCTTCATATGCTACCAAATCTTCTGGGGTTTCCATTGTCAAAACATCAATGCTAGAAGCATTTACATTAGGATTTATTTTTCTATGTTTTCTATTTCTGTTGGCTGTTTTCTGCATATTATTATGCCAACCGGATTCCCCACGAGGAAATAACAATGGGTCTTGAAGAGGATCATAACATGCAAAATAGTGTCGAATGGTATGACCTGTATTAGAAGTGCTATATATCTGAATATGTGCGCTTCTAGTATCCGAAGAAGTTTCTACACCATCTTCAGAAAATATAGCACCCACTTGGCTACAAGTGGGAAGATTATAGCGACGTTGATCTAAATTAGGAGAAGAATTAAGGACAATCCTATAATCATCCAAATCAGGAACGTGCCTAAGGCTTTTCAAGAACTTACAATAAGGATTGTCCTCTAAAATCTGCATAAGTAGGGATAAAGTTGTTTCACGTAATTTATCATAGGACTTAATTCGCTGTGCCAGTTCCTGCTCAGTGTCATAGAAGTAGAATTGGATCCCAACTGTTTTTCCTTTGTTATTTGGTGAAAAACTATCAAGAAAATGATAGACTTGCCCCTGAACCCTGAAAGTATACATCCCTCTATTATTTTTAGTTAATTCCCTATCATATTTAGCCCCAAGGGATGTGAATGCCAAATTATTGTTATAAGTTCTAATGTTTTTTCTAAAATGAACAGATTCCTCATCTTCAACAGTAAGCAAACGACAAAGTGCATATGGCATGGCAGGCATCACAATTGATACCCCGCCTCCTGCACAACAAAAAGATGGAGGTTCCAAATAGAACCTCTTAGCTCCACAATAAGAACAATTCGGAACAGTAGAAAGGATCATAGAATTTTCAGGAATTTGGTTAAGTGGTGAAACAATTTTTTTTCTTCTTTTATTGGTTATCCTCGCATTTCCTGAATGTTCAAATGTTATTGTAACCATAGCAAAGAAAAAGTATGAACAAATACATTCTATCATAGTCATTTAAATTCACCTTTTGAATGAGAAGAAGAGTTAAGGACAATATGCTCTACTGTTTGAGTTGCTGAAGATGCACAACTCAAGGGGAAAAAATGGCTGGTTTGTCTGTTTCGGTAGTTCTTGCTACCTAAATTGCGAGAAATCCTAGAATTACGCAAGATTTGATATCTTTTCTGCCTAGCAAGCTTTGCTTGAACATTAATACTAAACGATTCGAAAGGAAAAGGAGTCGCACCGTCACTACGTGACGGAATATCATGAGGAAAGGAAATCCCTGTTTTCACATGGCCTAAAGATGTAGTCATAAAGGAGTATAAATCTTTTTTTCCTTGATTCAGTACTTGTCTTGTGTTTAAAGGGCAATATGAATCAGGCAAAGCATCGCTAGCTTCACTTGAATCAGTCAAGGTAAGTTTACAGTCAGTAAGTTCAATAATAGGTTCAGAATTAATTGATTTTTGGTTTTCCTTATGTATGGATGTCTGGCCACAACAGGGATTAACTTTTCTCTTTCTATGTCCCGCCATTGCATTCTAACACTTTTCAATGCTTAGGGTTCAGATCTATTTAACTTGATACATAAAAGGCATGCACAAATGACACAAAGACAACCAGAGAATAAATTAAGGCTGAAACAGAAGTCGAAATGAGAAACAGCACAAAAAAAATGCCAACAGATAGCTAAATAGAACAAGAACATAAATGTTGTTATGTAACAAACAGAAAAAGAAAGAGTATAAAGACCTAAAAAATCATTGGAATTGAAGATATAATTATAGCAGATTTGTTTAGCATACAAGCAACATTAGGCTTATATAAAAAGGAGTAGTAAAGGAACGTACTTTCAGATGACAAACACAAGCTGTCTAGACAAGAGTCTGGTGCAAAATGCTCTGCCTGTAATATGATACACAGATTCAATAAACAGTGTCATAACTTGTATTTAAATCTTTAGACTGGTCCTAAACTTGGCATTTATCCAATAAACAGTGCCATAATAGGGAAATAGTAATGCCTATTACTTCATTTCATAAAGGCGACTGTTATATTTTAAAAATGAAGAGTAAAATGCAAAGAATACATACAACAACAAATTGGACAAAAAGAAAGAGAGCGCAACAGTAACTGTACCTTTTAAAGTGCAACTATATCAGCCAATTGGTTCCCAACATCGAATGAGAATCCCAGTTCATTCAATGCAAATACAGAAGTAAATAAAAGAGTTAGAATTTTTTTTTTGAAAAAATAAACATGGAACATGCATCACAACAGTAGAACATGGAAAAAAATGATATCCTACTGAAAGATGTCCATTTTTTTAACTACAAAATGACAAATACAGAAGCGTAAACACATTTGCAATATACAATCAGCACTTGCATTTGACAAACGCAATAAGCCGATGAAGTATAGATCATGACAGCGACCTAACAACTAAACACAAACTTCCATAAGCATTACACAGGTACAAAAGAAGAATGCATAGTGGAGTAATACTTTTGAAATTGCACAAAACAAAGGACAGCTATTTTGCTATCACAGAAACTTTGAAAAGGCAGAAAGTTTGGTCCGAAACTAAGCCGTATGTATCAAATAGATTTTAGGGAGTGAAAAAATGCACGATACATGTTAAATTTATCATTTTCGAAAGGATGCAAAACAAGGATAACAGATTCATTGGCCAGATGCATTAAGCAGTTGCAGTGTATATCAGTACAGTTTGGAAAAAAACCAATGACAGTACAACCTTGTTCAATACAAAGGCGATACCTCTGTAAGAATGACAAATAGAGAAGTGTAAACATATTTGCAATATACAATCAGCACTTGCATTTGACAAACACACTAAGCCGGTGAAGTATAGATCGTGACAGTGACCTAACAACTAAACACAAACTTCCATAAGCATTACACAGGCAAAAGGAGCATGCACAGTGGAGTAAGACCTCTGAATTTGTACAGAACAAAAGACAACTATTTTCCTTTGACACCAACTTTTAAAGGGCAGAAAGAATGGTCTGAAACTAAGCTGTATGTATCAAATAGTTTTAGGAAGTGAAAAAATCCACGTTACATCTAAAATTTATCCATTTTTGAAAGGATGCAAAAGAAAGCTAACAGATTCATTGGACAAATGCATTAAGCAGTTGTAGTGTATATCAGGACAGTGCAAAAAAGGTAACAGATTCATAGTACAACCTTGTTGGACAGAAAGGGGTTTTTTTTATTTGGAAGAAGGCAAAAAATGCATAAAGTAGGTAAAGTCACGAATTCATACAAAGAATAGTTTGAACAAATTTGTTGCGACAGCAAATGGAGAGTGCAACACACAATTTGTAACATGTAAAAAGGAAGACGAAGCAAAACCTATGCGCTATTCACAGTTGTGTCATTGTGAATAGCACAAACTTGCAAAGACATTATACATGCGCATTCAACATAAAAAGATAAGAACCATTCATGGGATAGACTGTTATTTCTTTTTTTGTAAATGAAAAAGCAGAACACATGTACTATTTATCTATTTTAGGAAACACTACAGTGCACAATAATGCACGTCAGAGATTATACAAAACAAAATTCATAGACATCATTCTTTTTTCATGAAAACAGAAACCATACAGTACTAAACATATATAGTATTTACTATGTAAGCGGCCTACTAACCAATGACAACTAACAAACAGGTAAGAAACAACTATAAAAAAAAAAAACATTACCATATGCATCAAGCAACTGCAATACGTAAAAGAAGTATATATGACAACATGGGGTAATAACTAACAACACAACAACGAAGTAAGTACGAGACTAATCCAAAAAAGACTGATTTTTCCATCCTGTTAGAAGACTGAAGAAAAGTAAGAGTATAAAAAGAAAAATAACCCAAAGGTTCAAAGCCAGTAGAAAGGCTTTTATATATATATATATATATATATATATATATATATATATATATATATATAAAACCTTTTAAACAGATGAGAGGGCTATATTTTTCTCCCAAGCGCACTCTATTTGTAAAGGTTCATACATTCTATCTGTAAAAGTTCATATAAACCAAATTCATTGTATAAACAACCAGACAAAATTCGGAATGCCACAATCTCAACCCAACAACCAGTAACATTTGGCCTACTAAGCACATTTCATCACACACACACATTAACAACCTATATCACAACAAGTAAATATATATATTTCTCACAACAAACAACAAGTTAAAAAGGAAAAACGTTGTTGGAAATCTCAAAACGACTTAGGAAAAAGGGAAAACAAGTTGGAAGATTTAAAACCAGAAGCAGTTAAGGCATCAATTAAACACCAAATATTGAATGCAGTAAAGAACAAGCAGTAAGCAATGAATTTGGTTTATAAATACCAGTAAGCATTAATACCAGTAACCAAAATGGAAGAACGGTCCTATATTTCATATTTCATTTAATGCAGTAATGAACAGGCAGCATTAATACCAATAAAGAAAAGGATGCAGAGAACAAAGGGACAAAAAGGGTTAGGAAAAAAGAGCAACAAAAACATACCTAAAGACAATGAAAGAGTTTGAAGCAATTACTAAACACACGGTTAGAGAAGTAACAGATATAATGGCAGAAATAAGAAGGACAAAAGTAAAAGATGGCCGTGAACAAGCTATCAAAAATACTGACACTTGATATGAGAGTGATTAGAAAGAAAGTGGGCTAATAAACGAGGAGTTAATGTTTACACACTGGAAGACAGCAGGAATCAAATATTTACACTTTGGACAATACCCATACAGACATAGGTAACAGCGAAATAAAAGACTTGACAGGAAGCAGCCGATTAAGAGTTAAAACAGTACATTTTAGACCCAAAAAAATAAAACAAAAAGCAATCAAATTGCTTAGCTTTTCAAATAGGCGGTAGGTGATTCCTGGTGACCTAAGCAAGGATGCGGCTGCGGCTGTAGTTCAGACTGAAACAAAAGATTCGGGATATCTCGGTTACCAAAGGAGAAGAAATGAGATGATGTGAAACAGAAGGGCGGAAAAAAAAGCAAGCTGTTGCGTGGTTACCAAAGTACGAATGGCTGCGACGGGAAAGATGGATCTCCGGCTAACAGAAACGAAACGAAACAAGACAGTTCAATACCTGGAACAAATCTAGTTAGTTTCCTCTGACCCAAAAAAAATTCTGAAAGTAAAAGGAAAAATAAAACAGTACTTCCTTCTTCTCCGACCGAGGCTTTCACCGGCCAATTGTCGCAGGACGAGGACCAAAAGCTGCAAATCAAAACAAGTTCCGGTGAAATAAAGTTTTTTTTGGAAAATTTAAACATTTTATAAAACTATGAAAATAGAAACAAAAGGAATTCCGGACGAGCGCGGCCAAAACCTGCAAATCAAAGAGAACATCCGGTCAGGTCACATAAGAAATAAAAAACCAAAAAAAGACTAAAAAAACCTATTAAGAAACAAGTACCATAAGATGCGAAGGAAGACAAAAAAATTAATGGAACATCTGGCGGAGGGCCGTCGCCGAGAGCTGCATACCAAAGGGAAGATCCATTCGGGTAAAAGCAAAAAAAACCTTTAAAAACATATTAACAAACCGACACCGGCAGATACGAAGGAACTCTAGCAAAAAAGAGTGTCAAACAGGAACTTTAGCAAAAAATAATCGTCGGAGGAAGAGAGTCGGCGGAGGAAGAGAGATAAGAAAGGAAATGGAAAGAAAATGGTAGGGTCGCCGGAGGAAGAGAGTCGGCGGAGGAAGAGAGAAGAGATAAGAAAGGAAATGGAAAGAAAATGGTAGGGTTTGGAAGGCGTTTCCAAGGCTGCGCTGGTGACATGGAGAACACGTGTAGACACGTATACTAACGCAGTCAACGTGGCAAGGAGTAGGCGCGCAAGGCGCGGGCAAATTTGTGTCCACATGTCTTCGCCTGGTACTTCTTGTTCCGGCTTTATTACTATATGCTAACAAATAAATAAGAAAAGAAAATTATATTTTTGGGTAACGAGTTATTTAACATAATATTATTATTTTTGCATAAAATAAAAAAGTTTAAAATTTTTAAAAAGTGTTGATAATTTAAAATTTCTTTCATAAATGCTGAAGTTAATTTTTGAACTCTTAGGTTATATTTGGATTGTGATTTATTTGAGAAATTTTGTATTGGAATGTGTGAAAAAATTTAGTGGATATTTTTTAAAAGAAAAAGTAATTTAGAGGGAAAAATTAGAGGAATTTTTTTTAAAAATTATATGAGAGAAATTTGAATTTTAAATTTTAAAATAAAAATATGTTTGAATATTTTATTTTTGTTTGAAAAAAAATTAAGCTCTTTTTGAACAAGCAATTTTTGTTCCTAAATAAGCAAGTTGTTTGTGCAGGAAATTTTATTCCCAAACTTAGTTCTGAAGGGCAAAAAAAAAAAAACACGTTTGGACAAGACAATTTTTGTTGACCTCCGAGCAATATTCAACTGGCCAAAATGACAATTACTACCCCTAAGTTAATTGGTAATCCCTTCTAAAACTTCACAAGCACCCACCCACCGATCCCCACTAAAACACCTCAAAATCCCCGCCCTCCATTATCAATTACCAATCAATCACCTAAAAGGGCCAAAAACCATTCATCATCCTTCATCCTTTCCGCCATAGAACACCAATTTTCCCAGCTGAAGGAACTAAGGACCAATCAATCACCCAAAAGGGCCAAAAACCATACTCACACACTGAAGCTCTAAAATGGCGATAATCTCATACCTGTCATCCCCACTTGTCCCAACGCTAATTCTTCTCCTCTACCATTGCTTTTCTTCTTAAGTTCACCATCCTTCCTCCCCGCGGTGTCACCATTACTGCTCCCGATGAGCTCGACGATCTCTCAATCATCTAGAAAGTCATAGCCTTCTCCACATCCCAGTACGGCATCACTGTTACAGCCGCCAGATCCCCATTCCCTCCACCAAATCCTGCCTCAGTTCCACTTCCACCTCCCCCCCCCCAAAATTGCCTTTCTATTCTTAACCAACTTTGACCTCTTCTTTCCCCCCTCTTTGGAAACTTTTTTTTAATAAAACCCAACCTAACCTCCGTGAGTGACATTGAGTAGTCGTGTTGAAAGTGTTGTTTTTCCAATAGTCAAGAAAGTTGTTCTCAAGGCCAAAATTTCCATACTTCAGGTATTTTGGTTGGCATATCTCTTCAAGTGTCTTGTTGTATTAGGTATAGGCAGTCAGGACGAGTAGAATAGGGGAAAAATTATTATCAAACTGTTGTGTGCTGTGAACAGAATCTAGTCATGAAAGCCAAAAAGAAGAACAATTGTTTAATAAGATGTGATCAAATATTTCTGGCCTTATACTGCTTTGTAGTCTCTTTTGAGTTCTCTTGATGATTTAACAAGAGTTGTGGCTATCATAGTAATCTCATACATTTCTATGGTTGTGCAAGTTGTTTCTGTGGTCAAGCTTCTTCAAGATGAAGTTGATCCAATGGTCTCTGTAATGAAGGTTGAGAAGGCCCTATTGCAATCCTATGCTGATATTGGTGGACTGGACGCAAAGATACAGGAAATCGAAGAAGCTGTTGAACTTCCATTAACACATCCTGAACTATATGAAGACATTAGCATAAAACCTCCTAAAGGGGTCATTCTCTATAGAGAACTTGGCACTGGGAAAACCTTATTTGCGAAGGTTTGTGCTTGGTTAATCTACATCTTAATTGCAAAAAGAACATATTGTGTGCATCTTTCTAATTTAATGTTGTACTAGAAACATGGATTTTTTTTTTTTTACACTTTCTTGGGTAATTTGTTTTGTATGTGTATTGATGTTGAAACACTTTCAGCGACATGCATTGTTTACACTTGAATATGTTGGTATAGGTACTAAGAATTATACATGCATTTTTATATGTTATGTTTATTTGCTAAAATATTCTCATGCCTCTCCTGTCAACCTATATTACTTTAAGGGATTGGTTCTGGCTATGTACTAAATGCCTTCGAATTTTCAGTCCTGATACTTGATTTCTCTCTTTTTTTGAGAATCATGGCCTCTCAATAATCATTTTTGTACTTGTTTTTTAGGCAATGGAAAACTCTACTTTAGCAACTTTCTTGTGTGTTGTAAGAAGTGAAGTGATTCAAAAGTACTTGGGAAATGTTGCAAGCATGAAATATTTATTAATTACATATGCACATTTCCTGATCACTGTCCTTTTGAATCCTTTGGGTATGGCAATTATGGTCATTGTTAAAAATGAAATTGTGAACGAGGTTGTAGTTTGTGCAGGGCCTCCAGAAAAAATTAACCAAGTACAAGCAATTCATCGTTCAAGAATGGTTGATTGCGGTTTTGAATCCCTTAATGGAAAAGGGGGAGGAAAAGGCAGGCTTGTTCAGGGCCAGGTGAGCAAGTTGTTATGATTTTGCATAATTATTCAATCTCCTTTTGTGTGAACTTGAGAGAAAACACTTTTGTCCTTTGCCAAGTATTCAATGAGTTAAATGTGAGAAAACTTCATAGAAAGATTGTGTTTGAAGAGTGCCAAAAGAACAAGCTTATTGCATGGGAATCATTGGGATAACAATATGTCTTTAGGTAGCCGTATTGGAATTATTTGAAGAGGTTTGCAATATAGAGAGTTGAATTGGGGGCAATGGGGAGCATTTATAGGCATTGTAGCTGCATCTTGGCCAATTGGCTAGCTTGTGAAATGCATACATGTTCTAGAGAAGCCAATTTTCAGTTACATTAATTGCAAGAATTTCAAATGGACATTGAATGATTCGATGATCAGCAGTTCAGTAGTTCAGAAGTGTACTCATCTTTAATTGAAAAATCACATGTACAATTTAGTTTAGTTCGATATGGCTAGTTGTAAAATCATATGTGTACGGTTTTTAGTAATGAAAGCAATTATTATTATTTTTAATGTTATTATTTCAGTCTGGTAGCATATTAGAGAGAGGAAATTAGGATTGCAATGATGACGATGATAATAATTATTTTGGGAAATTTGCAAATATAGCACCTTTGGACTCACCTTTTTCAAATATAGCAACGGCCCATGTTTGTTTGCAAATATAGCAGGTGAAGGGTTTTCTGCCAAGCGAAAGGACTAAAATACCCATATTCTATTTGAAAATCATACCCTAACGGTTTCATCGCAACTTTCAGTTGGTTTCAGCTCATTAGACCCTTTCCATTCTCTTATTTCATCGCAAATACAAATTTCCCAACTCATTCCCCTGCATTCTTCCTCGATTACATACCTAGTGAACAGAACATTTCTCTTCTTCAAGCTCTAAAAGCGTCAATGGCAAGAATGCGAGGTGGATCATCATCATCTGACAAGAAGAAGATGAAAGAGCATACATCTCACAAACGGACGGGTAAGAACAAGGTTAGTTGAAATGAAGCTTCGTATTTGATATGTAAGCGGCATAAAAGTCCCGATTTTGCTAAATAATCCCACTTAGATGTTAGAAGGAATTAGAAAAGTTAGGGTTTTTGTGCTTGGTCCCTTTGCCATTCGTTCGAACACTACCCAGAAATAGCATATGTATGTATAGCAGTCTTTCATTTTATTTGAACTGGGTTTGGAATAGCATATGTTGAAAAATAGGATGAAATGTTGAAAAATAGGACGAAATGTCGGAAAATATGTCGTCACATCCCTCGAACACTACCTAGAAATGTTGAACAATACTCATAAATTTCGAACACCACCATAAATGTCGAACACTACCTAGAAATGTCGAACAATACTCATAAATTTTGAACACCACCATAAATGTCGAACACTACCCAGAAATGTCGAGCAATACTCATAAATTTCGAACACCACCATAAATGTCGAACACTACCCAGAAATGTCGACAAACACCCATAAATGTGGAACACTACCCATAATTGTCGAACAATACCTATAAATGTCGAACACTACCCACAAATGTCGAACAACCCCATAAATGTCGAACACTACCCATAAATGTCGAAAAACACCCATAAATGTGGAAAACTGCCCAGAAATATCAGACAATAGCTATAAATGTTGAACACTACCCATAAAAGTGGAAGACTCACCAGAAATGTCAAAAATGGCGAAAAAGTGTCGAAAAACATGACATTGTTATTGATTTGCTTTATATCATGCAGGAACAGTTCATGAATGAAATGGTCGTTCAGGGTGACTTTTTCTCTGCCCAGTTTCGCAGTACTGCTACTACGAAGCCAATATGAGGAGAATCCGGTCAAAATTGATTGATACGTAAAAAATAATCCTTCGAAGGGAGAGCAGTCTTGCAGAAATGGCTCTTGACTATGAACATACATTCTGGTGCAAACAAATTATCCATTCCGTTTTGTTAAGGCGACTTAGGCTATCTGAGGAATCAAATGTCGACTATAGCTTACACTTTAACTTTGCGGGAAAGAAGGTAACATTTGATAGGAGAGAGTTTGCCATCCTCACAGGCCTCAAGATGGGGGATTTTGAGCTTGCATATGCCAAGTCCCAAACACCAGATGGTCCTTCTGCAATCACTAAGCATCTAAAGCATTTGGGCCAAAGAAATGAGACCACATACGATGAAGTGTTCAAGGCTTACGACCGTATCAACTCATTGTATACAGACAATGATGTCGTGTCCATGACATTGTTGCTTCTATACACATCCATCAATGGCTTGCCAAAGAGAACTAGGATTGAAGATAAAATGCTACATTTGGCCTGTGATTGGAAGCAGTTCGATGAAATGCCGTGGGGTGACTTATCTTTCAGGGCGACTGTGGATAGTGGTAGAAAAGCAATAATCAATGCCTTGAAACAGACTGAACACCCAAAACATCGGACTTACACTGTTGGGGGATTTCCAGTTGCATTAGGGGTAAGGGTACTGAACAATTCTATACGTTTCCTTTTGTTGTATGGTTAATTCCCCTCAATAACTTGAACAATTATTTATTTATTTATTTTTGGATAGAAAGAATAACATTTATTCTAGGAAAGTTATTAAACAAAAATTATCTTGAATACTCCATAATCTACAAGATTTGTTCAATTTTTTTAACAAAGAATAACATATTTTTATAAGAATATTTATACTTTTAAAGAATAGTTACCACCCCATATTTACTTATGGTGATTTTTCTTTCAATGTCTTAGGTGTTCGCATATAAGACAATGCCACATCTCTAGCGGTTCAAAATGGTTGAGCAAGTCGAAACCAGTGGATGCAAGCCCAGAATGTTCAGATGGAAAATTCCTTCTACAGGAGAGCAGAAAGTTAAAAAAAAATGTGGCCGTTATGGAGAGAGAGGACATAACTTGCAAACTTGCTCAAATGCATTCATTTCTAGGGACAATTTGTAGAGCAAGTTAACTTTATATTCAATATTATAATTTGCTCAGTTTTGTAAGGACAATTTGTTTAAGCACATTTGGTTTGGATATAAGATTACCAAATTACGCAACCATGCACGATGATTTATCAGTACAATACAACACATTTGTTTATTTTGACGGAAATTGTTCGCTGACGACTCTTGTGGATGTCATTGACATCTACAATCCCACATATGAAAGCCAGACATATGTATCCATATATAATATAATTACACTTATAGTTCGATATTTTTTTCGACATACATTTCGACATTTCATTCGATATATAGTTCGATATTTTTATTCGATATATAGTTTGACATTTTATATCATGTAGTTCAACATTTTATATTCTGTAGTTTGACATATATTTCGGCATATCTTTATCATTATTGGCATATATTCATCATTCTCAACATATGGTCTAATCTCTCGTTCAAACCCAGTTCAACTAAAAAAATTACATAGCTTGACACTGTAGCTACAAAACAAACACACACCCTCTTGTGATAGCAAATTCAAATCTTAAAGTAGACGCAAATTTTCACCAAAACTGGCTACTTGATCGGCCTTTTTTGTGTTCTTCAAGTACATACCGTGGTTGAGCCATAGACGATAATGAGTTCGGTGAGCTGAATTGTTGATTCAGTGGAGGATGAATGCTAATTGGCGATTAATTCCATTATAGACAGATGAAGAAGATACGCGGGAATGTTGGTCTAACATTTTTTTCCAAATAGAGGGGCTTTTTGGTCATTTCAGTTGGTCAAACACCCTTGATCTGTTATATTTGTGAAGATTCTTCGGCTGTTGCTATATTTAAAAAAGGTGAGTCCAAAGGTGCTATATTTGCAAATTTCCCAATTATTTTCCATTCTTAGGGGGAAAAAAAATAAACCAAATGGAGAAATGCCTATCATTTGAATAATCCAACGTTTATATATTAGGCTTTGGCTGTTGAGGCTCCAAAAGTTTGTAAGGATCCAGAAAATAGAGATGACAATAGAGGATGGGAATAGAGTAACGTGAATGTTACAAAAAAGAGAAATGAGCTTACCTGACTTTCCTAAATTTAATGAAGGGGCTTGGAAGATTTAAACCTAACCTAGTTTACTAGATTGGTATAATAGCATCGCACTATCTATAGGTATCTTGGAACAAATGCTCGCAATAACGACCGACATTCACAATTAGAAAGCAGAAAACATATAAGTAGAAATTGATCCTAAAAAAATGAATGAGGGCATATAATTTCTGGTTCCAAAATTGCCACACAAAAGTATAAGACCTCTCAAAAGGTGATTATCCAAGTTAAGTAATCAATTTCTCGCTAAAGATACTTTCAACAATGTATTGCATAAAATTCAAATGTCAGTGATAAGTAACAGATACAAGGATCAATCAATGAGATAAACTATTCACAATCCTAATAACAAGTGGTCAATATTCACGCACGGAATTGCCGAATCATCCCCGATCCCTTCAACGTAAGAAGTCGGCTCTTGGATGGCAATGCATATAACATTGGTATAACAATCAAAATACATATGGTGTACAATATCGTCAACATTATTAGGTACATTATCACACTTGTAACACATTTCATACGAAGTGAATCGTACTCAATATTATACTTAACCATTCTAGCCAGTACAGCTGACAAATCAATCAAAAGCTCCATGCGTATTCGTTCGTATCTCGAACTCAAAGTAGATGTCGTGAGTTCTGCCACAGGTACCCTACAATGTCATCTCTTAAACGATTCCATTCTGCAATAGCCAGTTTTAAGGCATCGAACTCTTGGCTAACCATATTATCCTCAAATACCTCGTCATCGTCCACAATCATTTCCTCATCTTTGTGCTCCAAGAAATAATCATCATTAGGAATTTATTCTCTAATAAAATTATGAATAGCACAACAAGCAATCACAAAAGATGCTTGTCGAGTAATCATGTAATTAGGCATTGGCCCTTTTAAAAGGGGAAATCTGTTTTTAAGCACCCCAAATGCTCGTTCAATAACATTTCTGAGGGGCGAGTGATGGTGGTTAAATAACTCCTTTCATTCTCTCGGTCTTCTTCCTCGACCACGAAACTCTTGAAATGGTATCGTTGTCCATGGTAAGGAGAGAGAAAGCCAGACATGTTCCTGTATGCTAAGTCGACGAGGTAATACTTCCCTACAATAGCTTGAGTTATGAACGTTACTAAATGAAATCTACCGTATCCCTTGGTTACCTACATACAATCCTAAGTATAGAAGTCAAATTTCACCTAGAGGTGACATTGGAAAGTTGGAATCCTCTCTCGTACAAGTGTCCAACAACACTCTCGCATCATTGTTGCTACCCTTCTAGCCTACACGGACATACACAAATCTCATGTTATGATCACAGACAGTGAGTACATTTTGAGAAAGAATTGAATGCCGATTTCAAAATGCCTCCATTCTATTTGCCGGGGCCTATGTAGCAACAGTTGTTCCATCTAGTGTTCCCACACAATCCTACTCATTCAAAAGAGAAGAAATATTATTGACTACTATCATTCAAATAGCATGTGTATGAGTAACATATGTTGTTAAAATTTGAACTTTTACCTTAAATCACGGGAAGTATTTTGGATTATACAATATTTTAGGATGGTTACTATATTGGTTCCTCGGTTGGATAACAACTGTACTGAATTCAATGATTGCTCTTGTTGCAAGGTGAATGTTACTGTTAATTATTTCCTTGGAATGCTGAAATCTCTCTGCCAATGGCTGTTGTTGCCATTTATAATTAGCCAAAACTAAGAACATGCACACTACTTCCTCGATGAATACTTGGGACTGGGAATTCTGTCTCATATACCCACCGTCTTTTAATATTTGATAGAATCTCATAAATGTGACCACATCCATTCTACAACTGTCAAATAGTCTCGTATGGTGACTTTCAATAAGGTGGCACTTGGTATAAATAGTGGGTTTAGGAATGGAATGGATTTAATCAATGGAAAGGTTTGGAATAGAATGGAATGATAGTAATTATGTTGTTTGGTATTATTTTGTAGTGGAATGGAATAAATTTTATATTACAATTAAAATTTAATATTAATATTAATAAATTTATTAATAAATTTTATATTAAAATTTTAATAAAAATATTAGTATTTTACATTATATGATATTTAACAAATTATATTTTGTTCAAAAAATAGTCAAAGTGCATGTCAATTTGTAGAGAAAAATATTTTCTACAAGTTAGTGAAATTTGCTTTGAAAAAAAATAAAAAAAGGTAAAATAGGGGGTTTACAACCCCTAGGACAAGTGGCACGCGCCCAAGTGTTGGCAGGCGCTCAGTGTCTGTCAGCACAACAAATTTTTTTTTAAATTAAGGCTTAAAACGACGTCGTTTTGAGCCATTTTAGCTTAAAACAACGTCGTTTTGGAGCTAGTTTAAAACCCTCATTCCTGGTTTTACAAAAAGGAGGAGGAGGGGGGGTGGGTTTCAAAGGGTTACAGAAACCCAATACAAAGTACCAAACATTCCATTTCAATCCAATGCATTCCAAACCCATGCCAAAACCACGTAACAAACACCTCCTAAGTTCAACAATCCACTGCCTCCCCGTCAACGTTGAAGTCTAGCATGGTATCCGATCAGGACGCCCACTTTCACAATCTTCTACAAGTTTTGTTGCGATTAGCAAATTTATCAACTCCTCCTCACTATCACTATCGGTGTTTGCTGAAGATGCATTCTACGTACTTGCTGAGGCTTGGCCGACAAGAAAGATTGAGGCTAGATTGGGGGTGCTAGACATTTAATATTCTTTCCTCCTAACCAATATTCACATCGTAATGTACATAATAGAAATTCACCACCAAATTATAGAGGGTGGAGAGATTTGGTTTTGAATTTTCTTTCTTACCCACCAAATGTATTAAAATAGAAATGCAGATGCAATTCTTTTAATGTGTGAATTGTGATGCTATAGAGATTATTACATCAACTTTTATTCCATGTAGATGGGCTAGTTGTAGGTAGGCTATCGCCTAGGCAGCCATGTGTGTGGACATAAATGGGCAACTTTTCTAATCTTTATCAACTTTTCTAATAAACAAATGGACGCTTGCATTGTTGTCTTACTCGCAGAATGCATGTAACTAAAAGGATTACCAAATAAAATGCTTTTTTAGTAACTTTTCTGCATATGCTTGGTCACATCACTTGCAACCTTGATTATTGAGTGAAATTGTACGACGGAAGTGGTTAAAGAAGCATGAATAAGTCAACTAACTTTAACCCAGCGTGGTTACAGAAGCATGTAGAAATGCAAATCAGAACAAAGCAAATTATTGCCAAACTTCCAAATGTCAATACCTAGGGGTTGATATTGGCCCCAGTCCCCCAATTCAATATACCAAAACTTTAGCCAGGGAATGTGTGAAATCCACTCTTTAAAAATGTATATGATATAAGATGACAAACAAAATACAACCTTTTAAAACCTAGTTCAGCTAAAAACAGCAATGTTGGTTGATAAGGGCCACCTAAGGCATCTACAAATGCCATTAGCTACAACTAGACTAATTCATCAAACATATCAAGATTAGTTGTTCTCAACTTAAAGTTTGAGTGATAGTTCACATCAACAAAGCAATCAAGGATAAAATGCTTTTTTGTTTCGTCACATTTCGAAAAACTGGGAAATTGACAATACATTACAATTTACTTTTTCACTGGGCACTAGCAGCCTTTTCAATTGTGTTTCACAATGCTGCCTCAAGTGACAATAAATGTGAATGCACAACAAATCCAAATGTGAATTCCCACCATATGATCATGTGAATACTTTTAAAGTATGCAAAACAACAAATTCAATGAAAGATAATGATAAATGCGTGCAAATGACAAGAATCCCATTAGACTGACTTCTACATATGATATGTACATCTCTTGCAATGCAGCTCCCCAAAGGAAATGAGTTTAGGGACGTTTTGTGAAGATTGTGAATATCTATTTAAAATATGTTTTTTTACTTTGCAAGGTAAAAGTTATCACTCAGGAAAATTATTTCATAAGCAGCACAAAAATACTTTTTTGATATGCAATCCGTTCATACCATGCTTCCAAGACACCCTTGGCTAATTCAGAATTCAATAGTGCATAGAATAATGAAAGTGAAATAGAAAAGCTCATCAAGTAAAATATGGCTTAATACAAATTGACCACATCGTTTTGTGAACAACTTGTATTATGTTTAAACAAGAAGCCCAAAACATTAGCGAAGGAAACCAACTAGATAAATGTTCAAAAAACTCTGAAATCAAATTACAAAGTTGACCATGTTGAATAATGTTTATCACACATATAGTCCCTCTGGAACTCCCTGCAAGTTTCTAGAACATAACTTTGTCTTTTGCCTTCTTGAAACCTACATGTGTAACCTGAATGCATGCAAATTTTAGGTCAACATCACAAGTTATGAAACATCCACCCAAACAAACATTTTCTAGAGTAAATTAATATGATACTCATGTAAGCCTTTATCGCATTATATAGGGTAGGCTCCATTAATCATATTTTGTCATCGTATTCTATCAAAATTAACACAATTTCATATATGTCCCATATCATGAAATGTAACAAAATTACTAGAATGAACAAAAAATGGTAGTCATAAAACATCAAACATTCATTAGGTTCTTGTAGACTCTATGGTGCCCTCAATTCAACTTAATCACCAGACGAATTTCTTTTATTCTTAAAAGATGTAAACTTAATAACTTAAACGTGATATCTAGATCATTAACAACCAAATGAAAACATATTACAAAGACTTTTTAAGATAGAAATGACCAATAGGAGACCGGTGTGTATAAAAACTTCAGCTTTTTCAGTTTGATGATGCAAGAATCACAAAAAGGTCCAAGATAGGTTCTTTCAGGATTAACATGTTCAGATCAATTGAACTACACTCCCCTGCAATATATAAGTGAAGCACCCCAGCAAACAAATTATCAAGTCTAAAAAACAAGAGTACATCCTCATCATTCAACCAGAGACAAGTAAAATAAATACATCTATAAGAGAAAATAGAACCTTACCGCCTATACTCTAGATAGTCATCATCTTTGTACTCCTTCAAACTCCCTCTGGATAGTCATCATCTTTACTTCCAAATTTTATCCAATCCAAATCAGACTATGAAAATTCTTCCTCATGAGGATTTTGCACAGGAATGTCAAAGATGGATTCAACAATTTCCATCTACTATACTAGTAAACTTTTTAGGTGTGTTTGATTTAGCATTTGTCAAATCACTGCAAGTTTCAGACATAATAATCATGACTCATAAGTCCAAAAAAATGCAAGGTGTTAAAAAAAAAAAACCCTTCCGACACCATACATGATTCAAATCTCTGCTATTAAAGGCAAAGTGCTAATTTGCAATCTTATGGCATCCTACATATAAACAGAAGTTATCTAAATATTAAACTTCTCCATCAACTGCATTTCAAAGCCCTGCCCTAAATGAGCAAACAAATTGATAGCCTTGCATTTCAACTTCCAATATCACATTAACTTTATGTCCTTCACCACGTAATGTACAAGGCAAAGTTCCGATGTTAATGCATTCCAAATACAAAAACAACCAATATCAAACCAAGTAGAATTAAAGTGCAATATATAACAAGTTCACTGTCAGTTCATAACTTGATAATTACAGTTCTCTAACTAAAAGTTATACAAGGGTATACAACCTTATTAAATTAAACACCTAATAAATTGACTGAAACAAAAAATAGTATATTTTACTCTATTGACAATATAAATCCACCAATCTATGTTCCACTAAGAAATTAGGCAAAGCTTTAATTTTTAGTATACCTAGAATACTAAGAAAAACAAATAAGAAGGAAAAGATTCCAACAAATTCACAGCTGCCATTAAAATAAATCCACTAGGACACAATAATAGGTAATAAACTAGAATTCCAGAAACTAATAAAGATAACACCCATTTTTTAGCAGTGAAATTAAAATTTTTAACAGAGAAAATCATAATTGTAAGAAAAAGAAATAAATTGCAAGTTTACACCTGTTTGTCATGAATTAAACTAACCAAAAACTGTAACCCAAAGTTTCAAGAAAACATAAACAAATAAACACTAATGAATAGGGTAAATTTGAACAAATTAAATGAACATCTTCACTTAAATTATGGATGACAAGACTGCAAAAAAGATAACAATAATAACATGAACTTTGAGGCTTTAATACAAGATAATCATTTCTCTATGACCAAGAGTAGAAACCCAGAAAGAAAAAATGAAAACAAAGCAAGGGGAAACATATGGACTTGGACTTACTCCAGTGAATTGTTACTATTGCTGACGGCGACAATGAGGAGTCCCGCCGACATTTGGGAAAGTGTAGAAAAGTAAGGATCGTTTGTTTTATGAAGTTTATGTATTTGCAAATTTTTTACATTAATTACATTTATCTCCCTTATATTTGACTAAACTACCAATGCAACCCTAAAAATTAACCAAGTACAAACCTTCACAAGTAAGGTTTTCCCAGTGCTAGGTTCTCTATAAAGAATGACCCCTTTAGGAGGTTTTATGCCAATGTCTTCATATAGTTCAAGATGTGTCAATGGAAGTTCAACAGCTTCCTGGATTTCTTGTATCCGTGAGTCCAGTCCACCAATATCAGCATAGGATTCCAATGGGGCCTTCTCAACTTTAATTATAGAGACCATTGGATCAACTTTATCCTGAAGAAGCCCGACCACAGAAACAACCTGCACAACCATATAAATGTATGAGATTACTATGATATCTAGAAATCTTTTTAAATCATCGAGAGAACTCAAAAGAGACTACAAAGTAGTATAAGGCCAGAAATATTTCATCACATCCCTGTGTTAAGTACAGAAACAAAATGCACATTGGCCAATGAAATAAACCATCAACAATCATAAGTAACAATCAACATACACAATGGCACCAGTTCAAACATATAATTCACACGTTGAATGTCAACTACTTCAATGTGAAACAATACACATTGGCCAAAAGCTCTACCATTGAGTTCTAAAGGGAAAATTGAACTCATTGGAGAGGTACAAAATGGAGATTTGCATCCATACATGGGGTTTGTACCAAACCCCAGAGACAATTACTCAATACATAATGCATGAGGTACAAGTCAATGAAATTCTACCTACAATATTACCAACATTAAAGTTAGCACAACTTATATTGTTCATTCTAGAATTAATGAAAGCAGTCACTGGAGGGAATTAATCAGATCCAGGCACATTTGGATTTTCATTTGCTTGAAAATAACCCTCGACACTAGGTCACGGAAGTACTGTGTGGCCTTTATATACTTAGTTGAGTCGGTGATGTTCATCGAGTTCAACAGCTGTATGCATTCGGAAACGGAGACAGTATCCTTCGCATACTGCTCCAAGTATCCCTTTCTCACTAAGTAATTCTCCAACGCCATATCCACTATCTCACCGATGCTTTTCTTACCTTTCTAACCATTGCTTCCTGTAGGCGTGTCGAATGGTCTCTTCTCCATTGGCCTCGAACATGTTCTTGCTTCCTGCATACAAGCATCACCTGCACCTCTACGCTCAATGGGCATTTGTCCGTCTCTTGGTGAGGACGTTTCACCCAGAAAACGATCTTCCATAGCCTATTCCTCCGCCGAGTTTTGAGGGTGTTGGTTTGGATCCATTGAAAAGTCCCCTATGGTAGAAGTCGTTATGAAGAGTTTGGTCAACTCTTTATAATGCGGCACCCATCAAAGATGAAATCTTGCGTACTTTTTTTTTTTGCAGCACAACACATTAGTTGGAGGTAATGTAGATCGGGTTGAACAAGGCGCTAGGAGAAGTGGACACAAGTTAAATTCAACAAAGATTATTTATGAAAGTACTTACAACAATCTATGTAAGCCATTGGTGCTCAGAGGTGATGATCACTCCACTCTTGGGGTCCCAACAACCCTCATGTGATGTTCGTGAATGTCGCAATACAGCCACCATAAGACTTGCATCCGATTGTACTTCTCGCGGAGATACGCTTCACTGTAATGCTTGCCGACACAGTCATGAAACTCCATTGCTATAGCCTCGTATTGCTGTTTGGTGAAGTTATTAGTGGTCATGCCAGTGATATGAATGAAATGGATTAACTCGTGGGGAGGTATCACAGACTTACTAGAAACCATTTGCTGAAAAGTACATTTCAAATGGTTATGACAAGAAAGCAATAACAATTGACAATTGATTCTATTTAGAGTAGTGAATAGATACGGCATGGTTTTTCAGTCCATACTACATAAAAAATGTAATAAGAAGTTGGATCAAAGGACATTACCTCAACGTAATTCTTTTGGCACAGGTCAAGGTTGTTGGAGTTAGTGACAGATGGTGCTGGACTTATTACGGGTGATAACGGTTTGACATAGGAATAAAAATCTGCATGAAGCAATGGTCAACTGTGTGAGGGCGCATTTCGTATTTTCACTAACGTGTCATAATGTGCATGTATTCAACGTACAGTCACAGTTCAAAATTGATTCCTCACTCATTAACCGAATCAGCAACTATGAACATCAAGTCGGGGCACTGATCTATGTGGTAGACATTCACAAATCAAAACTATGTATGTGTCTGCTTGTATATTGGGAAAGCGAATGTGTTGTGAATTATAAAAGCATCACACGAGGACATAGGCATGTAGGAGACAATAAATGGGATGTAAACATTAAAGATAGTTTCTAGTAGAACATGTAAGATTTTACTATTTGGGCAAAACATATTGTATTTGATGATTTCATTCAAAGATAAAAAAACAAAAAAAAAAAAGAATACTTTACATGCTCTTTAATTAGCTTAATATCATAGAAGTTTCTCCCATCAAACAAAGAGTATCGATTTTGGATATCAAAGTAAACATCCATATTACTTGCTAAAAGAATTCAATCAGATTCCAACTCAGAATCCATGTGCATAATTTTCAAAAAGAAGTAGGAATACAATCAACCTATGACATAAAAAAATAGGTACTAGCAAACATATTCGAGAACAAAATGATGCAAAAGGCAATTCTCTTTTTAGGCCTATGTATAATGTTCTAATAAACCTCTGTATGTGTACCAATTGCCACAAATCATTTTCTCTATTTGGAAACTAAGCAAGTTACTCAATCCCCTTTCTCGTTCTCTATTTTTGCAGGTAGAAAAGAATTCCTACCCAAAAATCTTAACATTAATTACTTTTTACCCTTATGTTCAGTGAAATTGCAAGTGTACAATATCAACAAGTAATAAAGTGGTGACTAGAGTATCGTTTCCACGAGGATTGTTTAAAGCTAACCAATTACTTACTAATATGATTAATTCAACAACAAACTAGCCAATTAAATTGTTTTATGGTAAATTAAACTAAAGAAGGAAAAATTAATAACAATTGATAAAAGTAACAAATAAGATGTTAAAGATTTCGATTTCACTTAATCAATCCTAATTAACTCTCTTGACTTGTCATGCAATTAAATTAAATTCCAAATTATGATGGTGAAATTTCACTAATGTAAATTAATAGCCGACATCGGTCTAATAACCCTATTTAGATTAAAATCAACTCACACTTGGTCTAGGTGAATTTAGATTTCTAAATGCATTATGAACTATGGAAATTCCTGAATTCAATCTAAGTAGTCACGACTTAGTCTTACTACCGAAACCACATGAACAACCTAGATTATTACGGTCTAAATTGAATTCACGGTTTAATATCACATGAGCACATGCATGTTATCTCCACACGGTATCAAACAAGCATCAAAAATCAATTAGGTGGTGATCAATTACCTAAAAGCATTAAGAACATGATATTAAACTCATAATTGAAATATAGTTTGCATGAACAAGTCTTAAGAATTAATTATTCATGATCAAGATCCATCTAATCTCTAACAAAAGAAATTAGAACATAATGAAATTTGAACTAACAACAAAAATAAAAGTAGACATAATTGAAATTAAAACAATTTCTTAAAATTAAAGTGCTTATATTTAATAAATATAAAAGCTCTAAAATAGTTAATACTTGAAATTAAAACACAACTTGAAGTTCATAACAAAACAAAAGAAGTAAAACTACTAAAATTAAAGACAAGAAAAGAAAGCTAAAATTGCTAAACTAAACTAATTAAAGAAAGACCAGAAAAGACAAAACCAAAGACTTGAAGTCAACACAATCTTTTGCTGCCTTTGCTTCTTCTGCCCGTGAGCTTCCCTAAGGAAAAAAAAAAAATTTGCTGCTGGATTTGTACCCAAGTCAAGCTTGGCGGCTGAGCTTCTAATTGCATAATAAACTACTGAAGACAACAAGAACAGAACAACGAAGAATTGAAGGGAAAAGAATGAAGAAGAAACAAGAGGATGGCTGAAATTCTACTAAGAAAAACCGAGAGCAGCTACTAGAATTGCTGAAAAAACCCGAGAGCAGAAAATCAAGAAGAAAGACAGGAAGAAAAGTGGGAAGGACAGGAAGAAGAAACAAGAAAACCGACTAAAATTTCTGAAGAAAAACCGAGCCAAAGCTACTGAAATTTCTAAGAAAAAAGAACAAAGACCGTGCTTCCAAACTAAAGAAAACAGAAAGAAAAAGAAAAGAAAATTCTGCTAAATCTAAACTAAAGCTAGAGAAGAAGAAACGAATGAAGTGCTCCTAAACTAAATCTAAACTAAAGGAAGAAAAGAATAAAAGAATGGATGTCTCCTCTCCCCCCTCGGTTGTGTTGTTTATATAGAGAAGCTGATTTCCTAAACTCCAAATCCATCTTCAAATTGTAATCAGCTTCTTCTTTCTTGTTTCCAAATTTCAGCAGTATGTTGTTTCCAATTTGCAGCCCAGCTGAAGAAGTCTTTTCGTTTTTCCTCATTTGTTTCCAAATTCCTCTCCAGCTCAGTTTCTTCTTGTTGTTTTCAGTTTCTAGTTCCTTCTTTCCCTCTATGTGCTGCTCGGCTTTCATGTTTCCTAATTTGTACTCAGCTTTGTTTTGTTTCCTTGTTCTTGGTTTTTTTCTTTTTTCTTTCCCGATTCCTTTGTCTTGCAGTTGTCTTCTATTTCCTAATTATAGTGATCTTGCTCTTTTCTTGTCCTTGTGCAGCACAGTTTCTGTTTCCTAAATTTACTGAAGAATGCTTTTGTCTTCTTCCTGGTTGCAGCTGATTTTGTTCTTTCTTAATTACAATTGACTTGTATTTCCTTTTTTTGTAGCTGCCTTGTAGCTGAAGTCTCCTTTTGTTCTTCCAATTGTGCGGCTGCTTTCTTTTTGGTTTTTCAGCTCGGCTCTTGGTTTCTTTGTTGCAACCAAAAGAGTCTTCTTTTTCTTTTTGTTGAAGTAAATTGGTCAAGCTTTGATAAGCTTTCTTGGCTATAAAGTAACAAAATAATTGGTTAATCCTTTGTTCTCAAATTAGAATAAAAATTCAAGATTAAGCTCAAAAGTTGTAAAAATATTAGAAAACTCAGAAATCATAAAATCAAAGGATAATTTGGCCAAAATATGTAAAAACAAATTAAAACACAAGCCAATTTCTAACCAAAATTAATAAAAAAAACCCTATGTAAAATAGAATTATCACCTTGTAAGTCCTGCAGAACAAAATGAAGATATTCTGCACCTTGTTACTTTGTTAGCCATGTTCATTTGGCTAGTTCATGACCACCATATAAGATAATTCTACAAGTCAAGGAGCACAACTAAGGTATCATGAGCAAATTACATCTGCCTTGAAATACAGCAAAGAGCAAATTAGAAAGAGCAGAAACACAACAAAGAGCAAAATACATCTTTCGTGAAAGATGGTATCATGAAAACAAAAGAGCTCAGCATGTGGTAATTAGCAAGAAAGCATAGTATAAATAGAGATGGAAAATAAACCAAGAGAATACTGGGTTCATGGTGAATAAAATTCTCCATTAAAATATGTAATTCAAACAAAATTCTGGTTTTAAGTGAATGGAAAGGATAAACCATTAAATATGCCTCTTTTTCTTATCTGGTCAGTTTTGAAGTTTACTTTTCCTTGCAACGCATATAAATGCAGGAATATTTTTCATTTTCTCACCAATTCCAGATCCAGTTCTCGCAATGATTTTCATTCGAAGGGAAAAGAAAAACACACAGTTAGCACCACATCCTAGTAAACCAATACATAACTACATAATCACTTGAGCAAAACACTTGCTTATTTTGACATATAGATTTCAGAAACATGACACGCTCTCAGTTTACTCAAAAAGACTCCTCCTTGAGGCACAACTCTCTAAACATCTAAGGAACTTTAGTATTGTAATTGTAAATGTAATGATAAACGTATGAACTCTAAACCTATATTGTAATTGCGTTTGTAAAGTTGAAGATGCTTGACACATGCTCAATATACACTCGACTTATGCTCGACACACGCTCGATATACGTTTGACTTATGCTTGACACACGCTCAACATACGCTCGACACATTCTCGACTTATTGCTCGAGTCATTCTTAACTAACTCTCAATACCCTACTCGATGCATGTGCTTGATGTGCATACTAGACATTTTTGCGACTTAGTGCGGGAAACGGATTTTAGTATTTCTTTTTATCCAAATAGTAATATCTCTATATTTCTTTAAAGAGTGCCAAATTAGACTTCATTTTCGTGCGGGTTTTCACATCTGCTTACACACGATATTCCATTTGGGGTGAGACCGACCAAAATGTATATAATGCATTTTTCTCCGTGAATTTCAATTAAACATGTTGTAAAAGAGCATTGATATATAGGTACATAGGTTTCTATTTAGGTTTTTTTTTTGGATCTATGTATCTGCATTCAATATCGTGCCTTGTTGTATCCGATTGAGTAATGTGCAATTAATGGGTGATTGATGAGTTAATTGGATTGTTTATTTATGGGTTAATTTCATTGTTTATAAATATTTATGGGCAATGATAAATTGGATTTGCAAATTGACTAATTTCATTATTTTTTTTAAGGAATGGTGCACCTAAATATTTGGTCTGTCATGTTCTTTATGGGGAAGAATGAATTGTTGATCCATTAACAAATGATCATAGATTCATAAATTATAAGAGGACTGAAATTCTTTTGTTAAAAAAAGACTCAAGATTCGCAGAATTGGTGAATTGCATCATACCTATCATGAACTTAAATCCAGAAAAAAAATAAACTGATTATCGAATATCTACCCAATTACCTATCAAAGATCTCCATCATGCCCATAAAAAATGATTACCATGTGCAGTTTTTTTTAATGAGATTATAAAATGGTTTGAAGATACCAGGATCCCAATATGCATTACCGTTCAAGATATCAGAGCAACACAAGTTAAAGATGGTGCTACAAACTCAACCATAAAAGCGATTGAGTTCTGATAGTCCGATATGGACTAATGATATAATTCATTCAGGAAATTTGGATGAGAATATATTTAACAAATCGGATGATGATCATGACAAAGTGATGAAGATGGTGATCCGATTGACGAAACCATAATTGTGGAAAATGTAAACATAATTTTTGCGGAAATAAGAAAGGAGGAGACAGTCAAGCGGATTCAAGAAAACATACAATGCCATACCACGACAAAGTCATCGCATGCAGACTTTCTGATAGATTATTCGTAGTGGTAGATATTGTGGTAAAGGATGAGTTTAAAAGTAGAGATCATTTGTTTACGAGGATGAGTATGCTAGCCGTGAAGCATTTCTTTGAGTGGAAAGTTATTAGAGTTAATAGTAAGTTGTGGTACCTAAGATTTAAGGATAAAAATTGCAAGTGAAGGCTGAATGTATCTGCCATTGGGAATTTGTCAGTTTGGAAGATTACTAAATATGAAAACACCTATACATGCCAATCATCATTGGTTCAATGTGATAATTGATAGGTAAACAGCAAAGTAATTGGTTCGTGGATCAAGTGTAAGTACCAAGACGTATGTCGTATTCCCGGTGAAATTGTGCTTTGTGATGACAATAAATAAGTAACAAGACCAAATACTTGACAATGTAGGGATATATCTACGTGAACTAGTATTTTCCGATGAACAACTATATGTTGCCCTCTTTGGAGCAAAAATGTTATAGTAGGTGAAAGTATTTATTATGCCATCTGTAGGAAACCAAATCAAAGAACGCAGTGGAAATTTTAAAATTTTTGGTTCCCTCCAAGGATCCATACGAAGTGAAATCAAATTGGTAGTGAAGATTGTTACCTTACCGGTAGTGTAGCCTTGTTGATTGTTGGAGATTGTTGATTGTCGAATCACAAGCAAAACCAATCTAGCCTTGCCTCTATGGTATCCACACGATCGTCTCCAAATCTCAAGTTAATTGTCAAACAATTAACTAAAGAAAGAAGTAACAAAAATCTTATAGTGCTAGCTAGGATTTTGTTACTTGGGTATTCCCTCAAGTTCTCAACTCAAGAATTGGATTTCTTTCAATCTCTTCTTATAAATTCATTTTTGGTTCTTATTTCTCAAATAAGGAGTGGTGTCTATATTGAGCAAGAGAAGAATAAAGAATATAATTTCATGCACCAAAGAATAGCACTTGTTTTTCTTCAACAAAGAAAGCTTAAAAGGAAAGCTCTCAAACAGAATTTTGTCCCATCGGTTTCCTTGATCTGAATTCAATAATTCATCCATGTAAATAGCTGCCTTTTCACATTTCATATTCCAGAAATTGAATTGCAATATGTTGCACATGGTTGCCTTTTCATTTTCCAATGAATGGCTGCCTTTTTATTTTCATAAAATGAATTGCAATATGTTGCCTTTTGATTTTCCAATGAATGGTTGCCTTTTCATCTTCCAATAATAAAATCCATTTTGATTATTATTTAATTAATAAATCTAAAAATCATTTTGGATTTATTAATATTAATAGAACCAAAATATTTTGGCCTTAAATCCAAAACCATTTTAAACGAAAACCCGATAGATTTCTATCCTCAATAGGATTCTTAAATTAACCAAAATTTCATCACATGAATTTTGAACTTCTTTTGGATACGATCTAAGTGTGTGACTCAATAGGTTCTCATAACGTTGGCATTGACATAAAATATATTTTATGCTAAAAGTAATGAGTGGTGTCTAGCAACACATCAATACTACCCAAGTCATGAGAATATTAGTTATTCGACATTACTTTTCTTGTGATAAATATTACCGTGTAATTAAATCCCTTTGCCCTAGATATCTTGATCAAACATGAACCATGGAGCGTGTCATGCTCGTATAGTTCAATATTTTCATTTCTTGATTCTCGAGTAGACGCATCTAAGCAAATGAGTTCGATATCACATATCGATTCATTTGAGCACGGCCATGCATTTTATGGTCTTACTCAATCAAGAGGCCCAAAGATATCACTCCCATTATATAGGAGGGGCAAATCCTTTCTTGATCAGTCAACATCCCACTACATGATTTATTACATATCCAATTACTACTTTTATAGTTCACCCTTTTACGGGTAACGTTTAGTAGTATCAAAATATGTAACTCCTCATGTTGGGATCTCTAAATATCTCAAGTCTAAGGATTATTTACACCATCATCACTATGAGAAATATTATGACACTTTATATAATAATCCATGTAGTATTTCTCACAGCGGGTCGATCCAGTACATAGTTCTCTAATATATACCTATGTGTTGACTTGATATCTCATATCATGAACCATTTCATCAGTCATTACACATACTAGTCTTAATGCATTATCATTGTCCCATTTAATGATAATACTCAACTAGGGATAATCTTAGAATAATTAAATTCTTGGGACATTATTATGTTTATTTCCTAAAACGCAGATATAAGATAAACATAATAATTAGTGTCATAAATTATGAACATTATGATACAATAAATGCATATACCATCATCATATGATTGGTTCTTAGGGTATAATCCAACACCATCAACACTTAATGAAATGAAAAATGATTGTAAGACAAGAAATGTTGTCTTCCTTGAAATGTTTGACCTTGCCAAAGTCTAAGTTACTATAAATATTATGTGAAATGTTTTTTATTTATGTGTTTAAGTTTTCAGCATTCTAAGATCTCTCTAGCTCTTCTTTTTTAACCATTGATTATTGCTGATTATTTTTTCTCATGCAGTATGGCTGACTCAGTTCTAATTGACAAAATTCTAACTAGCGCAACTGATTGGGAGTTGATTATACTTGTGTAAGGAAAATTGCAACCTATTTAGTCTAGACAAAACCCAAGTACATACCAGAAGTTCCTCTTTACTGATGCAACAATACAGTACTAACTAAGAGAATAAATACTAAGAAAGAGTCTTATTAAAATATATAGGTCATTTATGATGATAAGCAGCTTAAAGTATTATAAAAGTACAAGCAACTCATTTAGATTTTGTTTATATGTACAGGGTGCAAAAGTGGAAGGATTATGCTTCAACAACAATGTCAATCGTGTAGGAACTAAATTACAACAGTTCAAAAATACTGAATTGCCAATGCTCAAGTAAAGCCCATCCTAAGAAATATCAGCGAGAAAATGTTGGCATGCAATGGATAATATTTACTAGAACTATCATTGAAGAACTGTAAAACGAGAAAAATATCCTTGCACTTGGGTACAACTACACAGATCTTGGAGATATTGGCAAGTACATTGGCGTTTTTTATCACATGCTTGGTTAGTTGTTACATATGCATTATGCCATACTTCGTTACTGTTTTTAGTTTTTCCCTAATACATCAAACTTCATCTATGTACTTATTTTAAAATTTTAAGACTTTTTTGCAGTGTATTAGATATTATAGGGGTTGTTGTAAAAGCATTCCCTGTGAGATCCTTCACTAATGATTATGGAGAGTTAAAAGTTCAGAAATTTTTGCTTGTAGATGAGAGTTAATATTTTCTTTTTTTTCCCCTAACTATCAGTCTCTTTTCACGAAAACAGAGTTTTATGATTGCTAACGTTGTCTCGTGGGTGTCATTGTGTCGATTAAAAATTGAAAAAAAAAAAACAGGATGCAAACTGTGATGGCGTCTATGTGGAATAATTTCGTGACAAATGCAGAAAAACACATCATGGATGAATTGAAAACATTTCTAGTTATCATTTGTCATAAATTGAAAGCTACTTACTTTAATGGTGATTACCTAATCTCGAATTTGTTACCTTTTCAATAATTAAGAATTGCGTTGCTTACATACATGCATGTGTAAATGAATAGGTGTTGAGGTGTCAACAAAGAAATTTTCTACTATGTCTATTAATCCGCCAATTCAGGAGGCATTTAAACTGAATAACTGGTTTGTTATGTTTATATTCATTTTTCTGAACTAGAATATTTGAGATTTGGTTAAAACTCAAATTTGTATGTTTAACATGGCTCGAAGAAATGAGAAAAAAATAAACAATTTTTTTGAGACCACAACAAATATTAGTAGCAGTGCTCAAAAATCGGTGCATGTGAATCAGAAATTCACTTTGGTCACAAATATCTTACTTACACAAAAGGTATAGTGTTGATTATTGCCTTGGGTTTTAGCCATTCCTATAATATCTTCTTATTATTGCCATTATTTCTTATTTAACTCATTACGTACCGCATTTTCTGTGAAGAAAACATTTATATCAATATCTATTACGTGAAGTTTGATACTCAGTATGCTAATCGCTTTTGTAAAAACTTTGGTGTGCTTGCCTACTATCAGTTGTTGATGTGTAAAGATTAGTTCCTCATGGTTTTTGCTCACTGAATGCTTCTAAGGTTGCATTGGTTAAGGTTTATATCAATTTTGAATACATAAACCAAAAGTTTTGGTACATGACCTGCAGAAAATATTATCAAACTATTGTAGAAACTTACAACACTATGTACCCATACAACTTATGCAAGGAAAAACAAATGGCCCAACAAAGGTTATAATGCTTCGTGTGATGTAACATTACCTTCATACCTGCCTTTTTATGTAAGACACTTAGTCCAATAACACTGAATGCTTATAGTTGAAATCTTGTTTGTGAAGGGTTGATCTAGTTGACAAGAGTGGAGCAATCAAGGCTACAGTTTTTGGAGAAATTGCTGAAGAAACCTTGGGATTTACTATAGTGAAAGCAATGCTGCACGATGACTAGGTAACTCTTGTTTTTCTTTTTTCACTTATGACCAACATTTTACAATTTGGATCAAATAATATAGAAACTATGCATTATGATTAATCATAAACCTTATCAAGATAAGGAATTGCCATTAGACCAAGTTCACAAGGCATTGGAAAAGAAAATGTTCATTTGTCAAGTTAAGCAAGGCAAACAAAGATCATCTGAATCTCAATTATGATACATAGTTACTTACTACTTTGAAGTCAATAAAGACAAAAAATTTAGCCAAGCCAAGTTCACACAGTCTAATCTATAAAGCTTCATTTATAGCTAATGCAAGTAGTGACGAAAATAGTAATACAACTCATTCTGTTTCTTCCTGCTATTCCATATAAATCATCATAATAACTTTCAGTTCCTTCACTTGAAAAATTGAATTGGTTTGCTTACCTGAAAATATAGGGCCATCAAAATCATTTACTAGGATTGCTAAAAAATTTGATGAACCTGTACTAGTGGACACTGAAAGGAAATCGAGTACATCAAGTAGTGAAAATTTAAATTCAGTTTCCTTTAAGATTCATACGAAGTGAGATCAAATCGGAGTTTAGGGATTTGTGCCTTAGTAGTTTTCGGAAGAGTCGACTTTTGAAGAACGCTGTGTGTTGAATCACGAGCAAAACCAGTTTGAATTTGCCTTTATGGTATCTACACTACTGATCCAAACTTTTGGGTGTTGTCGCATAACCAACTAGAACAGGAGCATTTAGTAGTGGAAGTGCTAGCTTTGAAAACTAAGTTTAGGGATTTTTCAGTTTTTCAAGGTTTCGGTGTTTGGCTCTCCAGAAGTGCTAGCCGAAAGGTTTTCTTTTCTTATATTATTTGGTTGCTAAAAATCCTTTATTTATAGTCCTACGATGTAGTTTAAGGGTAAAACTCTTTTAAAGAGTTTTACTTGGACTACTAAACCCTATTCTAATTGAGATGTCCATATTCGATGAATTTGATGGCTGCCAAGTATAAGACTTCTAACCCATTTGGATTTGGGCTTTAAAGCTTTGGATCTTTTCATTGCTAAGTCCAAAATTATTTTGGGTCTACTAACATTAAAACCCAAACCCATTCAGTCTTAAACCCAAAAACCTAGAGAGTACTAGTCACATTAGGATTCCTAAGATTGCTCACAAATCATTTTATGAATTTTATACTCCTTTTTGGATTCGATCTAAGTGTGCAACCCAATAGGTCCTTATAATGTTGGCCATGACATAAAACCTATTTCATGCCATAAGTAGTGAGCGGTATCTAACAACACATCAAAGCTACCTAAGTTATGAGAATGTCGGTGACTCGATATAACTGTATCCTGTGATAGACGTTACCATGTAATTCAATCATTTTACCTTAGATACCTTAATTGAACATAAGGCATGGAATGTATCACGCTCGCATAATTCAATTTGTTTATTTCTTGATTCCCAAGTAGACTCATCTAAACAAATGAGCCCGATATTATATATCGACTCATTTGAGCACGGGCATGCATTTTATGGTCTCACTCAATCAAGTGGCCCAAAGATATCACTCTCGTTATATAGGAGTGGCAAATTATATTTTAATCACTCAACATCCCACTGCATGATTCATTTCATATCCAATTACTGCTTTTATAGTTCACCCTGTTACGGGTAACGTTTGGCAGCATCAAAACATGCAACTCTTCATGTTGGGATCTTTGATGATCTCAAATCTAAAGATCACATATATCATCATCACTATGGGAAATGCTTCTGACACTTATATTATAATCCATGTAGCATTTTTCATGGCGAGTCAATCCAATACATAATTCTCTAACATGTACCCGTGTGTTGACTTGATATTTAATATCATGACACATGCCATCAGTTATTACACATACTAGTCTTAATGTATTATTATTGTTCCATTTGATGATAATACTTGACTAGGGATAGTTTTAGAATTATTAAATTCTAGAGACATTATTATATTCATTCATGTTATGCAAATATATAATTAAATATAATAATAATGAAATGCCAATAAGCATTATGATACAATGTATGCCCAAATAATCATTAAATGATTGGTCTTTAGGGTATAATCCAACAGACACTAACCCAGTTTCTCCCTCAAAAGCACCTGAAGAACCTATCAATGAAACTCTAGTCCTTTATGAAGAAAAAAGGCCAAAGAGAGTAAGAAAGGTTTGAATGCGTCCAATGGACACAATTGAAATCTTTATCTTTTGTAACTGAATGCCAGTGACTTTTTATTTTAAACTGAACTTATTATCCTTTTGAATTGTAATACTGCATAAGTTATTAAGTATCAGACATAGAGCAACTCATGCACAGTTAAAAATGGATTTTTAAGCCATATAGTTGTATTGTATGTTGCATTTTGAATGTAGTACACCAACAATTATTGCACAAGTTAATTATTTGTTAGCTGACATGTATGTTGCTTCTTGTCTTCTAAAATATACTCATATTTGCTTCATTTTGCTAAAAATATTGTTGCAAATATTGCTTATTATCTTTTGACATGAATTCAAATATGAGATGCCTTGTTATGAATTCAAATTTGAGATGGCTATGTTAGTCATTATTTTTTTGTACTTCCTATTGTTTCTAAGGTGCTATAATCTACAGCATTATGTATCACCTTTAAATGTACTTATATTTGTTTGATTCTGTAGGAAATATTACTTCTTATCTTTTGACATGAATTCAAATTTGAGATGCCTTTTTATGAATTCAAATCCGGGATGCCTATGCTAGTCATTATTTTTTTATACTTCTTAATGTTTCGAGGAGCTATACTCCACAGCATTATGTGTCACCTTCAATAAAAGTGCCAATGACCTTTATTCTTTTTTCCTTTGAAACACTTTCTATAATGCTGTGATCGGACTTCAAACAGAGGCTTAGTGGTGCCACTTCACATGATATTTTTCTAATTTAAACAAATATCATATGCAATTTGGTTTTAGGGTTATGTTTTAATTTTGTAAGGATACATTGATAGAATTTGAACAATTTCATCAGCCAACATGATTGAGTATAAGAATTTATTAAAAAAATGCAAACATGTTACGCGAAAGAGAAATGTAATCATTAGAAACATGCCTAGAATGGTCGATTTCAGTATAATAATACACATTTGTTTTTTATGTTACATGGCTAGAATCACATTTATTGTCTATTTCCCTTCTATTCCGCATATCTCACTCTATCTTTTATATACTTGTCTAGCATGGCTTCCTTCTTTAAATATCACATGGTGCCTTTCTGCCCTTGCTCAGCCAACAACTCAAGCTCGCTATCATCCTCTTAACAGGATCCTCAGGTTTAGGCTTCGATTTGAGACCATGACCTTCCAGCCGCGCCTTTATCTTCTCAACTTTGTTTTTCCAAGTTTTGCACTCAAACTTCAACTCATATATTTGTTTCTTTAGAGATTCTATCATTGATTGGGAACCTCTGTTTTCATTCATTTTCCCCTCTAATTCTTGTATAAAAATTTGAATCACATCATCTCTTCCTAAGACCTTGGAATTAAGTTGAGAATTTTTAAGAGATAAAACTACAACGTTCTTCTTCAAGACCTCTGTTTGCATAGCTAGCTCTCTCTCGCATAGGATATGGCTGCCTATGATGCTTTGTTACCTGGTCTTATCTTTATTCAACGTTTGTGTTAGTCCTCCAAGATGAGTGACCTTAGTTCTGAGCTCATTATTGTCTTGTTATAGTTCATTTAGGAACTCTAAAGTTAATTGAGAAATTTGGCCAGAGAGGTCTACAACCTGCCTCTTGCTCATCTCATTTTCAGCGACTAACACACTCTCTTGTTGAATAAGGCCGCGTATGATGTCCTCTTGCTTGGCCTTACCCTCTTCCAATGCTTGGTCCAGTCTTCTAAGATCTACAACTTTAGTTCTAAATTCGACATTTTCTTGTTCCAGTTTATGTGCGACCTCAGAAGTAAGATGAGTAATTTCAAAAGAGAGTTATGAAATCTTCTTCTGATATGCCTCTGTTTCTGCAAATAGAAACCTCTCACATTCAACAAAAGGGCCAATCATACTTTTTTGATTGACCTTATGCTCTTCAAGTGCTTTGGTTAGATTCTTGAGGTGTTTAACCTGAGTTTTGAAGTTCATTATTCTCTTGTTCTAGTTTATTTATGGTTTGATTTTGCACGCATATTTTAGCTTCAAGGAATGCCACTTTCTCCTCTGTGATATTATTTGTAGGGTTTGTAGAAAATAAATAGCTCTGAGAATGTAAAAAGATTAAAATTTCATTAATGGACAATTTTCGATTACAAAAAAACAAAAACTAAAAAATAAAAAGGCCTAAGAACTAGCCTGTTTTCTTGCTTCCACCCTGCGAGATGAAGGCTCCACTTCATTCTCCTACCTGCGTACTCCCTCATCGCCTCCTGGAGTCCTGAAATCCATATCTTTATTAACCTCGAAGGCTTCCACCTCATCCACAGTCATTGGAGAATCTTGAGAGCCGAAATGCCCCAAGAGAGTGAAAGAGCTATCGTACCTCTGCACGGCCGCAATGAAAAGCTTGATCAGCCTCCACAATGACTTGGGGTCATCATAGCCAGGCAACTCCTCTAGCTTGAGATCAGGGAATTTGCACTGAATCTCAATAGGTTCCTCATGCTTTCCCAATTCAAAGGTCGCCTTAGAGAAATTAGCCACAAAATGACCAAAGTCGTTCGTGCAAAAAAGTTTCCTAGCAACCGTTTGGAGGTACTCAAGCTAATGGTTGTCTTTCCATTTTTGGATTTCTTTCTCCATAGCCTTCTTACTGATCGCGCAGCACGGTGATCTTTGCCTCTACTCTCTTTTGCTCTTCTACCCTCTACAGAGCACTATTAGCAGAGGCCTTAGACTCCCACAAACGGGCAATCTCGGCTTTGTCCTTAGTAGACTCTTCCTCTAATTGATTCGCTCTATGCATATACTTAACCCATAGAGCTAGAGTCTGTCGAGATATTAGCAAAACTATAAATTAGGCAAAGACAAAACTACAAGTTAGTCAATGACAAATGTGTGTTGTAAGCTCTTTATCTCCAGCATCGATGAGGACATTTTCTTATTTAAGTTTGAGATGGCCATCTCGCCTATCATCTTCTACTGTTTCTCCATATCTTCTATCTCAAGATTTGGGCAACATTCGACAGGAAAGAAAAAGGAAAAACTACTTTTGAGGCACTCTCATCAGCAGATTTGTGGCATGGTTTCCATTTCAGTGCCCTTCTTCTCCGCATTCTTTTAGGTTGTGGCAGTTATTGCTTTCTTTAAAGACGAGGCCCCGATCTCGAAAACCTTCTGCTTCTCGGGCGTTGGCTGTTTTCTAGTTATGGTTAAAGCGAATTTCACCACTGTAGAAGACACAATTTATTGAGTCCATTATTCCATACAGATGCATACAAATATAATTTTCTTATGGAAATCTAAGAGCCGAGACAACTACACAAGCCAAAACAACTCCACAACATGAAGCTGCCAAAACTTCATCTACAAGGCGGCCACCATTTGATCCATTGCAAAACATTGGAGGTCCTATGACTAGATTAAGAACTAAGCGAATGCAAGCTACCTTAGCAACTCTTATAATCGAATTTCAAGCTAAGGAAACCATGAAGAATGAGGCAATAAAGACCAGTTCTCAATATGTCACTATGATCACTATGATTAGTGTTGTAAATGATGAGCTAAGTATTTCTAATGCTTCTTCATGATCAATAGGACAATAGGACAGCCATGGTGATTAGAGAAGCTTCTAAATCCATAACCATGATGATTAAAGAAGCTTCCAAATATAATTCAAGAGAGGAAAGCTCTATGGCTGAAAACAACACAAATCCAATTCACACTTGGATTATAGTTTAGGAAGTATTTCATTTTCTTAGAATAGTAGTTCTTTTAGTAATTTTTTCTTTAGGTAGTTAGTTTCCTAAAAGGTAAGGAGTTTTAATCCTTCTAGAGAATGGATTTCTTCTTGGCCAAACCTTATTAGCGTTTATAAATAAGGCCATTGGCCACACAAAGAAGACAGAATTTTTATCAATACAAACTTGAGAGCTTTTTGCTTTTCTTTGAGTTCTAATATCAAAAATTGCTTTGAGTATTTAAATATAGCCTCTTAGGTTTATTTTTAAGCTATCTTGTTGAGTCTATTTCTCTCAACAATTTGAGCATGCTTCTTGGTTCCAAGGAAACAGTCCAACTGACAATCGCGTTTTGGATTGATCATTCGGGTGTCAAGTAGACAAAAGCAAGGTCCTTCTTCAAACTTGGAGTTGGTGTCTTGCTAAAGAAAGAACTAGTTCAACCTAGAGGGCGATACTAGGACCTACACTCTGGTATTTGTTTCGAATTTTATACTTTGGTAAAGAATTCGTATCAGTTTGGTAACAGAGTTGCCTTTGGGTTGCTCCTTTAGTAGTTCATATCTTTTTGTGTTATTTGTTTTGTTTCCAACTTATTTCTCTTGTGTGCCGTAAGTATTGCTCTTCCCTATGAATTTGTTTGTTGTTTCTCTTCTTATTTTCTGCTTAAAACCGAAAGAAAGAAAATCTTCATTCGCTTGAATTCTGCCTAGTTTTTTTATCTTTTCCAGTAGCCTGTTTCAGTTTTTCATGCTTGATTCTTTTATTAAAAATCCTGGTTTTGTGCTCTATTTTTTTGCATGAATATTGATTGACAAAAGAAGACTTTGGTTTGCTGATTGTTGCTGCCGAAAGTCTGTTGAAAAACTGAAAACCGTTGTTGAAAACTCAAAAAACCACTCCAGTTTCTATCCAGAATTTTTGCACATTATATGATCCAGTTTCTGTCCAGCTTTGTATTATATGTTCTTGTGAATAGTAATTTATTAAGAAGGCTTGGTTTGTTGAATTTTACTGCCAAGATTGTGTTACAAGTTGTGGAGTTGGCTGCTGGAATTTTTTTGGAAACTTATTGTGAAAGATTTGTGCCAAAACCTGAAAGACAAATCCTATTTAGAATTGGAATTGATCAAGAGCCGTGAGTTGCTGCGAAGTCTAATGTTGGTTTGATCTACTGAGCAAAGAAAATTTATATTCGCCAAGTTTACTTCATCACAAGCACATAAATAATCGCCTTGCATAATTATTTTCATCCCTTAAAACCTATTTCTCTTTTCTTGAAAATTCAGCCTTGATTGTTTTCTTGTTCTAGTTCCTTGTTCTCATTTTTCTTGTTTTCCTGACCTCTAAAATTGTTTTCTTGCTTAATTTAAATTTGATTGTCTCTTCTTTGTGACTCTTGAAGCTTGTTTGGGTTAGAATTTTTAGAAAAGTGAATTGAGTGTAAGTGAACCTACTCAACAACCCCATCACTATATAAAAGAGAGTTCAGCCTTACATTGGTGAAAGATTCATACATTGGGCAATTGGTTAGAGGGAAGTGAAATAGGAAATTTTTATTACTAACATTACTTGTGCAGAGATGGCCACAAATCCAAAAGAACAAGAAAAAGACATGAAGGAACACCTTAAGGGTTTAGCTTCTGCTCTAGAACTAGTCCATAAGAGAATTGAACAAATGAAAATTGCCATGGCTCAAGTTGCATCCAATTCGAAAGCAGCCAAGGCCAAGGAGCCTCAAGAAGTTATTCAAACAAACCCTAGGGAGAAAGAGAAGAAGTCCAAAAAGGATGAAAAAAGTAGCTCATCCGAGGAGGAGGAATCCAAAGCTTCCAGTTCGGATTGTGATCATTATTCTACAAGGAGTAAAAGGAAATCCACGAAGGATGATAATCTTGCTAGCATTAAGTTGCAAATTCCAGAATTTGAAGGCAAGAATGATTCGAAAGCATACATGGAATGGGGGCAGAAAGTTGATAAAATCTTTGATATCCATGAATTTTTTGAAAGAAAGTAAGTTAAGTTAGCTGTGGTAGAATTTTCTGGACATGCATCTACTTGGTGGCAAAGAACTTGTCGCCAAAGAGAAGAGAAGTTCAAATAGCCAATCTCATCTTGGATTTCATTGAAAAAAAATCATGAGAAAGAAGTATGTTCCCCCTCATCACAAAAGAGAGTTGTTGCAAAAGTTTCAAAGCTTAACTCAAGGGAACAAGAGTGTATATCATTACTACAGGGAGATGGATCTAGCCATGCTACGTGCTAATATAGAAGAAGATTGAAGAATGTCCGAAATCTGCTCAAACCATGAGTACACAATTTCCTTCAACTTCTAAAGGTAAGGTTTTGGTTCTCATGAGTGAAACTGAAGGTGTACAGCCATCAATTAAAGATTTTAAAGGTAGTTTCTATGCTTGCATGAGAGATGTCGATAGAGCTTTAAATGCAAGTAAAGATTTTGTGTTAATTATTTTTCAAGAAGCTTTATTCACTATTGATGAGCTACCACGTGACTTGCCCTCACAAGTCAAAGTTGTTTTGCAGGAATATGAAGATGTTTTTCCAGAAGATCTCCCTAAAGGACTACCACCTTTAAGGGGAATTGAGCATCAAATTGACTTCGTTCCTAGCGCAGTAATTCCCAACCAGCTAGCCTACCAAGCCAACTCTAAAGAGACTAAAGAGCTCTAACTGCAAGTTGAGGAATTGCTAAATAAAGGTCATGTACGAGAAAGTCTTAGTCCATACGCAGTTCCAATCATGCTTGTTTCAAAGAAGGAAGGTATGTGGAGAATGTGTACTGATTGTAGAGCTGTTAATAAGATTACAATTAAGTATAGACATCCAATACCTCGCCATGATGACATGTTTGAGAAGTTGCATGGTTCTAAAATTTATACTAGAATTGACCTTACGAGTGGATATCATCAAATACGCATTAAAGATGGAGATGAACGGAAGCTGTTTTTAAGACTAAGTTTGGCTTGTATGAATGGTTAGTCATGCCTTTTGGATTAACTAATGCAACTAGCACATTCATGAGGCTCATGAAATATGTCCTTAGGCAGTTTATAGGAAAATTTGTTGTTGTGTATTTTGATGACATTTTCATTTATAGCAAGAACTTAGAAGAGCATGTGAAGCATATTAGATTTTTTTCTAAGTGTCTTGCATGAAAATTGGTTGTTTGCTAATATCAAGAAGTGTACTTTTTGTGTGGAAAGTGTTGTATTTCTTAGATTTGTTGTTAGTTTCAAAGGTATACAGGTTGATAAAGTAAAAGTTGAGGCTATAACCTCTTGGCTGAGACCTACAACTGTGCACGAGGTAAGATCTTTCCATGGTCTTACTTTATTCTATAAGAGGTTTGTTAAAGATTTTTCTTCAAAGACTACCCTATTAATGATCTTGTCAAGAAAAATGTTCCATTCGTATGGGGTGAACGTCAAGAGGAAGCATTTACTCAATTGAAGAAAGATCTTTCGATTGAACTTGTTTTAGCTTTGCCTGATTTTAACAAAACTTTTGAGCTTGAATGTGATGCTTCAGGTACAAGTATTGGCGCAGTCTTGAGACAAGAGGGTCGACCATTAGTTCATTTCTCTGAAAAGTTGAATAGTGCTGCTCTCAATTACCCAACTTACAACAAAGAGCTTTATGCAGTCATTCGTACCTTAAAGACATGGTAGCATTACTTGCTGTCCAAGGAATTTGTCATTCACACTGATCATGAGTCTCTAAAATACCTGCATAGGCAAGGTAAGTTTAATAAGAGACATGCCAAGTGGAGTTCATTTCTTGAAACATTTCCCTATGTTATCAAGTATAAAAAAGGTAAGGAGAATGTTGTCGTAGATGCACTTTCACGAACGTTTGTTCTCTTAAACTCTTTAGATACTAAAATTTTGGGATTTGAGTATATTAAAGATCTTTATTCTACTGATTCTGATTTTTTTGGTACTTATGTAGCTATTGAACAAGGAGCCTTTAACAAATTTTATAGGCACAATGGGTTCTTGTTCCGTGAACAAAGATTATGTGTGCCAAATTGTTCACTTCGAGAGCTACTAGTTAAAGAATCACACTTCGGGGGTCTCATAGGTCATTTTAGGGTTTTAAAAGCATATGAGATTTTAATTAAGCATTTATATTGACTTAATATGAAAAGAAATGTAGAAAAGCTATGTAATTCATACATGTCATATGGCTAAATCTACTTCTAACCCTCAGGGTTTATATACCCCTTTATCTGTTCATTCTGTTTCCTAGACTGATATTTCTATGGATTTCATTTCAGAGCTGCCAAGGTCACAAAGGGGTAAGGATTCCATTTTTGTTATTGTATATAGATTTTCTAAGATGGCTCATTTTATACCTTACAGGAAATCGGATGACGTAAAACATGTAGTTGACTTATTCTTTGAAGAAGTCATTTGGCTCCATGAGGTTCCACGAACCATTGTTTCCGATCCTGATGTCAAATTCTTGAACTACTTTTGGAAAACTCTATGGGGACAGTTTGGCACAAAATTATTATTCTCCACCACTGGACATCCACAAATCGATGGGCAGACAGAGGTAACAAATCGTACTCTTGGTACTTTATTGTGTGCATTAATAAAAAAGAATCTTAAAGATTGGGAAGCTTGCATACCAATTGTTGAATTTGCTTATAATAGAACTGTCCATTCTACTACTGGTTATTCCCCATTTGAGATCGTTTATGGTTTTAATCCACTAACCCCTCTTGACTTAATGTCATTGCCATACAATGAGCAAGTAAATCTTGATGGTGCAGTAAAGGCTAAGTTTGTTCAAGACTTGCATGAGAAGGTAAGCCTTCAAATCCTCAAGAAGAATGAACATTATGCTCAAGTTGCCAATAGAGGGAGAAAGCAAGTAATCTTTCAACCCGGGGATTGGGTGTGGATACACATGTGCAAAGAAAGAT
Organism: Gynochthodes officinalis; assembly: GCA_020080225.1. Classification (NCBI taxonomy): domain Eukaryota; kingdom Viridiplantae; phylum Streptophyta; class Magnoliopsida; order Gentianales; family Rubiaceae; genus Gynochthodes; species Gynochthodes officinalis. Next base: position 13,310,789 of record CM034621.1, on the reverse strand, counting down.
TTCCAGCTCAACGAAGAACTAAGCTTCATTGTCGAGGAGATGGTCCTTTCCAAGTTATTGCTTGTGTGGGTGAGAATGCATACAAACTCGACCTTCCAGGTGAATATAGAGTTAGTGCTACATTTAATGTCTTTGACCTTTTATTGTTTGAGTTCGATGACAAGTTTATGGACTCAAGGGCGAGTCCTTTCAGAAAAGGAAGAATTGATGAAAACCTAAGGACTGAGACAACTACACAAGTCAAAACAACTCCACAACATGAAGCTGCCAAAACTTCATCTACAAGACGGCCACCATTTGATCCATTGCAAGGCATTGGAGGTTCTATGACTAGATCAAGAACTAAGAGAATACAAGCTGCCTTAGCAACTCTTATAACTGAATTTCAAGCTAAAGAAATCATAAAGAATAAGGCAATGAAGACCGGTTCTCAATATGTCACTATGATCACTATGATTAGTGTCGTAAATGATGAGCTAAGTATTTTGATACGAATCTTAAACCAGGAGAATAAAATACGAACCTATATCAGAGTGTTGGTCCTAGTATCGTCCTCTAGGTTGAACTAGTTTTCCTTTAGCAAGACACCAACTCCAAAATTGAAGAAGGACCTTGCTTTTGTCCACTTGCCACCCAATGGAATTATCAAAGACCCAAGATGTGAACTTTGACTATCCTTGGAACCAACCGGCATACTTAGATTATTGAGGAAAAGAAACTCAATAAAATAGCTTAAACATGAACCTAAGAGGCTATCCTTAAAGACTCAAAGCAAGTTCTAAACTAGAACTCAAAAAAAGCTAAAAAGCTCTCAAGTTTGTATTGAATCAAGTCTTTATTTTCTTGGGGTTGAATGGCCTCTATTTATAGGTTACAATGTATAAGAATTAAAAAAGTCATTCCCTAGTTGGATTAGCTTTTTAAGAAACTAACTAAAGAAAAAATTACTTAAAAGAAAGACTCCTAATCTAAGAAAAGGAAATAACAAATAAAGTTGCCTAAAACTAATCCAAAGCTGAATTGAATTGAGTTGGCCCAACTTATGTTGTATTTGGCCAAGCTTGATTCCGTCTAGGCTTGCATTGGATTTGGAAGCTTCTTTAAATATCATGGCTATGAATTGGGAAGCTTCAAATGTAGTTCATGATCAAGTAGTGGCAATACTTGATCCATCATTTACAACACTAAGTAGAATGACACTTGATAACTCATAATCGGAAGTCCTTGCTGTCTTAGTGTCTTGAACTTCAAATACTTCGGCTATAAGTGTTGCTAAAACATCATTCATTCTCTTAGTTCTTGACCTAGTCATAGGCCCTCCCATGCCTTGCAATTAAACTTTGAATGCCTTATTGATGAAGTTTTAGTCTCAGCTTTGGCTTCATGTTCACATTCGGCTACTTGAGGAGTTGTAGTTGTCTCGGACCTTGGATTTTCATCATATTTCTAATGCTTCTTCATGATCAATAGGACAATAGGACAGCCAAGGTGATTAGAGAAGCTTCTAAATCTATAGTCATGATGATTAAAGAAGCTTCCAGATCTAATTCAAGAGAGGAAAGCTCCATGGCCGAAAACAACACAAATACAATCCACACTTGAATTATAGTTTAAGAAGTATTTCCTTTTCTTAGAATAGTAGTTTTTTTTAGTACTTGTTTCTTTGGGTAGTTAGTTTTCTAAAAGGCACAAAGTTCTAATCCTTCTAGAGAATGGATTTCTTCTTGGCCAAACCTTGTTAGCATATATAAATAAGGCCATTGGCCACACAAAGAAGATAGAATTTTTATCAATACAAACTTGAGAACTTTTTGCCTTTCTTTGAATTCTAATTTCAGAACTTGCTTTGAGTCTTTGAGGATAGCCTTTTAGGTTCATGTTTAAGCTATTTTGTTGAGTCTCTTTCCCTCAACAATTTGAACGTGCTTCTAGGTTCCGAGGAAACAGTCCAATTGACAACCGGGTTTTGGATTGATCATCCGGGTGTCAAGTAGACAAAAACAAGGTCCTTCTTCAAACTTGGAGTTGGTGTCTTGCTAAATAAATAACTAGTTCAACCTAGAGGATGATACTAGGACCTACACTCTGGTATTTGTTTCGAATTTTAAATTGTGGTAAAGAATTCGTATAATTTTTTGTATTAAATTTCAATAACTCCCTTTCTGTATACTCCCCAACCCTTTCTTTTTGGAACTAAATGTAGTCTCAGACTGTGAGTGAGAAGTATAATTGGCATCCCTATACACCCACTTCATCTCTATTCCACACGATTATGTTTTTTCAGAGGAAAAGATTTGTTTGAACTCATGGTCTATTGTTGGTATTCTACTTAACACGTTAGTTCTTCCTAAGACGAAAAATATAGTCTTCATAGTAGGGGTATAATTTTCCTAGTTTGGGTCCAAAAGTCTGCTCACTAGTGCTTTCTTGCCGTTAACCCATTTAGGAACTTGTCGTTGACGGCGAAACGTTGCTACTTTCAGTGAGTGACAATTTTTTTTGAGTTTCTACCTCCACTTTTACGATGCTATTTTTCTTTCTTAACCATTTAGCCCTCCCCTTTCTACCACCCTGATTCCACTACTTCTTTAGCCAGATGACCCCATTAAACTTTCTCCGTATATATCATTGGACAAAGAATCAGATTTATCAGTTATTCTAAATGACCATCGAGACAATGAATATGAAGTAGACATACTCACTTGTTGTCCGCTGCGCAAGAACAATCGCTCTATGGTGTTGGATTTGTGGCTTCCTTGTTGCTCTAGTAGCCTTACGTCGCTAGCATTGGTGCTTTGGAATTTGCTTCCTGATTCCTTCTTTTCTTGCTTGTTTGGAAGTGAAATGACAATTGGCAATAATACAATCTTTTATGGTTGATCAATTTTTATTTTCCCTCTTTATTTCCCGCACAAGTCTTTTTATATATTTTTAAATTTTTTTCAAAAAAGTCTTTTCGTATATTCCTTGGGCCGCATTTGCACTTAGGGAATTGCTACAGGTCACCCCTATTTAATGCACAAAAAACTAGTGGGCGGCCGCTAACTGCTTTTTTGTCATTACGCTTGGCTTTGGCCCCTTTTTGTCATTTGGAATCCTACCTTAAAATCCCAACCTAACCTCCGGGAGTGAAATTGAGTAGTCGTGTTGAAAGTGTTATTATTCCAACAGTCAAGAAGGCTGTTCTCAAGGCCAAAATTTCCATACTTCAGGTATTTTGGTTGGCATATCTTTTCAAGTGTCTTGTTGTGTTAGGTATAGGCAGTCAAGACGAGCAGAATAGGGGAAAAATTATCATCAAACTGTTGTGTGCAGTGAACAGAATCCAATCATGAAAGCCAAAAAGAAGAACAATTATTTAACAAGATGTGATCAAATATTTCTGGCCTAATACTGCTTTGTAGTCTCTTTTGAGTTCTCTCTATGATTTAACAAGATTTTTAGATATCATAGTAATCTCATGTATTTCCATGGTTGTGCAAGTTGTTTCTGTGATCGGGCTTCTTCAAGATGAAGTTGATCCAATGGTTTCTGTAATGAAAGTTGAGAAGGCCCCATTGGAATCCTATTATGATATTAGTGGGTGGGCCTTGCAGATCTGAGAAATCCGGAAGGCTGTTGAACTTCCATTGACACATCCTGAACTATATGAAGACATTGGCATAAAACCTTCTAAAGGGGTCATTCCCAATGGATAACTTGGCACAAGGAAAACCTTACTTGCGAAGGTTCGTAATTGGTTAATCTGTACAAGATAAGCATTTCTCTATGACCAAAAATAGAAACCCAGAAAAAAAAATGAAAACAAAGAAAGGGGAAACATATGGACTTGGACTTACTCTAGTGAATTGTTACTTTTGTTGACGGCGACAATGAGGAGTTCTGCTGACGTTTGGGAAAGTGCAAAAAAGTAAGGATTGTTTGTTTTCTGAAGTCTATGTATTTGCAAATTTTTTACATTAATTACATTTATCTCCCTTATATTTGACTAAACTACCAATGCAACCCTAAATATTAACCAAGTACAAACCTTCGCAAGTAATGTTTTCTCAGTGCTAGGTTCTCTATAGAGAATTACCCATTTAGGAGGTTTTATGCCAATGTATTCATATAGTTCAGGATGTGCCAATGGAAGTTCAACAGCTTCCTGGATTTCTTATATCTGTGCGTCCAGTCCACCAATATCAACATAGGATTCCAATGGGGCCTTCTCAACTTTCATTACAAAGACCATTGGATCAACTTCATCCTAAAGAAGCCTGACCATATAAACAACCTGCACAACCATATAAATGTATGAGATTACTATGATATCTAGAAATCTTGTTAAATCATCGAGAGAACTCAAAAGAGACTACAAAGCAGTATAAGGCCAGAAATATTTTATCACATCCCTCTGTTCAGTACAAAAACAAAATGCACATTGGCCAATGAAATAAACCATCAACAAGCATAAGTAACAATCAACATACACAATGGCACCAGTTCAAACATATAATTCACACGCCGAATGTCAACTACTTCAATGTGAAACGATACACATTGGTCGAAAGCTCTACCATTGAGTTCTAAAGGGAAAATTGAACTCATTGGAAAAGTACGAAATGAAGATTTGCATCAAACCCCAGAAGACAATTGCTTAATACATAATGCATGAGGTACAAGTCAATGAAATTCTACCTACAATATTACCAAAATTAAAGTTAGCACAACTTATATTGTTCATTCTAGAATTAATGAAAGCAGTCACTAGAGGGAATTAATCAGATCCAGGTGCATTTGGGTTTCCATTTGCTTGAAGATAACCCTCGACACTAGGTCACGGAAGTACTATGTGACCTTGATATACTTAGTTAAGTCGGTGATGTTCATCGAGTTCAACAGCTGAACGTACTCGAAAACAGAGATAGCATCCTCTACATGCTGCTTCAAGTATCCCTGTCTCACTAAGTAATTCTCTAACGCCATATCCACTGTCTCACCGATATTTTTCTTACCTTTCTGACCATTGCTGCCTCTAGGATTGTCGAAGGGTCTCTTCTCCATTGGCCTCGAACATGTTCCTACTTCCTGTATATGGGTACCACCTGTACCTCTATGCTCAATGGGCCACTGTCTGCCTCTTGGTGAGGACATTTCACCCAGAAAATGATCTTCCATCACCTGTTCCTCCACCGAATTTTGAGGGTGTTGGTTTGGATCCATTGAGAAGTCCCGTGTGGTAGAAGTCGTTATGAAGAGTTTGGTTAACTCTTCATAATGCGGCACCCATCGAAGATGAAATCTTGCGTACTTTTTTTTTGCAACACAACACATTAGTAGGAGGTAATGTAAATCGGGTTGAACAAGGCGTTAGGAGAAGTGGACACAGGTTAAATTCGACAAAGATTATTTATGAAAGTACTTACAACAATCCATGTAAACCATTGGTGCTCGGAGACGATGATCGCTCCACTCTCGAGGTTCCAACAACCCCCGTGTGATGTTCACAAAATCACACCAGTCAAACACCAATCCAAGAATTCAAACTGCATTCAAACACCAGTCAAACACCAATCCAAGAATTTAGATTGCATTCAAACACCAATCAAAGAATTTAGACTGAATACCACAATCACATCTACCAATCAAACACCGGTTCAAATAATTCACATTACTTCCCAGAAAAAATAAATTCACGAAAACTGTAAGATTGTCTAAATTCAAGAACACAGAAGCCGAAGAGTAAAACCCTGACCTTAAACTGGGTAAGTAGCCCCAAAATCAACAGCTCCAAAATCGGAAATTGAACCTGCAAAAAAAAACATAAAATAAAAATTAAGGGAGAAAGAGCAATGAAAAAAAAAGGGAAACAAAGCATTCTTCATCATCGAAGTTTAAGCTAATGGCAATGAAGAGGATCGGTGAAAGGCGGAGTGAGGAGGAAGTTGATGATACTTTTAGCGGGGGATGAGAATAGAAAATACTTGGAGAAAACGAGGGCAATGAAGGAAGAAAGGAAGGAAGGAAATGGGAAGAAGGAGAAGGAGAAGGAAAAGAGACTTCGACCGGTCGGCGGAGAGGGAAAGCTGCGAGCGGTGGGGAGGCAGAGCTAGCGGCAAAGAAAAATTAAAGAAGATGGAAAAAAAAACCAAAGAAAAATAGAAGTACAGAAAAGGAGTCAAAACGTTGTTTGTCTTGCATTTTTGTAAAAACGGATCACTGTGTGTTTTAACGATTCTACGTGTCAAAATCGCGATTTTACCCGATTTTACCCATTTTCGATTTTACCTATAAACTGAATCGAATACTTGGTTTTGGATCGTAAAATTGTAAAAACGTACGAGTAAAATTGAGAGTTTAACAACATTGGTCGCGATACAGCAACTATAAGACTCGTCTCCGATTGTACTTCTCACAGAGATACGCTTTACTGTAATGCTTGCCGACACAGTCATGCAACTCTATTGCTATATCCTTGTATTACTGCTTGGTGAAGTTGCTAGTTGTCATGCCGGTGATATAAATGAAATGGATTAACTCGTTGGGAGGTATCACATCCTTACTAGAAGCCATTTACTGAAAAGTACATGTCAAATGGTTATGACAAGAAAGCAATAACAATTGACCATTGACAATTGATTCTATTTAGAGTAGTGAATGGCTACGGCACGGTTTTTCAGTCCATGCTACATAAAAAAATGTAATAAGAAGTTGGATCAAAGGGCATTCCTCAACGTAATTTTCGGCACAGGTCGAGGTTGTTGGAGTCAGTGACAGAATATGCTGGACTTATCAGGGGTGATAAGGTTTGACACAAGAATAAAAATCTGCATGAAGCAATGGTCAATTGTATGAGGGCGCATTTTGTATTTTCACTAACGTGTCATAATGTGCATGTATTCAACGTACAGTCACAGTTCAAAATTGATTCCTCACTCATTAACTAAATCAATAACTATGAACATCAAGTCGGGGCACTGATCTATGTGCTAGATGTTCACAGATCAAAACTATGTATGTGTCTGCGGGTATATTGGGAAAGTGAATGTGCTGTGAATTATAAAAGCCTCACACGAGGACAAAGGCATGTAGGAGACAATAAATGGGATGTAAATATAAAAGATAGTTTCTAGTAGCACATGTAAGATTTTACTATTTGGGTAAAACAGATTGTATTTGATGATTTCATTCAAAGACAGACAAATGGAAAAAAAAAATAAAGACTTTACATGCTCTTCAATTAGCTTAATATCATGGAAGTTTCTCCCATCAAACAAAAAGTATCAATTTTGGATATCAAAGTAAACATCCATATTACTTGCTAAAAGAATGCATATGCATTCAATAAAGAGTATTAGATTCCAACTCAGAATTCATATGCATAATTTTCAAAAAGAAGTAGGAATACAATCAACCTATAACATAAAAAAAATAGGTACTAGCAAACATATTCAAGAACAGAATGATACAAAAAGCAATTCTCTTTTTAGGCCTATGTATAATGTTCTAATGAACCCTCTATATGTGTACCAACTGCCACAAATCATTTTCTCTATTTGGAAACTAAACAAGTTACTCAATCCCCTTTCTCGTTCTCTATTTTTGCAGGTAGAATAGAATTCCTACCCAAAAATCTTGACATTAATTACTTCTTATCCTTGTGAGTCCTGCAGAACAAAATGAAGATATTCTGCGCCTTGTTACTTTGTTAGCCATGTTCATTTGGCTAGTTCATGACCACCATATAAGATAATTCTACAAGTTCAAATAGCGCAACTATGGTATCATGAGTAAATTACATCTGCCTTGAAACACAGCAAATAGCAAATTAGAAAGAGCAGAAACACAGCAAAAAGCAAAATACATCTTCCTTGAAAGATGGTATCATTAAAACAAAAGAGCTCAGCATTTGGTAATTAGCAAGAAAGCATAGTATAAATAGAGATGGCAAATAAACCAAGAGAATACTGGGTTTATCATGAACAAAATTCTCCATTAAAATCTGTAATTCAAACAAAATTCTGCTTTTAAGTGAATGGAAAGGATAAACCATTAAATATGCCTCTTTTTCTTATCTGGTTAGTTTTGAAGTTTACTTTTCCTTGTAACGCATATAAATGCAGGAATATTTTTCATTTTCTCGCCAATTCCAAATCCAATTCTCGCAATGATTTTCATTTGAAGGGAAAAGAAAAACACACAGTTAGCACCACATCCTAGTAAACCAGTACATAACTACTTAATCACCTGAGCAAAACACTTGCTTATTTTGACATATAGAATTCATAAACATGACATGTTCTCAGTTTACTCAAAAAGACTTCTGCTTGAGGCACAACTCTCTAAACATCTAGGGAACTTCAGCAATGGAACTTATCCCATCCCAAAATTCAGAAATCAGAGTTAATAAGCATCAATGTTGAAAATGACATATTTGAAAGAAAAATGTTCAGAACTTGGTAATAGAGAATAAAATTTCACCACAGCTTTTATGGAAGCACAAAGTACGCAACATGACAATATTGTACGAAAGCATAAACAATTCAGCTATCTCAATGACTCATTTGACATAGACAATGGAAAAAACCTGCATTTTCCATCACTAGGGACTATTTACGGGCTAATTATGACATCAACTGTGTGATTTATATAACACTAGTGTTCCTACTGTATGCATCTATCTTTCTCCTTAGAATTTTACTAACTGATTCAAACAGAGCCAAGGTAGTACATTGCCGTGGGACACCTCCGTTCCCAGTGAAGCCCAACACTTTTCTTTTCCAAATTAACATGTGTCAATTTCTTACATTTTTTTCCTTCCTTTCGAATAGCAATTGTTTTTCCAGAAAAGCACAATTTGAGATCCATATTTTGTGAAAGTTTTGTGGGATGACGTGTGCTCTATGTCATTACTACGAAAAAGGGAATTACAACAAGAAATGGTAAAAAATGAATTTCTAATAACCACAAAGCAACCAGAGGATGAACACAAATTCCCTACATTGTCATAAGATTCGAACGATGGAGCAACAAAACCCTACAAACTATTGAATTTGTGGGTGGGTGGAATGTAACCCTAACAACACTTGCCAGAGACAAGTTTGAAAATTCGCCAACCCAATTATGAGTTATGTGGATAAAGAAGTCGAATTACTCGACCAGCTAATCTCATAACTAAAACTGGGTGACTTAATCGGATGGCACTTTTTGTGAAGGCAGACGAGGTGCGGCCAGGGGATGAAAACTTGGTCCAAATTTAGATATGCAAATAGTGCTTCTATGCTAGGAGTGGGTGGGGAATTGAATTCTGGGTTGTTGAGAGATTCAAGTATAATGTGAGTTGGTAGAGTAATGAAAATAATTGATTACTGATTGGGAACAAGGGAGTGGAATGGATGTTAGAGAGGTGAAAGATAGAAGAGTAGAAGTATAGTGTAGATTCTAAATGACATTTCAGAATTGACTATTTGAGTTTTGGACGTTACTTTCAGCCAAATAGGTAGTTACTTTTTGCCGAATTTTGGATTAAAAATGGAGTCCAAATATCTGAAAAGGGCCTACTTTTTCTATATACAACACGGTCCAAACACAGCCTTAACATTTTTAAGTAAAAACAAACTTTAAACATAGCCTTTCGTTTTTTTTGGTTCTCTCTTTGTTTTTTTTTGGTTGTTTGCTTTTTCTTATTTTTGTAGTACTGATTTTTTCTTGTGGCTGCAAGTGGAGGCGGGAAGAGATAGTTGCAACTAGGGGGTGAGGGGGAGGGTTAGAAATGGGGGTTGCTGATCAACTTGGAGGAGGGTTTGCTAGGGAGTTTGGTTGATGAGAGTGCTGCTTTGTTAGAGGGAAGAGGGTTTACAAGGGGAGGGAGGGGTTGTAGGTGCAGGTGGGAAGTGGGGTACTTAGGGAAAGGTGGGGTTGGGTTGTGTTTGGATTGGGGGGCTGGATGGTGGGCTATTGAGGAATTGGGGAATATAGGAAATTTGTAAAAATAGCACATTTTGGACACAAATTTGCAAATATAGTAGCTCCCAAAAATTGTTTGTGCATATAGCAGGTCAAGACAGTTTGACCTAGTGAAAAAACCCAAATGCCCCTCTATTTGAAAAAGCTGAGAAAAAATCGAACTTGAATTAGAACATACGAGACTGTTCGTTCTCCCTACCCATTTGCTTTCACTTCATCATGCAAAAACGAACTTCCAAACCCATTCATCTTTCTTCTTCATCGATTTAACACCCCAATTCACACAACACAATTCGTTTTCAAGCATAAATAGTATCAATAGCAACGTACGAAAGGTGGATAGGCATATTCAAGAAAAAAGACTGTTGCCATAGAGAAGAAATCTCAAAAGCAGACGAACCAAAATAAAGTCAGTTGAAATTTAGCTTCGTATTTGCTATATAGGCGACATAAATTTTAGCTTCGTATTTTATTGATTACCCCACATATTGATTATGGATTTTAGAAGAAATTAGACAAGTTAGGGTTTTGTTTGAGTTTGTGCTGCAATCGCATTTGCGATTAGTTTGAACACACTAAAACTGTGCATATCCTATCACATGTAGTTTTTTTGTTTAAATTTGAATTGCGTTTCACCCAAAAATTGGTCAAACATATGTTCAAAATTTTTCAATGATGTCGAGCACCATGTCGAGCACAAGCTAAAAACAGTCGAGCACGAGTGAATGATGAACACTTGTCGAGTACTATGTCGAGAACTAGGTCGAGAAATATGTCGAGCACTATGTCAAGCAATATGTCAAGTACTATGTCAAGAAATATGTAGAGCACTATGGCATACTATGTCGAGCACTATGTCGATCATTTCATTGTTACATAAAAGCACTATACTTATTTGATTTATTTCATGCAGGAACATCTCAATGATTAAATGGTCGTTTAGGGAGATTTTTTTCAATGCCTAGTTTCTCAATACTGCTACAATGAAGCCAATATAAAGAAGATTTGGTCCAAATTAATAGAGACAGAAGAAAATACTCTGAAGAGAATTGTTTTGCTGAAATTGCTCTTGACTATGAGCATACATTTTGGTGCAAACAGATAATACACAGTATGTTGTTGAGGTAACTTAAGCTGGACGAGGAATCCAGACTGGATAATACCATATACTTCAACTTCATGGATAAGAAGGTTAAATTTGGCAAGAGGGAGTTTTCCTTTATCACGGGTCTCAAGATGGAAAACTTTGATATTGAATATGTCAAATACCAAGCACCTGATGGTCCTGTTGTAATAACTAAGTACCTAAAGCCCCAATGTTCTACAGATGAAACTACATACGATGAAGTGTTCAGGGCCTATGACCATATAAACCCAAGTTATTCAGACGATGAGGTTGTGTCCATGACATTTTTACTTCTATACACATCAATCAATGGCTTACAGAAGAGAAACAGGATCGAAGACAAGGTGGTTCATTTAGCCTGTGATTGGAGGTAGCTTGATGAAATGCCTTGGGGAGAACTATCTTACTTGACTCAAAGTTGAAAACAGTGAAAATGGGATCCTAGCCTGCTAAGAATTTTGTGAAAATTCTCGAATCAATTAAGAGTGATATTGATTTGAATAAAATATTGGGAACAAAACCAAATTTTGATTAACTCCATATATGTAAGTATTTTGGCCTTGTATATTGCATGAATTAAATTATTATTCTATCTTTATTTTTCTTGTTGTAGAAAATGAACAATAACATGAATTTTCATAATATTCTATTCGACAATAAGCTCACTGGCCTAAATTTTTTGGACTGGGTCCAAAACCTAAAAATTGTTCTTAGACATGAAAAGTTGCTTTATGTCCTTAATGGCCCTCTTCCTGATGACCTGCTAGTCATGCTGATCAAGCAGTTAAAGATAAATATAAAAAACATCTAGATAATTCTAAAAATACATATTGTATCAGGCTCACTTCCATGGGCTCTAAGTTGCAAAAGCATGTCTTTATAATGCTTCAACACTTAAAGGCACTATATGATAAAAGTGTGAGAAGTGAGTGATTTGATACCTTTAACGAGTTGTTTCATTGTAAAATGGTAGGAGGCTCCTTTGTCACAATTCATGTGTTAAAAATGATTGGTGTCATTGAATGCATTATCAATTAAGTGTTGATTTGATCTTGCAATCCCTACCTCCAAGTTTTTCCTAATTCATGTTGAATTTCAACATGAATAGGTTAGAGACCTCAATACTGCCTAAGTAGATGAACATGTTTAAGAAAGCAAAGAAGACTATCAAAAAGGAAAGGGGTAGTGTGTTGTTGGTTAAGGGTTCTATGAAAAAAAAGTTTAAACCTAGTCATAAAAAGACCAAGAAGAAAGGACCTAAAACAACACAAAATACCAAAAAGAACAAAGGGTACTTGCCTCTATTGTGGTGAAGATGGACACTAGAAATAGAACTGCAAGGTTTATCACGATACCGTGAAGCAAAAGAAGCTTAACAAAGCATCTATTTTAGGTATGTTTATTGTTGAAATAAATCATTCTACTTCAAAATTAAATTCCTTGGTATTGGATACCAAATTTGAATCTCTTGTTTGTATAAATATGCAGGGCCTAAAGATAAGTAGAAAGTTGGCTAAAAGGGGAGTGGACCTATGTTTAGGCAATAGAGCAAAAGTTGTTGATTTAACCATGGGGACATATACTCTCTCTTTACCCAATGAATTATTTTTAGACTTAAAAATTGTTATTTTGTTCCAGTACTTATAAACAATATTATTTCTGTTTCATGTTTGGACATGGATGGATTTGAAATAATTTAGAAGAATAATTGTTGTTCTTTTCATCGTGAAATTGTTTTGTACATTGCTAGTTCTTTAAATAATGCTTTTTATATACTTGATATAGATAGTACTTTGTTCAACATAAACACAAAGAAACCCAAAATTTATAATTTTTGAAATTCTTATCTCTTACATTGTAGACTTGGTCATATAGATGAGAAATGCATATCCAAATTGTATAATGATGGTTATTCTAGCTCATTTAATTATGAATTATTTGAGACATGTGAATCTTATTTATTAGGAAAAATGGTCAAGACACCTTTTCTCTAAAAAAAGTGAAAGATCTATTGAGTTACTAGGTCTTATACATTTTGATGTGTCTAAGCCTATGTCAATTCAAGCTAGAGAAGGTTTTTCATACTTCCTTATCTTTACTAATGATCATTCTAGGTATGGTCATGTATACTTTTGAAACTATAAATTTGAAGTCTTTGAAAAGTTCAAAGAATATAAAAGTGAAGAAAAAAAATAACTTGGTAAGAGTATTAAGGCTATGTTTGGTTAGACCAATTTTACCCCATTTTTCATTTCCCTCCAAAATGTGTTTGGAAAATCCAAAAAATTGACTTTATTTGGCTAGGTTAGTAATACTCTCCCTTCTAAAAACAAATCACTTTTAGTTTGATATAACTTTTTTTAATTTACAATTAATGTACAATTAAATGTATATTTTTACAATTTTTATCCTTAATTTTTAAATTGGATTATACATTGTTATTATTAGTAAACGTAATATAAGAATTTACACAAAAAGTGCACTCTCTTTTTTAGATTAAATTTTTTTTGAAAGTAAACTCTTTTCTGGTTATGCTAAATTATTTGGTTATAATGAATTTTTAAATTGTGTCTAACTCGAAACCTAAAAACCCAAAAAGATAAAGTTTTCTCATTAATTTTGTTTGAATTTGAAAAGAATAGGAACCATAGTCCATCCACTGAAGGAATAGATAAGCAGAATTAACTTTAATATCAAATTGCAATGTACATATGGAATTATGGTAGATAAATATAATTAGTGACCATCCTATTTGTTATATGTATTGTGATATGTGTTTTATAATTATGATATTATTAGTTTATTGTATGTGTAACATGTAAAACATGATTAACTTTATTAGGAAAAATATTTTCTGAAAATAAACATGTCATAAACATATTACTTTCCTATGATTGTTAGTTTTAAATTTTTTTGGTAAAATAATCAGATTTCAAAAAATACGAAAAATAAATATAATATTTTAGAATTCTGATTCCTTACTAAAAGTTACTATTTTGATTACTTGTCTTATGATTTTAAATAAACATATTTTTGACTTTTAATGTTATTTCATCTATATTTTCTCTTTTAACTCTCATATATCTTTTATTTTTAGAATATTAGTCATGTGATCTTCAATTTCAATTACTAATAGTTGTAAATTTTTATTTTTTTAAAAAAAATTACTTCAAAACTTTTTTCTAATCAAATTGATAATTTAATAAATTAAAAACTATGTAATTTTCTATTTTTCTCATTAAATTTTTTTATTTTTTATTTGGTTTCATCCTAAATGAGGTTTCTTTTTTGTTTGGGTTTCAATTTTGACACTAAATTATTAGCATCATCATTATTATTCTTTTCTTTATGAAAATATATGTTTATTTGTATATTTTTATGCGAATCACCTTTCATATTTTTCTTTGTATTAATATTTATTTAATTTTATTTATCTTTTTAAATTTCATTACACTAATTCTTTACATTTTCTTCATTTTTTTATTTCTTTAATTTTTAGATATCTTTTTAATTTTCATTAGTATATATACTTACTAAGAAATAAACTCTTTATAAACTGTAACGATATGTCTATACCTAAAAATATTATTATAAAATTAATTTTTTTTCTTTTTGGTTTAAATATTGTTATACGTTACAATTAACAAAATTAAGAAATGTTAAATTATATTTTAATTAAAAGACCAAAAAGAGTTGTCTCTATTATTAATATAAAATAAGATGCATTATATGATTACCTTTATTAACAAAAATTCCCACTGGTAAAACCTTTTACCAAAGAGAAAAAGAAAAAATGGCTTACCAAGCAATCTAAAATTCCCTCCAAAACAAAAATTTCCACTCTTTTTAAAATGAAAAAAGGGATAACCAAACATAGCCTAAGATACTTTGACCAGATTGAGGTAGAGAATACTTAAGTTAAGAAATTCAAAATTATCTAAAAAATAACAAGATTTTTTCACATGGACTTCTCCATATACACCACAATTAAATGGTGTATCTAAGACAAGAAATTGAATCTTATTCATAATTACGCTTTCCCCTCTATGACCGTAGGAATATGGGTTTCTAATGGATGATTTTTGATACCTAACAGCCTTGGAAGAGGCTTGAGGTTACCTTAAATTGCCTAGCCCTACATCAAGGATTGAAACTTTAGCATAGACAACCTAGCAAGCTTTGGAGGTGTTAGTTACCTTATAACTTGTTTCTCCCTCTTGAAAGGTGCTATTAATTTGTTGCGTATTTAGTTTAAGTATATCTAATAGAATCCTAACACTCAAACTTTACCTTGAACATTTTAAGTAACTCAATAATCCTTGAGGATTGACTCGTGCTTGCCACGGTTCACTACTTGAACGACACCATATACTTGTGGTTGATTATCAGTAGTACACATCGTAGAAGATAGTTGAAAATTATTCTGGCAACTTTTACCCTATGCATATAAGTATTATTGGCCACCTACACGCTTTCATTTAATGGAAAATCGAGAAAGTCTTAATAATCGGCTTGGTTGTCCCAGGTTGACACACATGAGGAATGAGATAGATCGATCAAGAAGATAGAAGCATAAAGCACTTAGAGAAAATACTATAATAGGAAAGCATGTCTAAATATGGATAGAATTTGAGATAAGGTAGTCATGCGTTCATGAAGTGATTGTAATAAGTTTTCATTAAATTGACTATGTCAAAAGTTGTTTAGTTTTTGTATTAGCTTTCACACTCTTGTATTAGTTTTTGAAAGGTGCAAACTCTTGTGAACCCTTGTGATACGTGTAATTAGTTTTCACAATAATTTTTAAATGTACTTGTTTTTGTTTTAATATTGATGTTTAAGAATGATTGTGCTTCTGATATTATGTTTTGTAGGTTAAAAATTTATCCCTATTCACAAACTTGTACTATTAAGTAGGGTAAATTGCGTGAATAGTCCCTTATCTTGAGGCCTCTGTTTGATTTTGTCGCCTAAGTTGAAAAAGTTTTAACTGAGTCCCTAAACATAGAAATTGGGTTCTATTGAATGCCCAACCAATATTCTGGTGACTAAAAAGCAAATTATGACGAACACGTGCATCCTATGTGATACTGATAAGGTTAAATTTGGAAACAAATTTTTTGGTAGCCATTCACCATCTTCTGGAGGGAAAACTACCAAAGGGACGAAGAAGAAACAAAAAGATCCGCAAAAAAAGTAGTCAGTGAGGCTGTGTGTTACCGGTGCAATCCGCAGGCGAAATATAGCATGGCAAGGATTATAATATGCAAGACACAAGTGAAGATCATACCCTGCTGTATAGTAAGTATTTATAAAACAATATTGAAATGTATGGCAATTTTGGGGGAAGTGGTATTGGGTTTGAATAATGCGGATGTGGTCCTAGAGAGAACCAGATGTCTGCCTTTTAGCACATGTATTTGGCTTTTAATGTTAATTATTTGTGTATTATACAAAGTTTTTTGTGGTTTTGTGCTGGTTTATAGGAGACAAATTACTAAACTTGGTGAATGGAATATTTGGGTATGCAACCGACTGCTATTGTAGTAATTTGTACATTCTCTATTGTTGGTAATGCATTTTCTGTTAACCACTGTTGCGGATTTTACACGCAAGTGCACGTGATCGTTAACAAGTAATATAAAGTGAATATAAATTATCGTTCCCACAGAGACTAATGAATTATTAAATACCGAAATTAAAATAGTTCTAACTTTATTTGAAAAAAAAAATATTTTATGAATAAGCTAAATTAAAAGTAATTTTAAAACTTAATTAAAACTAAAATTAAAAACTAAACAAAGCAAGTTAATGGATTAAATTGACGAAAGATCTAGGGTTTTCGATTTCACCTTAACTAATCCATCCTAATATTAATCTATTTCTATAATCTAATTTAATTTCCTGGTTGATAGTCGAGACTCCCTAATTTATTTATTAGTCCCTCCCGACTACACAAACCATGCAGGTATATTCCTATCCTACATGCAATTCATGGCATTTATCTCAATGAACTTGACACATAACTCCCCTTCCAGTTCGTTATGATTAACAAATCATCTAATTAGTGATCAAGTAATTAGAAGCATTAAGCACAAAGATAAATACTCAACCATAGAAAATTAAATCAAATTATATTAATAGAAAAATATTAAGACTTCATAGTTAGGTTACATCGAAACCCTAGAAAAAGAATTTAGTTCATATTAATATAAAAGAATATCACAAAAAATTTAAACATGATTGAAAAGAAAAATAAAAGATAAAATCCAAACAAAAGCCGTAGATGATTGGTACTTAAAAATAATACTTAGCTAAAAATTTCATGACAAAATACAAAACTCAAATTACTAAAATTGCTAAATAAAACTAAAAGCTAAAACAATAAAAGAAAGCTAAAATTGATAACTAAAATAAACTAAAGAAAACAAGAAGAATACAAAAACAGCATAAAATCTGTGAAGGAAAAAAAAATTTGCTCCTGCTTTGTTTGCTTCACCCGAAGCTTCTAGAGGAAAGAAAAAAAATTCTGCTGCTTGCTTTGCAAGTCAAGCTTGGCGGCTGTTCTATTTGCTAAACTACTGCAACCAACAAGAACAAAACAACGAAGAAAGACTGAAGAAAACAACAAAAGGATGGCTGAAAAATTTCTGCAGAAAAACCGAAGACAGAAAATCGAGAAGAAAAACAGAAAGAAAAGCTGGACGGCCAGGAAGAAAAAGAATAATTCTGCTGCTAAACTAAAGGACGAAAAGGAGAACAAAGAATGGATTTCTCCAAGCCAGAATCAATTCTGAAGGCCATAGACACCCTCTTTATATAGGTGCAGCTTTTTCCTATTTTCCCTTTGCTATCCAATTGCCTCTCGGCTTTCTTTGTTTCCTACTTAGCTTAGTTTCTTTTTTTTTCTGCCGTTCTTCTTCTCATTCCCGAACCAACTTTGCTTTCTCTTTTCTTTGTGCGAATTTTGTTACCAAATTTCAGCCGTATGTTGTTTCCTGTTTTTCTTCATTCTCTCGGTTTCTTTCTTTCTTGCCCGAAGTGTAGCAGACTTTTGTTTCTTATTTGCACTAAGCTTTCCTTTCTGCGGTTGTCTTCTACTTCCAATTTGCTGCAGCTTAATGCTAAGGAAGTCTCCTTTTGTTTTCCGTTGTGTAGCTTGCATCTTTTTTTTCCCAAATTCAGTTGCCGACTTCTTTGTTTCCAAATTCAGCTTTTGGTTTTGTTTTCTTCGGCCTTTTCTGTTACCCTTTGCCGCTTCTCATTCTTGGATTCAGATTTTGTTCCTTTCTATAGCTAACTTGTACTTCTTTGTTGTGTTCTGCACGGTTTTTGTTTGCTTACATGCTGCTGACTTTTCTTTCATGTGCAGCTGTCGGTTCTTGAGGCTACAGAAGTTGTCTTCGGCTGCAGCAATTCAATTGGAGTTCTTTCTTCCTTTGTTGTTCCAGCCTTGTGTAGCCGGCAAAATTGAATATCAAAGTGCAGAATTTGCAAATGCAAATTGACTTTCTTTGGTTTTATCTTTCACTTGTTTTTGTCCTTTCCTTTGACCGTTTCGGTCTTCACAACTCACATGGGAAACTTCCTTGGCCTGCAAGAATAAAACGTACATCATCAAGTTCCATGTTCTGCCATACAAATTTATCCAAATTTAACACCATTGAACCTCACTCATGTGAATGTTCGGACACATGGGACTGAATAAACTCTAGGCACAAAGAAACCTTGAAGGTTTTGCCAAGAAAAATAATATTTTGCTTCATTTATTAAATTTTTCCTACAAAGCTCCAATCTATCAATCAATAATAAAAACACTTAATATTCATATAAATAAGCATTTTAATCACTTAAACACAAGGAAATTGACCTAATAAATATGCAATTATTCATCTTATCAACCACGGATAGGGACCTATGCATAGGGCTGTAAATGGTGATTTTGTGTGTATTATACGGGAATGTTGGGTTGACAGGGAACAAACTATTGTTTGGTCCTTCGAAGTTTTGGTCCGCAACGTTATTTAACTGATGTTAACTTGTATTGTTAACCTGCCTCAAATGTACTTTAACTAGCATTAACCTCAAACTGGTTTTACTTTACAAAAGAATATGTCTACATGTTCAGAGTTTTTGTTTTGTTTGCATGCATTTTAAGTAGTGCTTTTCATGTAAATAGGTAAAGATTCTGCATATATTTCTCTCAAGATAAACCATGGTGGTGGATTTTTTCACATTCCAAGTAGGGTGTACAGAGAAGGATGGGTAGACTATTTTCATTTTGTAGACCCATCATTCCTAACACTCAATGACTTGAAAGAGTATGTTGAGAAAATCGGGTACTCAAGTCCACATAGGCTGCACTATAGGGTACCAGGAGATAGTTTGGATCACGGAATGGCCTGTATTGATAATGAGAAGATAGTCAATAGGATGGTTGAATCCCTGAATGAGTATAGAATTGTAGAAATATTTACTGTACGATCAGAGGATAATGACCCTTTAGAGAGTGGAAATGATAGGGCTATAGACTTGGTTGATGTGGGCATTAATGCAAATGAAGGAGATGGGTAAGATGGCAATGACTATGAGGTAATTCATGATAGTGATTATGAAAGCTCTAATGAAGACGACAAACTGTTTGAAAAATATGTGAACTAGGAAATCGAGACAGCCGGGTGGTGTAGATTTGGGAATGATAGCAAACAGGGAAAAGTAACAAGAAAGGCAAACAAGATCATAAATAACAGCTCAATGACCAGGCGCTTTCTAGGTTAGATGTGGACTACGCCTCAGTATGCAAGCTTGGAAGCCAATGTTCAACTTCAGATGAGGAAGAAACTGTGAGTTCAAAAGCAAAGGTGAAAGAGTTTAATCCTGATACTGGCATGAAGGATCCTAAATTTGTTGCTAGAATGCATTTTGCTACCAAAGATCTTTTTCTGAAAGCAATAAGGATGCACTCCATATTTGATAGAAGGACTCTGAAATTCATAAAGAATGACACAGTGCGGGTAAGAGCCAGGTTTTTAGGCACATGTAACTAGGAGATCTACGGAAAGAGAGTCAATGATGAGCAAACGTTTAAGCTCCAAACACCCAATGGGAAGCATACCTGCAAGAAAGTGTGGAACACACAAAACTGCAACTCCAAGATTGTTTCAGAATGGAATGCCGAGAACTTCATTTCTGATCCAAAGATGAGTATACCACACTTGATGTAGAGAGTTCATAGGGAAAAGAAACTAACCATATCTAGGAGTCAAGGTTGAAGATCAAAACAAAAGGCATTGAAGAAGGTGAGAGGAAATGTGGAAGAACAATTTGCTAAGTTGGAAGACTACATTGCTGAGTGCTTAGAGCCAATCTAGACTCTTCAATTTATGTGAAAACAAAGGATGACAAAGTAGACAGGTTCAAAAGGATGTATGTGTGTTGGGGTGTGACGAAGAGAGGGTTCATGGAGGGGTATAGGCACTTGATTGGCATTGATGGTTGCCACCTAAAGGGCCCATGTGAAAGCCAGCTGCTTACAGCCGTTGGTGTAGATGCCAACAATTGCTACTATCTAGTCATGTATGCTATAGTGGAGGTTGAAAATAAAGTGGCCTGAAAATGGTTTTTAATGAACCTCATCGATGATCTCAACATCACCAATACTCCAGATTGGGTGATAATAACCGATAGACAAAAGGTAGATTCCCTAAGAATTTTATATATTTCAAGTTAAATTATTACCCAGTGTCTAATCTATGTAAATTTTTGTTTTAGGGTTTTTGTCCAACAATGTATGAGTTGCTACCAATGTCCAACATCAATATTGTGTGCAGCATCTTTATAACAACTACAAGAAAGAGAACCTTGGTCTGACGCTGAAGCAGAATACATAGAGAATTGCCAAAGCAACATACGTTGAGAAGTTCAATACATTGATGGATAATTTGAAGAAGCAGCATGAGACAACCCACGTATGGTTAAAAAATGAGAGTCCTAAGTTTTGGACAAGATCACACTTCAACCCAGAAACAAAATGTGATATGCTAGTTAACAATATATATGAGAGCTTTAATGTTGCAACACTGAATGCAAGGGGCATGCCAATAATTGGGATGTTGGAATGGCTACGGATATACATTACAAAATGATTAAATGATAAGCGAGAATGGGCAAAGAACAGTGGCTGAGAGAGATGTCCTAAAATTTAGAAAAGGTTAGAGTGCTATTTAGAAAAAGAAGCTAAGTATAGCTGTATGTATGTTGGGGATGGAATGTTTTAGATAAATTGCTCAAATAGTGAGCAGTTTGTGGTTAATCTAACTGCCAAGACCTGTGCTTGCCAGAAGTGGGATCTGACTGGTATCCCTTACTCACATGCTATATGAGCTATACTTGACAATGGAGATAGGGTGGAAAACTGGCTCAGTCATTGGTATTCAAATGATACATACTTGAAAGCATATGATCCTATGATTAGCCCAATAAATGGAATGAACATGTGGCTGAGAACCAATGCTCTTCCTCTCTTGCCTCCCCATTTCCATGTCCAACCTGGTAGACCAAAAAAATTAGAAGGAGAGATCCAGATTCACCAATTAAAAAGTCAAAATATGGGGCTGATAAAATTAGTAGAGCGGTTGGAAAATGTCACATTAGGTGTGGGCATTGTAGGGTTCGAGAACATAGTAAGAAGAGTTGCCTAGATCCACATACTCAGACTCAAGATATGGAAAAAAAATGCGCAATAGGTAGTACATGTTGAATAAGGCAACAGGTTGTTAGATATTGTAATTAATTAACTGATATTTTTTTTCCCAGGACAACTCCAATCATCACCCACACTTCAGCCCTACCCAGCCCATAGATGATGGCCAGGATCATTCAGAGGCTGTAAATAAGGGTGAGGAAAACGTGCAGCAAAGTCCTAATGATGTCGAGTCTAATAGGATAACTAGACATACCAAGTGTGGCCATTGCACACTAACTGGACACACAAAGAAAAATTGCCCAGCATTAGCTAGAAAAGCAAAAGAAAGTATGTACTCCATCTGTACTTATAGTTCTACGCCCAAATTTGCATATTCAATAGTTTTGAATTTTTCATACATTTATCTTTTTCCATGTTGCACAGGCTGATAAGAAACCAATTACAAATGTTGGCACATCTACAGAGGTTGTAGGGGCCAACACAAATAACATATTGGGTGATGAGGGTCTCGATTGGTTGATTGAGGTAAAATAGCTTTGGTGTTTGTTATCTTTTTCTATTTTTAGGTGATAGATGTTGATTTTGAATTTTCTATTGTTTTATAGGCAATGACCTAGGAGATTGAACAAAACATACAATTGGCTAATGCAAATCAAACAGCAAATGTTGAGGCCCTAGTTAGTTCACAATAGCACGTAGACAAACCTCCACCTATGTTTTTGCGGAAAGTGGGAAGGAGGGCTAGCATCACTAGTGCCAATCCATCACCAACAGCAACAACTGGGGATATCATGCATGAGAAGCCCTCTAGACATACTAAGAGGCAAGGTGATACTATGCTTGCAACTCAGCCTCCAAAGAAAGTAAAAAAATAGCAAGGTAACTCCAAGCCAACTCCAGCAGCTCTAAAGAACACCAAATAAAAACCTACTTTGGTCCAAGTTCCATAAATGTACATGGCAACAAACAAAAACAAGATGCAAAAAGTGGTGCGTCATGTAGCAGTAAGGATAGAATCCATCCGGATCATGAGGTTCCATCTGGGACTTGGAAACATAATGAAATTGAGGGAAATGTTGTATTTCTGTCCCCTCCTCTTGGCATTGAGGCTGCTATTCAGGATATGCATGCAAACAAGGACAAGTTTGGTCCATATCCATGTGGCCGTGGCAAGAAAATGTGATTAGATAGTCCCGTAAGTATTTGCTGTTCATCATGTAGCTACCAATCGGAACTTGGTTGAACAAACACACATATAACTTTGTTACAGTTAAACTGCAATGTGTTTAGCGCAAATAATTTGTTGACTATTTTGAATATGGAAACTTTTGCTTCATGGAAGGTTTTGCTATTTATGTAAATGAATTTGGCAGTTGATTTCTTTAAGGATTGTTCAAAGACTATTTACACTTCTAGCTATTTTGCCACTACACATGTTCATCAAAGCATAATTTCATTGCATACATTCCAAAATTACATGTTACGTTCCATGCTATTACATATCCTACCCTACATTACCTTTTGCAAACAAATCTACATTGCTACTGCTCCCTCATTACCAAACATCATTCCCTTCTAGCAATCACTAGCATGAACATTATCCAGGATAGAAGCACCATTCTTTTCATCATTTTCACCTTCTTCTTCAACGCAGCTGCTTCGGCTTCCTTCTCCTCTAATGACCTCAATAACCCTAGAATGATTTGCCTTCCTCTCTCACTTATTTGGGGGGTCAAACTATTGAAAATAATTGCAAGCCTCACGGTCACCATATTTTGGGCAACCAAAGAATCTCCTTCCCAGATTAACTGTTGTCGAAGAGGTTCGAAAGGTAGCTCTTCTCCCACAGTGACATTCCATAGCTGCAATGAGGTTGTTTGTGCAGAAGGCCAACCTTGGATGTTGGTAGGAAGAGATTCAATTTTTTTCCCCTTTTTTATGTTCTTTCTTCCTTTTATCGCTAGAATTAGGTTTAAAGGTCTACCAAAAAATTGTTTCCAAAATTACCCTTACCAGTTTCACGGGGAATGCACTTGTCCGTCGGAATTTGCATTAGTCACCAGAATGTTAATTGGGGACTTAATAGAACCCAATTTGTATGTTTAGGGACTCAATTGAAACTTTTTCAACTTAGGGACGAAATCAAACAGAGGCTCCAAGATAAAGGACTATTCACGCAATTTACCCTATTAAGTATAATTTTGTGCATGATATAACCATTTATTTTTCACATATGCTCTTATGTAAATTATATATTTAAATGAATAATATCTTTTCATATTGTATAAAACATTTATTGATATATCGTATTTTGTAACAATTATTTAAGGCGATAGAGGGTGAGGAGACCTTATGTAATATTGCATAGGTGCATCTTGATTGTCACAAACCCAATTTCTTAACACTGCAGCCAATACACCGTTTATAAATAGTTTGGGAGAACAATAATGTTCTACCACCGAAGATACACTTATCAAATTTTGAGTTCTAGAAGGCATCCCCATTAGACACCAGATTACAAGCCATTCTATTATGAGTAAGCTTTCATAATGAAGATCTGGTGATTGGTCTAAACCTTAGTCACACTATTATGGAGGCTAGAGTATTTCTCTAAACCTATTGGGTTACATGCCATTTCTTGATAATTTTGATAAAAATCAATTAAAGTTGAAGAGTATCTCTACGCATCTAGAATTTCACCCTTGAAACTCTAAGGCTACAGGGGTGGAGGTGTTTCAACATGTTAGATGTCAGATGTTACAAATCATTGGGTCTATTATAGGTAACAAACTAGGTATAAAAATCAAGTTAATATACTTGTTACTATTGAGGAACATTAATAAGTCATTAAGGTGTAGTTGGGGTGCTGTTGCTTTACCATCTTTATATAAAGCATTATGTAGGACAACACATAAAGATACAGCTAAAATCTATTGTCTTTTATAGCTATAGGCATGAGAAAGACTATCAATAATATGACCATACCATTATCTTAACACCCAGCCTCTTCTGATTTTTCCTAATATGCCTAGTGGATCTCGAGATTGCACGTGAGTTTTCTTTTTCTTTAAACATTAACTTTATCCTTTTTTCCAATTCACATGTTACAATCATTATTGATATCTATAAAAAAAAATCCAGTAGGAATATGGGTTTGAACTTTGCAATGTTGGATCACATATGTTTCATCTTTATGGAGATTGATTAGAATGTTTGACGGAAGATAATATAAATAATATATTATTGACATTTTTTTGTTTAAAATAAAACATTTTGTTAGATTGATATTTGCTTTTTAGTACAGTTCATTTAATAGCCTTATTCAAATGACTTATATTAGTTACTATTACCATATTATTACCTACATGGTTGAGATATTTGGTGTGTGGGTGTGCCACTCATTAATTTTGATGTGGTTGAAATATGTTTGCCTCAGCAAGTTATGAGGTAATTCGGCTACCACCAACACATTTCCACTATAGTAGACACTAATTTGAAATTGCATAAAACTAACTACTGAGGCAAAAAATGCTGTAAGTGAATAGTTCACCATGCATGTCATATTGACTAACGAACAAGACAAAATGAAAACATTGTTCATGAAGTCCCAACTCATGGACTTATATAATTCTTTTCAAAATAAATGATTTGGTATTGGCAAATTACTTGCATTCTGATAGGCAATTAGAAACATTGCCATACCCAAGATGTCCATCTGCAATCACTTGTAGGGTTTTGGGTATGATTATGTATATTTTATTACTGCTTTTATATTTGGTAATTTATTCAGTTACCAGATTATTACCTACATGGTTTAGATATTTGGTGTGTGAATGTGCTACTCATTAATTTTGATGTGGTTGAATTATATTTGCCTCAATAGTTTATAAGGCAATTTTGCTACCACCAATACGTTCCTACTATAGTAGGCACTAATTTGAAATTGCGTCAAACTCGTTGTCGAGGTAGAAAAGGCAACATCACTATGCATGCCACATTGACCAATGGACGAGATGAAGGGAGAACATTGTTCATGGAGTCTCTACCGATAAACCTATACAATTCTTTTCAAAATAGATGATTTGGTATTGCCAAGTTATTTGCATTCTGATAGGCAATTGAAAACTTTACCTTGCCTAGGGTGTCCATCCAATTGCATTACTAGTATGGTTTTGGGTATGATTAGATATATTTTTCAACTACTTTTATATTTAGTACATTAACCAGTTGCTTTTAATATGTTTGTAAAATAAATTTTGGGGGCAAGTATATGATTTAACCAACAATGCAATTGACTATACAGAAATTTCTCCCACATTGGTCATTGCTAATGCACGTGACATTTCTTCTTGCACATTGATCATTGCTGGGGAAGGTCATTGAATGATAGTACCAGTTTCAAATGCTCAACGCCAAAATGGGTTTTAACAGTCATATTGAAGATGATGCAGATGAGATATTTAATTATCAATCATTGACAGGTGTATCAAAAATCACAAAATTAATTACTAATCCTCTGGTGATTACAAATTTATTTTGAAGTGATAATGGATTAGGTCGAATTCCAAGGGAACCAACAGTGTAGTTTCTAAGTTTTGAAGCAATTAAAAATAAAACTAGAAGGATTGGAATAAGTAACTATTTAACCAAATTCTAACAAATAATTAAAATTAATAACTAAACAAGAAAATAAAGAGTAAAATCAAGTTTACCGAACTTCTAATCCAAAAGGTGGCTTCATTCAATTGCATCACCGATCACAAGTTATGAATAATTATCTTACAAATTTAAATATTTAATTCAAAAACTTATTAGAATAGTTGTATTAAATTTTTGTTTTCCTAAAATAATTGACAGAGCCCAGTACCCAAATCAAAACTTATCATTAATTAACTAGGTACGATAGCATTCCATATCAAATTAATGATAGCATTAAAATATATGAAATAGTGAAATCAAGATTAAATAAATGAGATAGTTGCAATTAATTAATCTTGTTCCACTAATTCCCCTAGACTAAACATGCATATTTCAAGTCATAAACATATTTAACCCAATTGTTACTTGTACCACTCATTCCTGACAATTACATATCACTAAATTCATGGATAGTAATAAAATAAAATATGGAAATTAATTTGTCAGATTAACTAGCATCAATTGTTCATAAAAAAAAATTAAGAATCAACAAGTATTTGAATTGAAAAGAAGAAATATAAATTAAGAGCAAAACCTCACAGTGATGACAATTCAAATCAATATTTCTCTTGAATCAAAAAATCAATGTTTAGCCACTCATGATGGTACACATGACTTCTTAAATTTTTTGAGAGATTACTATTCTAAAGTGGAAGAAGAAGAGAAAGTGTGATGAAGATGATGGAGGTGCTGCTTGATGTTTTTGTGGCACTTTTAGGGTTTCTTTTTATAAGAAGAGACAACTTCTAAAATATGATAATAGCACCAATTCTAAAAAGAATCTTGAAAAAACTAAATTCTATTCTAAAAAAGGAAAGATAGCAAAATAGAAAATATTCCTAACTAAAATAAAAGACTTGTCTTCTAAAAACTTGCTGCAATCAACCCTCTTTCTTTCTTGCAATTAATTACCCATAAACTTCCTTTTTGGTGAAAATTCACCCAGCCCATCAATTAGTTAGGCCCGTCCACTTCAAGCACGAGAAGTCTTTAAGTTGAGATTCTGATTTACTGACATGCCCACACCTAATAGAATGAAGTCTTCTATTAGTCTTTCTCACAAAACATTGCTCTTTAACTCCTTTTTTTTTTCCAAATCTCCACTTTCAACATTAAAACAAAAAGTATAACCAAATCAATCAATTTCACCCTATAATCCACCTAAAATTGGGGGAAATATGAATCCTAAATACATACAACCTGAGTTCTATCAAATTCCCCCAAACCTAAACCATGCTTGTCCTTAAGCATGCTTTAGATCAATATACCTATTATCTTTTTCTTCATCCCCTCCCCTCTTTCAACTCATCCAATAATAACTTGAAGTCATTACACATTAGAAATCCAAGTTGGAATAAAAATCTAGGGAACAAGTATCCGTAGCATGATTTTTCTAAACAAAACATACTTATCTCATCAATTTCAACAATTTCATTAAAATCAAATACATTAAAATTTTATACTTTCTCATAGGTTACACTCTATACACTCCAAGTGTTTAGGGGTTTCATTGATCACTTGAATCAAACATAACATGTCATTATCATAGACTTGCTCATATATCACATCTCCACTACTATATAAACATGAATTTGTATAAAAATTAAAGAGTCTTTACAAGGCTTGTAATGGACCTTAGGTAAATGTGGAGAAAATAAGGAGATTTTAGATTATGAAAATCAAGATATGAGTGAACTTCCTTGCATGATTCACAAAATCAACATTGGTAACACACTGGTCCACCTTTCTTCATTTCAAATAACACCATTCCCTTTTTGCAGTTACATAGCATAATTGAATTTTTTTTGTATACAATTGAGAACACTTCATTTGTCCAATTTTCATATTCACAAGCGATAAATTCCACTACTTCCCTTTTTTAGACTTTTCAAGACTTTTTTTCTCTCTTTTTTTTCCTCTTTTTTGTCTTTTGTTTTATGTTTTTGACAATTTTTCTTTTCTTTCATTCAACAAAATGTTCATCATACAAATCATTCCCACATATTCCTGATAAAGGGTTCAACAATGGTAAATAAAGACAAAAAGTTTACGACTAAACAATGAGGTGTTAAAACGAAAAAAGGGTTAGGTTCAAAATTGACTAAGTGTTTATTTACTAAATGTAGGTTTTTTATAGAGTCTTAATTGGTTAAACCTAGGTGTCCTTATCATTTTTAAGCATGAATTCATCAATGTGATTTCAATATGCATAATAGAGTAAGTTCTAGAATAAACATACCATGTTTAACAACACTCAATAAAGAAAAATGAGAGAAAGAAAAAAAATGCTCTTAGCCTCAAAAGCTCACACAATTGTTTCAACGTATCAAATCTTGTACATTTTTATTCAAATCAATCATTAAAATCAACGAGATGTTCAAAAATATTCAAAATAAAAAGCTAATCATACTTGCATCTTTCATGTATTGGGAAATTTGCAAAAATAGCACTTTATGAAAATGCGTTTGCAAAAATAGCATCAAATCTATTTTTATTGCAAAGATAGCATTTTGTGGGTTAAGACCCTTGCAAAAAGACGCCAATGCCCCTTTATCCTTCATCTTTCATTCTCATCCTTCTCTGTATCATTCATCTTTGTCTAAATCCTTCACCTTCTCTGAATCAACAACCCCATGAGAGTGAAGTCATTGTCGTCTACGAGTGAAACCACTACATGCACGAGAACAATTTATGAATGGACTGGACGGACCAAAAACTAACAAAAAAGGTCAGCCAAGATGCCCAGACTGGATGAACTGGACTGGATATATATCATTCATATTTAATTTGGATACATTTTTGTATGACATGAGAATGACAGTCGACCTAGGTTTGAACGAGAAATGAGGGAGAAAATGTCGATAAATATGTCAACATACATGTCGACGAATCCCGTAAAAGAACAAATGTTGACAAATATATGTCAACATATATGTCGGCATATCTGTCAACAAACATATCGATACATATGTCGTTAAAACTGTCAAGAAATATATCGTCAAATATGTCGTTAAAACTGTGATTTGACCACTTCATATGTTGTTCGTATTATCAACACTCGCATTGTTCGTATTAATAAAACTGCATGAATGGTTGATTTGGTTACATAATTATGTTAACTTTTTCATGGGAACATAATTGAATGTAAATTATGGAAATGAATAACAATAATATTGAATAATAATTATCACAAAATGTCATAACTTTTTATCCCTACAAACGAATGCATTAGAGCAAATTTGCCGGTTGTGTCCGCTCTCTCTACACCGACCACATTACTTTGTGACTCTTTGCTCCCCTATTAACGGAATTCTATGTTTCTTGTGCCTACCACTCTTAGCTCTTACTTCTGGTGGTGATAGTTGTACCGCTAAAACTAATTCGAGCACATTCCAATCTTTAGGATCACTTACTGGCATAATAGATTTAGCATAGGTAACAAGAAGTGCATCTGTGTGATAAAATGGCGAGCATAGGGTTCTAGAGTCAATTTGCCGTCAGCGAGCTACGGCTAATGCATGTACACAAGGGATTTGGTCCATATCAAACACTCAAATGTGCACGTATTTTAAAGCAAATCGACTGTAGCATTCCGGTTTGCAATGTCTCGTACACACCATTGGTTTATATCAACCGGCTCAACAACGTAGCCTTGTACTATTCGCATTCTTGATGCAATTTCCTCTTCAATGTATGGGGTTGTCGGTGCTCTCATCTCGCTAGCACTGGAACGCCTTTCGTGATACCACCTCTGGAGTGTGTTCCTGATGTACTCGACCAACGCATGAATAGATAATTCCCGAGCATCTTGCAACAAGGCATTCAAACATTCCGCAATGTTGGTCGTCATTATTGTATACCGTTTTCCGCCCGAATGTGCCCTCAACCACCGTTCAAACCCAACTTCCTGCAAGTAAGCGCTGACCTGTGAATTTTGCAGCGATATTAGTAAGAACAGCTGATTAAATTCTGCAACTGTGTACGCCTTTGCAGCCTTAAAGTATAAAGGGATCGCGTCTTCGTTTCTGAACTTTGCTCTTATATTGTTGCTCAAATGATAAATACATGCTCTGTGAAAGGAATTTGGGAAAACATTTGCAATGCCTTTTGCAATGCTCTAATGCCGGTCTGAAACAAACACCAAGCTGTCCATCTCATCGCCGATTGCTTCCTTAAGCTTTTGTAAAAACTACTCTCATGAATCGTCATTCTTAGAATCGTCATTCTTAGAATCGACAATGCCCCATCCAACTGGATAAACTTGGTTGTTTCTATCCATGCACGTTGTCACGATTAATGACCCAGGATATCTTCCTTTCACAAAACAAGTATCCACTGCAATAACTAGCTACATGTGGTTGCGGAATTCACAAATCGAAGCACCAAATGCAAAAAAATAAATATCTGAATCTTCTGTGGTATTCAACACTTAGCTTAGTGATTATGCCAGGATTTATTTCCGTCATCATGTATAAATATAATGGTAGTATCTTATATGAATCCTCATAATTCCCTCTGACTTGGTGCAAAGTGGTTTCTCTCTATTGCCAAGCCTTATTGTATAATATGTTCACACCCAACTCTGAACGTATGTTATGTATGATTTCACGTGATTTATACGGATGACAAACGTCCGTGTACTTGAACTTTATCCACGATCTAATTACTTTGCTGCATGCTTGTCGATTGTTAGATTGAACCAATGAAGATTGACATGTATGGGTGTTGACGTATTTAGTTATTTTCCATACGGATGACTTCCTAATCGCCAATGCATTCATCATCCACTTGTAATTTCCATCCTGACACTGAAGGTACCAAGCCTTGGCATTGGCCCTTACAACCTTTCACTCAAAGAAATGTTTCACGGCAAGCATGGACATCCTCATAAACAAATACTGCCTGTCTCGAATACTTCCTTGACGGTAACATTGACCACTACTGATAACACATCCGAAGAAGATGTAGCAGCATGTGAGGACGTATTCGCCTCAATGCAGCGAATGTCGTCGTGCACCTGTTGCTTACCCTTCTACTCCTGCTAGCAATTTTTTTTCCTTCTTCCTATTTATTGTTTCCTTATCCCCATCATCATCCTCAAGATCTTCATCCGGATCCCTATGATCTTCATTTGGTATTGTAAAAATATTGCATCAACCTACCATAAAGGAATTACATTATTAGTCCATATTGGACTATCAAAGCTCAGACGCTTTATGGGTGAGTTGCTAGCACCGTCTTTGTCTCGTGTTGCTCCAACCACGTCAAGGGTTACGCATAATGGTATCCTTGCTTCCTCGGACCACTTGGTAATATCTTTCATAAAACACTGGACATGGTGATTGTTCTTGATGGGTAAGACGGCTATGGTTGATGGATACTTTGGTAAGTACTCGATAACCAATCTATCATGTAATGCCAGATCTAAGCCCATAATTCTTATGATTTGTTGCACCATTTCGAAGAATGACGCATCTTCCCAAAGCAAAATTGTTTCAATGCCCTTAAAATACATGAATCTATGCTCATTGTCTCTTAATCAACTATCCACTCTCCCCCATATAAAACATGAACAGACCATACATCCTGGCTCGACATGCCTAACAAAATACCGATGTGGTAAGATCCTCACAGATTTAGAGAGACAAGAGTGGTCGTTTAGGAAGTGTAAACAGCAAAAAAGCTCGTATAAAGTTGTTTTGGAGTGAATATTCATGGTTCGCGAAGTGAAATGTCTTTATATAGGAAGATTGTGTCATAGACAGGAAGAATGCCGCATAATCCCACTATACTGTCGAAATGTCGATTAAAATGTCGACATTGTGTTTAATTTGTTGACAAATATGTCGACATTGTGTGTGAAATGTCAATTATGAGTACAAAATGTTGACACATATGCCAAAATATGTTTTTTAAAATGTCGACATTTACGTTGGAAATATTAAAAAAATGTCAACAAATCTATCGACTTCTAAATTGTCGATGCAAATTTCACACACATAACTTAACAGCCCATATCACTTATTTTTTTTCTCTTTATGTTACCCAGATATTGATTGCTTTCTGTGGCCAAATTTCCAATAATATTATTAATGTCGATGCCTATAACCCTCGACATTAGCAATTTTATTTATTAACTATCCACATTGCTTCAACAAATTATGGATATGTTTGATATGTCTTGAATAATACTTGAATAATAAAAATTCCAAATATGTACGATATGTTTGTTAAAGCTCATAAAAAATCTCCTTCAATAATACTTGAATTCCGAATTTGTATGGTATGTATGATAAACTGTGTATTATTTACATTTTACAGTGATCATTCGTAATATCTGCACTTTACAGACTAACCTAAAACGGTATTTACAAAATCTATAGAAATTCGTGAATACATGTATGATTACATAAAAGTGTGTAATCATTTCCTAGCTCGTTGTATGGCTTTTTCCCGCTCCCTCCCCTCTTGCACTCGAGGGTGTGCCTCATTTGCATGTATGTACACTTTCACCGCCATATTTTTACGAATAATTGTGGAATTCGTTGGAGTGATTGTATCGAGTGGCCACCCATTAATAATGCATTCAGCCCACATCAATGCAAAAACTCCAAAATCCCCACTCCTGCAAAATGAAAAAGAAGCATTAGAAATTCATTCTTGCCCTTTATATGTGCAAAACTTGTTGCCGTTACTTACTTTTCTTTTTGGGGGACCAAATTTTGCTCTAAAGTAATCGTCCATTTACCACTAACTGCATGATGCTTGGCATAGTACTTGTAGAACTCACGCACCTCAAATAGCTTGGGCATTGTAACGATGAGATATTCTAACTTCTACATTATTGATATCCCTTGATTTGATGGATTGTAGACCTGGAATGTCTATGCATATAAATCCAGCTTCATCAGCATCCAATGGTTCCCATCGATATGACATGAGAATAACACAATGTCCATAGTCCGACAATCATATTCGAATGGAAAATCACCAACAAATTGCATGATCATCAAGTCATCGAAATTTAGCATTTTTTGGGCAGCATGCAACTTCTTCATTTCCGACTGCACAATTTATGGAAAATTGTTAATCATTTGAACGTATCCACAAGTTCATTACAAAGACATTTGAATTATCACTTACATTGAAATATGTCTCCATAATGGATATATTAGCTCGACCCGCATCAATAATTCCTTTCCGCAACATGAACGTATACAAATTAATTTGCTGCAAAATAGTAGAAATTGTCAATAATGATTATAAGAGTCGATACCAGTAACAAGTGTACAACTCGGCAGATAAGTAACTTACATGATCGTTTAGCCAATATCCTTTTGTCCACATTGTCTACAGCAAATCGGAGTCTAATGATAAAACCTCC
This sequence comes from Gynochthodes officinalis, assembly GCA_020080225.1. Lineage (NCBI taxonomy): Eukaryota > Viridiplantae > Streptophyta > Magnoliopsida > Gentianales > Rubiaceae > Gynochthodes > Gynochthodes officinalis. Next base: position 13,276,928 of record CM034621.1, on the reverse strand, counting down.
GTATCCAAATACAGGGTTGGGTGCGCCCTCATCCACTGTTTCATCTCCAGTGTAAAATCTTCGAGAGTTGGTTGCAATAAAAAATTCGATGAGGCTGATGATGAGCCTGCCGCTTCTTGGCAAGTGTCGGCCCGAGATTCTGCCCCACCGGGGCTTCGTATAAAGGGGATTTTGACTCCTTCTCCTTCATGGGTGAGAGGCACTATTAGTTGAAATGCGCAGTTCGAGTGGGGGATATATTGTTCCTCAGTTAGTTGATGAACAATATCGGTTACAGGAACACTCTCTTCCGCGATGTTCACTATATGCTCGACATCCAATGGAATAGCATTAACCCCTGAAGTATGTGCCTTATCAGTGGCCGTGTCTTCAACGTCGGCCCCCTAAGGTTGGCCGGAAGGGCCTGCCTCAGTTTCCCCTTGCTGAGGCATTTGTTGCGACATCTCCGTAACATTTTCCCCATTTTCTTGCATATAGGATTTCTTCTTCGTGCATAATGAGCATGTGGTGGACGTACTCGGACAAGTGACCAACTTGGCGAGTAAGCCACTCAACGATAGCTTCCAAATCACTATGTTTGGCCTTCAATGCAGCCCTTCGTGAACGCTCGAGCACAAGTTCCTCTTTTGTCTCTTTAAGTTCCGTCTTACAGTTGAACAAATGACCCACGATCTCATCGTTGAAGGCTCTGCATTTCTCACGTTTTTCTGCCTTCGTCAACTTTTGTTGTTTTGAGGTTCCTCGACTTCGGCTTCTTGTTCTCTCTTCTTATAAGACACGTGGAAACAGTCAGCGTCCATCTCTCCGGAGTCATCATCCTCTCCGCCGAACTCCCCCTCTTCCTCGACCTCCTCATCCTCTTCCCAAACCAAGAATTTTTTTGTCTCCTCGACCGTTGGTTTTATTCATGTTACTTTAACTTTCTGAAAAAGGAAAATAAAATTAACCATATTATTTTGTATGGCAAATTTAGTGTATCAAACATTGGCTAATGAAAAAACTTACCTCCCCATCAATTGTTCTCTTGGACCAAACCTTCTTCTTTTCTTGATCTCTTCGTTGAGCATTCAAACCTTTCTATCGGCACATCTTGGGCAATAATCTAGGGGTTTCGACCTTGGTGCACATCTTGAATCGCTCAAGATGTGGCATGGTCTCATATGTGAACACTTGGTACATTTGAAAAACGAATTAGCAAAAAATGACACACAACAATGAATATTTAAGTGCATTCGATTTCCTTACCCCAAATGCAACTAAGAATCCCCCCAACAGTGTATTTCCTATGTTCCGGGTGGCCGGTCTGCTTCCAGACACATCTAATTGCCTTTCTAGCACTATCCACTATGTGCCTATAAGATAGTTCACCCCACGGGATGGAATCAAACTCTTTCCAATCACAGGCCAAATGAAACACCTTGTTTTCGATTCTAGTTCTCTTGAGTAACCCCATGATGGAGGTGTATATAAGCAAGAGTGTCAAGGACACGACCTCATCGTTTGGATAAGTTGAGTTGATACAGTTATAAGCCTTGAACACTTCATCATATGTGGTCTCATCTCGTTGGCCCACATGCTATAGATACTTTGATATTTGAGAAGTACCATCTGGCAATTTGTATTTGCCATACGTAGACTCAAAGTCCCCCATCTTCAACTCGATGATGATAGCGAACTCCCTCTTGCCAAATCTAACCTTTTTACCGGCGAAGTTGAAAGCAATACTATTATCGATCTTGGATCCTCGTCCGGCTTAAGTTGCCTCAACAACACGGAGTGGATAATTTGTTTGCACCAAAAAAGATGCTCATGGTCAAGAGCAATTTCTACTAGCCGACTTTCCCTTTGAAGCATTTGTTTTTGCGTTTCCGTCAATTTCGACCGGATTCTCTTGATATTGGCTTCGTATTAAAAGTACTGCGAAACCTGAGCAAAGAAAAACTCCCCTTGAACTACCATTTCATCCGCGAGAAGTTCCTGCATAAAAAGAAGGTTAGCAATCACAAATCAAAAAAGTTCTCTTCAATTTAGGGCTTAGGGTTCACATTTTGCCCTAAACACATTGTACCCTAAAACCCTAATTTGGCTAATTTGTTGTCGATATAGTTGTCCACATAAATGTTCAGATATTTGTCGACATTTTAGGATAGACTTATATGTAGCCTTATCTATCAACATAATTGACGACGTTTTTGCCGACGTGTGGTTTTGTTTTCTACGAAGATAACGACATATAGATCCATAAAAATGTCGACATATATATCGACATTTGTGGTGACATATTTAGATGAAACTCCATAATTGTTTCGACATTTCGACTCATTCACGATTGTCTTGTCAACAATTTGGGCCAAACCTAGTGTAAATGTAGGCAAAAATCTTTACATTCACGGTTTGTGTGCATTTCGAACCAATTCCTACATGGCAAAACCCTAACTTGGCTAATTTGTCTAATATCTTCTAACATCTATGCGTAAGAAAAAAATGAAACATTTTTGTTGTAAAATGAACAAATACTTTGCTAAATTCCAACCAACCTTCTTAGTCTTCTCGGACGGCTTGTGAGATTTATGATCTTCGACCTTCAGTCCACCACGGCTTGAGATTCCACCTCGAGTTTTTACCATTGATGCTGTTATGGTTGAAGTGCTGAAAGGTTATTTGAAGTGGGAGTTGTCTTCTCTGACAAATTCAAGAAGCTTTTTACAAGATGAACTACAGTGAGTTGAAGTGACGAGCTTTTTGCAGGAATCAACGAATTGATGTGGTTGTGAGCTGAAGTTGCGAAACCAGTTACTTTGTTCAAGCGCGTTTTTCAAATAAAGGGGTATTGGAGTCTTTTTGCAAGGAAAATACATGTCGGCACTTTAGTCCACATATATGTCGACATTTTAGTCCACATATATGTCGACATTTAGTCTGTGGGGTCGACATTTTACACTTAGCGAATGTGTACCTTCCAGGGTACTTCTATGTAGATGTAAATACTTTCGATTATTGTTCCACTCTTCCACTTTACCCGCTCAATTATTCTCACCTATTACACAAAGTCCTGATATATATTTCCCCCGAAGTGTGGCCTTCGTCAGCTGTAAAAGGCCAACAAATTCGAGTATCAAACCATCGATGCGCTGGGCAGGGATTTTGAGAAAACTCTTTTACAGAGACTGCACCTTGTAATATCAGTTCAGAGCAGTTATCCAAATAACAATAACTTGTCGTGCTTATATTTATATTGGCCAAACCTCTTCTTATAATTATGCCATGCTTGCTAGATTTGTATGCTTTTGATATTGAAAAATCTTGCACCGTAATCAAAACTTTTCCCATACAGATTGAGGAAGAGTATTTTCCATACAGATTGAAACCGAAAAGTGCTATGTATGAATTCAGCTAGAGGGGCATTGGCGTCTTTTCACTAAGAAAAGTGCTATTTTTGCAAGGATTATGTTGCTTGTGATATATTTGCAAACGCATTTAAAAAAAATGCTATTTTTGCAAATTTCCCTCATGTATTCTAACTCAAACTACAAATGCATATTAACTTAAAGTTATTCTATTAACTTGAAGTTATTCTAAACAAGTATCCAAAGAATCAAGAACTCCAAAGAAGACACTCAAACTATCAAACGTACTTGAAACAATTTTTTCAAAACTTTTTGTTTTAGATTTTCATTTTGAAAATTAGAAATTAACATCTACACATTTCTCATTAAAACACAAGAATCCTCCCCATGCCTAAATCATGCATTGTCCCCAATGTATGGAAACTATGCTCACATTCACAAGAAATACAAAATATAAAAAGATAGAAGGTCAAATAACTTCTTTGAACTGCAAACATAGAGGATGAAACATCGATGGGGAAGAAGGGCACACTTTCCTTTGATGTGGTCAAGAGTGTCAACATAAATTGAAAATTGAAAAGTCTCCTCCTTATAATGATGAGTACCTACAAATCATAGAAGAAAGTAATCAATAATAAGTCAAGTGACACTCCCAAATTTAATTTATAAATTATAGTAGTAAGTGGAGTAAGAAAGGTCTTAAGATATAAACACAATGAGCTCAAAAAGATAAAGTAATATAATCCAAATAAAAATTACTCCACAGTCCTAGTCACTTTCTTCATTCATATTACCATAATCCATTATAATTCTAGTATCGAAATAAAGAATGAAATTTTTTTTCGAAAGGTTAATGAGTTAATAGAAGTACAACACATCACAACACCAAGTGTAAAAGTTTAGTTGAGATAAAACAAAACAAGACAAAGGAAAAGAAAATTTTGAATTGAAACAAAACTTTTCATCACATGATAACATGGTGCACTACATTCTTCTAAGTGAGATTCGAAAAATATAAAACACTATAATGAAAATGCACAAAACCATGCCATAGTTGGCCATACTACAACATGCTTTCTTTTAAATTCATTTTCAATGAAGTTCATACATTATAAACCACTATTGTTTCAATTCTTCTCACCTAGATCACACCATTAACACATATATTTCAACTCATAAACCAATTCCTTCAAAAACTAAAAGTTCAAAATAATTGAACTCATCGCATCAACTCATCAACCCATTTAAAAACTTTACAATTAAACTCTTATTCAAACACAAAAAAGAAAATTTAAAACCACAAAGACAGGAGAAAAAAAATAGTAAAAAATATGACAAGTGGGCAGAAAAACTCTTATGCATAAGGCGTGGGCATGCCTTATGAAAGAAAATCTTCTATCCAATAATTCCGTATTTAAGTCTTTTAAATAGAAGACTTCTTTCATTAAAGCATGGGCACACCTTATAAAAGAAAGTCTTCTGGTCAAAAATGAAAATTACTTATTTTGTTGCACCAACTAATTAAACAAGAATGCTAACTAAATTCAATTAATTACTAGAAAACAAAAAAACAAAAATAAATCAATTCTTGGGTTACCTCCCAAGTAGTACAATTGTTTAGCATTGTTATGCTTGACATCCTACATTCTTCTTAAGTTATTAAATTTTTTTCAATTGCTTGGACCACACATGCATTCCCTCCTATTGATTCTACACAAGTTATTACTGCTTTCTCATTCACTTCTAATTTTGCATTTAATTCAATTTGATTCATATTTCCTTTTTTTCTTCAAAAATATCCTACATAATTGAATCAACAACATTAATAGAATAAACTGAACGAGGCTCATTAGGGTATTTTAATCCATCAAAAACATTAAATTTAACAATATTTCCGTCAAATTTTACGAAGAGAGTATCCTCATCCACATCTATTTTTATTTTTGTAATTTCATGAAAGGCCTTCCTAATAGAAATTGATACGAATTCTATACTAAAGTATAAAATTCAAACATATACCAAAGTATAGGTCCTAGTATCGTCCTCTAGGTTGAACTAACTCTTCCTTTAGCAAGACACCAACTCCACGATTCAAGAAAGACCGTACTTTTGTCCACTTGACACCCGAAGGAATTATTCAAAATTCAAAGTTGCGAATTGGACTATCCTTGGAACCAATCGGCACACTCAGCTTGTTGAGGGAAAGAAACTAAACAAAATAGCTTAAACATGAACCTAAGAGGCTATTCTCAAAGACTCAAAGCAAGTTCTAAACTAGAACTCAAAGAAAAGCAACAAAGCTCTCTGGTTTGTAATTAATCAAATATGTCTTTACATATGGCTAAATGGCCTTTATTTATAGATGAAACAATGCACAATTTAGAGGAAATCTATCCTCAAAAGGATTAGAATTCCTTGCCTTTTAGGAAGCTAATTACTAAAAGACTTCTAATCTAAGAAAAGGAAATAAAACATTAAGTTGCCTAAAACTAATCCAATGCTAGTTTGGATTGTGTTTGGCCGAGCTTGAGGAGCTTCTTCATTCAGATTTGGAAGCTTCTTTAATTCATCATGGCTATGGATTTGGAAGCTTCTCTAAAAATCATGGACATGGTCCTGGAAGCTTCTAATTTCATTCATGAAGAAGAAATAATATTGCCTAAAGTTGAATCCAAGTGTAGTTTGGATTAGAGAAGTGAATGGCGGCTGAACTTGTTTTGCTTCTTGCCGAATTGGAACTTTCCAAATTCTCTTCTTGGATTGTGATGAGAAATGGCCTAAGGATCTTGATTACACGTGTGAAAATCAGCCACAGTCGATCCTTCATTCTCAAATCTTCATTGATGACTAGAATGACTTATGATGAACTAAGTTCAGAGTCTTCCATGCTTTCCTAGCTGCCTTGACTTGAGCTTCAATTAATTCAATTATAAGAGATGTTAAGACAACTTGAATTCTCTTAATTCGTGACCTAGTCATAGGACCATCAATGCCTTGCAATGGATCAATGTGTGGACGTCTCTTGGTAGGTGAATTGTCAACTAAACATCCAACTTGTGCTCTTAGATTTGTCTCTCTCAAATTTGGTTGAGTTGTCTCGGCTGGATGGTTGATTGTTTCAACCTTGGCTCTCATATTTTCATCAAAAATGGAGTTGAATTTAATGTCATATCTTCCTCCATTTTCAAGATATAGAAACCAATTGGAAAAATAAGGTCATTAACCTGCACAAAAACATCCTCAATAACCCCTTTCAGGGTAAGAATTAGAATGATCAACAAATTAAATGGCTACCTTAGTTTCTTTCAAAGGGCCCAAATTCAAAACACTAAAAATTGAGTAAGGCATGAAATTAATGGATACTCTTAGATCAAACATGGCATGCTCAATTTTCTTATTACCGATTATACAAGAGATTTATAATATACTTAGGTCCTTGCATTTTTCTAGTAAAACTCTTTTTATGGTAGCCGATGCATTCTTCCCTACACTTATCTTTTCATCTCCTCTCAACCTTCTTTTATTTGTGTACAACTTTTTTAAAAATTTTGCATACCTTGGAACTTGTTTGATTGCATCTAAAAGTGGTATATTTACTTCCACTTTTCAAAAAGTCTCCATGATTTCTTTTTCCATCTCTTCCTTTTTTGTTTCCACTAGCCTACGAAGAAAAGGTAGCACAATTGTATTAGAAGTGTTAGGCACAAAATGAGAATATGTTACCTTAATTGAAATCTCATATGAAACTTCATGTTCATCCTCATTTTCTTTCTTATTTTTCACCTTCTCCGGTGAAGTTGGACCTAAATGAATTTCCTTCTCACTCCTTAACATAATAGTACTCATATTCTCCCTTGGATTCACAACTATTTGAGAATGTAGTTTCCTAAAATTCTGTGCTTTCAACTTGCTAATGAAGGTGGCTAACTGTGTAATCTAGTTCCCCAAGTCCTAAATACTATCTTTTGTCTCTTGTTGGAATTATTGAGCGTTATTAGCAAAAGTTTTGATAATTTTCTCCAAGAACATACCTGAACTTGATGATTGAACCTGAATTGGAGACTGTTTATTGTAAAATTGAAATGGGTATCCTTGATGTGCTCATTGGTTTCCATAGTTAAACTTTGGATGATCCTTCCATCCAGTATCGTAATTATTAGAATATGAATCATATCTCCATTGAGGTTGGCCAGGAAATCCTCCTACTACATTAATATGTTGATATGAATCTTCTTGCAATGTAGGGCACATATTTGTGAGGTGGCTAAACATCAAGCATATTCCACAAACCCTGGCAGTTTGTGCATGACCTATAGCTAATTGACGAACTATAGTGGTTAGATCAGCAATTGATTCTTAAGGTCAAGAGTGTCTACCTCATTAACTCAATTCTGGTTCCAAACTATTGAGAGTTTTCTACCATATTGGAGATTAATTGCATAATTGCTTCCAGTGTCTTATTTACTAAAGCTCTTCCACTAACTACATCTACAATACTCTTATCCATTGGCAATAATCTTTCGTAGAAGTATTGAATAAGGAGTTGGTCAGAAATTTGATTGTTGGGACAGCTAGCACACAATTGGTTGAACCTTTCCCAATACTCAAACGTCTCCCTACTAAATTGTCCTATTTCACATATCTTCTTCTATATTAGCTGCACGAGATGCATGGAAGAAATTTTCTAATAACAATATTTTCATCTTGTCCCATGATATAATTGAACTAGAGGAGAGGTAATAAAGCCTTGTCTCCTAGAGAGAAAGGAAAAGCTCTCAATTTGATTTATTCTTCAAACACTCCTTGAGGTTTCATAGTTGAACAAACAACGTGAAACTCTTTTAGGTGCTTATGTGGGTCTTCACCTGCTAGACCACGAAAAGTTGGCAATAAGTGAATTAATCTAGATTTTAATTCAAAACCAACATTTAAAGTAGAAAATTGGATGCAGAGGGGTAGTTGGTTTAAAATTGGAATAGCCAACTCCTTTAAAATTCAATCTTCCATCCCTACTTCTTCTTGAAATTCAACTATCTCAAATTCATCTGTATATTCTTTTATGTTCACCCTTAAAGATGAACCCCCTTTTCTTTGCTTAGTTTTCTTTCTTAGTTGACGTGTGGTCTTCTTAGTTTCAGGATTATATTTTAGTTCGCCTTTCTAAGAAAAACAAGTCATACGAAGACAAAAAATTATTAGCAAAAATAAATATTTAAAACTAAGAAACTATATGGTTTCTTGATAACGGGGCCAAAATTTTGAAGGGTTTGTCAAAATTTGCAAAATTAATCACTAATCCTCTAGTGATTACAAATATATTTTGAAGTAGTAGTGGACCAGGTCGAATCAAAAGCGAACTAAAAGTGTAGTTTGTGAGTTTTGAAGCAATTAAAATAAAACCGGGGGAATTAGAATAAGTAACCATTTAACTAAATTCCAACAAATAATAAAAATACATAACTAAATAGGAAAATAGAGAATAAAATCAAGTTTACCGAACTTTCGATCCAAATGGTCATTTCATTCAATTGCATCACTGATCACATGTTATGAATAATTATTTTGCAAATTTAAATATTTAACTAAAAAACTTATTATGATATCCGTAATAAAATTTCCTCTTTTCTAAAATAATTGACTGAGCCTAATACCCTAATAAAAACTTATCATTAATTGATTGGGTACGATAGCGTTCTATATCAAATTAATGATAGTATTAAAATCTATGAAAATAGTTAAATCAAAATTAAATAACCAAAATAACTACAATTAATTAATCTTGTCCCACTAATTCCCTTTGGCTAAGCATGCATATTTCAAATCATAGACATATTTAACCTAGTTCCTACTTGTACCACTCATTTATGACAATTACGGGTCACTAAACTCATGGATAGTAGTAGAATAAAAGATGAAAAATTAATTTGTCATATTAACCAACATCAATTATTCATAAAAGAATAAAATTACGAATCAACAAGTACTTGAATTAAAAACAAGAAATATAAAATTAAAAGCAAAATCTCATAGTGATGACAATTAAAATCAATATTTCCCTTGAATTAGAAATAAGTGTTTAGCCACTCATGATATAACACATGACTCCTTGAATTTCTTGAGAGATTACTATTCTAAAGTGGAAGAAGAATAAAACGTGTGATGAAGATGATGGAGGCGCAACTTGATATTTTTGTGACACCTCTAGAGTTTCTTTTTATAAGAAGAGATAACTCCTAAAATATGGTAATAGTACCAATTATAAAATGATTCCTAAAAAAACCAAATTCTACTAAGGAAAGAAAACAAAATAGAAAATATTCCTAACTAAAATAAAAGATTTGTCTTCTAAAAGCTTGTAGCAATCAACTCTCTTTCCTTTTTGCAATTAATCACCCATAAACTTCCTTTTTGGTGAAAATTAGCCCAACCCATCAATTAGTTGGGCTTGTCCACTTCAAGTGCCGGAATGTCTTCAGTTTGAGATTCTGATTTATTAACATACTCACGCCTAGCAGAATGAAGTTTTTTGTTCGTTTTTCTCACAAAACATTACTCTTTGGCCTCTTTTTTTCCAAATCTCCACTTTCAACATCTAAAACAAAAAGTATAACCAAATCAATCAATTTCACCCTATAATCCACCTAAAATTGGGGGAAATATGAATCATAAATATATACAATTTGAATCCCATCAATCATTTTGTCATTAGTTCAAAGCCACAAGAGGAAACACTTGAACCTAGCTCTTCGTTGTATTTTGAGAGAAGCACCTCGTTTTAAGTTCTTACATTTTATTTAGTTTATAAATGTCTAGAAATGGTTGAGGGGACCGCATATAGATGTAGGTATTCCATTTTATCTTGGATTGTCAAAGTCATTATTTTAAAATACACAAACGCCCTAACGGCAATCGCATATAAACCCACAATCCCTATCTCTGAGACAACACCTACGTAGAAATGATAGATATTCTCCGGGTAAAACTTAAATTTATTATAATTTTGTTAATTAAAGAGCTTTTTTAAAGACTTTCTTATAAATTTAGTTTATATGTGTTTGGAATCAATTTATTATAAATTATAAGTTTTATCAATATTTTTTATATGTTCTTTATTAGAAAATTTATTAGATAATATACTATATTAGTTATGCATTTTCTATGAGAAAATTATTGAAAAAATATTTTTTTTAACAAAACAAAATTACAAAGTTGACATGTCAAAAGCCAACATTAAAGGCTTGGGTTTAGTCACTTAACTAGTTTAGTTAGGTGTTGTTTGTACGTTTGTTCTACTTTAGTTAGTTTTCATTACTCCCGGTGTGAAAACTAACGCTTTGTCTTGCCAGTGGGTAAGTGTGTATTTTTGTGCATATTAATATATTTATCATTTCTGGTAAAAAAAGAAAAAAAAGCCAACATTAAAGTTGGCATTTGAAAGGTTGACTTCGCTATTTTTATGTTTATACTATCACTATTTTTTTTTGTTTTATTTTTTATAAGATACACAATATTCTGTAAAATGCTCCTCCACATATACCCCAAATGGTAGTAGTTTGGTTCAAGCTATTTAATGTTTGCAAATGGTAGTAGTTTGTTTCAAACTATTCAATGTCTGCTAATTTTCCGGACTTCCCACAAAAGACATAAGACGAGAGTTAGGGACGTTAGAGTTCAATTTCTTTCATCATATGCAGTTTGTGGTGTCCACTAAAGACAACACCTTAGTTAGTAGTTTGTTATAATTTTGGTGCACTAGGTTGTCTAGTGGTCGCTTGCGTGTGCTGTTCTAAGCGACATTTTTCCTGCTTATTGGGTGTCCTGCCCCTTTGTGACCCTTGTTGACCCTAGTGGTCCTCTTGTCTTCGTGGTTTCGGTTGCACGCCAACACCATGAAGCGCAATTAGCCTTTATGGCTATATACTTTTGCCATTAGTGTAACTTCTTAATATACTATCATTTTTAGAGAAAAGAAAAAAACCATATACCCCAAATTTTTAGACTATATTCGTGTATTTTTCTAAAGGGTAAATTACCAAAACCCCCATAAGGTTTGGATTTATTACCAATTGCCCCTTATGGTTTGACAAAACTACCAATATCCCGTTGAAGTTTAGGTTTCTTTAACATATAAGTCCATTTTAACTTATTCAATTATAACTTTATAAAAAATTAAAAAATTTGGACGAAATTACCTTGATTCCTTTAGTCTTTGTATTTGCTTTTTTTTTTTTTGGACAAAATTAAGATAAAATTTTAAAACGAAAATTTTTATATTATCTAAAAAAAGTGTATTATTATAAAATTTTACTTATTTCTAATTTATTTTTAATAAATTATTATAAAAATATAATTTACTTATTATATTATTTATACTAATAATGATAATGTAGAAATTAAATTAATAAAATAAAAATAAAAATATAGAAATATACCTATAATAATGTATTAATTATGCAAGATATTAGGATAAAATTTTGTAAACTATTAGGACAATTTTTAAAAAAAATTTCATTTTTTTGTATTTTATTTGTTTCATTTGCAGGGGATATTTTCGTTATTTTTCTATTAAATCAGTTAAATATAATAATAAGGGGGTATTAGTAATTTTGATAAACTGCAATGGTCAAGTGGTAATAGACTCAAACTTCAAGTATTTGTAATTTACCATTTTCTTAAAGGGTTAATTACCAAAACCCCCCCAGGGTTTATGTTTATTACAAATTGAACCATGTGGTTTGATATAACTACCAACACCCCCCTAAGGTTAACTTTTGTTATGTTTAATAGCAGCCATGGACGAAATGACGAAAAATCCTATAAAATATCTTCACCAATTTGTTTACCAAATACTGGACAAGAAAAGTCAATCAGTAAAAAAACCTCTTCTTTATACAGAAAGCAAAGCAAGGCGGGAAACATCCTTCTTCATTCTCAAAGAACTCCCATTTTCTACGCACCCAAAAGTTCGATCATTGTTTAAACCAAAAGTTGGAATCTTCTTCGTCCCAAAAGAGAATGGTTACAGAAGAGAATGTTTCTGAAGACTGGACAAAGGAGAGTCAGCACGTAGATGAGGGACAAATTTCTTTTTAATGCCATGGCATGTCCTTTTGAGTGCTATGGCATGACGCAAATAAAAATCTTTTTGCCCAGGACCGATGGAAGAAACAGAGAGTTTTCACCACCGCAACGCTTGATTCAGCACTGCAGCGGTACCAAAAAAAAATGGACATGAAGGATTCACAGAGTGGATTTGGGACCCAGGTCAAATATGAACAACAACTTCCTCCTCCGCGAAGGCCAAGCATGGGGCAGAAACTGGAACAGTTAGAAAAAATTGGTACATGATCACATTGCAACCTACCAAACTAACTTTCATGAGCATAAACGCAGGATGGAGGAGTTATTTGAGTACCAAAGGCAAACCAACGAGTTGCTCCACCACTCATTGGTTCAGCTTGCACAGAGACAAGGAGATAATCCTGTTGTGTTACCACCATTACCTGTTTTCCCGCACAAGGACAGCAATATGAGTGCTGATTCTACTTGACTCAAGACAAGGGAAGTGCTCCTTCTATATATTTGATTCTTGACAGTTTTCTTAATTTTGAAACATTGGGGACAATGTTTAATTCAGTTGGGGGCAGTAATTCAATGTTTACTTCAATTTTGTGTTAGTTTAAAATTTGTTTCAATTAGTTTTTTAGAAAATTTCTCTAAAAAAAAAACAAAAAAAAAGAAAAAAAAAGAAGAAGAAATATTACACAAAATTTCCTAAGCATTTAACTCAATTAGTTTTTTAGAAAATTTTGTGCTATTGTCATGTTGTTAGTTTGCTTGTGGTCTGAACGTTGTTTTGAAGATTGAATGTGGAAGACTGCTCTGAACTATGTTTTGAAGACTGAAGGTGGAGGGGTGAACCTTGTTCTTAACCTTGTTTTGAAGACTGCAGTTGAATGGCTGAACCTTGTTCTGAGCTTCTGGACTAAACCTTGTTGTGACCAGGTCTCCAAGTAGTCCTCCAGGGTTATTTTTCCAACATGCTGGGCACAGGTTAAAGCCATGCACTGATTAATTCCTGACTGACCATGTTTATCCAAATATGATTGATTCAGTTAATCCATGTCCATTTATTTTGCTTTGAAAGCTTTAGCTTGTCATAACTGATATGCCAAAGACATGGTGGCTAATTATATTTTGTTTATGCTTGGTTGTATGTGTGAAGATTCTGTGTTGAAAATTATTGTGTTTGTGACACCTGCTACTAGTTGAGATTGAAAGTTAATTATGTACCGCATGAAATCAAATGCATAAACTATGATGAAGTGTTTGAAGACACAATTACAAGTTTAATGCTGCTTTCATTTTTTTGATTTAACAATTTTTTTTTTGGATTATTTGACCCTTCCTTTCTAGCTTCTGGTCTCATATTAAAGCTTTTATACTGCATATTAAATATGTTCTGTATATTTGTACCAGGGACAAAGTTGTCGACTTTCATTGGAACGCTCATGATCCATGGACAATTATTTCAGCAATTCATGTCTGCTTTCTTTTCCAGGAGTTCGGCACAGCATGCCTACAACTTGGACCTATCCAATAGATATGATTCACATTAAGCTTCAGTCACAGCATCACAGCCTAGAACATTTCTTATTTCTGATGTGATGATTGCAGATATTTTTTGGAGTTTTCCATATCTTTTATTTGCAGCGTTTGTGAAGTAGTTATGATTTTTTAAGGATTTTATGGATGTGGATTTTGATATGTGATTTGTTCATACTTCCGGAGTCTTGCGAATAAGATTGAAGATATTGTACTTATGCGATTGTCAGATAGTGTGTGCATTTTCTGAAATGATTCATGCGTTCAGTGTTCAACCATTGGAATGATGTGTTGCAATGGAATTAATATGCACTGAATCTTACTGCCTGAACCTTATTATTTCTGGGTTTTGCTCCTTACTTCTTGTTGATATTAATATGCAGTGAATGTTATGCATCAACTTATTGATTTATTCGCAACAGAACCTATGCATGCCTTATCTTGGAATGATGTGCTGCAATGGAATTACAAAAGCAGTCCAGGATATAAATCAGAAAGAAAACATGCATGCAATACAACATGCTCTGAATTCAAAATCCCTTTTAACAGTAATTATTTTAGTTTATAAAATACCGAGACATGTTTGTTGAAAATATAACCTGCATGGGTATATCTTATACACCAAAACCTCCATTGCAGACACCAGAACTTAATTCCAAATTTTTTGGCAACTACTCCAGCTAGTTTGGCATTAATTTCAGTACTGAGGCGAGCAAAAATTTGCCTTACTAAATGACAACCAAAGAAAAAGACAAGCCCAAAAAGACAAGTATATGTATGATTTCTAATTCATAAATCCATAATTGTGTCCATATAAAACAAAGAGTTCTTCTGGACTGCCGCGGCGGGCATCCACATCACCGCGGCAGTCAAAAGTTTCTTTCCGGTGCACATTGCATTCATCTCCTCCTGGCGGACCAAGGCAAAGCTCAAGTTTTTTCTCCTCTGAAGCACCATGGCTCGTTTCTTTCTCCAATTTTACAATCCACTCTTCTTCTTTTGGAATCAAATCAAGCAACTTCGGACATCCCTCCATTTTCTCTTTCAAGATTCAATCAAGTGTAGGAAACAGACTCAAACGAAGAATTATATTGAAGCTTTTGCTTTAAGATTTTCAACCGGAAGTGCGTAAAAACGTAGACAGATGTAACTACGTAGGAAAAAATATCTTGGTTAGAGAAAACAGCTGGAACAAGCTTATACTGGAGGGTAAGTTTGTCCTAAGTTTAAACTATTTTTCAAATCTAACTACAGTATCAAACGGAAGTCGTTACTTTGGACTTAATTGTTATAAATTTTTAAAATTCAGGGGGGTGTTGGTAGTTATATCAAACCACAGGGTTCGATTGGTAATAAACATAAATCTCGCGGGGTTTTTGGTAATTAACCCTTCCTTAAAAGGTTAGCTGTTAGCCTCTCTCTACGTTCATAGTTATCCTGTATGTTGTGCACCTGTTCTTAAATTTGGATAAAAGCTGAGTAATCATTGATATCAACTGCTCTGCATAATTCGCTATCCTGTTCACTTAATCAATTGGACTGTAATACTTGAATCTTGGAGTTTTAATAATGACATTTTACTTATCAAAATCAAGAATTCTGATGAATCATCTCAAACCAAGAACGGATTCTTTTCGAAAGTTCTACTGGAGTTCTTTGATTACTTCCTTGTCTCATAATCCAAGATCCCTGTCTGCAGAACTGAAGAACTCGGACGCTGTAATATCTAAAAGACCATCTCAACTGACCTTCTGGCGTTCTGAATCTGTAAAAGCTGATAAAGTGTTGGAATCCACGCCACCTACTAATGGTCCCGAGGTACTTCCTGCTATTTTAATAATCATCATCGTTTTCTTTGCAAGATTTCTTTATCTGTTGGCTTTTGCCTAATTTGATGACGGGATCAGCTGAATGTCACAATTTAGCCATTTGTATTTTTTTGCCCATTTTTACGTTATTTCGGAATCAGTATCAAATGACGTTGATTAATGTTGAAAATTTACCTTATTATTGAATGGTGGTTTTAGGATTTACAAACTGCTAGAGATGGATAGAAAGAAATGTGAGCTCAGATGTGCAAACCTTGGACTGGAGTAGTGCTTTTGTAGTCCTTAATTCCGAAAATCAGAATGTGTATGTAGTAAAGCATTGCTTTTCTTTTGCTGTATTTCTCACTTTTGCTACACGGATCAGCTGATTAGTTTTTTTTTTTTTTTTAATTATTGCATCAAATTATAACCGGTTCTGGTCTAATAAAATTTTCAATCAGTAGGCGTATTTTACAACCCTTTTTTGGACAAGCAATTTGGAATTTGCTGCTTATTCAAATTTTAGTGTTGTTATGCATCCAAATCGATTTATCTTTTCAAAATGTTTTTAGCTGATTCATCGCTCATTTTGATACATCTGCATGACTGTATTTTACTTACTGACTTAGGGATGTTTTGGTCATTCAAATTTGGAAAAGGACTACCAAGAAGAAAAAGGAAGGCCCTCCATAAGAGCTTCATTTTCTAATTTCTTTCTTTTTTGCCTGGACAACCAATATTTTGCTTAGGGAATCGTTTGTGCTAAAATTAAATTGTTTTTATGTGAATGTCAGATTTAACCAAAACGTTAACTATGGTAAATTTTAGTATCATAGAACAAGAAAAATTGTATGCATGCATTTGATGTTGTGGTTCTGGGTGAAGAGAAGTTTCACTAATCAATGTCATGGATCACTTGCTTTGCATTATGGCCAAGGGATGGTTATCTCTAACTAAGTTTTTCAAATGAGCTGTTCTTTCTGTGAGGTATGATGAATAACATTGTAACTATACATTAATTTGTGAGTTAATAAAACCTGAACCTGGTGATGGATTTGTGAAATGTTTGATAATCAAATCCTATAATTAAAATGCTAAAGAAAGAATTATTATTGAAACAAGGAAAGAAAAATAGCTGTAGTTGCCAACCTTCTATTTAAGATAGCTCTAGTTACTACTTTGGTTTGTCCTTCTTCAATGTGATTTGGCAATTGTGCACTCATAGAAGCACCCTTGGCTGATTTTTTAAGTAGTGAAACGTGGAAAAGTGAATGCACTTAGCAGTAGCAGGTAGCTCTAACTCATGACCAGCACTTCCTACTTTCCTGAATGCTTTATAGGGTCCACAGAGTTTGCAGCCAACTTGAAAGTTTTCCTCAATGATACAGAAGTTTGCCTATAAGGCTGTAGTTTAAGGTAGTGGAAGTATCCTACTTCAATGTCAGCAGCCACTTTCATACTATTTTGAGCTTGTAGTATATTCTCCTTCATTAATATGTTCCAGGACAACCCACATTGCTTCGAATCTTTTCTGCTGCTGCAGCAGGGATTGTAGTTGAACTCACCGGAAGTTGAAGGGTATAAACAGGAAGTGTTTGGAAGAGTATCATTTGGAGTGAAGCTTGAAAATTAGCATGCAGCAGCCAACATGAAATGTTTCCTCATTCCCACAGAAGTTTGCCCATATGCCTGAAGTTTGAGGTAGATCAAATCTCCTACCTCAAGGTATCTCTCAGTTCCATTTTGGCCAGAAGCCACTTTCATCCTATTCTGAGATTGGATTAAAATCTAGTTCAGTACTCTGTTCCAAGCCAAGCTATTTTACTTCCAATCTTCTACTGCTGCAACAGGGCATTAGTAGTAGAACTAACAGTAAGTTGAGGAGGCTTATAAACATAAAGTGCCTGGAAGAGAGTCATTTGAAGTGAAGTGTGATAGTTACAATTGTCCAACTACTCAGCTACACTTTAAATCTCCTTCCACTTCCTTGGTTGCTGGAAAAACATGCACCTGATGCAGTCCTCTAAACACCTATTCAGTCATTTAATTTGTCCATCTGATTGGGTATGATAGGCAGTGGACATATCCAGCTTAGTTCCTAATTGCTGAAATAACTCCTTCCAAATGATACTCATGAAAATCTTTTCTCTATCACCTGCAATACTTTCAGGCAGATCATGAAGTTTGTAAATATAATCATAAAATTGTTAATCTACAATCTTAGCTGAATATTGAGCTGTCAAAGGAATGACGTGGCCATACTTGGTCCCACCACCACCTTGATCACCTCATAGTGACTAGAAATATAGGATATCCCTCAATGAAATCCATTGCAATAATTTGCCGATCAGGAGCTTTTAATGGCTTCTACAATCCGGGGTAATGACAATTTTCAGCCTTGTTCATCTTGCAAACTTCACACTTCTGAACATACTCCTCCATGCTCTTCTTCATCCTATGGGAATAAAAAATCAATTTCAACCTCCCGTAAGTGCCCCAGCATCCCTTAAAGCCCACTAAGTGTGGATTCTTGCATACAAGCCATTAGTTGATTCCTCAAATCATCAACTTGTTCAATCTAAATATTTCCCTTTGAATGTGATAATTCCCTGAACATATGTACATTAAGTTTTCTTTTGTTTTAGGATCATCCAAATGGCTTCTAGCAACTCTTTCCTACCAATATGTCTTAACACCATAGAGATTGCATAAACTCTTGGAGACTTCATTTGGCCATCTATGCAAAAGTGCATCTGCAATGATGTTCTCCTTCCCCAAAACTTGGCTCATAAAGGCTATCAGTCTGCCTTGCTGCACCAACAAAGCTCCCAAGGCCTTGTTGCTTTCTTCCATTTCCCAAACAAATTCTTTGGAAAAATCTAGCAAAAGCCAGAGCTCACCTTAGAGGCATCCTTTGCCAACGAAATCCAGTTTATATAAAGTCTGGGGCGATGGGAATGTTAGAGTTATGACAGTTGAAAGCTGTCCCCCTATATCACAGTCGGGCCCAACCCAAAAGGGGAGTGAGTTCCTGCAGGTCATTTCTCGGTCTTATGAGGCAAGTTTTTCTAGTGTTTTAGAGCACAAGAAGTTGCTGAAGAACAAATAAACTAGGGTCTTCCAACTGGAATCAATGGCACATGGCCTGGAGGTAACAAACGCTTTTGGATTGGAGGGTCTTTGAGAGTCATCCTTATTATGTAAATCCGTCAAGGGATTAGCAATGTAACCATAGCCTTTAATAAATCCCCAATAGCATCCAGTTAGACCAAGGGATGCTCTCAAGGAATTCAAATCATTAGGAACAGATCAGTCAACCATAAAGGCAACCAATTTCATGTATGACTTCCATGATTCAATTAATGACTACTCCGTGTAAAATATTTCATATGTTGGGATTAGACAAAACAGAATGTCTAGATGCTTAATGACCAATAAGAGTGGCAGTCATTTTCATTGACTTCAGTTAAATTGACAACATCTATGTTTTACCAACAGCAACAATGCAATATGGAGGCACAGTAATATTTGAAAACAGAATTCACTTTTTTAAACAGCCTTTGAGTGTCCCATGTTTGTGGCGCTGTCATTTGCATCATTTAAAGTGGACATCAAGTTTTGTAGCACTGAGACTCATAAGAGTTATTGGGAAATAAAATTGAAAGGTTCTTTTTTTTGCTTTGGTGTGCTAATTTGCTTAGCTGGCTCACCTATGTATTTCATGTTAAAAAGGTAGTAATTTTACGCAATGAAAAATATAACATTTTGTTTTTTTTATTTAACTCTGAGAAAATTAATAAATGGAGTAGAGCTGCTTTTCAACCTTTGAGTTTTAGTAGTCTTTATTATGAATTTACAATAGATAACATCTAATGATACGTATAAGTATAAATTTTTAGCTTCATATTTAATCCATCAGAAACGAGTTACGGTGGATGAGTGGTAAGACAATAATGGATAAGATGAGAAACGAGGATATTCGACGAAGAGTTGGAGTAGCACTGGTGCAGAAAAGATGAGAGAATGTAGATTGAGATGGTTTGGGCATATTCTTCGGCGACCTATAGATGCACCGTTAAGAACAGAAGTTTGTTACAAGGAGTATGATGGGAAGAAAGGGAGAGGTCGGCCGAAAGTTACGTGGGGAAAAGTAGTAAAACAAGATTTAAGGGAGTTGGAAATAGATTGGCGGCAAGTTTGTAGTAGAACAGAGTGGAGGAAAACTATTAGTGTAGTGGAAGAGCAAAACTCTAGTGGTCCTGACTGCCCTTTATAGTTTTAACATTTTAATTTATTTCTTTATCTATTTCTTTATCTATTTCTTTTATTATATTTTTTTTTATTTTATGGATTTACGTCTCTGGGTTCATCAACTGCCGACCCCAACTAGTTTGGGATAAAGGTGATGATGATGATTTAATCCATCAGAACATGAAAAGTAGCCATTTTGCGAGTGATCAAATGCGATAATCCCCATTATGCAAACATTTCACATGCATACAACAGAAAGGTCATTAGCCTTTTAAATTTGTACTTCTACAAATCCAGGGTTCAGTTGTGCATGATGCTTTATCATTTGTATTAAGTAGGAATCTCACTTTGACCTCTTGAGTTAGTTCTTGGACCTCTGAATTACTTCTCAAGATTTTCTTCAGACCTCTTCAACAAAGTTGGCCCTTTCTTAGACACTTTGACTTTGAAACAACAACAACAACAGCAGTAATGACAAAGCTTTTATCCCACAATGCAAGGTCGGTTATATAGATCATATCTCGCCATTACTTAACTCATATTTTCATTTAAGTTCAGATAATTCGTGCTTTTCTTAATAGTTATTTTCCAAGTCTTTTTAGGTTTTGCTTTCCCCTTTTAGTTTGAGTTAATAATTCTTTAGCTTGTAGATACTGGTGCATTTAAGGGTCTTCTATGCATATATTCAACAACAACTAAGCCTTTATCTTACTATGTGAGGTTTTTTTTAATTTTTTTTTATTTAATAAATGCACTGCAAACACAGTACGGCTCACTAGTGAACAAAATCATCCATTAGTGGCGTTTTATTAATAGTAATAGTAGTGGTACAAAAAAGTGGCAGGGTATAACCTAACCACCTAGAGAGTAAGTAGCATAGCATAGCATAAAGGAAACTAACTAGGATCCTGCGATTTATACAAGTAGGTAGCGTATAGGCTGAACCTATAAACAAAACAGAGGCAAGGTATAGCCTAACCACATAGAGAATAAGTAGCATAACATAAAAAGACTAATTAGGATCTTGCGATCTATACGAATAGGTAGCGTATAGGCTAAGCCTACAAACAATACAAAAATCTGCAGAAATTTCGGCAGCATCTCCTTTGTAAATAGAGCAAATCCTGTTTATCAAACAGCCAAAAAACAAAGAAAACCAGCACAACAAATATATAGCAATAACCATAAGTACCACACATATAGACAAAGTAGTGGTTTACCATCCCCTAAAAGTGGGCAACCCATGTATATCATCGTAACAAATGTTCTGGCATTCCCTTGGTAAGGAACCTACCCTACCAAAAATCTGCGCATCCTCATGACTATGAGCATATGTTGCTAAGAAATCAGCCGCTCTATTCCCTTCCCGATATGTATGGATAAACATGGTAGTGTTGCTAGTTTGCTGGATGTGGTAGATACAAGGGATGACAGTCCACGGCACTTTGTGACCCTAATATGTGGGGTTAGTTATATGAATTATATCTTGCTATCGCTTTCTATTAAAATACATTTTCATTTAAATTTAGATAATTCATGTAATTTTTAATAGTTTCTTTCTAACTCTTTTTAGGTCTTCCTCTTCTCCTTTTAGTTTGAGTTAATAATTCTCTAGTTTATAGATGCTGTAGTGGTGCGGTTAAATGTCCTTTACTCACATATCCAAGCCAGCTTAAACGTATTTTCTTCATTTTCGCATCTATTTACTTTTCTCCTAATATGTTCATTACTTATTCTATTTAGTTTGTATGTTACATATTCATTTAACATTTTTGTTTTTTCTACTCTCATTTTCTGTTCTTGTTCATAGTTAGTTCTCCAACACACTGATTTATGAAATATCACTGGTCTTATGGTTGCTTTATAAAACTTTCCTTTTAATTTTAGTGGTACTCACTAAATATAGAGGATGCACTTCTCTATTTATTCCAACCTGCCTAGATTCTATATATAACATCTTTATTAATTCTTTCATTTTCTCATAGTATAGAACCTAAATATTTAAAATTTTAGATATATCTAATTCCTGCTTTCTAATTTTCGCACTTATCCAATTGCTTCTTCTATGATCACTAAATTAACACCATATATTCAGTTTTATTTCTACTTATTTTAAAATCTTTTGCTTTTGACTTGGTATTCATTTATTTTCTCGTCTCATCAATCAAATCTATATGGTCTACAAATAATATACATTCAAAATTTGTTGTTTGGATATGCTTAGTAAGTTTTTTTATTACTAAGGCAAAAAGATATAGACTTAAGGAGAATCTCCAATACAAAGTTATCATCATCATCATCACCTTTATCCCAAACTAGTTGGGGTCGGCGGTCGATGAACCCAAAGACAACCAATGCAAAGTTATAGTATTCGATAATACACCTACTATCCCTAGTGGCATCCTCACACATTATTACGTCTTTATACAAATCTTTTATAAGTTTTATATATAAGTTAGTCTAACTCTTCTCTTTTTTAATACTTGCCATGTTATATCTTGATTAAATTTATCATATGCTTTTTTGATATCTACAGATACCATATGTAAGTCTTGTTTTCTCTCCCTATAATGTTCACATAGTTTTCTTATAGATGTATGTGTTCCATTGTTGACCTTTTTGGTCTAAAATCAAATTGATTTTCTAATACATTTGTCCCCTTTTTAAAAAAGGTAGCACATATGACCAAATCATAAATTACTGCAAAATTTAAAATAGTTTTACTTTCATTGTTTTGTAACCCATAGCCATAACCCCCATTAACCTTATAATATTTCTTATTTCCCTTTCCCACATACCTATTTAAATCCCCACATAAGATAATTTTTTTAGTTTGAGGAATTGTCTGGACTACGGCTTCTAGATCTTCACAAAATTTAATTTTGATAGATTCATCTAATCCTATTTAATAAATTCCTGGAACCTTCCAGTGTCACACTTAGGGACATTTAGGCATCACATCTAAGGCAAAGTTGCATCATACTGCTGGTGAAAAGACTTTTTGTAGAGGAATTTTATTAAGTTCAATTCTATATGATCTCCTATTGAATAGGTACATTATTTTCCTTTCAATTTCAATGGTACTAATGCAGCACAAGTGTGGGTTGAAATTGAATGGATATTATTAACTCTTCTAGGCTTTAGGCAGGCAGAAAATTGTGGCTTGAAAAATAGCAGAGCTGAAACCTGTAAATAAATTGTAGGAAAACAGGAATAATTTCTTGGAATCACTCCTAGAACCTTTTGGCGTCATGCTTAGAGACCTTTAGACATCACACCTAAGGTAAAGTTGCATCATACAACTCGTGAAAAGACAAATTATCTACAGGAATTTTATAAAGCTCAATTCTATATGATCTCCTATTGAAGGGGTACATTATTTATAAACTACAAAACTGAAGACAACGTAGATTTTAAATCCAATTCATAATTGAATTCAGCTTCTTAACTAGATTTTAAGAAATCCTTACCTAATTGGCTCAGTTTTCCAAAATTGAAACTTAACAAAGAAAGACTCGAATAGAAAAGGCTAAATTCAGGAAATTCCTGTAAGGCAGCCAATTTACTGAAATACCTTTTAGGCTTTTACCACTAAAATCGTTAAAAACAGCCAAATAAATAAAGACTCAGTTAAGGTCACTCTTGCAAGTTAACCAATATCACAATGATCCTTATCTTCCAAAGCATGCCAAATCAAGGTTTGGGCTTTGGAATTCTCTTTACCCCACCTCTTGTAAAATTTTAGTAACCTTTTCCCATTTGTCTCCATCAAGTACTTTACTATCACAAAGTACAGGGGATACCGGGATACACTTATCTATTTACTCTAACATACCCAAACTCTATGTGTAACATATTTGTAATTCCCCTATTTTCTTGGAGGATAGCTACTAAATATTTAAAACTTGTAGCTATATTTAAAACTTTGAAACTCTTTATAAAATAGATGATTTTTTATGATTTCAGAGATATCTGTGTTATGCATTTTTTGTTGCTAATGAAGCCTTTTTTCTGAGTATTCAATTCTGATTCAGTGACTTCATCGGTCAGTATATCATTTAGAACAGTCATATCTTCAATCTGTTTGTGAAATTTCCTGTTTATGTTTTTCCCTTGCTTTATACCTGTGAATATCTTGTGAACAGCCTGGAAATTGACCATATTGTTTCTCTTAGGTCCTGAATTTCCCTGGGGGAAAGGTTAAATTCACCTCAAAGTTAGATTTCTTACCTGAATCTCATGAGGAGAGAATTCAATGCTACCGAGTTCTCAATGATAATGGTCAACTAATCTCTAGCAACTTTGTAAAGGTACTTATCTGCATACTTATTCTATAAATACAGTTTTAGTGAAAGGTTTTTTATTCTACAATTTGGAGTTCACTTATGGGTTATTTATATTGTCAGGTTACTGAAGAATTTGCAGTCAGAATGTATACAGACATGGTAATGCTTCAGACAATGGATAATATCTTCTATGAAGCCCAAAGACAGGGAAGAATATCATTTTATGTCACGACAATAGGTGAGGAGGCAATTAATGTTGCATCTGCTGCAGCACTTCATGTGGAAGATCCTGTCTTTCCTCAGGTTATCATGTGAAATACTATGCATACTTTGTTATATATTTGAAATGCTTACGTAGGGATTTGCATCTTCATATCTTGAGGAAGTCAATTAAGAGCATGGAAGTAGATTTTTGGTCAGCCATGTAGAAAGTGTAGTGCTAAATGATGAAAGAACGAGGAAGCATGAGCTGATATCTGATGAAGACTATAGATTACTATAGATTATTACATGTTCTCTTCACCATCATCAAATCAAGAGCATCTGACGATAATATGCTCAGTTAAATTTTTTCTTTCTTTCAACCTCTATTGAAAGAGAGGCTAAATCTTTCTAATTTCATAATTTTTATGAGGTACACTCTTGGAATTTCTTCGATCAATAGAACTTTTTTACATGCTAAAAACTTTTAAGAGGTAAAAGCAGATAATGACATTTAATTTTCATCGCTGCTTCCCAAGGTTTGTAAATATTGAGTATAATTTTTTTGGGGAATGATGTATTCATCCCTTAAGTACTGGTACAATGTCAAAAGCACCTTTAGATATTGCCATTCTTTTGAATCTTTATTGATTTAATTATATGAGCATTGCTTAGATGAACAATGTCTACAGATGGAGCAATTAACTAGGCATGGAGACCTTCCAAGCTCTTTCAATATTTAATCATATGGTCAACTAACATTGAGCAATTTTGAGGCTCCATATCTGAATGTTACTTTGTGAATAGCTCCTTTTCACTTTATGAAATCTTGGTTGTCAAGCTTTCTATTTTGAAGCTCTTTGATGCTAATTTGTTTCTCAAGTTTGTCGCTTACACTTATTTTCAATTTGTTTAGAATGTCAAGATTTAATTGCGTAAAAAACAATTAAACCCAAATAAGTGGAGATGCATTTGCAGGTATCCATAATGGATACTGTAGCTATTATATATACCGTGTAGCTCTTCTTTGATATAAATGTTTTGTAGATTTTGCAGCTCAAACAGTAAATAAATCCAAAAGTGAAATTTTGATGTAAATTGTTATTTCTGTGCAGTATAGAGAGCCTGGAGTTCTATTGTGGAGGGGATTTACTTTGCAAGAATTTGCTAACCAGTGCTTTGGAAACAAGAATGACGGTGGAAAAGGCCGGCAGATGCCTGCACATTATGGCTCTCACAAACACAACTATTTCACAGTTGCATCAACAGTTGCGTAAGATATTTGATCTTTTCAAACTACTCTGTATGCATATGTACCAATAATATTTAAATACATGTCTGGAAGTATCTAGAAGTTTGATGACTGTTGGAGGCCATACTTAATTAGTATTTATGCTCATTTCCAGTTCTCAAATTCCCCATGCTGTTGGTGCTGCTTATTCCCTCAAGATGGATAATGTGAATGCATGTGCTGTAACTTATTTTGGAGATGGTGGTTCTAGCACGGTAAATAAACTTTTCATACCAGCTTTTGAGTTGAACTTTTATTATCTTATGTTTGTGGACCACTTGTTATCATATATTCTTATTCGTCTTTTCATGTGATATAAGTTGATGTTACTTTCTGTCTTCTTATCGACTAGCATGAATCATTTATGAGGTTTTCAGTTTTATTCAACTTCAGTTCGTTCCTGCATAACCAGCCTTTTAGTCTTTGTTCAGCCAATCCTTCTTGTCAAGATAATATGGCCTGTCCATGTTCTATGGAACCACTTAGTTGCCATGGTCTTTCAATGATATTCTAGAGTAATGATATGCTCTGGCTATGCCCATGTTTTTTCTCCAACTCCATAATTAATAATTCCACTATCTTATTTTTTTCTCGTATGAACATATATTTGAACTGTCAAATTTTTTTCTTTTCACCATTTGCCATGGTCATTTTTGCCCTTTCATCCACAGCATTCTTTGGATATTCTGTTCTTAGTTCATGAGATTTTTGGTTGTGCATTTCTATTTGTGGGTAGATATGGATGGAGGTCTGACGGTTTATATTTTCATCTTTCTTTACATATGACAATCGCATACTAATTTGTACATCTCTTCACTAGGGTTGCAAGCAAATTGAGCACATTATATTTGAAATTACTTCGGTCTTCAAGCTTGCTGATTTTTTATGAAATCTAGGGAGATTTTCATGCAGCTTTAAACTTCGCAGCTGTTATGGAAGCACCAGTGATTCTCTTTTGCCGCAACAATGGATGGGCCATTAGTACCCCTGTTGGGGAACAGTATCGGAGTAGGTTTCTTTTGTTCTTTTTATTTAACTGCACGTCTGGTACTCTTACTGGATCTAACAAGCTTTTCTATAAAACTCAAAGGTGATGGTATTGCTGTCAGAGGACAAGCCTATGGGGTTAAAAGTATCCGTGTAGATGGTAACGACGCCCTTGCTATTTATAGTGCTGTTCATTCTGCACGCCAAATAGCCATTTCTGAGCAAAGATCTATTCTAATTGAGGTGATGCCATGATCCCCTAGTTTTCCCATTTTGTGTAGTTTGAACTGGAATATTATCTGCTTTATATGTAAACAGGCTCTCACCTACAGAGTAGGTCATCACACCACATCAGATGACTCAACCAGATATCGTCCAGCTGAGGAAATGGAATGGTGGAGAGTGGCACAAAATCCTGTAACCAGATTTAGAAAATGGCTTGAAATGGAAGGTTGGTGGAGTGCTCATACCGAGACAGAATTACGAAGCAATCTCAGGAAGCAGGTAAATCATGTAAAGTTTGGAAAAGAATCTTTACAAAGAACTGTCTTCTTTTGTGTCACATATTGAAATCCCACTTTAGTTTTGATTGTTATCTACTATCCTACATTTTCTCCTTTTACTGTGGAAGTGCACCTATATAATAACAGTCGTTCTTGAAACCAGCTTCCTGACTTATCTTCTTGTCTATCTCCTCTATTTCTCTCTGTTGCATGGCGTTGAAAAGATCAGTGCATGAAATGCAAAGCGAAAAAAGGGTCATTAGCATTATACAGTTAGTATCAATTATTCTCATCACTTTTGTTAATCTTCCTGTCATTGGAAGGCTTACCAAAGGCATGGAATTTGCTTCGAGGAATAAAGAGGGTAAGGGTGATTAGGGGTGTTTTATGTTAAGATGAGCTAAAACTTGTAGCTGTAGCAGTTTTTTTTTGCTGTACATATAGCAACTTTTAGATGAAGCTAATTTGGGGAGCATAGCGGTGTTTTATGTCACATTACTATGTAATTCTTTGTGCTTTAATAGAATTTGTGCATATGCATGCAAGTCGTCTGCATGCCATTCCAACTTTAATCAATCTCAATAAACCTTTTTGAAATAGGTATTCAGCCGCTTGTGAATTTTTGGGTACTGTTTTATTCAATATTTGTTTTTTAGGTATTACATGCAATTCAAGTCGCAGAAAAGGGGGAGAAGCCTCCGATTGTTGATATTTTCACAGATGTATATGATGCTCTTCCATCCAACCTTCAAGAGCAGGAGATATCTCTAAGGCGGACAATTGAACGACATCCTAAAGACTACCCTCCAAACTTTCCAAATTAGGGAAATGTCTTTGAGGCGAATTGAGTGTTAACTAATTTCTTTTTGATTAATGACACTTTTATTGATGGTCATAGTCTAAAATCTACAATTAAAAATGACAAATTGAAAATTTTTAGTAAATTATGTTAGTGATTGATGTGGCATTTATATGGTAAAATCATTTAGAATGATCAAAGTGACAGTTATTTAGTGTTCGTCATTTATATGCTTTTTTACTTGGTCTATCAATATTCAAAATCAAAATTATCTATTATTTTTTTGACTTTTTAAGGAAAGTGATATATGATTGTTTATGGATTTTTATTATAAATTTACACTAAGGGTATAATTACTCATTTTCATTTAACATTAATATCATAAAAATTATTGTTACTTTTTCAATTGTTAATATCCATATAATTTCATTGGCCTCTACCTAATATATGCAATCTAATTTATACCTAAATTGGATGATGATTGGCATAATTGCTTAGTAATTTTTCTTTCAATTCATTATTGGAAAAGTCAAATGGCTGCTTGTACAGGTTTCTTTTGACTTTTAATCAAATTTAAAGAATTTTTGATAATTTTAAATAAAAATAGCGCAATGTTAATTGGGATCTACAATGCTTTAAAATAGTAATATTAAATAAAAAATAAGCGACAAGATTAATGTGTCCATTGAGAGCTAAGATTGTCAATGAAGGAGTTACGCTACACATGATGGTATAATAGGAGATAATTTGGGGTAAAGATATAATTTAGTGAGAGACAATTTGGGATAAAGTTATACTCCCTCCATCTCAAAAAAAACTTAACTTTTGATATGATACAACTATTTTTTAGCTTACAATGTATAATAACATTTAATGTACAATTAAATATAAAATTCTACATGTTTATCATTATTTTTTAATTTGGGTTTTATATAGTATTATTATTATTAAGGGTAATAAAAGAATTTTATTCTAAAAGTGAACTTTTTTTTGGAAAAAAAGAAAATTTTAAAACTGAACTCTTTATTTGGGATAGAGAGAGTATAATTTTGTTCACCAAGTGATGGACAAAGTTAGGAGGTTAGGATTTAATCCTTTTATTAGGATTGATTGAGTTTTTTTCCCAAAAAATTAATTAAATAAATATTGGTGTATTTAAAAGCGTTCCATTTCTACTGAAGTCGACATCCTAGATGTCGACTTCAGGCATGTTTAAAAAAAAAAAAATTTGAGCAAATCCCAGCCGAAGCTTCCTTTCCTCATTGTCGGCCGCCCCCTTTCTTTCTGTCTTTCTCGCCCTTTACCCCTTCCCAGCTAACATCCTTCAATTTTTTTTCCTCCTCTCTCTCGCCGTACCAAATTCCTTCCTCCCCCCTCCCCCCCTCCTTATTTCTTTAATTTTTTTGCTTCCCTTTTCCTTCCCACCCCTTTGCCCCATACCCACCCCCTCCCCCCTCCCCCAACCCACTGCTACCCCTCTCCCCCCTACCCTCAGCCCCCACCTAAAAAAAAATGTATTTCTTAAATTCTTTTTTTTTTTTGTATAACCCCACTTGCTGCCCCCCATTCCTGCCACCCACCCCCAAGAGATTTTTTTTTTTTGGTATAACCCCCCCTTGCTGCCCCCCTCCCCTATTGCCGTCCCCCACCTAACAAATTTAGTTTGTTTTCGTTGCAAGTTGTGATATTATATAGTTGGTAAATTGATAAAATTTTTATTTTGCAGTGAAGAGGGAAATAAATCTATATTTCGAGGAGTGAAAAAAACGAAAAAGGCCAAAGGTAAATAATTTATGTATTTTGAATTATGAATTGACTTTATTTTAATTTGATAGGAAGTTGTAAGTATTATATTATTGATAGAATGATTTGAAGTGAGTAATAATTTTGTTGTGAATAAATTATGCTTATTGGATTGATTTGTAGTGAATAATAATTTTAATCACTGACTTTATGATTATTGGAATAATAAGCTGTGAATAATTTTTTTTTTGTCCAAAGAAACTGATTATATTAACATGGGGATTCCCAAATTAATACAGTACAAGTAGCAACCCGAGAAACTAAGCCTTCACTAGACAGGCTTTAACACAACTAACCTAAACTCAGTTGGGGTTGGTTAAGGCTGTTTTCCCTAATTAAACGGGATTGGCATAACCCCACCCAAGACACAGTGGGATCGGTACCTCCTAGCCACTACCTAGCTAAGAGATTAAAAGAACACTCTCGCTTGTCGGCCTCTACGTACACAGCTCCCCTCAGCAGGATCAGAAGAAATGGATTGCAGAAATCCATTTAGTGCGGTTCTGCGTTGGTCGATCCCTTCTATCTCGTGCGCGGCCTTACGCTGCATTGCATCGTGGTTGACCATCCTCCCAAGCTAAGACTCCATAGTCCTTCCATAGGGAAACCTTTCCGATATGACTTGGTACTGCCTCTTCTACCAAGGACCACTACCCCTCCGTAAGGAAGTCACGCCAATACCATTACGAACTAATCAATTACTAACGTCCAACTTCAGCAACAACCGTCTCTGAAGCTGTGAATAATTGAATTGATGATGATGATTATAAAATTGTGGTTAGATTTGATGAATATAAGTGTAAATGTTTATTTACCTTTGCCTGGTTAGAAAATTATTGGAAAATGTTAGTTTTTTACTTAAATATTTTTTTAATATTAATTAACTAATTATTGTTATTGGGAAAAATGATTCCATAAATATTGAAATCCACATTACTTTAATAACTTTGAAGTCAATATTAATGTGGCATGTTGTGTTATTATTGATGTCATGTACAATATAGAAATGAGAAAGAATTAAGTGAGGCTTGTATTATACTATGATGGAGAAATAGTTAGTGAACGGCTCCCAATATAGTATTCGTCTAAAATGGTTTATTGTTATTGGTCATAATATTAGCATGGCATAACTTTTGGAAATTTTGCATTGGGTCACTAGAATAGATGCAAGTCAAGTTAGGATAAAGTTAATGTGCTATTATCCTATTAGCATCGCCGGTCATTCAATCACATATATATATGTTCGTGGATGATGATGATACGTTGAGGGAGATGTTGTGCATTCCAACGACATTTCCCACTCTTAATGCTGTTGAATTGTACATAAGTTAAGAATCTATTTCAGATTACTTTCGTTTTAAGGACAATATGTCATTTGTTCCTCAAACAAGTGTTGGGTTATTCACACAACTTCTACATAGTAGAAGGAGAGAGGGGCTTCTTAATGATCAATGGTTTTCTTATGGTGCTTTCATATTAAATGATGTTTCTTTGCAACGAGCAAGGGCTATATTGGACCCTTCTTTTGTCTACGGGGATCTAAGTGGTGCCCTTTATAATGAGGGACCAAGTGGTGGCAATTTTAATGAAGGGCCACATAGTGCAACTTTAGACGATGAACTTCCTACTCCCGAGCCAAGTGGCCAAGCAATAACTTACCTTCTCACTTGGGAGCATAAGTCAAGATGTGAGCAATCATGATGATCCCATAGAGGATTGGGTAGACAATAAAGGTGGATCATCCGATGATAGTGATGAGGAGAAGGATGACGTGAGTGGTGGCCAACAGGAAGGAGAGACTTCGAATCCACAGGTTGATGCAACTATGGATAACGTTGTTACTGATATTCCCTTTTACTTGGACATTGGTGATGCAAATTTTTCAATGATAGGCAAGTTCAATAACTATAGATGACCAATTTGGGTTGATAATCGGACTTCAGAGTTAGAGGTTGGAATGGTATTCCGGACCAAAGAAGGGGTGCAACATGCAGTTAAATGTTGGTCCATTCATGCATACAGGTACTTCAAAGTGTATAAAAGTACTTCTACTAGCTGGGTTGTCCGATGTTTTTAATATGCAGACAAGAATTGTTTATGGAAAGTTCGAGCAAAGTTGAAAAAGCAACATAGCTTCTAGGAGATCACAAAAATGCACTTGAAATACATGTGTTTCCCTAAGATACAACCAGAGGACCACCCAAATTTAAATCATGGCATGGTTGGTCGGATGGTACGGAATAATATTAAGAAGAATGCTTCATACAAGGTCCTCGATATAGTTGAAGATGTGTGCTTTTTTGGGGTGAATATATCATATAAGAAGGCATGGTTGGGCAGAAGGAAACCTATTGAAATAGTGTATGGTAATTGGGAGTCGTTGTACACTATATTACCGAAGTTTTTACTTGCTCTTCAATCTTGTAACCCCTACGCAATTGTTGAATGGCGTCACACCGAAGATAGTATTGGAGATTACAATATTTTTAATTCTGTATTTTGGGCATTTAAGCATTGTATTGATGGTTTTTAACACTGTTGTCTCGTAATTAGTATCGACGGAACGTTCCAATAAGGGAAATATAAGGAAAAAATCTTTATTTTGGCCGGTGCTGATGCAGCTGAGTATACTCTTCCCTTGACTTTTGCCATTGTTGACGAGGAACATTTGACTAATTGGTCATGGTTTTTGTATCACTTATCTTGTCATGTAATTTGTGACCGGCAGGGCGTTTGTTTGATTTCTAATTGGGTGACGAGAATATTGCGAGCCATTGAGAACAATCGTGTATTACAAATTTTACAATCACCAATGGTTCACCACAGGTACTGAGTGCTCCATGTCAAAGCAATTTAAGTGGGCGATTCAAAAATAATGCTTTGACTGAATTGATGCACCGTGTTACATGCTCACACCGGCAACGAAAATTTGCTCAATTAATGGAATCAATCAGACAATTAGATGAAAAAACCCATAAATAGTTGATGGATATCCCTCTTGATAAATGGGCCTTGTGCTTTGATGTCGGGGTCTGATATGGCATAATGACAACAAATCGATCCGAATCATTCAAAGGGGTGTTGAAAGGTGCAAGGAAGTTGCCGATAACAGCTTGTGTGCGTGCGACTTTTTACCGCCTAGTTAAGTACTTTGATTCGCACCTCACCGAAGCCCGCAAATATGTTACTGATTAAAATCCATGGCCACCAAACGTCCTTGAAAAGTTCCTTAAGAATGAGCACAAGTCTAAATATCACAAGGTCACAACCTTTGTGCGGGAAAAAGGATTATATCAAGTCATCACAGGGGTACTTGGTGACAAAGGAGGCAATGTGCATACAGTATATCTTAACAACCGTACATGCATGTGTGGCAAGTTTGAAATTTACAAGATTCCTTACTTGTATGCGCTTAAGGTTTGCGCTGAAAGACGAAGAGTCGCCTTGGACCTTTTAGATGGGGTGTACAATGTGCAGCAAATGGTAGAAACATATTATCTCCATTTTTACCCTATGCATCACGAGGACTATTGGCCACCTGCACATTTTCATCTGGTACCAAATAGTGCGAAGGTCAATGATCGACCTGACCGACCAAGATCTACCCACATAAAGAATGACATGGATCGAGCAAAGAGGTAGAAGTGCAAGGCATGTGGAGCAATTGGACATAATAGGAAATGATGCTCAAACATGGAGAGACTTAGGGATAAGACAGCCATACATCCATGAAGGGCCCTAATAGTATTTTTATCTCGAATGTTGTTTGAGATTTTATGTAATATTTGACATCATGTGCCAACATTTATGTGATATTTGAATGGTGTTTTTTCATGTGCAAAAGTGACCCAACGTTTGTTTTCGCTAGTACGTAATGCAATCGTAATTGTGTTTAAAATAATATTATAAAATAATATTTAATATGTTTAGGTTATGGATGCAAAAAGAAGTTCATCCAAGTTCGCACAATTAACTCCGGGACCACGGCAGCTGGATGTTTTGACGTTACTGGCCAGTCATTGCTCGGAACTTGTGTGGGATGACCCAAAAGTACTTCCATTGAAAGTGCATAGATCAAATGTTGAGTTTTGGAAAGCTACCACACTCAACATTAGGGTGCAGGATATACTTTACTGAGTGAGATTTTATGGTGTGTACATGACAGGATGTATACATGTAGATTATTCGTTGATCACGGCACTAGTGGAGAGATGGCAATAAGAGACGCACACATTTCACCTTCCAGTTGGTGAAGCGATTGTGACTTTACAAGATGTTGTGGTACTTTGGAGTTTGCTGGTCGATGGAGATGTGGTAATTGGGCCTAATCCGAATAATTCGTTAGAGGAGTGGCAGAATATATGTCATGAGCTACTAGATTACATGCCGGTCCTCGTAGATTTTAATGAAAATAGATTGAAATTGAGGAGTATCTCTATGCATTTGTAGGCACGTCCTCTACTACTCGAGGCCACAGATGACGAGGTTTTACAGCATACCAAATATTGGATGATGTAAATTTTAAGGTCTATTATCGGGAACAAGTCAGGTACAAAAATCAAATTGATGTACCTGCTTCTATTGAGAGATGTAGATACTACATCTAGATATAGTTGGGGCAGCGCCGTTCTAGTGTCGTTATATATGGCACTATGTCGAGCGACAGTGGGAGATACCGCCGGTATATGTACCCCACTAAGCATGTTGCAAGTGTGAGCGTGGGAGATATTGCCGAGAATTAGGCCGCAACACTAAAATGTGAGAGAACAACCAATCTTGGGTTTCCCCGATATGCCTATTGGTCCTCAAGCCTGCATGTAAGTTTTGCCTCCTTTTCAATGGCACATTTGTTTCATTCTTAATTGTGTCTCATATTCTATACTGTCGTCCCCAAATCGTTGTAGGAAGAACAAGGGTTTGAGTTTCGCAAATGTCGGTTCACATGTGATGCGCATGCATCGAGATCAGTTGGACTATATGTCGATGTAAGTAATACATAATTAATGTTTTTAAATTTTTACCTCGTCAAAACTAAGTTTAGTTCAAACACTAATTATGGTTAACCTTCTTTATTTCACAGTTTATTTGGCAACCAAATTTAGCGAGAACTATTTGCCAGATTATTGCTTATGAGGACATGATATTTGGTGTGCAACGGTGCCTCTAATCAATTTCGATGTTGTTGAACTATATTTACTCGAGTGAATTATGCGACAATTCGGTTATAATCAGACAATTCCTACTGCTGTTAACATGGATTTGAGGTTGTGTAGACTTGATCGGTGAGGCAAGAAGGGAGTTAATTGGATAACTCGGCATGCACCTTGTGTTGATGGGTGAAACAAGCAAAGGAAGAGAATTTGTATGGATTGCCTTCAAGTGGCCCTATGCAGTATTTTTCAAAATATATGGTTTGGTATCGTCAGATTTCTCGGACTTTGATAGGTAATCCCGCGCATCGTCCTACCCAAGGTGTTCACCTAACTGCATCGGTTGTTGAGAATTGGGTATGTATATGATATTTTAAAATTTCAATATTTAACATAGTGATATAAATCCAACAAGCATTGAAGAGACTTCGAACCCGAAGCATGATGACAATAGCAAGGTCTCCAGAACAAGCTCGGATCCACTCCAAGGTCTTGGTGGACCAATGACAAGGGCTAGAACAAAGAAAATGAAGGAAGCCTTGAATGGACTCATCCAAAGCGGCCCAAAAGGATGGGGAGAAGACCAAGATTGACAAGACCATGATTATTAATGTACTAAGTATAATTGGGCCTTGTTAATTAGACTTTGGAGCCAAATTCCAAGTTGTAACCATAATGGGTTTGGCTTGACTATTATTTTCTTAGAACCCCTTAGGAACATTGGGCTTAGTCTTAGTTATATGGTAATTTGAGTCATGTAGCCCAAATAGTTATGTAGCCCAATTGGCCCTAAAGAAACCCTAGCTTGAGCAACCTAATTTGTGAAACCTAGCTTGTATCTTTATAGTGGCCGTCGGCCATTCTTGAGGGCAGATTTTGATGAATGAAAATTTGGTTCTTGACATTACAAGCTTGAGAGAGTTGCTCTCTAGTTTACGTAATTACTTGCAAATTACACAAATTCTTAATTTGTGTGTTTTTTGTTCTTGATTTCCTATATTTGTTCTCTTGGAAATTCGGATTCCATCCATCCATTGATTCCAAGGTTTCTAGTGCAGGTTATCTAGGGGTTGAGGAGCTATTCCACCTTCAAGGAACATACCATCTCAAGGAAAGATTTGATTGGGTTGATCCAAGGAAGAACTTGTGTAGTGAGTTTTGGAACAAGTTATCCAAGGGTTCACGCGATTTCGTCCCCCTTCTTGAGAGGATTCGTCCTCGAATCCAGATCATCATATTCTGCAACGTCAAAAGGAGACAAATCAGCAACATTGAATGTAGTACTTACATTGTACTTACCTGGAAGGTCGATCTTGTAAGCATTGTCATTGATTTTTGCGACAACTTGGAAAGGTCCATCTCCACGTGGATGCAATTTTGTCGATCTCTGCACTGGAAACCTTTCCTTGCGCATATGAACCCACACCCAATCTCCTGGTTCAAAAGTGACTTTCTTTCGACCCTTGTTTGCATTTGAGCATAGGATTCATTTCTCTTCTCAATATTCAGCGAACTGCTCATGTAACCACGGACAAAGTCGACCTTGCGCTTGCCATTTAAATTAAGTTTGCTCCTTGATTGGCAAAGGTGAAAGATCTAAAGGTGTCAAAGGATTAAAGCCATACACAACTTCAAAGGGAGAATGGTTAGTAGCAGTGTGAAGAGTTCTATTGTAAGCAAACTCACAAATAGGTAAACATTCCTCCCAATTTTGAAGATTCTTTTGCACAATGGCGAAGTAAAGTCCCAAAGGTGCGATTAGTTACCTCGGTTTGGCCATCCGTTTGTGGATGACTCGTGGTAGAAAACAACAATTTAGTCCCTAACTTACCCCATAAAGTTTTCCAAAAATAACTAAGGAACTTTACATCACGATCATCGACAATACTTCTGGTATTCCATGTAGTCGAACTATCTCCTTAAAGAACAAATCGACATGCTTTGCGTCATCAGATTTCCTGCAAGGTATGAAATGCGACATCTTAGAAAACCGATCAACAACCACAAAAATGGAGTCATTACCTCGTGACTCCTTGGAAGTCAAGGATAAAATCCATGGAAATTTGTCAAGGTGAAGTCGGGCGGTAATGGATGATACAATCCGTGTGGCTTGATTGTAGACTTAGCTTGCTGCGAGCAACACAGTGCACAAATTCTTTCAACTTCCACTTTCATCTTAGGCCAATAGAAATGCTCACGCAGAATCTCGTAAGTCTTTAAGACACCAAAATGTCCCATTAAACCGCCACTATGAGCTTCGCGAACCAACAGTTCACGTGTGGAGCTCCTCGGAACACACAACCTGTTTTCTTTGAACAAGAAACCTTCAAATCGGAAAAATTTGTTGAAAGCACCATGTTCACAAGCAAAATAGACACTAGAAAACTCAGGATCAGTTGCATATAATTCCTTCATCAATTCAAAACCTAAAATTTTAGTGCCTAAGGTAGTAATAAGTGCAAACCTTCTAGACAAAGCATCGGCAACAACATTGTCCTTGCCTTTCTTATATTTGATAACATAGGGAAAAGTGTCAATAAAAGAAACCCACTTAGCATGACGCTTACCTAAGTTAACTTGTCCCTTCAAGTGCTTGAGGGATTCATGATCGGTATGGATGATGAACTCCTTGGGATAAAGATAATGTTGCCAAGTCTCTAGAGCCCTTACCACATACATCTCTTTATCATATGTAGGATAGTTCAAAAATTTGCTCCATTTAGCTTCTCACTAAAGTACGCAATTGGGCGTCCCTCTTGTTGAAACCTTTGCTCCAATGCCTATCCGGAAGCATCACAATCAATTTCAAACATTAGGTCAAAGTTAAGTAATGCTAAAATAGGTGAATGTGTTAACTCATGCTTAAGTAAATCAAACGCCTCTTCTTTGTTTTCACCCCATTCAAATTTCACATCTTTCTTAACTAACTCATTGGTAGCGGCCTTTGTGGAAAAATCCTTCACAAACCTCCTATAGAAACTTGCAAGGCCGTGAAAACTTGAGCGTCGGATCAAGTAGGAATTGGCCAAGACCGAATGGCCTCCACTTTTTGCTCATCAACTTTAATTCCCTGTGCACTAACAACAAAACCAAGAAAAACAACTTCCTCTACACAAAATGAGCACTTAGCTAAATTAGCGAAAAGCTTTTCTTTTCGCAGAGTCATTAAAACAAGTTTCAAATGTTCAACATGCTCATTAATGTCTTTGCTATACACCAATATGTCATCAAAGTATACCACAACAAATTTATTGAGAAAAGAACGCAAGACATGATTCATAAGACGCATAAAGGTACTAGGAGCATTTGTCAAACCAAAAGGCATAACAAGCCACTCATACAACCCAAACTTGGTCTTAAAAGCTGTCTTCCATTCATCACCCTCTCTAATTCGAATTTGGTGGTATCCAAATTTTAAATCAATTTTAGTGTACACCTTTGAACCATGCAGCTCATCCAACATGTCATCTAAACGTGGAATTGGGTGCCTATACTTAATGGTGATTTTATTAACAGCACGACAATCAGTACACATACGCCATTCACCAGTTTTCTTAGGCACAAGAATAGCGGGAACGCACATGGGCTCAAAGATTCCCTTACCTGACCGCGAACTAAAAGATCTTCAACTTGTCGTTGTAGTTCTTTGGTCTCTTCAGGGTTGGACCGATATGCCGGTCGATTTGGTATGTTTGTGCCCGGTATGAAATCAATTTGATGCTCAATTCCTCTTTTGGGTGGCAATCCTGCGGGCAACTCGTCAGGAAATACATCTTGGAATTCCTGCAATATGTTAGAAATCTCAACCGGTAGGTTGGATGGCAAGTCAGCACTAAGTAGAACATTAGATTCACAACAAATAAGAAGAAACAAAACACGATTAGTATGCAGACAATTATCAACATGTCGGACATTTGCATAAAAATTCGGCTGCTTCTTATTTACTTGACTCACTTTCTTCCTCTCAATATGTTCTACTTCATCATTTAACTCAATTTGCTTAGGTGTAGAATTTTCAAATTTTCCTTCTTTTCTCACGGGTAGTGCAGAATGCAATTTCATCATTTGCTCAAATTCGCCCTTCAAATGCAATTGAGATTCAGAAACTTGAGTAGGCGACAAAGGCAGTAAAGTAGTTTTTCTACCATTAACAAAGAAAGTGTACCTATTACTTGCTCCACTCTGGGAAGGATCTGCGTCAATTTGCCATGCTCTACCTAGCTCTTGGTGACCAGCTTGCATAGCAGCCACATCACACAAGGCTTCATCTTTATATTTGTTGACTGAAAAATTCACTAAGACTTGTTTTGTGGCTCTCACTTCTCCACTCTCATTGGACCATTGCAGCGGTATGGATTTGGATGCCGACGTGTGGGCAATCTCAGTTTATCTACAAGCAAGGTTGAAGCAATGTTAGTACAACTGCCACTGTCAATAACAAGTATACATACCTTCTCATTGATGGTGCATTTAGTGTGGAAGATATTCTGGCGTTGAACATCGTCCTCTTCTTTAATCTGAACATTTAAAGATCGCATAATCACCAAGGATGGTCCTTCATCAGGACCAAAAACATCTTCATCCGACTCTCCATTTTCTACAAGTGGTGGCATATCTTCATAGTCACTTTCATGTTCACTCTCACTTTCGATCGTGCCATCACCTCTGACAGCCATAATTCGAGCATTAGGACACTCTCGTGCATAATGTCCCTTGCCTTGGCACTTGAAGCATGTAACCTCCCTGGCTGGTTTTCTCACTTCACTTGATTTCTGAGTGTTTGGAACCACGGTTGGAGTAGTTTTTGAGGTACTAGGAGTTGCGGCCTTTTTGAAGTCGGGACTTAAATCCTTCTTAGGCCATGTAGACTTCAAAGTGTTTGAATTTGAAGTGCATGGGGTTGAAAAGGTTGGGCACCCCTCTCCTTAACCTGCCTCTCAGCTTTCATTGCCTTGTGATACATCTCATTGAGATCTTCATACTCTTGCATCTCTACAATGTGGGCAATATCCTTCCTTAGTCCTCCTAGGAATCGAGCCATAGTAGCTTCACTGTCTTCTTGAATGTTGACTCGAAGCATCGTAGTCTCCAACTCTTGGTAATAATCCTCCACGATCCTATTTCCTTGGGTGATCTTTTGCAATTTGTTGAACATCTCCACGTAGTATTGGTGTGGAACAAATCGCTTTTCATGAGCTTCTTTAATTCATCCCAAATCTGAGCAGGCCCTTCTTCATCACGCCTCCTTTCTGCTGAATTTTAGTCCACGATTCTGGGCATATCCGCAAATTCAACCACGACTAGCTTGACCTTCTTTTCCTCCGAATAGTTGTGCCTTTGTAAAAATACTTTCAATCTTATCGGACCATTCAAAGAAAGCTTGGGATCTTGCTTACCAAAGAATTGAGGAATTTTCATTTTGATACATCCTAAATTGGAATCAATTCTAGGAGTGCAGTATTGACTTCCTGAAATGCCTCAAAGGCCGTCATCATTGTCATTGCCATATGTGGTCTTTGTAGATCGAGAGGATTCGGCTCTCTCGACTTTGAGCTCTTTGACTTCTGTTGCAAACACAGAAACCAAAGTGTAAAATTTTGCTAACATCTCCTCATAGGATTCCTTAGAACCGGTGGTGGTGGTGGTTGCCTCTCCATTATAAGCTGCGAAAGTTAGTAAAGGAAATAAAGCAGTTTATAAGTCCTCACTTCCCTTCCCAATTCCCCAAATTCACTCACCAAGTGTTTGAGTTCTCTCGGGCTTGTATAAGTGAAGGGATGATTCACACCCCTCAATTTGCTCTTCCGTTTCTATTCTTACTCAAACAATGTTACACAAAGGAATTTACAACAAGTTAATGCAATTTGGACAATGAGATTAGAATGAATTCTAAGGAACCAATGAAAGCAGTACCAAAGTCAATGAAAGCAGTACCAAAAATACAAGAATTCAATTTTTTGGTAAGGAATTTGGACAAACTGAATGCAAAACAGAATCTACACGAAAAATCAGTGAGACACACAAAATTTCAGAATTTTAGGACCTCAACTCAATATTACACAAAGGAATTTACAACAAGGTAATGTAAGTGGACAATGAGATTAGAATGAATCTAAGGAATACAATGAAAACATTACCAAAAACACAAGAATTGAATTTTTGGTAAGGAATTCGGACAAACTGATTGCAAAATCAGAATCTACGAAAAATCAGTGAAACACACAAAATTTCAGAATTTTGGATCACAATAATTTCAGAATTTTGAATCACAATCCAAGACACATGAAGAAAGGAAATTTGGACAAAGTAGCTTGCATTAGTGGTCGGATTCAGCCCTTCCAAATTCAGGAATTAGTCAAGAATATTTCTGGGTTCAAAATGTGGTGAAAAGGATGTATATGGATAAGTATAAGGCTAATCACAAACTGCAATCAATCCAAAGTACAATCGGAAAATGCAAATCTGTTTTAGAAATCGAGAAAAGGATTTTTGGCATGGTAACTTCAAAGGTCATAACTTTCTACTCCGATGTCGGATTTTGCTCTGTAAGTATTCAAATCGAAGCTCTCGGAGAGATCTACAAGCAGACGGCCAAAGGCCGTCCGTTGGGACTTTGGGGTCAAAAATAACGCTAAGACCACCTACTGTCGCCTCAAGTTTTCTACTCAAGTCCCAAAAAAATTCCAGCAATTTTCTTCTTCTCTCTTTTCTCTTTTTTTTTGTTATCTTTTTTTTTTTTCAACTTCAGCAAGGCATAAACAGCAATAATATATGGAAATAATGAGGTTAGGCCGCAAAGGTATGGATTTATCAAGAGAGCAAAGATACGGATTTATCAAAACAAAAGCGAAACCAACACATGAATAAGAGCAATTTCATCAAGGCATAAACAACAATTGGATAAGCAAAGTGCGGATTTGTCTAAGATGGAAGCAAGCGAAACCAACACATCAATACAAGAGCAGAATTTGCTTCATCAATACAAGAACATACCAATGATGATGATATTCAAAACAACAAGAAGATTGAGGAGATAAAGAACATACCAATGATGATGAATTTTTTTTTTTTTATGGTAAAGAAAAGATATGAGCGACTTGGAACCAAGGCGCTCGATACCAAAAGCGTGAACCCTTGGATAACTTGTTCCAAAACTCACTACACAAGTTCTTCCTTGGATCAACCCAACTGAAATCTTTCCTTGGAGATGGTATGTTCCTTGAAGGTGGAATAGCTCCTCAACCCCTAGATAACCTGTACCTAGAAACCTTGGAATCAATGGATGGATGGAATCCGAATTTCCTAGGGAACAAATCTAGGAAATCAAGAACAACAAACACACAAATTCCGAATTTGTGTAATTTGCAAGTAATTCTGAAACTAGAGAGCAACTCTGTCAAGCTTGTAATGTCAAGAACCAAATTTTCATTAATCAAAATCTGCCCTCAAGAATGGCGTGGCCACTATAAAGATACAAGCTAGGTTTCACAAATTAGGGTTGCTCAAGCTAGGGTTTCTTTAGGGCCAATTGGGCTACATAACTATTTGGGCTACATGACTCAAATTACCATATAACTAAGACTAAGCCCAATGTTCCTAAGGGGTTCTAAGAAAAATAATAGTCAAGCCAAACCCATTATGGTTACAACTTGGAATTTGGCTCCAAAGTCTAATTAACAAGACCCAATTATACTTAGTACATTAATAATCATGGTCTTGTCAATCTTGGTCTTCTCCCCATCCTTTTGGGCCGTTTGGATGAGTCCATTCAAGGCTTCCTTCATTTTCTTTGTTCTAGCCCTTGTCATTGGTCCACCAAGACCTTGGAGTGGATCCGAGCTTGTTCTGGAGACCTTGCTATTGTCATCATGCTTCGGGTTCGAAGTCTCTTCAATGCTTGTTGGATTTATATCACATAGTATTCAACTTCTTACTGTTAGCATTTTTTTATTTGCAAGGTGAATGTTGGGAGCAAGTGTATGATTTGACACACGATGCTTTCTACAATTTAAAGATAGATCCGAGAGCAGTTATTCCAAATGTACATGATATTTCTTTTTGTGCATTGATGATGGTTGGGGAGAGTCGTCAGATGCAGATGACAAATTCAAATTTTGAAGACCAAGGTGAATTTCAACAATTGCATGGTCATCCATCTATATCCGATCGTGTATCTACATCTGGTCGTCCATCTATGTTCGGTGGTTCATCTACATCGAGTCATCTAGTCGTCCATCTACATCCCGTCGTCGTAATGTTGATGTTGCTGATAAGATATTTAATAGTTCGTTTCCTCATTAGTCCGGTGAGCCATATGAGGAGACACCTAAAATTGAACATTCATCGCAGTTATACACTAGCACGTCATCTCAAGTGCCTCCGCATAATTTGGTCTATGAGCGTCAAAGGCGTTTTTGTCCACAATCACGTGTAGATCAATCCATTCATTTTGATCTAGACTCATCGGAGACGTAAGAGTTTCAAAGCCAATCCAATGTAAACCCACAGCCCCAACCCAACCCCCTAGGCGACAGCCACGTCGGAATATTAAATAGCCTAACTGTGGAACCTTTTTTTTTGTTTTTGGTAACTTGTTCAAATTTAGAAATTCTTTCTATTTCCAGCTTTTTTCCTGCAATGTTCGCACATTTAACTTCTTATTCAATTATCAAGTGGTAAAAATTCGAGCTAATTAACTAAATTTTATTTTTCTAAATGGACTTCATAACATGAGATGCATTGTATGGGAAAATCAACTTCGAAGTCAATTTCCTAAAAATGGACTTTTGAATGTGATAAGGTGGGATGCATCAAGGTAAGGAGGGAATGGGGAATGGGCAGCACCTGGCACCCCTAAACCCTAATAAATATTTAAGGAAAAAAATTGTAAAAATCATGTACAAAAAATTAATATGCCGTGTTACGAAATAAAAATATATAATTATATTTTCAAAAAAAAATCTTATGCATATAAAAATATACAAATTCAAATCATCTATAATAAAACACAACAAATTATTGCAAAAATATTGTTCAAAATTTAATTATTTTTGAAATTTTTTTAATAACTAAAGTACTCAAATATTCTTTCAAGAAAAAAATACATTGAAGTCGCTATTGTGGATATCGACTTCAGTATTATGGGAACCCCTCCCAACTCATCAATATTTATTTAATTTTTTTTTAAAAACAATATTCTGTCAAATGACTCGGATTGGTTTGTTGTACAATAAAAAAATAGATACAACTCCTACATAAGGTATTTAGTCATTGAATAGAGGCAGCAAATGGGTGAAAATTGAAGGAATATGAAAATTAGTGATAATATAGTAATGAATTAGAAATTAGTAATCAAATAATGAAAAGTGGGAATATGTGATATTGATTTCATTTAATAATAGATAGGTTCAAAACATAATTGTATTCGAAAGAATGTGCACTAGATTTTCTATAATACTTCCGCGAACTATTTTTTTTATATTACAACTTAATATTTCATAAAACCATTTTGATCTGTTTTGTTGTTTATACTCTTAGAATTCATTTTATCATAGTTATTCGTATTATGAAGATTTATTTGTTCTG
Organism: Gynochthodes officinalis; assembly: GCA_020080225.1. NCBI lineage: Eukaryota > Viridiplantae > Streptophyta > Magnoliopsida > Gentianales > Rubiaceae > Gynochthodes > Gynochthodes officinalis. Next base: position 13,232,312 of record CM034621.1, on the reverse strand, counting down.
CTTTAGGTATATATCTTTTAATCAGTTTTTGATAAATTCTAACCATATTTTTTGTACCAAAAAATTTTGAAAATATAAATTAAGTACAAATGAAAAAAAAATCACAATAAAGTATATTAGAATGAAAGTAGTCACTAATGATCTAGCTTTTAACAAAAATAAAAATAACTATGTGAAGAAATTAATGTATATTGGTGTTTCTGCTTGAACATTTGATCTATACTAATTTTAAACCTTTTGTAAGGCCCTAGGTCAATGGGTTGGAGAAATAACTTGTGGGTTTTCTCCTCACTAATTCAAAATATTTAAACCAAATTATTAGTAGTCCTTTAACTAAAGTCTTATATACACTTCTTTCTTTTCTTAAATTTCTAATGTAGGGTTGGGGAATCACATTCTTCCCTCTTAAAACCTTTGTGCTCTCACTTCAACCCATTAATTTCTTTGGTCTAGTCTCCCTTAGGAGTCTAAATGTGGCTCCCGTACATAACACTTTATCCCGCTTGTGGGTTCAATAGATGCCTCTTGCATGTAGTACTTAGTTCTCAAACTAGGGTGACTTTAAGATCATCTACAACACCCCAAGCCAATGAATTGGTCTAATAATTTTTTGACATTATTCTCACTAAATCAAAATATTTAAGTTATTAGTAATCCATTAACTAAACTTTTATGTACACTTTTTTCTTATATACACTTCTTTCTTTCCTCAAGCCAATCAATTGGGCTTTATAATATTATTGTCCTTCATTTAATGATGTAAGATTAGAAATGTGACCTATCTATTTTATTCTAGTGACTGACAATAGAAACTATAATAAAAAAGATAATTGTCTTATTAATTGTATGACACCATAGCTAAATCACACAATTAGGGAGAAATAGAGGCAACTTTTTGCATTTTATTAGGGCTAATATCTATCATTATTATTTCCAAATTCTAGTTTTAATTGAAAAATCATGTTTTCCCCCATGTTGTTCTACTTTGTTGATTTTACTCCATTTCTTTTACTTTTGTTGCATATAGCTGTAGTCATTAACTATTTAAATTGTCTTTTAACTTTAGACAATGAATTGACCTTCAAAGTAACAACATTCTCTAAGAATCAATCTTATTTCCTCAAATACAAGGACAAGTGTATATTTGCGTTTAGTTGTGTAGATTTAGATTTTAATTACTTGATATTTTTGGTTTTCTACTACATTTTATATCTTAATCTTGTATTTATCAGGTGGGTGCTTAGGGATTATCATGGACAAGTGATTTTTGCTTTTCATAGCTATTTTGGTTTGGGTACTAATTTGAAGGCTAAAGTTAGCTCTACTATTGGGCATCTCTATCTATTAGGTTTTTGGAATTCACAATTTGTGTATTGAGTGCAACTCTAGAGTTTTGGTGGAGATGGTGAATGCTTAGTCGGTTGTCCCATGATAATTGACTCCTTTACTTTGTAAGATTAGGCTTGTTAGGTTCAGAAAGATGTTCAATATTGCTCTAAGAGGCCAATGTTGTGACTAATGCACTTGCAACAAAAGTGCATGTTAGCAAAAATTTCAAATTTGTGTTCGTTCCCATGAGCTTCCACAACACATTAGTCTTTAGTGTATTTGGATAATTTGCATATTTGTAATTTTCGTATTCATAGATCAAAGTAGCTTTTGTTCTTTATATTATTCTTTAAGTTCAACAAGAGGCAAGGCCCTACGTCCCCCACTTCATGTATTTTTTCCGAATTTTATTAATAAAAAAGTAACAAAACATGAAAGGCATAACTTCAAGGCAATTATGTTCAATCATTAAGATGATCTTGATATAGGTTTCAAGTGGTCACTATTCAACACTATTTTAAGCAAGCAAATATGGTTGCAAATGAATTGGGCAGCATAGAAAATGTTAGTCTCCTTTGGAGTGTCAAGTACCACTTTAGGAGAAGAGGACAAATAGTGCCTAGTGGAGGCAGGGGCTCATCCAACAGTCACTAAAAATTAATTAAGTTTACACGTGGTCTAAAAATTGTTTGATGACAACTGCTTAGTAATTAAGACCCAATGATTAGCTTGTCTGAACAAATAATTCATAGGATTAGCCATAATGTTTATTCTATCTTTAGGATTCCAACATCATTAATGAGTATCTCTTAGGGTTTTCTATCTCCTAACATCAAGTAGATTTGAGAAAATAGCTACTAAATTTTCTGGATCCAATCTTCTAGTAGCCTCATTCATGGTAGTCTACTTCTCTTATGTTTTTCTCATTTGACAGAAAACTAGTTGTGTTTTTATCCCTATAACTTTTTACTTTCTATTTCTTTTAGGCTTGGTGGTCTTTAGATAGTACAGCTAATGAGATAGATAGTGGGGTTACATCTAGTTTGGAAACAAAGATGGTATGCTTGCTGCAGAAAATCAATTTATCCAAAAAGGAGGAGGATTTGGTGGAGCTGCAAGAAGAAGATGTCAAGGTAAGTAAAGAGGAATGTCAGAGGAGTCAAATTGGTAGTGTTTGGGGGGGAAAAAAGTGAACTTTACTAGATTGAAGAATACATTAGAGGGCATCTAGCCTACAAAAAACCATTCAAAATGAGAGAGGTGGGAAACAAATTCTTCCAATTTGTACTCAGCACTAATGAGGACAAATTGAAGGTGCTTCAATGTAGGGGATGGAATTTTGATCAGTAGTATATTATCCTCAAAGAGTGGTCAGAGCAATTGTAGATCCAAGAAGGAAACTTCCAAATGGTAGAGCTTTAGGTACAGATTTGAAATCTCCCTTGTCAGTGGATGGCCAAGAAGACAAGTTTCAAACTAGGACAAATATTCCCCAAGGTATTGGATGTAATTATACCAAAAACTAGAAGCAAATTTGGGAGATATATAAAAGTGTTAGCTTCCGTTGACCTTAGCAAGGCACTATTGAGAGGCACACAATTGAAGTTAAATGACAAGGTCTATTGGATATCATTTAAATATAAGAATTTAGCAGCATTTTGTCATTACTATGGCATAGTAAGCCATTTAGAAAGAATACAGAATATCAAATGGGAAGATGCAAAAAAAAATGAAAGGAAAGAAGGGAAATATGGTGATTGGCTCAAAGCTTTCGGGAATCGAAATAGTACAAAGGACAAAGGGAAAAGAGTTGATTTTGACAAAAAAAACTCCAAGCAAGCAAGAAAACATCATTGGAAGTAGCAAGGGAGACTGAGGAGAAAAGCCAGAAAGCTGCTGCATATGGTCATCCGGAACCTATTTCAATATAAGGTGTTGTGGGTAGAAGGGAACAACAGGGCAGAGACAAGAGACAACTAGGTGAAAGGCAAAAGGGGAGAGAGGTGATAGTGACAGTCCTAAAGGATGAAGACTTACTAGGACTCGGTAGAATAAAGGATAGCATAAGGATTCAAGAAACATGGGGACACAACGTAAAAGAAACGGAAATTGATATAAAGAAAGAGGAGGAGGAAGAGGAACACGAGTTTTAGCCACTTGAACTGACCAATGTGCTAGTCTGATGTGAGACCTTGGACCAGCAACTAAAGGAGGCAAAATGTTCAAACAGTAAAACAGAAGATGCAGTAAGAAGCATAAAGGATTGCACTCAGCCTAAGAGGTGAAGAAGGGTAGGCAGGAGAGTTGGGAAAGAAAAACTAGAACCAAAATAAGGGAAACAATAGGTGATGTAAGGTTGGGATCCAAAAGGGCATGGCAGCTACAAGATGAAAAATTAGATTCATATGAAGATAAGGAAATTAGCTACAATAAACTAAGATGTGAGGATCAGTGAACTAAAAAAATAGGACAGGTGGAGAGAACCAGCCTTGAATGGTTCCAAAGTGATCAATGAAGGTTTGTGTGTAGAATTATAGAGATTTGGGAGGACCCCTTACAATTTCCTAGTTAAGGGAGGTACTAAAATTGCACCACACAAAATTTGTCTTTTTGTCTGAAACTAAGAAAAAAAGAGGATTCGTAGCCACCATGTGCCGTAGACTAAGATTTTAGGCTAGATGGAGGGTAGTTGATCCTGAGGGCACCAAAGGTGGGCTGTTAGTTTGCTAGAATGAAGCCATAATTGTTAGCAAAATTATCTCCACCAATTTTTGCATCCAACTAGAATGTGTACTAAAGGATGATCATAGCAAGTTTTGGGCTATTCTTTTGTATTCTAGTACTGAGCCTAAAATAAGGCAAGAACAATGGAACTACTTGGAGAAGCAAAAGTAGGAATGGAGATATTGGTGGATTTTAGGCGGGGATTTCAATGACATTATTCACCAAGATGAGAAAAAAGGTGGAAGAAGAAGGGTGGACTCTAGTTTCCAACCATTCAGGAATTTTGTAAGGAACATGGAGATAGGGAAAATAAGATTTGTGGGAGAAGTGGCACCTAGGCAAACAATAGAGAAGAGGAAATGGTTTGTAGAAGAAAGGCTAGATATGTTTTTTGGAGCCTCTAATTGGTTACTGGAATTTCCAAGAGTTAAAATGTGTCATGTGGATAGACAATCATCCGACCACTCATTCCTCTTGCTTGACACTAACCTGAGAGAGATGCAGGTTAAAAAAAGGTTCATCTTTGACAAAAGATGGATAAAAAAATGAGCAGTAAATAGGATAGTGAAAGATGCATGGGGAAAGGAGCAACATGGAACCTCTATGTACCAATTATATTCCAAAATTAAACACTGCAAGGTAGAATTATTAAAGTGGAGCTAGAAACATATGCAAATTTTAGCTAGGCAGATAGCAAAGATCAAGACACAAATGGAAGGTCTATCCAACCAATGGGGGAATAGAAATTCGAATGAATGGGGGAATACTGAAAAGAGAACTCAATGCTGCACGTAGAAGTGAGAAAACCTACTGGAGGCAAAAATCTAGGGTATAATGGCTCCAAGAAAGGGATAATAATACCAAGTTCTTCCATGATTCGACAGTCAATAGAAGGGCACAAAATACCATTGAAAGGCTGGTGAGAATGGATGGGAGGATATGTGAGAACAACTAGGAAGTACAGGAGCAAATACTAAACTTTTATGATAAGCTCTTTATGACATCAAGTCCAAGACTATTTCACAACAGATTAGAGGGGATCCCACTATCTATCACCAAAGCAATGAACCAAAGACTAATAAGGCCACTAGAAGAAATTGAAATAAAAAATGCTCTTTTCCAAATGCATCCTAACAAAGCTCCAAGATTCGATGGTATGACTCATGTTTTCTTCCAGTCTTATTAGAATGTGGTCAATGTGGATATATGCAAGGTTGTTAAAAAAATTTTTGAACAAAAGAAAATGTTAAACAAGTAAATCACACCTTGATTACCCTTGTCCCAAAAATTAGAACATCTATTGCTCATTATAGATCCATTAGTTTGTGTAATGTAGTGTATAAATTATCTCTAAAATAGTGACTGAAAGGATGAAAAGCTGCCTCCACAAATGCATTTGTCCAAATCAAGCAACTTTCATCTCTGGGAGACCGATATTGGATAATGTAGTGGTGGCACATGAATGTATACACACATTAAATTCTAAGCATAAAGGGAAAAAAAAATGAAAGTATGGCCCTCAAACTTGATATGGCTAGAGCATATGATAGGGTAGAGTGGAGCTTCTTGTGTGAGGTTCTTAGGAAAATGAGATTCTCTAGCATCTTTATAGGTTAGATTAGGTTGTGCATCACTTCTTCATCTTTCTCATTAAACATTAATGGTGAAAAATGTGGATATATTCAACCAATATTCAACTATTAACTTATTCTTAATTATTTCAAAAGCTTTCTCAAACATGATCAAGCAAGCAAGTGTGAAAGGTGATTATAAAGGGATGAGAGTGAGCCGGAATGGTCCTCTAATTACACACTTATTGTTTGTAGATAACTCACTTCTCTTTTGTAAAGCAGATGTGGAGCAAGCCAAAAAAAATCAAAGATCTTCTATCTAGAGTATAGTCTTTACTTTGGCCAACTAGTCAACCTGGAAAAATCCTCAGTCTTCTTTAGCAAAAACCTAGCAAATGAGCAAAAAGAAGCCATATGCCAAGTCCTAGACGGCATTAAAGAGCAGAAGAATGCAAGAATCTAGGACTGCTAATGTCCATTAGAAGATCCAAGAAGGAATTGTTCAGCTATGTGGTGGAGAAAGTTCAACAAAGGATTACAGGATGGAAGAACAGGTTCCTTAGCCTGGCAAGGAAAGAAGTGCTCATCAAGGCGATCATTGATGCCCTACCAACATATGTAATAGCTTGTTTCAAACTCCCAAGAAGTGTCTACTAGGAAATCATAAGGAATACAGCAACTTTTTGGTAGGGAAGAGAGGAAAATAGGAAACCAAAAATTCACTAGAAGGCATGGAAGGATTTGGTGCGACCCAAGGAGGAGGGGGGCTTGGGCTTCAAGAATATCTAACTATTCAATGATGCAATGATAGCTAAATAGTTATAGAGGTTAATTACTCAATCTAATATCCTCATGAGCAAGGTGATAAAGGCTAAACACTTCCCAAATAGAGGATTAACGCTGGCTCAAACCAAAAATAAGGCATCATGGTTGTGGAAGTGTTGGATGAGAGCCAAAAGGGGCCAGATACCAAGTAGGGGATGGGAAGTCCTTTAGAAGTTAGGAGAGTCCATGAATCCCAAAAAGACCAAGTTTCAAAACTACAACTGAGCTTACACACAATGAGCAAGTGACATGGGTGAGTGAGCTAATGACACAAGGGTGTACTGACTGGAATAGAGAGAAAATTGGATGGATCTTCAACCAAGGGATGCTGAAGTTATCCTGAGCATCCTAATTAAACAAGGTAGGAATAGAAATAAGCTAGTGTGGCAGTTGAGTAGTGAAGGCAACTATACAGTTAAGTCAGCTTATCAAGCCACCTTAAGAGGACAAAAAGAGTGGTATCAACAAGCTGAAAGTAGCTCAACCAGTGGAATAATAAAGATGGTATGGAACAGAAGTTGGAAACTTGATATTAAGGAAAAATTGAAACGCTTCCTATGGAGATGCTGGCACGACATTATGCCTACCAAGGACCAACTGTTAAAGAGAGGCATCCAAGAGGACCGAATCTATAGCATGTGTGGAGACAAAGAGGAAAACTTAGAGCATGTCTTACCGCACTACCCAGGGTCAAATTGGTATGGAAACTTGCACCTATGAGATGGGAAGATATGGGAGAGCAAGCTATAAGTTTCAAGAGTTGGTGGGAATTTGGATGCAACAAGAATAAAGGAACCAATTGGTAGGATAGAGTCCAACTGATAATACATATCCTTTGGATGCTTTGAAAAACTAGAAACCTGTTGATTTTTAGGAGCAAAGAGAAGAAAAGGAGGTGGTGGACCTTGCTATGATAGAATGGATGGAGTTTCAGGATATTAGCAAGATGGGAAAGGGACAAAGCAAATATATACAACCAAAGGTACTGGTGAAGTGGATCAAAGTGAGGAGTAGAAACTAGGGACTTATGATTAAGTTTAGTGGTAACTAGCTCCATGATGAAGGCATAAACTGATAACATGAGGCGAGGGCTGTAGTGGGAGAGGTATCCAAGCTAATGGGAGGAAGGATGCAACTTCCACTAGAGCCAAATAATAGCTGATGGCTCAAAAAGGAGTCAATATCCTTTGTTCCTTCTGTTATCTCATTTTGACCTCATAGATGAAATGTAAAGCAGATAGATTAGAGTAGCATAGATGATGAGATTGTGGGAAGCCACCCATGAGTCTAAACCTTAGCCATATTTTGAAAGCTAACGAATTCAGAACCAATGGGCTAAAATGTACATGATGACATTTTTGAAGTAAATATAACTAACGTTTCATTAGAAAAAAAAAAAGAATTGGGCAGCATAAAGTCAATAGTCTTTGTCTTTCAACTTGTATGCTAGTTTGTCTTTAGTGCTAAAACTAGTCAGCTCAAGTATTTATAATGATATAATTCAATTATTTATGTTTTGTTTCTATTAGTTGTAGTAATTTCTCATTTTGCCAGTGGCATGGTTAATGCCTCCACCATTCTTAAAATCTAGAAGAGGTAATGTTTCATCATCCCCTCTTTTACGTACTTTTGTTTTTAGTATTAATAAAAGAGCAGATTATCCTACTAGTTGCAAAAAAGCTATTACTTATATGAAAAATTCTGTGGTACACTATTGACATAGCAATGTACCTACATGAATGTAGTTCATCTTATAAAACCAATCAATAGAAATTTGATAAATAAATGTGTTAAAACTCCAAGGTGGTTTTACTTTTGATAAAGGTAGTATTGGAAGGAATATAGTCGGTAAAAGTGGTATTGGATTGGTAAAGGATTTTAGGACATCCTAAACTATAATTGAAATAATTGACCATGTCTTGTTACAAGTAGACATGAACATAAAATAAAAACAAAGATTAGAAAAATAATATCATATTAATTGAAATAACTACCACAGTGTACTTTTTTTTCTTGTTATAGAAAAAAATAGAAAAAAGATTACAAAACTAATAAATGGTATAAGTTATTGATAGTAGAATTTATGATGCATTAATGCTTAGAAACTACTCTTTAAGATTACTTACGGAAAACATATTAAAACAAAAAAGTAAAAAGAAGTGTAGAGTAATTGAGAGCTTGAAACTGAACAGATCGAGAGAATATAGAAAGAGAAAAGTAAGAACTTGAAAGCAAATAGGGGGAATTTTCTTGAATTTTTTTTTTGAAAATGGAGCAGGTATGTATTTAAAATGTAATTTGAGTTAAATTTTAGATGTATTAGTAGGATTTTATTAGTTAAATGAGATGTAATAATTGTGAGTTTAGAAATATAACTGTTATTGAAATAATGTTGTGTTATAAATTGGAAAAGAATAAATACCTACCAAAATAAATCTCTTAAATGTAGGTGAAAAGTATACAAGATTAGAAGATGTTTAAAAGTTACAATTGATACAATGGTGCTTAAGTTTAGGACATGGATAATTTGTATTGCACTACTATTAAGTTTAGGACGTCTTAATATATTTTGCTTACCATGGCGATTAAGTTTTTTATTGCAATAGTAATAAGTGTAGTTATGGTATATTGAAATTCGATTATAGTATATAGTGTTTTATTTATGGTATGTTGACCTTCAAACATAATATATAAATCATTGACATTATTATTTGAATAGATTATTACAATGTTAGTAATTGTAATGATTATATACATTAGAGTTGACAATGATACATTGTGTTTTAACAATGGTATTTGGAGTTTTAATTAAAGTATATATGTGTTTGGTTATAGTATTTAAGTCTTTGATAACAGTACTAGTAAATATAGTTATGGTACATTGAAATTTGGTCCTAGTACATAACTTTGTATTTGTAGTATTTTGACCTTTAATCATGGTGTATAGGTCAGTAATGATAGTACTTAAATATTCAATTGTACTATTAATCAATATAGTTATGGTATACTAGTGTTGTGTCTTAGTACATAGCTTTTGGTTATTATACTACTAGTTAACATCATTGCACACACAAGTTTTTAGTCATGATATTTAGTGCTTCACTTTGAAATGTGACATGTATATTATGTACTATAGTATTTTAGTTTGATATTCCAATCACAATACTAAAGCATATAATACTTATGGTAGGTAAATCCATAATATAGAATTCAACAAAACTAATGTTGTAAATATTATGACAGACAAATATACTATGACTGTGATTTTAGTAGTTACACTAATGCAAGTTGTGGGCTAGTTTATAATATGAAAAATGAGGAAAACCTTTATTTATATATTTTATATAGGTCGATATCTATATTTTGGTCATATACTTATTTAGCTATCATTTGTGATTACTGCATACCAAATAAAAGATTCTAAACAATTAATACCACTATATATTAATTGGTCGTACTAAATAACTATCAAATATTAGATATTCAATGACAAGTATCACTATAAGGTATTCTAGTACAATTAACAAATAATCAAGTTGTAATGAGTAATTACCAAATATTCATTAATTACTTAATAACTAAATTGGCAATTATTATAGAAATTATTTACAAATCCCTTACATAAAAAGTTTAAACAACTTATTAACCTAAATAGTGGTCATTTTAAGAACTATTATACCATTGCATTGTCAGTTTAACAGTAGAGGCAAGGGAATAAATCTACATTTGAACAAGCATGCTGATCAAGAATAAAATCTATGGTGTAATAATAAGGCTGATAAAGTAGAGAGAGATAGTGAGAAGACAAGGAAGATCACAGAAGAATGCACTTGGTACATAATCAAGTCTTACTAGTATACAGTTATTTGTGAGTGGTACACGGTGATGGGTAAAATGGCACTTGATACCTTAAAAATGCTTATGGCACAGAAGTGTGTGTTACTAGTACACAGTTATTTGTTAATGGTACATGGTAATGGGTAAATGGTATTTGATACATAAAAAAATGCACTTGGTACACAACAGTGTGTTACTGGTACAAGGTAATTTGTGAGTGGTACACATTGATGGGTAAAAGGTACTAGATACCTTAAAAAAAGCGCTTGGTAGACAAGCATGTGTTACTAGTACACAGTTATTTGTGAGTGGTACACAACGATGGGTAAATGATACTTAATACCTAAAAAATGCATATGATACACAAGCGTCTATTATTGGTATATAGTTATTTATGAGTGGTACACGGTGAAGGTAAATTGTACTTGATACATTGGAAAATGTAGTTGGCACACAAGCATGTATTACTAATACATGGTCATTTGTGAAGGTACACAGCGATGGATAAATGGTAGTTGATATCTAAAATGTGTATGGTACACAAGCAAATGTTACTGGTGAATAGTCATTTGTTAGTAGTACAAAATAATAGGTATATTGTATTTGATACCATTAAAAAATGCATATGGAATACAAACGGGTGCTATTGGAACATAGACATTTGTGAGTGGTACATGTTGATGAGTGAATGGTACTAGATACTACAAAAAAAGTGTTTGGTACACAAGCGTGTGTTACTAGTACATTGTCATTTTTTATCGGTACACAACCATGGATAAATGGTATTTGATACATTGAAAAATGCTCTTAGTACACAAGCGTGTGTTATTGGCACTCGGTCATTTGTAAGTGGTATACGACAATCAGTAAATGGTATTTGATATCTAAAAAATGTGTATAGTACACAAGCGATTGTTAGTGGTTCGTAATCATTTTTTAGTGGTACAAGCTATGGGTAAACTGTGCTTAATACCTATAAAAATGTGTACGGTACACAAGCGGGTGCTATTGGTACATAGACATTTGTGAGTGGTACACCTTGATGGATGAAAGGTATTGGATACCTAAAAAAAGAGTTTGGCACACAAGAGTGTGTTACTGGTACATAGACATTTGTGAGTGGTACACAATGATAGGTAAATGGTACTTGACATCTAAAAAGTGTGTATGATATATAAGCTTGTGTTATTGATAAACAATCATTTGTGATTGGTACACAATGATAGATAAATGGTATTTGATACCTAGAAAATGCGTATGGTACACAAACAAGTACTATTGGTACATAGACATTTGTGAGTGATATACATTGATGGGTGACAAGTATTGGCTAGGTTAAAAAAACATTTGATACACAAACTTGTATTATTGGTACACAAACATTTGTGAGTGGTACACAGTGATGGGTAAATAGTAGTTGATATCTAAAAAATGTGTATGGTATACAAATGTGTGTTATTGGTACACAGTCATTCATGAGTGGTACATAGTGTGTGAAAGTTAGTACTTTACACCTTGAAAATGTATTGGGTACCCAACCTCGTGTTACTACAAACAAATATTTATGTGTTGTACACGATGTGGGTAAATAGTAATTGATACATTGAATTACCATTTCATACACAAGTGTGTGTTAATGGTACGCGATAATTTGTGAGTGGTATTCAATGATGAGTAAATGGTACTTGATACTTCAAAAATGTGTTTAGTGCAAAAGCGTGTGTTGCTGGTACATAGTCATTCGTGAGTGGTACATGGCGGTAGGTAAATGGTACTTGATACATCAAAAAATGTGCTTGGTACACTAGCTATTCCAATCACAATACTAAAGCATATAATACTCATGGTAGGTAAATCCATAATATATAATTCAACAAATAATATTGTAAATATTATGACAGACAAATATACTATGACTGTGATTTTAGTAATTAGGCTAATGCAAGTTGTAGGCTAGTTTACAATATGCAAGCTGAGGAAAACCTTTATTTATATATTTTATACAAGTTGGTATATGTATTTTGGTCATATACTTTGTTAGCTATCATTCATAGTTATTGCATACCAAATAGAATATGCTAAACACACAATACCACTTTATATTAACTGTTCCTACAAATAAAAAAAGCCAAACACTACTAAATATCCATCAAGTATTAATGCTTAGTGACTAGTATCACTATAAGGTCTTCTAATATGATCAACAAAGAATCATGTTATAATGAGTAATTACCAAATATTGTAGAATTACTTAATAACTAAATTGGTAATTATTATAGAAAACTTTTAGTTACAAGTCCCTTACATAAAAGGTTTAAACGAGTTATTAACTTAGGTAGTGGTCATTTTAAGAATTGTTGTACCATTGTATTGTCAGTTTAATGGCAAGGCAAGGGAATAAATCTATATTTGAACAATAATATTGATCAAGAAAAAAATCGATAGTATAATGAGAAGGCCGATGACATAAAGAGAGACAGTGAGAGGATGAGAAAGACTACAAAAGAGAATGTAAATGTTCATTCTGTTAGCAATGTTATGACTCTTAATGTTGATGATTTGGAAGAAACTGAAGTAATGAAGATAACATTCATAAGCGTAGATAAAGCAGACATGTTTTACAACATATATGCTAGGACCACTGGATTTAGTATTTGCAGAATGGATCAAATAGCGGATGATGATGGTATAGTTCTAGATAGAAAATGTGTATGTTCAAGAGAAGGCTAAAACAAGAAAAATAGATGAACTATGAAAATCGGAAGTGGGAGGCAAAAGTATTGACGTGAATAGGATGTCGTGCTTGTTTCCACATCAAATGTGAGAGAAATTCAAAAATATATGTGGTCAGTAAATTTATAAAAGAGCAAAATCAAGCATGGATAGCTTAGCATCTATCCCATTCTTAAGATCACATAGAAATGTCAGCGATGGTGATCATGCACTTGTATACTCGATGAGGAGAATTGGAATAAAAACTAGTCAAATTATGAAATTCTTTGCTCTCCAGCAAGTGGTTATAAGAATATAGGATTTGTGGCTAAAGATTTATACAATCACATAGATGCAAAGCATAGAAATGAAGTGCAAGGTGAAGATGCTGAGGCTGTACTAGCATACTTTTTGGCAAAACAAGAGACAGATCCAATGTTCTATTATAAGTATGATGTAGATAGTGACAATCGGCTTCAAAACCTTTTTTGGGCTGATTCATGTTGCAGGATAGAGTATGGCATGTTTGGCGATGCACTTGTATTTGACACCATGTACAAAACAAATGCATATCATAAGCCATTAGTTGTGTTGGCAAGAATGAATAACCATTTTTTCTATATCTATATTTACATATGCACTCTTACCAGATGATACAATTGAGACATATGTATGTGTATTAAAAACCTTTCTAGATGCAATGTGTGGAAAAGCCCATGTCAGTCATAATTGATGGTGACAATGCCATGCATAGTGTAAGAAAAGAAATATTTCCAAAAGCAGCGCATAGGTTATGTGGATGGCATTTAGAAACGAATGCAACCAGTCATGTCAAATGTAAATGATTTCTCATTGAGTTTTCAATGTTTCTTTATGAACTCTCCATGAAAGAGGAATTTAAGATGAGGTGAGAGACCATGGTACAAAGGCACAGTTTACAAAGAAATGAATGGGTACGTAAAATTTACAATAGGCGATATATGTGGGCAGAGACATACCTAAAAGGCCTTTTTTTTTAATTGATATGAGAAGATGTATAATATGCTAAAAATGTACTTGAAAGATAGATTGAAATTGTTTGAATTTGTTCAAGCATTTGATTTGGCATTGGCATGGTTTCTTTTTTTAGCAGCTAAAGCAGATGCCATGACATTAAATACAAAGTTGATGATGATTCTACAATTTCCAAGCATTGAGAAACAGGTCGCCAACCTATATACAAGTACTGTATTCATGTTGGTTAGAGATGAAATACAAAAGCAAGCAGCAATATTGCCAGCCGATGCTATACACAAAGGACAGAGTTGCATATATTACCGGTTTGAGTGGAGTAATCCCACACTTTGATGGACAGTTGCTTTCAAATATACAAAGAACAAATTAGAATGTCCATGTAATCTATTTAAATCTAAAGATATACCATGTTCTCATATGTTCTGGGTGATTATTAAGAAGCACATGAAAGAAATTCCACCAAACTACATTAACATGTGATAGTCGCAAGATAACACAAGTACCATTCATACTCTAAATACAACACATATTGTTTCCACATTCGATAAAAAATGGCACTTTTGGATTGCTGAGTGTTGATTGCAGTTCAATGTGCTATTATGGATCTCAAACTGATGAATGGTTTAGACATATCAAGATTATGAAATTTGGTATTTGTGGGTACAAACTATATTACATCGATTTTAACATATACTTAAATTGTGCATATGCATTACTATCCTTTACTATTCTACAAACACATGCTTGTATGTATCTTTTACTAATTTTTTTATGTTATTTAGGGGCAATAGTCATAACATGAGAACTTGTAAACAACATTCTCCACTTACTCCTAATGAAGCAGTTGTGATCATGGATGGCACCACCATTGTAGAGGATAAATGCATGCAATTCTCCCCCCTTCCATCCATGTCATATGTATTACTAGTATATTGGGTCAGGCCAACCATTTCAGTTGTGTTGATGGAGAACCTAGCAATAATTTTGGAGGAATAGCAACTAACGCTAATCTTTATGTACGTCTATATATGGAAAATATGTATGCATGTAGAGAAATAGTCTATATGAGAGTGAAGCACTATAGTAGTAATTTTTTACTTAATGGAACATTAATACCTTACTTTTTTTTTGATATAGTATAACCACAATGCAAGCAACCCCCCTAGTGAGGATGGTTTGATCTGAATATGTACTTCTGACAGTACTGAATAATTGCATGCAGGCATTTAGCCTAAATTGTATTAACGTGAACACCTTCTCACTTGTTGGTTTCTACATATAATGACACACTCTTCCTTGCTGTTGTTAGGTGGTAGTTAATAGATGATCATGAATTTGGACTCGTTGTTACTTCATCTTTATCTATTTCAATGATTTTAAGATGTATTGTGCATGGTGACATTGGATGTCTATATAATAAGAAAGTTATTTGTCCAACTTTAAAGTTAGAAGTGCATTTATTAGAAACAATGAGGTTTGGAATGCTGGGAGTCACACCAATGTGTTTTACATTGCCAATAGTAGATTCATTATTAAATAAAATCGTAGTGAATTGGATAGGTGACCAATTGTTTGGAATATAAAATTGTACATGAACTTTTGTTCGGGTTGCTTTAGGCCTACCTAAATAGCAAGCACGACACATGTAGGCTGTTCTAAAAAGTATTGTATGTTTTTTCTATTTTCATGTCCTTTTATCTGTTCACGAGCATCGTCAATGTTTGATATTGCCTGGAAAGCTTCCAACATTTGATATGTTTGATTCTATGTTGGCATCTATAGTTGGCCACGGGCAAGTGCAATCCATTTTTTTTTTTAACTTTTGGGGAGATGGGAAGCCAAATTCGCTAGAACGAATTAGTTGGCGCTGCACTTTTTCTTGGGCGGGTAATTTATATTTTTGTTGACTCTACTCAAGTCCTGCTCCTCATCCATCTCAAATAAACCAGTTGATATGTGGGTCATTGCTTGTGGAGCTGAGCAACCTCTTATATTCTATTCCAAAATGTGTACACCTAGGTAGATACTATCCTAAAATTTTAAACTATCAGTCTCCCATCCTCAAATCCAAATATGTAATATCCAAATACCTATTTATGAATCCATGGTCATCGTATGTTAGGGAGACCGACCATTGTGAGTTCACTGGCCACCATGAGCCCATTAACGGCATATGTATTTTTTAAATGCCGATGTACTAATATCATTATTACGATTTTAATATCTCAATTATTACACTAATGTCATTATATTGCAATTATCAAATTAGACTTATTAGTGATAAATTTTTTACCTTTTTAACAGTGCAATAAAACTAAAATCACAAGAATGATATATATCATTTTACTATATGGCAATTAGCATTTATATATATATATATATATATATATATATATATATATATATTGTAATGTAAACCAAATAGTCATATAGAGAAGTAAATAGTTACATTATCTACATGCATCTTAATTGCATATGATTTAAAAATAAATATGTGTTCTATACATTAATTGTAAATTCAAAAGTAAACAAAAACCACACATTGATTATTTGACAATTTTTGATATTTCAAACTTTCGAATTTTGAATTTTTGAATTACATACATTATTTTTTTCTCACTTTTTTATTTATTTGTCTATTTTTTCATAATCTTTACATTTTTAAAAAAATAAATTTACATTTAACCTTCTCCAACATCTAATCTTTCCAATTTACTATACTAATGACATTCGTACAATTTTAATATTTAAATTACTATACTAATATCATTACATTGTAATTTTTTTCTACTGCAGATATATATATATATATATATATATATATATTATTGTAAACCAAGTAGTTTTATAAATAAATAAATAATTACATTATATATGCACATTATTTGTATACAATTTATAAATATGTGCGATATACAACAAAATACAAATTAAAAAGTTGAAAGTCACACTTTGACAATTTTGCAATTATTTTAATTTTTAAAATTTCACACACACATATATAATACATCGAATCTAATCTAATATATTTTTGATATTTTATATATAGTATATATTTATTTTTCATATATATTATGGAGTTATACATATAAATAATATATATCCAAACACACGATAATATATAATGAAATTATAAATAAATTGAATTATACATATATATATATATATATATATATATATATATGTGTATATATATATATATAGATGCAGAATTTATAAATAAGGATCCTGCTTTGATCTAACACTGTTCCTTCACCTTTATACATATAAAACTTTTAAATTTGGTTTGAAATTTAAAACGAAATTCAAATTCGATTTTCAGTTTAGTTTCAAACCAAAACCGAAGTTATTTTTTCAATTGAAACCAAATCAAAACTACCAACTTGAAAATCGACTCGAAAAATTGAATTCAAAAATTCAAATTCGGTCTTATATTTGAGTTAATTAAAAAATTGTATGCCCCTAGTCTTTCCTTTTTCCCTATATTAGTTTGTTCCCTTGGTATGCACTTTGACCTGAGATTTCCACATATTATCTTGGTATGATTTCACAGAATATTTGAGTCATATTTTTGGCATCAACACACACACTTGACACTATAAAATCTCAACATTTGACTAATGCTAATTGCTATGAAGCCATGAAAGAAAACAAAATAGGTAGAAAATTTAAAAATAGATAATAGATCACTGAGTGTGATTTTCAACTTCTTACCCTCTTGGTTGAATTCATCATTGCCATTGTTGCCTACTTCCTCCTGTAGAGGTTCCGACTCCTAACCCGTGATCCCTAAGAATTGCAAAATAGTATCAAAATTTTGACAATAACTAGTGAGTTTGTCAAGTCTACATTCAACTTTTTGTAGCTTTTCATTGAACACCTTATGTGCATGTGCAATTTTCATGTCCAATGCCTTACCTACATTTTGTGGCAAAATTATATGGATAAGACTTCACATTAGGATCATTCATCAACTGGTCATACAAAGAAATACTTCAACAGCTTCCCATATTTATGTTTCCATTTATTGCATTTTCTATAGTTGTATGCCTACTCTCGTGCTGTATATGTGCGCACATAGTTGTTCCTTCCCCAGTAGTTATATTATTTCCAATTACTCCTATTTTCCTTGTCACAACTCATGGGGAATTTGTAGTTCGGTATTGAGGCTTGAACCTCCACTCTCCATCCACCCTCACAATATCCATACTTTTAAAAAATAGTTCATTGTATCAATTAGCATGTGATTTGTCCATTTTTTGCATACCATCAAGTCTAATGTCACAATGTGTGAGAATATTTGTGATCAACACACCACATGGCAAGTTTCTTTTAGTCTCTTTACTAGCTAACTCCATATATGTCAACATTATGTATCTCAAGTCAAGCAGCTAATGATGGAATCTTAAGAGCCGAGACAACTACACAAGCCAAGACAACTCCACAACGTGAAGCTACCGAACATGAAGCGGCCAATACCTCATCTACAAGGCGTCCACAATTTGATCTCTTGCAAGACATTGGAGGTTCTATGACTAGATCAAGAACTAAGAGAATGCAAACTACCTTAGCAACTCTTGTAACTGAATTTCAAGCTAAGGAAACAATGAAGGATAAGGCAATGAAGATCGGCTCTCAATATGTCATTATGATCACTATGATTAGTGTTGTAAATGATGAGCTAAGTGTTTTTAATGCCTCTTTATGATCGATAGTGACGAAAATCTAAGAACCAAGGTTGGGACAATCAACCATCTAGCCAAGACAACTCAACCAAATTCAAGAGAGACAAATCTAAGAGCACAAGTTGGATGTGTAGTTTAGAATTCACCTAAAAAGAGATGTCCACACATTGATCCGTTGAAAGGCATTGGAGGGCCTATGACTAGATCACAAATTAAGAGAATGCAAGCTGCTTTAGCAACACTTATAACCAAGTTAATTGAAGCTCAAGAAACTAAGGCAGCGAGGAAAGCGAGGAAGACTTCCGAACTTAGCTCATTATTTGTCATTCTAGTCATCCATGAAGAATCAAGAATGAAGGATCGAGTGTGACTAATTTTTACTTGTGTAATCAAGATCCTTAGGACACTTCTCATCACAATCCAAGTTCGAATTTGGAAGGTTCTAATTCGGAAGTTTGCAACTCAATTCAGCTCAATTCCATTCAGCACTTGGAGTTGTAATTTCGGGAATTCCAATCCACAAATGGATTTCTAATTTCGAGCAATCCATCAATTCCAGTCCGCATGGGATTTCGAGTTTGGCAGTCCAGCAATTCCAAGCCACGCTTGGACTTTAGTTTAGGGAATGCTTAGACTATAGTTTATGCAATGTTTTTCATTTTTTAGATTAGAAGTCTTTTAGTAATTATTTCTTTTAGTAATTAGCTTCCTAAACGGCAAATCCTTTTAGTAGAAAGATTTCGTCTTAGCTGCACAATGTAATCTATAAATAGAGGCCATTTAGCCCCAAGAAAATACAGATTTGATTCATTACAAACCAGAGAGTTGTATTGCTTTTCTTTGAGTTCTAGTTGAGAACTTGTTTTGAGTCTTTGAGGATAGCCTCTTCGGTTCATGTTTAAGCTATTTTGTTGAGTTTCTTTCCCTAAACAATATGAGTGTGCCGGTTGGTTCCAAGGATAGTCCAATTCGCAACTTTGAGTTTTGGATAATTCATTCGGGTGTCAAGTGAATAAAAGCAAGGTCCTTCTTCAATCTTGGAGTTGGTGTCTTGCTAAAGGAAGAGTTAGTTCAACCTAGAGGATGATACTAGGACCTACACTCTAATATTTGTTTTGAATTTTAATCTTTGGTTTAAGATTCGTATCAATTTGGCATTACAGCTGCCTTTGGGTTGCTCATTGAAGTTGTTCATATCATTGTTTCTGTTTCGTGTTCTGTTTTTGTCTTTAATCTTCCATGTTATTTTTTGTATATCTAAGTCTTGTTTCTGTCCATAATCTCTTCATGATTATCTTCTTAATTATTTGTTGAAAACCAAATTAAAAAAAAAACAAAAAGTAGTTCCAAACGATTGTGAAAATTTCAGTCCCATTTCAGTCTAGTTTTCCCATGTTTTTGTCTTTGAATTTTTCTTCTCCTCTTTCTTGTTTTAAACCATGGTTATTTGCTCTATATTGTATTATGAATATTGATTGATAAAGGAGGCCTTGATTTATTGATTGTACTATCGAACTTGTGTTGATCAACTGCTAGAAAAATTTGAAACCTGTGGAGAAAGAAAAGTTCAAAAAAAGAAAACCGATTCTACCTTGTTCTTGAACCCCGGTTTCTACCCAGTTTAGGTGCTGCAAAATTGTGAAGCCAATTGCTGGATTTCTTTCTGAATAAAAAAACCCGATAAGCCAGCAAAGAAAACAAAAGCCCGATCCTATCTAATTCTGCTCGACTTCATTTTGTTATGTGATCAGGTTGTTGGCATGAATAATATCTAATTAAAGAACTTCAACTTGTTGAACCTTTTCACCAAAAGTTTGTTTCCAAATTGTAAACCTCGGCTGGAAATTTAGAAACTTTCTGTGAGAGAAAAACCAAAAACCTAAGTTCCGAATTCTGCCTGCTTTGTGTTCTATCATTTGGGTTGCATATTGGTTGATTAAGAAGGCCTTGAATTGTTGATTTTTTTGCCAAGATTGTGCTCAAATTCATGGTATTGGTTGCTGGAGTTTTTTTGGAAACTTGCTGTGTAAGAAATTATTCCAAAAAACTAAAAACCCGACAATTTGCTTTTGCCTGTTTCTATTTCTCATTTTCAATATTGACGGATAAAAACAATTTCAGCTTACTGAATTTTTCTATTAAAGTGGTGTTACAAGTTGTAATATTGGTAGCTAGAACATTGTGTGAGTTGTTCGAGAAAGTGATCCTCAAAGAAAGCCGAAACCTGATTGGAATTGGTTTGATCCAGAATTGAAAGATTGAAACATAGCCTAAGAGCGGTTGATATATTGAGCAAGTTAAATCATATTCACCAAGTTTACTTCATCACAAGCACATAAAGAACCATCTTTTGCTTATTCTTTTTAGCCAGAAAATCTATTTTCTGTCACTTGACAATTTAGTCTTAAAATTCTTCCTTGTTCAAATTCCTTGTTTTCATTGTTTGATCTTATAACTTGTCTTCTTATTCTCAGAACTTTGTCTTCGTTCTCTTGTCTTTCTTGACCTCTAAATCATTTATTCTTCCTTTAATTTGAATTTGAGTGTCTAATTCTTTGAGATTTTTAAAGCTTGTTTAGATTAGAACTTTTAGAAAGGCAATTGAGTGTGAGTGAACCTACTCAACAACCCAATCACTATAACAAGAGAGATAAGCCTTGTATTGGTGAGAGTATCATACATTGGGCAATTGGTTAGAGGGAAGTGAGGTAGGAAATTTTATTGCTAACATTGCTTGTGCAGAGATGGCTGAAAACCTAAAAGAACAAGAGAAAGATATGAAAGAATATCTTAAGGACTTAGTTTCGGCTCTAGAATTAGTCCATAGGAGATTTGAACAAATGGAAGGCACAATGGCTCAAGTTGCATTCGCAAAGAAAGCATCCAATCTAGCAAATGGAAGAATTTTACACCACATACTTCTTCAAAGGTAAGTAACCCTAAACCTTCGTCTAGTTCAAGAAGTTCTAACATTAGTTCTTCTATCCAATGTTTTAGGTGTTTAGGCCGAGAACATGTGACTTCTCAATATTCAAACTCTCGAACCATGACCATCTTAGATGATGGAATCCATAAAAGTAAGAGTAAAGAGGAGTCAAATGGTCTAGATGAAGACATGGCCTCAAGTGATATTAATAAACATTGGGGGCATGAAAAGGATCAAACGATTGGAGATTGTTTGGTTACAACAGAAGCTTTGAGTGCTACCGATGATCAAAGGACAAATCTTTTCCACTCCAAATGTTTAATTAAATATCAAATTTGTATGTTGATTATTGATGGAGGATCTTGTACTAACCTAGCTTCTACTTATCTTGTAGAAAAATTGAAGCTCAAATGTTCCTTGCATCCTAAACCATACAAATTACAATGGATGAATCAAAGTGGATAGCTCAATGTCACAAAGCAAGCCTTGGTAAGTTTTCGAATTGGAAATTTTATTGACCAAGTTCTTTATGATGTTGTTCTTATGCAGGCTACTCACTTACTATTAGGACAACCTTGGGAGAATGATTGTAATGCAAGTCATTCCGGGAAGACTAATAAGTATCACTTTAACAAGGATGGAAAAGCCTTCACACTAGCATCATTGCCACCTTCAAAAATTAGTAAGTTTCAACAACAAAGGGTGAAGCACATGGAGTGGAAAAAAGGAACAAAAGAAGGTTGAAGAAGGTCCAAATTCCTCAAACCATGAGAAATTTTTCTCAAACCGTAAGTGATTCTGCTCAAATCATGAGTAAACAAATTCCTTCAACTTCTAAAGGTAAGGCTTCAGTTCTCATGAGTAAAGCCAAGAGCACACAGCCATAATTTGAAATTTTTTAAGGTAGTTTCTATGCTTGCATAAAGGATATTGATGGAACTTTAAATGCAAATGAAGAATGTGTGCCAAATATGTCTCAAGTGGCGTTGTTTACTACTAAATATTCCCAAATATGTTGTGTTAACATCCAAATAAATTGTGTTAATTATTTTTTAAGGGGTGTTAATTATTGTGGTTATTCCTTATTTGAGAATATTTATGGTTTCAATCCACTAACTCCTCTTGACCTAGTGACATTGCCAAGCAATGAGCACATAAATTTTGATGGTGCAACAAAGGTTAAGTTTGTTCAAGACTTGCATGTGAAGGTACACCTTCAAATCCTCAAGAAGCACGAACATCATGCTCAAATTTCCAATAGAGGAAGAAAGCACTTACTTGCTCAATGAAGAACTAAGCTTCGTCCCTGAGGAGATGGTCCTTTCCAAATTATTACATGCATGGGTGAGAATACACACCAACTTGTCCTTCTAAGTGATTATGGTGGTAGTGCTACATTTCATGTCTCTAATCTTTCTTTGTTTAAGTTGGATGACGAGTTTATGGACTCGAGGGCGAGTCCTTTCAAAGAAAAGGGGACTGACGAGGGACAAATTTAAGAGCACAAGTTGGATCCACACATTGATCCTTTGAAAGGCATTAGAGGGCCTATGACTAGGTCACAAATTAAGATAATCCAAGCTACTTTAACAACACTTATAACTAAGTTAAATGAAGCTCAAGAAACTAAGGTAGCAAGGAAAGCAAGAAAGACTTCCGAACTTAGCTCATCATTTGTCATTCTAGTCATCCATAAACAATCAAGAATGAAGGATCGAGTGTGGTTGATTTTCGCTTGTGTAATCAAGATCCTTAGGCCACTTCTCATCACAGTCCAAGTTCGAATTTGGAAGGTTCTAATTCAGAAGTTTGCAACTCAATTTAGCTCAATTCCATTCAGCACTTGGAGTTGTAATTTCGGGAATTCCAGTCCACAAATGGATTTCTAATTTTGAGCAATCCATCAATTCCAGTCTGCATCGGATTTTGGGTTTGGCAGTCTAGCAATTCCAAGCCACGCTTGGACTTTAGTTTAGGGAATGCTTAGATTATAGTTTAGGCAATGTTTTTCATTTTTTAGATTAGAAGTCTTTTAGCAATTATTTCTTTTAGTAATTAGCTTCCTAAAAGGAAAATCCTTTTAGTAGAAAGATTTCCTCTTAGCTACACAATGCAATCTATAAATAGAGGCCATTCAGCCATAAGAAAATACAGATTTGATTCGTTACAAACCAGAGAGCTATATTGCTTTTCTTTGAGTTCTAGTTTTGAACTTGTTTTGATTCTTTGAGGATTGCCTCTTAGGTTCATGTTTAAGCTGTTTTGTTGAGTTTCTTTCCCTCAACAATCTTAGTGTGCCGGTTGGGTCCAAGGATAGTCCAATTCGCAACTTTGAGTTTTGGATAATTCCTTCAGGTGTCAAGTGGACAAAAGTAAGGTCCTTCTTCAATCTTGGAGTTGGTGTCTTGTTAAAGGAAGAGTTAGTTCAACCTAGAGAATGATACTAGGACCTACACTCTTGTATTTGTTTCGAATTTCAATATTTGGTTTAAGATTCGTATCAGATAGGACAGCCATGGTGATTAGAGAAGCTTCTAAATCCATAGGCATGATGATTAGAGAAGTTTCCAAACCCAATTCAAAAGTGGAGAGCTCCATTCAGCCAACACAAGCAAATCCAATCCACACTTGGATTATAGTTTAAGAAATAGTTCCTTTTCTTAGAATAATAGCTCTTTTAGTAATTGTTTCTTAAGGTAGTTAGTTTCCTAAAAAGACAAGAAATTCTAATCCTTCTAGAGGATACATTTCCTCTTAGCTGCGCATTGTAACTCTATAAATAAAGGCTATCGGCCTCATGAAGGATACAACTTTATTCAATACAAACTTGAGAGCTTTTTTCTTTTCTTTGAGTTCTAATTTCAAAACTTTCTTTGAGTCTTTGATAATAGTCTCTTAGGTTCAATTTAAGCTATCTTGTTGAGTCTTTTTTCCTCAACAATTTGAGCATGCTTCTTGGTTCCAAGGAAACAGTCCAATTCGCAACTGAGTTTTGGATTGATCCTTCGGGTGCCAGATAGACAAAAGCAAGGTCCTTCTTCAAACTTGGATTTGGTGTTTTGCTAAAGAAAGAACCTGTTCAACCAAGAGAATGATACTAGGACCTACACTCTAGTATTTGTTTCGAATTTTATACTTTGGTGGAAAATTTGTATCAGTTTGGTATCAGAGTTGCCTTTGGGTTGCTTCTTTAGTTGTTCATATATTTTTTGTGTTATTTACTTTGTTTCCAACTTACTACTATTGTGTGCTGTAAGTATTGTTCTGTCCCATGAATTTTCTCTATTTCTCTTGTTATTTTTTGCTTAAAACGAAAAAAAAAATTCTCCATCCGCTTTAATTCTGCCCCGTTTTTTTTTTGTTTCCCGTCACCTATTTCAATCACTTGTTCTTGTGTTAAACCCTGTTTCTGTGCTCAATATGTGGGAGTACATATTATCTAAATAAAAGAGAATTCAAGCTATTGATTATTGCTGTCAAAAGTGTGTTGTAAACTGAAAAACAGACTGCTGAAAATTATGAACTTGTTGAGAAAAAAACATCACGAAAACCCCAATCACATGCTTCAAGTTTCTGTCTAGTTCTGAGTCTAATCTATTTGTGTGAATATTTGTTTGATTAAGAAGGCTTGGGCTTGTTGAATCTTGTTGTCAAAATTGGGTTGCAAATGGTGAACCCAACGGCTGAAAAATTTGGGAACTTGCTGTGAAAGAATTCTCAGGAAAAAGAACCCGAACCTTGTCTAAATTCTGCCTAGTTCTATGCTTAATCTGTTCATATGAGTTTTGCTTGATTAAAATGCTTGGGTTTGTTGAATTTTGCTTCCAAGATTGTGTTACAAGTTGTGGAATTGGCTGCTAGAATTTTTGAAAACTTCTTGTGAAAGATTTCTCTCAAAAAGCGAAACCAAATCCTGTTTGGAATTGAAATTGATCAAGAACTTCAGTGCGATGAAGTCTGAGTTCGGTTTGATCTACTTAGCAAGATACAATCATATTCACCAAGTTTTACTTCATTACAAGCACATAAAGAACCATTTTGCATAATTCTTTTCGGCCATTGAAAACCTGTTTTCCCTTCTTTGCAAAATTCAGCCTTAATTGTTTTCTTGTCTAAGAATTTTGTTCTCGTTTTCTTGTCTTTCTTGACCTCTAAAATTTTGTTCTTGCTTAACTTGAATTTGATTGTCTATTCTTTGTGATTCTTAAAGCTTGTTTGGGTTAGAACTTTTGGAAAAGTGAATAGAGTGTGAGTGAACCTAATCAACAACCACATCACTATAAAAAGAGAGTTTAGCCTTATATTGGTGAGAGATTCATATATTGGGCAATTGGTTAGAGGTAAGTGAGGTAGGAAATTTTTTATTACTAACATTACTTGTGCAGAGATGGCTGCAAATCCAAAAGAACAAGAAAAAGACATAAAGGAATACCTTAAGGGTTTAGCTTCGGCTCTAAAATTAGTTCATAGAAGTATTGATCAAATGGAAATCACAATGGCTCAAGTTGCATCCAACTCGGAAGCAGCTAAGGCCGAGGAGTCTCAAGAAGTTACTCAAACAAATCCTAAAGAGAAAAAGAAGAAATCCAAAAAGGATGAAACAAATAGCTCATCCGAGGAGGAAGAATCCGAGACTTCAAGTTCGGATGATGATCATTATTCCGCAAAGAGTAAAAGGATATCCAAGAAGGATGATAATCTTTCTAGTATTAAGTTGCAAATTCCATAATTTGAAGGCAAGAATGATCCGGCAGCATACATGGAATGGGAGGGAAAAGTTGATAATTTTTTTGATATCCATGAATATTCTGAAAGAAAGAAAGGTAAGTTGGCTGAAGTTGAGTTTTCTAAACATGCATCTACTTGGTGGTGAAGGACTTGCCACCAGAGAGAGGAGAAGTTTAAGCAGCCGATTTCATCTTGGACTTCATTGAAAAAGATCATGAGAAAGAAGTATGTTCCCCCTTATCACAAAAGAGAGTTGTTGCAAAAACTTCAAAGCTTAACTCAAGGGAACAAGAGTATAGATGATTACTACAAGGAGATGGATCTAGCCATGCTACGTGCTAAGATAGAAGAAGATGAAGAATCTACAATGGCAAGGTTCATGAATGGGCTAATAAGAATATTGCCCATCTAGTTGAGTTGCATCACTATAACAACTTTGAGAAGCTACTACAAATGGCTGCAAAGGTTGAGAAGTAACTTAAAAAGGTACCACAAAATTTGAGAAGCTCAAACTCGAGCAATGAGTGGCGCAACAACAATAATAATCACCAAGGTGGTAGGTTTAATTCTTCAAGTTCTGGAAGTACTCCATAGAGGAGGTTCGGCTTCCAATCCAACAAATGGGAAGAAATTTGCACCACAAAATTCTTCAAAGGTAAGTAATCCTCAACCCTCTTCTAGTTCAAATAATACTAACACTAGTTCCTCTATCCAATGTTTTAGGTGATTAGGCCAATGACATATAGCTTCTCAATACCCAAACTCACGAACCATGACCATCTTAGATGATGGAACCTATCAAAGTAAGAGTGAAGAGGAGTTAAGTAATCAAGATGAAGACATAGCCGCAAGCTATAAGCATGAAGAGGATCAACCGATTGGAGATTGTTTGGTGACCATAAGAGCTTTAAGTGCTCAACCCGAGGAAGACACCGAGGATCAAAGGACAAATATTTTTCACTCTAAATGTTTTATTAAAGATCAAATTTGTATGTTAATTATTGATGGAGGATCTTGTACTAACCTAGCTTCTACTTATCTTGTAGATAAATTAAAGCTTAAATGTTCCTTGCATCCGAAACCATACAAATTACAATGGATGAACCAAAGTGGATCACTCCGTGTCACAAAGCAAACTTTGGTAAATTTTCGAATTGGAAATTATACTGTCCAAGTTCTTTGTGATATTATTCCTATGTAGGCTACTCACCTTCTCTTGTGACGACCTTGGGAGTATGATTGTAATGCAAATCATTATGGAAGGCCTAATAAGTATCACCTCAACAAGGATGGAAAAGCCCTCACACTGGCACCATTGCCACCTTCAGAAATTAGTAAATTTCAACAACAACAAAGTGTGAAGCAAATGGAGTGGATAAGAGAGCAAAAGAAGATTGAAGAAGGATTGAAATCTGCTCAACCCGTGCATAAACAATTTCCTTCAACTTCTAAAGGTAATGCTTCGGTTCTCATGAGTGAAACCAAAGGTATATAGCCATCAATCAAAAATTTTAAAGGTAGCTTCTATGCTTGCATGAGGGATGTTGATAGAGCTTTAAATGCAAGTAAAGATTTTGTGCTAATTATTTTTCAAGAATCATTATTTACTAATGAAGAGCTACCAAGCGACTTGCCTTCACAAGTCAAAGTTGTTTTGCAGGAATATGAAGATATTTTCCCAGAAGATCTCCCTAAAGAACTACCATCTTTAAGGGGAATTGAGCATCAAATTGACTTCGTTCTTGGCGTAGTAATTCCCAACTGGCCAGCCTACCGAGCCAACCCTAAAGAAAGCAAAGAGCTTCAGAGACAAGTCAAGGAATTGCTATATAAAGGCCATGTACGAGAGAGTCTTAGTCCATGCGTAGTCCCGTCATCCTTGTTCCAAAGAAGGAAGGTACGTGGAGAATGTGTACTGATTGTAGAGCTGTTAATAAGATTACAATTAAGTATAGACATCCAATACCTCGCCTTGATGACATGTTTGAGAAGTTGCATGGTTATAAAATTTATACTAAAATTGACCTTAAGAGTGGATATCATCAAATACGCATTAAAGATGGAGATGAATTGAAAACTGCTTTTAAGACTAAGTTTGGCTTGTATGAATAGTTAGTCATGTCTTTTGGATTAACTAATGCACCTGGCACATAATGCGGCTCATGAATCATGTCCTTAGGCAGTTTATAGAAAAATTTGTTGTTGTGTATTTTCATGACATTCTCATTTATAGCAAGAACTTAGAAGAGCATGTGAAGCATATTAGATTTGTTCTAAGCGTCTTGCTCGCTTGAAAATCGATTGTTTCCTAATATCAAGAAGTGTACCTTTTGTGTGGAAAGTGTTGTATTTCTTGGATTTGTTGTTAGTTCCAAAGGTATACAGGTTGATCAAGCAAAAGTCGAGACTATAACCTCTTGGCTGAGACCTACAACCGTGTATGAGGTAAGATCTTTCCATGGTCTTACTTCATTCTATAGAAGGTTTGTTAAAGATTTTTCTTCAAAGGCTACCCCTCTTAATGATCTTGTCAAGAAAAATGTTCCATTCGTGTGAGGTCAAGAGCAAGCATTTACTCAATTGAAGAAAGATCTTACGACTGCACCTGTTGTAGCTTTACCTAATTTTAACAAAACCTTTGAGCTTGAATGTGATGCTTCAGGTACAGGTATTGGTGCAGTCTTGAAACAAGAAGGCTGATCCTTAGCTTATTTTTCTGAAAAATTAAATGGGGCTGCTCTCAATTACCCAACTTACGACAAAGAGCTTTATGCATTCATTCGTGCTATCAAAGGAATTTTTCATTCACACTGATCATAAGTCTCTAAAGTACTTGCATGGCCAAGGTAAGTTGGATAAGAGACATGCTAAGTGGAGCTCATTTCTCGAAACATTTCCCTATGTTATCAAGTATAAAAAAAGATAAGGAGAATGTTGTCGCATATACGCTCTTAAGAATCACACTCCGGGAGTCTTATGGGTCATTTTGGTGTTTTTAAAATGTATAAGATTTTAATTGAGGATTTCTATTGGCCTAACATGAAAAGAAATATAGAAAAGATGTGTAGTTCATGCATTCAATGTCGTATGGCTAAATCTACTTCTAACCCTTAGGGTTTATATACCCTTTTACCTGTTCCTTCTGTTCCCTGGACTGATATTTCTATGGATTTCATTTTAAGATTGCCAAGGTCACAAAGAGGTAAGGATTCCATTTTTGTCGTCATAGACAGATTTTCTAAGATGGCTCATTTTATACCTTGCAAGAAATCGGATGATGCAAAACATGTAGCTGACTTATTCTTTGAAGAAGTCATTCGGCTCCATAGGGTTCCACGAACCACTTTTTCCGATTGTGATGTCAAAATTTTGAGCTACTTTTGGAAAACTCTTTGGGGAAAGTTGGGCACAAAATTATTATTCTCCACCAATGGACATCCACAAACTGATGGACAGACAGAGGTAACAAATCGTACTCTTGGTAATTTATTGTGTGCATTAATAAAAAAGAATCTTAAAGATTAGGAAGCATGCATTCCAAT
Organism: Gynochthodes officinalis; assembly: GCA_020080225.1. Lineage (NCBI taxonomy): Eukaryota > Viridiplantae > Streptophyta > Magnoliopsida > Gentianales > Rubiaceae > Gynochthodes > Gynochthodes officinalis. The sequence continues at coordinate 13,202,419 of CM034621.1, read as the reverse complement.
TGCTGAATTTGCTTATAATAGAAATGTCCATTCTACTACCGGTTATTCCCCGTTTGAGGTTCTTTATAGTTTTAATCCACTAACCCTTATTGACTTAGTGACATTGTCAAGCAATAAGCAAGTAAATCTTGATGGTGCAACAAAGGCTAAGTTTGTTCAAAACTTGCATGAGAAAGTATGCCTTCAAATCCTCAAGAAGGACGAACATTACGCTCAAGTTGGCAATAGAGGGAGAAAGCAAGTAATCTTTCAACCCAGGAATTGGGTGTGGATACACATCCACAAAGAAAGGTTTCCAGCTCAATGGATAACTAAGCTTCATCCTTGAGAAGATGGTCCTTTCCAAGTTATTGCTTGTGTGGGCGAGAATGCATGCAAACTCGACCTTCCAGGTGAATATGGAGTTAGTGCTACATTTAATGTCTCTGACCTTTCATTATTTGAGTTCGATGATGAGTTTATGGACTCGAGGGCGAGTCCTTTCAAAGAAGGAAGGACTGATGGAATCCTAAGGGCTGAGACAACTACACAAGCCAAGACAACTCCACAACTTGAAGCTGCCAATACTTCATCTACAAAGCGTCCACAATTTGATCTCTTGCAAGGCATTGGAGGGCTTATGACTAGATCAAGAACTAAGAAAATGAAAGCTATCTTAACAACTCTTAAACTGAATTTCAAGCTAAGGAAATAATGAAGGATAAGGCAATGAAGACCGACTCTCAATATATCACTATGATCACTATGATTAGTGTTGTAAATGAGTTAAGTGTTTCTAATGCTTCTTTATGATCAATAGGATAGCCAAGGTCATTAGAGAAGCTTCTAAATCCATAGCCATGATGATTAGAGAAGCTTCCAAACCCAATTCAAAAGTGGAGAGCTCCATTCAGCCAACACAAACAAATCCAATCCACACTTGGATTATAGTTTAGGAAGTAGTTCCTTTTCTTAGAATAATAACTCTTTTAGTAATTGTTTCTTTAGGTAGTTAGTTTCCTAAAAAGACAAGGAATTCTAATCCTTCTAGCGGATAGATTTCCTTTTAGCTGTGCATTGTAACTCTGTAAATAAAGGCCATTGGCCTTATGAAGGATACAACTTTATTCAATACAAACTTGAGAGCTTTTCGCTTTTCTTTAAGTTCTAATTTCAGAATTTGCTTTGAGTTTTTGAAAATAGTCTCTTAGGTTCAATTTAAGCTATTTGGTTGAGTCTCTTTCCCTCAACAATTTGAGAGTGCTTCTTGATTCCAAAGAAACAATCCAATTCGCAACTAAGTTTTGGATTGATCATCCGGGTGTCAAGTAGACAAAAGAAAGGTCCTTCTTCAAACTTGGAGTTGGTGTCTTGGTAAAGAAAGAACCAGTTCAACCTAGAGGATAATACTAGGACCTACACTAGTATTTGTTTCAAATTTTATACTTTGATAGAGAATTCGTATCAGCTAATCTCTTCTCATTAAGTCAAGAACAAAAAATACCATGATATTGGGACTATTCCAATGTCCATTTGTTAGGAGGATAATGTTATTTACCATGTGAAGAACCACATTCATTTGTGGACTGAAATGCTTTAACAGGGCTTTACAACTGCCTTACCTCATCTAAGCTAAATTCCTGTAATGGTCTGGGCCATTTATTAGATTTACAATCATCATCACCATCATCATCTTTATCCCAAATTAGTTGGGGTCGGCGGTCGATGAACCCAAAGATATAAATTCAAAAAATAAAGAAAATATAATAAAATAAAATAAATAGATAAAGAAATAAATAAAAATGTTAAAACTATAAAGGGTAGTTGGGACCACTAGAGTTTTGCTCTTCCACCACACTAATAGTTTTTCTCCACTTTGTTCTACTACAAACTAGCCACCAATCTATTTCCAACTCCATTAAATCTTGTTTTACTATGTTTCCCCACGTAACTTTCGGCCGACCTCTCCCTTTCTTCCTATCATACTCCTTATAACAAACTTCTGTTCTTACCGATGCATCTATAGGTCACCAAAGAATATGCCCAAACCATCTCAATCTATATTCTCTCATCTTTTCTGCCACCGGTTCTACTCCAACTCTTCGTCGAATATCCTCGTTTCTCATCTTATCCATTATTGTTTTACCACTCATCCATCATAACATCCTCATTTCTGCTATTCCTAACTTATGCTCATGTTGTCTCTTTGCTGGCCAACATTCAGCTCCATATAGCAGTGCCGGTCTTATAGCTGTTTTATAAAATTTTCCTTTTAACCTAATTAGGATTTTGCGGTCACACAAAAACCCCGTTGCACTTCGCCATTTCATCCAACCTACTCTAATTCTGTGGTTTACATCTTCATCAATCTCTCCCCCTTTTTGCAATATTGATCCCAAATATCTAAAAACATCTTTCTTAAGTACCTCCTGCCCGAGCATACTCACAGAATCTTCGTCCTCACGCCTTGCCGTGTTGAATTCACACTTCATATATTCAGTCTTATTTCGACTTAACGTCAATCCTTTTGAATCTAACGTGTTTCTCCATATTTTTAATTTAGCTTCTACCCCCACCCTGGTCTCATCAATAAGCACAATATCATCTGCGAATAACATACACCATGGCACCTCATCTTGGATATCCTTTGTCAACTCATCCATAACTAGGGCAAAAAGGTAAGGACTCAAAGCAGATCCTTGGTGTAAGCCTATTGTGATTGGAAAATAGCTTGATCTCCCATTACAAGCTTTTACGCAAGTAGTGACACCATCATACATATCCTTGACAACCTCTACATACTTTGAGGGGACTTTCTTCTTCTCAAGTACCCATCATAGAACCTTTCTTGGGACCCTATCATACGCCTTCTCAAGTGCAACAAATATTCTCCCATCCTTATTGGTGCCTGATTCATATCCACAACCAAACACATCATTGAGAATGTCAATGGAAAGTGTTATGTTTTTGTAATTCATCCTGGTGCTAGCGTGTGTGTCAAAATCAATATGTATGTTGGTATAAAACTCATAAACTACTTCTGGTTACATAGGATAACCAGCGTAAATGACATCATTTTAATTTTGATAGTGAAATCGGTCAAGCACCCATTGCAACCCATCAAAGTCCTCTGCTATAATGATCAGTTGAACAAGAATTTCCTTAGAATGTGTTACATAATTATTTTATTTGAACTCTACATCATCACTAACAAATTTTTACAACTACATTTTAGGGATCTTAGCACGAAATAGCATTTTGGGTCATACCTTTTTCGGAAGAAGCAGTTTTTTTTATTTCTTTCCCCTTTGCAGGGATCTTTATTTGATGTGCCTTCCCTAATGGGTGACCCTTTTGACTTTGCTGGCATGCTTCTTGTGCACATTCTCTTTCTATAAACTCGTTACTACTTTGCTCTACCGTGAACTCTTCTAGTGGAGAATTTTTTTATTGGTCACTTTTTAGGGTAATGAGATATTTGTGGTAGCTTGATTGATTGTGATTTTGCTCGAGATGGGAGTGGATTTCTTATTCTGGCAACAGTAAGGACCAGAAAATGTGGTGTCTGACGATGGCAGAGAACACAGTGGGGTTCTAAGTGTGGCAAATACGGGCTAGGGTAAATTTTGCCAATTAGATTGGCATATTCAGTATCATTTGGGCCACCCTATTCCTATCCTCACAATCATCACAACTTTGGCCATCCTATTCCACTTCATTTGTAGTAAACCACAAATTCAGCTATCCTATTTTATTTCACACAAGTACTTACATTTTTGGCCTTCCTATTGTAGTTTATATAATGGGCCCAAATTACTGTATAATTTTTTTTTATTTGGTAGCTTAGTATTAATACACACATTATGTCTAGGAAATCACATAAATGGTACAATAACATGTTTCATATGCATTTGGGGCAGAATATTTTGTTATTTGCACACGATTTGTTTGTATTTAATAATGGGTAGTGGTGTATTCATATAGCAAACTGTGTTAATGAAGAAAAAAGTTTATATTACATAACACCTACCAGAAAGTATAATTTTGTCAATGCTCATTTCACTAGTATTAGTACATGATATGTTTTAAATGGTACTTCAACACATTTAAAATGAATTTTGGTGCACAATGTTTTTGTCTGTGGTACTTAGTCAGGTGTAAGTGGTACGTGGTGTGTGAGAAAATTACTTGATATCTCAAAGATGGCTTGGTATACAAACATGTGTTACTAGTACACGGTAATTTGTAGGTGGTATATGTCAATGAGTAAATGGTATTTGACACCTAAAAAAATGAGTTTGTTACAAGGGCATGTGTTATTGGAGCATGGTAATTTATGATTGGAACACATGGTAGTAGGTACATGGTACTTGACACCTAATAAAATGCATTTGGTACATAAGCATATGTAATTGGTACACAGTAATTTGTGAGTGGTACACAGTAATGGGTAAATGGTACTTGACACCTAATAACAAGCGTTCGGTACACAAGTTTGTGCTACTAGTACAGAGTCATTTATGTGAGGTACACCACAATAGGTAAATAGTATCTAATATTTAAGAATAAGCATTTGGTACAGAAGTGTACATTTCTAGTACACTGTAATTTGTGAGTAGTACATGGTCATTGGTAAATGGTACTTGATATCTAAAAAAAAAAGCATTGGTTACACAAGTGTGTGTTACTGGTACATAGTCATTTGTGTGAGGTACATGGCGATGGGTAATTGGTACCTGATATCTAAGAATAAGCATTTGATACATAAGTGTGTGTTGCTAGTATACAAACATTAGTGAGTGGTACACGATGATGATTAATTAGTACTTGATACCTATAAAAATGCATATGGTACACAAGCGGGTGGTATTGGTACATAGATATTTGTGAGTGGTACACATTGATGGGTGAATGGTATTGGATACGTAAAAAATTGTTTGGCATACGAGCGTGTGTTTCTGGTACCTGGTAATTTGTGAGTGTTACATGGCCATTGGTAAATTTTACCTAATATCTATGAAAAGCATTCGATACACAAACATGTGCTATTGGTACATAGTCATTTGTGCATAGTCTACGACAATGTGTAAATGGTACTTGATATTTAAGAATAAGCATTTGGTATAGAAGCATGTGTTTCTGATACATGATAATTTACGAGTGGTATGCGGCCATTGGAAAATGGTACCTGATATCTAATAAAAAACATTCAATACACAAGTGTGTATTACTAGTATACAGTCATTTGTGTGAGGAATAAGGCAATGGGTAAATGCTACCTGATATCTAAGAATAAACATTTAGTACAAAAGCATGTGTATCAAATGCACGGTATTTTGTGAATGGTACCTAATATCTAAGAAAAAAAACATTTGGTACACAAATGTTTGCAATTGGTACAAGGTCATTTGTGCATGGTACATGGCAATGGGTAAATGGTATCTGATATCTAAGAAAAAGCATTTGGTACATAAACGTGTGTTATTGGTACATTAGACATTTGTGAGTAGTACATGGCGATGGGTAAATGGTAGCTAATATCTAAGAAAAAGTGTTTGGTACACACACGTGTGTTAGTGGTAGATAGACAACATCTATGAGTGGTATACAGCGATGGCTAAATGGTACCTAATACATTTGTTAGTGGTAGACAGACAACATCTATGAGTGGTATACAGCGATGGCTAAATGGTACCTAATACCTTTGAAAATCCATTTCATACACAGGCATTTGTTACTAGTTCCAAGTCATTTGTGAGTAGTAGCACTCACAAATAATTGTGTACCAGTAACACACGTGTGTGTAGCAAACACATTTTATATGTATACAATACTATTATCTGTCACTTTATACTAGTCATGAATGACTGTGTACCAATAATACAAGCATGTATACTAAATGTGTTTTTAATGTATTCAGTAGTATTTACCCATTACCTTGTACCACTCATGAATGACTGTGTACTACTAACACACGCTTGGATGCCAAACGTATTTTTAGGTATCTAGTACCATTCACTCATCAACGTCCACCATTCACGAATGTCTATGTACTAATAGCACCCGCTTGTGTACCATACACATTTTTATGGTATCAAATACCATTTACCTATCTCCATGTACTACACACACATTATCATATACCAATAACATATGTTTATCTACATAATGAATTTTTTAAAATACCAAGTACTTTTTACTCACGACCGTGTACCACTTACAAATTACTGTATAATAAGAACACATGCATGTGTACCTTACGGTAATTTGATATATCAAGTACCATTTACCCACAACTTATACCACACACAATGTCTGTGCTCTAGCAACACAAGGCTGTGTACCCAATGCATTTTTAAGATGCAAAGTACTAGCTGTCACACACTGTGTATCATTCATGAGTGACTGTGTACCAATAACACACTTGTGTACAAAAAGCATTTGTGTAGGTATCAAGTATCATTTATCTATAGCCTTGTACCACTCATAAATTACCATATACCAATTACACACACTTGTATACTGGACAAATTTTATAGGTATATAGTACTATTTACCCATCATAATGTACCACTCACGAATAACTGTGCACCAGTAACACAAGCATCTCTACTGAATGTGGTTTTGATGTACCTAGTACCATCTATCCATGATTTTGTACCACTCACAAATGACTGTGTACCAAAACCATATTTGCAGGTATCAAGTACCATTAACAATCGCCATTTACCACTCACAAATTATTGTGTACCAGATACATACTCTTGTGTACCATATGATAATTCAATATATCAAGTACTATTTACTCCTCGCTATGTTCCACGTACAAATTAATGTGTACTAACAATACAAGGTTATGTACCTAATGCATTTTAGAGGTGTAAAGTATTAAATATCACACACTACATACCACTCATGAGTGACTGTATACCAGTAATACACACTTGTGTACCAAAACTATTTTTGTAAATGTCACATACCCTTTACCCATCGTGATATACCACTCACAAATTACTATGTACTAGTAATATATGCTTATGTACGAAGGGTGTTTTATTAGGTACCAAGTAACATTTTGATTCGCACCTCACAGCTATAGGGAGCTGGCAATCACAACTAGCGAAACAAGACCCAAGACTTGACTTGTAAAATTGATAGAATAGGCAGAATTGAGACCGGTTGATGAAACATTGTCACAATTTAGGGTTCTACTAGATTGATAAAACTCAAAGGCGCCACAAACTGGTCAAGTTTGATAAGCATGTTGTTCTTTGAAAGACCAAAGAGATTGATTTACTCAAACTCTCAAGGACGTAATGTCAAAATGTTTCTCAATGTGTATATTACTCTTGACCAATGGCCTCTTTAAATAGAGTACAAAGATGTCTTGAAAAGGTAACAACTAAAATCCTAATCCTACTCTAATTCTTAAGGAGGTAGGCAAGTTCTTTAATTAATTAAAGGAAAGCCTTAAAATAAAAAGAAAATAAAAAACCCTAATGCTAATTGGACTTGGAAGTTTCTAGGACTTTCTTCAAGTTTACAAAATTTGGCTACTAAAATAAAGACTAAATTTCTGCCAAAATAAGACAATCAAGAATAACTTCTTAAAGTTTATTTTTGGCCCTATTAATAAAATAAAATAACTAATAAAATTAATGCTAATAACTCAACAACTTGGCCTACCATTTACATTAGAATTTGGCCAAGGCAAAACTAGTGTTCCTCAATTTGAACGTGCAAGAAATTAATGACTTGCAAGTCTTGACTGCATCTTTGACGGGATTGAATTTCAAAGATTAAACCACTTAATGGTTTCTTGAAATCATTTGGACCTAACTTTCGTCATCGGCCCCCACAATATGTCACAGCGGATTGAAAGCTTGGCGAGTAGCTTGAATAGCTCCTGGAATCCCATCATTCTCCCTCTCATTGAAAGGTTCGTCCTTGAATCTTCCACAATACCCTTGGGATGAACTCAACATACTTTGACCATCTTAGGGAGTAGAAGGAATAGTTTGGCCAAGGACAACGATGTCTTATCTGTTTAGCTTTTCTTGAGACACTCTTGTAATAGCATTTCACTACCAATCTTTGAAGGCTCCAAGTTTGTATCAGAGTGTGGTAAAATTTTCTTTTCCAAACACAAAGTTAAGGTGTGGAAGATTGTCATCTTTGGCATGTGATGAAAATATGAGAGTCAAGAATGAAACAATCAACCATCTAGTCGAAACAACTCAACCAAATTCGAAAGAGATAAATCTAACAGCACAAGTTGGATGTTTAGTTGAGAATTCGTCGACAATACATCCACAACTTGCTCCATTGAAAGGATTTGATGGTCCTATGACTAGGTCATGAATAAGAGAATGCAAGCTATCTTAACATCTCTTATAATTGAATTAATTGAAGCTCAAGTCAAGGCAGCAAGGAAAACATGGAAGACTTCCGAACTTAGTTCATCATATGTCATTCTAGTCATCAATGAAAACTCGAGAATGAAGGATCGAGTGTGGCTGATTTTCACTTGTGTAATCAAGATCCTTAGGCCACTTCTTATCACAATCCAAGTTCAAATTTGGAAGGTTCCAATTTGGCAGGAAGCAAATCAACTCAGCCGCCACTTTATCTAATTTGAATACACTTGGATTAGTTTTAGGCAACATTAGTTTATTTTCTTTTCTTAGAATAGGAGTCTTTCAGTAATTATTTCCTTTAAGTATTTTAGTTTCCAAAAAGACAATGAGTTCTAATCCTTCTAGAGAATGGATTTCTCCTTGGCCAAACCTCGTTAACATCTATAAATAAGGCCATTAGCCTCACAAAGAAGATACAATTTTTATCAATACAAACTTGAAAGCTTTTTGCTTTTCTTTGAGTTCTAATTTCAAAACTTGCTTCGAGTATTTGAAGATAGCCTCTTAGGTTCATGTTTAAGCTATATTGTTGAGTCTCTTTCCCTCAACAATTTGAGCGTGCTTCTTGGTTCCAAGGAAACAGTCCAATTCACATCCAGGTATTGGATTGATCCTTCGGGTGTCAAGTGGACAAAAGCAAGGTCCTTCTTGAATCTTGGAGTTGGTGTCTCTTTAAAGAAAGAACTAGTTCAACCTAGAGGACGATACTAGGACCTACACTTTGGTATTTGCTTCGAATTTTATACTTTGGTAAAGAATTCGTATCAATCTGGTATCAGAGCTACCTTTGGGTTGCTCATTTGAGGTATTCATATCTTTTTGTATTATTTGTTTTCTTTCCAACTTACTGCTCTTGTATGCTATAAGTATTGTTCTTTGCCTGTATTTTCTTCATTCATTCTACTATATCTGTGTTCAAAAACAAAAAATAAAATTTCTATCCCGAATTGTTAAACTTCAATCGCAAATTCTGCTCCAGTTTCTGCCGATTTCTGTCCAATTTTCGTCGCCTCTTTCTTGTGTAAAAACCTTGGTTCTGTGCTCTATCTTGCTTTGTGAATATTGATTGATAAAAGATACCTTGGTTTAGAAAGTTTTGCTATCAAGATTTTTTTGTTAAATTGCACAACTGCAATTGGAAAAATTTCTAAATTGTCACGGCAGGATTATCCCAGAAAACCCGACTTTTGTCTATGATTATATGCTCTAGTTTCTGCCCAATTTTGAGTTTATTCTCTTCGTGTGAATATTTTTTGATCAAGAAGACCTCGCCTTGTTGAATCTTGTTGCCTAAAGTGAGATATAAGTTGAGAACCCGAACCTCGAAATCTTTGAAAGAAATTTTCACAAAAAACTCGTTTCTGCCTCCTATTTTTATACATCAAGTTTTGTCCCGTTTTGTGTCATACCTATTTTTGTAAGTACTGATTGATTAAGGAGACTTTGACTTCAAGAATTTTCTATCAAATTATGCTGCAAAATCATGAAGCCAACTACTAAAAATTTTGAAAGAAAAACCGTCCAAAATCTGAGAAAAAAAAAACCTGTATTCTGCCTAGTTTTGCGCTTTGATTTTGGTTGTGAGTATATTTCTTCATTAAAGGGTTTCAGTTTGTTGAATTTTTCTACCAAGATTGTGCTCTATGTTGTAGTATTGGCTGCTAGAAATTTGGAAACTTGTTGTGAAAGAATTCTTGAAGGAAACCAAATCCTTTTTGAAATTGGAATTGATCAAGAACTTGAGTTGCTGTGAAGTCTGATTTCAGTTTGATCCATTGAGCAAGATACAATCATATTCACCAAGTTTTACTTCATTGCAAGCACATAAAGAACCATTTTGCATAATTCTTTTTGGCCATTGAAAACCTGTTTTTCCCTTCTTTGCAAAGTTTAGCCAAAAAATTGTTTTCTTGTTCTAGTAATTTTCTTTTCATTTTCTTGTCTTTCTTGACCTCTTAAATTTTTGTTTCTTTCTTTAATTTGCATCTAATTGTCTAACTTCTTGTGACTCTTGAAGCTTATCTGAGTTACAACTTTTAGAATGGCAATTGAGTGTGAGTGAACCTACTCAACAACCCTATCACTATAAACAAGAGAGATAAGCCTTGTGTTGATGAAAATATCATACATTGAGCAATTGGTTAGAGGGAAATGAGGTAGGAAATTTTTATTACTAACGTTGCTTGTGTAGAGATGGCTGAAAACCCGAAAGAACAAGAGAAAGATATGAAATAATATCTTAAGGACTTAGCTTCGGCTCTAGAATTAGTCCATATGAGATTTGATCAAATGGAAGGCACAATGGCTCAAGTTGCATCCGCAGAGAAAGCGTCCAATCTAGCAAATAGGAAGAAGTGTAAACCACAAACTTCTTCAAAGGTAAGTAACCCTAAACCTTCATCCAATTCAAATAGTTCTAACACTAGTTATTCTATCCAATGTTTTAGGTGTTTAGGTTGAGGACATATAATTTCTCAATGTCCAAACTCTCAAACCATGACTACCTTAGGTGATGGAATCTATAAAAGTGAGAGTAAAGAGGAGTCAAATGGTCTAGATGAAGACATGGCCGCAAGAGATATTAAAGAACATTGAGGGCATGAAGAGGATCAACTGACTGAAGAATGTTTGGTTACAATAATAGATTTGAATGCTCTCCCAAAGAAGACACCGATGATCAAAGGACAAATATTTTTTCATTCTAAGTGTCTTATTAAAGATCAAATTTGTATGTTAATTATTGATGGAGGATCTTGTACTAACCATGCTTCTACTTATCTTGTAGATAAATTGAAACTCAGGTGTTCCTTGCATCTAAAACCATACAACTTACAATGGATGAATCAAAGTGAATCACTCTGTGACACAAAGCAAACCTCGGTAAGTTTTCGAATTGGAAATTTTATTGACCAAGTTCTTTGTGATGTTGTTCCTATGCAGGATACTCACCTACTATTAGGATGACCTTGGGAGAATGATTGTAATGCAAGTCATGCCGGGAGGACTAATAAGTATCACTTCAACAAGGATGGAAAAGCCATCACACTAGCCTCATTGCCACCTTCGGAAATTAGTAAATTTCAACAACAACAAAGGGTGAAGCACATGGAGTGGAAAAAGGAACAAAAGAAGGTTGAAGAAGGTCCAAATTTGCTCAAAACGTGAGTAAACAAAATCCTTCAACTTCTAAAGGTAAGGCTTCAATTCCCATGAATGAAACCAAAAGTATACAGCCATCGCTTGACAATTTTAAAGGTAGTTTCTATGCTTGCATGAGGGATGTTGATAGAACTTTAAATGCAAGTAAAGAATGTGTGCTAAATATGTTTCAAGTGGCGTTTTTTACTACTAAATATTCCCAAATAATTTGTGTTAACATCCAAATAAATTGTGTTAATTATTGTTGTTATTCCCTATTAGAGAATATTTATGGTTTTAATCCACTAACCCCTCTTGACTTAGTGTCATTGCCAAGCAATGAGCAAATAAATCTTGATGGTACAGTAAAGGATAAGTTTGTTCAAGACTTGCATGTGAAGTTACGCATTCAAATCCTCAAGAAGAATGAACATTATGCTCAAGTTGCCAATAGAGCAAGAAAACACTTAAGTGCTCAACGAAGAACTAAGCTTCATCCTCAAAGAGATGGTCATTTCCAAATTATTACACACATGGGCAAAAATGCACACCAACTTGTCCTTCCAAGTGATTATGGTGGTAGTGCTACATTTAATGTCTCTGATCTTTCTTTGTTTAAGTTGGATGACGAGTTTATAGACTTGAGGATGAGTTTATGGACTCGAGGGCAAGTCCTCTCAAAGAAAGGGGGTCTGATGAAAATATGAGAGTCGAGGCTAAAACAATCAACCATCTAGCCCAGACAACTTAACCAAATCCAAGAGAGACAAATCTAAGGGCTCAAGTTGGATGTTTAGTTGAGAATTCATCCACAATATGTCCACAACTTGCTCCATTGAAAGGAATTGATAGTCCTATGACTAGGTCACGAATAAAGAGAACGCAAGCTCCCTTAACATCCCTTATAATTGAGTTAATTGAAACTCAAGTCAAGGCAGCAAGGATTACATGGAAGACTTCCGAACTTAGTTCACCATATGTCATTCTAGTCATCAATGAAGACTCGAGAATGAAGAATCGAGTGTGGTTGATTTTCACTTGTGTAATCAAGATCCTTAGGCCACTTCTCATCACAATCTAAGTTCGAATTTGGAAGGTTCCAATTCAGGAGGAAGCAAATCAACTCAGTCGCCACTTTATCTAATCTGAATTACACTTGGATTAGTTTTAGGCAACATTAGTTTATTTCTTAGAATACGAGTCTTTTAGTAATTATTTCCTTTAAGTATTTTAGTTTCCAAAAAGGCAAGGAGTTCTAATCCTTCTATAGAATGGAGTTCTTCTTGGCCAAATCTTGTTAACATCTATAAATAAGGCCATTGGCCACACAAAGAAGATACAATTTTTATCAGCACAAACTTGAGAGCTTTTTGCTTTTCTTTAAGTTCTAATTTCAGAACTTGCTTTAAGTATTTGGGGATAGCCTCTTAGGTTCATGTTTAAGCTATCTTGTTGAGTCTCTTTCCAACATTAGTTTATTTCTTAGAATATGAGTCTTTTAGTAATTATTTCCTTTAAGTATTTTAGTTTCCAAAGAGGCAAGGAGTTCTAATCCTTCTAGAGAATGGAGTTCTTCTTGGCCAAACCTTGTTAACATCTATAAATAAGGCCATTGGCCACACAAAGAAGATACAATTTTTATCAATACAAACTTGAGAGCTTTTTGCTTTTCTTTAAGTTCTAATTTCAGAACTTGCTTTGAGTACTTAAGGATAGCCTCTTAGGTTCATATTTAAGCTATCTTGTTGAGTCTCTTTCCCTCAACAATTTGAACGTGTTTCTTGGTTCCAAGGAAACAGTCCAATTCACAACCGGGTTTTGAATTGATCATTCGGATGTCATGTGGACAAAAGCAAGCTCCTTCTTCAATCTTGGAGTTGGTGTCTTGCTAAAGAAAGAACTAGTTCAACCTAGAGGATGATACTAGGACCTACACTTTGGTATTTGTTTCGAATTTTATACTTTGGTAAAGAATTTGTATCAGCGTACATAGTTATGGCTCAAACATTCAAAACATTATTAATCAAATCGGGCTCTCAGTTTTGATGACCCCCGTTCAATGGATTAGCCCTAATTGAGGCATCGGGCTCTTCTTCCTCCTCAACCTTTTTCTTTTCATTGCTAATCTGGAGTTGATCTTCATAAACTTGTACATGGCAGATGCTCTCCAATTGCTCATCATTACTCATGGCTTGAACACTAAGTGAGCTCATGGTCATTGATGTTTCTTCTCCATTTGAAAACTCTTCATCACTAAGCATTGAATGCATAGACTATAAAGTAGTAAGTGCTTCTCCCCTATCTTCGAAGGCTAGAATTTCCATATTTATACCTCTCAAATTTCTATCAATTTTATCAACTTGTTTTCGAACTCTATGGGAAGTAGACGCTCCGTCAAACTCTTCACTTTTATCAAAACTTGAGGAACTTGTCCTTCTAGAATTTGACTTTCTTGATAAGGACTCAGTGATGGATCTCATAAATTGCTTCATCTTATTATCATTATCTTGGAGTTGCAATTCCAAAGCCTCAAGTTGATCACCCATATTAGAATAACTTTAACGGCCTTTTGGTCAATTGATGCTACGCTTTCTTTTGACATGATTTCAGCAAAAGATTAGTACAAACAAAAGCAAAAAAAAAATAATATGAAAAGATTTGTAGTAAGGGTGTATATCAGTAAGCTCTCAGTTATTTTCGATGTCTCACCCCTCACTTAACAATCTCTCTAAGTTCTTGCTTACAACAACACAATTTATCAAACCTTGAGGAACTTTTGGCCAAGGATAACTTGATAAGAATTTATAAATTTGGGAAATAAAGACTTAAGGAAGACTAATAAATTAGGAAACTACAAAAATTTGAAATCAACTTGGAATTGGAAGCAAATATGAAAACTAAAAGGAATAGGAAACTAGATAAATCCAACTACAAAGTGGACTTGAATAAGGAAACCGATAAAAAGGAAACTAAAATTATAAATTTAGGAAATAAATACTTAAGGCAGACTAATAAATTAGGAAACTACAAAAATTTGGAATCAACTTGGAATTGGAAGCAAATATGGAAACTAAAAAGAATAGGAAACTAGATAAATCCAACTACAAAGTAGACTTGAATAAGGAAAGCTATAAAAAGAAAACCAAATAAATTTGAATATGGAACCTAAAAGGAAAGAAAATATGGACTCAAAAAGGAAAACAAATTTGGAATCTAAAGGAAACAAATAGGAAAGACTACTAAAGGAATGTAACTTTAACTAGGAAAACTAATACAAATAGGAATCAATTCTTGCAAGTAAAATCAAATTAGGAAGTAATTCTTGCAGCCCTTTTTGTGTAAAAATTTCAGCCAAGAGAGGGTACTAAAAGGTGTAGAATTTTGTCCAAATACAATTACCAAAAGGATCAAGATTTCGGCTCAAAAACTACCAAAGAAAGCAGAATTTTCAGCCAGCAAAGTGCAACATTTCAGTCCAACAACAATTTCCCAAATGCAGAACTTTATCACAATTCTTGAAGCACTAAAACACCTCTTCAACAAGGATCCAAGAGACAAGAACCCAATAATGCAGCACGGTTTTGCATGGAACAATTCACAACAAAATTCAAGAACAAAATTATCAGGATGCTTTAAGGATTTTATTTTTTTTAAGGCAAAATTTCTGGCCACAATTTCTTGAAACAAATTCAGTCAAACAATTCAAGAAACAAAGGTTTCAAGAATTCAAGAGCAAGATTTCAAGAAACAAGGAACAAGAATTTCAAGAATTTCAAGAATAAAAAATTGTTCTTCTCCTCTTCCTTTTTCTTTCTTTCTTTTCTTTTCTGTTTTGATCTTCCTTTTTCGTTTTCTTTTTTTTGTCATGATTCTTTCTTCTTCTCCTTCTTTTTTTTCACCAAACAAAAAAAAACAAAAATCACAGCACCAAAATATCAACACGAAGAGAAAAAAAAATAGTAGGCAACAATTTGGTTATGAAATTTCAAGAATTAACACCGCCTTTTTTTTTGTTTTTTTAGTCTCCATTCTTTCTTCTTATTTTTTTTCACCAATAAATAAAAATTAAAAGTATAAATATCAACAAAAAGTAGAAGAATTCATGAAAAATAATCAACACAAAGGTTATGGCTGGATAAGCAAGGAGTTCGGATTTTTTTAAAGAAAATAGTAGGCAACGGTTTTTTTTTCAAGGAATAAATAGAAAACCCAAATTATCTACACAAAAAGTGGGTAGAAAGTAAAGGTTTAACCGAGTCTCGAAAACAAAGGCTAAACAACTAATTTGACTACCACAAGAAAATTGATTATTGGCTACTAGGAATCTATAAATAGAATTTTGACTAAAAAAATATAAACAGAAAATCTACAAAATTTCAAAGTTACCTAGAGCTCTGATACCAAACTGATGCGCACCTCATGACGATAGGGAGTTGGCAATACGCAACAAGTAAAACAGGACCCAAGACTTAACTTGCGAAATTAATAGAACTAGCAGAATTAAGACCGATGGATGAAACGTTGCCACAACCTAGGGTTCTGCTACATTTATAAGACTCAAAGGTGTCACAAACTAGTCAAATTTGATAAGCCCGTTTTTCTTTGAAAGAACAAAGAGATTGATTTACTCAAACTCTCGAGGACATAATGTCAAATTCTTCCCAACATGTATATTACTCATGACCGATGGCCTCTTTAAATAGAGTAAAGATGTCTTGAAAAGGTAACAACTAAAATCTTAATCATACTCTAATTCTTAAGGAAGTAGCTAAGTCCTTTAATTAATTAGGACTACCTTAAAATAAAAAGGAAACAAAAACCCTATTGCCAATTGGACTTGGAGGTTTGGCACTTTAAGGTTTCCTTCAAGTTTACAAAATTTGGCTACTAAAATAAAGACTAAATTTCAGCCAAAATAAGACAATCAAGGGCAACCTTTTAAACCTTATTTTTGGCCCTATTAATAAAATAAAATAACTAATAAAATTAATGCTAATAACTAAACATCTTGGCCTACCATTTACACTAGAATTCGGCAAAGGCAAGACTAGTGTTTCTCAATTTGGACTTGCAATAAATTAATGACTTGCAATTCTTGACTGCATCCTTGACGGGCTTCAATGTTAAAGATTAAACCACTTCATGGTTTCTTGAAGTCGTTCGGACCTAGCTTTCATCATCAGCGTCCACAATATGTCATAGTGGATTAAAAGCTTGACGAGTAACTTGAACAACTCCTAGAATCCCATCACATTTATCCACTGTTGTGTACCACTCATAAGTTATCATGTACCACTTATACAAGCTTGTATACTATACTGTAATTTGATATATCAAGTACCATTTATCCCTCATCCTGTACAACACACAAATTTGCGTGTATTGGAAACACAAGGTTGCATACCTAATGCATTTTAAAGGTGTAAAGTACTAACTATCACACACTGTGTACCAATCACGAGTGACTGTGTACTAGTAACATGCACTTATGTACCAAAAGCATTTTTGTACGTATCAAATACCATTTACCCATAGTGTACCATTCACAAATTAACGTGCACCAGTAATATTCACTTGTGTACCAAGGGTGTTTTATAAGTACCAAACACTATTTACCCATGGTCGTGTGCTACTCACAAATTATTGCGTACTAGTAACAACACTTGTGTACCAAGGGTGTTTTATTACGTACTAAGTACCATTTACCCATGGCTATGTATCTGATGGGATTCCAAGAGCTGTTCAAGTTACTCACCAAACTTTCAATCCGTTGTGACTATTATGGGGGCCGATGACGAAAGTTAGATCCAACGACTTTAGGAAACCTTAATTGGTTTGACTCATAACATTTAAATTCGTCAAGCATGGAGCCAAAACGTGAACAATACCATGAATAGTGAACAATGCAATGTCAGTGCCACGAACAGTAAATAGCCAAGTTGTTTATTTAATTTTGTAACTTTAATTTTAGGTATTATGTCCAAATTATTTAGTAATTTTAATTGCTAAATTTTGTTAAATTAAAGGAAATCTTACAGGGCCAAACCTCCAAGTCCAATTGCCACTAGGGTTTTTGTTTCCTTTTTATTTTAAGGCTGCCCTTTATTAATTAACAGACTTGGCTACCTATTTAAGAATTATAGTAGGATTAAGATTTTAGTTGTTACCTTTTCAAGACATTTTTGTACTCTATTTAAAGAGACCATCGGTCATGAGTAATATAGAGAAGACATGAATTTTGAGAATTTTGACATTACGTCCTTGAGAATTTGAGTGAATCAATCTCCTCGTTCTTGTAAAGAACAACAGGCTTATCAAATTTGACCAGTTTGTGGTACTTTTGAGTTTTATCAATCTAGTATAACCCTAAGTTGTGGTGACACTTCATCCATTGGTCCAAAATTCCGCCAGTTTTAGTGATTTCACAAGTTAAGTATTGGGTCCTGTTCACTTGTTGTGTATTGATGGCTCTTTATAGCCGTGTGGTACGTATTATCTCCTTCATCCTTTTAACTTTAGCCCATGTCATAGGCCCATGTATATTTGTAAGCAAGTCCAATTGGGCTTGAGACTTGGATATCACACCTTTCACTTCATGCTCCACACCTCCAAGCTTCAAATCCAGGTCTTTCTCTTCTTGACTCAAATCTCCTTGAGCTTGTGCTATTGAGCCTCCATCAATTGAAGTAAAGAAAATTGAGTACAATTAACAATAGGAAAATAAGGGAAACTTAAATTTTCAATTAAATCTAAAATTCAAAACTAAGAATGATCGATCCCTGAGAAAGTTTTCTCACGTTCACCTTAACTGTGTTATTTAGCTAAGTAGTCATGCATTTAAGAGGCAATTGCCCTTTTCACTTTAATTTCTATTTCTAGTCACTACAATAGAATGATATGGCTCCTATTCCTACTCTATAACAATATTTAATAAAGCACTTTGAGAATATAGAGTTTACCAATTCCCCGTATATATTCCTGTGCTAGGAGTACCGTGATTCCAATAACAAAGGAACAAACTTAGTGAAGATCAAATGATCAAACATGATCACCAATACATACAACTCAAGAGTACTATACAGATTAAATGATTCTTATTTGAAAACTTGCTATTGGGCATTAATATGCAGTGCCCATAACATAAATCAACATAATAAGGAAAGAAATCATAATACATTACCAATTCTTATATATTATCAGAATTTAGCCACGCATAGCAATGAAAAGACATACCAAATTGAACGAATGAAACATAAGTTTGAAGTTTAATGCAAAGAAGACTCCTCTTTACAACAAAAAGACTAGCACCACACTTAATCTTCAACTCAAAATGCAATTTCTTTCAAACATTGAGTCTTTTCTCTTCAACTCAAAAGAACCCTAGTCTAAAGATGAATTTCTCTACAAAACCCTAGAGCTGTTATAGAGGTTAGGGTTCCAAGTTTTACTTAAGTCTAGCCCTTTTCTATAAACCTAAAAATAAGTTTTTATAGGACTTAACCTATTAGGCTCATTATAAAGGGTTAAATATCAAGAAAAAGGTTCAAGAGAGGTCAAATGACAAAAGCAAACTCAAAAGGGCTGCAATAGTCAGGCACGGTCTTTTGACTCGAAGAGACCTATCCCAACTCTCTCTTTGCTCTCTCTATTCTCGGTTTTGTACATTAGTGCTAATTTTAACTAATATTTAAAGGTTTTTATTGAAATATTTAGATTTGACTCTACATAAAAATTGTAGCTTTTTCTCACAATTTTCCAATGGTTTAAGAATTATTGAATTTGGACTTTTGTAACTCTAGATATATCCATTTTTTTAAAATGTGTTAGTTGTCAACTAGTTCAATCATATTGTCACCCCGACCTTAATTTTGACTTAGATACTAGCTAATTAGGAGAAACTCAAAACATCAATATTAAAGTACATTCAAAGATCTTTCCAAATAACCCAAAATATCCTAATTTGGTCCTATAGAAATGACATACACCCTATTGAAATCTAGCCTATTAATGCCCATTCGTCCGTTCAAGCACTATCTCCCTTCAAGTTGCAGCATTAATGGATTTTTCTCAAATTTGGCATTTTTTTTCTACTTCCTTATGCCTCTATAATGCTTTTACCTACAAAACACATGAAAATACAAGATTAGTGCCTTATATAGATAAACAATGTAAAACTCCTTATTTTAGGGTTTGTTTAAGGAGTGCTTTTGCACTCTCATCACTATCTCAATGTGAATACTTACAATCCCAAATAGAGGAATCAAACAAATTTTTTTTAGGGAGATAAAAGCAAGAAGGAGGCTTCGTCAATTAATCAAGGGTAGCATATCCTCCTAGGTTCTCTAACTCTGCACATCATATGTCCAAACAAGATGAGGAGTTTAAAGCTTTCAAGGATGAGATGAGTTATCGTTTTTTTTTCAACAAATTCATTTCCATTAAGGCCATCATGCATAACTTGCAAGTACAAGTGGGGAAGCTAGCTAATGCTTTAGAAAAGTAGCTTATGGAAGTACTACCAAGTAATACAGAGGTCAAACCTAGGGGTATAGTTACTAAGCACATCAAGGCAATGACACTAAAAAATGCAAAGACATATGTAGATCTCTCGAACACATTGAGAAGGAGGAATTGGAATCCAAAGTTGATCCTTATAAGGAGAATAATGATGAAGAGAAGGTTGAAGAGAATCTTGAAGAATTGAATAAGAATTGAATAAGGAGCAAGGCAATGATGAAGTAAAGGAAAAAGAAGTTGTGAAATAACTCTTACCTGGTTACCCACCCAACCACTAAACCCTCCAAGAATAAAAAAAAGGAGAAGATGGAGTTAGGGATTTCAAAGTGCATTAATGCAGTGAAGAAACTTGATGCTGGCCATCCCTTTTGGAGGTTTTATAAAAAAATGCTTAAGTATGGCAAGATCTTGAGGGAATTACTCTCAAGGGAGCAAAAGCTTATTGATTGTTTTGATAGAGGAGTGTAGTGCCATGGTACGAAGAAAGTTACCTCCAAATTAAAAGATCTAGGTAGCTTCATCATTGTTTACATAATTCGCAATCGCTTTTTCTCTTCTAGCCTTTCGTGACTTGGGGGTGAATATCAATCTTATTCCTTTATCCATCTTTAATGGTCTGTAGTTGAAAGATGAATTAAAGGCCAAAAACATTACCTCGTAATTTGCATATCACTTTTTCACTTATCAAAAATGTATTGTTGAAGATATTTTTGTGAAAATGGACAAGCTCATATCCAAGTAGATTTCATGGTGCTTGACATGGAAGAGGACAAAGAAGCTCCCATTACTTTTGGATGGCCATTCCTCCCTACAGGGGATGCTTTGATTGAAGTCAAGAAGGGTGAACACACCTTGAGGGTCAATAATGAATGAGTGTTACTCAATATGTTCAAAGTTATAGATTATCCTCATGAAGAGGGTAGTTGTTTTATAGTTGATGTGATAGAGAATTGTGCAAAATGCACCCTCAAGCAACCTTGCATCAAGGATTTCTTTGGGGTGGTTCTTGAGGTTGATGATGTTGAGGTTACAAGTGATAAGATCAAATATATGGTCATTTTCTTGGAGCATGCCCTAGAATGGACTCCTCAACCTAAGCCGTTACCTTTGGAGAAGCATTTAGGGCTCAAGTCTTCATTGGAGGAACCATCGATATTGGAACTAAAGCCTCTTCCCACTTACTTAAAGTATGCCTATCTTGGTAATCAACACACTTGGCTAGTTATCATTTTTTCCATCTCTTACAATAGCACAAGTGGATAAGCTTCTAATGGTGCTCTAGGAGCATAAAGGTGCCATCGATTGGAAGATTGCTAACAATAAAGGGATAAGTCCTTCTATTTGTATCCATAAGATTCTACTTGAGGAAAACACAAAGCTATCCATTGAGTATCAAAGAATATTGAACCCTAACTAAAAGGAAGTAGTAAAAAAAAAAAGTAATTAAACTCTTAAACTTTGGTATCATATTTCTAATTTCTTATAGTGCATGAGTTAGTTTGGTACAATATGCCTCCAATAAAAGTAGAATGATGGTGGTGATTAATGACCAAAATGAGTTGATTCCCACTAGGGAAGTTGTGCATGGATTATCAGAAGCTCAACAATGATACAAAGAAAGATCATTTTCTCTTGCGCTTCTTGGACCAACTTCTTGATAGGTTTGCAGGACATTTATTCTTCTACTTCTTGGAGGGTATGGCCAAATGTGATTTAGATTTGTATCGTTTAATTATAGTACACTTGTTTTAGGTTGTAGTTGCCAAATTTTTGTGGCATCAAACCACTTATTCCACTCCAAGTGTAAGACCAAAAGAGGCAGCTACAACACCTATTTAAACCCCTCTCACGGCTGAAAATTTAAAAGATTATATTAATAAAAATTTTGCAAATTCTATTCACAACTTAAGTTCTTAGTTTGAACTTAAATTTGAGCTTATCAAACTTCACCTTATGGCGCTCTTAGACTTAACTTAAATTTGAGCTTATCAAACTTCACCTTATGGCGCTCTTAGACTTATCAACTTGCTAATTTATCAACTTGCTAATTGATCCTTTGCTAGTTATGGCATTTTGTAACCCATAAATTACTATCTTGTATGTTTGATTATAGTCTAGAGGGTTAGGCATCTACAAATATGCCTAGTTTGCAAGCATTGGCCAAAAAATGTACTTGTGGTTTTCACTAGATCACATTCTAGTTCAATTCTCGGTAAAGTTCTGGGTTAGTGGAAGTTGGTCATATCAAGAGGTCTTTGTTGGGATTTAGGTGAGCACCAACTGGTCACTAGTTGCTTCCTCTTGACTTTCTCTTGTTTTAGTGCACTAGTGCTCTATTTGGGTAGTTTTTTGAGAGCCTCCTACGTAAGAGTTTGGCTTCATGAAATTGTATTTCATCCTCTTAGCTTTCCAATGTCCTAATAATAATTGAAATTGGACTTGTGTAGCTCTAGACATAGCCACTTTCCTAAAATATATTGGTCATCAACCAGTCAAGTCACATCACAATTTCTACCTTGACTTTGACTTAGATGCCAGTTGATTCAAAAGCAACTCAAGAGATTAACATTGAATTGTATTCAAAAATCTTTCTAAAGCATCCAAGATCTCATCCTTTAGTCATGTAGAAAAGCATATACACCTTGTTGAAATCTAGCCTCGTAGTTACCTACTCATCAGTTCAAGCACCATTTTCACTCCAATTTGCACCACTGATAGAATTTTCTCAAATTTTGCCCTTTTTTCCAACTTATTTATGCATGGAGAATGTTTTATTTCTTGCTAAACACATGAAAACACAAATTTGTGGCTATTTATCTCAATAAATGATGTAAAACTCCTAGTTTTAAAGTTCATTTAAGGAGTTCTTTTGTACTCTCATGTGGATTCTTTTGATAAGTGCCTTATTAGCTTGAGAAGAGTTCTAAAAAGATGTATTGGAACCAATTTTATGCTAAATTGTCAAAAGTATCTTTTCATGGTCTAACAAGGGATCATCTTTGGGCATAATATTTCATCACGAGGCATTGAAATTCATAAAGCAAAGATCGAGGTGATTAAGAAGTTTAGCTCTCCCTCATCAGTCCATGGTATTAAGAGTTTATTGGGGCATGTGAGACTCTAGAGAAGATTTGTGAAGAATTTCTCCAATATCTCTAAGCGATTATGCAATCTATTGCAAAAAGATGTCATTTTCATATTTGACAAAAATCGTCTTTAAGCTTTCAAACTGTTGAAGCATAAGCATTTCATTGCTCCAATCATTGTGCCATCTTTTTGGGATATGCCTTTTCAATGTATTTGTAATGCAAGTGACGTTGGCATTGAGTAGTGCCAGGGTAACATAAGGAAAAGGTCTTTCATGTGGTGTATTAAGGAAGCAAAACCCTCAATGATGCACAGATAAACTACACCACAACAATAAAGGAGCTTTTGACTTTGTCTTTGCTTTTCAGAAGATTTTGCCACACCTCTTGCAATTGAAGGTTGTTGTCTACATTGATCACTTAGCAATCAAGTATTTGATGAGCAAAAAAAGAGTCCAAGCTAAGGTTAATTTTGTGGATCCTATTGTTGTAGAATTTGATGCGAAGACCAAGGATCATAAAGGTACTGAAAATCTAGTGGTTAATCACATCAGGGGTTGAGAATCATGAAGACTTGGAAAAGTCATTGATCAGTGAAAGTTTTCTAGATGAACAATTATTTTTTCTCAAAAGAATATCGAGACCATGGTTTGCAAATATTGCCAACTACCAACTACCTTAAATGTGGTATGATTCCCCAACCTCAACTTTGAACAAAAGAATAAGTGGTTATGTTACCCAATTCTACCTTTGAGAGGCCCCTTCACTATTCAAGATGTATGTCAATCAAGTTATCCAAATATGCATTCCAGAAAATAAAGCCCCTACGATTTTATATAGTTGCCATGATGGGCTATCTGGGGACACTTTGGAGGACAACACACTATTGCCAAGGTCTTGCAATCCAGTTTATTTTGGTGAACCTTATTCAAGAATGCTAAGGAGTTTATGTAACATTGTGATAGGTGTCAAGGAATAGAAAATATCACTTGTGGAAATGAAATGGCACAACATGGGATTATAGAAATTGAATTGTTTGATGTGTTGGGTACGAACTTCATTGCCACTTTTGTGTCATTGCATGGAAATTCTTACATATTAAAAGTCCTCATTTGGTCATATAGAAGATGATATACTCAATGTTGAAGTCTAGCTCCTTGCTGCCCATTTGTTTGTACAAGCACTATCTCCCTTCAAGTTGCACCATTGATGGAGTCTTCTCAAATTTGACATTTTTTCTAACTTCCTTATGCCTCCAGAATGTTTTTACTTATAAACCACATGAAAACACAAAATTAGTGCCTATTTATCTCAATAAACAATGTAAAACTCCTTATTTTAGGGTTCATTCACAAAATTCCCCCAAACTTGAGCTTTTACTTTTCCTCAAGGAAATTGAACCAAATTATTGTTGGAAAACATGTACATCAAGCAATGGAATTTTTAAAAATTTTAAAATTGGTTCCCCCGAAGATCCTTACGAAGTGAGATCAAATCGGGGTTTAGAATTTGTACCTTAGTAGTTTTGGATGAGTCAGCTTGTAAAGAGCGTTGTATGTCGAATCACTAGCAAAACCAGTTTGGCTTCACCTCTATGGTATCCACACGATCAATCCAAGAGTTTAATTATTGTCACACAATCAACTGGAACAGAAGCACTCAAAAACTGAAGTGCTAGCTTCGAAAATTGAGTTGGGTTTCTTAGATTTTTGCTCTCAACGTTTTTAGTTTTTTTTTCTTGGTTTTTGCTTTCAAGAACGACGGCTGTTTTCTTTTTCAAAAGCTGACCAAAGGGTTTCTTGTATCTTTTTTATGGCTGCCAAAAATCCTTCTATTTATAGACATAGATTGTAGTTTTAGAGAAGAGTTTTACTTGGACAACCAAACCATAGTATGTTTGGGATTTCTAGATTCAATGAATCTACTAGCTACCAAGTACAAAAGTTCTATCCAATTTAGACTTGGACTTTAAAGCTTTGGATCTTTCATTGCTAAGTCCAAAACTATTTTGGATTTATTAGCACTAAAACCCAAACTTTTTCAGTTTTAAATCCGAATGCCATCTTAAACTGGAAAACCCTAGAGAGTCCTAGTCACATCAGAATTCTTGAGATTACTCAAAATTCATCATATGAATTTTATACTCCTTTTGAATTCAATCTAAGTGTGCAACCCAATAAGTCCTCATAACATTGGCCATGACATAAAATCTATTTCATGCCACAAGCAATGAGCGGTGTCTAGCAACACATCAAAACTACTCAAGTTATGGGAATATCAGTAACTCGACATAACCTTATCCTATAATAGATGTTACCATGTAATTCAATCATTTTTCCCTAAATACCTTGATTGAACATGAGTCATGGAATATGTCATGCTTGCATAATTCAATCTATGCATTTCTTGATTTCCAAGTAGACTCGTCTAAGCAAATGAGCCCAATATCACATATTGACTCATTTGAGCAAGACCATGTATTTTATGGTCTCACTCAATCAAGGGGCCCAAAGATATCACTCCAGTTGTATAGGAAGGGCAAATCCTATCTTGATCACTCAACATCCCACTGCATGATTCATTTCATATCCAATTACTCCTTTTATAGTTCACCCAGTTACGGGTAACTTTTGGCAGCATCAAAACATGCAACGCTTCATGTTGGGATCTCTGATGATCTCAAGTCTATGGATCATCTACATCATCATCACTATGAAAAATGTATATGACACTTATACAACAATCCATGTAGCACTTCTCATGATGGGTCAATCCAATACATAGTTCTCTAACATGTACCAATGTGTTGATTTGATATCTTATACATGACACATGTCATCAGTCATTACACATACTAGTTTTAATGCATTATCATTGTCCCATTTGATGATAATACTTGACTAGGGATAGTTTTAAAATTATCAAATTCTAGGGACATTATTATATTCATTCATGTTACGCAGATGTATAATTGAACATAATAATAATGAAAATGCCATAAACAATAAGCATTATGATACAATATATGTCTAAACAATCGTCACATGATTGGTCGTTAGGGCATAATCCAACAATTATTACATTAAAAATTTATTGAAACAACTTAACACATGAGAGAAAATTAGAGTACAAAAAATAGCATCCAACTTCTGAAGTTATTCAAAGCATCGTTCACTTTTTGGCCCATAAGTTTTCTAATTACTTGGAAGCTACTCATGTATAGTATCTCAGATACCACTCAACTCATGCAATTTTTACCCATTCAGTGCCAAATTCCTCAATTCACCATCACTCGAAAGTACTGATTGGTGGCCTTAAACAAATTTTATGGGTGTGTGGTATTGGTACCACTTAAATCAAGTGTGTTCTAGTATCTAATGCTCATCTTGGAAATTTTAATGCCTTCAATCAAACCACCTTCCCCTCCTTTAACAACAATCTCATTGACCAAAAGAGAAGGATTACACCATCTTTAAGATCATTTGACATTTTATTCTCTCTTATGTTAGCACTTTTTCCCACCAAAATGTCACTTTGCCCTATAAACATGAAAGCCACATATTTCTTGCGTCGGCATCCCATTACTTAACAAGTCACAATCATTGGAGTACTCACTCACTTTTTTCATTAGCTTTGGTTTGTTTGGCTCTTTATTTCCATTCCTACTCAAATGGGTTCATTTAGGTTATGGCATAAGAGTAAGAGTAATCCTGAAGAAAAGTAGCAACTTATATACACAATTAATACAAATAATTGTTGGAGTGATATCAAAACTATGGTGTACCACTAACATTTGTCACAAAGATAAGTTGAATCATGGTTGTCACGTCACCTAAAAAAATTAAAATTCATACAAAGAAATCACATTCTCTCCCAAAGTTTGGTTTCATTGGTGGTCCCCAATTTATGTGCTCAAAACTATTTGGTTAAGGTAACAAACTTTCCATATAAGTAATATTTTACTCCAAGAAATTAACACCTCACTTTTGCACTACTAAATTGAGGACATGGTCATTTATTTCATTTTTTGCATGATCAACTTCATTTGTTAGTCTACTTCTAAGCCAAAAAAAACTATCTCATCACTTCCATGGAAATTGTTATCTATTTCCCTACTTGTTTAACACAATAGCAACAAAATCATAAGAATTTTTTTTAAAAAAACATTAACTAATTCTAAATGTACTACTAGCAAAAATGACAAATTCAATTAGATATCATCTAGAATGCAAGTACATAAAAGATCAAAATCATGAGGAGAAAGTTAAGGTTGAGAACTAGAGACTCGATTTTATATCAAGGATCAACATGCCAATGAGTTTAACACATGCTCATCCTTATTTGAATGCCCACAAACTCTTTTAGTCCCATCCAAATTACTCATGCTCATGAAAAATGTGAAAAATAAAAATAAAAATAAATTCACTTAGGCCACAATAAAAAGACGAAAATGAACACTAAGAACAAGGAACAAAAAAAAAACATTAAGGCCCTAAGCATCCCATGACATAAATAAGTAAAAAAATATACATAGAAAATCCATAAAAAAAAAATTAGGTCAACTAGTTCTCCATCCCAAACTTCAAATATGCATTGCCATCAATGTGTCACTAAAATTTTAAAAGGAAACTAGTTGACAATTCCATTATGGAAGTTGCCTCTTCCCTTAACTTTAAATATAGTATGATTCATGTATAGAACAAAATGTAATACAAGCAATGGCAATAATGTTTGAGGGAACCGTATATCCAAAGCCAATTAAGTCTATCTCCGAGTATTATTGAATATAGTTGACTATAAAAATCTAGTAGGCATAAAGTAAACAAGAATGTGAGCATGGAATCATGTTAACTCAACAACGAAAGTCCCAATTTGAATGACTACTACTTAAACTTTAACAATGAAATGCATTGGGCAAGTAATCAAACAAACATTTTCTATTTTCTCAAAAAGGATCAACATTTGAATTCTACATTAATTGAAATAAAATTTCATCGTATTTTCTTCACATTCTCATTTACCAATGCTCACAAAACTAAAGTAAAAGAAATAATAATAAAAAAAAGTATGAACACACTAAAAAGGATACATAAAAGGATATTTATTCACTTAAGCTACTTGGTTTTAATGTGGTCGACTCGACATAAGGCCTCTTCAGTGCCACCAGGAGGAATCCACAAGAGTAAGACAAGCCTTTCTTTTACTCCCACATTCTAAATTAGGTTTAAGCATTTTTCCATCCACTTTGATCTCCATGCAATTAAAAACCTTCGTCAAATGATTCACTCTACAGTGTAGCCATACTTGCTCATTTTCTTCTCCTTTTTTTCTTCTTTTTTTTTTTTTTTGGCACTTGGGAGAATTAACCTTGGGTGGATTATTTTCTTCCCTCCCTATATAATCAAGAGAAAAATTCCCCAAAGGATTATTTTTTGGAGGTAAAAGTATGTTATTAAAAACATTTAAGAATGTTTTAACTTGAGAGATATAAAAAAGAGCACATAAACCAAGAATCAAGAGATTTGTATGAGGATTAATCAACTTCCACAACAATTGACTCTTTAGGAGTGGTGACATGCAAAGAGTTTATAGAACAAGAATCATTAACATGTATTTTCGAGCAAGGCTTATCATTAACTTCATCTTCCTTTTCCCAAGCAACTTATCAGCAATAATATGTAATATCAAAAATGAATTCATCAATATAACAACATTCAACATTATAAGTGATCTCATTCATGATTTTCAAATCATATGCTTCTAAATCATCAAGTTTAGTAGGCTTAATTTCATACATCTCCTTATCAACTAAAGGAGTTAGTAAATCATCATCATCATCGCCAAAATCACATTGGAAGGAAGTAGTAACATCATTTATACAAGAATAAACACTATCAACCTTAAAGCATAAGATCATAGGTTTTGAAAGTTGTATAGGCTCATTAATTGTTACCTCCTCTCCATTGACTTTGAAGATGACTGCTTTTTGCTCTTAACTCTAATAGTTGCATCACCAATTAGCAAAAATAGATGTTCAAGAATGATTGATACTTCCATGTCCTCTTTCAATGTCTAAGATGATGAAATCAATCTAAAGGATGAACTTGTCCATTTTGACTAACACGTCTTCAATCATCTTGGTTGGATGAGCAATTGAACTATCTACCAATTAAAGTGTGATTTGCACTAGCTTCAATTTATCACCTATCCCAATGGCCTTAGCAATGAATAAAGGCATGAGATTTATCCTCACTCCCAAGTCACACAAACTCTTGTCAAAATCTTTGGACCCAATCTTACAAGGAATAATACAACTGTTGGAAGCTTTAAAATTAGGGGGAAGGTCCTTTCTTATCAAACAACTAAAATTCTCACTCAAGGTGACCACACCCTCCTTTTGAATCTTTTCATTGTTTGAAAGAATGGCCTTCATGTACTCGTAATACTTTTTGGGATATTTATGATCAATTCAATTAGTGAGATGTCAACATGAAATTTGTTGAAATTTCAATTCTTTCTTCATCATTATCCACATTGGGTTCCTTGGAAGGCCTAAGGGAAAAGGAGGAGGACAAGGAGCAAGGTCTAGAAAATTTGAAGGCAAAAATGGACCTCTTTTTATCTTTTCAAACCCATGAGATTTCATTTCTACCTCTATTGGTTCCCCTCGTCAACTTGCTCGTCATCTCATTTCACCTCCTTCAACTTTTTTTCTTCAGTCTTGGCTTCTTGCTTTCCTTCTACAAGTTTGCCACTTCTTAGTGTAATGTCGTTTCACTTCTTAGAGTAATTGCATTCTTCTTTCCCTTTTGGATTAGGAACAATGACACTAAGAAAGGAACCTTGTGGGCAATTACGCAATGCTTGAGCCAATTGTCCAATTTGGACCTCTATATTCCACTAAGTGGCATCGTGGAGGGTGATATTTGCACTCTACTTTTTATAGACATTGTTGATATTTCTCTCTTGTTTATCACTTTGTTGCTTCAATTCATACATGAACTTGACAAAAATGTCCTCCAAGGATGATTTTCTTTCCTCTTGGCTCGATTGCTGGCTTTCAAATCCCAAGGAAAATTAGATCTCAATGGCTATTTAACGAAGAAGAAGGGTATCCTTGGTTATCGTTTCTCTAAATTGCTACCTTGTCCCCCTCTAATTGACATTGGAGTACCCTTGACTATAATTATTGAAAGTTTGATGGACTCAATTGTAAGGTGGCATTGGTCAATGTAATGTTTACCTTGGCATATTCCACACCTAATCACTAATTGATTCTCCATTCTTGCTTCCATATTGCTCACTCTCTTGAATAAATTGGTAACTTGAGATTCAAGATTGGTAGTGATATTTAACTCCAAAAATCCAGCTGATCTTTTGAGTGGAAGCCTCTTATCATTGGGCCAAGAATACTCATTTTCCGCTATCCATGCAAAAAGTTCTTGCACTTCCTCCAATTGTTTATTTTTTAGAGTCCCACTGGCACTAGCATTATCAATACTTCTAGACTTTCCCGTGAGACCATTATAAAAGATTTGCAAGTGAAAGCCATTCTTTATCCCATGTTGAGACATTGCGTTATGAGCTCTTGGAATCTCTCCCAATTTTCACCAAAAAGACCTCCCTCATATTGTTGAAATTGATAGATGTCCATGCCTAACTTGTCCATTGAAATGGTGGAAAGTGCTTGGTGGGAAACTTCTTCCTTAACCTTTCAAAAGTAGCTATAGAAGCTCCGAAAATAGTCATACCATGACATAGCTTTTCCCTTTAGAAAGAAAGGGCACAAAATCCTTCTAACCATATCTTGAGGTAACCCATTCAAGGGCATTAGTATTTTCATTGTCAAATCCTTGAAAGATTGTCCATTATTAGATGAGGCTTATGAGTTTGGGAGGAATTTGGTAACTTTCAGGGTCCACTTCACAATATCCATTCAAACTATCAAATTTCTACTCAAAAAGCTCCCTAAACAACCTTTCTCTTAGTCAAGCATTTTCTCTGCTTGTAAACCCTATCTTGGTTTCCTTAAGTTCATTTCTAGCTCTAGATTGAAATCAAAGTCCAATTAACCTTAACATATTGTTCTTGGGATAAACAAGAAGAAAACCAAAGAAAACAAAAATGTACCTACAAATTAAAAAAAAAATACTAAAAACAAGCTAAACTAGACAAGTCTTCCCCACACTATAAAATTTAACAATGCCAATTAAATAGGATAAAGCACTAATGCTAGAAGCAAAGAAAATATCCCGGGTAGTAGCTCTAAGAACTTGATGCTTGCGGATTGGAATATAAAAATGTAGCACAAATACCACAATTAATCAAGTAATAATTAACCTAAATTCATGCAACTAAGCACAAGTATACACTTATCATTGTATTGTGAAAGTGGGTCGATCTCATAAGGATGTTGTTACTTTGAGGAGTTTATTCTTTACCAAAAAGGTAGAGGACAATCAAACTAGCTAAGAACAAAAATTTTGCCAAATTAAGATATAGGGAATTGAGTAAGTTAATAATAGAAAAATAGTGGAAAAGTTTATGTTATCAACTAAAATTAGAATTTGGAACAATAATTGTGATTTAATCCCTAAGAAGTAATTAGACTTGTCTCTATTTCTCCCTAATTGTGTGATTTTGCTATAGGAACATGCATTTAAAGAGGCAATGGTCTTTTTTACTATAACTTCAATTTTTAGTCACAAGAATAGAATGGTACAGCCCCGATTCCTAGTACATTGATGTTATCTAGCCTACCAATTCCATCTACATATTCCTTTGCTAAAAGTACTATGGTTCCAATGGTAATGGTTTAGATTTAATGTAGATTGAACACCCAACACAGCACCAGTACAATCAAGCTATGTGATCAACATAATTTGCATACTTCTCAAATAAAAACTTGCAATTAGACATCATATAGCATTACCCATAATATAAATCAACACAACAAGAATAGATATTAACCCATAATCAAATCTTAGAAATAACAAAAGTTTAGCCACACATAAATGTAAAAATAGGCAAAAAATTGGAGAAAGGATATGTAAGATTCACATTTTGGAGTACAGGAAACCGCTTTTTTTCAAGAGGAACTCGACCACACTCAATCTCCATCCCCAAGCTCCAAATTCCTAAAAAAATTGAGTCTTTTCTCTCTCTAATCTCTCAATAACCCTAAGCTACAAGATTCCTGTGGTGGCTAGGCTATGTTCTCTCAATTGTAGGGTTCCCTATCCTTTAATGATCTAAAGTTTTTGTTAGAGTTAGACCTATTGGCTCATTATAAGTAGTCAAACACCAAAAAAAAAAAAAAATTGAAAGTTCAAGAGGGGTCAAAGAATAAAAGTTGACTCAAATGGGCCATAATAGTTGGGCATGGTCACACTGGCCAAAAAGACAAAGCCCAACTCTCCATATACCCTTTTTGTTCTTAGTCCTAGGCCTTGGTGCTGATTTTGACTACTATTTTGAAGTTTTTATTGACCAATTTAGCCTTTGACTTTTTCACAAAAGTTGTAGCTCTTTCTCTATATATGGACATTTTTCTTAAATGTGTTAGTTGTCAACCGATTGATTTGTATTATTAATTCCACCTCAAATTTCACCTAGATGCCAACTAATTCAAGAGAAACTCAATTATGACCAACATTAAAGTGTTTTCAAAGAGCTTTCCAACTTATCCAAAATATTCTCATTTGGTCACATAGCAGATGAGATACAATTTGTTGAAGTCTAGTCTCTTACTGCCTATTTGCCCATACAAGTACCATCTCCCTTCAAGTTGCAACCATTGATGGACTCTTCTGAAAGTTGACAATTTTTGTATTTTTCTTATGCCTATAGAATGTTTTTACCTATAACACAAGAAAACGCAAGATTAATGCCTATTATCTCAATTTGCAATGTACACTCTGTGTTTTAGGGTTCATTTAATGAGTGCTTTCGCTTTCAAATCCTAATCCACATAACTAAATATAAGTATATGCTTGTCGTTATATTCATGGAACTGTGGTGGATCCCATAATGATATTGTTACTTTGAGGGTCAATTTTTTCTTGAAAACCTAAAAGCAATTTAAATAACAAAAAGTTACAATTTTGCTATATTAAAATAGGAGAAAATGAGTAAAAACAACAAGAT
Organism: Gynochthodes officinalis; assembly: GCA_020080225.1. Lineage (NCBI taxonomy): Eukaryota > Viridiplantae > Streptophyta > Magnoliopsida > Gentianales > Rubiaceae > Gynochthodes > Gynochthodes officinalis. The sequence continues at coordinate 13,169,136 of CM034621.1, read as the reverse complement.
GGAAAAATAGGGGAAAAAAAATTAATCTCTCAACTAAAATTAGAAACTAGAATTAGAAATGCTAGATTAAGCTCTCATGAGTAATTAGGGTTCTCTATTTCTCCCTAATTGTGTGATTTAGTTATGAGTTCATGCATTTAAAGTGAAATGGCCTTTTTCACTCTAACCTGCATTCCTAGTAACTTGAATAGAATGATATGGGTCATATTTCTAATCTACCACACCATTAAATGACACACAAAAACAATATGAAGGCTACCAATTTCCTATACTTATTTCTATGTTACGAGTACTATGGTTCTTGTATCTAGACTTAATATAGATTAATTAATCATACACAAGCATTGTTTCACACAACTCATGAGGCCTATATAAATTGTACGATTCTCAAAAGACTTGCTACAGGACATTATTATGTATTACAAATAACATAAATCAACACAATAAGGAAAAATATCAGCATTCCATCTTCAAATCATAGAGAATATGACAATTTAGCCAATCATAGATATGAAAAATGATAACAAATTGAATAAATGAAACATAAGATTAAATCTTAGTGTGAAGAAGACTCCTTTTTACAAGAAAAAGTCTAGCTCAACACTTAATATTCAATTCAAGATCCAATTTCTTGCAAAATTGAGTATTTTCTCTTCAAAACGAACAAGAACACTAGGCCAAGGATAAATCTATATGAAAAACTAGACCCCTTATGGAGGCTAGGGTTCCAAGCTTTCAAACTCTAGAATTCTCTTCAAAATGACCTAAAGAGGAGTTCTTGTTAGAATATAATTATTGGGTTCATTAGAAGTGGTCAAAGACTAACAAAAAGGGTCAAGGGGAGTCAAACGGTAAAATTTAACTCAAATGGGTTGCTAGAATTTGGACGTTCATGTTGCCCACGTGACCTTGGTTGTGTTGCCTATGTGACCTTAGTCACGCTGGCAAAGTGACATGCCCAAATCCCCCTTTACCCTCTATTTTCTCAGTTTAGTGTATTAGTGTACTCTTCTACCAATCTTTTGGGGGTCTTCCAATTAGAATTGGAATCTCTTCTTCTTAGCTTTTCAATTGATGCTGTGTAGATTAGAAGATAAAATACAACACAAATACCACAATTAATCAAATAGTAAAGATTAAATTATGCTATGTTCAACTAAAGAAAATTTTGTATAGTCAAGAATAGAAAATTCAAGAAAAGCTTAAAATTTTTAATTAAACTAAAATTTGGTACCAATAAGGATAGATAAATCCCTAAGAAGTGTTTAAGGCTGCCTATATTTTTCCTCAATTTTGTGATTTAGCTGTGGGATCATTAATTTAAGAAAGCAATTGTCTTTTTCACTCTAACTTCTATTCGTAGTCACTAGAATAAAACGATATGGCTCCTATTCCTAGTCCATCACACCATTTAATAGAGCACATTCATCATATAAAGCCTTCCAATTCTCCCAACATATTCATATGCTAGGAGTACTACAATCACAAATATCCAAACTTAATGAAGATCAAATAATGTAGCACAAGCACCAATACATACAACTCATGAGGCCTACATAAATTACGTGATTCTTAAATAAAAACTTGCTATTGGACTTTCATACGCATTACTCATTACACAAATCAACACAATAACGAAAAATATCAATAACCAATCTTCAAATCATAGAGATTATAAGAATTTAGCTAAACATAGCTGTGAAAAAAATAACAAATTGAATAAATAAAACAAAAGATTAAATCTTAGAGTGAAGAAGACTCCTTTTTACAAGAAAAAGTTTAGCTCAACACTTAACATCAATCCAAGATCCAATTTCTTGTAAAATTGAGCATCTTCTCTTGAAAGCAAACACAAACCCTAGGCCAACGATAAATTTCTATACAAACACTAGACCTCTTATAGAGGCTATGGTTCCAATCTTTCAAACTGTAGAATTCTCTACTACATGACCTAAAGATGAGTTCTTATTAGAATTAGAATTATTGGGTTCATTAGAAATTTTCAAAGGCCAACAAAAAGGGTCAAGTAGAGTCAAAGAGTGAAATTTGACTCAAATGGGTTGCCAAAATTGGTGGGGGTTCATGTTGCCCAAGTGACCTTGGTCGCATTGCCTTCGTGACCTTTGTCGCGCTGGCAACGTGACATGCCCAAATTACCCTTTACCCTCTATTTTCTTAGTTGTGCACTAGTGTTCTCTTCTATCAATCTTTGGAGGCTCTTCCAAGTAGAATTATGATTTTACTTTTGCATGAAAGTTGTATCTCTTCTTCCTCGCTTTCCAATTGATGTAGTGCGGATTGGAATATAAAACATAGTACAAATACCACAATTAATCAAGTAATAAAGATGAAATTATGCTATGTTCAACTAAAGAAAATTAAGTACAATCAAGAATAGAAAAATAAGGAAAATTTTAAATTTACAATTAAACTTAAAATTTGAAACCAAGAATGATAGATTAATCCCTAGCAACTGATTGAGGTTGTCTATATTTTTCCTTAGTTTTGTAATTTAGCTATGGAATCATGAATTTAAAAAAGCAATTGCCTTTTTCACTCTAGATTCTATTCATAGTCACTCGAACAGAACAATATAGCTCCTATTTCTAGTCCATAACACCATTTAACAAAGCATATTGATAATATAAAACCCACCAATTCTCCCAACATATTCGTATGCTAAGAGTACTTTGGTTCAAATAACAAATGTCCAAACTTAATAAAGATCAAATGATCAAACACAAGCTCCAATACACACAACTCATGAGGCCTACATAAATTGCATGATTTTTAAATGAAAGCATGCTATTGGGTATTAATATGCATTATCCATAACACAAATCAACACAATAAGGAAAAATATCAACAGTCCATCTGTAAATTATAGAGATTATTTTAGCCAAACATAACTATGAAAAAAAACAACAAATTGAATAAATAAAACATAAGATTAAATCTTAGAACGAAGAAAACTCCTTTTACAAGAAAAGTGTAGCTCAATACTTAATCATCTATCCAAGATCTAATTTCTCGTAAAATTGAGTATTTTCTCTTGAAAGCAAACGTGAAACCTAGGCCAAGGATAAATTTCTATACAAAACACTAGACCTTTGATGGAAGCGATGGTTCCACCCTTCAAACTATATAACTCTCTGCAAAATGACCTAAAGATGAGTGCTTGTTAGAGTTTGAATTATTGGGTTCTTTAGAAGTTGTCAGAGACTAACAAAAAGGATCAAGGGGAGTCAAAGGGTGAAATTTGACTCAAATGGGATGGCAAAAAGGGTGGTGGGGGCTCATGTTGCCCGTGTGACCTTGGTCGCATTGCCTGTTTGACCTTGGTCATGCTGGCAATGTGACATACCCAAATCCTCCTTCACCCACTACTTTCTCAATTTTAAGCATTACTATTCTCCTCTGTCAATCTTTCGAGGCTTTTCCAGGTAGAATTATGATTTTAGTTCAGCATAAAAGTTGTATCTCTTCTTCTTAGCTGTGCAATTGATGCGGCGCATATTGAAACATAAAATGTAGCACAAATACAAAAATTAATCAAGTAATAAAGATGAAATTATGCAATGTTGAACTAAAGAAAATTGAGTACAATCAAGAATAGAAAAATAAGGGAAAACTTGAATTTTCAATTAAACCTAAAATTTGGAAGCAAGAATGATAGATTGATCCCTAAGAAGTGAGTAAGGTTTTTAATGTTTTTCCTTAATTGTGTGATTTAGCTAAGGAATCATAAATTTAAAGAGGCAATTGTCTTTTTCACTCTAGCTTCTATTCGTAATTACTAGAATAGAAGAATAAGGCTCCTATTCCTAGTCCACCACACCATTTGATTAAGCACATTGACAATGAAAAACCTACCAATTCCCTCTACATATTCATATGCTAGGAATACTGTGGTTCTAATAACAAATGTCCAAACTTAGTGAAGAACAAATGATCAAACAAAAGCATTTATACATGCAACTCATGAGGGCTACATAAAGTGCATAATTCTTAAACGAAAGCTTGCAAATGGACAATAATATGCATTACCCATAGCACATATAAACATAATAAGGAAAAATATCAACAATTCATCATCAATTCTTAGATATTATAAGATTTTGGCCACACATATCAATGAAAAGAAACACCAAAATGAATAAATAAAACATAAAATTAAAGTTTAGAACGAAGATGACTCCTCTTTACAAGAAAATTCCTAACTCGATAGTTAATCTTCAACCCAATATCTAATAAATTTGTCTAAAATGGAATCCTTTCTCTTAAAAACTCACAACAACCCTAGTCTAAAACTTATCTTCTATACAAAACACTAAAGCTCATATGGAGGCTAGAGTTCCAAGATTTCTAAAGTCTTGCACCCTTAAAGTCACTCTGTTAAAGGAGTTTTCTTGAATTGGACTTTTTTTTTTCTAATTTCATCTACCTCTAGAATGTTTTTACCTACAAAAAAAAAAGAAAAAAAGCCACAAGATACCTATTTATCTCGATAAACAATGTAAAACGCCTTGTTTTAGGTTGATTTATGGAGTGCTTTTGCACTCTTACCAAATTCCTCCAAACTTGAACTTTTACTCGTCCTTGAGCAAATAGAACCAAATTATTATGTTAAAAACTTATTGACACAACTTCACATGCAAAGAGGGAAATTTAGGGTAAAGAAGATAGCATCCAACTTCCAAGGTTATTCAATACATCATTCATTTTTTAGCCAGAAGCTTTCTAATTACTTAGAACCTTCTCATGCATAGGTATCTCATAGACCACTCAACTCATGCAATGCTTACTCAGTTAGTGCCCACCTCCTCAATTCACCATTACTCAAAAGCACTTGTTGGTGGCCTTAAACAAATTTTATGGGTGTGTGGTACAGGTACCACTTAAATGAAGTATGCTCTAGTGTCTAATGTCTAATGTTTATCTCGAGAATTTTAATGCATTGAATCACCCCCTCCCCTTCAACAACAATATCATTGACCAAAAGAGGATTATTACACCATCTTTACAATCATTGGGCCTTTTATTCTATCTTATATTAGCACTTTGTCCCCTAAGATGTCACTTTGCCTCATAGACGTGAAAGCCACACATTTGTTGCATTGGCATCCAGTTACTTAACAAATTACATTCATTGGAGTACTCTCTCTTTATTCAATAACCTCAGGCGTTGTGGCCCTTTTTTCTCATTCCTACTCATATGGGTTCACCTAACTTAAGACAAAAACAAAGAGCAGTCCCATAGAGGAATAACAACTTATATACCAAATAAAAACAAATAATTGCCAAGTTCTATCAAAACTATGGTGTACCACTAACAATTGTCACAAAGATAGGTTGACTCATAGGTCACGTTACCTCAAAACATTAAAATTCACTCAAAGAAATCACATTCTCCCCCTTAAGTTTACTTTCATTAGTGTTCTCCAATTAAGTGCTCAAAACATTTTGGTTAAAATAACAAATTTTCCATATAAGTATTGGTTTACTCTAAGAGATCAACACCTCACTTTTTTGCACCAAGTTGAGGAAATGCCCATTTATTTCATTAGTTGCATGATATACTTCATTTCATTAGTCTACCTCTAAGCCAATAAGAACTATCTCATCACTTCAATGAAAATTGTTATCTATTTTCCCTACTCATTTAACATAGAAGCAACAAAATCATGCGGTTTTTTTTTTTTGGCTTTAATATTAAGCAATACTAAATGTACTACTAACACAAATGACAAATTAACTTGGATGTCACTCAGAATGAAATAAAAGAGCAACACCATTAAAATAAAATTAGAGTTTGAGAATCTAACTTGTCATCATTGTAAAACAAAAAATGAAAAATAGGAAAAAATTAAAAAATAAAGTTTCACTTAGTTCACAATAAAGTAAAGGAAAATGAATGTAAAAAAAAGAAAGAACACAAATAAGAACAAACATTAAGGTACTAAACATCCCATCAACAAGTAAATATTAGGTCAACTAGTTCTCCTCTCCTAACTTAAATATGTATGTTCTCAACACGTCACTAAAATTCTAAAAGGGAATTAGTTCACAAGTTCAATTTTGTTTTATGAGTTTGATTAACTTTAATTAAGTTCTTAATTGTATTATAGTTATTAATGGGTCTTGTAATTAACCCCTTTAATTTATTAAAAGCCCAATTGTCTTACCAATTTAGGACATGGCCGAATTTAGAGAAGTAAATTTCAGCCAAATCAAGTCCAATTAGTTTAGGGTTTATCCCAAACCCTAATTGTGTGTGTGTGTGTGTGTTTTTTATCCTAGTTTAAGAAAACTACTTCATAGCCAAAAATCGTAGGAGTCTTCCTAAAAGATTTCCAAATTGTATTGAGACCTAACTTCTTAATTTAGTTTTTGTTTAAGATTAGATTCATAGTTGGATACTTATAGAACATTTAGTCCAACCAACTATTTCTTTAGCTACGTGTTAGAAGTCAATTCTTGTAAGGATTAGACCAACTCTTGTCCTATAAATAGAGTATTAGGGTTCGACTACCATATGACAATTTGAGTCATAAAACTTTTCTTGTGAGATCTTCGCAATTTTAAGTTCTTTTGAGAACTTTTGAGTGCAATAAGATTGTCCTTGTGCTACTCTTGTGAATTGTCAAGTTAAGATTTGTTCCATTAACTTGTGATGTTGTTTCGATCCATATTGATACCAATGTCTCAATCCACATTGTTGGGTTAGCGTCGATATCTTTTCCACCTTGGAACAATTAGTTCAATCTTTCTGTGGGTTTTTCTAAGGACTATCCATCCAAGTTGTGGACTTTTAGAACGAGTTCCCTAAAAGTTCACATCAAATAGTATCCCTTTTCTTGTACTAGCAAATCCACAAATCTTGGTAGGATCAAGAAAACATGCACTTCCGCACAACCATCAAAATGAAAATGATACTACTAAACTTCTTTATTATGTACAACTCTTTTTGATGTTCTACATGTACTCTTAAGCAAACTAATATGTGCATTTTCATGTGTACTAAGTATAAATTTTGGCATATGTTATCATTTTTTATATTTGAGTAAGAGATATACAGATATATCTATTATATGTTAAAAGGGATTCATTAGTTATTTTGTGTATGTGGTTAATTTATTAAGTTTGATCATCCCTACCCTAATTTGTTCATGTTTCAAACTAGAACTAACTATTAAATTTCGTCCCCTACCTAGATTAGCCAATATTTTTCATAAATCTTATGAATATTTTTTGTATTTGTTATTCCTTATCTTAAATCTAATTCAATTTTTTTGGAAGAAAATAATTTTCTTGATATTTTTTGCATCTTGTAGTATATTCTCACATAAGAATTTTTCAAGTTAAAAAAACCCTTTTATCCTTCAATTGTTGTGGACTTCAACTAATCACATAGTCTTGATTGAATTTTTTTTTTTTTCCAAAAACAATAGTCATTTCATTTATATGAATATATACATATATAGATTTTAGCCAAGATAGCTAAATGATCTCCTTGGTCTAACACAATAGCCATAGAGGAAAATGTGATAATAGTGCAAAATTGCTATTCCATTCTTTTGCTTTGCTAGCTAGCCTATGACAAGCTACACTGATAACTTTCTATACAAAGAAAAACCTAAAATTTGCAAAAGATTGCCCAAAAGATTGAGGTCTTTAGCTATAGTGGAAAAGTGAACTTCAACAGAATTTTCATTGACTAAGATTTCACACTATCACTGTACCTCAATTGCAATCTAGACTAGTCTTGCTAAATGTAGATTCCTAGCTATATTCACACATTAATGCAAATCAGGATAACTCTTGCTCCATCATAAAAATTCCAGCAAAATGTATCTCCTACCAACTCAGTCAAAGAGATTGTAACCAAAATTGCAATCAACTAACATATAGTACTACCAGCAAAAGGCATTCCCGCAAGACTTCCAACCAACACAGACAAAAAAAGATCTCCAGTAATAATACAGGAGTTGTAACCCGAAATATTGTGATGCAACAACAAAAGGATTTCTAGCCATATGTCCTACCAACTCAAACAGAAAAGGATTTCCAGCTACTACATAAGGAATACCACAGAACAAGCAACCTACACCAGCTCAAGCAACCCAGACTAGCTCAATCAAAGAGAATGCAAAAACATATAGAACAATCATCAAAATGATTTCCAACCAACTCAAACAGGAAAGTATATCCAATAACAACAAAATAAATCCAACATAAAATGTTGCTGTGCACCAACAAAATGATTCCCATCTTGATGCCCTACCAGTCCACACAGAAAAATTCCGACAATGCAAGTACTAAGTACAAAGAGATTCATAAACCATCCATTTTTAGTAACAAACCGATGAGAGTAACAAAAACTAAACGTATATAAACAATATTAGTATTATATTTTCCTTTTTTCTTTTTTTTTCTTTTTTCTTTTCTTTTTCTTTTTCTTTTTGTTTTTCTTTTTATTTTTTTGTTTTTCTTTTTTGCGTAAACATGTGCAATATAAGTTTACTACCTTTGCTTCAAGTAGACAGAACTCATAAATAAACAAGGAAACTACAAACAACAAAACAACAAAACCTAAACTCCTAAAACCAGCCTAACTAGTCATGAAAGGAAGTAAATTCCCATGCTTCAATGACTCTCTCTAGCTATATCTACCATGTCCAGGATTATATCCAAGTCCATGACAGGGTGAGTAGAGTGGTAGATATGGGAGAAAAAGGATAAAAAGACATACAAGAATATACAAAGATATATAATCATAAAGATGCAAGTATATAATCTGAGAGATAGACAAAGGCCATCCATCTGTAAGAACAAAACTAATATATTAGCAACCCTGGACATATAGAACAGTTAAATATTATTTTTCCCCTTGTTTTCTTTTTTTCTTTTTTTTCCTTCTATTTTTTTTATATATATTTTAGGTAATTTCCAGTCATGATATAACCTGAACTCAGAACCTACAAAAACCTGAAGCATTGAACTAGCCTAACCAACCATGAAAAGAGGTAAAATACCATGCTAAAATTGACTGTCGCAAGCCTTCAATAAAAAAACCACTAATTCCATAATCATATCCAAAGTCCAATATAGGATCCATAGTCGGATAGATAAGGAAGAAAGAAAAAAAGCAATATAATCTGCTGGATATTCTACATCCAACCATCTGAAGGAACAAGACTAAACTTATAACAAAGCTTCAGCCTTGAAAAGAAGATTGAGAATTCTATTTCAATTCGACAAAATGCAAAAATCACCCAACTTTGGAGAATTTAAATACCATCAACAAAGCTTTAACAGCAAGTCAAAATCTTGACTGCTTCAATTGTGACTCTATTTTGTTTGGTATTCATATTAAATTGTGCCGACTCTTTCTATAACCTTGTAGATTGGATCTTTATATGGAAAATAATAATTGAACTATTAAAGATTCACGAGTATACCTTTTAGCCTAATATGTAAAAAATGAAGTATGGAAAAGTTATGATAGGGTTTTGTAGAGAGTAAAAAAAAGTTATAAATTTTGAAACTTCTACATGATATATGGTTGGTTAAGGTTTTTAACCCTCCTCTTCTCTTCCCTATCTATCACGCAAATAGTACAAACTAGATCACAATGTACTAAACATACATTTTCTTAATGAAAATGTACACCTAGCTAGCAAGTCCACAAACTTTATTATGCGAGTGTGTATCGATTGCATTTCAAAACATTTTTATGTGTTTTTTAAAGTAACTTTTTACATTTCTAAAACAATTTCTATTTCATAATTTTTACCTCAAAAATTACAAAAACACATTTTGATATGCAATCCATAATGAATCCAGATTTCCAAGAAAATCTTTTGGTTTTGAGAAAGTTAAAGAAAATTAGAGCATCACGAAAACAATATCAAAATCATATTAAATTTTTTATTGTCTTGTAAATGAAAAAGACTAAGTTGCTTGTACTGAATATTTTCTTGAGTCAATAAATATTCTCAATCATGCATTAAAAAACATAAGTGGACATTTCAACAAAGATACTTAATTTCACATTTTTACGTGTTGAAATAATAGAATTTTTAAATACTTGCATCCCATAGAGTAAGAGTGCTCCAATCAAGAATCGAGATTTGATTTGATCCGACCTAAACTAATTCATGTTTCATGAGTCGCAATCCGAAATGGATTAATTAAGTTCAATTTTGGATAATTGTAAAGCAGTATACAGATTATATATCCGATCCAATCCGATTCAAAGTAAAATGCTAATTAGATTATAAATTATCCCATCTGACTCAATACAAATGTTCGACCTATTTTATTGATACTGCAATTTTTAGGGTAAAAATTGACTGCCCTACTTTAGAGAATGCCAAATATGATGACAGGTTTTCCTTGTTCTTAGAAGCTTAATTTCTTCCTCTTAACTCTAAAATTTGTGTTTTCCATTGGCAACACACTCTCACCTACACAGCAGGTCATCACACCACATTGGATAATCAGATATAGTCCAGCGGTGGAAATGGAATGGACGAAAGTGACACAGGACCTTTTAACCAGTTTTAGAAAATGACTTCACCGGAAAGCTTGGTGGAATTCTAATGCTGAGATAGAACTAACTAGTCTCAAAAAGCAGGTAAATCATCAAAGCTTTAGAAAACAATCTTCAAACAAATTAGTTTTCTTTACTTCATTTTCTAATTTACTCCATACACATGAAAATCATTTCTATTCATGGCGAAAGGGCTAAAGATGAGCACAAATGATTTAGTTAATTAATAATGCTCTTTATACATCATATGTTTGAAAATACTGTAGTCTTGACTCTGGCTCTAGAATAATACCCTCGACTTTCAAAGGTCAACGTGACAGACGCGAATTGAATGCAGCACTATCGCGGTGACATTTGCAACTAAAATTTGAGCTCGATAAACTTGAATCACAACCAGAATGTAATTGAATTTCCTGCTGGAGTATATTGCAACTTATATTTCGATCTGCAGGAGCGTCCGTCCTTCCAAATGGCAAACCAGTTCTAAAAGTAATTCCAATTGGTAACACGTATATTTGTTAGACCAATAAGCCAGTGATATTGTTTATACAAAGTTTGATTAGGAACTCTTACCAAATATAAGAAGGCTCAGCTAAAAATCGAAAGTAACACGTTTTGTTCAAATCACAAAGAAGATTCTTACGGAAAAGAAGATAAAATGAATCACATGGAAGAAGCTTTCTCCTTCAAAGATTCTTGGACAGCCTTCAACAAGGTTGGCATTAGCTTCTCATTCGTAACAATTATTCCTGTGTCTAGATCAAGATATCTTCCCCTAGAAAAGTCCAAAGGATTTCCTGCAGCATCCATGACAACACCTCCAGCTTCTGCAATGAAAATTGACATACAAAGTTTTCTTCAACACAAAACATGCAAATAAAAATCAGCTGGTTGCAAATTAAAAGCATATAAAGCCTAGATTTCAATGTCAACTCTCATGAGTTACAACGAGCTGGAGTAATAAAAAAATCCAATAATAAAAGAAAAAGTAGCTAAGTGAGTCATACCCAACTGGATTACATGTCCTAATTTCGGATTAACCATTATTTAATCTTTTCAGCATATATACACTTGCAATGAGCAGTGAATAAAACTCCAAGTTCTAAAACATATTTTAAAACTAAACAAAACTATGCCATCCATGTTTTTCAATAGGCAACTTAATACAATTAGATCCCATGCATTTGTAGTTGGTTTATGACTTCAGATTACAAAAATGAGTCACCGAAAGATGAGTCAAGAAGCCTGAATGGATTTCTCATTCAATTTATTAATAGTCATGTTTTGTTTGCATAGGCTAGGAACAGCATCCACAGCAGTTGTTATCATACTGAGTGAATTACCATAAAGTTCTAGAATGCAATCAAAAAGACCTTGCATGAAAAAAAAAAAACAAAAACAAAAAAAAAAAAACTCCAGCCACTTTATCTCAATTGGTAAAGTTTTGGTCCATCATCTCATTTAAACTGGTTACTTTTGGTCGTTTTATCTAATTTCACAGTTGGAACCGAATGCTCTAAAAATGAGGGGTTTAGTCATCTTTATAGAAACTCCACATACACCTCGCACAAACTAGCACTGCTTATCTTCCAATTTGTTTCTGGAAATTTCCCCAATCTCAGGCCATAATTTTGAGGGTGTACATCAGGCATGCTAAACACAAAGTTATGAAATTTTATGTGTACATCAGTTATTTGTTTCTGGAACTTCCACCAAAACACACAGTTATGACTTGTCATTTTTAGAGTGTACATCAGTCATTAATCTAGATCACCAAGGTTCATGTCTTCTCTGAAACCAAAGATCTTCTGGGTGTTATAGCTCACCTTCCCTCATCCCACATTTCACTTTCTCTCTTTTAAAAGGTGATCTGGTCCCACCTTTCTCACTAAACTAGCTAGTCTTCCATTTTTTTTATTTTTTATTTTTTAATTGATTTGAATCAACTATAAAAAATCTATACAAGGCTCATGCATGCCATCGCACCTCAAGCCTAGGCAAAAGAGATTTGGCATCTATATCCACCTTGTTATTTTGACAACCATTATCTAAAGCCATCCACTCTATTCTTCAGAACAAATGTTTACCACAAAAGAACATATCATCTGCTTTCCACAATCTAATTGTCTTTAGGCCCAATCCTACTGAAAAATTATTTCCACACAAGTTACTGGCCTAAAATGGCAAAAACATTGGTTTCATGTGCAAGGAGACAGTTTTATAGTAAATTGACTTCCACGAGCTAAATACTTAGCTTGGTTTTAAGTGTCATGAGCACAATAGAGCTCTAGGACAGCAATTGGATAAAAAAAAAATTGAAAGTAGAGGCTAAATAATAGCAGAAAGGGAAGCCAAATAAAGGCAGAGCAATGACTCTGGAATCTGTATATAATGTCATCCATTTTCAAATCCTTTTCAGTATTCATGTATTTGCAACACATTTTAGTATCAAAGTTTTTCCAGGGCAAAAAGAATAACAAACTTTAAGTTCATTGAAGACACTGAAATTATGCATGTAAATAAAACAATTGATTAATAATCCAGTTCTCAATCCTTATTGAACAAAACAGAAAAGCACCTGTAACAACAACAGATCCAGCAGCATGGTCCCAGATCTTCTCACGGTATCCCTTATGAGGAAAACGCATATATATTGCACCATCACCCCTGGACAGAGCCCCATACTTTGCCTGGCTGTCTATTCGTACAGGAGGTGCTTTCACTCCCAGCTTCTGCGAGTACAAAATAATGAGGTGAGCTTCCACAAACCTTTGGAAAATAGAGGGAGGAATGATGGCAAGACTTAGAGATTTTGTACTTTTGCTATCAAGCTTGTTAAATCATGCATAGAATGTGCTGCTTCAAAAGATTCAAAGAAAGATGCCTCCTCAGGGTTCTCTGTAACACTAACATGCACCTGAAATACAATAAATAGATGATTTGAGCTTTCAAATCCAACAAGAAATGAAGTCAAGAAGCTTCATAAATCTATGCATCCATATCTCTGGGTTGAATATAAAAATAAAACCTTTGTGGGTGGTGAGTCATCAAGAGATTGCATGCAGGTTCCAGTACCAACTTGGGCAAAGAATAGACAACCAACTTTTTGTTGAAGAGTTTGCTGACAGTGGCCAGCAAAGGGCTGTAGAGAAAGGTTGGGACAAGCTAGAACACCTAGTACAACCTTCCCTTCGTCTAACAATCCCAATGCAATTGCATATTGATCTCCTCTAAGAAACCTTCAGTGAAATGTAGTACGCATGAGAATATTCTGGGAAGAAGCTCATTTATGCATCTCTTAGGTCACTGAAGATCAAAAACACAGTAGCATATATAACCGAGCAGGTAGATAAGTCAACTGTTAAAAACAACATAGTATTTTTGTAACACGAGTGAGAAAGCAAGTAACATTTTAACAGCTACAAAATTTCATCATCAGACATGCAGAGTAAAGTAAGTAAATTTTTATACTAAACTAGAGCAAAACTAGGGTCCGTTTGGACAAGGCATTTCTATTTGCAGATGGAAAAAGTTGTATTGGAATGTGAAAATTTTGGTGGGTATTTTTTAATAGGAAAAGTATTTTGGAGGGAAAACATAAGAGGGAAAATTTTTTAAAATTATGTGAGAGGAATTTGAGTGGGAAAATTTGAATTCTAAACTTTGAAATAAAAATGTGTTTGGATAGTTTGTTTTTGTTTGAGAATTTTCTTATTTGCAAATGGGAATAGCTTGTCCAAACGCAGCATTTAAGCCCATCACTGCTAAGATTTAAAACAGCAAGATGCATCAAAATTAAATTTCAGACACAATAATGGGACGACAAATTCCAATTACATAGGGTGATAGCACCATAACTAAGGAACATCATCTTCCACTTTGGTCCATTAAAACATGCCACTGACTTTAAATAGCTACCCACCTTATAACAGAATGTTTATCGTTGACTTCTCAGCATAAGTTTCCATCAACCATACTTGGATCACATAACATGCACAGATGGGGAATATGTATAAATTTCACAAGTGCAATCACTTAGAAGAGAATAAATTCAACACCCTAGAAATATCCAATTGAATATTCAACTTCACATCACCCTTAAAGAGCTCCCTTGTAAAGCATCAGTCTCATACATATAAACATCAGTTTCAGTCAAGCAGGATAAGAAAAGTGTTACTGTAGCTAAATGAAGAGGTACACTAGAAGCTAGCTCATATGAGCCATTCAATTCATGAAAGAAATAAATAGTTCTCTCAGCCCAAGAGAAAAGTACATATATATTGGTTGGAAGACCAATAAATTATGCAGCAACGTGAACTAAAATACTTTTAGAAATCCATTGCCATTCACCATAGAACACTTATTCAGTCACTCAACAACTGAATTGTACACAGGCCAATGTGTCATGTGTCATACATGATTGATTTGTGCAAAGCCATTTATTAAGGTTACTTACCAAAGTCACAAAAAGTTACCCCTCCTCTTGTAAGAAATCCTTTATCTAACTAGACTCATCTTTCCAAAATTAAAACTTAACAAAAACAAAGAATCAATAAAATTTACTAAAAAATCTAAATAATTCTAAAACTCAATGGTAAGCAACTCTTATAAATTAACCAAGATCCCAAATTTTTGGATCCTCATCTTCCAAAGCATGCCAAATCAAGGTTTGGGCTTTGCAATTTTCTTTACCCCTCCTCTTGTAAACTTTAGTAACTTTTTGACCTTTATCTCCATCATTTCTCCCTTGCTTGGAAAAACTCAACTCCGGCAAGTTTTCCAAGCCTGGTACTTGTCATAAAAGTCAGGGTCTAACTGTTGAAATTCAGAATCAGTGATCCAAGTGCTGTCAGACCATGGATGTCCTTACCAATGAATGAGATATCTTTGGTAACCAACCACTCGCGTTAACACAATCTTACGGTCAAGAACATCATAAATCTTGTCATGCAAACATGTAACAGTTGGAAGAGAAATCATAGGCATTTGGCCTGTTGAACCATCATCATGACCATGATAAAAAGTCAAATCTTCGATATTGAAGACGCTACTGATTCCCAAATCATCAAGCAATTCAAGAACATAGGCATTAGAACTTATTTTCTTGATAATCTTGTAAGGTCCTGCACTTCTAGAATGGAGCTTCTTATAAGAACCCTTTGGATACCGCTCTGGACGAATGCGTACCATAACTTCATCTCTTTCTTGAAGCTCTACAAATTTCTTCTGCAAATCTGCATGTGACTTGTATTTTTCATTGCTAATAGTAATCCGACAACGAACTTCCTCATGTATGTCTTGAATATGTCAAGAAAAAGCCTCAGCTTCAACACTTGCATGAGCACTAGAAAGCAAACTAACCAAATCAACAGGTTTCCAAGGATTAGCGCCAACAACCACTTCAAGAGAACTATAGGCAGTAGATCTATCCATAGAGCTATTATAGGCAAATGCAGCCATAGGTAAGACTTGATCCTATCCAGTACTATGATCACTAACCAAACGTCAAAGAAGATCTCCAAGGTCGCATAACAACTTCAGTACAGGGATGGAAAGAAGGAGAAAATTGGAGCTTAGTATGCAACATCTTCCATAATGTCCGCCAAAAGTAGCTCATAAACTTCACATCTCTATCCGAAACAATAGTCTTTTGTAAACAATGAAGCCGAACCAGTTCTTTGAAGAAAATCCTAGCAATATGTGTAGCATCTAATGTCTTGAAACATGGAAGAAAGTGAGCCATTTTTGAAAATCTATCTGCCACCACAGAGATAGAATCATAGCCTCGCAATGTTTTGGCAACCCAAGGACAAAATCCATGCCCAAACCGTGCCGTGGTTCGTGCGGTAAGGGTAATGGCATATAATGTCCTTTGTTATGCTTCCGACGCTTGCCTAACTACCAAATTCGGCATCTAGGGACAATTCTTCCAGCATCTCTTTTCACACTAGGCCAATAAAACCAATTGTCCACCATAGCAATGGTTTTGTCCCATCCAAAATGCCCAGCAGCTTCCCCTCCATGCAACTCCCAAATCACTTGTTCCCTTGAAGGGAGATTTGGTAAACAAAGTCACGTTCAATTAAAAAGGGTAACTATCATGTACAGAAAAATTAGGATAAGCTCCTTGTAGTCCAGGTTTAATGTCCTCATAGATAGTCTTGAAATCTTTCCACTTAGGATAATCTCATTTTAAGGAATCAAAACCTAACCACTTGAATAACCATAGATGTAAGAATTCAATGTACTCGACTTAGTGCATCATCCACCTTATTTTCAGTTCCAGCTGTGTGTTTGATCACAAAAGTCTATTGTTGTAAGAAAGAAAACCCATTTTCCATGGCGATGACTCAGTCTCTTTTGGGAATTGATGTACTTGAGAGCTTCATGATCTGAATACAACACAAATTCCTTGTACACAAGATAATGATGCCAATGATGGATAGCTTGAATTACTGCATACAATTCCTCGTCATGGGTCGAATACCTTTGTTTAGCTTCCTTCAACTTTTCACTAAAATAGGCTATAGAATGCCCTTCTTGGCTAAGAACACCACCAATTCTAATATGAGAAACATCACAAGCCACTTCAAAGACCTTGGAAAAATCGGGTAACCTAAGCACTGGAGCTTCTATTATTCTCTTCTTTATCTCTTCAAAAGCCTTAGTTGTAGTTTTAGTCCATTGAAATCCTTCCTTCTTCATGCAGTTTGTTATTGGTGTCATGATAGTGCTAAATTCCTTGATAAATCGTCTATAATATGTAACCAATCCATGACAACTTCGTACTACCTTTACTGTAGTAGGAGTTGGTCACTCTAAATTGCTTTTATCTTGTCTAGATTAGGTTCTATACCCTTGCTAGAAACAATAAAACCCAAAAATACCACACTTGAAGACATAAAACTGTACTTCTCTAAATTGACAAATAGCTTTTCCCGGCATAGAACCCTCATTACTTGTTGAAGATGATCAAGTGCTCTTTTTTGGTCTTGCTATAAGCAAAATGTCATCAAAATAAACAACCAAGAATTGACCAATAACAGGCTGAAATACTTGAGTCATAAGTCTCATGAAAGTGCTTGGAGCATTCGTAAAGCCAAATGGCATAACCAACCATTTATAAAGACCATCCTTAATCTTAAAAGTTGTTTTCCATTCATTCCAGGGCTTACTCATATCTGGTTATACCCTTTCTTTAAGTCAAGCTTGGTGGGTGTTGCCCCAACGATCATATCAAGCATATCCTCAAGTGTAGGAATTAGAAACCTATACTTGACTATGACCTTATTGACTGCATGACTATCCACGCACATTCTCCAAGTTCCCTTTTTCTTTGGTGTTAGTAATGCAAGCACCGCACATGGACTCATTCTTACATGAATAGCACCTTTGGCTACAAGTTCGTCAACTTGCCTCTTAAGCTTTGCGGATTCTGCATGGTTCATTCAATACGTGGGTAGATTAGGAAGTTGTGACCCTAGAATTAAATCTTTGGCATGTTGGATGTATCGCATAGGAGGTTAGCCACTTGGTAGATCCTCAGGAACAACATCAAAGAAATCCGATAACAACTTCCTAATTTCCGGAGACACTTCAATTAGCAAGAATCATGATCAATAACTATCAATAACTTCCTAATTTGTTGTGTATCTTGTGTAAATTAGGAATATATATATATATATAGCTGTATAATTGATATAGTTGTCATATATAGGGGATCATGATTGATTTAGTTACCATATTTAGGACATTGTATTTTGTATATATACCATTGAGATATATGAAAGAATGAACTTTCCGCAATATACTTTCAACTTGGTATCAGAGACTAGGTTAAAAAAATTCCTAGCCGTTCTATTCTTCCAAAACAGAGTTCCCGTCCCTTAATCCCTGCACCACCGGTCATACCTCTGTTATGTCTACCAAAACTGAGGCTGATTCTTCTAATAGCAAGAACATGTCCACCATGACCATTCATGATTCTCCCTCATCCATCCATATTAAATTGGATGGCTCTAACTATCATGTTTGGTCTAAAATTTTGGAAATGCATATTGCTGGAAGGAGAAAGATGGGCTATATCACAGGCAAAAAGGCTGCACTCTCAGAAAGTGATCCAGGCTATGATGAATGGAAGGCTAAAGATGCACAGGTAAAAACTTGGCTCATAACTTCAATGAATGATAATCTGGTGTCACACTTTGTGCAATGTGGAACAGCAAAAGAAGTTTGGGATGCTGTAAAAAGCAGTTACCTTGATGTTTCTGACTCTTCTCAAAGTCTATGAACTGATGAAGAAGTCTTTCCAATTATGTCAAGGTGGTCGGCCTTTGGCAGACTACTATAATGAGTTAAACTCGGTTTTTATGGAGCTTGATTATCGACGACCAAACGATATGCTTGTGCTGCTGATATTGAGAAGTATAGAAACCGTCTTGCTGAGGATAGGGTCTATATCTTTCTCGCTGGACTTGACCAGAATTTGGATCAGGTTAGGAGCCGTGTTCTATCTACTTCTCCTTTACCTACATTAGAAGAAACCTATTCTGTGGTTCGTCGAGAAGTACAACGACAAGTGACTATGGGAGCAGCCATACACTCTGAGACTTCAGCTCTAGTTATACATAAAGGTACTCCTGTTTTGGCTCTTGGCAATTCCACAATTTCTCAAACTTGGTATTGTACTCATTGCCATAAAAATACACATACTGTTGATGTTTGTTGGAAAAAGCATGGCTATCCAGAATGGTATAAACTCAAACAAGCTGAGAGAAAAAACAAGAAATCTGCCCACACTGCTACTACATCACCTTCTGCCTCTAATGTAACTCGGGTATCTCCTGAAGAAGGTAATTTTGGTCTGTCCATCAATTCTACTTCTACTTGTTCTGATGCTTGGGTTATTGATTTAGGGGCTACTGATCATATGACTAGTAACTCATCTATTGTTGATTCTCTAACACCTAAATTAATTAAGTGTGTACAGGTTGCTGATGGCAACTCTATGCCACTCACAGGGGCAGGAAATGTGTCTCTATCTCCGACATTTTCTATGTCCTCTGTTTTGCTTGCACCCACTCTTTCAAATAATCTCATCTCGATTAGCAAAATAACAAGAGATCTTGATTGTCATGTAATATTTTATATTACTCATTGTGTTTTTCAGGACAATCTCACGAAGATGACGATTGGCATTGGTAAAGAGAGAGATGGTTTGTACTACTTTGAGGACCACCGAGGCATACCACCTCTTACTCGTGGCTTCCAAGCTCAGAGAGTGACTTCAAATAAAAAGAAAATTATTCTTTGGCATTGTCGACTAGGACATCCATCTTTCTCTTATTTAGAACGTTTATTTCCTAAGTTGTTTTCCAACATTTCTGCTTCTAGTCTAAGCTGTGAACAATGCATTTATGCAAAACATCATCGTGTTCCTTTTAAGGTCAGTTTTAATAAAAGTACTATTCCTTTCTCTTGTGTTAAGGTCAGATCATACTTTGTTCTATAAACATGATCATAACAGTATTACCTTGCTTCTTGTCTATGTTGATGATATGATTGTAACAGGTAATAACGTAGATGAGATTGAGAACCTTCGAGGTTATCTTGCCAAAGAATTCGAGATAAAGGATTTGGGGCTCTTGAAATACTTCTTGGGTATTGAAGTATCTCGATCTAAGCAAGGATTGTTTCTTTCCCAAAGAAAGTATACTTTGGATCTCCTAACTGAAACTGGTTATTCTGCATGTGAGCCAATAGATACTCCTATTGAGGTGAATCATGGGCTATTGGTTTATCCTGATCAAATCCCAACAAACAAAGCCAGATATCAAAGGATAATTGGTAAGTTAATCTACTTAACTCATACAAGGCTGGATATAGCATATGCAATCCATGTCATAAGTCAATTCATGCACAATCCTAGTGATCAACACATGAACATTGTTAATCGGATTCTAGCATACTTAAAATCAGCTCCAGGTAAAGGAATTCTGTTCTCCAAACACGGACATCTGGATATTGTGGGATATACAGATTCTGATTTTGCTGGTAGTAGAATGGATAGAAAATCTACTTCTGGATATCTAACCTTTTTTGGAGGCAATTTGGTGACATGGAGGAGTAAAAAACAGAATGTGGTTTCATTATCTAGTGCAAAAGCAGAGTATCGGGCTATGCATCATGGAATCACAGAACTTTCTTGGCTGAAAATTCTCTTAACTGAGCTTGGTTTTGGTCAAAAAAAGCCTATGGTGCTGTATTGTGATAATAAGGCTGCTATTGAGATTGCTAATATTCCAGTACAACATGATCGTACTAAGCATGTTGAGTTAGACAGGAACTACATCAAAGATAATCTGGATTTCGGTGCCATAGAAGTTCCCTACACCAAAAGTTCAGATCAGTTGGCTAATATTATGACTCATGCTGTCAGTAGCGGATCATTCTACTCAACATTATCCAAGTTGGGCATGAGTGATATCTATGCCCCAACTTGAGGGGGAGAGTTAGCAAGAATCATGATCAATAACTATCAATAACTTCCTAATTTGTTGTGTATCTTTTGTAAATTAGGAATATATATATATAGCTATATAATTGATATAGTTGTCATATATAGGAGATTGATATAGTTGTCATATATAGGGGATCATGATTGATCTAGTTACCATATTTAGGACATTGTATTTTGTATATATACCATTGAGATGTATGAAAGAAAGAACTTTCCGCAATATACTTTCAACTACTTTCACTAAATTGATCGAAGCAAAAGTTTTCACCTCTTTGAGCATCAACACTGTTGGAAACCCTTATTCCTTGCACACTTTCTTAAAAGGTTTTTTGTTCACAATCTGTAGGAATTTCTTTTTTGTTCCAACCTCTCTAACTCGCTTCGGATCTTCTTTCGGCTCTGATAATCTTGACTCTTGATGTTTTCTTATAGTGTCAGCACTTAGTGGTTTCAAAACAATAAGTTTGTTGTTGAAGTCAAATGAATAAGTGTTGGCTTTACCATCATGCATCACTTCACGACATATAACCAAGGTCGTCCCAAAAGTATGTGTGTACTTATCATAGGAATAACATCACACCATATTGAATCAATGTATGGCCCATGTTCAAGATTTACCAAACAATGTTTGGTTACTGGAATTGAAGTACTATTGATCCATGCAACCTTATATAGTTCTGGATGTGGTTGCATAGGCAATTTAAGTTTTGCCACTGTAGATTCAGAAGCCATGTTCATGCTACTACCTCCGTCTATAATAAGCTTTTTGGTTTTTTCCCAATACAAACTAATGTTTGAAAGAAAGATAGATGTTCTCCTCCAGTCTTCTTTTCTTGCTTTTGGTGCACTAAGAATGCGCCTTACAACATTCAAGAAAGATGTATCCTCATCCACGTCCTCAAGATCTCAACATTAAGTCTCTCCATATCCTCCAAATAGTTGTCTCCTCTCCATGCTCATCTCTTGGGTGGCACACATCTTCATGCACTGCATCAATATGTAAATTTCTTTTATTTGGACACTCCCAAGCCATATGCCCCCTTAACCCACACTTAAAGCACCCATCTTCGTTATCTTTCTTTCGTTCATTAGTTGTGGGAACTTTAACTCTAGGATCTGCATTTGATGTTGACTTAGGAAACCTACTAGGAGTAGCAAATTTCCTATTAGTTGTCTCCCCAACTTGAGTATTGAGCCTTCTAAAAGGATGTAGTAGTAAACTCTTCTCAATTTGGAGGGCTAGCTGAAAAGCATCATCTATTGAGAAGACCTTATGTGGTAACATATGATTCCAAATCTCAGGTTCCAAACCTAGCTTAAAGCGAGCTAAGGCCAATTTTGGACTCTCAGGAGCTCTACAACAAATTTTCAATTCCTCAAAGCTATTCATGTACTCAATCACGGTCATTCCTTCTTGCTTAAGACTAACAAGATCATCATAACAATCAAGGTTTGGGCTTTGGAACTTTCTTTACCCCCGCTCTTGTAAACTTTCGTAACTTTTTGCCATTTATCTCCATCAGAGAGGTTCTTGCAGCCTGCATCTCCTCCAAAATCAGTTACATTGCACTTCAATGTTTGCAAATTATAATCTAGAACTAATAAAAAACTGTCTGAGCGACAAAATGTTTGCATGACCTGTTTGAGATTTAAGAGGTTCTTTCACTCTTCATTTCTTCCAAAATCAGCTACATTGAGATGAATTAATGGTCTCTATATCATGGTGGCACAACCTTCTTATGTGTCTACTCCTCAGGACCCAAGTGAAGGGGACAGGAACTTCTCACAATACAGGAGCCATCACCTACCAGACCCTTAGTGCGTGGATTTGAGATATATGATTAGATGCCCTCTTTCAAATAACCTCAGTTAATGCCTTCTTTATAAGTACATGAGCTGATTGTCATAAAACTACATGCCATAGAGCCATGCTAACAATAGAAACAGTGGGAAGGGCCAGAACACCTTGCTGTGATTTCTGGCAAGCCTGTTTCTTACTAGGTGCTAGCTTCTTGTAAAAACAATAGAGGTTCGTAACATACAATACAGTGACTGATGCCCAGCTTAATTTCTAAAGTTGTTTCAAAATAGGTATAGGTTTTCCTTCAGCAAATGAAGTAACAGAAATTGTAAAGCCTTTGAATTTGTTTCAAAATAGGCATAGGTTTTCCTTCACCAGAAGTTACAGAAATTGTAAAATCTATGAAGACGTAGGCAAAAAAGCTCCTAGGGAGTATCCATGATTAGTTGGCAAGCATTGTACGAAGAAAGATGGAAAAACAAAGTTTTTGTAAACTTGTCATTTGCTTGTTAAAGTTTCTCCCAACGAGACCAATGAAAAAGATGTCACGTGCAACACTAAATCCACCACTAGAATTAACTCCCCTCAGTAATGCTACTTTTCATTTTCTGTTACAAATGCTAAAGCAAAGATCAACAATGTTTCACTGTTCTACAAGCAAGAATCAAATTTTATAAAGCTACACAGTTACAAGAATTTAAGATATGTATATTTTCTTAAAAGTTTATTGCTGCGATCTGGGTACAAAGGCCATCTTTTAATTGTTTTATTTTACCAGAATTTTTCTCTGAAAGTCAACTGATACAGCAGTAATATTGGATCAATAGTTGAATACCTTTGGTTCAAATGTAGATCCAGATTAATATGTTTTTGGAGAGACCATATGCCTTGAGATTTTAATTACCTCAGCACCTGAAAGCACCTTCTCATTTACTCTGCAGATTGGCATAATTTGTTAAACCTTGTTGCTCATTCACTAGAAGCATAGAACCCAAAGACTAACTTTTTACTGTCTTTTACAATATCTACTAGCTCCAGGGTTTATCAATGAGCAACTTCATTCGCTTTCCTTTTTACAACCAGTACCCCGCTTAGACCTTCAAGTTCCCACCATTTTCCATGGGTGGAAGCATTGAATCACCGCCCTAAAACCTTACCCTAAAACGCTACAAGTAGGATTTCTCCATTTCTGATATTATTGTTTCACAAATATCTAACAAGAACATGGAATTAGAATCCTTTTATTATTGACAATAAACATATTAACATTTTCAGAAGAACTTGTTTAAGAATCCTTTGATTGCCAAAAATAAACATGTTACCTTTTCTGAATATCTGCATTGGGAGAACAACTTTTGGACAACAGAAAGGCCAGATGTCATCATTCGAGTCCTTAACAGAACCTTCAATGCAACTACAACAGCACATTTCCAACAATTCACCACATACGCTTCTTTAGTTTTTGACATTATAGTCATTAGCATTATCAAAATCCAACTTCTTGGAAAGAAGAAATTCAGTTTCATAAAACCTAGTTAAACCCTTAGGAGTAGTCAAAACATCTTGTCTGAGCAAATCAATGGACACTATAACTCATATCAAAGGCTCTTGCAATATATCTGATGCAGCACAAGCGTGGGTTCAAATTGAACGGATTTTATTAACTCGTTTAGGCTTTAGGAAGGTAGAAGACTACAGGTTTCCTTGTTTGAAGAAGACTTGAATCTAAAATCAATAATTAAAAAAAACTGTAGAACGAGATTAATCTCTAGGAATCACTCCTAGAACCCTTCGGTGTCACACCTAAGGACCTTCAGGTATCACACCTAAGGCAAAGTTGTATCACACAACCCATGAATAAGACAAATAGTCTTGCTGAAATTTTATTGAACTCAAACTATTAATTTCTCTTTTTGAAGAGGTACATTATTTATAGACTACAAAACTAAAAACAATTTAGATTAGGATTTCTAATATATAGTAAGATTGAAATTAGAATTTCTATGAGCTTAAATCCAATCCTCAATGGCAAATTAGACTTTAAGAAATCCGTTACCTAACTATACTCAACTTAACAAAACAAAGACCCAATAGGATTTACTAAAACATCTAAATAATTCTAAACTCAATTAAGACAACTCCAATAAATTAATCAAGATCCCAAATTGGATCCCTATCTTCCAAAGCATGCCAAATTAGGGTTTGGGCTTTGGAATTTTCTTTACTCCTCCTCTTGTAGACTTTATTAACTTTTTGCCGTTTATCTCCATCAATATCCACAAAAGTTCCTCATAAGTATTTTCTTGTGCATTTGGTTGTGAGAATTTTGGTATAATGTGAATGAACAAAAAATAGAATAAACATTGCCCCTAGTATTAAAACTTGCTAATGTAGTTTCAGTCCCAAGATTGGTAATGCCATACCATTCAAAAGCAGGCGATTTAATTCAAATTGCACTGTTCAAATGGTGCAACTAGGTACCCATTGCAAAGCTGCAAAGAGAGACCATTAGAGATAAATGCACTAACATAACAAACTCTACACATCAAATGTGGCACAGCATGTAAACTAACCTACAAAGAAGCCAAAGCCTGTACCCATATGTGCAAGAAATTGGAAAAAACTAAGACCACTAGGATGATCCAGTTCTCAAATAAATTTACCAGTCTAAAGAGTTAGACCAGAAATCTGAGTCTGAAACTTTTGTGAATTTAAATTCTGAACAGGTTTGGAACAGCATTTCCACCACTGATTAGATATATGATTACAAATGTCACACACATATGCATGCATCAGACAGTAACAACTTGGCTAAAAGATTAGCAAATTACCCTAGTGCTAAAAGAGCTGCAAAAAATGAAACTTTCTGGTTTTTTTTTTTTTTTCCTCATGCATTATGAAACCATTGTCAGGGTATTCTTTGAAGCTCACCCCTTGGTACCATCTATGGGATCCAAAACCCAGTGTTGACCCACAGGGCCTCCTTCAGATTTGCCTGAGTCAATTGCTGCAAGGACATCCTGATCAAATAGAGGACAAATATGTTCTGTTCCCTCACCAGCAAGAGTTTCATTCACAAGCTTCGTGATGCGCTGCAGTGTATCTTGGCCTTCTTCTTTCCGGAGGTCTGTGGAGTCCTAGAAATATTAACAAATCACAGTAAAACTAAAGAAAAGGATTTCCAAATGCATGAAGGCCAATCAGTGCCCAAAGATACTATGCAAATAAAAGTTAGACAAGAATAAAGTAACATGTGATCATTCATTTTATTCAGCTGGACTCGAGTTAATTAACTAGAAAATGTATAATATATGAGCATGAAAACATAGGAATTTAAGTACTCATCCACCATTTAATCTAAAATAAAATTACAATAAAAACAAAGTTCAAGTCGAAAACTACCTCCTCAGCTACCAATGAGAATGGCCTAGAAGGTAACTCTCTCTGCAAAATATAGCTTACCAAAGCTTGTGAGCCTGAGAAGTAGATTTCAAAGAACAAAACACACTCTTAGTCTTTCCTCTCAACCCAAATCCCAAAAATGCAACGATGTCAAGGTTATATTGCAATACAGCAATGCATAGCTCGATCAATGTAAAGTAACCAATGTACTTAGATGAATGACCACTAGTACACAAGCGTGCATGAACATTTAGATCACAAAACACAAGCAGAATATTGAGGGATAAAACAGAACTCTGAAGAAAAAAGGAGCAAAGTTTTGTCATAAGGAGCTCAGGTCAAGTGGGATCAGAAGAATGAATATTATAAGGTTCAAAGGTACTTTAAGAAGCATTTGAAATAATTTTTTCAACCAAAAACTAAGCCACCAGCCTTTTGAGCTCATCTTATCAATTAAAAGAAACCGTAGATAAAGTACCACTCTCCAAGCAACAATGTAACTCAACAAGGACTCCATGAAACTACTCCAATATCATTTCCTGGTAAAGAATTTCATGGTCTTAAATGCATAACCAAAAAATTATGAGCATGTAACTATAGCATGAAACAGAGTTGACGCCAAATATTCTTTAATTTGCCCATGTTCTGCTTGAGAAGCTGTCAAATTGATGAATCTCCGTATAACAGACAACTGAAAATAGGTTTTCTGACTGATGGAAGGGTAAAAGATCAAGGTCTTCTTATATTACTATGCTAGTACATCAACATCAACATCACCTTTATTCCAAACTAGTTGGGGTCGGCGATTGATGAACCCAAAAAAGAAATAAATAAATAAATAGTTATATAAATAGTTATAAAAAGAAATACTTATAAAAAGGAGGTATAACAAAAGGAGGAGAAGAAATAGTTATAAAAAGAAATAGATACATAAATAAAGAAGATATAACAAAACTAAAGGAAAAAGAGATAGGACTAGAAAGGTCAGTCGTGAACATAGGAATTTTGCCCTTCCACCACGCTAATAGCTTTCCTCCACTCTGTTCTAAGACAAACCGTACGCCAATCTATTTCCAACCCCCTAAAATCTTGTTTTACTACTTTCCCCCACATAAGTTTCGGTCGACCTCTTCTTTCTTCCTGTCATGCTCTGTACGTTGAACGAAAAATTAGAAAACTTTTACAAGTTAAAATAACCATGTTAACACCATTACATACCATAATCGGCTACTGTAACAGGACTTCTATCAGATTTTGATTGGACATCTGATTGCAACAGTGTCTTTTGCACTTTCTGCAGAGTTAAGTAACAAATGTTACTTGAGTTTCAGAGAAAAACATTACCAACATATACAATCAAATGTAGATTGTCCTACAAACGAAGTAGTGCTCATGGCTACAAAATCCAATGGCCATAATAGCAAGTACATTAAACTTTGATTGATATAGCATCAAGTAAAAGCTTATAGAAAGCCATTCAAATCTGAGTTTATGCACATTTAAGTTAGTAGGGCTGTTAATTAGAAAGAAAACAAGTGAATTTAACAATGAAATAGGTAGTCAGTTTCAAAATGAAAAACAACACCTGGCATGTAAAAGATTGGAAAAGTGGGGAGGATGTAGTTCCCAAACATATAAGCAGTTCATTTAGAAAACTATAACAGAGAAAAGATTTTGAACCCTCTATTCATGAATCCCATTGTCCTAATGTCATTGGTACAAAAATTGCAAGAATAAAAAGTACTTATATTGCATAGGTTGTAACTAGCAAATGGAAATATTGGTCCGCTTTCAGGTAACTTGGAATTAACATCAAGAAAAAAGAAAATGAAAGTATTAAACATCTATCTTCAGTTTTGACCGCGACAGTGGGTAGATTTCCCATGCCATAAGTCAAGAAAGACCATTGGAGTACAATGCAGGATAGAGTTCATCCTCATATACAGCTACATAATGCAGTCACTGATATTGAATGCAGCTTTAATTGAATTATTTGAACATGAGTTCAATTTGGTAAATCTGAAATTCGACCATTGAAAGGGCATAATCAAGTTTAAGTTTCACTTAAATTATGCTTTAAGCTAGGATAATTAATCAGATATTCACTAGAAAAGCTCAAAAGCTGCTCAAAGACATTTCTGTTGCAAAATTTTCTGCATAAATTTCTAGACCTACTGAGTGGTATATTCATCATTGACCATATTTATGAAGTTATTCAGAAAAAGAGTACAAGTCTAAATGAAACTATCATAAAGTTGTTTCAGAACCAAAATCTAAATAATTAGAGATGTAATAGTAAAAACCAATGCTTAACCTATCAAATTGATTTGAGGCATGCTTAAGAATGTAGTTAACTAAACTCAAGTCCTTGTCACATCTGGTTTGCTTAGAGCCTCAACTCTATCAGTTGCTCAAGTCAGCCCTACTGAGTTTTTGCCAGTAACTAAGAACCAAGAAACTTACTACTTTCTAAAGCTATCTAATGAACTTACCTCAAAAGTAAGCAATTAATAATATAGAATGAGTTGCATTATGAGATTTAGACTTTCAAGAACATACAACTAATGGGTAGTCAAAGATGAAAGCTATGTTAATTACATGAATTATAACAACAACAACAACAACAACAACTAAGCCTTTATCACAACATGTGGGATTGGCTATATAGATCATATCTCGCCATCACTTTCTATTAAATACATATTTTCGTTTAATTTTAGATAATTCATGTTTTTTTAATAGATTCTTTCCAATTATTTTTAGGTCTTTCCCTTCTCCTTTTAATTTGAGTTAATAAATTTTAATCTCGAGACGTTATACTGGTGTATCTAAGAGTCCCCTGTGTACATGTACAAACCTCTTTAAACATGTTTCCCTCATTTTCTTATCTATTGGGGCTATTCCTCATTTCTTTCTAATACATTTCTTACTTATTCTATTTAGTATAGTATGTCCACACATCCATCTTAACATTCTCATTTCTACTACTTTTATTTTATGTTCATGTTTATATTTAGTGCCCCAACACTCTAATACATAAAGCATCGTTGGTCTTATAGCTATTTTATCAAATTTTCCTTTCAATTTCAATGGTGTTTTATGTCATAAAGTATAGAGGATATACTTCTCTATTTATTCTGAACTGCCTAAACGTGGCCTAAAAATCATTTGCAATGTCTATCCAGAAATTAATCATGAGCAGATTATCTCTTTTAATTTTGCCATGCTGAATGCATAACATAAAATATAAGTACATCCTAAATAACTATAAGAGAATGAACATGTTTTGTCCAATACATTTGTTGCTGGATGACTTTTCCAATAAAACGGTTTCAACAATATTAGAGGACCAGACCATATATATAACAACATTGTAATATTGGATACAAGGTTGCCTGTTACTCTGAAATTAGTAAGACATTTAAGTTTCCCACCCAATCTTTCAGATTTTCATTCATATGAGTTCCTTTCAAGAAATGTATGCTTCCAAATGCTAAGGTCAGAAAAGATAGTGTCAATAACATACAGAATGAGGTACTAATCTCACCTTCTCAATTCTTAATATGCATAATCTTATATTAGCATGTAATAGGTGTAACTAATGTATAGTCTGAAATATAAGGATTTTGATGCAAATCAACATAACCACTCAGGCAATCTTTGGGATATTATCCATGTGTCAATGACACCACAAGAGTCAATTTTTATACAATGGACTTCACAATTATTTAGTTTGGGGCAAAGGGAAACATCCATACCCAGGGAAACCATCCATACGAGTTTAACTACACTTGATTGTAGTACACTTTATTCAGAAAATATGCGTCGAATCCACT
Source organism: Gynochthodes officinalis (assembly GCA_020080225.1). Taxonomy (NCBI): domain Eukaryota; kingdom Viridiplantae; phylum Streptophyta; class Magnoliopsida; order Gentianales; family Rubiaceae; genus Gynochthodes; species Gynochthodes officinalis. Next base: position 13,139,023 of record CM034621.1, on the reverse strand, counting down.
TAGCACATTCATTGATAAAATAATCAATCTCATATATCAGTGCATTGAAAATGTTAGCATAATTTAGTTTACTTTTAAATTACATGGACAATTGTGTTCTTATTTCCTAAAAGAACCTTAGTAGCCACAATGATGCAACATTGTTTCTGCCTCCAACAAAAAGATCAACTCTTTTTGAGAATACTGTTGTATTCAGAATAGATATCAATATTTTAGTTGCATCAATGATAGATAGAACAAATGTAACAGGCGAATAAAGAAAATATAGGACAAGAATATTGGCGGCTTCTGCCGTATGGACTTTCATTGTAAATGATTACACTCGCATGATTTTCAAGCTGCATCAATGAATCACCTCAACTTAGCAATTTTTTTTTTCCAGAAACGATATTCGATTAAAAAAGAGGCACAATGGCCAATATACAGAGCCGCAAGGGCTTATAAAGCTTCGTGGTGTCGCTACTGTGTACAGCGCTGTAACCCACGAAGACAAATACCCACGAAGGGGTAAGAAACCCGACTAGCGGGAAAATCCCACAAGGGGAAAAGGGACCCGACAAAGCGGGAAAGGCTGACAAGCAGCCAAAAATACAAAAGCCCGGTTATATCTGGACACTAGTACTATACAAAGGGGATGCTACTCATCCCAAGCGGCCCACCACTAAAGGCCGTTGGTGACAGAAACTGAAAATTAATCCCTAACTATCACCTAATGCCTTAACTTGGAAGCCAACCTCAACTTAGCAATTGAATCAACGATTTTCACAAGCCTTCTGAAAAAAAGAATATGGAAAAGAGTAGAAGGGAAAATCAATTAAGACCAACAAGCATTACACAAGCCTAACGTAAAATAAATGTAGAATGCCGCCAATCAGTAGTGAACCCTATCTGGACACAGTCAACTCGAATCATATTGTCAAAACATAATATCAAAGGAAATTAGAAGAATAACCACATAAACAACACAATGATGGACATAAAAATGGGCATAATGGCAAAACTCACCAAATGAGTTGGGTTTAAAAGCAATTTTGGCAACTCAGTTATGATTGAATTTTCAAATTAAACCCAAATTCCAACACGATTAAAAATAACGGGGCAAATCCACTTAAGACATAGTATAAACATGCCCAATTTTAGGGAAAGAAAGTGGAGTTTGTAAAGATACCTGACACAGGCGAGCAGCAAGAGAGCAAGCTTTCTTGGCAGCAGCAAGTTCTTTATCATAAGACATTGTTGAAGCAGCTCTCACTGAAGTTCTCGAAAGTGAAGATATGGGCTTTAGTTTCTGTATTTTTAATGAACAATAGTAATCTAGATGCAGGATTCTCGTCACATGTATGCCCACTGATGTTGCAGGTGATGGTATAATAGCCATCTCCCCACAAGCTTTGCGCCTAAAATGAGAATGCCGGTGGGAGGAGAGAGGGAAAAAAAATAAAATAAATACTGAAAAAATTTAAAAATAAAAAATTTGTTCGGAAAGAAGCTGTATTAACTTTTAATAAAAAAAAGTCAACGGATACATAATGAGCCTATTTAAGGATTGGCTTTAACACATCTAATATAAATTTAGTAAGTTTCAAGTAAGGCATAATATGATCAAACAGGACCATCACACTCTGGTAAAATGGGTCTAGTACCTTTTAGCTAAGAGTAACAAATTTCCTGACTTATCGGCCTCTACTTACACAGCTCTCCTATGCAGCAACAACAGACATGGACCACAGATTGACCCTTGTAACGGAACTGCTTGGACCGAACTCCTATCTTTATGCAGACTTACACTGCGTGTCATCGTGCTTGACCCTCCTCCCAAACTAAAACCCCAAACCCTTTAGGAAAACCTCACTGATACTATCATGAAATAACCACTAGTTTTGAAGTCCAGCAAAAGGCTTTTCATAAAACTACTCAGTTCTTCCTCTCATACTAGAGACACAAAGTCTAACTAAAGTCGAACCCTAAAAAAAAATTGTAGAAACAGTAAAAAAAATAGCACCAAATTCGCACATGGGCGCCGACAAAAACAAAAAAAAACAAAAAAAAAAGGGGAGAGAATTGGCATGGCGGCCTCTATTGTTTCTCCCTTTCCAAAAAAAAAATAAATTATTGAAATATTTTTTAAAAAAAATTAAATAAATATTAATGATATGGAAAGGATTTCCAATATTGTTTTCAACTTCAGTGTTTTTTTTAAAAATTAGTACAAATTTTTCACTAAATATGGTTGCCAGATAAACTGTAAAATAAAAGAAGTTAACTATAATTAGCGTGTAAACTAAACTTAGGTTTAAAGTGGCAAAAATTAAAAATTATTAATTATTTATTACTTATATCATCCTCCGACATATACTCCAAACGATCTTGATACATGTGCAACACATGTGAACCAACATTACTGAAACTCAACCCTATGTTCCACCTATAACAAATTGGAGACGACAATATAAAATATGAGATACAATGACAGATAAAAGAAATTAACCATGAAAAAAAGTTGAAAAACGTACATGCAAACTCGAGGCCCGATAGACATGAGAAGAAACCCGGGATTGGTTAGTCTCTTACATGACGATGTTGAAGCTTGATTTTCGGTAGTCTCTCCCACATCCACAACTGCAGAATACAAAGTGGGCCACATATACTGGCCGTATCTCCCAATGACATTCGACACAATACCCTATATAGCGACGCTAAAACAGCACTGCCCCAACTATATCTTGATACAATATCTATATCCCTCAGTAAAAACAGGTACATCAATTTGATTTTTGTACCTGACTTGTACCCCATAATGGGCCCTATAATCTGCATCATCCGACATCTAGCATGCTGTAAAACCTTATCATGCATAGAGATACTCTTTAATTTAAGGCGATCTCCATTAAAATCTTCAGGGTTCGGCATGTAACCTAGTATCTCTTGACATATATTCTGCCAATCCTCTAACTTATGGCTTGGATCATGACTAATCACTACATCTTCATCGACCGATAAACCCCAAATTATCGCAACATCTTGTAATGTCATGGTCGCTTCACCAACTGGAAGGTGGAATGTGTGAGTCTTTTATCGCTATCTCTCCATTAGTGTCGTGATCAATGAATGGTCTACAAGTGTACATCTCGTCATGTATACACCATAAAATCTCACTCGGTAAAAGATGTCCTGCACCCTAATATTGAGAGGGACAGTTCTCCAAAACTTGACATCTGACTTATACACTCTCAAAAGGAGCATATCGGGGTCTTCCCACACAAGTTCCGAGTGATGAATGGACTGTAACGTCAGTACATCTGGCTAATGTAGTCCCGGAGTTAAATGTGCGAACTTAGATGAAGCACCTTCTTCTGCCATAACCTAAACATATTAAAGATATTTTTACTAGATTATTTTCAACATAATAGTAACACATATATTATGTGTGAACCTTGAGAAACAACATTCAAATATTACATAAATGTTGGCACATGATTTCAAATATTACATAAAACCATAACAACATTCAAAATACAAATATTACATTTGAACCTAAAACCAAATATTATATAAAACAAACCACTACAATATTGTTAGAATACATCACGGATGCATAGTTGCCCTATCCCTAAGTCGATCCATGTTTAGGCATGATTCCCTATTATGTCCAATTGTTCCACATGCCATGCACTTCTACTTTTTGTGTTCGATCTATTTTATTCCTTATACGGGTAGATGTTGGATGGCTCGGTCGTTCATTGACCCGTTCTTGATTGGGCACAAGATAAAAAGGTGCAGGTGGCAAACCTTAAGCACTGCAAACAAGGAATCTTGTAAATTTCAAACTTGCAACACGTGTATGTACGATTGTTAAGATGTACTGTATACCCGTTACCTCCTTTGTCACCTTGTACCCCTATGGTGATTTGATATAATCTTTCTTCCCGCACAAAGGCCGTGATCTGGTGATACTTAAACTTGTGCTCCTTCTTAAGGAACTTTTCAACCATATTTGATGGCCACGGATCTTGATCAACAACATGTTTGTAGGCTTCGATGAGGTGTGAATCAAAGTATTTAACTAGGTGATAAAAAGTCACCCGCACACAAATTCTTATCGCAACTTCCTAGCACCTTTCAATACCCTGTTGAATGATTCGGATCGATTTGTTGTCATTATATCATATCAAACCCTCCCATCAAAGCATAGTGCCCATTTTTCAAGAAAGATATCCATCAGCCATTTATGGGCATTTTCATCCAATTATTTGATTGATTCCATTATTTGAGAAAATTTTTGCTATTGATGTGAACAAGCAATGCGGTGCATCAATTTCGTCAAAGTATTATTTTTGAAATGAGCATTGAAATTTGCTTTGACATTCCAAACACAATACCTGTGGTGAACCATTGGTGGTTGTAACGAACGGTTGTTCTCAATGGCTCACAATATTCCTTTCGCTCGATCAAAAATCAAACAAATGCATTGCCGGCCACAAATTACATGACAAGATAAGTTATACAAAAATCAAGACCAATTAGCCAAACTTTCGATATCAACAATAACAAATGCCAAGAGAAAAATATGCCCAGCTGCATTAGCACTGACTGTAATAAGAAATTTTTTCTTGTATTTCTCATATTGAAACGTTCCATCAATACTAATCACGGGATGATAGTGTTGAAAACCATCAATACAAGATTTAAATACCCAAAATACGGAATTAAAAATATTATAACCTCCAATACTATCTTCGGTGTGATGCCATTCAACAATTGTATTGGGATTACAAGATTGAAGAGCAAGTAAAAACTTTGATAATATAGTGTACGATGACTCCTAATTGTCATACACTGTTTCAATAGCTTTCTTTCTACCTAACCAAGCTTTTTTGTATGATATATTCACCCCAAGAGAGCGTACATCTTCAACTATATCGAGGACCTTGTACAAAGCATTTTACTTAATATTGTTCCGTACCATCTGACAAATCATATCATGATTTAAATTTGGGTGGTCCTCTGGTTGTATCTTAGGGAAGCACATGTATTTTAAGTGCATTTTTGTGATCTCTAAAAAGCTATGTTACTTTCTCAACTTCACTCGAACCCTCCATAAACAATTCTTGTTCGCATAATAAAGACATCGAACAAACTAACTAATAAGAGTACTTTTATACACTTTGAAGTACCTGTGTGTACGAACATACCAATATTTAATTACATGTTATACCCATTCTTTGGTCCGGAATATCATTCTAACCTCTAACTCCGAAGTCCGATCATTAACCTAAACTAGTCGTCTATAGTCATCAAACTTATCTATCATTGAAAACTTTGTATCACCAATGTCTGAGTAAAAAGGAATATTAGCGATAACGTTATCCATAGTAGCATCAATTGTTGGGTTCGAAGTCCTTCTTTCCTGTTGGCCATCACCCACGTCTTCCTCCACATCACTATCATTGGATAATCCACCACCATTGTCTATCTAATTCTCTATAGGATCACTGCGATTGCACACTCCTTGACTTATGCTCCTAAGTGGCAAGCTAGTTATTGCTTGACCACTTGGTTCTGGAGTAAGAAGTTGCTCGTTTAAAGTTGCACCATTTGCCCCTTCATTAAAATTGCCACCACTTGGTCCCTCATTAAAATTGGCACCATTTGGTTCCTCATTAAAATTAGTACAACTTGAACTCCCATGGAAAAAAGAAGGGTCCGATACATCCCTTGCTCGTGGCAAACAAACATTATTTGATATGAAAGCACCATAAGAAAACCATTAATCATTAAGAAGCCTTTCTCCCCCCTACTATGTAGAAGTTGTGTGAATGACCCAACACTTGTTTGAGAAACAAATGACATATTGTCCTTAGAACGAAAGTAATCTAAAATAGATTCTTGACTTATGTACAATTCAAAAACATTAAGAGAAGGAAATGTCGTTGAAATGTACAACATCTTCCTCAACGTATCATCATCATTCACTGGAATATGTATGTATGTGATTGAATGACCGGCGATGCTAATAGGATAACAGCATATTAATATTATCCTAACTTGACTTGCATCCATTCCAGTTACCCGATGCAAAATTTCCAAAAATTCTGCCAAACTAATATTATGATTAACAACAATAAACTGTTTTGGACTAATACTGTATTGGTAGCCATTCGGGCCACTAATTATTTTTCCATCCTAGTATAACACAAGCCTCACTTGATCCTTTCCCATTTTTATATTGTACATGACATCAATAATAACATAAAATAGACATTAATATGGACTTCAAAGTTATTAAAGTAATGTGGATTTCAATATTTATGGAATCATTTTTTCAAATAACAATAATTAGTTAATTAATATTAAAAAAATATTTAAGCAAACAACTAACATTTTCTAATAATTTTCTAACCAAGTGATTTCAAATAAACATTTACACTTATATTCATCAAATCCAACCACAATTTTTTAGTCATCATCATCAATACCATTATTCACAACTTATTATTCCAATAATCATAAAGTTAGCGAATAAAATTATTATTCATTGCAAATCAATCCAATAAGCATGATTTATTCACAATGAAATTATTACTCGTTTCAAATCATTCTATCAATAATATAATATTTACAACATATTTTCAAATTAAAATAACATCAATTCTTAATTCAAAATATATAAATTATTTACATTCGCCTCTTTTATTTTTTCGCTCCTCGAAATATAGGTTTATTTCTCTTTTCACTACAAAATAAAAATTTTATCATTTTACCAATTATATAATATCACAATGTATTAACAAATTTAAAAATTGCATGAAATATAAATTAATTTACCTTTGTTGGAAAAAACAAAAAAATTATGAACTCCTAGGTAGAAATTTTTTTGGGAGAGGGTTGGACAAGGGAGGTGGTTGTACTAAAAAAAATTATAAAAAAATTAAGAATAATTTTTTTGGATGAAGCGAAATTTGGGGTTAGTAGGGGTTGTTATACTAAAAGCAAATTAAGAATTTTTTTTTTTTGTAGGGGTGGGAATGGGTGCAGGGCAGCAAGGGGAGGGGTGGGAATGGGGGGAGAGGGGCAGTAGTGGGGTTTGGGGAGAAGGGGAGGGTTGGGAATGGGGGGAGGGTGGCGGTAATGAAAGGAAGTGGGGGAGGGAGAGATGTGGGGTAGCGGGGGAGAGGAGAGAAAAAAAATTGAAGGGCTGCAATGGGGGGTTGCGGTTGGGAGAAAAAATTGAGAGTGGAAAGAAAAATGCGTAAGTAGAGTTAGGTTTTTTTAAAAAAAATTGCTGAAGTCAACATCTGTGATGTCAATTTCAATAGAAATGGAATAATTTTTAAAACACCAATATTTATTTAATTTGCATTTCTTTAAGCAATTATTTGGGGAAAAACTCAAAAAACTGAAACTGTTACGTTAAAAAAACTATGTGGGTAGAATTTAGAAAAAAGTTTTGAATTTTAAATTTAAATTTTAAAATAAAATTAAAAATACTTAAATGTTTTATTTTTATTAAAAAAATTAATTTTTGTAAATAAAAGATAAATTCAAACCTAGTCTATATTTTGAAACTATTGATGTATATTTTGAAACTATTGATGTATATTTTGAAATTCACAAATCTTTCCATCCACATTGATGAAGTATTTACTCACAATCCAATTGCAACCCGATCCACTATCTTTTATCCGAAACTCTTTACCACCTTAATTATTGAATGCACCTGCAAAACAAATTTCGAAGTGATTCTCCGGAATAAATCTTCTGATAGTTAAGTAGTTCTTTTTATTTTGATATCACTTGATTTTGCCAAAGCCCCCTTTACCTGGTAATTTTTTCTTCTTATACCTTCTTATGTGATTTGTGGAATTTGTTTGTAACGGCTAAGAACACTGGCTGCAGTTGTAATGGCTGATCACACATTGTTATGTTTCTCTGTGATTGCTACATACTGTTACTTTTTTATGGATAAATATGATCTCATTGAGTTCCCACCTTACTGGTGTTATCTAAGGTCTTGTATGTTTTAGTCCGAATCCCATACACTTGGTGTAATTTCAATGTAATTTTATCCTCGGCCTTTATACTCAAGCCTAAAGGCTGAGGTCCAATTAAGAAACATGCCAGTAGCTGATATCCAAACCTTTAGTCTATCGAGATCAAAAATCAGTGCGAATGAGAAGATCTCACGTATTGTTGAGATCCCAACTCTAGGTGAGATTCTATATTTATCATGTACAATTAATAATTATCTATATCTCATGTGTTGCTTCTCATTAAAATTGCATTGCCTTCTATCTCTTCCTGGTTGAACCATGATTTCTTAATGAAGGTTAGTCATTTGTTTGCTAAGTATTCTGAACCTAAAATTTGTTGTGTGTTTGAAATCGTAACTTGTACCACACTGTACTAAATTCTATGGTATTGTTGGTCAACAACAAATTTCAAATTTTAGATATAGATAATTAAAGTGAAACATTTTAGTATTAGTATAAGTTGAAGGTATTGTGATTTATAAAATATTAGAAAGCTAAAAGGTATTTATAATTTTTATCAAGAAATGATATTTATAATTACTACAGTCAAGAATTAGTTATGAGTTGCTCAAAAATCAATCTCAACTTAATGTCATCACAACAAGCCTCCACAAATAAGAACTCTAAGGTAGGTTTTTTTTTTTAGTAGACATCTCTTAGACCCCTAATTCGTTTCTAACCAATTGATGTCATTTGTTAGCAGCTGACATCAGGTTATCGATTGATTCGTCAGGTTGGGTGAATCGAGCGATTCTTGAATTGAAGCCATTATAAATGTTTGAGTTTGATTGAAATTTCTTTGGCGTCAGTTAATATTCTAAGAGAAATCAGAAGAGTTTCAAGCAGCCTTAAAAGAGCCATGGGTGGGCAAACCTTATTCAAACTTTCAAGAAAAAGATTTCTTACAATTGTCACTTCTGATTTTTCCTTCAAAACATATATGGAGAGTTGAGGTGTCAATGTTTTGTGGGTTTTCAAAAAGTTTAAGATTTGACCCTCTATCCTCCAAGAAATATTTGTTGGTATTGAGTTAATTTTTTTTTTTTAACTTGGGCAAGCATTTGTGAGCATTAGTTAGAATTTAGGACGTTAACCTAAGGAATGTGTGTGAGGTATTGATTTCGAGTGCCTTGTGAAACTTTGCAATACAAGTGTGCAATAGGAACATGAATACTTGCTAAGCTGTGAGTTGAGCAAGTCACATAGCTGGAAGAACTTAGCTGAACTTAGCTAGTGATTACAGTTAGACTTCCAAACTTGTGAAAATGCTATAATGGCTTAAAAGATTATGTGTGTTGACTTAGACTTGCATGTATGTACTAAAAGACCCACTACCCCATGTCCCTTAATTCTGATTGGCCTTAGTAGCTAGAGCTATCAACTGTCCCACTATCAATTTTGACCTACAAGCAAGGTAGCAACTCCATAAAATTGAGTTTGGGAGATTTTATTATGCAAGTTTGAAGATTGTTCCTTGTAATTCTTTGAGTAATTTGAATGCAAGGTTAAGCTATTAGGTTTGTAAGCTTCTTTTGTCCTTTTTGCTTGTTTTATTTGTGTAAACTCTTCATATTTGGTGATTCAGATCGAGTGGAGTAAAACCAAACACGAGAGAATCAATGAGAACAGATTAACAAAGGGTTGGAAATTCGTTTGGTGTTGAAGAATGACATCGTTAACAGAGTTGCATGACAATTTTGGAATCAAATCAAAAGTTCTAAGTTGAGAACCTAGCTTTTGCTTATTGTACTTTCATGTTACTTGAGATTTTGACAATTAAAGCCACGACCAGTGGTTACACGTTAATAAATAGGGTCGGCTGAATAAAGAAACTATTGAAGGGATCATTCGCACCCTTAGTATAGATGATGAATGGGAAAATCTGTACCGAATGATTATGGAATTACAGAGTTCCAGTGGGGTACTTACAACCTACATTGATGAGTTAGAGAAGCTGGTTGCTGCAGTCGCTAGTCCATCCTCTTCCTTTTCCACAAATACTATATCATCCCTTGATTATTTGAGTACGAAACTTTTGATCTCGAAAGGTGAAGTTATGCCTTTTCTTGTTATGCCTTATGGTTTGGTAAATACACTTGTTACATTCTGTAATTTGATGAATGATGTGCTTTATTAATTTCTTGATAAATTTGTAGTTGTCTGTCTTGATAACACTAGTTTATTTTGAAACTCTTGATGAATATGTTTCACCTTTACGACTTATGTGTTCAAAAATTGAGGGAACATAAACTGTATGTGAAAAAGAAAAAGTGTGAATTTTGTAGAAAACAAATTACTTTTTTTGGTCATGTTCTGAGCTAAGGACAACTTAGAGTAGACTGCAAGAAAGTGGAAGTCGTGATTGATTGGCTAGTTCCTACAACAGTCCTTGAGTTGAGATCATTTCTTGGGTTGGCAAATTTTACTGTCGGTTCATAAAGGGATATTTGAAACTCGTGGCTCCCTTGATTGACTCACTCAAGAAAGATGTGAAATGGGATTAGGACACGAGCTGTGATGAAGCTTTCAGAAATGTGAAAGAGGCCATTAATACTGAACTTGTGTTAAATTTACCAAATTTTAACTTGTCGTTTGAGGTGCACACAGATGTTTCAAACTGCGCGCTTGGGGGTGTTTTGGTGCAGAACAATCATCTTGTTACTTTTGAGAGTTAGAAGCTGAAAGATTGTGAGCGGTGCTACACCACTCACGAAAAAGAAATGACTGCTATCATTCATTACCTAGAAATTTGGAAATGTTATTTGTTAGGAACAAAGTTCACAGTTGTGACGGATAATATGGCAAACACCTGTTTCAAAACTTAAAAGAAGCTAACTCTAAAGCAAACTAGATGGCAGGAGTTTTTAGTTGAGTTTGATTTTGATTGGTTGCATAAGCTTAGGAGAGAAACTGTTGTAGCTAATGCTTTGAGTTGGAAAATAGTAAAGGAGTATGCTGCCTCGATAACAGCTATGGGTTTAACTCTAAAGCAAACTAGATGGCAGGAGTTTTTAGTTGAGTTTGATTTCGATTGGTTGCATAAGCTTAGGAGAGAAACTGTTGTAGCTAATGCTTTGAGTTGGAAAATAGTAAAGGAGTATGCTGCCTCAATAACAGCTATGGGTCTAATTTTATAGAGTTCATTAGAAATGAGTTCCAACATGACCCATTGTAACATAAGCTCAAGAAGCAAATTAATAAAGGTACTATGAGAAGATACTGGTTAGAAGATGGACTCCTGTTTGTTAAAGAAGACCATGCTCTTGCTCCTGGTTTGGGAAAATTAAGAAGGCATTTGTTAAAAGAAACATATGACACTTAATGGGTTGGTCACCCAAGAGTTGAAAGAATGAGAGTTCTACTATCCAAATGGTTCATTTAGTCAAAGATGGAAAATGACATTGAATCTTACGTGAAGTTTTGTTTGGTTTGCCAATCAGACAAGATCGAGACAAAGAGGAAGCTAGTTTATTTCAACCTTTATTGATTCCCAAGAGGCCAGGGTAGTCGATCTCCATAGATTTCTTTAGTAGCTTTACAAGGGTTGATGGTATGGTTTCGGTTCTTGCCGTTGTTGACCGATTCTCTAAATACGCCTTTCGCCCAACTAATGTTGCTGTGAGTTATGTTTTAAGCATGTGATAAAATATTTCAAGTAGTCAGAGGACATAATAAGTAAAATGATACACGATTCACTGGCAAGTTTTGGATTTAACTATCTAACACGATGGGTCATAGTTGAAATTTTCTATAGTTAATCATCTATAGATCGATTGGTAGATAGAGTGAATTGATGCATTATTTGAAGAGTACTTGAAGCATTATGTGATAGCATAGTTTTCAAAATTCCGATTTGATCCTACGATTCTACAATCCAAATTTACTAAAACGATCCTGATTCTAACTACGATCATACATTTATTATATGAATAAAATATAGTTAAATTTACTCAAAAAATTTTTATATCCAAATAAAATTAAGATTTATCATTATATAAATAATTTAATTAGTTTAATCATACTTTATTAGCTTTTAACAATAAATAAATAAATTGGACATAAATACCCTTCAATCCCGACATCAACTAAAATATTGAGAAAATCATATAAAATTTTATAAGAAATAAAAATTGAAGTAAAATCATTTAATTATAAACTATATATGAACTTTCTACATATCTATTCATATATTGATTAATAATTCCTTTAAAAATAATTTATAAATTATATTTTTTCAATTTTTCTAAAATTTTATGATCTTATAATCCGATCACATCAATCTAATCTTGCTACCCTAAATCAATTTTGTGTAGAATTCCAATTTTATAAACTATATGTGATAGCCAATCAGCCAATTGACTTGAGTTGCTGGACATTACGCAACTCTGCTACAATTTGCACGAGTCCAGTGCTACAGGAAAAAGCCATTTGAGTTGGCTAACGAGTATCAACCTCTCACTCCTCATGAGATTGTTGTTTAGGCTACCGTGAGAAACATCCAACTGTATATAGGTTTGCATAGGCAAAATAGGAGTTTATGAATGAGGCGAAGGATAGTTTGATTGTTGCCCAGCAAAGGATGAAAAAGTATGTAGATAAAAACCTAAGAGATATTGAGTTTCAAATCAATGATCTGGTTATGCAAAAACTGAGCCCTCAGATTTGGAAGAAAATTAGTAGCAAAACAGTGCATGGGGAATTGGGATTGAAATATGATGGTTGTTTGAAGTTCTAGAACGTATGGAAAATGTGTCTTATAAATTGCAATTGCCTGACAGGCTTAAAATATATCCAACTTTGCATGTGACCTACTCAAAGCGGTTTATTCAGGATGAGTTGGATGCCGATAAAAAGCAAACGAAAAGAACACTTAGTGTGATCAGAAAGCAATTTGATAAGGATGTAGATCGGATTGTAAACCATGAAGTTTTAAGACAAAGTAAGAAAAACAAACAAATGAGGTACTTGGTGCATTGGACATAGGAGGGTCAACTCAATAATGAATGGATTGATAGGAAAGACTTGTCACAATTCGTGGAGAAAATTGTTGACTATTGAGAATGATAGAATGACTTGCCAAGGATGTCAACCTCTCTAAATGAAGGATGTTTTTTACACCCCCCCAAAATCGTTTTCTACCAAATGATGTCACTTGTCTATGGCTGAAGTCAGGTTACCTATCGAGTTGTCGGGTTAGACGAATCAAGTAATTCTTGAACTGAAGTCGTTATAGATGCTTAAGTTTTGGTTGAATTTATTTTGGTGTCAATTGATATTTTAAGAGAATGAGGAGGGTTTCAGGCAACTTGGAAAAGTTGTGGGTGGCCGACCCTTATTTACACTTTTAAAAGAAAGATCTCTCTACAACTGTCTCTTCTGATTTTTCCTCTTAGACATATATAGAGGGTTGAGGTGTTAGTGCTTTGTGGTTTTTAGGAATTGTGGAATTTGACCCTCTACTAGTTGGAAAAAATTTGTTGGCATTGAGTGAAGCTTGCTTTGAGTTTGAACAAGCATTTGTGGGCATTACCCAAAATTTAGGACATTGGCCTAAGGAATGTGCGCAAGGCATTAGTTTCGGGTGACTTGTGAGACTTAGCATTACAAGTATACAATGGGCATGCACACTTGCTAGTCTCTAAATTAGGCATAGCACATAGCTAGAAAAACTTTAGCTGAATTCAGCTAGTGTTGATGACTAGACTTCCACACTTGTGGAAATGCTATAATGCTTGATAGATTTATGTGTGCTGACTTAGACTAGCATGTCTATACTAAAAGACCCATTAGCCCATGTCCCTTAGTTCTGATTGGCCTTTGCATATCAACTACCCCACTATCAATTTTGGCCTACAAACAAGGTAGCAACTCCTCAAAATTGAGTTTGAGAGATTTTGTGCTGCAAGTTTGAAGATTGTTCCTTGTAGTTCCTTGGGTGATTTGAATGCAAGGTTGAGCCGTTAGACTTTTAAATTTTGTTTATACTTTTTGCTTGTTTTAATTCGTGCAACCTCTTTCTATTCTGTGATTCGGGTAGGGTTAAGTGAAACCAAACATGAGAGAATTAGTAAAGACAGAATAATGTAGGGTAAAAAATTTGTTGGATGTTAGAAAATGATGTTGTTGATGGAGTTTGCGTGACAACATCCATGATACATTAGGTGAGTTGTTCCGCTACATTTTTATTAATGAAATAAAATTATACATAGGAAAGGGCATATAAACCAAAACCTCTCCCAAATTTCAAGAAAAATGCCATGAATGACAGTTCCTACATTACTATGTCATTCTATGAAACCTAATTTTACAAACTTAATTTTAATCCATAATCATCAAAGATCAAATTTGCTAGGAAACAACTAAAATAAATTATAAAAAGGAAACATTTTGTGTTGTTGAGCATGGCGTGCCTGTTCGGTGAATTGCAAGCGTACAATATCAACAAGTAATAAAGTGATAAGTAGAGTATCGTTCCCACGAGGATTGTTTCCAATTTAACCAATTACTTACCAATATGATTAATTCAACAACAAGCTAGCCAATTAGATTGTTTTATGGTGAATTAAACTAAAGAAGGAAAAATTAATAACACTTGATAAAAGCAACAAATAAGATGTTAGAGATTTCGACTTCACTTAATCAATCCTAATTAACTCTCTTGACTTGTCATGCAATTAAAGTAAATTCCAATTTATGATGGTGAAATTTCCCTAATGTAAATTAATAGCCGACATCGGTCTAATAACCCTATTTAGATTAAAATCAACTCACACTTGGTCTAGGTGAATTTAGATTTCTAAATGCATTAGGAACTATGGAAATTCCCGGATTCAATCTAAGTAGCCACGACTTAGTTCTACTACCGAAACCACATGAACAACTTAGATTATTACCGTCTAAATTGAATTCACGGTTTAATATCACATGAGCACATGCATGTTATCTCCACACGGTATCAAACAAGCATCAAAAATCAATTAAGTGGTGATCAATCACCTAAAAGCATTAAGAACATGATATTAAACTCATAATTGAAATATAGATTGCATGAACAAGTCTTAAGAATTAATTATTCATGATTAAGATCCATCTAATCTCTAACAAAAGAAATTAGAACATAATGAAAGTTAAACTAACAACAAAAATAAAAATAGACATAATTGAAATTAAAACAAATTTTTAAAATGAAAATAATTATATTAAAGCTATAAACATATTACTACTTGAAAATAAAACACAACTAAAAATTTCATGACAAAGCACAAGAAATTAAATTACTAAAGTTGCTAAATTATACTAAGAAAAAAACAAGGAAAGAAAACTAAATCTACTAAACTAAAGAAACCAAGAAAAGACAAAAACAAAACTAAGACTTGAAGTCAACAACAAATAAAATTCTGCTCCTTGTTTTATTTTGTTCTGCCCGAAACTTCCACAAGAAGAACAAAACAAACGAATTTCTTCTTCCAACTCAAGTCAAGCTTGGCGGCTGAGTTTCTATCACAAACTACTGAACAACAAAAACAGAACAGACGACGGGAAAAGCACGAAACAAGAAACAATTGGAATTCTGCAGCAGGAAGAAAAACCGAGAAGCGACTGAAAATTCTGAAGACCGAGAGGAAGTTGGAATCTGAAAACCGAGAAGAAGCTGCTGAAGTTCTAAAGAAAACCAAACACAAGAAATCAAGGAGAAAAGCTGGCAGAAAACCGGGAGAAACAAGAATAAGAAACAAGAAACTATGGCTGTAGTTCTGCTAAGAAAACCGAGAGCACTACTGCAATCTTACTAAAGTACTGAAAAGAAAACAAAACAAAGGAAAAGAAACTGGCAGCTATAATTCTCTAAACTAATGAAAGAAAGATCGGCTACTGCTAAATCTAAACTAAAGGAAGAAAATAAAACTGAATGGAAGTGCTACTACTACTCCTAAACTAACGAGAAGAAGAGAAAAACAAAGGACCGAAGAGTGGGTTGCTGTCTATCTTTCCTCTCGGCTGTTTGCTTTATATAGAGCAAAAGAGGGGCTGTTTCTTCCTAAATTCCACAAATCCAAATCCTTCTTTGTTTTGCTCTTTGTCTTCAACTTGAAATCAGTCCCTTTTTTTTGTTTCCAAATCCCAGTAGCTTCCTATCTTTGTTGCTTCCCGATATCTTTGTTTCCAAATTGTGCTGAGCTTGGTCTTCTTGTTTCTGCACGGTTGTTGTTTCTAGTTTGTAACCCAGCTTTGTTTCCTCTTTTGTTTGTAGCTGAAGAAGTCTTTTCCTTTTGTTGTTTGGTTTCTTCTTTGGTTGTTTCCAAATTTGTTTGCAGCTTAGCTCACTTCCTCTTTCTCTCTATGTGCGGTTAAGCTTTCTTTTCTTGTTTTTTCGGCTGTTTGGCTTGCTTTTCTTGTGCTTTCTTCTTTGCCCGATGTTGCTTCATTCCCTTTTCCTTTGGCTTTTGACAATAAAATAGTCCCAAGATAATTGGTTAGTCCTTTTATTCTCAAATTAGAAGAAAATTCAAGATTAAGCTCAAAAGTTCTAAAACTATTAGAAAACTTGGTAGTCATAAAATTAAAGGATAATTTGGCCAAAATATGTAAAAACAAATTAAAACACAAGCCAATTTCTAACCAAAGTGAATAAAAATACCCTATATAAAATAGAGTTATCAAATTACCCCAACTTAGATCAAAGCTTGTCCTCAAGCTTGCACTAGAACCACATATTTCTTTTCATTCCATACCCTTTCTAACTCATCCATAAATAATTCAAAGTCATTACACATTAGAGATCCTAGACTGGAATAATAATCCAAAGAACAAATATTCATAGCTTTTTTTTTCTTTAACAAAATACACATCTCATTAATTCCAACAATTTCGTCGAAATCAAATGCACAAAATTTGATAACCTCTCATAGGTTGCACTCTAATCACTCAAAGTGTTTAGGGGTTTCATTCAGCACTCAAATCAAACATAGCATGTCATTACCATAGGCTTGCTTATATATCACATCTCCACCACTAATAAATATGAATCCATGCAATAATCAAAGGGTCTTTAATAAGGTTGTAACGGGGCTTAGGTAAAGGTAGGTAAAAAGAAAGGAAAATTTAGGTTTTCACAAATCAAGTTATGTAGAAACTTCCTTGCATGACTCAAAAGCAACAAGTAGCATATTAGAACCACTTCTTTACTCCAAATAACATGTATCCCCTTTTCACAACTTCATCATATAATTGGACCATCTTGTACACAATGAAAAACATTAACTTTGTCCAATCTTCGTAGGGAATATTGTTCACTTCTCTTCTTTCTTTTTTTCTTCTTTTTCTTCTTTTTTTTTTTTTCACACCTTTCATCATCATTTTTTTTTTCTATTTTCTCTTCTATTTTTTTCAATGGTTCTTTTCTTTGGAATCAATAGAAATTTTATCATACAATTCATTTCTACATACTCTTGATAAAGGGTTCAACGGTGGTAAACAAAAACAATGGTTTAAGGCTAAAGAATGTGGTATTATAACAAAGAAAGGTTAAGGCTCAAAATTGGTTGACTAGGGGTATATGTAATGGTTAAGCTTTTTAGAAAGTTAAAAATGGTTAATCCTAAGTGCCCTTATCATTTCAAAGCATGAATCCACAATGTGATCTCAACATGCATAACAAAGCAAGTTCTAGAATGAACATACCATATTTGACAACACTCAATCAAAGAAACATGTGAGCAAAGAAAAAGAAATTGCTCTTAGGCTCAAATACTCACAATGGGTTCAATGTATATCAAATCTTGCACATTCTCATTCAATTCAATCATTAAAATCAACAAGATGCTTTAAAATTTTCAAAACAAAGACTAATCATACTTGCCTCATTCATACATTCCAACCCAAATAACTAATGCATATAACTCAAAATTATTCTAAATGAGTATCAAAAGAGTTAGAAATTTCAAAGAAGACATCAACAAAATTGAAAACTTGGAAGGACTTTTCTTTGTAACCCAATAAAATTGAAATCTTGCAAAAATTTTAACAAAAATCCAGCACAAAATTTCATGTATCCCACCCCCAACTTAAAATTGAGCATTGTCCTCAATGCAGCAAGGAGCAAGATCAAGTATAGCAACTAAAGAGAGCCTAAGAAAAACAAAAGATTAGGAAACTGCCCTGTTGTGAACAACTGTTGAAGATGAATTTCGTTCAGGTACCAAAACAGCTCCAAAAATTCTGAAATTTGGTGGACAGGAACCTGGGTGAATCTTCTACCTTACTGTAAAATTTCAGCACAAAATTCCAATGGGAAGGCCTTGAACCGGATTTTTCTTCAGACTGGTGCAGCAAAAAGGTGAAGCAGAATTTTACATAATAAAAATATTTTTTTCTTTTTTTTTATTTTTTAAAAAAATTAAGAAAAAAATAAGAATAATAATAATAATAAGAACAAAATAAAAGCAATAAAGGTAAAAGATAACTTGGGTTGCCTCCCAAGTAGCGCAATTTTTTAACGTCGTTATGCTCGACGTCCTCTATCACTCAAATAATTAAATTTTTACCAATTGCTTGGACCACATCTGCATGTTTTTTATTGATTTTTCAGAAGCCACCATTGCATTCTCAATCACTTCAAAATGTGGATTAAGCCTCCTTTGTGGTTGGATGATTGGCTTGTATTGCTCCTTCCTCAATGACTGAACCATACACTTCTCAATTGGGTCCTTGGTCCTGGCATGAATTGCAAAATTTTTGACAATTTCGTCCACCACTTCAATTTGCAAGCAATCACTCTGATCAGAAGGAAATTTCATTGCTTTGAACACATTGAAGGTGACTTGCTCATTTTGAACTCGAAGAATTAATTTTCCTTGTTGGACATCAATTAGAGCTCTTCCAGTGGCGAGGAATGGTCGGCCTAAAATAAGTGGTACTTCAAAATCTTCCTCCATTTCTAACACAATGAAATCTGCAGGAAAAATAAATTTGTCAACTTTGATCAACACATCCTCCACCACACCTCTTGGATATTTTATAGATCGATCTGCTAACTGAAGAGAAATAGTGGTGCCCTTGACTTCTCCTAGTCCAAGTTTCTTAAAAACAGAATAAGGCATTAGATTAACACTAGCACCAAGATCACATAAAGCTTTGTCAAAATAAGAATCACCAATTGTGCAAGGAATCGAAAAACTCCCTGGATCTTTAAGCTTCGGTGGTAGCTTATTTTGCAGAATAGCAGAGCATTCTTCAGTGAGGTTGACTGTCTCATAATCCTCCAACTTTCTCTTGTTTGCCAAGATTTCCTTTAAGAACTTTGCATAGCTCGGCATTTGAGCCAGTGCATCTGCAAAAGGAATGTTAATGTGCAATTTTTTAAACACATCAAGAAACTTGGAGAATTGCTTATCTATTTTGTGCTGTATAAGTCGTTCTGGAAAAGGAATAGGAGGCACATATGGCTTAGGATTGTCGGGAAATAGCTTTCTTTGGGGTGGTTCTTCTTTTGGTTCGGCTTCATCCTTCAATTCGGCGTTGGACCCCTCTTTGTCTTCTTCACCTTTTCCTTCATTTTTAAGCTCTTTTCCGCTCCTTAAGATGATGGCATTTGCATTCTCGACTGGATTCGTCACAGTGTTGCTCGGAAGGCCACCATATGGTCTCTCAGACAATTGGCTAGCAATTTGACCAACTTGCTTTTCCACATTTCGAATACTTACCTCCATATGTCGAATTTTTGCATCTTAAATGTTCATGCGATTTTCAAAGCGATTCACCACTTCTTGATTTGATTGAATAAGCTTTGCCACCATTTCTTCAAGGTTATTATTCGCTTCTCCACTGGTGGTGGGAATGCTGGTCTAGGTGGGTTCATCGGTTGCTGATTTTGCCCTCCCCAAGAAAGATTAGGGTGATTCCTCCATCCAGGGTTGTATGTATTTGAGTATGGATTATTTTGAGGTCCCCTGTTGAAATTAGAAACAAAATTAGCATCTTCAGTAGTATAAGAATTATGATTTACCTGACAAGCAGTTGACTCATGTCTTCCACCACAAAAGTCGCAAGTTGTTTCCTTTATCTTCAAAACCGAATCTATCTTTCTATTCAAAGCAGCAAATTGAGCAGCAATGGCAGTATTAACATCAATCTCATGCACTCTACTTGGTTTCTTGGCATTGAATCTTTCAGTTGGCCATTGATAGCTATTAGACGCCATTTGATCAATCAACTCAAAAGCTTCATCAGGCGTTTTATTATTCAATGTACCACCAGCTGCGGCATCTATGGTACTTCTCATATTTGGACCAATTCCATTGTAAAAAGTTTGCACTTGCATCCAAATTGGAATACCGTGGTGTGGACATCGCCTTAGTAGCTCCTTAAACCTTTCCCATACCTCATATAGGGATTCTCCATCATTTTGTATATATGTGGTGATGTCATTCCTCATTTTTGCTGACTTGGCAGGTGGAAAATATCGGCTTAAGAATTTTTGGGCCATATCCTCCCAAGTGATGATAGAACCTGTAGAAAGAGAAGACAACCATGCCTTAGCTTTATCACGTAAAGAGAATGGAAATAACCTAAGTCTAATAGCATCATTGTGAACACCATTATATTTAATGGTATCACAAATTTCAAGAAAAGCTTCAATGTGGAGGTTAGGATCTTCATTCGGTAAGCCACTAAATTGAACAGCATTTTGAAGCATTTGGATCAAAGACGGCTTGAGCTCAAAATTGTTGGCTTGAATTGCTGGCCTTCTGATACTTGAAGTGGAATTTTGAACCGTTGGAGCAGAATAGTCCATCAAAGTTCTCCTTTGAGGTTGAATTGGGAGATGTTCTTCTTCGGCCGCCATTGGATTTGTGTCAATGACTAACTCTTGCTCTTTCAATCCTCTTAGAATTGTTCTGTCGGGTTCAGGATCAAATTCTTCCAGTTCTCCTTTCCGACTTCTCAAATTCATGCAACTTTGGAATTCCCTTAACAAAAATCAAACCAATAAAAATTAAAAGGCTAGTCTCGACCAAGAATCAATCAATATCAATAGCAATTGGAAAAAATTAGTAAATTCAATCCCCGGCAACGGCGCCAAAAACTTGTTCGGTGAATTGCAAGCGTACAATATCAACAAGTAATAAAGTGATAAGTAGAGTATCGTTCCCAAAAGGATTGTTTCCAATTTAACCAATTACTTACCAATATGATTAATTCAACAACAAGCTAGCCAATTAGATTGTTTTATGGTGAATTAAACTAAAGAAGGAAAAATTAATAACACTTGATAAAAGCAACAAATAAGATGTTAGAGATTTCGACTTCACTTAATCAATCCTAATTAACTCTCTTGACTTGTCATGCAATTAAAGTAAATTCCAATTTATGATGGTGAAATTTCCCTAATGTAAATTAATAGCCGACATCGGTCTAATAACCCTATTTAGATTAAAATCAACTCACACTTGGTCTAGGTGAATTTAGATTTCTAAATGCATTAGGAACTATGGAAATTCCCGGATTCAATCTAAGTAGCCACGACTTAGTTCTACTACCGAAACCACATGAACAACTTAGATTATTACCGTCTAAATTGAATTCACGGTTTAATATCACATGAGCACATGCATGTTATCTCCACACGGTATCAAACAAGCATAAAAAATCAATTAAGTGGTGATCAATCACCTAAAAGCATTAAGAACATGATATTAAACTCATAATTGAAATATAGATTGCATGAACAAGTCTTAAGAATTAATTATTCATGATTAAGATCCATCTAATCTCTAACAAAAGAAATTAGAACATAATGAAAGTTAAACTAACAACAAAAATAAAAATAGACATAATTGAAATTAAAACAAATTTTTAAAATGAAAATAATTATATTAAAGCTATAAACATATTACTACTTGAAAATAAAACACAACTAAAAATTTCATGACAAAGCACAAGAAATTAAATTACTAAAGTTGCTAAATTATACTAAGAAAAAAACAAGGGAAGAAAACTAAATCTACTAAACTAAAGAAACCAAGAAAAGACAAAAACAAAACTAAGACTTGAAGTCAACAACAAATAAAATTCTGCTCCTTGTTTTATTTTGTTCTGCCCGAAACTTCCACAAGAAGAACAAAACAAACGAATTTCTTCTTCCAACTCAAGTCAAGCTTGGCGGCTGAGTTTCTATCACAAACTACTGAACAACAAAAACAGAACAGACGACGGGAAAAGCACGAAACAAGAAACAATTGGAATTCTGCAGCAGGAAGAAAAACCGAGAAGCGACTGAAAATTCTGAAGACCGAGAGGAAGTTGGAATCTGAAAACCGAGAAGAAGCTGCTGAAGTTCTAAAGAAAACCAAACACAAGAAATCAAGGAGAAAAGCTGGCAGAAAACCGGGAGAAACAAGAATAAGAAACAAGAAACTATGGCTGTAGTTCTGCTAAGAAAACCGAGCACTACTGCAATCTTACTAAAGTACTGAAAAGAAAACAAAACAAAGGAAAAGAAACTGGCAGCTATAATTCTCTAAACTAATGAAAGAAAGATCGGCTACTGCTAAATCTAAACTAAAGGAAGAAAATAAAACTGAATGGAAGTGCTACTACTACTCCTAAACTAACGAGAAGAAGAGAAAAACAAAGGACCGAAGAGTGGGTTGCTGTCTATCTTTCCTCTCGGCTGTTTGCTTTATATAGAGCAAAAGAGGGGCTGTTTCTTCCTAAATTCCACAAATCCAAATCCTTCTTTGTTTTGCTCTTTGTCTTCAACTTGAAATCAGTCCCTTTTTTTTGTTTCCAAATCCCAGTAGCTTCCTATCTTTGTTGCTTCCCGATATCTTTGTTTCCAAATTGTGCTGAGCTTGGTCTTCTTGTTTCTGCACGGTTGTTGTTTCTAGTTTGTAACCCAGCTTTGTTTCCTCTTTTGTTTGTAGCTGAAGAAGTCTTTTCCTTTTGTTGTTTGGTTTCTTCTTTGGTTGTTTCCAAATTTGTTTGCAGCTTAGCTCACTTCCTCTTTCTCTCTATGTGCGGTTAAGCTTTCTTTTCTTGTTTTTTCGGCTTTTTGGCTTGCTTTTCTTGTGCTTTCTTCTTTGCCCGATGTTGCTTCATTCCCTTTTCCTTTGGCTTTTGACAATAAAATAGTCCCAAGATAATTGGTTAGTCCTTTTATTCTCAAATTAGAAGAAAATTCAAGATTAAGCTCAAAAGTTCTAAAACTATTAGAAAACTTGGTAGTCATAAAATTAAAGGATAATTTGGCCAAAATATGTAAAAACAAATTAAAACACAAGCCAATTTCTAACCAAAGTGAATAAAAATACCCTATATAACAATGTTAGACCTGTATAACTGCCTTCTTATATTTTGAAATCTTTCAAAATCATACATTCAAGTGCTAAGAAATCATAGCTCGCCCATTAAACATATCTATCAATACCCAAGAATCACTTTCTACCTCCAACTCTATTATCCCATATTTATGACAAATATGTAACCCCACAAATAGAGCTTTCACCTCAAGCCATCAAAATTCTAACCTTTCCAAAAAAAATGAAGCAAAATCTAAAACCACATTACCACAATTATTCTTCACTACACCACCACTAGCACCTAATCCAAGATTTAAAGAGCTTCCATCTCTATTCAACTTCAACTTTTATGAAAATTACCAACATACCATCGTAATCTTCATTCCTCGCACAGTCCTCTCTAAAATATCAATGACATCCATCCAACTCCTCCCATGAATCTTAACCCTTGGATCCACTTAATTAACAATAAAAATGAGATGAAATGTAACTTGATTAGTCAACACCTAACTTTTCAGTCTTTTTCCTTCATAGTTTCATACATTCCTGGCCTTTCATAAACACTAACATATTAACACTAGTACAACCTAAATACAAACTTTCACAATTGTTTATAATGTCCCCATCAATCCATTTGCCACTAAGATAAATATCTTCTCTACAAACCATCAAAATTAACACCCAAAGGACCTACAAAGTGTGTCCACAAAACTATTTCTAGATCACTTTGTTAGTATCACAAAGTGCAACCATGAAGGGCAAATTTGTTCAACCATGAATTGTTCAAATTTGTTGAAGGGCACATTGTGGTTCCTTGTCAGTTGTGAGCTTAAGCTGGAAAGCAAAATTAAAATAAGGAAA
Organism: Gynochthodes officinalis; assembly: GCA_020080225.1. Taxonomy (NCBI): domain Eukaryota; kingdom Viridiplantae; phylum Streptophyta; class Magnoliopsida; order Gentianales; family Rubiaceae; genus Gynochthodes; species Gynochthodes officinalis. The sequence goes on along the minus strand of CM034621.1, from coordinate 13,114,833 downwards.
AAGAATATTTGTTCTGGAGTTTATGAAAATTTTCCAACCTACATCCTATTTTTTATAAATAGACCCATATTAGATGGAGTTATACCAACATTATATAAGATAAGTTTGGAACCCTAACCAGATGAAACTTTAATGATTCTTCTATTAAAAATCTTATTACTTGGTTGCTAACTCTAGTGATAACTCTTTTATCCAATTATCATAAATATCGATCTTTAAAATTGAATATATGTGTGTGTGTGTGTGTGTGTGTGTGTGACTAACTAGATATATGTGCGGGCCTCCTTATGTTGGGCTTTTTTTTTTTTAACATATTCTAACATTCTCTCACTTGGTCCACATATGATAGATTTCTTTATGAGTGACAAGTAACATTTTAAACCTTTAACTTTATTGTCAATTAAAATAACTTGTTGGTTACACAAAAATTGTTTAGTTAGAGAATATTAATACATGAATCATGGTTGTTATATTCTGAAAATTGAACAATTCCTTCCTTGTATTACTATGTATCAGATTTTTAATTAAGCACAAAAACTCTTTATGCATAACTCAATATAAGTTTATTCAGGGTTTAATATTATGGATCAAATTGATCACTACTTATACGTGCATGAATTTTATTATGCACAATCATGTGAATTCAAAAAATTGTCTAGACAAATAAATGGGTAGAAAAGCAAAACTAAGGTGAGTTTAGTAACCCTATATGAGTTGTACGATCCTGAATAATTTAGTCAGCAAAACTTTTGTCATAGGATCTGCAATCATTAATTTAGTACTAATATATTCAATAGTTATTTCTTTCTTTTTGACATGATCTCTAACCATTAAATATTTGATGCCGTATCAACAATCTTTAAGTCAAATATGAAAATTTTTAACCATAATGCTTGTGATGTAGTTTTATAATAGGCTATAAATTTTGGTTCCATTGTGGATGATGTCATAATTGTTTGCTTTACACTTTTCCAAAATATAACACCTCTAATAAGAAAGAAGAGATACCGTGAGGTAGATTTACTTGAATCCTCATAGGCAGCAAAATCTGAATCTAAATATCCAACTCTTCCAAATAGTTAGACTTTATGTATGTGATGGGATCCAGGAGTTGTTCAACCCACTTACCAAGCATTCAATCCGCCGTGACATATCACGGGGCCGATGACGAGAGTTAGGTTCAAATGACTTCAAGAAATCTTACGTAGTTTAATCCATGACATCTAAGCTCATCAAGCATGCAGCCAAGACTTACAAATCTTTAATCTATTGCAAGTTAATTTTTGAAGAACACTAGTCTTGCCTTGGCCGAATTCTAGTGTAATGATAAGCCAAGTTGTTTAGTTAATTTTGTTTATTTAATTTTAGCATTTATGTGGTCATAGTACTAGAAATTAGAAATCCAAATTAAGCCTTACAAAGTTGCCTAAAAGGCCACCCCTGCTCAATTTTACTTGTGGCCGAAGTTAGGGTATTTTTAGCTAGGATTTTTATTTCTTTTTTATTTTTAAGGCTACTTGGCCACCCCTTATGTGTTAGATTAGGGTTAAGAGTTTAGTTGTTTCCTTTTCAAGCCAATTTGTAATCTATTTAAAGAGCCCATTCGGCCATTGAGTAATACAACAACTTGAAGAATTTTGTGACATTACGTCCTCGAGAATTTGAGTGAATCAATCTTTTTGATCTTTCAAAGAACAATAGGCTTATCAAATTTGACCAGTTTGTGGTGCTTTTGAATCTTATCAATCTAGTAGAACCTTAAGTTATGGCGACATTTCGTTTATCGGTCTAAATTCCACCAGTTCTAAAGTTTCACAAGTTAAGTTTTGGGTCTTATTCGCTTGTTATGTATTGCTGGCTCTTTATAGCCATGAGGTGCACATCAATTTGGTATTAGAGTTTTAGGTAACTTCAAAATTTTGTAGTTTCAAATTCTATTTATAATTCCTTAGTCAAAAATTCTATTTATATTGCTTTCCTTGTAGCTGAAAATTCTGTTTTCTTATTAGTAGTCAAATTAGTTGTTTAACCCTAACCTTTTCTTGCTGTCTAATTTTTGTGTTGATAATTTTGGTTTTCTGTGTATTCCTTGAAAATAAAAAAAATAACCACATACTACTTACTGCTTTTCTTGCTTAAATCCTGAAAATCCGAACCTTTTGAATTGTCTATCCATAATCTTTTTGTTGATTTTTCATGAATTCTTCTGCGTTGTGTTGATATTTTTGTTGTGAATTGTTCTTTTCTAGTGAAAAAAAAACAAATAAGAAGAAACTAAAAAAAAAAAGAAAAAAAAACAGAAAGAACAACAAAGCCAAGAAAAAGAGAAAAACAATTCTTAATTCATGAATTCTTGTTTCTTGATTCTTGAAATTCGTATTTATTGATTCTTGCATTCTTGAATTCTTGTTCTTGAATAATTGTAGTTGAAATTGCTTCAAGAGTTGCTCCAAGATTTTGCCTTGCTAAATCCTGAATTTTTGTTTCCCGTATTGCCCTCTTTAATTATTTTGTCTTGAATTCTTGTTAAAGAAGGTGTTTAGTGCTTCAAGAATCATAGCTAAATTCTGCTTAAAAGAAAATGTGTACCTTGCTTAAAAGAATCCAATTGTGATTAACTTTTCTCATCACAATTGGATTTAGAATTAGATAACATCACTTTTGGCAATTTCTTGTGATTGAAATTCTGCAATCTTTGGCAATTGTTTGGACGAAATTTTGCAAATTTTTAGCAATTTCTCTTGACCAAAATTCTACATTCTTTTGGAAATTTCTCGTGACTGAAATTTTGTTTCTTTTGGCAATTTATCTTAGCCAAAAATTTTGCAATTTGATAACCTTTCTTGACTGAAATTTCTATACAAAAAGGGCTGCAAGAATTGTTTCCTATTTTGACTATATTTCCTTTCTTAAAAGTTACTTTCCTTTAGTTAACTTTTCTATTTGTTTTCTTTTAGAATTTCTATTTGTTTCCTTTTAGATTCCATATTTGTTTCCACTTCCTATTTATTTTCATATTTGTCTAGTGTCTTAATTAATAGGGGAAATTTGCAAAAATAGCACTTTTTGCATAGACATTTGCAAATATAGCTCCGAGACCATTTTCCTTACAAATATAACACTTTTTTGGGTTTGAGCCCTAGCGAAAAGAAAAGAATGCCCCTTTATTTACAAAAAAAAAGCACCTGAAACATCATTCAAGACTTCTTCACTTCATTTTTTCACTTCGAAATTCTCTACCTATTAAATCATTCTTCATCGATTCAAAATTTCATTTATTCGATGCTACATCAATAGTACATACATGAGGAGGACAAAGATCTTCAAGCAAAAAAGCCACTGCCGTAGAGAAAAAAATCATATATTGATTAACCCGTGTATATTGATTATGGATTTTAGAAGAAATACGATTGCGATAGGATTTTGTGTGATTTTTGCTGTAATCTATCAAATTTGATGTCAAATTAGATGTGAATTAGACATAAATTTTTTATTCGACAAAAAGAGAGATTTTTGACAAATATTTCGACACATATTTCGACATTTGTGACATGTATTCGACAAAAAATTTGACATGAAATTTGACACAAAATTGTTGGAACTCGACATTTAACTTGTGGAATTCGACACTTATAGAATTCGACATTTTGCTTGTGGAACTTGACACTCTTTCAGTTCAATCTTCGTACAACTTCAACATTTCTTTATTACCATCGTAGCTTGCTCATTGTGTTTGTAGTCTGATTTTGCTCAGAAAAAGTGTTTTCCAATCCAAAGGTGATGGAAGCACTAGCAAAGTTAGTCTTTTTTCACACCAAGCTTCTGTTTGGGCAATTTATCAAGCAACTGGCGTGCATTATCCGAGTTGAGCAAGGGGCTGGTTTCCTTCGTTTAGGCATGAGCCGTAGGGAGCCAGAATTAGGGTTTTCCACTCCAACATCATCATCATCCGAGGAATCAACAACAAAATTAGGCCTTGAGGAATTTTGATTTACCTTCAAATTTTCCAATTCGCGGGCAACAATTGAACTACAAACTTGGCGTGAAATTCCCTTGGATCTACCCAACTGAAAATTCTTCCCTTGGAGTTGGTATGTTCCTTGAAGATGGAATAGGTCCTCAACCCCTTGATAACCCGTATCAAGAAACCTTGGAATCAATGGATGGATGGAATCCGAATTTCCTAGGGAACAAATCTAGGAAATCAAGAACAACAAACACACAAATTCCGAATTTGTGTAATTTGCAAGTAATTACAGAAACTAGAGAGCAATTCTCTCAAGCTTGTAATGTCAAGAACCAAATTTTCATTCATCAAAATCTGCCCCCTCAAGATGGCCGACGGCTCCTTATGGAGTACAAGCTAGGGTTTCACAAATTAGGGTTTCACAAGCTAGGGTTTCCAAATGGGCTCTAAGGGTTACATGATTCTTGGGCTACATGACTCTAATTACCATATAATTAAAACTAAGCCCAATGATCTTAAGGTTCTAAGAAAAATAATAATCAAGCCAAACCCATTATGGTTACAACTTGGAATTTGGCTCCAAAGTCTAATTAACAAGACCCAATTACACTTAGTGCATTAATAAACATGGTCTTGTCAATCTTGGTCTTCTCTCCATCCTTTTGGGCCGTTTGGATGAGTCCATTCAAGGCTTCCTTCATTTTCTTTGTTCTAGCCCTTGTCAAGTGGATCCAAGCTTGTTCTGGAGACATTGCTATTGACATTATGCTTCGGGATCGAAGTCTCTTCAATGCTTGTTGGATTCATATCAAAACTTCAATAGAATTTTGATAAGGAGTTTGAGAGCTTTTGGAGACAATTTTCTTCTTCCCCATGAGATCAAGAAGCTTGGGGAGTTCAAAAATTTTATTAAAATCGGCAGTTAGTTGTTCAATTTCTTCATGGGTTGTCTGTTGACCTGACAGACCCGTTTGGTGACCCGTCTCAGATTCTTCAACTATGGTCTTCGATGTAGGAAATTAGGAGCTTGCAGGTTGTGTTTTCTTCTTACCCATGAGTTTTTGGAGCCATAGATCATCATAAAACCATGAGAAGGGTGTAAAGAAGAAAGCTTGAAGAACCCGCCACTTCGCTCAATCCAATTCACTCAATGAAGCTTCAGGTGAGCTACGGGAAAAACGTGAAAAATTCAACAAAAAATTCAGAGAAAATTTTGAACAGCAAAATGGGATTAGAAAGGATCAAGAACAATATTGATTGTAATTTCTTGCCAACTGTGATATCAACTATGTGGATCACCTCCGGTTCTGATTTGAAGAAATGTCGAAGTTTTTGTCGAGATTTATTTGTCGAAATGCTTATTGAATCTTTTGTCAAATTTTATGTTGAATACATAACAGAAATGTCGAATTGTTTGTCGAATACATGTCGAAAACCTCTAATTTTGTCAAGTAAAATATTTATGCCTAATTTGACGTCGAATTTGATATATTATAGCAAAAATTACACAAAATCCTATCCTAATCGTATTTTTTCTAAAATCCATAATCAATATGCATGGGTTAATCAATATGTGATTTTTTCTTTACGGCGGTAGCTTTTTTGCTTGAAGATGCTTGTCCTTCTCGCGTATGTGCCATTGATGCAATATCGAATAAATGAGATGTTGAATCGATGAAAAATGATTGAATGGGTAGAGAAATTCAAAGTGAAAAAATAAAGTGAAGTAGTCTTAAACGATGTTTTAGGAGTTTTTTTTTTTTGGGAATAAAGGGGCATTTTTGTCTTTTCGCTAAGGGTCAGACCCAAAAGTGCTATTTGCAAGAAAAATGGTCTCGGTGCTGTATTTGCAAATGTCTATGCAAAAAGTGCTATTTTTGCAAATTTCCTAATTAATAGCTTCCCTTATTCAATTCCACTTTGTCGTAGAATTTGCTTAGTTTCCTAATTTTCATCCAATTTCACCTTGTTTTCAGATTTTCTAGTTTCCTAATTTTAACCTTACTTAAGTCCTTATTTGCTAAATTTATAAATCCTTATTTGGGTTAACACTTGGTCAAAAATTCCTAAAGATTTGGTAAAGTGTTCTGTTCTAAGCAAAAACTTAGAGCGAGATTGATTGAGTGAGGGGTGAGACATAAAAAATAACTGAAAGCATACTCATACACACCCTTACTACAAATCTCCCGTATTCTTGTTTTCTTTTGTTTGTATTAACCTTTTGTAGGAATAATGTCAAAAGAAAGAGTAGCTCCAATCGACCAAAAGACTCTCAAAGATTGGGTGGAACACATGAGCCGAAGACATTCCAATTTGGTTGATCAACTTAAGGCTTTGAAATTAAAGTTTCAATCTAATGAAAATAAGATGGAGCAATTGGCAAACATTTTCTATGAAAGTACGAAGTCCATCACTAAGTCATTGTCAAGGAGGTCAAAATTTAAAAAGAAAAGTTCCTCAAGTTCTGACAGTAGTGAAGAGTCTGATAGGGCTTCAACTTCTCATAAGGGCCGAAACCAAATTAATAAAATTGACAAAAATTTGGGAAGTATAAAAATAGAAATTCCAGCCTTCCAAGGTACGGGAGAAGCACTTACTAACTTGAAGTCTATGTAATCAGTGGTAAGTACTGAAAGATCGTCGAATGAAGAAAAAGCATTAGTGACCTTGTGATCACTTAGTGCTCAAACCATGGAAAATGATGAGCAAATGGAGAACATCTTTTATAACAAGTGCCATGTATAAGATAAAGTTTGTTGCTTGATCATTGATGGTGGAAGTTGCACCAATGTAGCAAGTACAACCTTAGTAGAAAAGTTGTCATTACCTACGCTTAAGCACCCCCGGCCTTTTACATTGAGATGGTTTAGTAATAGTGCTAAACTAAAGGTGACTACAAGTGTTGGTAGCCTTCTCAATCAGAAGGTATAAAGATGAAGTCCTATGCGACATAGTCCCAATGAAAGCTAGTCACATACTTTTGAGACGACCATGGCAATTTGATAGGGATACCCGAAATCATGGTAAAACTAATAAATATTCCTTTATGATGAAGGGAAGATCTGTCACTCTCAACCCTATGTCACCTCAACAAGTTTGTGAAGATCAACTCAAGATTGTCAATGAGAAGAAATGGTTGAGGAGAAGAAAGAAAAGGGACAAGTGACCGCAAGTGAGAAACCCGCCGTTGTACCCAACAAGACTGCAAAGGGGATTTGCTCGACAAAAACGTGTTATCAAGCCAACAAAGGTCGAAAACATTTTATTTTTGAGCCTGGTGATTGGGAATGGGTACATATGCGAAAGGAGCCTTTTCCTCTTAAACAGCGTACTAAATGTCATTCCATAGGAGATAGGCCATTTTAAGTGGTTGAACGCATCAATGACAACACCTATAAGCTGGATTTGCCTGGTGAGTATCAAGTTAGTGCTACTTTCAATGTGACCGATCTTTCCCCTTTTGATGTAGGTGATGAGTTTGATTTGACGATGAATCCTTTCGAAGAGAAGGGGAATGATAGGAATCCCAGAACCGTTCAACATACTCACCAAGCATTCAATCCACCATGACATATCACGAGGCTAATGATGAGAGTTAGATCCAAACGATTTCAATAAATCTTAAGTGGTTTAATCCATAACATCCCAGCTCGTCAAACATGTGGCCAAGACTTGTAAATCGTTAATCTATTACAAGTTAATTTTTGAAGAACACTAGTCTTACTTTGGCCAAATTATATTGTAATGATAGGCCAAGTTGTTTAGTTAATTTTGTTTATTTAATTTTAGCACTTATGTAGTCACAGTACTAGAAATTAGAAGGCCGAATTAAGCCTTAAAGGGCCACCTAAAAGGTCACCCTTGTTGGATTTTACTTGTGGCCGAAGTTAGGGTTTTTATTCTCTTTTTATTTTTAATCCTGCTTGGCCACCCCCTTAAGTGTTAGATTAGGGGTTAGGAGTTTAGTTGTTTCCTTTTCAAGCCAATTTGTAATCTATTTAAAGAGGCCATTTGGCCATTGAGTAATACAGCAACTTGAAGAATTTTGTGTCATTACGTCCTTGAGAGTTTGAATGATTATCAAACTTGACCATTTTATGGTGTTTTTGAGTCTTATCAATCTAGTAGAATCCTAGATTATGGTGACGCTTCATCCATCGGTCTAAATTCCACCGATTCTGAAAGTTTCGCAAGTTGAATCTAGGTTCCTGTGCATTTGTTGTGTATTCTGGCTCTTTATAGCTATGAGGTGTACATCAGTATGTTAGCTTGTAATCTTGGTTCCTTGCAAATATCTCAATACCTTTTTTCCAGCTTTCTAATGAACCATTCCAGGGCTACTTTAATATTTGCTAAGCATTCCAATTGCAAAAGCGATATCAGGTCAAGTGGACCATTCCAGGGCTACTTTAATATCTGCTAAGCATATATAAAGCTTCTAACTCGTGAAGTATATGGAAAACCCTTTGTTTATTCACGCTCTAACTCATTTTGTGGACACTAATCTAGACTGAATTTTTCCCTTTTTACAATGGGTGCTACTATGGATGAACAATTTTTCATCTCAAACCTTTTCACAACTTTTTCAATGTAGGCTTTTTGAGATAGACAAAAAGTTCTTTTAGCTCTATCTCTGTGAATTTCTATGCCAATGACATAAGAAGTTTCACATAAATTCTTCATATCAAAGTTTTGTGTAAGAAAGTATTTAGTCTCATATAACAATACCAAATGACTGCTCGCAAGCAAATTATTATCTACATTCAAGACTAATAAAATGTATTTGCCATCATTTATCTTGAGTTATATACATTGATCTACAATGTTCTCTTCAAAACCAAATGAACAGATGGTATTATGAAATTTGATATACTACTAGCGAGGAGTTTGTTTTAGCCCGTAAATAGATTTCCTTAATTTGCAGATAAGATGATCATTTTCTTAGTTGACAAATCCTTTAGGTTCTTGTTGGAGAATTTTTATACATGGGGAGTTCCAACTAGAGTGGCCCAATAAGTAGGTTTTACCTGAATCCAAAGGTTTATGCTAGTAGGTCTTAGGTCCTTGCCACTTATTAGGTGCTCCAGTTTTTCTTAATTTTCCAATGTAGGATAGTATCTATGAACACAACAAATCTCTCCCTTCATGGATACACTACCACATTAAATCCCACTCCCTCACAAGTCTAATCCCTACCCTAGTAAGTCCATCTCTTCACTATGGACCCATTTAGTGCCCGTACAAATAGTAATCACAAACCTACATGTCCACGAGTCATCCACTAAGCTCAATCCAACCAGAAGAGGAACCACTTGTTTCTCCAAGTAGTCTAATATTCCGGCTCTGATATCACTTGTTAGGGAGGTTTTTTAACGTGGGGAGCCCAACTAGGGGTGGCAATTTGCGACACGACACGAAAATACGACACGAACCTAATACGTAATTAACAGGTACAGGTCCACCCCTTAACAGGTTCGGGTCGAAATCAGGTCGGACACGAATAACACGCAAAATAAATGGGTCGTGTTCAAGTCGACCTGTTCAACCTGTGGGTTGACTTGTTAACACGTTTAACTTTTATATAATAATACTATTTGTTTGTTAGTTATCAATGTGTTTGTTGTAGCATAGTGGTAAGTGTCTTGACCACTTACCTTAGAGACCAAGGTTCAATTCCTTGTAATTGCTTTTTTTAGCTTTTCCTTTGGGATTTTCATATCCCACATTGACTTTGGATGAAGGAAGGAAGGAAAACACAATTATAAGTAGGGGAGGGGGGAGTTGTTAGTAGTTTGTTTAAATGAAGAGGCTATGATTATTAGTGGCCTTTTGAACAATTAGTTTAAAAATTATTTATTTATTATTAATTTAAAATTAATTTATTATTTTAAAAAAAATCGTAATAATTTAAAGTTTATTTATTATTTTTTTAAAAAAAAGTCGTGTTAAATAGGTTTTTTCGTGTCGGATCGGGTTACTCGAAAAATAAACAGGTTGTGTTCAAGTTACGTTTTTTGACACGAACAGGTTCGCGGGTCGTGTTCGGGTTCGTGTAAAACATGTAATACCCGTGTCAAAACACGACCCGCGAACCCGAAACACGACCTGATTGCCACCCCTAAGCCCAACTACAGTGGCCCAATAAGCAGTAGGAGCCCACCTGAGCATGTATACATCTTCTTCAAGATCTCCATTAAGAAAAGCCATTTTTACATCCATTTGTTGTAACTTTAGATCAAAATGAACGACTAGTGCCATGATAATCCTCAATGAATACTTCTCTAAAGCTGGAGAGAAGGTTTCATTATAATCAATGTCTTCCTTTTGAGTAAAATCTTTGGCTACAAGAGTAGCTTTATATGATTTAATATTACCAAATGAATCTCTTTTGGTCTTATAGATCCATTTACTTCCCACAATCAAGACTCCAACTAGTACATCAACGAAATCCCAGACTTTATTTTTGGCCATAGATTCCATATCCTCTTTCATAGCATTATACCAAGTTGAGGAATTTTCACTATTCATGGCTTGTGAAAATGACTTTAAATTATCTTTTATTCCAACATCAAAGTCAGATTCTTGGAGGTATACGACGTAGTTATTATAATCGTTTTTATATTATTCTGGAAAATCTTCTAATTAACTCTCACTATTTCAAGGAGAATTTGCTCAATGGGTTTGATATTATTTGGTTGTTCTTGACGTTGTTCCTCACGATGGAGTTGATCAGTTAGGTATTTATCAATATGATGATTTTGTGTACCAACTAAATTTTTTGAATATAAAAGTACTAATATAGTATCCTTTACTTTTTCAAACTCTATTGTTTTTAGATGAATTACTCCTACTTATTTCAAGATTTTCAAGAAATTTAGCATTTCTAACTTCTATAATATTTGGAGTGTGTAAAGGATAATAGAATTTAAATCCTTTGGAGTTCTTAGCATAACCTATGAAATAATTGTTTAAAATCCATTCATCCAGTTTCTTTAGATATGGGTTATAAATCCTCACTTTAACTAAACAGCCCCATATGTGTAAAATGTTATAAACTGGGTTTCTAACCATTCCACACAAAAGGTGTCTTAGATGTAGTATTGGATGGACTATTTAAAATATACACAACAGTTTTCAAAGTTCACTCCATAAGCACAACGACAAAATTGAGCTACTAATCATAATTCTAACAATGTACATGAGTGTTTGATTCCTTCTCTATGCTACACAATTTTGTTGTGGTGTACCAAGCATTATGTATTAAACAACAATGCCTTTTTTCTTTAGGAACTTAGAAAATGGACGATGTGCTTGTCTTTCTCAGCATAAAATTCTCCACCACTATCAGATTTATTTTCCTTTCCTTTGTTTCTATACCTCAATTTTGAAACTTTTAAAAGCACAAGTGTTTTTGATTTTTCAAACAAAAGACAAAGACACATAAATCTTGAATAGTCATTAATAAATAAGATAAAATATCTTTGACATTCAAACAAGGGTTGGGAAAAGGTCTGCATATATCTGTGTATATTATTTTTAAGTAATTGAGAATTCCTTCTGGTGCCTTTAATTGACATGTTGGTTTACTTTCCTTTCATGCAATCCACACAAGCACCAAAATTAGTAAAATCTAAAGTCTTTTAAACTCCATCATTTACCAATCTTTTAATTCTTTCAATGAAGATATGTCCCAATCTCTTGTGCCAAAGTCTTGAAGAATTCTCATTAATGTTGCAATGTTTTGATCCAACATCTTTACCATATGTAGTTAAAAGATCAAACTCAAATGTAGGGTCTAACTCAAATTTATACAAAAAATTATTCATTATTACAGAACTAATAATTTTATTATTTTTCAAAACATTCATAGAAAAATGTTGAAAATGAAACTCAAAAGCAATTATTGCAAGTTTTGAGAGAGAAACTAAATCTCTAGAAAAAAATGGAACATAAAAAGTATTTTCCAAATCTAACTAAAAACCATTTTAAAAATAAGTCTGTAGGTCCCAAAGCTATGAACATTTGAGCACATCCAATTTTCAAAATGATTCTTTGGTCACTTCCTATTAGCTTTCTAAGGTTTAAAAGCCTTGTATGGTTTTTGCAGCATGAGTAGTTGAACCACAGTCTAACCACCAATTATTATTAGACACCTCACTAAAATTACATTCAAAATACACAAATAACGCGTTACTTTTCTTTTCAAGCCATTTCTTGTATTTGAGGCAATCCTTTTACCAATGTCTTTTTTTCTTGCAAAAATAGCATTTATCGTTATCACTATCTTTTCTTCATTGAGACACTCTTGCATTTTTCCTTTCTTTGCATTTTCTTTACCACAAGATGAGCAGATTCTAGTAAGACATGTTTCAACATGCCTTCCTCTTGAACACACATGTTCAAGAGTTTATTGATTGATCACTCAATTTTATGTGTATTATATGATATTTTGAAAGGATTGTAATATGATAGAAGAGAGTGAAGAATGAAATAAATAACGCATGACTTAGAAATTCCTTTTCAAGGACTTTAATTTTGTAATTATGTCACGCATCTCCATAATATGCTCATGCACACTTCTAGTCCCAAGTGCCACACTAGACAGCTTTTTCATGAGTGTGCTAGCTAAAGCTTTGTTAGAACTTACAAATTGTTTTTTAATTGCCTGTATGTAAACTTTGACCTTTCACAATTAATGATTGAACCCGTAATAATTTGACTAATGTGAGACTTTATCAATACTAAACTTAGGGGATTGGATTTTTTCCAGCATTCATACATAGTTTTTTCATTTGGCATACTTGATTCAGTGGGAATCGGTGCTTCATCCATACGAATAGGCAAATCAAAATCTATACACTCCAATATCAAAAGAATTTTGTCATTCCATTCAGCGTAATTTTCACCAGACAACATTGTATACGTAAAGAATCATTCAAACGAAAAACAGAAAGAATAATAGCATACCAAAAATAAACATACATCAATACTATGAAAATTAAATCTTATACCTTGAATTAACTTTGTTAATTCAAATAATAAATTCAAATCTTCCTATGGAAAGCAATTGCATCCATGCATAGAATTTGTATCTTTCATAAGATTGGAAGTTAAAATTACAAGTGAAAATTTCAAACTTTTGGGCATTGGAAATACCTAATATTTAATTTTCTATCTTATCAACATTAATTCCACCAAAATTAATTACTTCCTTTTGGGGCTGAGCAACTAATTGTAATGAATTAATTTTTCACTTAATATTTTATGTCAATAGTATCACCAACTAATATGTGATTAAAATTTTATAAAATTCTATCTCAAAAATTTAGAATGCTATGGCTACATCTAAAATATGACATAGAAAATACCAAAATTGACATAAATATCATAAATTATTTTTCTTTATGGCTAGCTCATCAAAATGTTAACCCAATAGAATGTCAATTCATATGAAATAATTAAATCAACTGCATATTTTCCATTTTAAAAGTTTAGACATAAGTTCTAAAACCTTTTTTATAATAATAATAATAGTATAGAATTTTTATTATTTACAATAATAAAGTGAGTCCAATGTTAAATAATTCCAATGTTAAAGTGATGGAATATTGGGCCTAATGTAGTTGTATAGTTTATAACCCAAAGTTCGGGCTTTAAAGTCTCTGTGTAGTGTAACTTAGGCTTGATAGATGGACCGAGTGGGCCATATAACAAAATTAGTTCTCCCATATTTTGAACCGTGTGGCCTAACCTGAAGGTTGGGTGTAGTCCATAAAAGTGGAGGACTATAAATGGATGATGGGTTGTTGTATGCAAAGTCAAGAAATACATAAAAAATGAAGCTCAAATGGACCATGACTTAAATAACCAACTTGGGTTACAGGCCCACCTACTAAGTTGGGCTTGCAAAACACTTTCATGAAAACATCAAATCTTAAGTATTTAATACGATATGTATAAATTACCCTTTACCAAATTTGCTAGTTAATCTAGTCATAATCATAGCATTTATATGAGATTGACATAAATCATGTATTAGCAACCAAACATTCAGTAGTAAGTAGAATTATTCAAATTACACGGTCCATATATTTGTCCAGAACATTAATTGACATAAAATGGTCATAAAACCCAAAAAACTAGACACACAAATGTTGGATCAATGAAATTCAAATCATCAATTTCACATCAATTTAAGACATCAAAATTATAAATTTTAAATCTAACATTATTACTAATAGAATTTAAAAATATTGTATGATCAAATTGAATTCAATTATGCAATCTTATGCTTAAACAATGTCATGAAGTGGCTTTGATGCCACATGTTGGTATCACAAATATAAATATAGCAGCATAAATTTACCTCCAACCATGAATTGTTTAAACTTGTTGAAGTGCACCTTGTGGTTCCTTGTTAGTTGTGGGCTCAAGTTGGAGAGTAATCAAAATAATGGAAAAAGAATTTTTGTTATGGAATTTGTCAAAGTTGTCCAACCTAAGTCCTATTTGTTTTTTTTTTTTTAAGAAAGACCCATATCAGAGGGAGTTATATAGACATTATATTTATATAGGATAGATTAGGTACCTTCACCAAATAAAACTTAATGATTCTTCTATCAAAATCTTGTCACTAGGTAACCAACTCTAGTGCTAACTCTTTTACCAAATTATCATAAATATCAATTTTTTAAAATTAAATACATATCTAACTAACTATATACATATGGTGAGCCATCTTATGTTGGGTTTTTTTTTTTTTTTTTTGTTGAACAAATTATAACACACCTCCTTAAAAAGCATGATTGATTCTCTTCCTCATGCTACTAAAAAGAAAAGCACATGGATGGCCCCATAATCCTGAATTGATATGATACTACCTTCAAAGGAACTTTCCTTTGCAATACCATGGAGGCCAAAAAAAACATTTTGATAAGAATGCCATTATGCTATAATTTGTCATGCGTAAAACTCTTCTCCCTCTATCTTCTCATCATCTCATACACGGATTTCACCATAAAAATTCCTAACGAATCAAGCCTTTTGATAAAGAAAGAGGTAATGCCCTTACTTGTCTAACCAATTCCGGGAGGCAAACATTGTTTAAGACTTTCTATATTTTATTGTCCATTTAACATAAAATCTGACACCAATAAATCTAGAGACATGTTCACCTTATCCCTTAGCAAACTAGATCCTAATCAATCATCATTCAAAAAAACAAAAAATCAAAAGACAAGTTCCCCAACTTAATATCCCATATACAATTCTGCTCCACCAAATCCCCAACGATTAACATACCTTACAAGTGTGGGAGGAGAAAGCCAATAAATGACAATTATTAGGATGAGTATGAACAACATACCCATCTCACATAAATTTCAACTATAAAGAATCCCCCTATTGGAACTGCCACCATAATTTGTAATCTAATGTCTAAGATAGGGGGGGATAAATCCCAAATTCTCAAACCACCCCCAAACACCCCCCCCCCCCCCCCCCCCCCTTTTAGGCAGCAAAGATTCTACCATTTCTTCCGATGATATTATTGGCCGTACTCACTTCCCCCCATAAGAAGTCTACAAACAATCTTTCTAACTACAAAAGACCCCTTTAGGCATATGTAGGATTGACAATAAAAAAAAAAATCAATGTCAAAGATAAAACATGTTTAATTAAAATCACTGTACCACTCACCAACAAAAACTTCCTTGACCACCTAACCAATTTATTCTTAACAATGTCCACAAGCCTTGCAAACAACTTGTTTTTCTTCCCACAAACTATTGATATCTCAGATGGCAACTCCTTGCATTTGAACTCTATCTTTGCCTCTACCTTTCTGTTATGTCATGTTGACACTTTCTTACCTATCATAAAGCATGATTTAACAACTCTCACCAACTATCCAGACACGAACTCAAATTTAGCAATCACACTTTTCACCCTATCCAATGATCTCACATTCATAGAAGTAAATATAATGATATCATCAGAATACCAAACGAGTGATTAAAGGATAGGAGTGGTCAGTGTTATGGGGTGTAATCTAGGCAGTTGTTATCCTTATTATAGAGTGTAGGAGGAGATTGGTAGTACAAAGTATATAGTGCAAAGTATAGTGTGGCGATTTAAGTTAAATATAGATGGAAGTGTGCTTGGTAACCCATGTTCGTTTGGCCAGGGGTGTCATGAAGGACATGGCAGGAAGATTGATTTTTGTGCTTTAAGCCCTATTAGGGATGATTACTAGCCTCCAGGCAGAAGAGAGGGCTGTTTTAATTAGCTTGAGGTTATGCTCTCTATTTGGCATAAGAGGGTTTATTGTTGAAAGTGACGCGTAGATGGCAATGGATGTCTTAAATAGGCAAGCTCAAATGCCATGGAACCTATTGGTGTAGTGTAGGAAGATAAGTAAGTATATGGGAGGAGCTGTGTCGATAAAACATTGCTATAAGGAGGCTAATATGGTTACGAATGCTCTGGTGTGTGCTGGTCAGCAGAGTAAGGAGTTTTGTTTGTTCACCTCTCTTTCAAGCTTGCCAAAGGAAGCTAGAGGGTTATTACGAATTGATAAAAACCCAATTTGTAACTTCGATTTAAATTTTTAGATTGATTATAGTCAATAATATTTTGCTACTTTAAGTAGGTTGTGATAGCATGATGTCATTACTCTGATAGATGTAAGGCTTTTATCCCACTCTCCCATGTATTTTTTATATAAATTAATAAAATGGTACTCAAACCCACTAGCCACTCAATGGTTGCTTTATATAGACGTATATAAAAAATGGATATCCCATCAAAACTGAATAGTGCACAAAGGAATGATCATGCAGTAAAGTATTAAGAGACTTGGAGAAAACTTTAGCTAATACAGTGAATAAGGTTGGTGAGAATGAGTCTTCCTGTCTCAATCCCTTAGTAGACTGGAAAAAAAAAATAAAATCTTGTGGTTAATTAAGATAGAAAAATAAAACCCAGTAATCAGCCTCCAAAAAATATCCAACACTTCTAACTAAATCCAAACTTTCGCATAACATGAATTAAAAATATCCAAGAGGCTCTATAGTAAGCCTTTGTCATGTCTAATTTGATGATTAAATTATTCCCCTTAAACTTTTTTATTCAAATAAGATGTCAATTCGCGAGGTAGTAAAATACTATATGAAAATAGTCATTTTTTAACAAATCCACTTTGTTAAGGAGAAAAAATATTAGGCAACACTTTTTCTAATCCCATTGCAACAATCTTAGAAATAACTTTATAAATAAATATGCACAAACTAATAGGATAAAAATCAACAAAAGACTAAGGATTCATCACTCTAGGGATCAAAGAGACTAATATGGTTGAAAACCTCTTAGGAGTACTTGAGAAAAAAAATCTTGTACTACTCTAACTACATTATCTACAACAATCTCCCAAGATTCTTGAAAAAAAATTGCCTAATTAAGAAACCATCCAAACATATTAAGTTATCAAGATCTAGGTAAAAAAAAAACTGCTTGATATTTCTCTTCCTTCTCTAGGTTTGCATGCAACATCTCAATCTCATTGTCTTCTACCAGATATGGTGATGTGAACTTCATAGGAAAGAACATCACAAGGACAAACTTTAATAATTTCAAATTCTCAAGAGAGAACAAAAGCAAGGACAATTTTCACATATTTTATTAATCAAATTCTCAATCCCTTTTACAAAGGTGTGAGACATAGCTTTCTTTTTCTTATATAATTATAGATCAACCCTAGAAAAAGAAAATACTATAAGAAATGAACTATTCTAAATAAAATGAAACAAACTTAAATTCAACAAATTTTAGTAGCCCAAACACAAAGTTGAACCGTGACATGCCTAACAAAGCTCAATCATTACTTTTGAAAAGGGCCCAAAACTCTATAACATGAATGATTCAAATAATAACAAAATAAGCTAGTGAGTTTGACAAAATTACAAATAGTCCAAATTATAGTTTGAAATAAACATAATATATTTGGACCTAATTAAATTAATTTTACCGCATTAAGCCCACTTGAAACTTGAATTAGATTCACTGGATCTATCCATCAATCAAGAACTAAAACACCTGCAAACTCTTATTCATTAATTTGAATCTCGTCACATGGAATATGCATAAGAGCCTCTCGCAGGTGCTCATAATATTAAGGACCATAATCAATTTCATCTAGTTCCCTAAGATGGCATTTGCATTTCTAACCTTATTTAAGTCCATTGGATCCTCTGTTATACTTTCTTTTTTCACTTTCTATTATACACACTAATAAGTTAGCATAATTGTAATTACTATTAATATCCACTTCCATCATAGTTAATTTTAATATTAAGATTTCTATTTTTTTCTATTAACTTGATATTTTAATAAAATTTTGTGATACTTTTTAATTTTTCTTACACTAAAAATTTAAAATAAATATAACCTCATAATAAAAAAAAAAGTGAACCCTTGGTATTGAAATTTATTTTGAAAAAAATGAATACCAATTGTTTAAAAATTGACATATATTATAAAATTTGTACCAACTTATTAAAGTATATGACTTGAAATAATACATAAAGTGTAATAGGAAATCTTTTGTGCTGTTTAAGTATAACCTGGAGGATTTAAGCACATGACTTTGCTCGTTGCAAAAACTTTTAGGTGCCCATTTATGACGGTAGGCTAATTATCCACTTAACTATATATATATATATATATATATATATATATATATATATATAAACATATTTTTAAATTTATATATGTTAATATTATTAACTCAATAAAATTAAAGATGATTTATAGTATTAGGCCAAAAGTATTTGGCGAAGATAGTTCAAATGAGTTTATGATTGTAGTATTTTATTATTCAAATCAAATCCTATACAGACTAATAGTATTGCTAAATGCGTGGCCAATACAAAGGCTCATTGGTATTGTTAAATGGATATTTATAATAGTTTGATTATCAATAATGCGCTAGGGAGTGTGGGACTATGACATATCAATTTTAATTTCAATTTTTTGGGGTTAATTTTGTATATTACCAATTCATAAGTCTAGGGATTGCAATAATGTAATGCACCATGAGAATTGAAAACCTAACAACCAATCATATTCTTCAATAAGGAGAATTACTGTTGCATTTTATATTTGAATATATTCAACACTGCTTGGATGTTATATAAGAAAGAATTGAAAGCAAAGTAATCACTCAAAGCGTAAAACTAAATATTCAGTCAGAACTTATAATGCCATAGATATTGAATATTTACTCAGTGATTAGGTCTATTGAGTGTATAATTGAAGTCCAACATTTCGATTATGGTCTTTTACATTTATTGTCCTAATATCCTCTCTTGACTTGTACACTTTTTTTTTGGTGGTAATCAACGTATGATTTTATTCATGAAGAAACAATGATAAAGATAGAATCTATAAATAGTCTAAAATTCATATGAATTCAAATTAAATGTTAAGTGTGTTCATTACATTCCCATATTTGTACTAATTTTATTAAAAAAAAAAGTTACAAATTTATCTTTAACCTGAAAGTTGTACCATCCTAAATGACTGGATGAACTTTTTGCTCGATATATAAATGAAGACAAGCCCAAAAGCTATAATTTTTCTTCTTAATTTTTTCATAAACTTTTTAGCGTAAAATCAAATTTCAATGCCTACTTAGTCTTTAGTTTTGCAATTTGATTATTTCGGAATAAAAAATTAGAAACTTGTTAGCGGCAGCGGCAGCGAGTGCGGGATCGTAAAGTTACGAGTTCAAATATTTTGTCAATACCTTCTCGATTGAACCTATCACACAGGACTTACCCAATGCTGTTTACATCTTCTGTGTGGTTTACAAGCTATTACACAGGGGCGGGTTTATCCAGTGCGCACCTTTGGTAGTGGCTACGGGTTCCTTAGTCGAGATGAAAAAAAAATTAGAAACTCATGCAAAGGCTGAAATTTGTTGATTTTATGTTTTAAAACTAATTAATTTTGGGATTATAATTTATATTTATTACCCATGTGATTTGGAACCTAATGGGATCACACATAATAAGGATGATTTCTTGGATTAAAATGATATTATAAATTAATCTTGAAAACTTATTGATAAATTAGATGTTGAGTTACTTTGTGGTAAGTCCAAAGTCTATTAACCTAGTTTATAAATAAGTACTAACCATGGATCTTGGGTAACAAATTTTGAAATTTATTACGTATTGTATATATCAAACACCTAGAGTTTTTATAAACCTTAGTTCTTATTTATATTCAAGGGAACTAGACATCAACAACTTAATAGTTAGTCAATCCCATGAGAATCCCAAGAAATTATATATCTAGATACCATTAGAAGCCAAACAATTTTACAACTCATGATTAATCTCACTTACAATAGTTGATTATTAGTAAATCAACTGTTGAGGTTATATCTTTGATACTATATATAGATTACAAATAGATCCAATTATGTAATCAATCATTGTTTTATTCCGCAACATGAATTAATTGATTTACTTATAGTGATATTAGAGAGTTCTTTGCTCATCCAAGTTTTAGTACAATTTTTTACATTTTAGTGTCATGGATCACGAATTGTTCATGTATGTATTATTTTTAAATAATTTATTTTGAAAAGTAATAATTTGGAAGAGTTCAAATTAGATTTTTCATATTTGAAAAGATCAAATCAAGATTTTGAGAAGACTTTTCAAAACTACTTAATTTTTTTTTAAAAGCCTCTTTTCCTATTCTTTTTTTTTTTTAAAGGGTTGATTGGACCAATGATATGGCTTGCACCATTTCGGTCACATGACTAGAGGGGCACAATTGGTAGCTAAATCTAGTCACAGCGATAAACAATTGTTGGGTTGGTCACGACTAGAAAAATTTTGGGTGCAGTTGAGCTTGATGAAGTTTGGTGTGACCACAATCAATAGACATATGGTTGGATAATTGGTCAGTTTAGGGTTTAGGGTTTAATTTATTAATTAATTCCATGTCTTTTGAATAAAATTTTCTCCTTGGGTTTTGGTCAAAAACTTATTCAATGAGCTTAAACCCAACTTAGGAGGCCTTTGATTTCCTGAAGCTAAATAAAGGCCACAATTGGTCTTGGGGATGAAGGAGCATCATATAGGGTAAGGAGCTACTTTGTAAGGGCTTAAAATGGAAAGTGGACAATGGAGAGCAAATAGACATCAAGGATGATCGGATTCCAAACATTCATAACCCACTCGGAGCTAGTAATTTGTTTCAACAAGGAAATCTCACTCAAAGTTGCTGAACTGATAGATAGAAACAGAAGTTGGAGAATTCCTCTAATTAGAACCATATTCCCGCAAGAAATAGTCCCAAGGATACTTGCCATTCATTTGTCAAAATTCTCTGCAGAATCAGAGGATGTGCTATACTGGAAAGAAGAAAAGAATGGAATTTATAAAGTCAAATTAGGTTACTACCTAGCTAAGAATATAGAGGACTAGAAGAGACCATCAACCTCTGCATCTGGAAATGATAATTTGACCATAGCCAATAATGAAGAAAAATTCTGGAAAACATTATGGTCTTTGCATCTACCAACAAAGATCACCTTTCCTATGGAAGGCGATTCATGAGGTATGTCCAACGGCCGATCAGCTTTGGAAACGAGGTATTCTTATGCCACCAAAATGCTGTTGGTGCGGTAATGAAAATGAAACCATCTCCTATATCCTACTGAGCTATGAAATAGCTAAAAGAACTTGGAGATTCTCCTCTCTGGGTTTCAACTTTGATGTGGATTCTCCAACAAAATTCGGCCAATGGTTCAGGACGTGGATACTCAATGCTCTCACAACGGATGATATCATTCTCTTGGCAGTCATAATTTGGAATCTATGGAAAGCAAGATGCACTACATTTGGGACAACAAGATAGACACTTCTGAAAATATTTGGATAAGGTCTGTTGCATCTTTTAAAGAAATCCAAGAGAGTTGTAAAGAAGGGTTTGAATCTTACAAGAAAACGCAAGAACAAGGGAATGTAGTGCAGGATGTGAGGACAGAATCCGGGAAGATCAAAAAGGACAATACAAAATTGGGCAAGTTGTGGATAAGATGGAATTGGAGAATCAACAAAAATGAACATTGCTATAGAGACTTTGTAACAATTATCACCGATGGGGCCTTTAAAGAGGGACATCATGTAGCAGCTGTAGCTGCTATTGCCTGGGTATCAGAAGACAATGAGGAATGACTCTTATGCTCATACTCCAATACAATTTATGCCGTCTCTCCGGTACAATCTGACCTAATGGAAATTTTGAAAGCTACAATGGAAGCAGTCAAAAAGGGATGGAGCAGATTAAAATTACTGACTGACTCATTGTTGGCATTACAGGCTCTAGAGAATCCAACACATGCAGACACACAGATAGGACACATTGCCAAGGATATTAGGCATTTAGCCCATCACTTAGATGGTTGTTTATTGATAAAAGTTCCTAGATTAGAAGTTAGCAAAGCTCATACTCTTGCGCATGTGGAATTATCCTCACAACTATGATGTAACTTGGCTATTCAGTAATGTTTAGCTCTTTCAAAAAAAAAAAAAAAAAAAAACTTAGGAGGCCTTGATAACGAGCCTCCTAAGAATCTAATATTAGGCTTTTGGTTCCGAGTTTAGAAATGTTGAAATCCAAATCTTAATTTATTAAATTTATTTTGATTTAGTTAACATTTTAAATAACATTAATGACTTCTCAAAATAATTCAAAAATGTTATTCTAATGTGATTAGAAATAGTTACACATATTAATCCGTGATTAAAAATTAAATATACTTGGTAATTATTTAATTTGACTATTTAATTGCATATTTATATGCAACATTTGATTCAATATTTGATGGAATAATGTGTTAATTTAATATGATAATTTTTTTACATATAGTATTCCACATTTAGTTAAATGTTTAATGGTCTGTATGTTGCATATAGTTGATGAAACAATGATATTTCTTCATAAAATCTCTTAATAGAACATTAACTTAATTTAATATCCCTTCCGTTGTCCTAAATAGCAACACTAGAGGTGGGGGGGGGGGGGTGTGAATAGGGCTGCTTTTAAGAAAAATTTACAAATAAAATTTTAACCCCTAAAACAAATATGTCAAAATGAAAAGGATAATCAAATATGGAAAACTCACAAAAACATATCCAACATATTTTAAATGAAGAGTTAGTGCTAATATATGCAATAAATAAAAGAGAAGGGAAGAGAAGCAAACACAATTGATTTATCGTGGTTCGGCTCCAATGTTGCCTACGTCCACTCCCTAAGGCCTTCCTTGAGATTTTTCCAATATTCTTTGAATAACCTGTTACAAACTAGCTTCCAAAGGTGCTAGAAAACCTTATCAAGTGATTCTATCCCCGAATCACTCACACCAAGTGATTTTATCCCCAAATCACTCCACAAGTCTCTTTCAAAGAATATCCCTTATCTTAATTCTAATACATGAACCAAAATCAACAAGAGCTCACCCAACTCTCACAAAACAAAAGGGTAATAAATCTCCCTTTCTTACAACAAGAATTATGAGTTCAAAACTCAATCAATTAAGAAAGAAACTCTCACAAATTGAATATGAAAGATAAAGCACAATTGTATGAAGAATTCACTCTATATTTGCAAAAAAGATGAACTTTCTTTTTTCTCTTTATAAGCACTTCTTTCTTGCCTTTTATCTTTTCCCTGTACTTTATTAATCTGAGTGTGAGGCTGTATTTAGAGGAAAAAATTCCAAAATGACCGTTGTTAAACGAAAAGCCACTTTTGCCCTTCAAAGAATTTGAATTTCCTTCCTTCTAATACTTCTTTTCAAATTCAGATTTTCCAAGATACATTTGTGACCAATTTTCACCTTCATAACGTTCATATCTGACAATCATTCAGAGTAATGACTTTGTAGCTGTAAAAGTTTAATATCTTCTTGACAAATTTGAGCTTCACCAACAGTTAGATCTTTAGATATAGCCTCTAAATCAAGGCTAGCTTCAGATAACTTTTCCTAACAATCTGAATCTATATTTACACTTAAAGATATTATTTAACCATGATATTTTTCGAATTTGGAAAAAACTTAAAATACAAATGTTGTATCTTTATAAGTCTTATTTTCACACACCAAAAATTATAATTTTTAACGTTGTAAATAATGCGTTATGCCTAAAAAACCGAGACTAGCTCCAGAATTCAGAATTAGAATATCTTCTGTAATGACTAATCTTCCAGCTCATTTTTTGACATATAAACTTCATATCTAGAAAATTATTGTTCAGTAAAGTTGTAGATATGGAAGTCTAGTTTACTATATTAAAATTTTATAATAATTGAACCATTAGACCTTTAGATATCATCAAAATACTAACATATTCTGATTTCTCTGTTAATCCAAGTTAATCTTCTGGTTCAAGTCTTCATCTTTCATTAATTTCTATTACTCCAAACTTTGAAATTATTTTATTTCTTCATCCCAAATACCTCAAAAATAATATCAATCTCTTCCAAGCATATTATCTTGAATCTATCAAATTAAAATATTTCATTCAATGTCTATTTGAAAATTAATTATGAAAATTCAATTCAATGTTTGTTATCATCAAAATCAATTATAAAATTGAGTTTATAAACCTTGTTTCAACACCTTCTATTATTATAGCAAGACAAGAGTCATGTTCGAAATTAACTTGTTAGAATTCCCCAAGGTTGGTTCGACAAAAAGTTTATGCTATAAGTTGTGATGTTCGAATAATGGGCTTGATTTAACGAAGGCATCTAACTTGTTAGAATTCCTCGAGGCTTGTGTTAAATCATGTAACTTGTTGGGATTCCTCAAAGCTAGGTATTTTTTACGCAAGTTTCACAAAAATGTATAATTTGTTGGGATTCTTTAAGGTTATATAACTTTGTGGTAAAAGTTGGGTGTCATAGATGATGTGCATACCAGGACATTCTAACATAATAATTTAAGAATTGCAAGAGTTATAATTGATATGTTGTATTTGTCTTACGAAATTAGTTCGATTTTTTGGGATTCTTGAAAGTCAAAATAATTAGTGGGGGCTCTAGTCCATTATGAAATAGTGAGAGCAAAACCAAAGTTTCTTATCCATATCATTTATATTTTGGTTTTGTTTATTACATAAATACACTTTTTCTATCTTTATTTCTATATTGTAGAGTATAAGTAAATATATATCTACAATTCATTATTTTTTTTATATATATGTGATTTGATGGCTTTACTTTCTTGTAAGCTAATATATGACATAAATTTTGAAAATAGTTGATGTGGTGTGGATTAGGATATAAAATGGAACACAACTAAGTACAAGATATGTTTGTCATTGTATTGTGCAAGTAGGATCGATTCCTCGAAAATGTTGTTTCTTTTAGGAGTTTATTCTTTACTATAAGTTAGGGAAAATTTAAATAGTTAAAAACTATAATTTTGCTATATTAAAGTAAAAGAAATTGAGTAAAATTAACAATAGAAAAACAAAGATAAATTAAAATTTTCAATCAAACCTAAAATTTGGAACCAAGTATGATGTATTGATCCTTAAGAAGTGATTAGGTTTTGTCACTATTTCTCCCAAATTGTGTAATTTAGTAATTGGATCATGCATTAAAGAGGCGATTCTCTTTTCATTCTGGTTTCTATTCCTTGCCCTAGAATTGAATGATATTGGTCCTATTCCTAGTTTACCACACTATTTAATGAAATACATTGACAATATAGAGCCTACCAATTGCCCTTATATATCCCTATGGTAGGAGTGAGTACTATGGTTCTAATTACAAAGGTCCAAAATTAATGGAGACCAAGTGATCAAACACAAGTACCAATACATACAACTCACGAAACTTACATAAATTACATGAATTTTAAATGAAAACTTATGAAAGCTAGGGTTCTAAATTTTTCTAAAGTCTAGCCTTCATTCTGATGATTTAAAGATGAGTTTTTATTAGAGTCAAACTTATTAGACTCCTTACTAGTGGTTAAAGACTAAGAAAAAGGATCAAGACGGATTAAAAGATAAAAATTGACTCAAATGGACCATAAAAATTGGGTAGGGTCATGTGGGCTGTGAGAAACCATGTCCAACTCTCCTTTTGCTCACTTTGTTCTCTGTTCTGTGCAGTAGGGTTGTATTTGGTTGATATTTTGCGGCTTTTGCAATAGAATTAGGCTTTAACTTCTTCACAAAAGTTGTAGCTCTTCTTCTTTACTTTCAAATGGTTTACAAATCATTAAATTTGGACTTTTGTAGCTCCAAATATGGTCATTTTCTCAAAATGTGTCAACTATTAGTCTAATGAGTCATATTGTTATTTGGAATTTAAATTTTCTAGTCTTTCATCAATATAACTAACATCATTGTAGTACTTCAAATTTTGTTTTCCTTTCACATTCTCACTTTCATAGTCAAGTTCTAGAAAAAAAAAACATAATGCAAGAAATTTGTTAGAGATATGTGCAAATTGTGTTGGTAAATTATTATTTTTTTATTTTACTTTTACACATTCATTTTATAAGTTTTAAAAAAAATTTCATTGTTAAATAATAATTCACTCGCAATTGCCCCTGTGCTATCGCAAATAATTATTACGAGGGCGTATTGGCGAGGAATTGTCATTCACATTTGGGTTTTTATAGTGAGGGCGGAGGCACTCGCAACAAATATAATGGTTCTCGCAAGTTTATTTTTTTGCGAACATTGTGGCCCTCGTAAATGAAAGAAATGCCCTCGCAATTGTGTCTAAGTGCGAGGACTTTGCCCTCACAATTGATGGGTATAATGCCTCACTTAAAATACTATTTGCGAGGCCTATTGCCCTTGCAAGAGAAGTTATTGCCCTCGCATTCGTTGATTTTGCGAGGGCTTCTATCCTCACAAAAAACATTTAGCCCTCGTAAAAATAGTCAATCATGTCATTGTTTTCAATTAAATGCGAGGGAAGTAACCCTCACAAAAACTCATATTTTTATAATAATCATATTTTCGATTGATCGAAAAGTAACATTTTAAAATACCTACTAGCTAATAATTCAAAACTTGTTCCATTTTAATAAAACAATCTACAAATTCAAATTGAAA
This sequence comes from Gynochthodes officinalis, assembly GCA_020080225.1. Taxonomy (NCBI): domain Eukaryota; kingdom Viridiplantae; phylum Streptophyta; class Magnoliopsida; order Gentianales; family Rubiaceae; genus Gynochthodes; species Gynochthodes officinalis. The sequence goes on along the minus strand of CM034621.1, from coordinate 13,087,704 downwards.
ATATCAAATTTATTAAATTGAAAGATCCAAAAAAACCAATAGTATTTATTAAATGTTCTAAATATTTAATAAAACAACCCAAAAATCTAATCAATAATTGTTGCCAAATATGAAAAAAAATCCTAATATCCATAAAATGAAACAAGATCAAAATGCAACAATAGTAAATATTCCAATAATGTGATTAAAAGGCTAAAATATCATCAATGCTAATTATTTAGAACTCTCCATTACGGATCTCTGAACCCGAACGAGAATCATCATCCCGAGTACGAGAATCAGGAGTACCCTATTTGAAAAGAAAACAATATATCAATAAATGATAAGTTTAAAAGAACCACAAATAAATAATATCAAAGTGTCGGTGAGAAAATTACAAGTCAAATTACATTTATATAATTTAAATTAGTAAAATAAATCTACAATAATATAATAAATACCTGATCAGAACCACCAAGATGAGCCTGATGCAGATTGGATATCTGTTCGCAAAATGTTGTGCAGCCACATCATGAGCTGTAGCACGAAACTGTATAAGAGCAGGAGTATTATCAATATCACCTTCTAGAGCATTTGAACCATAAATAACTTCAAGCACAGTTGATCGAATCTGCTCCCTCGAAATATTTTCAGCAGTAACATTTCTTGCCATCATACGCCTTTCAAACTCATCAATAATCGAAGCAATAGTGGCCTCATCAATAGAAAGACCTCCACGAAATCCACTAGCTCCTGTTGAGCAATTTGCACGACTTGGATACCTTGGACATACATTAGATGCCCTAGTCCAAGGGCCTATTCCAAGCACTCTATTCTTTTGTCTCCCACCAGAATGCTTAATCCAAACCTCCATCTCCATTTGCGGTGTGATGCGAGTGTCAACCTGATCACCATCAACATTAGTATCACCATCGCCCTCACAACCATCCTCAGGACCAAATTGAGAAGCTTTCAATGTTTCTATGGCCTGTTGGAACTGAGTCTAAGTGAAAGCAAATATAAATGAATGCTTAGTATATAACATTAAACTTATAATTCATCTAGAATACAAATTAATATATCAAACATTAAATTATATAACATTGAATTGATAATGAAAATAACTTCATCTCTTAAAGCAAACTATACTTTTATGACATACCGCAATCTCCTCGCAACGCGGTGTGGCCCATTCACCAGTCCTTTTGTTCTTGCTGTGAGTCAGTGTAAGTTTCTCTATCATTGAAACTTTCCTTCCCAATTGCTTCTCTAGATCAACATAACATTGTGTAAATGGTTTTGAGCTAGCAGTGTGGCCAATATTTTGCTTGGCTCGTGCCTCTTGAGAATTCTTACACCTTTTCTTAAAAGCTTCATTAGTGCTTCAAAAATCAACCATGGATCCCAATATCTTTGCTCCACAAATTCAGGCTTATGTCTCTTATGCTCCACTGTTATCTCGTGACCTGGGGGGGGGTGTGAGAATCCAACTAACTCATTACTTTCAACAAGCATTCTACTTAACCATTTACTCCAATTTGCTTGGTGATAGCCCTCCCAGGCTTCGTAACCAATAGACTCATCTATTCCCTCATCAAAATGAAAGTATGCCTATAATAAATATGAATGAATCAAATACCAAAATGTAATAACAAGATATAAGATAATAATGTAAATTGCACAACTTTTTTGAAAATAGACAAATATGTACTTTTTGACATTTTCAATAATTGATAGCAAAACATCATAAGACAAACAACAAGCATGTAATTTCTCATGAAAGCATGTCATTGCTAGCATTATAAATAAAAAATGATATAAAACCATATGCATGTCTTACTCGAAAATCCCTATACATTAATTCTTGATCTTCTTGTTTAACTTGACTCCAAAAGACCCATGGGCCTCTAAGTCATGTCCTTGCAATGGCAATTACAGTGGTTCTCGCCTCTTTTGTCAACATCCTGTCATTAATTTATGAATTTTTTTTACATATATAATAAATAAATAAAAGGGTAAATAACATTGAAGGCCACTCGACTTTTGAGATCGTATACTTTTGGCCACTCATCTAACAAAATTGTGCAAATAGCCATTCAACTCGTAAATTTGGCAACCCGTGGTCATTCTATTACTTTTAGCTGTTAAAACCAAACGGAAGTCAATTTTTCAGGGGCAAAATGGTCAATTTTCCAGGGGTAAAATGGTCATTTTCCTTTGGTTTTAACTGCTAAAAGTAACGGAATGGCCACGGGTTGCCAAATTTACGAGTTGAATGGCTATTCGCGCAATTTTGTTAGATGAGTGGCCAAAAGTATATGACCTCAAAAGTCGAGTGGCCTTCAATGTCATTTACCCTAAATAAAATATAGTGGAAAAGACAAAACAAATTACACACTTACTGGCTAGGAGCTATTTGATATGGGCATCCAATGCGACCTTTGGCAAGGCCTCTATGTCCTATAAAATAATTAATTCAACTTCATAATTAGTGTTATTTACATATTATCTTTGCAAAATTCAATAAAAAAATTGCAAAAATTAATGCATTTGTTGCTAATTAATAATTTATATTTGTCACATTTAAATGGTTTATCAGTACCTCGACCTTTGCCTCCCTCGCCATCACGACCGCCACCTCGTTCGCCTCTGCCAACTTCAGGACCTCTTCCTGCATATCTCACGATGACTATACAAATATATTTATGTAAGTAAAATCATAATGAGATTATTAACATATAATATCATAAAAACATGTCATTGAAATCACACAGTAATATATAAAAGTCAAGGAGCCAATTCATTAACTTATGTAAGTGAAAACTGTGTACAAAATTGACACATCTCACTAACTTTTATGATTCAACACATAAGATTTCACACATTTTAATAATCATCAACATCATCTTCATTTGCATCAAACTCTTCTTCCTCATCCTCTGAAAGTTCACCCCTTTCCGAGTCATGAATAAATTCATTATTAATATCATCTACTATGTTTCTCAATTTCGTTGCCTCCACTTCTTGTGCTGGCTCATTATTAGCATGTAGATTTACATTGCCAATATCCTTAGGAATTACGATCTCCTCTACATAAAACACTTCATGTTCTTGCAAGGTCTCATCATTATTCGACGAATAAGCTGAAGCATTCTTTGTGTCCATTTGCAAATCAAATGATGAACGGTCTCTAATTCTTATGACAGTATATCTATTAGGGTCTTTTCTTGGCAACACCCCTTTGATGTAACATATTTGAGTAGCTTAACTTGCCAGTATAAATGGTTCATCTGCATAAACTTTGCTTTTCAAGTCTACCATCACTATCCCATGCTTATCATTAGTGACCTTTCGAGTATCGAACCAATCACATTTGAAAAGCACAACATAGTTGTAATTGTCATATTCTAGTTGAATAACATCGCGTAAGCATCCATACCAATCAATACTATTATTATCATAACAGCTACCACTCACCAATAAGCCAAAATTTGGCAATGAATCTATATCAAATGTATGAAATCTAAACCCATTTGTAATATAACCCTTATAACTATAAGCATATTTGTGTGGGCCATTAATTATGTCTTTAAATCGAGCCAAAGCTTTTGCATCCTTTTGAACCTATAGGCATAATAGATAACTAAAGTGAATACCTAAAAAAGTATGAAAGTCTAAAGTTGGTAGAAGAATGTACAGTCTCTTGGAACCAATTTGTAAAATTGCAATTTCATAAATCTTCTAATTGTTGGGCAGTTATAGTTGGATTTGATTGGTATATTTCATCATCTTACTGTCTGCAAGTAAAAAAATAGTTTACAGCTATCTTAGCACTCAATTTCATCATTTTTAATAAATCAACGTTGAAGGTACGCATGACTTATATAGGACCACCTCGTCTATGTTCACAATGATATAAAGATGTGCAACTCTCTGCTCTAAGTCAGACAAGTATCGCCTTTTAGCAACACTAATAATGCACCATTAGGAGTGAAGATAGAAAGTTTATTGGAACTTTGTTAAAAAAAAACTACTTCATTACGCCCAAGGCGATTATGCACAGTCTCTATATCACTTTGAAAGTAAAGAGAGAAAAAATTTGAGAGCTCCTCTGCAATATAGAGCTCCGCAATAGAACCCTCAGGTTTTGCCTTGTTGTGCACCTTGTCCTTTAATCGACGCATATACATACACTAACAAACTAGTTATTTAATTGACGCATATACCTACACTAACAAACTAGTTAATCATTTGTTATTGTATGCATTTTAAAACAAGGAAGAAAGCATTAAGTTACCTCTCAAATGGATACATCCACCTATATTGCACAAGGTCACCAACTTTGGCCTCATATGGTAAGTGAATGGGCAACCGCTCCATTGAGTAAAAGAAAAATGGTGGAAATATCATCTCAAGCTTACACATCGTCACAATTATGTTTTTCTCAAGAGTTGCTAAGTGCTTGATGAAATCCTAAGGGCCGAGACAACTACAACTCCACATGAAGCCGACCATGAAGCTAGGCATCCACACTTAGATTCTTTGCAAGGGATTGGTGGTCCTATTACAAGGTCAAGGACTAAGAGAATGCAAGCTGCCTCAATCTCTTTCATAAATGAACCCATGGAATCCGAAACTAAGGTAGCAAGGAAGACTTCCGAACTTAGCTCATCATTTGTCATTCTAGTCATCCATGAAAAATCAAGAATGAAGGATCAAGTGTGGTTGATTTTCACTTGCGTAATTAAGATCCTTAGACCACTTATCATCACAATCCAAGTTCGAATTTAGAAGGTTGGCAATTCTAGTTCAACACTTGTCATTTTACTTAGTATTGTAAATGATGAGCCAAGTGTTGTTCATTCTTCATGATCAAGTTAAAGAAGCTTCCAAATTGGAGTAAAGAAGCTCCAAATTCGGCCAAGGCCATGGTGATTAAAAGAATTACCAAATCCAAGCCAACACACTTGGATTAGTTTTAGGCAACTACTTGTTGTTTTATTTCCTTTTCTTATATTAATTGTTTCTTTTAAATAATAGTTTCTTTAGTTAGTTTCCTAAAAAGCTAATCCAACTAGGGAATGGATTTCTTAATTCTTACAACTTGTAAACTATAAATAGAGGTATTCAGTCACAATGAAAGAGGAAGAATTTTGACAATACAAACTTGAGAGCTTTGTAGCTTTTCTTTGAGTTCTAGTTTAGAACTTGCTTTGAGTCTTTGAGGATAGCCTCTTAGGTTCATGTTTAAGCTATCATGTTGAGTTTCTTTCCCTCAACAATTTGAGTGTGCTTCTTGGTTCCAAGGATAGTCAAAGTTCACATCTTGGGTCTTTGATAATTCCTTCGGTTGTCAAGTGGACAAAAGCAAGATCCTTCTTCACAAGTTGGAGTTGGTGTCTTGCTAAAGGAAGACTTAGTTCAGCCTAGAGGATGATACTAGGACCAACACTCTGATATAGGTTCGGTTTCTTATCCTTTGGTGTAAGAATTCGTATCAGTGCTCCTCCTTCAAAACAACTGAACACAAATCTCTAAAGAAGTGACAGAGTTCTATCAGTGCGTCCTTAACTTGGGATGGCAACAAGTCTCGTACCATAATAGGCATTAATCTTTGCGTGAATACATGGCAATCATGACTCTTCATCCCAGAAAATGAACAATTTTCAATATTACAACATCTTGAGATGTTTGATGCATACCCATCAAGAAGCCTTAGTTACTTCACCCATTGGCAAATCAACCTTATTTGTTCATTAGTAAAGGTATACGTTGCTTTTGGACACATAATTTTATTACCTTGTTGGTAAGGGTGCAACTCATGTCTTATGCCCAAATATTGTAGGTCTTGCCTTGATCTATAATTGTCTTTAGTTTTACCAATCATATTAAAAAACATGAGAAACATTCTAATAAGCAGATCTTATATTAATAAGGAAAAAACTCAATATAACATAATTAGCATTATTTGTACCTTTCACATTCATTAATGTGTTAAACACATTATCAAAGACATTCTTTTCTATATGCATGACATCTAAGCTGTGGCATAGGAGGCTTGTATGCCAATAAGGCAGTTGAAAAAACACATTATGATTCATCCAATGGTGATCCTGACCATAACTTTGGGCTCTTGCATTCTTGTATTTCTTGCAATTAGTTAGAAAGCTAATTGAGTTTAGCTATGACATATGAAAGACCCAATCTAACGTTTCGATGCTTCTTTCGGCTCCCTTTTCCCATTGAACTCTTTCATCATTAATCTAAATCTATGTCACACCGGGAGAAATCGCCTATAAGATGCAAAATAGCTTGGCTTTTTGCTATACTTAAGCATAACAACCATGTCCCTTGCCATACAAATTGGACAAGACATGAGACCATGAGCACATCAACTAGAAACCATCCCATAAGCAGGAAAGTCATTAATGGTCCACATAAGAGATGCTCTCATGTTGAACATCTTTTTTGTATATGCATCATATGCCAAAACCCCAGTATCCCACAATAATTTCAGTTCATCAATCAACGGTTGCAAATATACTCCTATGTCTTTAGTAGGACTCTTGTCACCAGGAATGAGCAATGTTAAGTACATGTAAGCATCTCTCATACAAAGATATGGTGGGAGATTATAGATCACTGAAATAATAGGCCAACAATAGTAAGTCTTGCCTCTAAATGGATTAAAGCCATCTGTAGCAAATGCAAGCCTCATATTTCATTTCTCTGCAGCAAATTGAGGATGACTAGTATCAAATTCCTTCCAAGCCACTGCATCTGCTGGGTGTTTTAGTTCACCATCCACATTTGTTCTTGTACTATGCCAAATCATGTGCTTTGTTGTGTTTTTGGACATGTAAAGACATTTAAGCCTAGGTGTAATGGGAAAATAATGCAAAACCTTACATGGTATGTCCTTTCCCTTACTCCTTGACTTTTTTTCACATATCTAGGAAGTTTACATTGTGGACACTCCCTTAGATCGTTATACTCACCACGATACAACACACAATCATTCTCACATGCATCAATCTTTTCATAACCCAACCCTAGCTTTTTAATCAACATCTTGACATCATAATATGAGTCTGGCAACTTAATACCCTCTGGTGAAAACTCTTTAAACATATTTATCATGTCATTGAACCCTCTCTCACTTAGGCCATGCTCTGACTTGTGGTATAAAAGCCAAGTAAGTGCAGACATCCTTGTGTGCTTCTTGTGACCCTCATAAAATGGTTCATCGACAGACCTCAACAGTTCAAAGAAGTCTTTTGCCTCTTCAATGGGTCCGTTTTCATCAACCACATCATCCAAGTTATCATCCCCCATCCCCCACTCAAATTGTAAATGTCCAACAGCATCAAGCACCATTTGTCCGCAATTATAATGATCACTTTCGTTTGTTTCGACCTCATCATTGCGGATAGAGGTTGAGCTTTTACCGACTGGTAAATCAAGTTCTCCATGGTGTACCCAATAAGTGTAGTTAGTTGCAAAACCTTTAGTGTAAAGGTGGAATGAGACAGTGTCACTCTCTTGCCAATATTGGTTCCCACAACTTCTAAATGGGCATCAAATTTTCATGTTTTCAAGTGGTGTTCCATACTTGTAAGCAAAATCTAAAAATGCTGCAACCCCTTTTTTGAAATCAGTAGATGCCCTGGCCCTGATGTCAATATTCTATGTCATATTCAACTTCTATCATCTAGGTATTTATAATAAGGCATCTGCTAGCTCTTAGATGAAGGATAGCATTTTCCTTGATAGCTGAATTGAGTGGATAACTAGCTTGCTAATTTAAAGAATTGGTCAGAAATATTGTCTAAGAATATCAAGACATGTTGTAAGCAAATAAAAGAATGAAATAAACATATAACTAATAGAGCAACCCTTTGTATCTATAGCAGTCCCATAATAATAAATTAATAACAATTGAATAGCTTTGAAAAGATTCCTATTACAGATATAGTTTGAGAATAGCAAGAATATTTAATAAAAAGAATGATAAACAAGAACTTGTTTTACAAGCAGATACTTCATGCTCACGACCGAAGTGCCAAATTTTTATTTTATTATTTTTTTTAGAAAATGAATCCGAAGAGCACATTTTAGTCTCTAATTATTGACTTTATCATTTATGCCAAATTTGGGTATATACTCAGCTATATATCAAACCATGCAAATTTCTTTACTTTCCATGTTTGTGGTTTTAATAAGATTTTCCATCCACTACCACCCCTTTCATAAAGGTAAACAATAAACGTGAAAATAACTTCATAAAACACAAGCTCATCTAGTAGACAACAATCATATTATTGAGTGACAATCCATTTTACCTTTCTAGCTCTTACTTCATCTTTCTTGTTCTTTATTTCTTTACCAAACAACAGTTTCCTCTTCAGGTAACTCTACTTAATGAATGACCAAAACATCAATAAAAATTTAGCTGTATAAAAATTGAAAAGATGATTGAATAATAAATAATTTATTTGTCCAAGTTCTCACTTGGTCTAAAACAGAGAAGACATTTCTTATTATTTTAACCTCATATAAGGAAAGACAACATGACAAAGTGATAATGAAACATATGCTAAAGTTTCAAGAAGGCTAAACTTTCTTCATGCTTAAAAACGAGACACATACAAATTAAAAGACAGAATCAACAAAACTATCAATCATGCAAAAAAGGAGTCCTCATTTGATTGAAATTCCTATAATATAACTATGTATGATCACAATTAAAAAATAAGGACACAAATGGAGAATTTTATAGTTAATGGCCCATTTAATGTATTATACTCTATGACTAATACAAAGTTGTATGATTAAATGTGGACAATTTTTTTGAGACAAAAAGTAGTTCTTTTCAAAAAGACAGATAGATTTGGCATTAACAAAAGTCCTTGAGAATTTGATGTCTTCATTGAGACATGCTTGATGCAACTTTGCCTTAGATGTGGAAGCCTAAAGGCCCCCAAGTTTAAGGCTGACGGTGTCTGGAAGTGATTCCTAGAACTCCTCTATAGATTCTTCTTTTGCTTCAATGTTTCTGCTGCTTTAATCCAGATTTCAGTCGTTAATTCTGTTTTAGTTATAATTTCTTGTGTTTCTAAGCATTAAGAACTGCTGGGTTAGATGTACTCATTTTAACCTACTATATTACTGTAGTACTATTGATATAAGTATTAAGAAATGTTGATTCCCATGTTTCTAAGCATTAATTGTAACAAACAGGTTTGTCATACTCTTTGCTTTTGTAGTATTATAATGGACTTATTGTTGAGGTACTATATGTGCATCATTAATCTACTCTGATTAGTTTGTTATCATGCCTTCGAATTGAATATTTATGATTTAAAATATGAAACACATTAAGCGATCATTGTGGTTCTTTTATGTGAACCTCAATTCATATGCTGTTTTATTTCCATAAAAATCAATGGTTACCATATCCAACTACAGTTTAAGTACATTTCTTTTTCCTTTCTCTGAAACATTAGTCTACCTATGATCACTTTCTATAATATTCACTGCGAGTAGTAATTAATGAATGTAAAGCAATCTATTAGATCAACTGTTACTTATGAAAAATGATAAGAAGAGTACACAAACTCCAAATTGATACAGGATTTGTATCCTTGTGCTCGCACAAAATCCAGTGTTCTGAAACAGTCAAAGAACATAAACACCACATAAATTCACAAGTCATGGCACATACTCTGTTACTGGGATTACAAATTCCTTTAAAGTTTGTTCACTTGTAACTTCTATTAATTCCCCAAGACCCAATGCTGCCTGTTCTCTGAGTTCAGCTGATCAACTTATAAGACACTATAGACATTTGTGCAACAAAATATCAATCAGGCAAGCTGTTAAGTGTTGACAGGTATGGGGTACAGTAATAGATAATAAAGAATCTCCTGCCAGGTACGACTAAAGAATCTCAATAAGCATGCCCAAGATCAATATTAGAAATAGAAAAAAACGAAAATCTTTTAGCCCAAAAAAATAGAAAAAAACGGAAATCAATAAGCATGCCCAAGATCAATATCAGAAATAGAAAAAACAAAAATCAATAAGCATGCCCAAGATCAATATCAGAAATAGAAAAAACAGAAATCAATAAGCATGCCCAAGATCAATATCAGAAACAGAAAAAAATATAAAATTTTTTGCCCAAAAAAACAGAAATCAATAAGCATGCCCAAGATCAATTTCAGAAAGGATTGTTCACAAGTGGGAACAAAAAACAAAAGCTCCTCAGATTTTTGGCACAACCCTTATCATGAATTGGAGGGTACATATGTAGCACAAATTTGTTTAACGTGGGAAGATCTGAATTGGAACTACAAGTACTTCCAATGTTGCATGTCAAATTTGTAGATATGGACTACACCAATTTGTAGCCTTGCATGTCAAACACATACTAAATTTTTTCTCACAAGTGATCAATAAATGGGATCAATTTGCAGCTGAAACAAAAAAATGCAATAGAAGGACAGATATAGACTGCACCAATTTGCATCCTTGCATGTCAAACACATACTAAATTTTTTCTCACAAGTGATCAACAAATGGGTGTAGCCGAAACAAAAAATGCAAGAGAAGGACAGATATGGACTGCACCAATTTGCAGCCTTGCATGTCAAACATGTACTGAATTTTTTCTCACAAATCATCAAATACAAATGGGATCAATTTGCAGCCAAAACATAGAGAATAGGAGCAAACAAACTGTAGATTGGAGCTTCACACTTCAAACAAAATTGGAGTTAGGGTTCTACGAGAAAAACCCTGCGAAATCCATCAAATTGGAGATGAAGAATACTGAATATATAAATTTCACAAAGGTAGACCAAGTAGAAATTTAAAAAGGTTTGGAGAAATAATACCTTGTGCAAATCGTCTTGTCTCCAATTGCAGAGAAGTTTTGTCTCGCAAATCTGAGAGAGATTCCTTCCAGTTGCAGAGAAGTTTTGTCTCTCTTGGAAGAGATGGGCGTCCAATTGTAGAGAAGTTGAAGGGTATTGGGATTGCTCAATGTGGTAAAATTGAAAAGTGCCTAAAATTTTAGATTTTTCCTCCAAAATTTTTTTTAATTTGCATAAAGTGTATTTGGATAAAAATATTAATAATTAAAAAAAAAAGAAAAGAGTAATATTGATTTTAATTGAACGAAAGCAGAAGACCACATCATGGAATTAATTTTAAATTAATTCATATCCTAACTAATGTAGATTTTAATTTAATCAATTTGATCTAATGCAATTAACTAATATTGATCTTAATTAAATTAAATTCAATTCATATCAATTAAAATTTATATGTATTAATTGGATTAAGATCTTAATTCATAGGTACATTTGTCTAAAATGAATACTTTGTAGTGTTTCCCGTTTATTCCTTGATATATTTTAAAGAAAAAATTTCTTAATTGAATTAAGTAAAATTGATCTTAAATTTAATTGGTGTTAATTTGTGTGAAAACTATTGCCTTAGCCAATTTCCTTCATATTCAAGTCTATTTTAATAGTTGAGTCAAGTGTCTCACTTTACTGTTAAATTAAGTTTAAGTAACGCTTATCAGACAAGATTTTGGTTGACACTTAAGAACTTTTTTGGGTTATTGATAAAATTCTTTGACTCTTTTACATGTGTTTTTTAAATTCAAATGAGATGCAATTTAATATTTACATTTTCTATAATTTTTATAGTTGAAAATTGTAATTTAGCAAAAAAGTGTAATTTCACCTCAAAAGTTAATGATCTAAGAACCTATTATGGGATAAATTATATTATTACTGAAATCAACATAAAAATAAAAAGAAATACATATTAATTGAGAAAAAACATTATACTTAACAAATTATGAAATTAAAAAGAGACTATTTTCACTTACATAGTTACATAAGCTTTTCGTTGGATAGCTAAAGCCTTGTCAACGAAAGAATTTTTTTTTTAGAAAACCATTATTGTTTGCTTTTGTGAGGGCTTAACACTGACAAATAAGTCTTCACGAACAAGTTAATTTAGCAAGTAAATTGCACTTGCGAATAAAGACATTATCCCTCGCCAATAAAAAAAAAAGCTTGCTTTTGTGAGGGCTTAACACTCGCAAATAAGCCCTCACAAACAAGTTAATTTAGCAAGTAAATTGCACTCGCGAATAAAGACATTATCCCTCACCATTAAAAAAAAAAAGCTGGCCCGTGAATTTTTATTCCCGCCATAAGTTGCGAGAGACATAAATGTTATTGCGAAGGCTACAATGCTCGCAAATAATAATTTTATGTATTTATTATTAATTGAAATTTTCTTGCGAGTGATGCATTTGCAAGAAAACACTCCCTCGCACATAATGGGAGAAAAGTCAATGTTGACCATTTTTTGTGAGGGCGTAACACTTGCACATAAGCCCTCGCAAAATAATTCTTATTGCAATAACCATGTCCCTCGCATAAAATGATAGAAGCCCTAGCACATAACAAATAAAAAAGGTGAGAGCAATCAGTGCTTTTGCGAGGGTTCGATCCCTCGCAACTAATAATTTTATTTATTATTTTTAATTGAAAATTTATTGGGAGGGATGTTTTTGCGAGTAAGTTATCCCTCGCAAATAATGGGAGATAAAGTCAATGTTGACCACTTTTTGTGAGGGCATCCCACTCGCAAATATGCCCTCGCACAATAGTTCTTAGTGCGAGGGATACGGTCTCGTAAATAATGATATAAGCCCTCGCAAATAATAGAAAAAATTGTGCCAATCACTTCCTATTCTCGCCATACTTAACGAGGGCCATCAGTGCTTTTGCGAGAGTTATATCACTGGCAAATAATAATTTGATTATTTTATTTTTAAATAAAATTCATTTGTGAGGGACTTTATTTGTGAGGCAATTTTCCTCGCAATTATTAGTTTTAGGTGAGGTCTTGCTGGCCCTCGCAAATATTCAAAATTCTTGTAGTGACTAATTAAAGAAATAAAATGTGCCTTAATGTGTCTTTGAATTGTACAAATGTTTTTAGCCCTATTTCAACATCATCAAATCAACATCAACATCACCTTTATCCCAAACTAGTTAGGGTCAGCGATTGATGAACCCAAAGAAAAAAATGAGGAGAAGAAATAGTTATAAAATGAAATAGAAAAATAAAGGTAAAATGGCTAGAACTAGAAATGGCAATCAAGAACATAAGAATTTTGCTCTTTCACCACACTAATAGCTTTCCTCCACTTCGTCTTAAGACAAACTGTACGTCAATCTAATTCCCACTTCCTTAAATCTTGTTTTACTACTTTCCCCCACGTAAGTTTTGGCTGACCTCTCCCTTTCTTCCTATTAACAAACTTCTGTTTTTACCGGAGCATCTTGGGGTCTTCGAAAAATATGTTCAAATTATCTCAATCTACGTTCTCTCATCTTTTTTTCCACCTGTGCTACTCCAACTTTTCGTCGAATATTCTCATTTCTTATCTTATCTATCTTTGTCTTACCACACATCAACCTCAACATACTCATTTCTACTACTCTCAACTTATGCTCATGTTGCCTTTTTGCTGGCCAACATTCAACTCCGTATCGCATTGCTGGTCTTATTACTATTCTATATAATTTCCTTTTAACCTAAGTGGGATTTTGCGGTCACACAAGAACCCTGATGCACTGCGCCATTTCATCCAACCTACTCTGATTCTATGGCTTACATCTTCATCAATCTCTCCCCTTTGTTGCAGTATTGATCCCAAATATCTAAAAGCATCTTTCCTAGGTACCTCCTACCCGAGCATACTTATGACATCTTCGTCTACTCGTCTTGTCATGTTGTACTCACACTTCATGTATTTAGTCTTACTTCGACTTAACATAAATCCTTTTGACTCTAGCGTGCTTTCTCATAATTCTAATTTAGTTTCTACCCCCGCCCTAGTCTCATCAATAAGCACGATATCATCTGCAAATAGCATACACCATGGCAACTCATCTTGGATATTCTTTGTTAACTTGTTCATAATTAGGGCAAAAAGACAAGGGCTCAAAGTAGAGCCTTGGTGTAAGCCCATTGTGATTGGAAAATAGCTTGATCTTCCATTACAAGCCTTCACGCATGTAGTGATACCATCATACATATTCTTGATTGCCTCTACATACTTTGAAGGTACTTTTTTCTTCTCAAGTATCCACCATAGAACCTTTCTTGGAACCCTATCATATGCTTTCTCAAGATCAATAAATACCATATGTAGGTCTTACTTCTTTTCTCGATATCTCTCATCAGCTGTCATATCAAGAAAATAGCCTCCATGGTAGATCTTCCCGGCATAAATCCAAATTTATTTTTAAAAACCTTGGTCTCTATTCTCAAACGATGCTCAATAACTCTCTCCCACAACTTCATTGTATGGCTCATAAGCTTAATGCTCTTATAGTTGGAACAATTCTGGATATCCCCCTTTTTTTGTATATAGGCATGAGCATACTCTCCCTCCATCCATCAGGCATCTTATTTGTTTAGAGAATCTTGTTAAAAAGGTTAGTCAACCAATTTTAGCCTCATTTGATTTAGAAAATCACGAGTAGAGTCCTCGTCTACATCGTTGAAAAAAAATCATATTCAATGACTACAAAAGGTAAAAGTTTAGAGGAAAAGAATAATTATGTGACCAAAATTGTACAATTTCAATAATCATATTCAATGACTATAAAAGGCAAAAGTTTAGGGGGGAAAAAATAATTAAGTGATCAAAAAATACAATTTCAATAATTTACTTGATATGGAGGTTTTTTGCCCTATTAAAATTTGATTTTTTTTCTACAGTTATTGTTAGAAAACTTTTGGTGCAAAAACATCATGGATATTATGGAAAAAATTTGCAGCTTCTATTAAATGCATCGAATATGTGACGTATGTTTCCACATCAATGTTATAAAAATTGGATTGAAATGTGAATCCTTGTGCCAATAGTCAATTGATTAGATCAGTAATAAAAAAAATGAATAATATCATTTTGCTATAATATATATTAATTAATTATAAAAATATTAATATTAGCATACAATATATCATATATAAGTTATTTAATTTTTTTTAGTGTAGTTAAATTTAAATTAAGCATAGATTGTGTGAAATCTCAAATGTCTTATTTCATGAAAAATAGTATAAAAAAATGTTTTAAGTAAAGAATGCATTAAAAATTATAAGAAATCTCTTGTATAAGTTTTTGAGATAATAAATTTTAAAAAATTAATTCTTTATGGGTGAAAATTTCAAAATATTCACATAAAAGACATTAAAAATTAGTTTTATAAAAATTTGGAGTCAAATTATACTTTTAAAGCTAATCTAATTTGGATCAATTCTGATTTTGATCACAATCTTATGCGAAAAAAATGGATGGACCTATAGCCGATTCTCCCCCCATTTACTGTACTTGCAGTGATTTGGTGCAATTCATGGTGCGACTTTTTTTTTTTTTAGGTCCCTTTTCAGTAAGTTTTAGGTTCCGATTTAGTCAGGTTTTGTCCTCCATTTGGGAGGTGTTTGTGTCCTAACTTAGGAGGAGGGTCAAGCAAGATAGCAAGTAGTGTAAAGATTGGTATGGACAGGAATTAGATCCCAGAGGCGGCCATCCATGTTTGCGTTCAGTTTCTTGTGTTGCATGCCGTTTGCGCTGTGAAAGTAGAGGCCGACAAGTTAGGTGTTTGCTTTTCTTAGCTTTTTTAACTAGGGAATTGCCTTACTCGATATACAAGGTGAAGGAAACTCCACGCTCGATGGACCATTTCTATAATTGTTAACTTTTTTCGCTAAAGTTAATATATCTACTATCTTTTGGAAAAGAAAAGAAAAAAAGACTAGCAAATTTGGTACAAGTTTGATAACATTATTTCATACCAACACAAGTCACTGATCTCTTTAACTCAACATGAAGCCATTGATGCTAGTTGGCTCCTATATAATTCTAGCCCTCCAAGATAAGCTAGTGATAAATCAACGATTTGCCCCGTCAATCTCCAACGTCACGAATGACTTGCAAGGATAGGGACGGTGTCCCCAAAAACACTCTAACACTCAAGTTAGCATAGGGTTTTTGAGAATATTTGTTAGTATAAAAAGAATTTGTTATCTGTTATAATTACCCAACACACCTTATATAGATGTTTTGGCGGTAGTAGAGCCCCAATAGAAGTTCAAGTTATCTCTTATGATGAAGTTGAGTCATAGTTGAAATCTAATTCATATTTGTTTGAGATAAGAAAGGTAACCTCAATCAGTGACCACCTTTAACTCTAATACCTCAAATCTAAGGTCATTTTTATCCTTATCAATTAGCCCCCTAGCCCGAAGGTCGGATCTTCTAATTCATTGATTGTGAGCCAACCTGAGAGCTTAAAGATTTCTCAACTTTGCCGAACATATTATGTAGGCAAGAAAAGTGGGAAGTCGGCATGTAAACGCACATTTGTAGCATAATCTAACCTCAAGAATGTTTAAGAATGTTCGTAGCATTTCAAGATTTCACAGAGTTCTAGTGACTAGTCTGAGACCAAGTAGTCTGCGGAATTTGGCAAGTTCGTTGACATATTTCGTGGTTTGGTCATCCCTTGGGAGCAACTTGACATTATTGTTTTCTTTTATGAATCAAGTGCTCAAGAGAGGGTGACTGCCTTCAGAAAATCACTTGATTTTGAGTGTCTCGCTCGAGGTCGGATTGCAGGGAATCGGAGTTCCCTGGAACTCGGTACATTCTTTGTAAATATTCTGTATTAAGTCAATAAGGCACGCTTTTACAGAAGGGATCAATGCCCTCAAAACCAACCTTTCTAATTTCAAGACCTCGGCTTTCTCTATCAAACGGGATTTTTATGACCAAAGGTTGAGAAGAGGGGCAATGCTGTGGCCGAAAATTTTGGCCTTATTTATACTTTGAATAAGTGGAAGAGTCGGCCGATGTTAGAGATGGGCATAGCCAATCCTAATGCCCTTTGCTTGGTAATTGTGCTTTAGAGCATTGATTAAATTTACTTTTGTAGGTTTGCTACCTTAGCATGGATATTTGAATGGGTATATATTTTTTCTAAGTTCATATGTTGAAGTCTTAGTCCCATGTAGGGAGTCATCAAGCATATTGCTTTTAGGAAGAAATTCTTTGAATTCATTATCCCAATCTTACGAATTGTTGAGCATATTGCCCTTAGAAGGCATGTCGCCTTTGGGAATACTTTGATTCCTCAAACTCATTATCCCAATTTCGAGAATCTTTGGGCATGTCACCTTTGGGAATATATAGACCTGTACTTCAAGAATACTCAAATACCCATTTTATTTTCTCATGTCGAGGATTAGCAGGCATATTGCCCTTAGGAATACTCTGATCCCTATTTTGGGAATGCTCGGATCCCCGTTTTATTTTCTCACATTGGGGATTATTAGGCATATCGCCCTTAGGAATATTCAGATCTTTATATGTTGTGCATTTATTAGTAGCCCAATAGGCTCATGTACAGTTGTAGATAGCCCAATAGGTTTATGCATAGATTTGTAGATTAGACCTCTAGTGGGAGCTTTGCTCCTTTTTTATGCTTGCACATCGGTGTTCATGATAGAGAAATTGAGCCTATTTAGGCGATAATTTGAAAAAATTCTAGCCAGTGGCCGATGACGTTGAGATTCCACTAGGAACTACAATTCAGAAAGATTTTGTACATAATCGACATTACAATTGAACAATCAAGAAAAAAAAGTTCGTTAGACTTGAATATCAATAAGCAATATTGCGCAAATATGAGAAAAAAATTTCCCTTGAAAGTGAGGCATGCTGTCTTTTTCTGACTTTGGAGTCCATGTGAAGTTGGCAATAAATATCCAAAATTTATTTGGAGGAGGCAATAGTATTATAACTATCTCCATTACCAATGGATGAGATCTCACCAGATGTAAATTCCCAAGGTTTGAGTTCCCGCTTTGAGGCACAATAGGTTGGTATCACCATACCAATAGAAAATGAAGAATTAACATATGAAAATTGATTATTTGGATTGCTCAGAAGGAGGCTTCAATCAATATATGCAACCAATTCTACAGCGTGAAAAGGTTCATATATTCCTCCTTTTGGGGCATATCATGAGCGTGATGCAAACAATGCATGAAATATTCATATATTCTTTGTGTGATAATTCTGTGTGCTTTCATAAACTTAGGATCCACATTTGAGCAAACAAAGAATTCCATTCTGCTGAGAAATCCCAGGCAAAGATGTAGCAGACTAATCGGGGTTTTGTCCTGAAAGTTGTCTTCACATGTGCGCCTATGTCTTTATCAAGTAGGCCGTAGAACACAATTAGACATGAATATTGGTGAATTTGATCGAGAATCTGATGAGCTCCAAAGATCCCATCATGATAACAACAAAGACAAGAACAGTGAAGATCAAGTTGTGAATAATGCTTCTCAAAATGAGACTCCTTCTCCACCTCATGCACTTGATGGCATGGCTGGTCCTATGACTCGTTTAAGGAAGAAAAGGATGGAAGAATCTTTGTCTAATTTGATCATTCAAGTCCATGACAAAGAAAGGACCAATGCTACCAAAGTTCAGCCCACTTGTTACAACATTTTGCAAGTCTTGGACCTAGATTCAAAAGGGGCTAATTAAGTGAGTTGTTGCTGATTCTTAACCACTTTATTTGGTCCAAAATAATACAATTTTCATTCAGCCCAAGTCCCAAAAGTCAGTCAACAAATCTGCCCAAAAACAGCCCACAATTCAAGTCCAAATTCAACCCACCAAGTGATGAATTTTCAAGACAATTCAAGAAGCTTCTAAGGATCAAAAGCACGGTGAAATGGACGAAATTATGGAGTATTTTGAAGGTCTCATCTGATTTCTTTTGTCAAAATTCAACTAGCAAGTGAAGGGGTAAAGACTAGTCAAAGAATTAAAACTAGAAGTTTGAAGGCCATTTTGGGAGCTGAGTTTTGGACGAATTTCCAGCCATATTTTGAAGACTTTTCAAGTTGTTTTCTGCATTTTTAATGTTCAGATTAATTGTTTTAAGTTTAAGAGTCTTTTTGGGTCATAGAGCTTTTTCTTGGTCAAAGAGAAGATTTAATGCTAGTCTTGACCAAAAAGTTCAGATTTACTACTTTATTCATTTTGTAATTTTCAACCTTGGTCCCTCTTGAAACACTATAAAAAGGGGCCTTGGTTAAGCATTTTCAATCAGATTGGAGTAATAAACTTTTAAGGATTTTTCCTTTCTTTACTAGTTTCTTAGTGAGCTAGTTTGAGTCTTGCAAAACTGCTTGCAAAACTTACAAGGCTTATCAACTAAAACTCTTCCTTTTAGTTGTGGCGCCTCTACTCAGCTTTTTCTTTTCCTTTCATAATCCAAAGGTGTTAGGTTCATCCTAGTGTTGTTGGATTTGAAGATTAGAGAGGTTGGGAATAGTGAATTCAATTTAGCCTTATTATGATTCAAAGGTGATAGGTTTCATCCTATTGTTGTTGGGTCTAGTTTGGTTAGGTTTTTTTGCTTGAAAGATTTCAAGACTTCTTTCTCCAAGTATGATTCAAAGGTGATAGGTTCATACTATTGTTGTTGGGTTCATTTGAGATTGGTGTTTTGCACTAGATCATTCAGGGACGATTCTACAATTAAATTGAGTCCTCCCGGATTCACATCAGAATCCCAATTCTTTTAAAAATTAAAAAGTCACGACACGCCTATTTATGGAGAGAAGAAGAGACTGATCAATTACGGGAATGTTCCATTGAACCTTGATCAATATTCTCCTTCCCCTGAGAACTATAATTGTACTGAGAAAGATGGAAGTATTTCTGCCACGAGCACTACACCCCATAAGCCTTCAGAGAGTGAGATTGTGATCAATATAGGCGTCTGATCTCATCACCACTTGGACATGCTAAAATAGTTTTTTGTGATCAATATAGTATTTCTTCGGGTTGACCCACTCAATTTTGGAATTACTGCTTGAACAATTTCTAATAGAAAACATATGACAATGTAAGACAAAGATGGCTCTGTACTTTGAGTATAGGATGAATTCGAAAGTCGTGTATTTTCAAAGGTAAAGCATTCTCGTCCAAGTTGACAGAATAAGGATGGACGAAAATTTGCTCCAATTCTACTCTTGAATCTTGACCCAAGGACTGGTGCCATAACAAAATTCACAAACTAATTTTCTTAACAAAGAGCATAAACCTGTTATTTATTTGGAAAGGGAAAACAAAACTCCTCCACAAATCGAAAATCGAAAATCAAATCAAGACCGACTTTAATTGACATCCTCAATCATCATCTACGTAAAAATCAATGGAACAAGTAGATCATCAAGAAAACTAAATAATAATTGGTTCACCGTAATAACAGTTAATGTTAGCACATAAACAGCATAAACCCTACATAGATCGAACATATACATGATTAAAATATAAAGACAGAAGTGAAGAATTGTGTACCAGTCTTGTGATCCATAACTATATGCAGAAATAGAATTGATACTGACTAGATTCTTCTTCTTTATGACCCCCTGTATGAACTGACTTTGATGAGTGTGCCTCTTTCTCTCTAAACTTTATGAGTAGAAAGTGTTTCTAAATATTAGGATTAGAGAAGGGAACTTAACTGATATTTATAGCAAAACCCTAACCCCCTCATCACGAGCCAGGCTAACTGTAGGCCACACTAGCTAGTCCCACATTAGACCAATTAAAAGTCTTTATATCTGACTTTATTAAACCAAGCACAAAATAACATTAATTAATATAAGTCCACATATAGAAAAAAAACCTTAGATTCTCCCACTTGGGCAAATATTAATTAAAGCTGTACTTTAATGTGCGCACCTTTATGCTAGTTTAGATATTACTTTTAATCGTTAATCCTATCCCATAGAGCCTTCAACACCAAACCATGGCAATAACTGCATGTAATCACACAAAGCCATCCATGATCACAAGTACTGTTAACTCTACTGATATGGATTCAATGTGGAAGTGTGGCAAACCTGATAACACCTCATATAAAGTCAAACTTTATGTGTTATCCATTTTGTTAGTTCCTACTCTCTCTTCTTCAGTGCCACAAAACCTGTATATGTCATTAGAGAATAACTTTATAGTTGCAATGAACTTCCATATGTCTTTTCTTTATTGTTAACAAAACTTTATGTGTATAAGACATATGTTCCAAACTAATAGCCGTATGCCCTTTTGGTCTGTGTGCTCAAGGTTTACACCATTCCTTAAGACTTGCAATTTATATATGTATTCAGCATATAACTGAAAAAATTCATCAAACGTTATTGAATTAAAATGCTAATACACATATCAAAATTGTCACTGAATGTAACAAAAAACATATGAAAAACTTTTATGAACATAAATCAACTCCCACTAAACTACAGCATCCAATGATGCAACTAAGCCCATACTTTCGGCATGTCTTTTTAAGACACATGGGCGAAGTCCTTTTGTTAGTGAAGCTGCAACCATATCATTTGTGAAAATATGCTCTACTGCTATGTCACCATTTTGTACTATTGCTTTAATAGTCAAGAACTTGATCTCCATATGTTTAGAGCCCTTGAGACCTTTATGATTATTAATAAATAATACCGTTGAATTACTGTCACAATACAGCTATATGGGTCTATCTAAAAAATCAAATGCAACTAACTCTTTTATGAGATTACGAAGCCAAACAACTTGAGTAGTAGCTGTAAAGCATGCTATCAACTCCGTTGCATAGTAAAAGACGAAATTGTCTTTTATTTCTCACTTTTCCAGGATACTGCACCACCTACTAACTTGAAGACATAACCGGATGTCGATTTCATCTCATCCTCACAGTCAGCAAAGTCTGCATCCAAATACCCTACTAACTCAAGGTCCTGAACATGTTTATATATCAGCATATAATCTTTTGTTCTCTTTAAGTACCTTCAAACCTTCTTGGCAACTACCAAATAATCATGTCCTGGGTTTGTTTAATATCTACCCAGAAAACCATTTGCAAAAGCAATGTTTGGCCTAGTACATACTTGAGCATACATAATACTCCTAAGTGCACTAGCATAAGGTATATCTTTCATTTGGGCTTTCTCAACATCTATTTGAGGGCACTAAGACCTATTCAGTTTATCACCCTTGACGATTCCTGACTTGCATTCCTGCATACTGAATCATTTCAGAACACGGTCAATGTAAGCCCTCTGAGATAAACCCAACAACCAGTGAGAATGATCCCTATGGATCTCTATGCCAAGGACAAATGACGCCTCACCAAGGTCTTTCATATCAAAACTATGTGACAACATTTGTTTAGTCTCATGCAACAAGTTGAGATCATTACTAGCAAGCAAAATGTCATCAACATATAATATGAGAAGAATGAAATTCCTTCCACTAACCTTGTTATATATACACTGATCTACCTTATTTTCAACAAAACTGGATGATGACACAACTCTATGAAACTTTAAGTACCATTGTCTATAAGCTTGTTTGAGTCCATATATAGATTTTTTAAGTCTGCACACAAGTTTTCTAGAATCATCAACTGCAAAACCTTCAGGTTGAACCATATAGACTTCCTCATCAAGGTCTACATTTAGAAAAGTTGTTTTAACATCCATCTGGTATAGCACCAAATCCAGATGAGCTATCAATGCCATGACCACTATGAAAGAATCTTTAGAAGAGACTCAAAAAAAAATTACTTCATAGTCTATTCTTTCTCTCTGAGTGAATCCCTTGGCTACCAATCTGGCTTTAAACTTTTCTATCTTTCCTTTAGAGTCCTTTTCGGTCTTATATACCCATTTGCAGCCAACTATATGTCATAGATTGCATCTCATCCTTCATGACATCTAACCACAAACTTGATTAAGGACAAGAAACAGCCTCTGTATAAATCAATGGATCTATCACGCAGCCTATGTCATAATCATGCTCTCTAAGATAGACCATATAGTCTAGTGGATAAAAGACCATCTCTCCCTGGTAGAGTTCTTGAGTGGAGCTATCACAGCCTCATTCTATTCTTGATAAGGTTAAGGAACGTCATCAGATTCAAGCTCAATGACATTATCCTCAACTCCCACTAAATTAGGTCATGATATTGAAGGCTCCATAATAGTCTGTACAGGTAGAGAATGTGACGCAACGGTCTCCATCACACAATCATCCTTAATGGTCTAAGAACAAATATTCTCTTCAACCACATCTAGTTTCAAAAACTTAACTGTTTGTGATTTTACAATTCTTGTACTTCCATTTGGGATATAAAACTTGTATCTCTTTGAATGTTCTGGATAGGATACAAAAAAACACCTGGTTATTCTGGATTCCAACTTATTTAATGTTGTATTATACAGCCTTACCTCTATAGGACACCCCCATACCCTGAGATGGTTTAAGTTAGATTTACGTTCTGTCTATAACTCAAATGGTGTGAAGCTTTGGTAGGAACTCTATTTAGAATATAGAGAGCTGTTTTTAAGGCTTCTCCCCATACAACTCAGGCAAATTACTTCTACTGACCATACTTCTCATCATGTTCACAAGAGTACGATTTCGCCTTTCAGCTACACTATTTTATTCAGGTTTGGCAAGCATGGTGAATTGAATTATAATCCCAAAATCCTCTAAGTATTTGGCAAATGGCCCTTTAAGTTGTCCAGCATCGCCATGCCTACCATAATATTCACCACCCCCTATTAGACCTGACAACTCTAATAACTTTTTCCAACTATTTCTCGATCTCAGTCCGAAATATCTTGAATTTCTCAAGAGATTCAAACTTATCCTTAATCAAGTACAAATATCTATATCAGGAATAGTCATCAATAAAAGTGATGAAATAAAATTTTTTACACAAAGTCACTATATATAGACCACTAATGTCAATATGAATGATCTCTAAGAGATCAAAACTCTTGATTGCTGTGTTCTTCTTAATTTTAGTCATGTTACCCCTATAGCAGTCTACACAATCCTTTAATTTACCTTTAAGAGTAGGTAGGATGTCAGCTTTTATCAACTTTTCTACTCTTTTCTTAGAGATATGACCTAGTATCTTATGCCACAATGTATAAGACTGCTCCTTAGGTAGAGGTCTTTTGGAAACAACTTTTCAGCCGTACAAGTGACAAATATATCATTGAGAGATAAACACAATCTATACAATCCATAAGACATAATGCAGCTACCAACTTTATTTGAATTAAAAAACATAAAACCATATTGTCCTTTATTTCAAAATAATAGCCACATTTGTCCAAACTTGAAACAGAAATTAAATTCTTTCTGAAAGAAAGTACATAGAAAATATTTCTTAACATTAAATGATGGCTAGAATCTAATGTTAAGATGATATCTCCCATGAACTCAATGTCAACCTTTTCATTGTTTCCGACTATCAGTTTTGATTCATCTTGATTTGGCCTCCTCCAGTTTATGAACCCCTGTATGGTCAATGCAACATGATTAGTTGCACCGCTATCTAGCCACCACGAACTGAATGGGGCTTCAGATAGATTAGATTCACAAACCAAAGCCAAAGAATCATTATCTTTAGCTTCACGCTTGGCTAACCAAGCCTTGTATTTGTCACAATTTTTTTTATGTGACTTTTTTTTTTTTTGGCAAAAGAAGCAATAATCAAATTTCTTAAAAGATGCCTTCTTTGGCTTGTGTTCTAAGTGCTGTCAGTGGTTTCAAGAGTACCTTTATGGGTAGAAACTTTTTGGACTTCTTACCCCTCTTACCATCAGCACTAGAAACATACATGACTTGATATCCCTTTTCATCTTTCAATTTCCCTTCCTCCGTCACCACCCTGGATATAAGATCACTTATAGACCAGGTCTCATTTCGAGAATTGTAATTTGTCTTTATAATCTCGAAATCAGGTGGAAGGGTATTGAGAGCCGGATGGACAATCACTGTAGTAGGAATAATGATCTTAAGTGCCACAAGTTTACTCTGTAAATCTACCATCTTTAAGACATAATCTCTAACTCCACTAGTATCATCATACCTCATGTTGAAAAGTGTTTGTAAAAGAGTACCTATCTCAGCATTAGATGAAACCCGATACACGTCTGATAGGTATTCCATCATTTGCTTAGCAGTGCAGTTGACTGGCAAGCCCTCTTTTAGGTGATCCTGAATGGATCGCTGCATGGACAACAAGCAAATTTAATTGCTCTTTTCCCAAGTTACAAATTTCTCTTTTGCAGCATCAGTACTTCCTACAGTGAGATTTGCAGGCTTGTCCTCATAAAGGGCATCGAACATATCCACTATAATCATTCCAAACATTATATCATCTTTCTATTTTTTAAAATTTGAACCAGTGAGAGTCTTGATAGTGAGTGAGTTGCCATTGATAGAAAAAGTGACTGATAATAAGAAAAATATAAAAACATGTAAAAAAAATGTAACTTAATATAAACAGTATAAGTACACTCTACAAAAAATCACACGTATCATCATACAATCACCTTTGGGCAGAATACATGGCATACAATTGTAAACTTTCTACATGAACAGTGGCCATGAGGACTTATTCCAACCCTCGTGAATTCACCACCTTTGGGTGTATGAACCATTAATATAGAGCTTTTGAAAATATTTCTTGGTATAAAAAGAATTTGTTACCTATTATAATTACCCAACACACCTTATATAGATGGTTTGGCAGTAGTAGAGTTCTATGCCGAATTGGAGTAATTATAGCCAATATTTTAAAATTCCACTAGAAGATGAACCTAGTAAGTCGATAATAAAAAAAAATGGAATAACATAATAATTATATAATAAATATATACAAGTTATAAAATTTTAGTAGTAATTTAAAAGGTGAGTTATATGGGCTTCTTAAGTTTTAAATTCAATTAATCTAAATTTAGAGTTAACCATATGAAATTTTCCATATATATATATATATATATATATATAATTGAACTATTGTGTGAAAAGTTCTATAAAGAAATATATATGTTAGTTTGAAAAGTGGTAAAAATTGAAGAATAATCTCTTATAAATATGTGAGGTTTTTGAATTGCAAATATTTCATAATTTATACGTGAAAAGTATAAATACTAGGGTGAATTACATTTACTACCCTTGTGGTTTATGAAAATTATTAATTGAATTTAGAGATTTAGAAAAACTATCAATACCTCTTAAATTCGATAAATTCATAACATTTAACCCCCTCTAGTTATTTGATTACCGTTGACCATTGACTTTTGACCAAATCAATGGTTAATTTGTTTGAAATTTCTATATTACCTTTTAAACTTTAATATCTGAATTACATTTAACCACTTGAGTTTTGTTTTAATTATAAAATGAACCTTGAGATTTAACAAAATAGGCACATCCCTACTTTTTTTCTTGTTTAATTGGTGTTACAAAAATATTAATAAAAATTATTAATAATAAGAATTCTGATAATTCTTTAACAATCAAACATCTTACCAAAATATATATAAATTTTAGATATTGCCATATTTTATTATACTTATTTTTTCATTTCAATTCAAACAATTTAAATTTAATCTAATAAATATAATTCTTGGTTTTACAACCATTTCATCAAATTCTAATAACTAAACTAAAGCTACAATAGATTTAAATAAATAATTATTTCTTAAAAAATTATAGAGCTACAAAAATAATAAAACAATCATTTAATCATTTAAAGGGATAGTGGTAAATTAATATTGAAGGTACATTAAGAAATTTAGAAAATAAATTTTTTTAAATTTGAATATGATGAAATAGTAATATGGTAAAAATAATTTATTAATTTTATTATTCAGTTTTCAAAAATTTTAAAGGTATATATTGATATTATATTCTTATTACTTTTTTAGTTTATTAGTTTATGATATAAAATAAGATTATAAAATAATTGCTCATGAAAAGAAAAGAAAAAGAGAATAAAAATATAAAATAAATAAATAGAAGTTATTAAATTTTATTTAATAAAATTTTAAAACTTGAAAGGTCATTTCGTAACTAAAACAAATATCAAGAGGCTATGTGTTATTTTTCTAAATTAGTTTTTTTGTCTTTTCACTTGTTCTGTTAGTTGACTTTAATAGTTGTTAGGTCAAAAGGAGTGTTGATAGTTTCTCTAAATCTCAAAATTCGATTGGTAGTTTTTATAAACTATATGGGTAGTAGACATAATTTAATATATAAATAAAAGATAATAAATTTTTTTACTTTTTCCGTCTCAAAAAAAGAGCCAACTTTGGAAAATTGTTCTTGTTCCTAAAAAAAGAATCCACTTTCAAATCAAATTTCTAAAATATCATTACTATTAATAATTATGTATACTCAAAATTAAAAAGTAATGATCAAAATGTAAAATTATTACATTTAGTGGTATATTAAATGAGTTGTATCCAATAACTAATAAAAAATTATATTTTAATTAAAGTGTTTTTTTTTTTTTTGAAGGAAGGGAGTAATAGCTTTGAAGTCAATGTGCAATTAAAAAAAAGTTCAAAAAGTTTGAAAGCCAACAAAGAAAGATATGTGGTTTAGCCGGTCACAGAATCCGATATTTCCCAGTCGAATCAAGTTTTTTTTATAAAGGTTTAACCCCTTGACCGTTTTCACTTAAAACAGACAGGATTCATGGTCATTTTCCAGTTAAACTGGTCCGACGTGCGGGTGATTTTAAAAACATTTCTTACAACGATAATAATGTTTATTTACTTCTTCATTCAGAAGTCAAGATTTAATTCTATAGTAAAAAATGCTGATTCCTTCCGATTGATATGGAGTCCAACAATATTGCGTTCCCAAAATCCGTGGTGTAAGTTTTAACAAACCATCAAGATTCATGCATCATGAGTTTAAAATGTAAGAAAAGCCAATCCAACTGGTATTCCTCTTTGCTTTAATGATGAAAAGTTCATCAAAATCGTACCCTTTTGTACTTACAATTAGACATCTGCCTCTGAGTTATTGTGGATCTCTTGATCGTAAAGCGATTTATTGTAGAAAGCTTGCAGGCTTCACCAAGACAACAAGAACATATTAAATCCTTTACCCATCATCATAGAAACTTTTAGCATCACAAGTGGATATAGATATAAACTGTTAATAAATCTCTCAAAATGTTAGGATCATTGATTATGTAGCCTACATTAAACCGACAGCAGCTCAAGAATATATCGAACACCAAAATGTAGATTTTTTTGCCCGCAAATGGTCACAAGGCTCAGGGAAAACATGATCACTAGCTCCCGCCACATATTCACAGTTCCATTTGACTGATCGAGAAAGGCCGAGTATACTAACATTTTTCATGCAAATGTTCTCAACTGGTGAACCTTCGATGCCCTCCAGCAGAGGAGGTTTTCTGGTACCCAAGCTGACCACATTACTTATAAAAATACCCTTCACCTTTGGTAGAGCTTTGGGATCCCATCCGTCATCAGGATGATCATTTGCTCCTCTACTAAATCTCAAGGGTATTTTCACCCCCTCCATATATATATTCTTTATGATAATATTCTCGATATATCCCCCTCTTCCCTCATCAGTTTTAATTCGAATACCGGCTGCTGAATTTCTGATATGCATATCCTCCACAATTATGTTTGAAATTCCACCAGACATCTCACTTCCTATTCCAACCCCAGAACATGTTGGAGTTGTGCCTGAAACTCTTCTGACAATAATATCTGAGCTTGGACGAGCCATGCTGATACCATATTGGTCCCATCCACTCTTGACAGCAACAAGATCATCACCACTCTCAATGTAAGAATCTTCAATGCACACATACATGCTTGAATCTGTTTCAAAAGAGTTTACAACAAAAGCAATTAAACGTCGTGAAATTTCAACCCCTTACAATCTCAACTAGAAATTGCAGGTTTATTTTGTTGTTTGAATAAGGCGAGACTAGATTTTTAAGATTTAAGGGTCCACGAATGACTAATTTTGCCCGTAACATTTTTTCTTTTTTGGCTTGCATTGGATAACCAGATTAACTTTGTAACTTCGAAAATGAGAAAAAAAATGAAGCCAAATCTAACCCATGCTGTATGCTAATGTTTACTGAACTAAAAAATAATTACACGGGGTTATTGTTGTAATCCACTATATCCCGTTTTTAGTTAAAAGACTAATATTTTCGCTCATATTTTCAAGATTACACTCGAAACAATAACTTTTACTAGATTATACAGTGATAAGAACCATCTCTTCCTAACACATCAAAGATGCTTCTATCACTAGTATAACCCAGAGTTCTCAATAATACTATTTAATCGACTAAACAAAATACTAATTTACATTGATTAACTAAACAAAATAAGTTATCCAAACCCCGGACAGAATTGTTAATTCTAGTGTCATGGATTCAATCAATGTGTGATGATCTGACCTCATGATTTTATATTAGAAAGTTAAGAAATGATTACAGTGTGTATAATTTCTTGACTAGTGGAGTCATACATCATGGGTAAGGCAGGTGAAATCCAATAAATATTAGGCACACTTGCTGTCAAAGTTGTTGTAATTGGCATCAGAATGAACCCTGTCCTCCAAAGACTAAGTACCGTGCTAGAGGTCTCTAAAACGCGCGTGCGGTATTGACTACTGCGCAAGAACCTACATAGAAGGTGAATCTAATTACCCCACCCCCCCCCCCCCCCCCCCGGGTTACAGGAAAGAACAATTTCAAGAAAAGTGCAACCTTGCGAAAAAATGGGTAATTGTCAATGCTTTAATGTTATATATAATACCTGGGTCTACTCCATCTGTGTTGGGGGCATTGAGAGGAGCCAATATGGTCATGTTTTTTATTAGAACATTACTGCATGGAAGACAGAAAAAGGGAAAAAAAAGCTTAGAGTTCAGGAAATTGAATTCTCTAAAATTCTCTTAGGCCTTTTAAAAGACTTTTGCGTTTTCCTTGAGATTACTTTAGCCATAATTATTAACATGAACAGAATACCATCAAAAAAACCAAATAATTAGCTGAGAAAAGGAATTAAATGTACCTGCAATAAACTGGATGGATGGTCCAAAACGGAGAATTACGAAAAGTGAGATTGGAAATTAGAATATTGTGGGAATTAATCAATTCCACAAGGTGGCCCCTTGTGTGCTCCAGTGTCCTATTCCACCAAAGATCCCACCATATCTTCCCTTGTCCATCAATTGTGCCATTCTGACCTACACAAAACATAGATGACATGATTTATGGTAAGTCTGCTTCACCAATAAGAATCCACAACGCATGCTAAGAATAAAAATTCACTGTTGGAGCCTTGCCAAATTGAAAGAATGAAAGCAATAAGGAATTAATACTAATTCCTCTTGCACTTCGTACTATTACATCGCTCATTTATGATCAGGCAACTAATTTGAAGTATTTGTTTAAAAATGAAACAGTTTTATAGAACACACATATCATACGACGAGGGCACGTTGCCAATGATGTACTCTATATTTTAAAACAACTAAGTTGCTAAAGATGCCACAAATGAAAGAGAAAGAAAAAAAAAAACGAAGAAGAAGAAGAAGAAAAGCGGACCACATTTGTTGAATGAAACAAGAAAAATAAACTAAAAAAAAAAAGTTATATTCTGAGAGTGTTAGCATTAATTAAATTTGTTAAAAATATTGCATATATTTCAGAACCTCTTAGTTAGTCAAACATTTTAAAATTTTGTTATCAAATACAAATATTGTAATCAATTAATTTTAAACATTAAGTTACATTATCAAATATGCCCTAAGTGTTTGATAAATATCAAAGGATATCAGGTGATGAACAAGTACTTATGAATAATTATTATCTGGTAATGTTTTATGAATTCATGTAATAATGACTTCGATTCATAACAATAGCTACCCCCATTACGCCTACACTAACGTGTGAATGCTCTAGTTTGACATATAGGCTGTTGGATAAAATTAAATACTGAAATATGATTACTGAATGCTGAAGTATGAATATTAATCCAGCTAAGTCGCAGGAATACGGAAAAAATTAACTGATATTGTTGAACAAAATTAAGAAACTAAATTAGATAAGAATACACGTGGCAGTTCTAGCATATTTAACATTAAGAATTAAGTCACAATCAGACTACTTAAAAATATTATACAAAATTTTGACCTCTCTATTAATTAGTTAAACTCTCAAAGTTTTGTTATCAATTAAAAACTTTAAGCATTATCTTATGCTATCTTATGGGAATCAAAAAGAGTCTGGTCCACCAGGCTGCACAAAAAACAAAGGGGAACAGTAGCTCGGCTGGATTGAAGGTGCGAAGTGCGTTTTCATCTTTTTTAATTTTTTTTTTTAGATTTTGCGTACGACATTTGGTGGTTAACTATTCACTGTATATAGCAATAGTTTGGTGACCAGGCTATTCAACGCTTGTGACAGTAGTTTGGTTTGCTACGCTACTCAACATATATAATTTGCGGAATTATCACAACAGGTGGGAGATGAGAGTTAAGAACCTCATGTTCAGTTTCTTTCATCAAATGCTCTTTGCGGTGTCCAATCGAGCCAGCCGGCTTCGTTCATAGTTAGTAGTTAGTAATTAGTATTTTTCCCGTTTTATTCGGGATTTTTTACCTACTTGTGGTTTTCTCTTCTTCGTGAGTTCGGTTCACTCTAACAACACGAAGTGCAATTAGCCCTTTTGTAATTATGTGCTTTTACATTATGCAATGTTAATATATTATCGTTTTTAAAGAAGAAGAAGAAAAAAAAAAAGAGAGAGAGAGATTTTAGTAGAATCGCCCTCTGGCCAAACCCTTCGAGAAGGATTGATTAAGTTAAGGACAATTAACATTTTCAGTTTTAATGTTAAGAGATTCAACATATTCCATTTTCAAATTTTTTAAATCAATTGACAAATAAAGTCTTTAATTTTCAAACTTTTTATGTAAGGAGTAAAATTAAAATTTTAAAAATGCATTAATTGAAATTAAAAAATTAATTTGAATATAAATAAATTAAATTATTCATTCTAGCAACATTTTAATTATTGATAAAAATATTAGCACAAAATTGGAGAAAATTTTGAGATTGAATTTGTTAGAAGTCATTTGTTTATGCAATCTAGACATCTAAAATTGAATTTGCCATTTTTCATTCCATCCAAATTTTTGGCGACTATATTTATGTAAACCTTAACATATATTATTATGGAAAAAATAATCAAAAAAAGACGACACAAATTGTATTTGTTTAGAGATTAGGAGTCGATGAATAAATGATATAGTAAAATAACATAATACGTTTATTTAGGTTAACCTAACAAACACATTAGTATTTTTTAAGCGTGGAAATTGAGAGTTGATAAATAAACTATTAAAATAAAATTGTAATATATTAAGCTAATTTAGATGATAAAAATTGATATAACAAATTAAATTGAAATAATCTATTAGAATAAGCTAAAAAATAAATAACTTTATAATATATACATATATAGATTGTTGATTGATAAATAAGCTATTGGAATAAAGTCATAATAGGACTAGTTATTAGTACTCCACTCGATGAGCGAGGACTGCCTAGTTAAAAATTTTAATAAATTTTTAAAATTTTAGTAATTTTTTATATTTTTATAAATATATAATTATTATTACTTTAAATATTTTTAATTTATCTTTCTACTATATAATTATTTTTTAAAAATAATTTAAAAGTAACACAAACTTTATATTAATGGTGCTAATTGAAATATTAATAAGTTTTTTTTTTGAAAATTTTTTGCTACTAATGACTAATATATATAAAAATTAATACTGCATAAGAAAGTAACTTTTATTGAAACAATTGAATTTAATATGATAGACTATAAAATTCTAATAATTAGATATGTTATTAGTTATTATATTTGCATGAATTTAAATCTCTTGTAATATTTTTAACAATTAATGATAAATGAAAATAAGTTAAATAAAATTTAATATTACGTTTTTATAGTGTCTTATTCACAATATAAAAATATCCGCAAATAAAAGAGTTAAATTGATAAGAATATATATAAGAGAAATATGCAAGTATATGTAAGTTATAAAATTTATATATTATTTTTAAAATTGAACTATCAATTGCATTCGTAATTAAAGTTAAATAATAAATAATATTTTTTACTTAAAATAATAAAAATATTGATTTTTTAATGAATATATCCAAATAAGATTTAAAATAAATAGTTGAAAAAATAATAAAATTAATCTGTAAGGATTTCTAATAAGTCAATATAATTAATAGAAAAAACACAGTAAAAGCTTTTAAAACAAATTAAAACTTAAATTGCTTAATAAAAATTTGTAAATATAAAATATGTATTTTTTTGGAATAAATAAATATACCAACTGACATGTTTGGATAAATATACGTTATAAATACCAAATGACAATTGAAATGATTTTATACAATGCTTAAAATGAAAAATAAAAAATAATTTATATTATTTTTAATGTTTGTAATAAAAATTAAATTATAATAAATGATAACACAATTTTTTCAATATTCATATGTGTGTGTCCAAAATTTTTAAAAAATATATGATAATATAAATTAAAAAATATTTAGAAATAGTGCTGGTATTTTAAGTTAAAATGCTTAAAATGATAAATAAAAAACAATTCATATTATTTTTAATGTTTTATGATCAAAATTACATTTTAATTTATGATAAAAAAAAATTTAATATACATATGTGTGTGTCCAAAATTAACAAATATTATATGATAATATAAATTAAAAAATAAATCCCTCTGCGTAACAAAAAAAAGTTCGATTTATTTTATATAGTGACTATTAATTACATCTGAAAGTAAGATCTAATTAAATACTAATAATTTATATGTTCAAATAAAAAAATAATATAAAAGTTTTAAAAACAAATTAAAACCCATAAACTTGTTGAAAAAATAGATACAAAACTTTATAAAATTATAGTTATACCAAAAGTAACCTATAACTTGGAAAAAATCTATTGACAGTATGTCATCAATAAAGTTTTCCTTTTAGAGTATAGATAAGCTAATTAGTTGATTAAACTTGAGTACGGAAACGAAAGAGATGAAAACTTGAAGCAAATATTTTAACCCAGGAACAAAATTTAAGAGTGACAAATTTTTAGTATTTATGAATTTCAATACAACTTTAATAGTATAATATCCAATTTGCTCACAAAAATAGGGGGTGACGAGGGAATAACCGCTACTGGCCTCCCCATCCATCCCTTTATGGCTGTCATAATTTCAATTTATGACAATTAAAGCATAATTCCCAGAAAAAGTTTTTAAAAAATTAGTAATTATTTCTTGCAAGACCCACAATTTTGACTAATAGAAGTGTGAACCCTACAAGCTGCACAATTTTGACTAATACAAGTGTGAACGCTACAAGCTCCACGATTTTGACTAATACAAGTGTGAACGTTACAAGTAAGGATGGCAATTAGGTCGTGTTTCAGATTTGCATGTGGTGTTTAGACATAAGTATTATAAATTTGACACGAACACGACCCATTTAATTATACGTGTCAATTAACATAATCTAATTTCGAGATCAATACGACACGACACGACACAATATGAAAACAACACAAAAATATTTATATACATGTGAAATTTATAAAAACTTAATAACTTATTTATTTCATGGGTAACACGATAAAAAAAATACTTATATACTTATGAAAAATTAAAACACTAAAAGTATCTAAAAGTATATCTTATACAATACCTTTCAATTTTATAAAATTATTTTTAGATAATTTTTTAAATTATCTCAAACTAGTTGACCTACGAATTGACTTGATTGGACTTATTTATTTTTCGTGTTATACAAGTTCAACATGATTTTGACTCGAACCCGCAAAAGGATATACTTATACCTGCTAAATACATGTTAGGTTCGTATTGTATTTCCATATCGTATTACAAATTGTTATCCCTAGCTACAAGCTCCCGTCACTAAATTTTTAAATATTTTCTGTTAATTATCCTTTAATTGTCACATATTGAAAAACTTTAAAAACTATATTTGTCAAAAAAAAATTAAGTACTAAATATGTCAAAAAAAAAAAATCACATGCATAGTGCATGTCGTCAACTATTATTAGTTGTGTTGTTCAGCATAGAATATTTAACGACCTATGGATAATTGGGCTATTTGGAATACAGGAATCAGATTTCCAATTAAACCCTTCACACTGAACATTGCCATACACCCCAAATATTAAATCGATTCATCATAAAACTAATAAAAATTGAACAAAAGAGTAGATTCACATTCAAAGTTATTAATAGATTTTTTATTTGCTAATGTGACATCCATTTGACAGAAAATTAATAGATGTTCAAAGTAATTATTACTAAATGAGTTTTGATATATAAATGTCAAGTCATTATTAAAAAAATTAACTCAAAATTTTTAACTTGGTATCATTATACTTAAATTTTAGTATGATTATTCAAAAATTCATTCTAATAAAAAAGTTTTTCAAAATGTTTTATTTCAATTAACCATTCTTATTCCATGCATTGTAATTCTCTTTGTACATAAATAGTTTTCAAGATTCTGATATGATACTGTTGATCTTATGATTTCACAATTTAAGTTTATAAAACAAAAATGATTATAATCCTAACTACAATCTTACTTCCTATGATATCAATGAAATTTAATTAAATTTAATAAAAAAAATTCCATATTTAACTTAAATTAAAATTTATCATTGCATAAACAATTTAATGAAATTAATTATATTTTTATTATTTCTTAACTATGTGTAAATGAATTATATTTATTCATTTATTCAAAAATCTTACTATTTTTTATTCAATTCCACCTATTCTATGATTCAAAATCAATCCCATGTAGAATCCCAATTCTTTCATCCCAAGACAGTGATGAGATTCCGAGAACTATTCAATCTACTTGATGGGAATTCAGGAACCATGCAATCTACTTGCCAAGTATTTGATCTATTAAGACATATCATGAGGCCGATAGTAAGTATTAGAGGTAAATAACTTTAAGAAACCATTAAGTGGTTTAATTCAAGACATTTAAGCTCGTTAAGCATAAGGCCAAGACTTGCAGGTCATTAATTTATTGCAAGTCCGATTTGAAGAACACTAGTCTTGCTTTGGCCGAATTCTAGTGTGATAATAGGCCAAGTTATTTAATTAATTTTTGTGACTTTATTTTTAGGAATTTATTAGTTCTTGAAGAGCCAAAACGTGAATAGTGAATAGTGCTGTAAATAGTGAATAGTGAATAGTGAAATTATTAGGTAATTTTAGTAGTCAAATTTGTAAGCTTTTTTTTTTTTTTACCAAAAAAACGATAGTTATATTGATATAAACAAAAAATATATGTACAAGATTGCCCACTAGCAGCACAAAACCTTAGTTCATAAAGTGAAGCTAAGAATAGCTAACCTATTCACAAATCGATAGAAGCAAACTCGCCTAACTATACTAGCTAAGCGATGGAAGACCTAACTTGTTAGCTTTTATGAGAGCATTACAACCAACATGTAGAGCTGTCGGATAAAAAATAGACCACATCAGCCGCCATTCTTTACTCTACTTTTGGCATCGAATAAGGAAGCTTTAAAAGACCAAACTTCTAAATTCAATTGACTTTAGGGTATTTATTTATTTTTATTTTTTTAAGGAATCTTGGCTACCCTT
This sequence comes from Gynochthodes officinalis, assembly GCA_020080225.1. Classification (NCBI taxonomy): domain Eukaryota; kingdom Viridiplantae; phylum Streptophyta; class Magnoliopsida; order Gentianales; family Rubiaceae; genus Gynochthodes; species Gynochthodes officinalis. The sequence goes on along the minus strand of CM034621.1, from coordinate 13,050,968 downwards.
TTTAGTTATAGAGTAAGATTAGGAATTAGTTGTTATCTTTTCAAGACATCTTTGTACTCTATAAAAAGACCATTTAGCCAAGACATCAATATAGATGAATTAGAAAATTTTTGTAACATTACGTCATTGAGAGTTTAAGTGAATCAATCTTTTCGTTCTTGTAAAAAACAACGGGCTTATCAAACTTGACCAATTTGTGGCGTCTTTGAGTCTTATCAATCTATTTGGTCTCAATTTTGCCGGTTCTAGAATTTCAGAAATTAAGTCTTAAGTCCTATTTTGCTTGTTGCATATTGCCGGCTTCATATAGCCGTAAGATGTGCCTTAGACACTATTTACGAAATCATCCGAACGGGCAAATGCGCAAAGCTATTAACAATGCCCCGTGTATAACTATTAAGCATAATGACATCATTCTACATTCTTATCTAATCTATTATTATAATAGGGAAATTAAGTATTACCTTTTATTATTAAGTGTGTTTTTTTTAAGTTGCAAATTGCTTTTTAGCTTAAGTGCTATTTTTTGAAATTTTAAAACTATTTTTTAAACAACTTTATGATTTTTAATTTGTTTTAAATTTTTTTATTTTAATATGAAAATTATTATTGGTTATTTAAATTTTATTTTCAAATGCAATCAATAGTTAAAATGTAAAAATAATTAAACTTTTTTTTAGATTTATATTATCATATAAATTTGGTTAATTACTAACACACATGTATATTTAAAAAAAATGTGCATCATAATAAATTTAAAAGTAATGTTGTATATAAGTATTAAAAATAATATAACTTATTGAACATTTATTATATATATATATATCCAAGTAAATTATAAAATTATATTCATAAATAATTGGTATATTTATTCATAGGAAAAAATAAATAGGGTATGTTTACAAATTTTATTAAATGTTTCGAGTTTTAAATTGCTTCAAAAGTATTTAAGGAATATTCTTGATTTTTAAGTTACAAAACTTATTATTAATTATATATATGCTTCAATTTCAATATGCAAGTGTTAATTAATAAATAATTATTTGAACTTATGTACTAATAGTTAAAGATAGAGATATATTATCCAATTTTAATCATATATAATATTTTCGTTAACTTTTAACACGATATCTTAAAAGCTTCTTTTAAAACAAAAAGAAATTATCTATTCTATATTAACAAATATTTTTTACTAGAATTATTCATCATGTAATTAAAAATGATAAAAATTATGTTAAAAGTTAAAATTAAGTTATATATATTTTAAAATTATGTTGAAATGCTATTATCAGTAAAATATATTTTATTTTGATCATTGTAATATTAAGATATGCATTATTTTAAAAAATTTAGGTGTGAGACACAAATTTAATATACGATAAGGACACTTGATTATTAGATTACATAAGAGCATTGCAATGAATTTAAATATTTATGTGATAGTGATTTTTTTTTTTTGGCAATAGTGATTGTACACTCAAAAGTGACCGTTTACTATAATTTTCACAAATGATAAAACAATATTTCAATGGCGAAAATTATTATATAGTTTATTGTACTTTAAAATTATTTTTTGAAAAAAATTACATGGTTTAGAAGTAAAATAGAAATAGTCAAAAAGTACTAGGAACAAACTTGAAACATGTAAACAAACATTTTAAAAAAAAATTCAAATTTTGGTTAGAGGTATTTGGGTGCAATGACATATATTTTTATTGATAAGTTGTAATGGGTGATAAAAATGTATTGTCAAAATGAATTTAAGTTTATATGCAAAAATAATAATTAATACAAATATTGAATTGTTAAAATTTTTGAATCCATTGTATTAAAATTAGCTATTTAGATAAAAGTTCCTCATTTTTAATAATGTTCATTATTTATAATTTATTTTCAATATAAATTTTCTTATAACACAAAACTATCTATATCAATCAGCAATGTTAGTACAAAATTTATTCTATTTTAAATTGATTTAAAAAAATATTTACATAGTTTAGAAGATAATGTAAAAATGTTTAAAAAGAACACTCTGTCCAAACAGACCTTAGCATCAAATTTTATTTATTAATTTTAAAATTAATATTTATTTAAATGTGAAAAAACCCTAAGCACTTCCAGTGTCTAGCGCAAGTTCTTCTATTATTCTAAACAAGTTAATTTAAAAATAGTAAGTCAAGTTCTTAGGAGCCAACAGAAAGAAACGGTTTGTCGTTTCCTCTCATGAAAGATGTAAACCCACATGAGCCACAATAATTTGGATGTTTAAATGGGGGAGAAAGGGGGAAAAAGAAATGCATCGTGGTGCGTTCAACAACCAGAGGTTAGATTCTCGCTTTAAAATATTGGCATGCCAGTTGTCCTAATCAAGATCAAGTTGGTTGTAACGCTCCTCAAACAAGCATGATGACAATTTTAATGATTTTGCCTCTAGACTTAATAAGCAAGCCCTTAAATTGAGGATTACCTGTAATCACGACGTTCGTTAGGTTATTTCCATGTATAAGGCTGATGTGCCTTCCTCCCAGCCTTTCTCTCCCTCTTCCATAAGAAGGCAGTGGCTCAATAATGGGCCATTCCTCCGGATCCTAATAATTGTAACAACAAATCAAACACTTATAATAATTTTTTATAATTACTTTTAATGGTAATTGATAAAACAAATATAAAAAAAAAATAAAATTATCTTTTATTATTTTATATTTTTTTAAAAAAATAATGAGTGAATTTTGTCTTTTTATACTTGTTAATCAGTTATTATAAAAAATCATTATAATTAGTCACTAAGAGTCTGATTGCTCTTTAATTAAATCAAGGACACGGACCCATTTTAAGTGACAGTTACAAGAGTTAAAACATTTTGTAATCTTATAAGCACATATCTTTAATAAATTATTTTCTTATACAACCAGTTAATATAAATACTGACATTTTCATCTTCATCTTATCATAATTTAAAAAGCAAGACTAACCAAGCTAGATGACCATAAGGGTAAATCACCAAACAAGCAACGTTTTAGAATATTTTTGAAAAATATTAAATTATTGGTCATGCGATTGAACTGAGCAAGGCCTAACAAGCCTAATATTTGTTGTGTTCATGGATACTATTCCACATTGGAAAATTAAGAGAAACTAGAGCAGCTAATAAGTGGCAAGGATCTAAGACTCACTAGCTTAAGCTTTTGGGTTCAGGTGGGCTCCTAATACTTATTTGGCTGCTCTAGTTGGGCTCCCTATGTGAAAACCTCCCCAACAAGTCGAAAACCTCCCCAACAAGTGGTATTAGAGCCAGAATGTTGTTCTACTCGGGGAAGCATGTGATTCCTCTTCTGGTTGAACGGGGCCTTAGTGGGTAACTCGTGGACAAGTAGGTTTGACACCCTTACTACTTATACGGGTACTAAATGGGTCCATAGTGAAGAGATGTGCTTGCTAGAGTATGGAATGAGCTTGTAGGAGAGTGGGCTGTAATGTGGTAATATATCCATGAAGGGGGAGGTTTGTTGTGTTCATGGATACTATCCCACATTGAAAAATTAAGAGAAACTAGAGCAGCTAATAAGTGGCAAAGACCCAAGACCCATTAGCTTAAACTTTTGGCCTGCTGGCCCATCGCTTATCGCCGCTTCTAGCAGCCCCATGTAAAAACCTCCCCAACAATATTGGCCAACTATGCTATAACATCTCTGCACTTTTTCACAAAGATAGTGATAGTTGAAAAGGGGTATGCATTCGATCAAATAGAAAATTAGATATTGATTTATAGGGGTACGCATTCGATCAAATAGAAAATTAGATATTGATTTATTTGTTTATGCTTTTTACTTATGAGGATCAACAACCAAAAAGACCTTATTATTCCTACATGTTACTACGTATTCGGATTCTAATATAATAATAGAAATAGAAGAGGGGTTTATTTATTAATTATTAAACACGTATGTAGATATTAATATCCCTGCTACCTTCGATTGTATTGGGGTTCCTATTTTTAACTTAACGTTGCGGTTTGTGATGAGATATGACAATTTTTTGATAATTCCTTCTAGGCAACATATCATAATATCATTTATAAATAAGAAACATATAGAATATATAAATTTCGAGCCTAGGGTTGGAGTTTACATATACTCATAATTGTTGATATAATTTAAATTGAGAAGGGTTTTGTGAAAACCTCCCCAACAATATTGGCCAACTATGCTATGTTAAAACACCGAAAGAAAATTTTCCATTGCAACGGAAATGTAAGAAAAATTCTCCCACTATCCATTTCTCATCAGCTGTAATCCACTTTTGATCCCTGACCTTTTCTTGCTTTTGACCCTTACAGCCCTGTTTTTTTCCTTCGTGAGATTTAAGGATTAAATATCTCTCCCAAATAGTTAAAATTCTATATTGAAGAGAAATCCAAATAAAACTGCTTCTTAAAAAAGTGGTTAGTGTTTGATTTCTTTAGCCAAATGTATCGCTGTGCTATGGAAAAATCAGAAGATGCCAACCAAAACACTCTTACTCAAAATAAAAATACTAAAATTACTTGTATATTTTTCTTTTCAGCCAGTCCCCACTAAGTGGCCGGCAACCACAAGAAGAATTAATAAATTATCAGCATTACGTTATACGGACAAATGTCAACTTCCAACCACGAGATTCGGCATTTTCGGCATCTTATCTTACTATTATAGAGTCATTTTCATTCATAATTTTCTTTCCACAATCGCAAATCTCTCCTATGATATAGTGGAAAGGAAGGGGCTAAACCACAAGACTTAAGCCATATTCCTAAGGGACCAAGACCAGTACCCTATTAATGGAATTACCGTTTCTGGCTATTTTTCTATATGAAGCTGGTTTTTCTCTTCACTAGGATCACACCAACAAAGCAATCATATGCATTGATCACAAGAAACAAAAGATCAAATCTGTTTTACTCTAAATCTGGAATTTAAAAATTAAAAGTTGCATTTAAAAGTAAGATAAATATAACTTAATTTACCTGCGATCCCAAAATTACCGCGCCCTCTTCCAGGAACAGTGTGAAATTACTAGTGAGATTAAAATTCCCAGTAAGCCACCTCCCTTTTGGAACAATCAATTGGGACCCACTACTATGTTTGAAACTTTCCATATGTGCCATAGCCGCCCTAAACGCCGCCGTGTTGGAAGTTTTCCCATCCCCAACCCCACCAAACTCCACGATGGATTTCACCACTTTTCTTTGCGGCACCGCCATGAAGAATCCGGAACAAGTCTTCAATCCAACGTCGGGGACGCCTGCGGCCGTCTTGCCAAGGCCGGAAAAGGATGGCTCAATCGGAAAAAATGATTTGTTAGTGATTTGGAGGGTTAAAACGGTCAAAACTGCGAATAGAATCAATAAAAAAGCCCATGAAGGCCTGGTTAAACTTGCCCACATCGAATTGAAAAAAGGGTTTTGATCTCCTTCCACCATCATCTCTCATCAAATTTATCTTTTCTACTTTTCACGTTCGTGCATGAAAATTCATTATATGTTTTTATCTACATGCAGAAACATGTATGAAATATCGAGCTCTGATGGTGTTTGTGTGTGTTTTTGAATCAACATGTCTATAATTTCTAAAAGGTCGAAAAAGGAAAGAGAAGGGAGGAAAATGATTATCTACAGGGTATGTTTGCGCGTAAGCCATCTATTTTTATCACCGGCGGAGAAACGTTATATCCCTCAAAACTTTTAAAAATTAGAAAATTACCTCAAAATTTTATTTTTTTGTAGTAATTGCCCCTAAAGTTTTTTAAAATTCATCATTTTCTTAATTTGCCCCTCATTTAAAAAAAAAATTAAAAATTATTCTCTTATTTTTACATGTTAAAACAACAATACAACAACAACAATAACAAAACTTTATCACATTATGCGTGGTTGGCTATATAAATTATATCTTGCCATTGCTTTTTATAAAAACAAATATTTTTCTTTAAATTTAGATAACCCAATTCTTTTTAAAACTTTCCTTTTTCATTTTAATTTGGGTTAATAATTTTCTTGTCTCTTAATGTTGCACTAGTATATCTAAGAATCTCCTAGTACATATCCAGACCATTTTAAACATGATTCTCTCATTTTATCATATTTTGGCACTACCTTTACTTTCTTTTTAATATATTTATTATTTATTTTATCTAGTCTAATATATATCTACATATCCATATTAACATTCTTTTTTCTACTACCCTCATTTTTTGTAGTTCATAATTAGCATCTCAACATTCTAATCTAGGAAATTGTCTCATATTTTGATTATTATAAATTAGAATTCCCTTTCTTTACCCTACTTTTACTTAAGCCTTGTTACAACCCTTATTAAGACTCTTTGATTTTTGTGTTAAATTTATGACTTAGTTGGTGGAGATGTAATATATTAGTAAACTTTTGGCAATGAGATGCTATGTTTTGAGTTGAGTGCTAATGAACCATTAAATACTTTGAGTGTATAAATTGCAATCTTTGGGAGAGTATTCAATGTTCTTGCACTAGATTTTAATGAGCTTGTTAAGATTGATGAGGTGCTATGACTTCATTAAAATATCCATACAGTGAGTACTTATTTTTTGAATTGTTACTTGACTTGGATCTCTAATGCACAACAATCATTTTGAGTCATTGGTGGAGGGGTTGAGGGAAAGTATGAAATAAAAAAGAGTATGATGTTTGTCCATTATATTTCAACTTTTGAATGCTTGAGATTTGAGAATAAGTATTGTCTTGGTTTGGGGGAATTTGATAGGGAAATTTACAAATATAGCACCGTTGACTATTGACTTTACAAAATAGCACCCTCCTTTTTTTTCTTTTGTGTTATAGCACTTCCATCCAAGAAAAAACTACAACAACCCTCTCTTCTATTATAGAATGCAGAAACATAGTACTTCACCCCATCTTCTTTTTTTTTTCTTTTCATAGATTCAACAAAATTTGTTCTCACACTCCATTGTTTGCACACCTCACTGTTGGTACACCCTATCGGACTATCATCTTTAAGCAAGAAGACTGCAATGGTAGAGAAGAAATCGCATAAATTTGATGTTAGTTGAAATTTGCAGTAGTTGAACTGGGTTTGTGAATTTGAAGAAGAAAATGGTCAAACCCTAGATCAAGTTTTAGGTCGAGCACAAGGTTTAGTCAATAGTGCTAGATCAAGTTTTAAGTTGAGCACTAAATTTAGTCGAGTTTTAAGTCGAGTAAGTCAAATTTAGGTCGAGCTCGACCTAAAACTCAACCTAGTACTAGGTTGAGTGAATTTTTTTTTAAAAAAAAATTATTATTATTATTATTATTTTTATAAAAATTCACTTGACCTAGTACTAGGTCGAGTTTTAAATTGAGCATTAGGTCGAACTCGACCTAAATTTGACCTACTTGACCAAATTTAGTGCTCAACCTAAAACTTGACCTAGGGCTCGACCATTTTCTCCTTCAAATTCACAAACCCAGTTCAACTACTGCAAATTTCAACTAACATTAAATTTATGCGATTTCTTCTCTACAATTGCAACCTTCTTGCTTGAAGATGATTAGGGTGTACAAATAGTGAGGTGTGCAAACAATAGAGTGTGAGAAAAATTTTTGTTGAATCCATGAAAAGAAAAAAAAAAAGAAGAAGATGGGGTGAAGTACTATGTTTCCACATTCTATAATAGACGAAAGGAATGTTGTAGTCTTTTTTTTTTATGGAAGTGCTATAACACAAAAGAAAAAAAGGAGGGTGCTATTTTTGTAAAGTCAACGGTCACATGTGCTATATTTGTAAATTTCCCAATTTGATAGGGTGATAAATATGCATAATATTTGTGAGTGTTTCCCTTTTATATTGATAATATATTACACTATTTGTTTGATTTTGACAATATTTTTTATCCTAGATGCATTAAATGAGGCTTTAGAGTGAATGGTACTTAAGAAACAAATTTTGCTTCATAAAGGCACAACTAGTATATCACTTTTGATGATGTATGGATGGGTCTCATCAACTTGAATGGAGGCAATAAAAACAATATATATATGTTAATAAGGCACGGGCACATTCTCTCAGAAGTGATGTATTGCCAAGGATGAAAATTGAAAATAAAATTCAGTGATATATTTCAATACTTTCTTTTTATTATTGTTATTATTAGTATTTGGAAACCATAAGTAGTCCTATTCTTATAACACACTACTATTTTTAAGGAAGTAGATTAGGATTAGGATTTGAGTTATTCCTTTCTCGTAAGCTTATTTTCTATAAACAACTCCTATAAATGGGATAGTTAGGACCCTCCTAGGGAAGATGAAAAGAGGCAGACCAATGTTCTTCTTGGCATTTTCCTGAGGAAATAAATAACACATGATTTTTGCCATGAGTAGCTAATTTTCTAGTTTAGTTCAAAGAGAACAATTCCACTTCACAATCGATGGTGAGAAGTACTGTTGATTATTGTATTTCTTTCATGTTTGTTTATTGCTCTTTTGTGATAATTTTATGTAATTTATTATTGTTTTTTGTTTGTTGAATTAGTATTGAGATTGCATAATATGCTTTTTAATTTTTTTTAATCTATAAATGTTGTTAAGAACTAAAGTAAGAAGCAAAGTGAATTAACTTGATTGTCTACCCTTTCATGTTAATTTGCTAGGGAGAAATAAGATAAATCATTTAAGATTTTGTATGGTTACTTGAAATAAATTTACATTATCTATTTTTATTGCTATCATTGGGCAAATGAGAATTTCTTTTTCATATTGAATTTGCTTGATAATAAGGAATTGATTGGAAGCTTTGTCTAGTATATTTTACTATTAAATATCTCTATTCCTTTAGAGCAAATCAAATTTATTTACTTGATTTGAGAGGATGATTATTTACTTCTATGATCCATCTAGTTTGTGGAAAGGACATTTAACCCTTTGTACCAAGCCTTTTTGGACTATTTATTTTTAAAATTTTTCATAGTTTGTTTATTAAGTTTTTAATTTAAAAACCCCCCTTTGCTCATTCTAGATTGCTATACGAAGTTGTAATAAAATTTTCCTTAGGTCCAATCTAGTTTTCACCATTATTATTGTAGAAATTTCTTTAATTGATAGTGAAATTAAAACTATTTTTAGAGGTTTCAACAACCAACCATATATTACGAAGGCAAAGAGAATCTCTCATGTAGACCTATAGTATTCAGAAATTCTCTTGATATCCCACTAGCATCCTTACATGTGATATTAAACTTTTTACATATCTTTTATAAGTTCTGTATAAATGATGAGAGTAAAACAGCTCTCCTTAAATAAACACTAAAATTAGGAGTTTTATATGAATTATTGAGTTAAATAGGCACTAATCTTGTGTTTTCATGTGTTTTAATGATCAAAACTTTCAATAAGCATAGAGAAGTTAGAGAATGAATCAATTTTGAGAAAATTCCATCGACTGTGCAATTTGGAAAGAGATAGTGCTTGAATTGGCAAATGGGTAGCTAGAGACTAGATTTCAGTAAGGTGTATCTCCTCTTCTACAAGACCAAATGAGAAAATATTTAATCAACATCACCTTTATCCCAAACTAATTGGGGTTGGCGATCGATGAATCCAAAAAAAAAAAAAAAGAGAGGAAGTAGTTATAAAAAGAAATAGATACATAAATAAATGAGATATAACAAAAATAAAAAATAAAGGGAAATCTTGTTTTACTACTTTCCCCCACGTAAGTTTCAGCCGTCTTCTCTCTTTCTTTCTATCCTGCTATTTATAACAAACTTCTGTTCTTACTGGAGCATTTAGGGATCTTTGAAGAATATGCCTAAACCATCTCAATCTATATTCTCTCATTTTTTTCTTCCACCGGTGCTACTCTAACTTTTCGTCGAATATCCTCATTTTTTTACCTTATCCATCCTTGTCTGACCACATATCAACCAGCATCTAAGTCAAAATTGAGGTCAAAATGATAATACCACTCAACTGACTAACAACTGATACATTTAAGGAAAACGTCTAGATTTGGTGTTACAAAAGTCCAAATTCAATGATTTTAAACGATTGAAAACTTAAGAGGAAGAGTTTTCAAAATATAATTCTGTCAAGAAAAACCTTAAAACTTCAACTGAATATAACACCCATGCATAGAACTCATCACATTGGTAGTACGACCTTACCTGACTCTTGTAATCCATTTGAGTCAATTTTTATACTTTCACCCCTCTTGACCATTTTTTTTGGCATTTGATCACTTGTAATAAGTCCAATAGGTCAAACTCCAATAAAAACTCATCTGTAATTTATTAGAATAGAGGATAGACTTTTAAAAAAAAAAATTTAGAAACCTAGCATTCACAAGAGCTCTAAGTTTTTTATAGAGAAATTCATCATTATCAAAGGGTTCTTGTGAGTTTTGATGAGAGAAATATCCATTTTAGAAGAAGCTGGATTTTAGATTGAAGAATAAGTGTGAAGCTAAACTTTTGTTTGTAAAAAGGAGTTTTTTTCACTCTAAAGTTTAATCTTATGTTTCATTTATTCAATATGGTGTTTCTTTTTACTGCTTTGGATGGCTAACATTTTATAATCTCTAAAAATAATGATGGGTTGGTGATATTTTTCCTTATTGTGTTGATTTATATTATGAATAATGAATATTAATATCCAATAGCAAGTTTTTATTTAAAAATGATGCAATTTATGTAGACTTCATGAGTTGTGCATATTGTTGCTTGTGTTTGATAATTTGATCTTCACTAAGTTTGGATCTATATTGTTGGAACCATAATACTCCTAACATAGGAATATGTAGGAGGAATTGGTAGGCACTATATTATGAATGTGTTTCATGAAACGGTGCAATAGATTATGAATAGATTCCATATCATTCTATTTTAGTGATTAAAAATAGAAGTTAGAGTGAAAAAGACAATTGCCTCTTCAAATGTATAATCCCATAGTTAAATTACCCAATTAAAGGTTGATTTTATAAGTATTAATCCATCATTTTTTGTTCTAAATTTTAGGCTTAAGTAAAAATTTAAGCTTTTCCCCTATTTTTTTTATTTTGTTGATTTTACTCATTTTCTTCTATTTTAATATAGCATAGTTGTAACATTTCGGTACATAAATTGCCTTTTAGCTTCAAAGCAAATGATTAACCCTCAAAGTAACAACATTCTCTAGGGATTGACCCAACTTCTACAAATACAACGACAAGCATATACTTGTTTTTAGTTGTCTGAATTTGGTTTTTATTACTTCATATTTGTGGTTTAGAGTTTAGGGATGTTCAATTGCTTTGAGGGCTTATTTGCTTAAATTGAACTATTTTTAGTTTTATGTTTGTTTTCTTTTTGTATATTGTTATGTACTTTACTACTTTTTTAGCTTTTATACTGTATTTCTTGATTTATAGATGGATGGATGGCAAGGAGAATGGGGTATGATAATGAGCCTACATTTTTGAATTTCCCTATTGAAGTAGCTTATGAAAAGAATAGTCCTCACTAGGAATATGTGCCTCAATTTCCTAATAAGTGCTCAAATTGTGGGGTGGTTGGTTATAAGAGAGAATGGTGTCCAATACTTTTGAAAAATTTCATAATTTATTTTATAGCCATTATAACACTTACTTCCAAGACTATTATCTTGAATGGGGTATATATGTGCCTAAACTCTTGTATCATCCTTATTGATCTCAAATTTCCTTCTCCGTAGTTTGTGAGTTTTGTGGACATGATACTTATATTGGAATGTGCAAAATGAGATTGGTTTTGATGAATAATTCTGGAGATCTTATAAGGAATAACTCTACTTAACATCCAATTACTACCATTACAATTGGAGTAATTATTCTACATCCACTTAAGGTGGCTATTCAAGGGAATTTGATCAACTCATGTGTCCATTTTGGTTTTCTTCACAAGCATAGTATGAAGATGTAAATAGTCAAGTGTTAAATGAGATATTTATTGAGAGAGAGAAGAAGAAGAATTGAGATACCAAAGGCTTGAAGATCTAGATACTCTCAATGAGTTTAAGGCTAGATTTAAGATGTTGAAAATTTCCCTTAAACTAGGTGCTGTGGTTGTCTTATCTTTGAATGGGTTTGAGGGTGAAGAGGAGTGTAAAGAGAAAGCAGAGTTTGAAAAGAATTTCTTAAAACATGGGCCTATGAAGGGTGACTCAAATTTTTTCCTTCCAACCTTAATTACTTAACAACTTCAAAAGAAAGGGCAAATGGAATTGAATGAAAGAGAAATGGAGAAATACCAAGAGAATTCAAGTACTTCTTATGACTTTCTCATGTGTGATAGTGATAAGAGTATAAACTTGCTACTACTTTGTATGTGAAAAAGTGAGTGATATTTGTTAGACTTCTTTACTGAACAATATCCAAAGAAACCGGTTGAGGAGATCAAAAAATAAAGCTTGGAGGATGATTGGTACAAGATTGAATTCATAATTGACAATGCTACTTGTGTGTGTGAGGAAAAGTATAATCTGGGCCCTTCCAAAAATTACTACAAGAGACTTCTCACCATGATGATCTTTTCCTTGTGGTATAGAGATGGTTACATTAATGGCTCTTGTGCATACCTTCATGAGTGAAGAAGAATTAAATCTAGTTAGAGACTTTAAATTTAGAATTACTTTTTATATCCCTTTTGTATCCTTTATAGTTGTCTAATTTACTTTGTTAGTTTTGTTGGTTTGAATAATTAGAGGAGTTAGATTTTTGTGGCTTTAAACATATGGTTTACTTAGTACATGCTTCTTTCCTTGAGTATATTTTTTCCCAATATGTTGAATTATGCAATGCTTTATGTCTTGGGAGGAAAGTTAAGGATTATTTTCTTTATTTGCTTTATGTAGCATGGGAACAAACGCATGGTGCTCTCCAAGATTTTGAGTAAACTTCCACCTTCTATTAAGGAATTTTATATTATCTCGATTTAGATGTTTTATAATGGTACTTCCTTTTGAATTAATTTTTTTCCTCCTATTCGATACTTAAATGGTTAAAATGCTATTGATTTATCAGTTTAAGTTGGAAGGAGTGGCAATGTGCATAATGGAGTTATTAGTTAGTTCTCTTTTAGAATTTTAGTGATGTATTGAGGACAATGCATATTTTAAGTTTGCGAGAGAAAACTTGCTGATCTAAAATTTTTTATAATTTTTTTATGTGTAATTTTGACTTATTATGCAATAGGATGTTTAGGACCTTAATATTTATTCTCTTTTGTGTTTTTTTTTTGTTCTTTTTAGTATTTATTTCCCTTTTCTTTATTGTAACTAAGTGAATTTTTTTCTTTTTTCCTATATTTTTTTAATTTTCACTTTCTTTTTAGTGAAGATGAATACTTTGGATGGAATTAAAAGAGATTTTGGGCATTCAAGTAAGGATGATGACAAGTTAGACTCATTGGTGCATTGATACTTTACATAAAAAGGGGAGTTTAGTTCTCAAGTTCTAATCTTCTTTTAATGATTATGCTGTTTTATGCGTTTGCATTCTTAGTGAGATTTGAGTGAATATGTCTTTAGTGTTAGTAGCACAATTGGTAGTAGCTAAAATTAAACACAAATACATACGTACATATATATATGAAAAAAATCATTATCATTTTATTGCTTTTGTACTAAATAAACAAGAAAATAGATAAGAATTTCCATAGAAATCTCGAGGTAGTTATTGTTGGCTCAGAGGTAGACTAATAAAATAAAACAAATCATGTAACCAACAAAATAAATGTTTAAATCCTCAACTTAGTGGAGCAAAAATATTTGTGATATTGATCTCTTATAGTAATTATTAATTAGAAGGAAATTCTATCACCTCAAACTCGTCATTTTGAGCATTTCATTGGAGAACACCAATAAAAGTACACCATAGGGAAGAATGTGATTCTTTAGTATGAATTTTAATGCTTCAATGCAACGTGACCCGTGATTCAACTTATTTTTACGACAATTGTTGGTGGTGTACTATAGTTTTGATATAACTTGGTCAATTATTTATTTTTATTTTGCAAACAAGTGGCTATTCTTTTGTGGAACTATACGTAGTCTTTTATCCTATACACATTAAATTAATTAAACCTATATGATTAGGAATGGGAAGAACAAGCTACAAAACCAGAGACTCATGAATAAAGTGAGAGAGTATTCCAATAAATGTGACTTGTTAAGTAACCGGATGCCAACATAAGAAATGTGTGGCTTTTGCGTCTATGAGGCAAAGTGATATCTTGGGGGAAAAAGCAATAATATGAGAGAGAATAAAAGGTCTGATGATCTTAAGAATGGTATTATACTTCTCTTTGGTCAATAAGATTGTTATTGAAAAAGAAGGGTTGATTCAAGGTATTAACATTCCCAAGATGAACATTAGACACTAGAACATACTTGATTTAAATGGTACCCACAACACACACAGACAATTTGTTTAAGGTCACAAATGATTATTTTTGAGTAATGGTGAATCAAGGAGATTGACACAAAATAAGTAAGCATTGCATGAGTTGAGTTGTTTTTGAGGTATTTATGCATGAAAAGTTTCGAAGTAATTATTGGAAAGCTTATAGGCTAAAATTGAACTATGCTTTGGATAACCTTGAAAATTTGATGCTATTTTCTCTTCATATGTTTTTAATGTAATAATTTAACTCTATTTACTCGTGGACAAGTAAGAATTCATTTTTGGGGGAATTTGATGCAAGTGCAAAAGCACTCCTTAAATTAACCCTAAAACTAGGAGTTTTGCATCTTTTATTGAGTTAAATAAGTACTAATCTTGTGTTTCATGTGTCTTGTGGAGAAAAAGTTTCCATGAGCATAGAAAAGTTTGGGAAAAGACTAATTTTGAGAAAATTCCATCGGATTGTACCATTTAGAGAGAGATAGTGTTTGAACAAGTAAATGGACAGCAAAATGCTAGACTTCAACGGGGTGTATCTCATCTTATACAAAGCCAAATTAGAAATTTAGAAGAGCTTTGATTTTATGGAAAGGTCTTTGGATACATTTTAAGTTTCTATAAATCAACAAGCATATAGGTCAAAATTGAGGTTGAAGTCACAATGCAACTCAGCTAACTAATAGTTGACACATTACAGGAAAACGGATATATCTGCAGTTACATAAGTCTAAATTCAATGATTCTAAAAGCATAGAAAATTAGAGGAAGATCTACAATTTTTATGATCAAAGCCTAAATTGCCTAATTCTATCAAGAAAAGTCTCAAAAACAACACTAGTGTACAAAACCAAGAACAGAGATAGCAAAGGGAGAGTTGGGCAAGGTCACACCGATTAGGTCTCATGGATAGTGTGACATTGCCCGACTTTTGCAAGTTGTAGCCCATTTGATTTCTTGGTCTATAATCACTTGTGATGAGCGCAATAGGTCTAAATCCAATAAAAAAAATCATTTTTAAGTCATTAGAATGGAGGTTAGACTTTAGAAAATCTTGGACTCATAGCCTCCACAAGAGCTCTAGAGCTTTGTACAAAATTTTATCCTTAGCATATGGTTATTGTGAATTTTGAAAAGGAAAAAATCTATTTTAGAAAAAGTTGGAACTTAGGTTGAAAATTAAGTGTGGAGCTAAACTTTTGCTTGTAAACGGGAGTCTTCTTCACTTTAAATTTTAATCTTATATTTTATTTATTCAATTTGGTGTTTCTTTTTATTGCTATGTGTGGCTAAACTCTTATAATCTCTAATAATTGATGATTGGTTGTTGATATTTTTCTTTATTGTGTTGATTTTTATTATATGTAATATATATTAATATCCAATAGCAAGTTTTTATTTAAAAAATCATGCAGTCCATATGGGCTTCATTAGTTGTATGTATTGATGCTTGTGTTTGATCATTTGATTTTCACTAAATATATACCTTTGTTACTTAAACCAAGTACTCTTAGAATAGGAATATGTAGGAGGAATTGGTAGGTTCTATATTATCAATGTGCTTTATGAAATAGTGTGGTATAGTAGAAATATAAGCCATATCATTCTATTCTAGTGACTAGTGATGAAAATCAAACTTTCACTCATTTAAACCCTAAATTGTTCTTGGTTTATAAATGTTTAGTGTGTTTGAGGGTTGTTTTTTAAAACATATTTTATGTTCTTATAGTGTTTTTATGGTTTTTATGTATCAAGGAGTCAAAACAGTGCAAAACAATCGGAAAATAAATAAAAGGATCAAAGGAGTTTTAGTGTACAGGGTGGTTAGTAGGCTATTTTGAAGGATTGAGAACTTGGGATTTAAAATCCAATTGTAATAATTCAAGATTTATTGGAAATTTTGAAGAAAGATTTAAAACTTTCATGAAGGGTTAGACCCCAAATTCATACTCAAGAAGGCTAAAAAGAAGTTGCAAGTGGACATAACAAAGGTTGTTGTACGCCGCAGCGAACTATTGCCATGGTACACAAGCAACTTTTTGGAGTTGCTTATGGTTTTTTTTTTTATCGAATGTAAAAATTACTATTGATCAAAATTGAGGTTTACAAAATCACTGGGCATCCCCGGGTAAGTATAAACCCGATCTATGCTAGTAGCCTAGCCAATACAAACAAGCTAAACTAGCTTACAAATCATCTTATAAGATCATGACACTCGGGGTACAATGCGCGGCCTACCTTGTACACTTGTGTCATGATCCTATGTACAACCTCCCAGTGAACTCGGACTCGTCCCTCAAAATGCAATCGGTTCCATGCCAACCATATGTAGTACACGGTGCAGACCAAGGCCATCCTCTTCCTTCGACTGATCCAGGTTGTCCCTCGAGCCCTTATTGTCCACTTGAGCGCAATTGGTAAAGTATTCATCTCCCTTCTTACCCCACACCAGTCCTTAATTGCTGTCCAAATAGCTGCAGAAAATTGGCACTTGAAAAATAGGTGCCTCACCGTTTCCACCTCCCCATGGCATAAGCCGCAATTTGGGTGGATATCAAAAAAACCTAATCGGTCTTTCGTGAGAAGCCTTCCTCTGATAGTCAACCACAAGATAAATGAGTACTTAGGAGGTGTATAGGCATTCCACACTAGCTTCGTCCACATAACTTTCTGTGCCCGGCGTCTAAAGTAGTTATAAGCCAACGGGCCCAATGCATTCTCATGTAGCTTTGCTAACCTATCAATTGCACCCTGAATTGATCCTTCCTTCTGCACTAAGATATCTCTGATACGTAGAAGGCGCTTCATTAGTGCTGAAGTATCCTTCTTAGGTACTAAGCTCCAAATTGTCTCTACATAGGGTAAGTACGTATGATGAACCCACCTTACCCACAGCAAATCTTTTTTACTATGGATGTTCCATAATACATTTTCCAAGAGGGTTGCATTCCAAGCTCCAGTATCCCGAAGGCCTAGACCTCCCTCTTCCTTGGGAAGGGTTAGGTTCTTCCATGCCACGAGAGGTTTCCCTCTATCCCAGAAGAAATTCCTACACAGCCTTGTGACCTCTTCAAGGACTAAAGCCGGCACTGGAAGGACTGAGAGCCAAAAACAGTTAATATCTTGCAGGACGGATCTGATAAGCTCCAATCGACCCGCATAGGAGAGTGATGCAGCATTCCACAGCCCAATCTGTCCAACGATCTTTTCCATAAAGGGGGCATAATGTATAACTTTGAGCCTAGCTGCAACTAGTGAGATCCCTAAATAGCGGACTGGGAACGTCCCTTTAGGGATCCGGGCCACCCTTAGAATCTCTTCTATCTCCCTTTCGTTCACACCTTCCATAAAGATACTGGACTTACGGATATTTGTCCTGAGCCCAGCCACTGCACCAAATTCATTCAGGCACTCCCATATGATCTGGACAGAAGTTCTATCCCCCCGCGAGAATATCATCAAGTCATCCGCATACACTAAGTGTGTAATTTTTAAAGCTGCATAGCGCGGGTGATAGTTAAAGTCCGATTCCATAGTAGCTCTCTTGAGTAGCCGCGACAGGTATTCTATACAGGTGACAAACAGGTAGGGGGAGATTGGATCCCCTTGCCTTAGTTCTTTTCGGCCCTCAAATTTGCCATGGATATCACCATTTCTTTGGATAGAATAAGTGGTGGTAGAAATACACTCCATGACCCACCTAATAAATCTCGTCGGGAACCCAAGTCCAGTGAGTATCTTGTGCAAGAACTTCCAGTTGACTGAGTCATAGGCTTTCTTGAGATTCACCTTGATCACACATCTGGGTGAAACTCTTTTCCGGCTGTAGTGGTTGAGAAGTTCTTGGGGCATATGGATATTTTCCATCATGCTCTTACCCTTCACAAAGGCAGACTGGGCTTCATCTATAATTTCTGGCATCACCTTGGACAATCTGGCCGCCAATATCTTGGTCACCACTTTATACACCACATTGCAGCACGCTATTGGTTTATACTCTCCCACTGTGCTCGAGTGGGCCGACTTTGGGATCAAAGTGATGATCGTGTGGTTGAGCTGTTTCCGTAGCCTACCTGTCTGGAAGAATTCATTCACCCCCTCATATAGGTTTTGGCCAACAATGTGCCAGGCCTTTATGAAAAAACTAGCTGTGTACCCATCTGGCCCAGGAGCTTTGTCCTGTCCAATGCTGAAGACTAGGACCTCCAACTTTTTTCAGCATTTTTAACCATTTGGACTAACCCTACATTTAGTAAAATTGTTCCAAAAATAGATATATTATATAATCTTGCATTTTCGATTTCCAAAGAGCCAACGGCTATCAATAGTTGCCAACGGCTATAAACATTCTCAATAAATAGTTTTATAAACATTCTTTTTCTCTTTTCATTTCATTTTAAATTCCATCAATCTCTCTCATTCTCTCTATATTCCTTCATACTTATTCTTTAATTCTCTCCAATTATATTAATTCTCTATTTATATTAATTATTTCCATATTCCTCTCAATCTAATAGTAGACAAAATGAGAATTTAGGCATTAAAATGAATAAAGGATTAGAGATTATCATGCATAGGCATAAAAATATAAAATAGATAATTATCTAATAAAACATTTTGAGTTTGATGATAGTGTAGAATTCAAAATACTAGATAATTCTTTCTATGATTGCAAAAATGTTTCATATTTTAGATGAAAGGCGTCAAGTATTAGTCCTGAATCATTGGAGGCTCAAGTTTGCGTTGATGATTGGACAAAGATTGAGGTAAGTAGGGGATTACTATACGCTAAGAGAACTACATGGGCTTTGATTTTTTTCCTTTCTTTTTTTCAAAATATAGTAATTTTAAATTTTTGATGATTTTGTATAAAATTGTTTTTATCAAGACTGCCTTATTGACCTCTAATGTCGTTACTGGTCTCTCTAAGGCAGAGGCTGCTTGGGTTGAAACCTTGGCCCTTATATCAAAGATTGTGCTGTCCACTTCGGTCGTGTGCTCTTCCCTTCCTATGAGGTTTTGATAGAATCTAAGGAATTCCGCAACCACTTCCTCTTCCCCCGATGTAACTTCTCCATTTTCTATGACCACGGAGGCAATGAAGTTCTTTTTGGCGTTCCTCTTGACCAAAGCATGGAATAACTTAGTGTTCCGATCACTGTTGACTAAGTATTTGCACTTTGCTTTTTAAGCTAGGAAACTCCTCTCCACTTCACTTAGCTTCGAAGCAATTCCCCGCAATTCCTGAATTCGACTCCATGTAGCTGCATCCATGGGTTGTTGTTGGGTTTTTTGTTGCAATCTCTCTAGTTCCTCTCTTGCCCTCTTCGCTCGATTTGAGATATGACTGAAATGTTTCTAATTGAGCTCCCTGAGTGGCCTTTTCAACTCTTTCAACTGGCGGCATAGCTTGTACTGCGCAGTACCATAAACATAAGTGTCCCATCCCTGCTGAACAATACCTCCAAAGTCTTCATGGTCCGCCCACATGTTGAAAAACTTAAACCTTCTCCTGGATTGATGACCATGGCTTCCCACTGTAGTGATGCTAGATGAATGGTCTAACAAACAACCTGATGGGAGGAAGTTTGTGAGAGTGTCCCAATTATTCAGTAGTCACCGTTCATTGACCATTACCCGATCCAGCTTGGACCACACTGTTTCATTGGTCCATGTGAGATAGCAGCCGATGGAGTTCGCATCTTTTAGGCCTAGTGACAAGCAACAGTCCAGTAGATCTTTGGTCTCATAGGTAGTGACCGGGGCTCAATTGGATCTTTCTCCAGCATACATAATACCGTTAAAATCTCCTAAGACCATCCATGGGGACTCACGGGCAGGGGAAAATGAGATTAAATTCTCCCACAGTAGTCTTCTAGATATGATAGTATTGAAACCATACACAAAACTTACAAGAAAAGATATGGATGTTACCTTATTGGTAAGCGACAGATGGATGGCTTGGGGATGCCTCCAATATTGACACCGCAACCTTAGAAGGGTTCCATAGGATGAGTATGCGACCGGCTCTATGCAATTGGAAGTTATTGCATTGGTTCCACTCCGGAAACTTGGTCTCCATTATGCCTTGAAGTTTCTCCTTTTTAATCTTGGTCTCCAGAATTCCACATATATCAACATTGTGGTGTTGCAACAAGCTCTGTACACCTCTTTGTTTCAGGGGTTGGTGAAATCCCCTTATATTCCATGCAACTATTCTCATATTTGAGGCACTGTCTCCTTTCCTTTGTCTTTGGCCACTCTCTTCCCTTTCTCTTTCTTCTTCGTTGTCTTCTTCTTTGTCATGGATCTTTCCCAATGCTCCTCCTCTCCCGATTCCATATCCGCTAGGAATCCTTGGAAGTCCAACTCCCGTTGCTTTGTAACAGCCCCTGGCACGGGTTCTCCCAGGTGAGACTTACCCTCCCGGTGCGCATCCTCTAGCACAGGAGGGTCTAAGCTCCCATCGGTTGCCTCGTCTCTGGGATGTTCATCCTAGGTGGTGGCCTCTCTCGACAGCAAAGCTAGGACCGCACTAGTTGTCTCCATTCTGTGTTGCCTCTCCCGAGAAGGCTCCCTTTTTGCAGGCCCATCAAGCCCCATCGTTGCAAGCTCTTGAGGCATAGCATATTTGGCCGCACTTGACTGCACCCCACCCTGTGGGGTTCCCGTCTCCTTCTCCTCATCAGAACACAGCCTCTTTTGTTGGTCTTCCACCTCTTCCCTGCTTTTACCTTCTTCTGCCCCCGTGATTCCTTCCCCTATTCTGGGGTTGTTAGCTGTTTCAGATTGGTTCTTCCTGGTCCATATCTTTTGGGGTTCTTTGGACGGCTGTTTGACAGCTGGGCATTCTTCCCGACTATGCCCAAATTTGCGACACGAAGTGCATGTCTTTAGTTCCATTTCATATAACACTGGTTGTGACCGGATCACACCATTTGGCAATTGAATGGGGATAACCCTCTTTAAGGGTTTTGTGACATCGACCTCAACCAAGACTCGAGCATAAGACATGCGAGTTTTCTCCGCAGTGAGACGATCCGTGACCACTGGATCTCCCACCTGGGTGGTGATCCTTTCCCAAGCCTGGTCCCTCCAACACTCGAGATGTAGCCCCGGCAGTGTAATCCATGTTGGAATGAAGTTGAGGCCCTGATCATTAAAATCAAAGAACGAGGGGATTTCCTTTAGCAACCACGATCGTCCATAGGAAGCATATGGACCATTAGCTAGTACCCTGTCCCTATATTCCTCGGTTTCCAGCTTAAATACTATCCATCCACTTGCGTGAAGGAAATATTTATAGGGGACTTTCCAGGATTTACATACCTCCACAATAGCTCTAATACCCGGAAACTTCCCCAACACATAGCCAATTAAACATATGCCCCAAGCCTCCTTGATGTCATCCACGTCTTCGTAGTCCAATACCACCACACCATCTTTTACAGCTTCATTCTTTGACAGTTTGCACCCCATTGCGGGGTTCCTGTTGTCTTTGTACAGCTCCACCCATGAGGAAGGACCGGCCTTAGACGGAGGCCGTTGAACCGTGTTATTCATTGCAGCAACTAAATCCTGTTTTGCCAAGCTTTGAGTAGAGTAGGCGTCCCCTTCCCTTGGCGTTACTGGTTTGTGTGAGTGGCTATCTTGTTTGGCCAGTCTTTGAGGCATTTGATCGAGCACTTGGCGTGCATCCTAATTGTTAAGCTTGGCCATAGTTTCCTTTGATTCTCGGCAGTTTGTGGGGTGGCCAGAGATAGAACCACCTCCGTCCCCACCTATTCCCAATTTACCTACATATTCCAGAGAAAAATCGGAGTCAGACCAAACCTTTTCTTCATTCTGTTTCTGTCCATCAGTTTTCCGTTGCAATCTGCCCATAGCCGAGTCTTGGTCACGTTCTGTAGCTCCATCATCAGAATTGGCCCTAGCTGCAAGCTTCCCTGTCATCCTAGCGTGCTGCCTCGTCTTTACCATGGTGAAAGTTCATCCAGACATTGATGTACGGCTTCAGAAAATTCCAGAAAATCTGCCAACCATTCTTCCCGAATTCACACACAAAAAACCAGTAAAAATTCCAGATAAATCCGAAGCTTAGTCTCCAACTTCCTTCCATTTGTTGCTAGCCCAGTCAATCGACTCAAATCAGCAAGAAATGGTTGGGTTTAGTACAGCGAGAGCAGAATCCAAGAATTCAGAAAATTCGGTATGCAGAATTTCAAAATTCGGACACACAATTCAGCCTTCAAATCTCCAATAAGTGTTAAAATTGTTGAGATTCTTCCTATCCCACAACAATCAGGTACTAAAGATGAAGATTCAACAAGGAATCGGGAATGAAACAGCCAGGTTCAATAAATTGCAACACTAACGGGATTTTATATTTTCAAATTTCTGAAAATCGAAATTCACGATTCATCCGAATAATCATCAGCCCATAGTTTAGAAAGCTTAACAAAGGTTTCTCAAGTGTATTCCGCAACTAAAAATAGCAAAAGAACAACCCAGAAATCCAGAAAATTCAGATTTACCGTATGAGCAAGCTACGGGTTTTCAGCTTCAGGTTTGCTCAAGAACAGCAGAAATAGCAGTTTAAATCCAGAATAATCATCAGCCCATAGTTTAGAAAGCTTAACCAAGGTTTCTCAAGCGTATTCCGCAGGTAAAAACAGCATAAGAACAACCCAGAATTCCAGAAAATTCAGATTTACCGTAATGAGCCAGCTACGGGTTTGCTCAAGAACAGCATAAACAGCAGTTTAAATCTAGAAATACCTCTCTTAGGAGGTTGAGGAAGCTTCCACACTGCTTCTTGTAGCTCAAATCCGCCAAGAATCTGAAGAAATTGCCGGGTTGAAGCTCGGGTTCTCCTTGACCCGGTGTATGACCTGACAAATCCTTGAAATCGGCTAAACAAAATCAGTAAATACTGCTTCAATAACGTTCTGCTACTGCTTGTTACCGTTTGTATCAAGTTAATAGCCTCTAAAGATCTAAGTAATGAAGAGCCAAAGCTAGCTTGCCATCTTCCTTCACGAACCAAAATCGCCCGAGTCGCCAGGAATCGCCTGAGGAAGAACGCGCTTCAATATCATTAGATTGTGTTGATCTCGAGTATTGCCGTGGCGGTCAACTTGACAGTCATCAGATTGCCGTGGCGGTCAACTTGACTGTCCTCACAAGAACGTGCTTATGTTGATCTCGAGTATTGCCGTGGCGGTCAACTTGACAGTTATCAGATTGCAGAGCTCTTACACCACGGTGGTTGGCGGCACTTCCTATTTCAATGTTTCATTGCTATTTTGATTTTTAACCCCTAATTTCTTCCTAATCCTAGTTCTAAACTCTTTTGACTTTCTTATTTATAAATACGCCAATATTTTCAGAATTCAAGCAATTAACCTTAGTTTAGAGTAGTTTTTTCCTCAAGCTCTCTCTCTCTCTCTTTCTCTCGTTCTTAGGGTTTAAGGAGAGAAACTAAGAAAGAAGAAGAAAAATCTCATTTTCCTAGAGATAGACTTGCAGTTGGATGTAAAGCTTGGGGATTTGTAATCCTTTAATCAAGCTTTTGTGCATATTGATATTTGAGGTCCTTACCATACTCCTTCTAGTTGTGATGCACATTATTTTCTTATTATGAATTGATGATTGCACTCAAACCATTTGCACATACTTGTTGAAATGAAAAGGTGATAGTATGCATTTTTTTTAAACCTTTTATAACTTAGTTCAACATCAATTTGATTTAAATTCAAGTAAGTTCAGAGTGATAATGCTCCATAATTAGCTAGTAGTTTCATGAAAGAATTTTATAAGTCAAAAGAATTGTGCACCAATTTTTTTTGTACAAACACACCGCAACAAAATGGGATTGCGGGGGGAAACACAAAGTTATACTCAAAACGTTTTCAAGCCAACTTACCCATTAAGTTTGGGAGAGTGCATTTCAACTATCACATATTTCATTAATTGGTTGCCTACTTCCAAGTTAGCTAATAAAACACCCTATGAGAAATATTTTTGTAAGGTTCCTAGTTACTTTCATTTTCACGTGTTTGGTTGTTTGTGCTATGTAGTTAATCCTACTCAACCCCATGACAAATTTCAACCTCAGGCTAGATCTCCTTCTTAAGGTCAAAAAGGTTATCATGTCTATATCTTGGAGCTTACCGTTTGTTTGTCTCACGTGATTTTGGTTTTCATGAGGCAATTTTTCCTTTTAGAAAGGATTTTTTTTTCACTTTGAGTTCTACATTGAATAAATCACCTCATGTTACTCCTTTACTTATTTTTGATGATTTAACTTCATTTTTAGATTTTTCCAATGTTCCTAATGCTTTATCGCAATCATCTATTCCTCTTACTCCTCGTGTTCTTGATAAATCCTCTTCCATATCTCTAACTAATTTTTCATCATTGTTGGTGTAGACCGACCTTCCAAAACTTTTCTATCAATCTCAAAGTCTAGCTCAAGTTAAGAGAATGCCATTTTTTTTTTCCAAGGTTATCAATATAATCTTCTAGGTATGTTGCATTCCAATAGAATTACTTTAGGTACCAAATACCTCCTTTCCTCTATCTCAAATAAATCACTTTTCCCTAGACATTAGATATTTCTTACAGCATTAGGAACTAAATTTGAGCCCTGTTCCTATTCACAAGCAAAGGAAAATCCAAAATGGAAAGAGGCTATGCACAACGAATTGGATACACTACAGAGTAATAGTACTTGAGAATTAGTATCTTTACCTTTAGGTAAGAGAGCTCTTGGTTGTCGTCGGGTTTATAAAATCAAACTCAATTCTAATGGTACAGTTGAATGCTATAAGGGTTAATTGGATATTGAGGGCTATACAGTTCAAGAGTTTGGATTATACTGAGACATTTTCTCCAATTGCAAAGCTTACAATTGTTCACTGTCCATTAACTATTATAGATATGGAGAAGCATCTATACTAGTTAGATGTCTATAATGTCTTTCTACATGATAACTTGCATGACGACATTTATATGGCACTACCTCTAAAATATCTTCATGCCAATGACATTTATGTTTGTTGTCTACTCAAGTCTCTTTATGGCTTTAAACAAGCTTCTAAGGAATGGTTCTCTAAACTCCTACTACTCTAAAAGAATATAGTTTTATGTAGTTGCATGCTGACTCTTCTTTATTTACATGGCCCACTCATTATTTTTTTTCTTGATGTACTCATTTTGTTGATAATATAGTAGTGGCAAGTAATAGTTATATCTAGCGTCATCATTTTAAGGATTTCTTGCATCAACAAAGGATTTTGGTCATCTCAAGTATTTCCTTGGGCTCGAAGAAGCACATGCATTGGGTGACATATTTCTAAGTTAATGGAAATATGCTATTCATCTTTTGCATGATGCATGTTTAATGGCTACTAAGCTCAGTGCAATTCTAATGGTTCAACAGCATAATTTGAGTTGTTCTCTTTTGGCCAACCTTTAGGATTCGACATTTTATATTTGTCTTGTTGATCATTTCCTTTATCTAATGCTACCACGAAGCTAGATATTTTATGTGCAGTTAATAGATTGAATCAAGATATGCATGCACCTATTACATATCATTACGTGGTTGTTCTTGAATTGTTCAGTATCTTAGATTCTCGCATCGTCAAGGTCTTCTCTTTCCCATTAACACAACCTTTCAACTCAAGGGTTTTTGTGATGCAAATTTTGGTGCTTGTCATACTACTCGTTCTGTTGTAGGTTATTTTGTATTTTTGGGTACTACACCAATTCTTGGCATACTAAGAAACAATTGTTAGTTGTTCTTATACAGAGGCTAAATACCATGCTATGACTGCCACGAGTGAACTCTTATGACTTAGAGTTTTATTATATGACCTTATTATTTCACATTTGCAACATAAGCATTTGTTTTGTGATAAGGTAGCTATACATGTTGGTGTTAATCCTATTTTTCATAAATGTACTAAAAATATTAGATAGACTATCATCTTGCTAGTGAATGAATCCAATCTCGAGATCTTGAGACACTATATGTTGCCTCTATTAATCAAGTTGTTGATTTTTTCACTAAAACTTTGAATGCTGATCAATTTCCATCACCTCTTATGCAAGCTTGATGTTTCACCCCCCTACACTCCAATTTGAGGGGGTTGTCGATGATATTTCCATGGTATGGCAATATTACCATAATTGCTACTTTGTGATTGTGATTGTGATTGTAACTGTGATTGTTTCCTTTATTTTGATATGTTTACTATTGACTATATATTTGTACATTTATACCAAAACAAATACATAGTAAATATTTTTTATATGTCATGTCACCATTTGATTATGGATTAGGAATCCAAACCAACACTGAACCCAAGGAACTAAGCAAATTGGAAAATGAAAAGTGAAGAAATAATAAGATCTCAAAAGTTATTTTCTCAACGAGATTTTAGTAAAAAATGACATAAAAAATCATAATAATAATACATAAGACACCTAAGAAGTAGCCTCCTTCGCCTTGAGGGAGGATTTACTCAGCCTTCATCTTCTTGAACCATTTCTGCATTATGCCTTGTCTTGAGTGGACATCTCTTCATCTTTGTCTTCTATCGCTACCTCCATATTGGGGGATACACGATTATTAGAGGGCAAATCCTCATTGATCTTCAAACTCTACAGTTCATCCAAAGTAATGTCCAACCTCTCAGTAGAAGCGGAAAGATGATACCCTAAGAGGTCTCTTTGGGAAATGAGGGATACTTTGTCATTAATTTCTACTGTAGCTTCATGCATTCCATATAGATGAGCTACGTCATCAAAGTGACCTATCAAGTAGGGGTTGAAATATTGAAAGAAATTCAAGTACCCTTGAGAACTCTCTTAGTTCGAAGATTTAGATTTAACTTAAAATTAATAATAGTTTTTTTCTCTTTAATATTCTACATCATAACTACATTTGATATTCAAATACTGAAATATATCATGATATCTATTATTCTAAGAGAGGGACTTAATAGTGACCTTTTGTCATTTGGTTTCTCCAAAGCTGTAGGTAACTTTTTGGTATAAGTGTAATTTTGTGAAATTTTGTAACTACCTTTTCAACGATTTTATGAGTTTTAATTTGTTTTAAAAGTTTTTATATTATTTTCTTTATTTTAACATAAAAATTATTATTAATTATTTAAATTTTACTTTCAAATGTAATCAATAGTCACAATATAAAATAAATCAAACCTTTTCTTGTTTTGCATGGGGATTTATTTTTAAATTTATATTGTCATATAATTTTTGTTAATTATGGACATGCACATATTTATATTCAAATTTTTTGTTGTGTTATCGTAAAATGAAATGTAATGTAAATCATAAACATTAAAAATAATATAAATTGTTTTTCATTTATCATTTTAAATATTTTAACTTAAAATACCATTATTATTTCTAAATATTGTATAAATCATTTCAATTGTCATTTGGTATTTATAATGTATATTTATCCAAGCATGTCAATTGGTATATTTATTTGTACCAAAAAAATACATATTATATATTTACAAATCTTTATTGAGCAATTTGAGTTTTAGTTTGTTTTAAAAACTTTACTATGTTTTTTTTATTAATTCTATTAATTTATTACAAATCCTTCTAGGTTAATTTTAATTTTTTAGACTATTTATTTTAAATATTATTTGAATTTATTCTTTAAAATTATTTTAAGTAAAAAATATTTTTTCTTATTATTTAACTTTTAATTACGAATACAACTGATAGTTCAATTTTAAAAATAATAAATAAATTTTATGACCTATATACACTTGTATATTTCTCTTATAACTATTCCTATACATTTTTAAAAAAAAAATACTCCCTCCGTCCAAAAAAAAAAAAAAAAGTCCACTTTGGTTAAGATACAACTTTTTGTTAGTTATTAGGTACAACTTATTTAATACACCACTAAATTTTATATTTTTATCTTTAATTTTGAATTTTTAGTGTACCTAATTATTATTAGCAAAGATATTCTAAAAATTTGGTTTAAAAGTAGATTCTTTTTTTGAGACAAAACAAATTCAAAGTGGACTTTTTTTTTTTGAAACTAAGGGAGTAAAACACTATAAAATGTAATATTAAACTTTATTTAACTGATTTTCATTTATCATTAATTGTTAAAATTATTACAAGAGATTTTTTTGAATTATTAATGACATATATTTTTTATTAATTATTGCAAAAATAACTAAAAATAAGCTATCAAAATCATTTAAATTCATACATAATATAATAACTAATAAACTATCTAATTATTAAAATTTTAGAGTCAAACCTATTAAATTTAGTTATTCTAATAAGAGCCGGTGTCATAGATATATATATATGTATGTATGTATGTATATATTATATAGTTGTTTTCCCATAGTCTTGGAATTCTTGCATTTGATTGTCATCTTTTATCGATCTTCGTAGCCTTTGAACATAATTTCGATCTTGCTTCTTTTGAGATTTCTTACTGAAAGGGTAAATACATTTGGGTAAATTCTCTTGTTGAAATGATCCAGTTTCTCGATTTTGAATAATTTAGAGTATTCCTTTGAATTGAAGTCTTTTGATATGGTGCTTCTAAAGCTTGAGCAAAGTTTAATGGAGGATAATTAGAAAGGGATTGAAATCTGTTTGGCGAACTCAAATGAATAAGTGGAAGTTTTTTGGAATCTCCTTCTTTCTTGACTGAACTCATTTTGAAATTCCTGCTAAAATTCATAAGTTCAAAATTAGGCAAACAATTCTCCTCGCCTTTTGTATATTCAATAGTAAAATTGAATATAGATAGGATAGCTTGCCATCTTGCAAAAATCTGTTTTGAAACTATATTTTGAACATCTTTAGTTAAAACATCTTTTGCAGATTTGCAATCAATACGTAATAGAAATTTTTGATAATACAAATCATCTTGAAATTTTGAAGCGCATAAAATAATAAATAAAATTTCTCTCTTAAACTTATAATCTATTCTAGCATATGAATGTTCTTCTTTTAAAAATCCTATTTGACTCTTAATATGATTAATATTATTGATTTGTTTAAATATTGAACACTTCTGAATTAAATTTATTTCTTTCTATCTTTTAGGAGAAATAAAGTTGAATGAAATCTTTTTACCCATGATTTTTGTATGAATGCCTTCATTATCTACTTTAATAGGATTAATCTGATGTAAAAATAGTAATCCTAAAATTAGATCTTGAGTTATATCTTCAATTACATAACATAAATTTTTACTACAATAATCATCATTACATATATTTAATATTACTCTATGCTTAACATGTAATCTACTTGAATTTGTTGCTAATAAACTCTCATTAGTTGTTTGGCAATATTTTGTAGGAATTATTCCTGTTTTAATACAGTTTGCATCAGCACCACTATCTACCATAGCATGTACTGTGAGTTTGAAATCATTTATTCCTATTGTAACAAAATAATACCATTTTTTATACTCTATTTTATTTATCATTTGAATATACATTGTATCTGAAACTTGTTCATTATTTATTTGAATAGAACTTAAGTCTTGAATATCATTTATAACTTCTTTTCCTTTTGATGAACTATCTTGGGTAATTCCATTTTTTATTAAACTTATTTTTGTATCTAATTCTAAATCTTTTATTTTTAATTCTATTAAATCTTTTTGTAATTTTTAACTTGTTATTTTAATGTTTTAATATCCTCTTTGACTTCATCTGGCTTCCTAATTCCTAATAATCATTCATTTGGATATTTATCTAATAATTTTGAAATACTAAATGGTTCTTCAAACTTTTTAGGTTTTTCTTCTTTTAATATTAAATCTCTTAATTTTTTCAAATATTCTTTTCTACATTCTTTATCATCTATTTTTTCTATCATTTCAAATAATGTTTCTTTATTACTTTTTGAAATCACATTAATACACTTACACTTTTCTATGCTGTCTAGACTTGAGTCTGAATCTATATCATCTTGAATATTATTTTCTTCTATATCTGTTTCTTCTATTAATAAAACTATCATTTTCTTTTTTAATTCTTCTTCTTCAAATATTTCATTTATCTTTTTCTTCATTTTACATTGATTAGCCTTGTGACCAAAACGACCACATTTCCAAGAAGTTATTGAATTATTATCATTAGTATCTTTATTTTTATATTCTTTATATTTCTTCTTTTTATATTTTTTATAATATTGATTATTATCATAATTCTTATGTTTCTTAAATTTTGAATGTCTTTTATACTTTTCTATTTTTCTATTTTGAGCTGAAGGAGCTTTAATTCCTTTAATATCAAATACTTCACAAAAGTTTCCAATTTCTTGTTTTTCTCTACCATATTTGTTTTGAATCTTTAATTCTGTACATAATTCTAATCCTTCTTTTTTAATAAAAGCAAATAATTGACCAAAAGATATTGTATTGAAATCTATGTAATCATTTCCTACCTCTTTTTGGAATTTAGATATTATTCTTTGTGAAAATAAAGTAGGTAATCCTGTAATGAATTTTTCTTTCTAAAAAGGAGAATTTGTATCATTTCTTTTTAATACTTAAATAAGAAATACATCTTTATACCATTTAAAATCTGACAAAGTTGGACATCTTAAATTACTTAACATAATCTTTGAACTAGCTAAAGTCTCTTTTGGGTTTCCTATGAAATGAACTGAAATTGTAATTAGTAATTAATCTACTGCATCTGATTGTTTTTCTATCACAAATGTTTTTGTTCCATCTACATTTGTTTTTTCTACTTCTACTTCTGTTGTGTGATTTAATATTTGTTGTTTTCCTTCTAATGTTAACAAATTATCCTACCAATTATTTAATTATCCTGAAAATCCTACTATTAATGCTGTTGCAGTATTAATTTATGATAATCTTAATGTTTTGTATGCTGTTTTAGCCATTCCATTTCTTGCAATGTATTTAATATTTCATATTCTGATTTTCCATCTATATTCCACTCATAAACAGAATTGCCATCATATGAATTTATTTTGAATTGTTTTCTTTCTTCATATTGCATATCTGGAGGTGGAGGTCTAGGATAATAATTTATTGTGTTTATTGAATTCCAATTTCTATAATTTTTCTGTCTTCTTATCCTATTAATTTCTTTTTCTGAATTATCTTTAAATTCTTGTTCTATATTATTAATCTTTTCTATTTCTGAATTATTTGATTCTTCATTTAAACTTGAATTATCATCTGATTCTGTCATTTTTCCTCCTGTTTTTAAACAGTTAATTCTATTTTCTGAAGTTCTAAATTTATCACTTTGAATACTTTGAGTTATTCTATTTATCAAACTATTTTGCATTTTATTTCTAATTAAATCTTCTTCTAATTCATGAGAAACACTTATTGTTTTAAAATGAGGACTAGCTATCTCATTTGGAAATTTAGGAGTTTATTTAGGAATTGAATCTATCTTAGTAGACAAATGTTCTACTTGATTAATTATAGTATGTAATATCTGATTTGAATAATTATTTTGTTGATACACTTTTTTAATATCATCTAAGACAACATCTGAATTTCCATCTTCTCTACCTATCTTAAAAGGACTGGTTTTTATTTCTTGTTGATCAACTTGAATTTTTACAGGTTGTAAAGGTGGATGTATTGAAGTAATAATTTGACTATCATTAATTTTCCATTTTTTATACAAATTAGTTTGAACATTAATATAACTTTCTTAGAAAACATTATAAATTCCTTTATTTCTTGAAAACCAATATTCTAACTATAAAAGTAAAAGTATATTACATTTCATCTTTTTCACATAAGAAATCCATTATTCTTTTAATTTTTCTTGAATAATTTGATTTAAAGATAAAAACCAATTTTTCTTATTACTATTTTCATTTTCAAAAATCTCATTTAAATATTTAAAATCTATTTAAAATTCTTTGTTTTCAAAAGTAATAACATTAATTCCCATTTATAACCTTGTAGATGACATAAGGGGTGAACTAACTATTTATGGAATAGGAGATTTGAAAACATACTTTCAAGTACCTTCTGATACTATCGATGGTGATGGTTTAGAAAACGATCTCCTAGGTAAATTAAAATTATTTGAAGAACTTGTTCCTTCTTTAATTGAATTAAATTTAACAAATTTTAATTAGCACCACTAGTATAAAATTCGTGTTACTTTTAAATTATTTTAACAAAATAATTATATAGTAGAAAGAAATATTAAAAATATTAAAAATAATAACAATTATATATTTATAAAATTATATAAAAATTAAAAATTTATTAAAATTTTTAACTAGATAATGCTTCTCTAGCGGGCACTAAAAACTAGTATATATATGTATATACAAGTTGCACATTAGGAGAAGGGAGAAAGGAGAAGCAAATTCACAAACACTAGATTATCCATCTATTATGAAGTTACAAGAACCTTTTTCTGAGTTTCGAAGCCAAGCATACACATTAAAGTTTAACTCCTCTGAGTTTAAAAAAAAAAAAATATTAGCATAATTGGAGTATAAATATTTGTGTAGTTAGATCCAGCCTGTCAAGCCGAATCTGTCAGCAAGATTGTACATTACTAGTTGATCCCAAACATGGCCAAACAGCTTCTCTCCTCCAATGGCAAAGGTAAGAGTCCACGAAGACAGGACAATGGAAAACACTACGAACCCAATGGCTGATCTCACGACATCTGCAAGGGGAAAGGCAAGTTAGAAACAAAAACTAACAGGAAACATACAAAGGATGAAGCACAAATCGTGAAAGAACTGATCAAAGCTCTAATATGAAGAGAAAAATAATTAAATTGTTTCCCAAAAAAAAAAAAAGAGTAGAAAAGAAAAGAAGAGAAGAGGCTTCTGCATGGAATTTGAACACCCTAATTGTGGTTGTCAGTAATTTCTTAAATAATTCTTTCCAAATAAATTACATCTGTCTTATATATCCTAATTTTGAACGGGGAAACTTACCTCAATCCTACTTGAGTTGTTTGCTTGAGCAAGCACTTTAATATTGCCAGTAATAAAGAAGAGGCCTACTGCCTTAGCTACATCTTTTCATATCATCTGTCCTGTGTTTTACAGGAAGTATGCCAACACAAGTCTAAAAATTTCTAGGCAGATGTAGAAAGAGGCTACCTCATCAAGCTTCAAGCTACTTTGGAAATAAAATAGAGAGAAACGTACCACAAACTTCAGCCATGTAGTATCAGAAAATATATCAATCAACCAATAACAGAGAAAATATCGCTCATACAAAGCAAAATAGAGTGGTAGTTTCACCAAAGGATCAGGTCAGCCCAGCTCACAGAAATGATTCTTATCAACGAATGGGCTGTCATTTTTAACCATGTAGCCAACTACCTCAAGCCTAATAGTTCGTCATCAACAATTTAACAAATTCTAAAGCAAAATGCTAGCCGCTGGGATTGTCCCAGCGGCCACCCAACAAGTCTTTGGGCCAAGAGGTGAGGAGTTCGAACTCCCACTTCCTCATTCCCCCTCCCCTCGTCTTTACTCCACATTGTGTGAGGCACATGCACATTATAATACAATAGGGAAAAGTGGGAGTCTCACCCCACATTGTGTAAGGCACATACACATTATAATATAATAGGGAATTATAATTGTCTTGGTTAAAAAGTAGGAGCAAAAAAGCAAAACGCTAAGTAGCTTTAGATGTTTCACCATATGGCTACACTTTCTTCTAAAACGTGTTAATTTCAAAATGTTTAGAATGTTCTCTAAGGCTGATGTGTATAAGGTGAATCTTTAACTCAATAGAATAGAATTTGTTTATGTTATCACAAAACTCTTCTATTAAGGATAACCAAATTCCAAAGTACAAATCATAAGATTTCAATGCACATGATGCACTTTC
Organism: Gynochthodes officinalis; assembly: GCA_020080225.1. NCBI lineage: Eukaryota > Viridiplantae > Streptophyta > Magnoliopsida > Gentianales > Rubiaceae > Gynochthodes > Gynochthodes officinalis. The sequence continues at coordinate 13,016,645 of CM034621.1, read as the reverse complement.
AACAAATATAGTTTGACCATTTTAAAGAAAGGGAAACTAAATATAAATTGAGTAAGCTGCATCAGGGACAAAGACACTAAGCCTCAGTCTACATGATAGATTTTGGTAGGTAAACTAACTGAGCAGAATAGAACAGCTTGAAAGCTGAAATTAATTTTTCGTATTTAGCTGCTTGCTGGTGAACAGAATATTGGAATGCTATTATTTCAACCCAGAGCAGAAGGCAAGGATATTGGTAATCTTAAAAATGATTTCAATATACACAGCATAATATATTAGGATAAGAAAGTTTATTGCAAATAATTGAAATTTTGGTATATGATTCTTCCACCACATGACAGTCCAAAAGAGCAGGCTAAGTGTTTTCAAACAGTAAATTTCCTGGAGTAATTTGCCTACAGTACTTATACAAACAAATTTACAAGTTGGAAGAAAGAGAAGGGGGAAGAATAACAAAGATTCTACAAATAAAAAATAGAAAGAATTGAACAGACACCTAGAGGAACCACATGTACCCAAATTAGGAGCATGTCAGAAATAGAGCAGAACTCCACAGACAACCTCCTCCAAAGATAATCATGTGACCTTTAATTATTTTATCATCTTCAATATGTAAATTTTACAGGTCTTATAAGGGTTCATTTGTTACAGTTTCAACAGTTTTAAGCTGATCACTGAACATCTATTCATAAATAAACTAAAAGCTTTTTTAAATGCTTATCCTAAGCTAAAAGCAGAACCCAATAGAAATTGAAAACACCTGTAAAACTGCTTTTACCAAAGAAAAAGCTATAACGTGCTTATTTTAACCAGTGGTGAACAAGCTTTAATGCTGATAAGATTTTGCACCGTAATAAATGCATTTAAATAGAAAAATGGCAGAAAGACTAAGACATTGTTTGTGATGAATGACATGGAATTAAATTTGAAGCATACAGCACTTACTGGAGCTCTATATTTGGTAATTAAAAGAAACTACAAAAATCACGTCTAGATTTAAATCTTTTCCTAGAGCCAAAACCAAAATCATGATACGAAGAACTTGCTCAGCATCACTTCATAACTATGAAGTTCCAATAAATTGAAGATGAACAAACCAATGCATACTACCGTCATAAGACCAAGTTAAGAATTGGAGCACAAAGATTGGCCAAAATGCTTTTTTACCATTGATCTGTCAAACATCTACGATGGTTTGATGCAGTTTACACTAACACAAATGTTAAAGAGTTAATATGAATGATACATAATATCTGCTTGTTTCATTCACATCCCACATGTCATCCAACATAAGTGGACTCTATAATTGTGCGGAATTCAAAAATTTGCTGCTTATAACCTGTTGGCACATCAAAATACTATAGTTGAGTCACCAAAGAGCTTCGGCAACAAAATTCTAGAAACTAAAGATATCAACCTTGAATGCCTCTTGTACTGATATAAAAAGTACATATATTAAATAAATTAATTAATAATCAATTACACACAAATCTTTGAAAGATTTAAATCACCGATCGGACAAATGGGAAGTAACACAAGTATTTCAACTAACAACACTAACAAAATATGAAACCATTAGGGAAAATTATGCGAAAACACATACAAAAACCTGAACCAATCGAATAAAGGCCATAAACTCATCAAGCTGATTAAGGATTAAGGATTAGCGACACTTTCAAATAGGGAAAGTCAATTATAGAAGAAGAAGAAAAACGGAAAACACCAACAGAGATATACTAGAACTATACATGCGTACATAATCAATGGTTTTCTATTCATTCATAAGGCACGTAATCTCTAACAAGTTCACTAAGCTCATTAAAACAAAAACGTATAATCGAAAAAAAACAAATAAAATTTCAATTCATAATGTATGGATTAAAAGGATTAAAACCTTACAGTAACGGAGCTGAGGATGAATATGGGAAGAGGGTTTGGTGAGCACTGGCCAGAAATAGAAGCAATTGACAGCCCAAAGCCATGGAAGTAATAAAAATCCAAACTTGAAGAATTTACGAGCCTGCCCTATCGATTCTTCAACAGATAGCCCCAAAGGTCCATCAATGGTTGGAAACTCAACCCTTGTCCCCCTGCCTCTTGATGACAAGGATGATGGAGCTGTTTCACCACTATTGCTGTTAATGATTGGGTCGCGGAGAGTAACGGGAAGGATAGGGCGATTGGGATCAGGAGTTGTATCAGTTGACATTTCGAGAGGGCAGTGGGGTTTGGTACGATTTAACGGAAATGGACGAAAGATGAAACACAAAAGTTCCTCTTTTGGCAATTTGGATTTGTATCGACGATTAACAAAGCTTAACGGAATGTATATAGCCATGACAAGGGTACACGCGGATTCCGTTTAGCACGGGCAAATTACAAATATAGCAGCTCCATCCGCGTTCTTCACAAATATAGAAGGTCCGTTAAAAGCCTTTGAAATAGGGAAAATTTCTAAAATAGCAGGCCTACAACCGTTGTTTACAAATATAGCAGCCTCGATTTTTTCTTTTGAAACATAACAGGTCAACTGTGTTTGACAATGTGAAAATACCACAATGTCCCTCAATATAGCAAATTGCATCGTTATTCTTCAGTAATCTTGATTCTTGATTCATTATTCTTCATTCTCAAATTGCGAGGATCATTGTTTCATCATCTCATTTGCTGCATTGAATTGTTTACAATGAATCCTGTGTAGTCCATACACTGTTTTCATCCTCATTGACGGTGTGTAGTAAGTTAGGACGAAAAACAAAACCCGATCGACGAACACGGAGTATTTCCTCTGGAAATAGGATGTTTTATGGACCTACATCTTATACAAGTTTCAAAGAAAGAAATTATACAGTTGTTTATGTACTTTACGATTTTGTCGACATTTCTGTCGATATATGTATCGACATTTGTTTATGTATTCTATATATTGCTCGATGTTTAGGCCGACATTTTAGTCGATATATTTGTCGACATTTTAGACGATACTTTTGTCGACATTTGTGTCGATATTTTTGTCGACATTTTTCTAGAGAGGTGAAAAATACAAAAATGCTACCACATTTGAAAGTCCGCCCGTTCGTTTTCCCACTCTCTTTTAGTTATCCCTCATCATTTCAGTTACTTCCAAAAAGTTTCAATTCCTTCCAAAAGGCTTCCAGACCGATTCAGCACCCTTACCAACCATCCTTTGTAGTTCGAGTTCAGCAAAGTACCTACACTACATTACACCATCAATGGCACGCACGCGAGGTGGACGCCCGTCGTCAGACACAATGGAGGAGAAATCAAAGAATGTGCAAAAGAAAAAGGTCAGTTTTGAATGCATTGTTCTTTTACTTATTTGAAGCTTTCTGTGTTGGTGAGTTAGCAGCGGATTGTTGATTTGCTTATTTCTGCTTATTTGTTCACATTATATTTGAACCATATAAGTTAGGGTTTTATCACATAGTGTTTTTGTTCATATACAACAAACGGTTGAAAGAATACGCGTTTGCAAATGTTAATGTTAGCCATAAACAGTTTGAGGATCACTAAATGGAGACCAAATGCCGATATTTGTGTCGACTGTTTACCTTAGACTAAACTCTCGACTAAAGCATCGAGTGAAGTATCGACTAAAGTATGGACGATAGTTTGGAGTACAATCTCGAGTGAAGTGTCGACTGAGAGTATGGAGAGTATGGAGTAAAATCTCGAGTGAAGTGTCGACTAAAGTATCGAGTAAACTCTCGAGTGAACTGTCGGCTGAAGTCTCGAGTGAAGTGTCGACTGAGAGTATGGAGAGAGTATTGAGTGAAATCTCGAGTGAAGTGTCGACTGAAGTCTCGAGTAAAACCTAGAGTGAAGTAATGGACTGAGAGTATGGAGTAAAATCTCGAGTGAAGTGTCGACTTAAGTCTCAAGTGAAATCTCGAGTGAAGTATCGACTTAGAGTAAGGAGTAAATCTCGAGTGAAGTATCGACTGAAGTATCGAGTAAAATATCGAATAATGTGACCAATTGAATCCACACTAAAAACATATTGTAGTTTCATGGAAACATATGACAACAAACTAATCTGGGTGATAATGGCGTGGAACAAAATATCAACTGCTTTGTTGGCGTTTCTTGTTATGTGCAGGAACACCTAAAGGATAGAATGGTTGTTCAAGGAGACTTTTTCAACGCCCAAGTTTCGCAGTACTGCTATTATGAAGCAAATATGAAGATGATCCGGTCCAAGATGACAGAGACGCAGAAGCAAATACTGCGAAGGGAGAGTTGTCTGGCTGCAATCGCTCTTGACCATGAGCACACATTTTGGTGCAAACAGATCATACACTCCGTGCTGATGAGGCAACTGAAGCCTGACGAGAAATCCACACGGGATAATAGTATATACTTCAACTTCGTAGGAAAGAAGGTGAAGTTCGGCAGGAGGGAGTTTGCCATCATCACAGGCCTTAGGCTGGGAGATTTTGACACTGCTTTTGGCAACTACCATGCCCCACATAGTCCGGCACCAATCGTCAAGTACATTAAACCATTGGGGTCAACCGAGGAAGCCATGTATGATGAAGTGTTAAAGGCTTACGATCGCATCAACTCAACTTATCCAGACGCTGATGTCGTTAGCCTTACGCTCTTGCTCTTGTACACATCAATCAATGGCCTGGCGAAGAGAACGAAAATCGAAGACAAGATACTTCATTTGGCATGTGATTGGCCTCGGTTTGATGCATTGCCGTGGGGTGAATTATCATACAGGCAGACCATTGATAGTGCTAGGAAGAGCATGATCAATGCCTTGAAACAAACTAGCCACCCATATCTTAGGACTTACACTCTGGGGGGATTCCCGCCTGCATTGGGGGTAAGGCTACCGATATTTGTCATATAAATCCATATTATGCCACATCATCTTCTTATGTATCTTTCAATGTCTCAGATATTTGCATATGAGGTTATGCCACATCTAGAGCGTTTGAAGATGGTGCAGAAGGTCCACATCGAAGGTGTAAAGCCTAGGATATTCAGATGGAAGGCTGTGAACGCACAGCGTCGAGAACAAGAAAGAAAGCAAGTGTGGGAGAAACGAATCTGGCAGCGGGAGGTAAGATTTGTGTAAATGAAAGTTTTACTAAGTTATTTTTTTATTTCAATTATTGTATACCGACTTAATGAAATGATTCAATTATTGCCTGAGGAATATGTTAATGATATGCAGAAAGTGGTAGTTACACGAATAAAGGCAACTGAGGAAGAAGAAGAACATTTCTTGCAGTGGGAAGATGAGACGGAGGATGAGGGGGCTAACCAATCAAGAGAAGAAGAAGAAGGAGACGAAGGAGAGTCCTCAAGTTTTTTCGTCTCATATAGGAAGAGGCCCAGAGAAGAAGAAGTTTCAAGAGGAGAAAAGAGAACAAAGGTTCGCCATGAGGCCGGGGTTGAAGCGCATCCTAGAAATGTTAATGATACGCAGCTGCTTGAACGTCTGAGGCAGACTGAGCAAGAATTGTTCGATACAAGAGAGGAGCTCAATAGTCTGAGGGCGGATATGGATTCTAAAGTGAATGGCTTGACTATTCAACTCGAGCAGATGTCCGCGAAATTCGAGCAGCTGAGTTCATATGTACAAAAACTTATTGGCAAGGATGCTTCTCCTCCCCTGGCCAGTACTTCGGGTGGTGATAGCAATGAAGAGGGAGGTCCGCATGGGTCCGGGGCAATGAAGAGGGAGATCAGAAGAAAGGGGTCAAGCCACGGAGGTGGGGTTCAGGGCTTGGAGAGGGGGGATCCGGGCCTGGAGAGGGGGGTTCTGCTCCTGGAGAGGGGGCTCCAAGTGAAGGGGGTCTTGATGAAGGCCCCAGTGATGGGGACAAGGGCCCTGAAGACGAACTGCCGGGTGATGCAGCCGATAAGGAGCAACCATTGGATCGGGCGAATGAAGAGGTCGATATAATGGATATTGCTCAACAGCTAACTGTTGAGCACAGTACTCCATCGCCAAAGGCCGCCGACACAGCCAATAGTGCTCCGCCTCCGCCGATAAAAGAGAAGGGTACAACATCGACGGTAGAGGAAGGCATTGTTGGGCAAAATTTGGCCTCGCTACTTGACCTAGCAAAGGGTCAATGAGAGCAAAGATACCTTGTCTTTGCCTGTGCCTTTGCCTTTGCCGCCAATCGAGGAACAAGAGAAGGAAATGAAGGAATGGATGACCGCCTCGGAAATCCGTTACTTATGGACCCCGCTTTTTTCGGTGGACTCGGAAATGCTCGAGTCAATGTGGACCAAGGGTTTTTGGCTGTCGGATCACGTAAGATTTCACGTTTGATCTATTGTCCATACTAACTTCGTTTTGTATGATTGTTTTCTCTTTCTAATGTTTTGTGTTTTGCAGCAAATTGATTTGTATACTTCCATGCTGCGTAAACGGATCATGGATAATGGCGGCGGAAGAATATCGATTATGGAGTCATATTTTGATGTAAGTCGGACCTTTAATACTCTAGGCAAAAATTTGTCATATGTTAACTCACTACTTCCATACGTTAACTGTTTTCCTTATTTTATAGACTGGCATGAAGATGATACACAACACGAATAAGGAGGTCGACGTCGATGACTTGGCGCTTAAGCAATTCGTTGGTGATACTCCATTTCCCCACGACCTTAGGATGTTGGATTATATTCTATTCCCCTGCCACATTGATGGCAACTATTGGATGTTAGTCAAGATGGACATTTATGAAAAGGAATTCCATGTGTTCAACCCATCGCCTCAAGGGGACATTGTCATTACGAAGTTAGACTATCTAGTGAAGACAATGCCGAAGATATTCGAAGCCTGTGATTTTTACGCACACTACTCCAAATGGATTCCTCTGCGGGATAGATGGGAGGTCGTGGTGAAGCCCAATATGGTGCACCAAGAACCGGCGTAAGTTTACATTTGTCGGAAAGAAACAGTTACGTTGTTTAATCACAGTGTCTATATACTAACTTCAATTTCTGGCTTAATGTAAATGCAGGAGCGGCGACTGTGGTATTTATGTTTTAAAATGGGCCGAGTGTATTATCCAGGTGTGCCGCTCAGCACAATCACACTAACGAATGCTTTGAAGGTGCGTCAACAGATGGCGTACTCACTTTTTGCCCATGCCTCCGAGCAAAATAAATTTCAACCGGATGATAGAAGGAGAGCTAGGGCAGCTAGGCAACAAGAGAAGAAAAAGGCTGCGCCAAAAGGGCGAAGGAAGCCTCCAAAGAAGAAATGACATAGAAGATGTCATATAGGTTGCTCTTACACACATTATACAATGTAATTGGATATTTGATATGAGAAACACACACATTATACAAATGTAAATAGATTAGATGATTACTTGTAAATATATACATTTACATTATAGGTTTCCAATGTACACAAAATACATTATACAATGTAACTATATACATTTACACATTATACATTATACAAAACATACATTTGCAATGCAAATCTATACATTATACAAATCTATACACTACATATTATACAAATGTGTCATATTCCATGCTAAAATGTGTTAAATTTAATGCAGTGAAGCTTTTGCTTCTAACTTTATTCGCATAATACTAGAGATGCATTTTAGTCTATATTTCTGTCGACAAATTGCAAGAGAAATTAGGATGGGGTTACTTAGTCGACATTTTAGTCGATATATTAGAAAGTGGTCGACATTTAAGTTGATATATTAGTCGACATTTAAGTCGATATATTAGTCGACATATTACTCGATATATTAGTCGACATATTAGTCGACAATTATGACCGTCGATAGTTTAGTCGATATTTTGATCGACATTTACTTAAAAAAATCGGGCGACGTCAACGCGCAACGGCTTCGTTGGGTATGCGCGGGAAAATCAAAAAGGAAAGGGCCGGGGAATTTTTATATTAGGGCATAGGAACACATCTGTACGCCTTACTGAGTGAAATAATTTCGGTGGACTCTGAAACTAGTGATCGATCTACCACATTTCTAATTTCGTAGCAGTTTCATCGGTCGAGATACATTTCAGGTAAGGAGTATTTATATCCTCATTCTATGAAATTGTTCACCCACATTTACATTGGTCATTTGCATCGGTCGTGCATTGGTGACCTTCATCCATCTTTCTATTTTCATATGTCAGGAATGGCTCATCTGAACATTTGGACTGTCCATGTGTTAGTTGGCGGCGAATGGATAGTCGATCCCGTCACAAATGAATATAGATTCGTGAACCATCAGAAGCTTGACAGTATTTTGTTGAAAGAGGACGCGAGCTTCTCGGAAGTAGTTGATGAGATCATGGGTATCATGGGTCTAGACCCGGCACTAAGGAATAACCTAGTGATTCAATACCTACCAAAGTATCTATCAAACATCGGCGTCTTGCCGATACAGAATGATCGCCAAGTCCAGTGTTTTTTGAATGACATTATAAAACGTTCTGAGGTCTCACGGGTACCATTATGTGTCACCGTCAAAGACGTTGGAGCAATGAACATAGAAGATGGGGCTAGCAACTCGCCGATGAAGCGATTGAGCTCGGATAGTCCAATATGGACTAACAATGTCATTGTTTCAAGACAAATGGATGAGCGAATATTGACCATACCGAACGAAGTTGGGAGAGATAGTGATGAGGAGGAGGATCGGGTTGACCAAACATTTGTTGGGGAGGATCATGGACAACGAGTCCCCACGGAGACAAGACAGAAGGAGAAATTGAAGCAGATTACAGATAGCGGGCATTGTCTAGACGCAACAAATTCATCACATGCGGATGCTGGTACCTCGTCTGATAGACTATCCACATTGGTGGATGTTGCAGTAAAGGATGTGTTTGAGACCAGACGTCATTTGTACATGAGGATGTCCATGCTGGCCGTGAAAAATTTCTTCGAGTGGAAGGTTATAAGGGCAAATAGCCAGTTCTGGTACCTACGGTGTAAGGACAACAATTGCAAGTGGATGTTGAATGCGGCTGCCATTGGGAATTCGGAAGCCTGGAGGATCACTAAATATGACAACACCCATACATGTCAATCATCTTTGGTTCGAAGTGATAATCGGCAGGCTAACAGCCGTGTACTTGGCTCATGGATCAAGTGTAAGTACACGGACGTGTGTCGGCCGTATAGGCCAAAGGAAATCATTCATGATGTTCGGACAGAGTTGGGTGTTAACATTACCTACCAAAAGGTGTGGCGATCAAGAGAAGCTGCATTGGACGAAATTAGAGGAAATTTTGAGGATTCATATAGGATTCTACCAGCTTATCTACACGTGATGAACGAGCTAAACCCTGGATCATTTATTGAGATAAGTAGAGAAGACGATGGTACATTCAAGTATCTGTTTTTCGCATTAGGTGCATCAATCCGGGGATTCTGCACCCACCTACGGCGAGTTATTGCCATTGATGCTTGTTTTTTGAAAGGAAAATACCCTGGATCATTACTTGTTGCAACTAGCATGGACGGTAACAACCAAGTCTACCCCGTCGGATGGGGAATTGTTGATTCCGAAAATGACGCATCATGGGACTGGTTTTTACAAAAACTTAAGACTGCAATTGGTAACGATATGGATGGGTTGGTGTTTGTTTCCGACCAACATAAGAGCATTGCAAAGGGTATTGCCAATGTTTTTCCAGAATCGTTCCACGGAGTGTGTATTTACCATCTGAGCAACAATCTAAAATCAAAATTCAAAGACCGTTCAGGGATCCAATTATTCTTTAAGGCTGCAAAGGCTTACACTGTGGTTGAATTCAATGAGATGTTTGGAAATCTTTCACTACAAAATCCAAGGGTGAGCGAGTATTTAAGAGATGTTGGGATTGAACGATGGTCAAGGGCGCATTCTGGTGGCCGACGGTATACAATAATGACGAGCAACATAGCAGAATGTCTAAATGCATTGTTGAAAGATGCCCGGGAATTACCTATTCATTCTTTGGTCGATTACATCCGTAACACTCTTCAAAGGTGGTTCCACGATAGGCGTATCGCAGCTGCCGAAGTGAAAACAATGACAACCCCATACATTGAAGATAAAATCGGCTTTAGGATGAGAGAAGCACAAGCGTACGTTGTGGAGCCGGTCGATATGAACCGATGGTGTGTCCGAGACATTGCAAACCGTGCAGCTACAGTCGATTTGCTTGAGAAAACTTGCACGTGTAGAGTGTTCGATATGGATCAACTCCCGTGTGTGCATGCATTCACTAATTCTAAAATGCGACAAATTGACCATTACACCTTATGCTCACCACTTTATCACACAGATGCACTTTCAGGTGCATATGCAGATCCTATTATGTTCGTTGGTGATCCTAAGGATTGGAATGTGCCCGAAGATATTATAGCTTTTCAGCTATTACCTCCGGAATCGAGGGCTAAGAGTGGTAGGCGCAAGAAAAAGAGAATTCCTTCAACCGGCGAGCATGTGGTTCAAAAGAAATGTGGCCGTTGTGGACAACACGGACATAACCAGCAAACTTGCTCAAATCCACTCGTTAGTAGAGAGAACCATTGATGACGCTCTTTTCCTTTCCTCTATTGCATATTAAAATGTATTCAGTTTGGCAAGGAAATATGATGTTATATTACTACAACACAACAATTTGAGGAATAAAATAAATGCAATATTCCATTTCATTAATTTCTATATTCGAACCATTAAATATTGCAATAAAACCCATTTGGATCGCAATGGCCATGTGGTATTCTTTTTCAATAAGTTTTTTCGACAATTGAGTCGACAATTTGGTCGACAAATTTATAAAAAAAAGCTAATCAAGAATGAGCAATGTCGATTAAAATGTCGACTAAAATATCGACAAAAATGTCGACAAAAGTCTCGATCAAAATGTCGACCAATATATAGAACACATAAACAAATGTCGACCAATATTTAGAACACATAAACAAATGTCGACCAAACTGTGGACCAAAATGTCGACAAGATCGTGGAATACATGAACGAATGTATAATATTTTACTTTGAAACTTATATCATATGCAAGTCCATAAAACAACCAGTTTCCAGTGGAAATGGCCCATGTTTGTCGATAGGGTTTTATTTTTTATGCTAACTTACGAATGCTTATATCTACACAACGACGATGAGCTTCAAACTCGGAAATCGTTCAACCCAGGCAAATGAGATGATGAAACGATGATCCTCGCGAATGCTGAATTCAGAATAATGAATAATGAATCAAGAAATGGTGAGTTGAAGTGAAATGATGAGGGATATTGTGGTATTTTCACATGGTCAAACACAGTTGACCTACCATGTTTCAAAAGAAAAAAGCGCGGCTGCTATATTTGTAAAGAACGGTCATGGACCTGCTATATATGAAATTTTCCCTTTGAAATATAACATGTTAACTGTATTTGACTATGTAAAAATACAACAATATCTCTCAATATAGCAAACTGCATCGTTAAAACTATATTTATGTACAAAAAAATTATACATTTATTTAAGCTTCAAAGTAAAAAATTATACATTTATAAAACCTGCGTCTTATATAAGCTTCAAAGTAAAAAATTATACATTTATTTATGTACTCTACAATTTTGTCGACATTTTGGTGGACATTTATTTATGTGTTCTATATATTGGTCAATAGATTGGTTGATATATTGGTCGACATTTTCATCGGTATTTTACTCCACATTTTGGTCGACATTTTACTCGGCAGGTTAAAAATACGAAAATACCATCGCATTTGAAAGTCGCACCTGTTAGTTCTCCCACTCACATTCAGTTATTCGCCATCATTTTCAATTACTCGCTTTCCAGACTGATTCAGTTGCCCTCCCCAACGCAATTTCTAGAGCGATTCACTTTTTGCCTTAGTTCGTTCTTATTCAGTATTACTTACCTACACCATCAATGGCACGCACGCGAGGTGGACGCCCGTCATCTAACACAATGGAGGAGAAATCAAAGAATGTGCAAAAGAAAAATGTCAGTTTTTTCTAAGTGTGATGTTTTTGTTATTATTGTTTTGCTTATTTGAAGCTTCCTGTTTTGGTGAGTTACCAGCTGATTGTTGTTTTGCTTATTTCTACTTATTTGAACCTTATAAGTTAGGGTTTTATCACATAGTGTTTTTGTTCATATACAACAAACGGTCGAAAGAATACTCGCCTGCAAATGTTAATGTTAGCCATAAACAGTTTGAGGAGAAGTATGGCGAATATCGAGACCAAATGCTGACATTTCTGTCGAGAAGTATGGCGAATGTAAATTGTCGAGTAAACCCTCGACTAACTATCGATTAAACTCTCGACTAAAGTATCGAGTGAAATCTCGAGTGTTTGATCGAGTAAAATGTCAACTAAAGTCTGGAGTAAAATCTCGAATAACATATCGAGTAAAATCTCGATAAAAGTATCGAGTAAAATCTATAATAATATATCGAGTAAAATGTCGACTAAAGTATTGAGTAAAATGTCGACTATTTACAATCACTGCAAACCTACCCTTTAAAAACTATTTACAATCAGTAGCCCTAATTCTTCTACCACTCCATGGATCTAACACCTATTTTCTCCACTTATTTTTGTTGTAAGACTAGTACAAAATGTATTTGGATAATCAAATCAAAACCTTGTATATATGTACTTAAAAACTTTTTAGATTTTGATTCACATTTCGACATCGGCATTATCTTTTGTATCAAATGTTATGAATCAAGTATTAAGTGCTGGTTCAGTTGGGTGATTTATCAGTTAGCGCTATCGAGTTATGTAAATGTTGCTTACATTATCGAGTAATGTGACCAATTTACTATTCAGACTAAAAATATATTGTTGTTGCATCGAAACATATAAATGTTGACTAATTTGGCGAACATTGAACTGTTGATAAGTGTGTGGAACGAAATGTGGACTGCATTGTTGAAGCTTGTTGTTATGTGCAGGAACATCTAAAAGATAGAATGGTCGTTCAAGGAGAGTTTTTCAACGCCCAGGTTTCACAGTACTGTTACTATGAAGCAAATATGAAGATGATCCGCTCCAAGATGACGGAGATGCAGAAGCAAATACTGCGAAGGGAGAGTTTTCTCGCTGAAATCGCTCTTGACCATGAGCATACATTATGGTGTAAACAGATCATACATTTCACGCTGATGAGGCAACTCAAGCCCGACGAGAAATCCACACGGGATAATAGCATATACTTCAACTTCGCGGGTAAGAAGGTAAAGTTCGGCAGGATGGAGTTTGCCATCATCACGGGCCTCAAGATGGGAGATTTTGACACTGCTTTTGGCAAATACCATGCCCCATATGGTCCTGCACCAATAACCAAGTACATTAAACCCTTGGGGTCGACTAAGGAAGCCACGTATGATGAACTGTTAAAGGCTTACAATCACATCAACTCAACTTATTCAGATGCTGATGTCATTGGCCTTACACTCTTACTTTTATATACACTTTTATATACATCAATAACGGCCTGGCAAAGAGAACGAAAATTGAAGACAAGATACTTCATTTGGCATCCGATTGGCCTCGGTTCGATGCAATGCCATGGGGTGAACTATCATACAAGGCCACCGTTGATAGTGCTAGGAAGAGCATGATAAATGTCTTGATGCAAACTAGTCACTCACATCTTAGGACTTACACTCTGAGGGAATTCCCGTTTGCATTGGGGGTAAGGCTACCGAGTGCCTGTTAAGTTACGGTTTATGTTGTTAAATAAATACATAAAATGCCACATCTTCTTCTTGTTTATCTTTCAATGTCTCAGGTCTTTGCATATGAGGTAATGCCACATCTAGAGCGTTTGAAGATGGTTCATAAGGTCCACACTGATGGGGTCAAGCTGAGGATGTTCAAATGGAAAGCTGTGAATGCACAACGTAGAGAACAAGAACGAAAGCAAGTTTGGGAAAAATGAACTGCTGACAGAGAGGTAAGATTTGTGTAATTGTTTATTATTACTAAGTTATTTTTTTGTATTTAAATTATTATTTTCTTATTGTGCATTTTGAGTAATACATTTATGATATGCAGAAGGTGTTAGTAACACGATTGAAGCCGACTCCGGAAGAAGAAGAAGAAGAACATTTTTTGTAGTGGGAAGATGAGACGGATGAGGAGAGGGCTGACCAATCAAGAGAAGAATGAGAAGAAGGAGAGTCCTCAACTTATTATGTGTCATACAGGAAGAGGATCAGAGAAGAAAATGTGTCTAGAGGAGAAAAGAGAACAAAGGTTCGCCATGAGGCCGAGACTGAAGCAGATCCCAGAAATGCCAAAATCATGCAGCTGCTTGAACGTCAGAGTAAGACTGAGCAAGAATTGTTGGATACAAAAAAGGAGCTCAAGAGTCTAAAGGCGGAGATGGATTTTAAAGTAAATGGATTGACTATTCAACTCCAGCAGATGTTTGCGAAATTCGAGCATCTTAGTGCATATGTACACAAACTTATTGGCAAGGATGCTTTTCCTCCACTGGCGGGTCCACAATCAAGCCCTTCGCCTAGTACTTCTTCCGATGATAGCAATGAAGAGAGGCGTTTAGGCAATGAAGAGGGGGGTTCAGGGCCTGAAGAAGGGGGTTTAGATCTTGGAGAGGGGGGTTCAGGGCCTGGAAAAGGGGGTTCAAGGCCTAGAGAGGGGGGTTCAAGTCCTGGAGATGGTGGTTTTGCCCTTGGAGAGGGGGATTCAGCCTCAAGTGAGGGGGGTATAAGCCCCCGAGTGAGGGATTCAGGAGATTCAGACCCCGGCGAGGGGGATAAAGCCTCTGAAGAGAGCAAAAAAGGGTGATGAAAATGATAAGGAGCAAGCCATGGAATGGGCAAATGAAGAAGTTGATGTAATGGATATTGTCCAATAGCTCACTGTTGAGCACAGTACTCCTTCGCCCAAAGCCACCAACCCTGCAGATAGTGCTCCACCTCTGTCGATAAAAGACAGGGGTACTATATCTATGGTTGAGGAAGCTATCGCGGAGCAAAATTTGGTTCCGTCACTTGACCTAGAAGCGGTCAGAGAGCGGCTAGTTAACTCTTCCACCTTGCCTCTCATTGAGAAACAAGAATTGGAAATGAAAGAATGGATGACCGCTTCACCCATCCTCTACTTACGGACCCCTCTTTTTTCGTTGGACTTGGAAATGCTCGAGTCAATGTGGACCAAGGGTTTTGGCTCACTGATCACGTAATATTCTACATTTGATCTATTTTCCATACTCACTAATTTTAGTATGAATTTATCCTCTTTCTCATGCATTTTGTTTTGCAGCAAATTGATTTGTGTACGTCCATGCTACGTAAATGAATCTTCGAAATTGGCAGCTCAACTGCATCCATTACGAAGTCATATTTCGATGTAAGTTGGACATTTAAATACTTTAGCCAAAAAAGGGTCATATGTTAACCCACTTATTTAATGAGGTCCTTGTTTTTCTTCTTTTGTTTAATAGACTGGCATGAAGATAATACATGACACCAATAAAGAGGTGGATATCGATGATTTGGCGCTTAAGCAATTCGTTGGTGATTATCCATTTTCACATGATCTAAGGAATTTGGATTTTATTTTATTCCCTTGTCACATTGATGGCAACCATTAGATGTTGGTGAAGATGGATATATACAAAAAGTTATTTAATGTGTACAACCCATCGCCTCAAGGGGACATTGTAGTTCTTGAAGTTAGAGTACTTAGTGAAAACAATGCCGAATATCTTCGAGACTTGTGAGTTTTACACACACTACTCTTGATGGATATCATTGAGGGACAGATGGGACGTCGTGGTGGAGTCCAATATGGTGCACCAAGAACCGGCGTAAGTGACTATTATGTTTTACACTAACGGTTCAATTGTTCAATCAAAGTGTGTGATGGCTAACTTAAATGTTTGTCTTCAAGTATGTGCAGGAGCGGCGACTGTGGTATTTATGTTTTAAAATGGGCTGAATGTATTGTCCATGGCGAGCTGCTCACTGCAATTACACCGACGAATGCCTTGCAGATGCGTTAATAAATGGCGTTCGTGCTTTTTGCCCACGCGTCTGAGCAGAATAAATTTAAGCCGAATGATCAAAAGAAAGCTAGGCAACAAGCTAGGCAAAAAGGTCGAAAGAAAACTAGAAAGAACAAATGATATACAATTTGTTCCATACGTTGTTAATGTACTCATTCAATAATTCGTGGAAAATAATTTGTTCATGTAAATTCATCTATGTAAATACATTAGGTTTAGGAATGGATGATTACATTATACAATGTAAATGGATGATTACTTGTAAATATATACATTTACATTATACAAAGCAAATATAAATATATTCATTATACAATGTAAATATATACATTATACATTATATAGAAAATGTATCATATTTCATGCTTAAATATGTTAAATTCATTGCAGTGAAGATTCTGGTTCACAATTTCCTTGTATTATACTACATATACATTTTACTCGACATTTGAGTCAACAAAGTAATCGATATTTTCGTCGACATTTTGGTCAACAGTTTAGTCGACATTTTAATTGACAATAATGTCGACATTTTTGGTCGACAGTTTAGTCGACATTTTAGTTGATAGTTTGATCGACATTTTGCTTGAGATTTTGAACGACCTAAACACGAAACAACGTTGTTGGTTTTGCGTGGGAAAAAGGAAAAGGAAAAGGACCAGGGAATTTTTTATATTACTTCATCTTATCATTGGAACACATCTGTATGCCCTAGTGAGTGCAATCTATCTATCATATTCCCAAACTACTGATCGATCTATCACATTTCCTATTCCGTAGTATTTTCATCCGTCAGGCTATATTTCGGATAAGGAGTATTCATATTGCCCACTATTTACTGTTGTTTTTGCTGATTTCATTACCCTACGTAATTTTTGTATGAGTTTGTTCACAATGGGACATAATTATATGTTTGATTTGCATTGGGCATACATTGGCCATTTCCACTACTGAGTTAAATTCAGCATTCTGTTGCCATATTGTAGGAATGTCTCACCTAAATATTTGGTCTGTCCATGTGTTATTTGGAGGAGAATGGATAGTCGATCCAGTCACAAATAAATATCGATTCATGAACCACGAGAAGATTGACAGTATTTTGTTGAAAGAAAACGTGAGCTTCTCGAAAATGGTTGACACCATCATAGGTATCATGGATTTAGACCCGGCGCTAAAAAATAAACTAGTGATCGAATACCTACCTAAATACCTATCAAACATCGCCGTCTTGCCCATACAGAATGATCGCCACGTGCAGTGTTTTTTTAATGACATTATAAAACATTCTGAGGTCGCACGAATACCATTATGTGTTACCATCAGAGATGTTGGAGCAACACACGTTGAAGATGGGGCTAGCAACTCGCCGATGAAGCGATTGAGCTCCTATAGTCCAATATGGAGTAACGATGTAATTCATTCAAGACAAATGAATGAGCAAATATTGACCATACCGAACGAAGATGGTAGAGATAGTGATCAGGTGGAGGATCAGTTTGATAAAACCTTTGTTGGGGAGAATGATGGACACAGAATTTCCGCAGAAACAAGACAAAAGGAGATAGTAAAGCCTATCATTCAGACCGTGCATTGTTCGGATGCAACAAATTCATCACAGACAGATGCTGGTACCTCGTCTGATAGATTATCCACGGTGGTGGATATTGCAGTAAAGGATGTGTTTGAGTCCAAGAGTCATTTGTACATGAGGATGTCCATGCTGGCCGTGAAAAATTTCTTCAAGTGAAAGGTTGTAAGGGCAAATAGGCAGTTCTGGTACCTACGGTGTAAGGACAAAAATTGCCAGTGGATGTTGAATGCAGTTGCCATTGGGAATTCGGACTCCTGGAGGATCACTAAATATGACAACACCTATACATGACTGTCATCTTTGGTCTGAAGTGATAATAGGTAGGCTAACAGCCCTGTATTTAGCTCGTGGATCAAGTGTAAGTACACGGACGTGTGTCAGCCGTATAGGCCTAAGGAAATCATTTTCAATGTTCGGACAGAGTTGGGTGTTAGCATTACCTACCAAAAGGCGTGACGATCAAGAAAAGCTGTATTGGACGAAATTAGAGGAAATTTTGAGAATTCATATAAGATTCTACCAGCTTATTTACACGTGATGAGCGAGGTAAACCCTGGAACGTTTATTGAGATAAGTAGAGAAGACGATGGTAGATTTAAGTATCTACTTTTTGCATTAGGTGTATCCATCCGGGGATTCCGCACCCACCTGCGATGTGTTATTGCCGTTGATGCTTGTTTCTTGAAAGAAAAATATCCAGGATCATTACTTGTTACAACTAGCATGGACGGTAACAACCAAATCTACCCTATCAGATAGGGAATTGTTAATTCTGAGGATGACACATCGTGAGACTGGTTTTTAGAAACACTGAAGACTGCAATTGGCAACAATATGGATGGTTTGGTGTTTGTTTCAGACCGACATAAGAGCATTGCAAAAGGTATTGCAAATGTTTTTCTAGAATCGTTCCATGTAGCGTGTATTTACCATCTGAGCAACAATCCAAAATTAAAATTCAAAAAGGAAAATGGGATCCCATTATTCTTTAAGGCTGCAAAGGCTTACACAATGGTTGAATTCAATGATATGTTTAGAAATCTTTCACTACAAAATCCAAGGGTGAGCGAGTATTTAAGAGAAGTTGGGATTTAACGTTGGTCAATGGCGCATTTTGGTGGGCGACGGTATACAATAATGATGAGCAACATTGCAGAATGTCTAAATGTATTGTTGAAAGATGCCCAAGAATTACCTATTCATTCTTTGGTCGATTACATCCACAACACTCTTCTGAGGTGGTTTCACGATAGGCGTACCGCAGTTGGCGAAGTGAAAACAATGACAGCCCCATACATTGAAGATAAAATCGGCTCTAGGATGAGAGAAGCACAAGCGTACATTGTGGAACCGGTTGATATGAACCAATGGTGTGTAAGAGACATTGCAAACCGTGCAGCTACAGTCGATTTGCTTCAGAAAACTTGCACGTGTAAAGTGTTTGATATGGATCAACTTTCTTGTGTGCATGCATTACCTACAGCTCGGCACCGACAAACTGACCATTACACCTTATACTCACCACTTTATCACACAGATGCACTTTTAGGTGCATATGCAGATCCTATTATGCCCGTTGGTGATCCTAAGGATTGGACTGTACCCGAAGATATTTTAGCATTTCACATATCACCACCGGAATCGAGAGCTAAGAGTGGTAGGCGTAAGAAAATGAGAATTCTTTCAACCGGCGAGTATGTGGTTCAAAAGAAATGTGGGCGTTGCGAACAGCGTGGACACTATAGGCAAACTTGCTCAAATCAACTCATTTGTAGGGAGAACAATTGATGACACTATTTTCTTTTTCCTATTGAATATTACCATGTATTCAGGTTCACAAGAAAACATGATGTTATATTACTACAACACAACAATTTGAGGAATAAAATAAATGCATCATTCCATTCCATTAATTTCTATATTTGAACCATTAAATATTGCAAAAAAACCCATTTGGATCGCACTGGCCAGTTGGTTTTCTTTTTGAAGAAGTTTTATCGACAAGTGAGTCGACGGTTTGGTCGACATATGCATTTGTCGACAGATTGGTCAACAATTTTATGGACAACTTGGTCCATAGTTTGATCGACATTTTTGTCGATATTTTGATCGACATTGTTCAAATTGGTTGATATTTTGATCGCTATTTTGATCGATATTTTTTCCACTTCTTTATCTACATTTCATCTACATTCTTTCGTAATCAAACCATCAATTCATAGGCTATGCTCGAAAACACACGCCGTGTGATAGCAAATATAGCAAATTTGCGTTTGTGGGCATTTTTCATTTCAAGAATGGTGAGCTGATTTCGCACGATGAAGTTTGTTATTGAAATGCTGAACTAAACAACCATTCATGACATTCAAAATAGTGAATCAAGAATGAAGAATGTCGACTAAAATGTCGACAAATATATAGACCAAACTATCGACGAATATATAGAACACATAAACAAATGTTGACCAAAATGTCGACCAATATATCGACTAATCTATCGACTAATATATAGAACACATAAATAAATGTCGACCAAAATGTTAACAAAATTGTAAAGTACATAAACAAATGTATAATTTTTTACTTTGAAATTTATATAAGATGCAGGTCCATAAAACAACCAATCGCTAGTGGAAATGGTTTTGTTTTTCATGATTACTTACGAAAGCTTATATCCACACAGCGACGATAACATTCAAATTAGGCAATCGTTCAACCCAGGCAAAGGAGATGCTAAATCGATGATCCTCGCAAATTCAGAATGCAGAATAATGAATCAAGAATGGTGAGTTGAAGTTTTAATGATTTAGTTTGCTATATTGAGGGACATTGTGGTATTTTCACATGGTCAAACACAATTGACCTGTTATATTTCAAAGGCTTTTAACGGACCTGCTATATTTGTAAAGAACGCGGACGGAGCTGCTATATTTGTAATTTTCCCAGCGTATGCTTTAGCACCTACAAGGGCTGGGTGGAGGGATAGACGAGGCGAGTAGCCAAAGTTTTGGGGGATTTGCAAATATAGCAGGTTCGGCTGCAACATTTGCAAATATAGCAGGTGCGACAAAACTTTTTGAAATATAGCAGGTCAATTGTGTTTGACAATGTGAAAATACCACAATGTCCCTCAATAGCAAACTTCATCGTTTCACTTCAGCCCACCATTCTTGATCATTATTCATTATTCTTCATTCTAAATTTGTGAGGATCATCGGTTCAGCATCTCATTTGCTTGGGTTGAATGGTTGCCTAGTTTGAATGTCATCGTTGCTGTGTAGATAATATCACTCGTAAGTTATCATGAAAAACAAAATCCAATCGATGAACATGGAATATTTCCACTGACAATTGGTTGTTTATGGGCTTGCATCTTATATAAGTTTCAAAGTGAAAAATTATACATTTGTTTATGTATTCTACAATTTTGTCAACATTTTGGTCGACATTTGTTTATGTATTCTATATACTGGTCAATATATTGGTCGACATTTTAGTCGACATTTTACTCGGCAGGTTAAAAATATGAAAATGTCACCGCATTTGAAAGTCGTGCCTATTCGTTCTCCCAGTCCCATTCAGTTATTCACCATCATTTTCAATTACGTGACTTCCAGACAGATTTAGTTGGCCTCCCCAAACCAATTTTCAGACCAATTCAGCCTCTGCCTTAGTTCGTTCTTATTTAGCATTACTTACCTACACCATTAATGGCACGCACGCGAGGTGAATGTTCGTCATCTGACACAATGGAGGAGAAATCAAAGAATGTACAAAAGAAAAAGGTCAGTTTTTTCTAACTGTGATTTTTTGTTATTGTTGTTTTGCTTATTTGAAGCTTCCTGTTTTGGTGAGTTACCAGCTGATTGTTGTTTTGTTTATTTTTGCTTATTTGAACCTTATATTTGAACCTTATAAGTTAGGGTTTTATCACATAGTGTTTTTGTTCATATACAACAAACCGTCAAAAGAATACTTGGCTGCAAATGTTAATGTTAGCCATAAACAGTTTGAGGAAAAATATATCAAGACCAAATGCCGACATTTCTGTCGAGAAGTATGGCGAATGTAAACTGTCAAGTAAACCATTGACTAAACTATCGATTAAACTTTCGATTGTTTTATCGAGTAAAATATCGACTAAACTATCGATTAAACTCTCGACTAAAGTATCGAGTGAAATCTCAAATGTTTGATTGAGTAAAATCTCGACTAAAGTATCGAGTAAAATCTTGACTAAAGTATCGAGTAAAATCTCGAATAATGTATCGAGTAAATTGTCGACTAAAGTATTGAGTAAAATCTTGACTAAATTATCGAGTAAACTGTCAACTATTTACAATCACCACAAACGTACTCCACTGTCACCCTTTGAAAACTATTTACAATTACTAACCCTAATTCTTCTACCACTCCATGGATATAACACCTATTTTCTCCACTGATTCTTGTTCTAATATTAGTACAAAATTTATTTGGATCATCAAATCAAAACCTTGTATATATGTACTTAAAAACCTTTTAGATTTTGATTTGCATTTCAACATCGGCATTATTTTTTGTATCAAATGTTATGAATCAAGTATTAAGTGCTAGTTCAGCTGGGTGATTTATCAGTTAGCGCTATCGAGTAAATGTCGACTGTAAATGTCGATAACCCATCCTGTAAATGTTGCTTGCATTATCGAGTAAATGTCGACTGTAATGTGACCAATTAACTATCTAGACTAAAAACATATTATTGTTGCATCGAACATATAAATGTTGATTAATCTGGCTAACATTGAACTGTCGATAAGTGTGTGGAACAAAATGTCAACTGCATTGTTGAAGCTTCTTGTTATGTGCAAGAACATCTAAATAATAGAATGGTCGTTCAAGGAGAGTTTTTCAACTTCTATGTTTCGCAGTACTGCTACTACGAAACAAATATGAAGATAATCTGGTCCAAGATGACGGAGACGCAAAAGCAAATACTGCGAAGGGAGAGTAGTCTCGCTGAAATCGTTCTTGACTATGAGTATACATTATGGTGCAAATAGATCATACATTCCGCGCTGATGGGGCAACTCAAGCCTGACGAGAAATCCACATGGGATAATATCATATACTTCAACTTCACAGATAAGAAGGTGAAGTTCGGCAGGAGGGAGTTTACCATCATCACGGGCCTCAAGATGGAAGATTTTGACACTACTTTTGGCAAAGACCATGCCCCACATGGTCCTGCACCAATAACCAAGTACATTAAACCCTTGGGATCGACCGAGAAAGCCACGTATGATGAATTGTTAAAGGCTTACGATCGCATCAACTCAAGTTATTCTGACGTTGATGTTGTTAGCCTTACACTCTTGATTTTATACACATCAATCAACGGCCTGAAGAAGAGAGCCAAAATCGAAGACAAGTACTTCATTTGGCATGCGATTAGCCTCGGCTCAATGCATTGCCGTGGGGTGAGCTATCTTATAGGGCCACTGTTGATAGTGCTAGGAAAAGCATGATAAATGCCTTGAAGCAAACTAGTCACCCACATCTTAGGACTTACACTTTGAGGGGGTTCCCGCCTGCATTGAGGGTAAGGCTACCGAACGCCTGTTAAGTTACAGTTTATGTTGTTATATAAATACATATAATGCCACATCTTCTTCTTATTTATCTTTCAATGCCTTAGGTCTTTGCATATGAGGTAATGGGTATCATGAATTTAGACCCGGCGCTAAGAAATAAACTAGTGATCGAATACCTACCCAAGTACCTATCAAACATCGTCATCTTGCCCATACAGAATGATCGTCACGTGCAGTGTTTTTTGAATGACAGTATAAAACATTCTGAGGTCACACGGATACTATTATGTAACAAACGCTGAAGATGTGGCTAGCAACTCGCCGATAAAGCGTTTGAGCTTCGATAGTCCAATATAGACTAACAATGTAATTCATTCCAAACAAATGGATGAGAAAATATTTATCATACCAAACGAAGATGGTAGAAATAGTGATGAGGGGGAGGATCGGGTTGATCAAACTTTGTTGGGGAGGATCATGGACACAGAGTTTTCGCGGAAACAAAATAGAAGGAGATAGTAAAGCCAATTAAAGAGACCGTACATTGTCTAGACGCAACAAATTCATCACTGGCGGATGCTGGTACCTCGTCTGATAGATTATCCACAGCGGTGGATGTTGTAGTAAAGGATATGTTTGAGATTAGACGTCATTTGTACATGAGGATATCCATAGTGGCCATGAAAAATTTCTTGAAGTGGAAGGTTGTAAGGGCAAATAGGCAGTTCTGGTACCTACGGTGTAAGGACAAAAATTGCAAGTGGATGCTGAATGCAGCTGCCATTGGGAATTCAGAAACTTGGAGGATCACTAAATATGACAACACCCTTACATGCTAATCATTTTTGGTCCGAAGTGATAATCGGTAGACTAACAACCGTGTACTTGGCTCGTGGATCAAGTGTAAGTACACAGACGTGTGTTGGCCATATAGGCCTAAGGAAATCATTTCTGATGTTCAGATAGAGTTGGGTGTTAACATTACCTACCACAAGGCGTAGCGATTAAGAGAATCTGCATTGGACGAAATTAGAGGAAGTTTTGAGGATTCATATAGGATTGTACTAGCTTATTTACACATGATGAACGAAGTAAACCCTGGAACGTTTATTGAGATAAGTAGAGAAGACGATTGTAGATTCAAGTATCTGTTTTTCGTATTAGGTGCATCTATCCGGGGATTCCGCACTCACCTGCCACGAGTTATTACCGTTAATGCTTGTTTCTTAAAAAGAAAATATCCAGGATTATTACTTGTTGGAACTAACATGGACAGTAACAACCAAGTGTACCTTGTCGAATGGGGAATTGTTAATTTTGAGAATGACGCATCGATTGGCAACGATATGGATGGTTTGGTGTTTGTTTCAGACCGATATAAGAGCATTGCAAAAGGTATTGCAACTATTTTTCCAGAATCGTTCCATGGAACGTGTATTTACCATCTGAGCAACAATCTAAGAGCAAAATTCAAACACGAAAATGGGATCCCATTATACTTTAAGGTTGCAAAGGCTTACACGGTGGCTGAATTCAATGAGATGTTTGGAAATCTTTCACTACAAAATCCAAGGGTCAGCGAGTATTTAAGAGAAGTTGGGATTGAATATTGGTCAAGGCGTATTCTGGTGGGCGACGGTATACAATAATGACGAGCAACATTGCAGAATATCTAAATGCATTGTTGAAAGATGCCTGGGAATTATTTATCCATTCTTTGGTCGATTACATCCGTAACACTCTTCAGAGGTGGTTTCACGATAGGCGTACCGCAGTTGACAGCCCCATACATTGAAGATAAAATCGGCTCTAGGATGAGAGAAGCACAAGCGTACATTGTAGAACTGGTTGATATGAACCGATGGTGTGTAAGAGACATTGCAAACCTTGCAGCTACAGTCGATTTGCTTCAGAAAACTTGCATGTGTAAAGTGTTTGATATGGATCAACTCTCTTGTGTGCATGCATTAGTGGCAGCTCGGCGCTGACAAATTGACCATTACACCTTATGCTCACCACTTTATCAGACAGATGCACTTTTAGGTGCATATGCAGATCCTGTTATGCTTGTTGGTGATCCTAATGATTGGATTGTGCCCGAAGATATTTTAGCTTTTCACCTATCACCATCGAAACCGAGGGCTAAAAGTGGTTGGCACAAGAAAATGAGAATTCCTTCAATCGACGAGCATGTGATTCAAAAGAAATGTGGCCGTTGTGGACAGTGCGGACACAAGTGGCAAACTTGCTCAAATCCACTCGTTTGTAGGGAGAACAATTGATGACACTATTTTTTTTCTTTATTGAATATTATATGTATTCAGGTTCACAAGGAAACATGATGTTATATTACTACAACACAACACTTTGAGGAATAAAATAAATGTAATATTCCATTCCATTAATTTTTCTATCAAACCAGTAAATATTGCAAAAAACCCATTTGGATCGCCTTGGCCATTTGGTTTTCCTTTTTAAGAAGTTTTATCGACAAGTGAGTCGACAATTTGGTCAACATATGCGTCTACATATTTGTCGACAATTTTATCGACAATTTGGTCGACAACTTTATCGACAATTTGGTCAACAATTTGATCAACATATGTGACGAGAGTTTGATTGACATTTTTGTTGATATTTTGATCGACATTTTTCATATTGGTTGATATTTTGATCGATATTTGTTCCACTTCTTTATCTACATTTCGTCTACATTCTATCATAATCAGACCATCAATTCATAGGCTATGCTCGAAAACACACGTCGTGTAATAGCAAATATAGCAAATTTGCATTTGTGGGCATTTTGTGTTCAAGAATGGTCAGCTGATTTCGCACAATGAAATTTGCTATTGAGATGCTAAACTAAGAAACCATTCATGACATTCAAACTAGGCAACCATTCATCCCAAACAAATGAGATGCTGAACCGATGATCCTCGCAAATTCAGAATGAAGAATAATGAATAATGAATAATGAATAATGAATCAATGGTGAGCTGAAGTGAAACGATGAAGTTTGCTATTGAGGGACATTGTGGTATTTTCACATAGTCAAATACAGTTGACCTGCTATATTTCCAAAGGTTTTAACTGACCTGCTATATTTGCAAAAAAACGCTAACGGACCTGCTATATATGTAAATCCCTCTAAAGTTTTCCCTCGCTTCTATTATATTTAAATATTTATTATTTATGTATATTAGTAAATATATTATTTACATAATTATATATATTATATTTTTAATATAAATTAGAATTTTAAGTTATTATTAATATTTTTTTAGTTATTAGTACATTATGTTTATATTAAAATTTTATTAATTAAATTTGTAATTATTATATTTTAATATTAATTACTACTTACTATTAGTTTATTATCATTTATCTACGGGAAATTTACAAATATAGCACATTTGACTGTTGACTTTACAAATATATTACCTGCCTTTTTTTGTTTTCTATTATAGCACTTTCATCCAAAAAAAGGCTATAATGCCCCTCTCTTCTATTATAGAACGCAGAGTTTGTAACATGTTCTCTACTACTCTTCACTTCTGTTCTTTACTACTCTATATTTCAAAGTGTTTTTCTCAGTTCTTTACTACTCTTCACTTCAAGGTTTTAGAGCCCTATCACACAAAGTCTATCACTTCTGTTGTCACGCACCATCGAAACATTACCGATTGAACACAATTTGTTTTCACATGCCATTGTTCGCACATTCTATTGGCCCATCATCTGCAAGCAGGAAGATTGCGACCATCGCACTTGAATTATATTGCAGGTTAGTTTGGTTTATTACCTTTTTCAACTGGGTTTGTGAATTGTTTTAGAGGAAGTGGTCGAGCACTAAGTCCAACACTAGGCCGAGAACTAGGTCGTGCATGTAGTTAAGTCGAGTATTAGGTCTAGTATTAGGTCGAGCAATCGGGACGGTCAAGTATTTGGTCGATCTCTAGGTGAGTACTATGATAGATGATAAGTCGAGTAATATAGATGATCGAGTATCTAGTCGAATAATAAGTTAGGTCGAGTAAAGAGTCGAGCAGTATGATAGGTTGAGTTTAAGGTCGACCAAAGGGTTGAGCATTGAGGCTCAAATGCATTTGTCAATAATTTACAGCTCTACTACGATCCTATTACTTGTTTATGGCCTAATTTGTTTTATGGTTCTTATGTTTGATATAAAATCGTTGTTTATTGATTGTTTTGGTTTTCAATGTAGGAATGTCACGCGGCATTACTTGGTTTGTACATGTTTTTTGTGGGGGAGAATGGAAGCTCGACTAGTGTGCGACCTGAAGCTCGACTAGTTGTTTTTTTGTCTAGTGTGCGACCTGAAGCTCGACTAACAACTCAACCTACATAATACTCCACCTACATCTTGACTACATGCTCGACCGTTAACCCTACCAAAAAATGTTTGCCCTACATATTATCACTACACTCAACCTTTTGATCGACCTTAAACTCGATCACGTAAGTTATTATTAAGTACTTATTTCTCATTTTAGAGATCAATTGAACGCTCGACTGTAAACTTGTCCAAAAAAATAATTGCCATACTTAGTATTGTGACGCTTGACTACATGCTCGACCGTGAACTCGATCAATTAACAATCCTATGAAAAATTGGTCATTCTGTTTCCCGCTCGACTTCAGTATTGGCCTAAGACTTGACCTATATAGGTTGAGTTTGTTGTCGATGTTGGTCGAGTTTGAGGTCAAGTCTAACTTCATTTTTAGTTGAGCATGAGTAAACTTGTAATTCTATCTTTCATACTTACATAATTACATAACTACACGGTTAATAAATTGAATGTGCCATTACACAGCTGAATATGTGTAGAATTTTATAATTGAAATTACTAAATATAAATAGAATGCATGTATACGTATAAATGTATTTACAAGGGTCAACTGTAAATGGAACTAACCTACATACATATAAATGTTCATATATTTGAAAATTTGATATTTATAATTATGGTTTTTCTACACATAACAAACCTACAATCATTTATGTTTTCTTTTGCTCGGTTTTCCTTTTCTTTGGTCCTCTTGTCTTGCATGGATGAATAGTACGGTGGCCAGCTTTGTCCGCGCATCCATTACGGAGTTTGGATTTATTGTCTCCAGCGGCACCCCGTGAATGATGAAAAATACCACAATCTCCAGTTCTAAAAGAAACAAAGTGCATGCGTTGTTAGTCAAAAAAAAAAATGAAACAACCAATTACCACAAACATAGTATGAGTGTAGGAATTACTAACCCCTATTTTCGACGAACCAAACCCTCCTCAATCACGACTTTCCAACTGTTCATACTTGAAAATTCACATGTCTTGAGTATTTTCGGCATGGATCGCACAAGATACTCTAATTTTTGCCTTATACCTTATTGGTTCAGTGAGTTATACACGTGGAACGTGTATTAATGGATATCCATCCTCACCAATATCCAGTGAATGCCATCTATATAGGCCGGGAATAAAACGTGGTCCACTGTCCGATAGTTAATTTCATACAACATTGAACCAACAAATTGCTTCAGGGCCAAATTTTCGTGCGTTGGATCTTGCTGGGCTATGTATAATGTCTTCATGTCAGTCTGTTACCACAAGAAAAAACACCAATCTATCAATGCAACTATGCTATACATCCATAAAATGAGCAATAGGACCGTAAAACTTACATCGAAATGCTTATTCATAATAGATACATCTTTGTAGTCCATTATCAGAATCTTCTTCCGAAGCATGGACGTGTATAGGTCCAAATATTGAAAAAGTATGAAAATATTAGATTAGGACCAAAATATTTGCAAGGACTAACCTAATTGAAAAAAAATAAAGGAATTACCTCATTTGAAAGCCACTCATTTTCAATAAGAAGCTTCTTGAGCAAATCGGAATCAAGGTAAAAAATAGGAGTCCACAGGAACTGCTGCTTCGTAAGCTTCAACCACTTACTCATATCTTTCATATTTTCGGGCCCCAGTTGGAAATCCTGGAAACTGAAACGCGAAGCAACCAATAATGGAGGGGGGAGTGGGATATTCAATGCTAAGAATCAGCCCCAAATTGATATCCCATGGAGCATCCTTTTTAGCAATGCTACGATCGCCTTTCTCATTCATCGGGGTTGGCAGAGGACTCTCGAATTCAACTATGATGAGAACGGACTGAGTCTTGTGTTCATCAGTGTTTCGATGAACAACAACCAACACAGTTGAAGGGTCCCTATCTGACTCATCCTTCTTAGCATTATCCCCATCACTGTCTTTTCCTTTTTTCCCTGATATCAGCTGCTCAACAGTATGTGTTAGGCTTTCAACGGTTGCAGTATGCTATTTAACCACAATTTCCAATTTGGCTATACGAGGTGCCGCTGTGCCTCTAGTTTCTCGTCACTGCCCTCGTGAGGGATTTTTGGTTTCTCTTTGGAAGGATACAGGTCTTCTTCTTCTTCATCGCCGACAAACTCCACATCCTTTGCGGCTTCTCCTTTTTCTTCTTTCTCTCAACTCAAAAATTGTGCAGCTTCTTCAGGAGTTGGAGTTATTGGTATGACTTTAACTTTCTGCAATAGAGAATTTGGCAAGTCGTGACATAACACATTATACAACTCAAACACAAGAGGAAAACACATTATAATTATCAACTCATACCTCACCGCTAAGTAGCCTTTTGGATTGACTTACATTTTTTCTTGGACAGATCGGTGGGTTTTGACTCCTTTCCACTTGAGCATCCTTGGCTTGCATCTAGAGGTTTCGACCTTTTGCACTAAGAAGAATCGATCAAAATGTGGCATCAACTCATATGCGAACACCTGCAGTTCATAAACATAAAATGAAAAGAATTAGCTCCTTTAACTTGAGAATAAACTGAAATAAAACATGTTGTGCCTTTTGAATTTGCCCCTATAGCCACTGGGAATCCACTAACGGTGTATGTCCTATTATCGACATCCCTAGACTGCTTGAAGGCATTGATCATAGCCTTTCTAGCACTCTCCACAGTCGCCAGGAAAAATTCTTCGCCCCATGGCATTTCATCAAACTTTCTCCAATTATAGGCCAGATGAACCACCTTATCTTCGATATGGTTTCTCTTCTGTGTCCTAAGGATGGATGTGTATAGCAATAACAAAGTAAGTAACACAACAACCTCGTTCGAATAGCTTGCATTTATTTGATTGTAAACTTTGAAAACATTAGTGTATGTTGTGTCATCGTGCCTTCTTTTCCCAGTAAGATACTTACTAATCTCACTTGAACCATCAGGTGCTTGGAATTTCACGTATTCATGCACAAAGTCTCCCATCTTCAGACCAGTGATTAATGCAAACTCCTTCTTCCCAAATTTCACCTTCTTACCGGCGAAGTTGAAGTATATGCTATTGTTGGCCTGGCTATCCTCGTCTATCCTAAGTTACTTCAATAGTACGCTGTGGATAATCTGTTTGTACAAAAATGTATGCTCATGGTCCAAAGCAATTCCAGCTAAGCAACTCTCCCTTCTTAGTATGTCTTTTTGCGTTTCTGTTAGTTTGGTCCTTATCCTCTGCATATTTGCTTCATAGTAGCAATACTGTAAACCTTGGAATTGAAGAAATCACCCTTAACCACCATGTGCTCCTTTAGAGAGTCCTGAGTAAAGAATTACAGCAAAATAGTACATAGTTTGACTTCAAACTCGACTTATAACTCGACCTAACATAGCACTTACTCACTGGCTCGACTGTTTACTCGACCTATAACTCAACTTAACTTAGTGCCCAACTAAGAACTAGACTATTAAGCTAAGTCAAGTTATTAGTCGATTCTAAGGTCGAGCATGACATAGAAAGTTCTTTACTGATAACACAAAACTAAACTGGCTAGACTTACTAACTCGATTGTTTACTCGACTATTAACTCGACCTAACACTATACCCGACCGGCAACTCGACTATTAAGCTAAGGTTGAGTTGTAGGTCGTGCATAAGGTCGAGCACTACACATCGAGTTTTGATAACAAAAAATCAATAAACGCACTTGACCTATTACTCGACCTATCACTTGACCTAGCATAATACTCGACCGGTAACTTGACCTAACCTAGCACTCGAATGTTGGCGAACCATTAACTCAACCTAAGAATTGACCTAAAATTCGACCTATATAGAGGTTGAAAACGGCCTGACCTAGCATCGACCATTGCATGACCAATTTCTCGACTACATTCAGGCAACCCAGTTCAAATGTGTACAAACAATATCAACACATATTATGTATGAAGAATAAAATGAGAATTTTATCCACAAAATTCCACTGACCTCGTGATGATATGCTTCCTTCTTCTTCTTTGTTGCGATCGCGCTCTTAATGATGGAAGATGATGGTTCTCCCTTTGTGCGTGCCATTGAAACTGTTTGGAATGGGTGAACACTCGGCTGTTGAAGAAAGTTATGAAGTAGAAGAACGTGCGGAAATGAAGAAGAAAACTATGAGAGTTTTGAAGAAGAAGAATGGTTCTAATATGTCTAATGGATTATAATGAGGAAATAAAGAAGAAGGATGATTTTGAAGCGTGCAACCGTTGTCTGTCTTTTGGTTTCCCGCGGGCGTTCTTGAGGGGTATTGTAGTCTTTTTTTGGATGGAAGTGCTACAATATAAAACAAAAAACGGAATGTGATATATTTGCAAAGTTAACAGCAAAAGGTGCTATATATTGGTTATGACTTATTCTTTAGTGGCTCTCATTTTTTTTCCTTATTAATACACTAGTTTATTGTTTAATATTTATATTTATAAATTAGTGTTAGTTTGATATATATATGCAAAAAAAAAAAAAGAGGAAGTAAATGAACTTCATGTTACTTCTATAATTGAATTATAAATTTACAATTAAGGAAGTACATAAAATTTTATAATATTTTGAAATTTTTATTTTCCTTTATAGTGATTTTAAAAACATTTCAATTAAGTGCTTTAATAATTATAAACAATACCCATAATTATTTTTAATTATACTATAACACTCTAATAATATGATTTTTGCCCCAAAAGAAAACAATAATTATATAAGTACAAGCGAGTATTAAACAAATAATAAATGAGTATTAATTTAACTTACATGGAACATTTTCATTATTGTACATATTTATTAATAATCTACTGCTTATTATTAGTAAGTTGATATATATTATATATTTTATATGTATTATACTTTAAGTTTTATAATGTATAATAATCAAAATCAAAATAATGAAGTAAAATTTTTATTTGCAAAATAATGAAGTAAAATAAATTAATAAATCAATAATTTATCATGATTTTTTTTAATAACTAACTTCTAGTTACTTCATATTTATATTGTAAATACATAATATAATATAAATGTACAAATAATATTAATATTAAACTATTAATAGTTATATAGAATTTAAAATAGTGTCATCACTTGTAACATTACTAAATACTAATATATAACTTAATGTCACATATTTACTTACTTATTTATTTAACTTCTTTTATACAATGTTATACATACTATGATTTATAATCATAATTTATTACATTGTTTTTTTTATCAAAAATAATATTTACATTTAATTTCTTATGATTCCATTATCTTAATCACTTTTTTAAAAAAAATTAGTATAAATGCAAAGTATGATTTATTTTTAACTCATATGTAATATTTATTTCTTACTCTTATCTTGAAATATATAACATCATTTTAAACATATTAGAATATATGCACATTAAAACGTATAAAAATCACTTAAATATAATAAAATTATGTAAAGAAACTAAAATTATTATACAAAAGGTTAATTTAGTTTTTAATACAAAATAATATATTTTTTCTAATTGTGAATTTATAGTGGTGGGTCACTTTTAATTTAAGAATGTAATTGGAAAAAGTTATAGTTTTTTGGGTCATAGCACAAAAAAATAAAATAAAATTGTGGGATATATATCATATTAAGTATAATTATTGGTCAAATAATAATTAATAAAATTTTACAGAATATAAATTATAGAGTTTTTTCCAAAAATTTATTTAAAAAATAAAATTTAAATAAAAATTGATGTTTTTATTTTTGTTCCCTTTTTATGGAAGTCGATATCTGTGATGAATAGCGACTTTGAAATCGATATCACAGATATCGACTTTAAAGTCGCTATTCGTAATAGTAACTTTGAAGTCAATATTAGAAATATCGACTTCCAAGTCGTTATTCCGAATAGTGACTTTGAAGTCGATATTCCGAATAGCAATTTTGAAGTCGATATTAGATTAAAACGTAAAAAAAATATATAAATTCCAACGCTTTTATCCCATCTTCACATTCGTCGTCGCCATTTCATTCCTTCCTTCTTCATTTCTTTCTCCCACAGCCACCAGACTCTTCTCCATTTTTCTTACATTTCTTCTAGATCCAGTCCCCATTTTTGCTTGCATTTCTCCTCTCCCCTCCCCACCCCACAGCTGACCTTTACCTTCCTGCACCAACCCCCTCGCCCCTTACATCCACTTGCCACCCTGCTGTCCTCTCTCCCCCACGCCCACCCCCACCTACCCATTTTGCCCCCACCCAAAAAAAATAAAATAAAATAAAAATATATATATATACACACACACACTACACCCCATTTCTACTCCCTATGCAAAAAAAAAAAATAATTTTTTTTTTGATAATCTACCCCCACAACCCCCTTGCTGCCCCCCTCCCCTCAACCCAATTGCCGATTTTTGTTTTCAAAGGTGAATTTCTTTATTTATGAAAATTTTAAATTTGTTAATTTTTGGATTAATAACATTTGTTTGTTAATTTTTAGATTAATAGCATTTGTTCATTAATTTTTAGATTAATAACATTTGTTTGCATTTGTTTGTCAATTTTTAGATTAATAACATTTGTTTGTTAATTTTTAGATTAATAGCATTTGTTTGTTAATTTTTAGATTATTAACATTTGTTTGTTAATTTTTTTTTCAGTGCAAAGGGAAATAAGTTGAGTCAAGAAAATCTATATTCTTGACGAGCCAAAAAACTGACGAAAGTAAATAATTTATATAATATGATTTGTGAATTGACATTATTTTAATTTGAAAATATGTTGTGAATATTATATTATTGATAGAATAATTTGAATTGATGTTGGGCATTTCGTTATGAATAAAGTATGCTGATTTGGATTGATTTGGAGTGATTTGGATTGATTACTAATTTTATTCACTGAGTTTGCGATTATTAGAATAATAAGCTATGAATAGTGGTATTGTTGATAATGATTAAAGAATTGTGGTTGGATTTGATGACTATAATTGTAAATGTTGTTGGGAAAATGTTTGGTTATAAATATATGAGAAAATGTTAGTTGTTTACTTTTGTGTAGTGGTCAACTACACAAAAGGATATTAAGTACAATAACTCTATCGAAACGGTGAAAGTGTAATTTTATAAGTGAATAAGGGTTAGAATTATATATATTTATTTATTTTACTATGCAAAAAAAAAACAAGAATTTAGCTACTAAGTTAATTATAGTACAAATAAAGTTTAATCTTAATTAGTTAATTAATTATTACAAAATAATAATAAGTGGCTTAATAAGTTAATTTATATTAATTATAATAATTAATATTAGTATTAGTTAATTAATTAGTATTAATTATAATAACTAATATTAATTAATTAGTTAGTGTAAGAAAGTTTATGTGAATGTTTATGTCCTTCATTGATTATAGAATGTTTATGTCCTTCATTTCTAATGTCATCCTTATGAAAAAAAAAAAATATTCACTATTATATGCATCAATTGTATCATCAATTTTAGTGTTCCAAAAGTTAATAAATTCCTTTTGTTATTTGAAAGATTGATTCCATAAACTTTGAAATCCCCATTACTTTAATAACTTTGATACCAATAATAATGCTTACTTTATATTATTATTAATGGCATATACAATATAGAAATGAGGAAGGATCAAGTGAGGCTTGTGTTATATTGGGATGGAGAAATAATTAGTGGTCCGAACGGCTCCCAATACAGTAATAGTCCAAAATGGTTTATTGTTGTTGATCAGAATATTAGCTTGGCAGAACTTTTGGGAATTTTGCATCGGACGATTGGAATGGATGGAAGTCAATTTACTTTAAAGCTAATGTGCCATTATCCTATTAGCATCGCTGGTAATTTAATCACATACATACATATTCTAGTGGATGATGATGCTACGGTGAGGAAGATGTTGTGTATTCCTACGACATGACCGTCTCTTAATGCAATTGAATTGTACACTAGTTACGAATCCATTTCAGATTACTTTCGTTCAGAAGACAATATGTCATTTGTTCCTCAAACAAGTGTTGGGTCATTTACACAACTACATAGTAGAGATGGAGAGGGGCTTCTTAATGATAAATGGCTTTCTTATGGTGCTTTCATATCGAATAATGTGTCGTTGCAACGACCTATGGTCGTATCGGACCCTCGGTTTGTCCACGATAGTCCAAGTCGTGGCCTTTTTACTGAGGGACCAAGTGGTTGCAATTTTAATGAGGGACCAAATCGTGGGCCTTTTAATGAGGGACCAAGTGGTGGCAATTTGCTTGAGGGACCCAGTCGTGGCCCTTTTAATGAATGACCAAGTTGTATCACCCTAGACGAGCAACTTCTCACTCCAGAACCAATTGGTTGAGCAGTAAATAGGTTCACACTTGGGAGTACAAGTCAAGATATAAGCATTCGCGTTGATGCCCTAGATACATGGGTGGACAATGGTGGAGAAGAATTATCTAAGAGTAGTGAAGAGGAGGAGAACATGGGTGGTGGGCAACATGAAGGGGAGACTTCGAATCTACCGGTTGATGCTAATATGGATAATGTTGTCGCTAATATTTCATTTTATTCGGACATTGGTGATGCAAAGTATTCTATGATAGACAAGTTCGATGACTATAAACGACCCGTTTGGGTCGATGATCGAACTTCGGAGTTAGAAGTTGGAATGATATTTCGGACCAAACAAGGGGTGCAACATGCAGTTAAGTGTTGGTCCATTCGTGCACATAGGTATTTCAAAGTGCACGAAAGTACTCCTACATGTTGGTTTGTCCGCTGTCTTTATTATACAGACAAGAATTATTTATGGATGGTTCGAGCGAAGTTGAGGAAGAAACATAACTTTTGGAAGATTACAAAAATGCACCTGAAACACAAATGCTTCCCTAAGATACAGTCAGAGAACCACTTGAATTTAGATCATGGGATGGTTGGACGGATGGTTCGAAACAATATTAAGGAAAATGCTTCATACAAAGTCCTTGATATAGTTGAAGATGTCCGTGCTTTTGGGGTGAATATATCATACAAGAAGATATGGTTGGGCAGAAGAAAAGCTATTGAAATGGTGTATGGTAATTGGGAGTCGTCGTACGCCATATTACTGAAGTTCTTACTCGCCTTTCAATCTTGTAATCCCAGCATAATTGTTAAATAGCGGCACACCAAAGATAGTTTTGGAGATTACAATATCTTCAATTATGTATTCTGGGCATTTAGGCATTTTATTGATGGTTTTCAACACTGTTGTCCCGTAATTAATATCGATAGTTCGTTTCAATACGGGAAATACAAGGAAGAAATTCTTATTGCAGTTGGTGCTGATGCTGCTAGGCATATTCTGCCCCTGTCTTTTGCCATTGTTGATGAGGAAAGTTTGGCTAATTAGTCCTGGTTTTTGTATAACTTATGTCGTCAGGTGATTTGTGGCCGGCAAGGTGTTTGTTTGATTTTTGATCGAGCAAGGGGAATATTGTGAGTGGTTGAGAACAACCCTGTATTACAACCACCGTTTGTTCACCACAAATATTGCGTGAGCCATGTCAAAGCCAATTTAAGTGGGCGCTTCAAAAATAATGTCTTAACAGAATTAATGCACCGCGTTGCTTGCTCACATCAACAACGTAAATTTGTGTAAATAGAAAAAATTTGAGAATTAGATGAAAAAGCCTAAAAATGGTTGATGGATACTCTCGACAAATGGGCATTGTGTTGTGATGGTGGGGTTCGATATGGCATAATGATAATGAATCATTCCGAATCATTTAACGGGGTGTTGAAAGGTGCGAGGAAGTTGCCGATAACAGCATGTGTGCATGCAACTTTTTATCGGCTGGTGAAATACTTTGATTCGCACCTCACCGAAGCCCACAAACATGTTGCTGATAAAAATCCATGGCCGCCTAATGTGCTCGAAAAATTCCTTAGGAATGAGCACAAGTCTAAATATCACCAGGTCACGGCCTTTGTGCGAGAAGAATGATTATATCAAGTCACCACAAGGGTCCACGGTGATAAGGGAGGCAACGTGCATACGGTACATCTTAACAATCGTACATGCACCTGTGGAAAGTTTGAAATTTACAAGATTTCTTACTCTCACGCTCAAAAGGTCTGCGCACAAATGGGATGGGTCGCTTTGGCCCTAGTAAATGGGGTGTACAATGTAAAAAAAAATGGTAGAAACATATTCACAGCATTTTTATCTCATGCCCCACAAGGACTATTGGCCCTCTGCACTTTTTCACTTAGTGGCCAATAGTGCGCGGGTCAATGATCGGCAGGGCCGCCCAATATCTACCTGTATAAGGAACGAAATGGATCGAGTGCAACGGCAAAGGTGCAAGGCATGTGGAACAATTGGCCACAATAGGAAATCATGCCCTAACGTGAAGCGACTTAGAGATAGGGCAGTCATACATCCGTGAAGGCAAGTTTGGAGAGAAAAATAGATAGTAGTCTTATATGCTAATGTTTTATGTAATATAACATTGCAGGGTTGGTTGTAATATTTGTATCTTGACTGTTCGTAATTAGTTTATGTAATATTTGATATCCCGTGTGAGCCACTTTGTGTGCTTATTGAATTGTGATTTTTCTTGTGCAAAAGAGCCCCAACGTTTGTTTTGGCTAGTACTTTATGCAATTGAAATTATATTTGAAAATAATATTGTAAATTTGTAATTAATATATTCAGGTTATAGAGTTAGAAGACACAACATCAGGGTTTGCAAATTTAACTCCAGGTCCAAGGCAATCGGATGTATTGACATTACAGTCTAGTCAGCGATTGGAACTTGTTTGGGATGACCCCGAAATTGAACCGTTGAAAGTGCATAGGTCAGATGTCGACTTCTAGAAGGCTACCATACTCAATCTTAGAGTTCAACATGTACTTTTTCGAGTGGGCTTTTATGGTGTATATGTGGCATGATGTATACAAATAGATCATTCCTTGATCACCGCACTAGTTGAGAGATGGCGACAGGAGACACACACTTCCACCTTCCAATCGATGAAGCCACTGTGATATTACAAAATGTCGAGGTACTTTGGGATTTACCGGTCACGGAGATGCGGTGGTTGGTTCAGATCCGAGCCATACGGTTGAGGAGTGGCAGAATATATGCCAGGAGCTATTGGGTTACATGCTAGCGTCCAATCATTTCGATGGAGATCGTTTGAAATTGAGGAGTATTGCCATGCATCTGTAGGTGCGTCCGCTACTTCTCGAGTCTACCGATGATGAGGTGTTACAACATGCCACATGTCAGATTATGCAACTTATAGGGTCTATTATGGGGGACAAGTCAGGTACAAAAATCAAATTGATCTACCTACTTATACTGAGAGATGTAGCAACGGCATCGAGATATAATTAAGGTAGGGCCGTTCTAGCAGCGTTATATAGGGCACTATGTCGGGCGACAATGGGAGATACAGCTGGCATATGTGGACCACTAAGCTTATTGTAGGTGTGGGTGTGGGAGAGACTACCAAGAATTAGTCCGCAACACCAAAATGTGAGAGAAGAACCTATCTTGGGCTACCCAGGCATGCCTATCGAGCCTAGAACATGCATGTACGTGTTTCCCACTTTTCTTTTCAATGGCACATTTGGTTTATCATAAATTGTGTCTAATATTCTTGATTGTCGTATTATAATCATCGCAGGTGGAATACGGGTTTGAATTTCGCAGATGACGGTTGTCATGTGCTGCGTATGTATCGGGATCGTTTGTACTATATGTTCGATGATGATGTAAGTAATATGTTTCTTAATGTTTCGTAATTTTTGGCTCGTTAAAACTAAGTTTAGTTGAAATACTAATGATTGTTATTTCTCTTTATTTCACAGTTTATCTGGCAACCGTATGTGGCGCAAGATTTGTTCCACTTGTCAGATTATTGCTTACGAGGCCATGATATTTGATGTGCAGCCATGCCTCTGCTCTACTTTGATGTTGTTGAACTACATTTATCTGAGCGAGTTATGTGGCAGTTTGGATATATTCAGATGATTTCTGCTGCTTTGGATATATTCAGACGATTTCTGCTGCCGTTGACACGGATTTGAGATTGCATCGACTGGATCGGCAGGGCAAGAAGAGAGTAAATTGGATAACACGTCATGCACCTTACATTGACGCGTGGAACAGCCAAAGGGAGAGAATTGTGAATGGCTTGCCTTTAAGTGGCCCAATGCAGAATTTCTCAGAATACATGGTTTGGTATCGTCGGATTACTCAAATTTTGATAGGTAATCCCGCGTATCGTCCTGCCTAGGGTATCTGCCCAACTGCATCGGTTGTCGAGTATTGAGTATGTATATGAATTTTAAAATTTCAATATTTAGCATAGTATAGGAAATTTAAAGGGTGAGCATTTTTTTATACGCAAGGTAAATGTTGGGAGCAAGTGTTTGAATTGTCACGCAATACTTTGACAAATTTAGAGATACATCCGAGAGCTCGATTATCAAACGTATATGATATTTCTTCTCGTGCATTGATGATGGTTGGGGAGAGTCGCCGGATGCAAATGACACGTGCAAGTTTTGAAGACCAAGATGAATTTCAACAATCGCATGGTCATCCATTTACGTCTGCTAATTTGTCTATATCCGATCATCCATTTACGTTCGATCGTCCATCTATTTCCGGTTGTCCATCTACTTCCTGCCGTCATAATATTGATGATGATGATCGTTCATCTACTTCCCACAGTTGTAATGTTGATGATGATCGAATATTTAATATTGGTATGATTTTTCATCATTTGGAGAGCCATATGAAGAGACACCTGAGATGGGACATTAATCGTAAGGCCACACTAGTACGT
This sequence comes from Gynochthodes officinalis, assembly GCA_020080225.1. Classification (NCBI taxonomy): domain Eukaryota; kingdom Viridiplantae; phylum Streptophyta; class Magnoliopsida; order Gentianales; family Rubiaceae; genus Gynochthodes; species Gynochthodes officinalis. The sequence goes on along the minus strand of CM034621.1, from coordinate 12,976,257 downwards.
CATCTCAAATGCCTCCGTATAATTTGGTCTATGAGCGTGAAGGCGTCCTCATCCACAAGCACGTATGGATCAATCTATTCGTTTTGACCTAGACTCATCGGAGACGCAATACCAATCCAATGAAAACCTACAGCCTCAACCGCAACCTCCTGGGTGACAGCCACGTAGAAATATTAGACAGCTTCGCTGTGGAACTTGATTAGTTTTTATTTTCTTTTTTTAACTTATGCAAACGTAGATCTTTTTTCTTTTTCAGCTTGTTTTCCTTGATCATGTTCGTACATTTAATTTCTTATTTAATTATCGAAGTCGATTTCCTAAATATGGCAATTCTGATTAGATAACACTATGTTATATTTCTAAAATGACGTTGTTTTACTACCTTAAAATTGTAACATGACGTTGTTTTAGTAATGTAGTATTATATTTTTACAACAAAGTTAATAATAATTATACGATAATGAGAAAAAACTTTTATTTTTATTCAACGGATTACATTTATCACATAAATAGCATCATACAAAATAAAAGAAAACTTAACTAGCTAACTAGATTTACTAGGTTTGATTCTATTACTAACAAAACTAAAAAAGATATTAATAATAATTACTAATGCAATGGAAGATTTCCAATTTCTACTATAGCGCTTGTAGAATACGATGTTAAATGCAATCATATAGTTTGATCAATATTTAGATATACATCTTTTGAAGTATTCTTCAACCTCTTTTTCTTTCGATCTTTCCTAAAAATGCCAAAATCAGAAAGATAGCGAGAGATAATCGAATCTAAATTGCCATCAGAAGTTTATTTCCTAAATATGACCTTTCGAATGGCTATGCATCAGCGTTAGGGAGAAGAGGGGATGGGTAGTGCATAATACTAGTAAATCCTAAACTCTAAATAATATTAAAGAACAAAATTAACAAAAGAGTATGTACGGAAAATTAATTTGTCTTATTACGAAATAAAAATATATAATTATATTTTTTTAATTTATAATTTCCTTATGCATCCAAATATATAAATTATAATCATCCGTAACATTATTATACACAAGGTAATTATAGCAAAAATATTGTTCAAAATTTCAAAAATTTTGAATTTTTTTAATAAAAAAATGGCACAAAACAAGTCTTAAATTTAAAAAATTAAAAAATTTAAACATTTAAAAAATTTTAAAAATATTACATTAAAGTCAATATCCCAAATATCGATTTTGAAAAATTGGTATCTAAGATACCGACTTTGAAGTCGATATCCGAGATATCGACTTTAAAGTTGATATCTCAAATATCGACTTCAAAATCAATATCTCGAATATCGACTTCAAAATTGGTAATATTATTGGCAATCCCCTGTAATATCAATATTTATTTAATTTTTTTTAAAAAAACAATATTCTGCAAAATAACTCATAAATTATTGTCGCAAAATTGCAATTTGCCAAAAATTGAACCATTCTCTCTTGTTTTTGTTTGCGTCCCTGTAACGCTCTGCCTATCATCGCTGAACTCTCTTTTTCTTCGCCACCCCTTATTGAAACCCTTTTATGTTCGCCACTCCTTGTTGCAATGTTGCCGCCCATCGTCTTTCCATCGCTTGCCCTCAATCTCAAATGGTCAAAGTTTCTTTCCTCATCATTCAACTCCCCAAAAGGGGCGAGGTGTCTACAAACGGGACGAGCCTTCCCCACACCCAAACCTTTATATATATCTATAAATGTATATATGTAAATGTAGAAATTTGGAATTAACTTAATAATTTTCACGATTATTAATTTTTTTTATTTTTTAGCTAAAAAAATTATCATTAGTTGTTTCTCATGTGATTTGTAGCCAAGGGCTTTAATAACTTTTTCCTGCCGCACAAAATTGTTGCTATCTCTTGCTCATCTTTTCTTAGAACTCTCTCCATGTATTGTTCATATGCCAGAATTGGTATACTAATGGTGAGGTGATTTTCCGAGTACAATTTTTGCTATCTTGCATGTTCGAAAATGATAGGTAAATTTGTTTTTTTATATTTGGGGGGTGCGTAGTTGGAGGAATCAAACTCTTCAATGAGATTCATTCTATTATTGAGTATTTGGTTAGGGGTAATGATGGTAGAAAATTGGGTAATCGTTGATTAACTAATTTCTTTTTTTTAATCATTAATTATTTTTATTTTGTTATTCTAAGTATATCCTCATGAAGTGTAAGTTTGACATGGCAAGACGAGGAAACGAAGATTTCGTGAGTATGTTTGGACAAGAGGTACTCTAAAAAGATACTTTTAGATATCTGGGATCAATAATGCAATAAATGGGAGAGATTGATGGAGATATAAGTCATATAATCAGAGCATGTTGGATGAAATGGCGCAGTGCATAAGGGTTTTTGTGTGACCGCAAAATTCCACTTAGGTTAAAAGGAAAATTATATAGAACAGCAATAATACTGGCAATGCTATACGGAGTTGAATGTTGGCCAACACAAAGGCAACATGAGCACAAGTTGGGAGTTGATAGTAGCAAAAACGAGGATGTTAAAGTGGATGTGTGGTCAGACAAGGATGGATAAGATAACAAACGAAGATATTAGATGAGAAGTTAGAGTAGCACCAGAGGAAGAAAAGATGAGAGAACATAGATTGAAATAGTTTCGGCATATTCTTTGAAGACCCTTAAATGATCTTGTAAGAACAGAAGTTCGCTATAAAGAGTATGACAAGAAGAAAGAGAGAGGTTGGTCGAAATTTACGTGGGGGAAAGTAGTAAAACAAGATTAAGGGGAGTGAGAAATAGATTGGCATACAGTTTGTCTTAAGATAGAGTGAAGGAAAGCTATTAGTGTGGTGAAAGAGCAAAATTCCTATGTTCTCGACTACTGTTTTTAATTTTGGCCCTTTTTCCTTTGATTTTGTTATATCTTCTTTATTTATGTATTTATTTCTTGTTATAGTATTTTTATTTATTATTATTTACTATTTATTTATTTATTATTATTTTGTTTATTTATTTATTATTATTATATTGTTTGTTCATTTATCGCTGACCCCAACTAGTTTGGGATAAAGTTGACGTTGATGTTGACGTTGACAGTGATTCTAAGTTTACCCTCAATACTAAATCACTATTGTACATTGATCTCTTCTCTCTCATCCATTTATATTATTTTTTCTCCCTCTTCCCTCTCTTTTCTTTCTCTCATCTTTCTCGACTATTACTTTTTTTCTCATTATTTTTATTATTCAACTTTCTCTCTTATTCCTCTATATTATTATTTTCTCTCATAATTTATCTCACTCGACTTTTTCTCACATCATTTTTCTCATCTATTTTCTCTCTCTTTGTACTTTTTGTTCCCATCCCTTGTCATATGTCACTGTTATTTTCTTTCTATGATTTTTCTCATTTTACTCTTTCTCATCATTTTCTCATTTAACTTTCTTTTTCATCAATTTTTTCACTCTACTTTCTTTTTGATCATTTTATAATATTTTCTTTCTTTTCCCTTCTATTTATTTTTCTTTCTCATTATTTTCTCACTCACTCCTCTTAGACTTTCATATCTCACTATTATTATTTTTCTTCATAATTTTTTTACTTTCTTTTTTTTCCCTTTTACTCATTTTTTTCTCTCATATTTCTTACTCTACTCTCTCTCTTTTCCTTTTTAGTCATTTTTTTCTCTCATAACTCTTTACTGTTACTTTCTCTCTCATTAATTTTCTCATTTTATTTTATTTATCATTATTTTATAATATTTCTTTTTCTCTCTTTCCTCGTACTTCTCTTTCTCTCTCATTATTTTCTCACTCCACTTTCTTTATTTTCTTTTCACTTTTCTTTCTTTCTCATCTTTCTCAATTATTACTTTCTTTGTTATCATTTTTTCACTCTACTTCTTCTCATATTACTTTATAATGTTTTTTTTTCTTTTCCCTCTCTTCTTTTTTCTCTCCCTTCTCATGCACTCTACTTTCTATCTCATTCGTCTCTACTATTACTTTCTCTTTCATCATTTTATGATATTTTCTTTATCTTTTCTTTCTCACTCATCTTTCTCTCTCTTTTTACTTACTTCTCTTTCTCTCTAATCCCTCTTTACTTTTACTTTCTCTCTGTCTTTTTTTTTTGTTGTCACTTTTTTTATAATGTTGTTTTATAATATATTTATTAATGATAAGAAAATTGAAATTTTGACTGATTCTTATTCAGATACGTGAATTGAACCAAACATCATCTTTTACATTGATACATTTAGAGTTTGAATCAAGCATAAACAATGCAATAAACATTTCCATTGTGATCGAGTCATTAATGAATCTGATTGTGATTTCAAATGAAAAATTCGAACTAAGGGCCACCTGAATACCTTATTAATAATTCAATATCAAATTTGGAGGTTTCAAATACTATTGTTGTATTTGTTGATTTTCATCCATAGAGATGAAAATGGAGAAGCATTAATTATTTGTTTTTCAAAACTTTTTCTTATCCAAAAAATATTTCACTTTTAAATTTAATTTTTAAAATATCCTCACTAATAAGATATTGGTAAGAATATTTATAAAATATATCAATCTTTACAAAAAACTCTGTTTGTCCCAAAAAAGAGTCAAGTTTCAAAAGTTTTTCTTGTCTAAAAAGGGTACTTTTTAACCAAAATTTTAAAATATGTTTATTAATAATAATTATGTATAATCATAATTTAAAAGTAAGAATAAAAATGTAAGATTATATATTTAGTGGTACATTAAGTGTTGTATGTAACAATAAATAAAAAATTATATTTAAATTAATATAAACTTTTTTGGGTACTGAGGGAGTATAAATTTTGGAACAAAATATTCTTCAAACTTGTGAAAGAAGGTAAGTGTAAGAGTTAGTTGTTTCACTCCATTGTTGAGCTATGTTGCCAACACTATGACCTTGAGGTATTAAATCCTTTAAAATTAATTTCTATCCCCATTCTTAAAAAAGAGTTAAGTTTCAATTTTTTTTTGGTTTCTAAAAAAATAGTTTAATTTTGATATGAAATTCTTGTATTATTATTACTAATAACGATAATTATAACTGAATTAAAATGTAAAGATAAAAATTGAAAGTTATACATTTAGTTATGCATTAATTGGGTTGTACCTTGTAATGTTAAAAAAGTTTTATCAAATAAAAAATGGACTCTTTTCTTGTATTGAAAGGAGTATTTTGTTTTTGTGGCTCAATTAATAGTAGAATTTGGCATATTTATTGTGTTTTTTTAATGACTATTTTTGAACTTATGAGTGAACTAGATTTCAGATGGGTAAGGAATGATTGAATTAGGTTTTTTTTGTTTGGTGGGGAATGCAAAATTTAGGGTATTGCTACCATATAAAATTGTCCACAATATATGATGTTAAAATTTGATGAATGTTTGCACTGTAATGTTTGGCCTATGATTAAAATTTTTTGTTCAAGCTATGAAAAAAGAAAAAAAAAGGATTATGGTGCATTATTATTGGTAAGTGATATCATTTGACCACAATAGTAGGAAGTGCCTTGATGCTCAACAAAGTTACTTATCTTTGGTAGGATCTATATATCCATGTTGGGAAGCCTTTTCATAGAAACTAAATTCATGCTTCTTAGGTAAGAATCAGAGGCCACGGAAAAGAAGAAATTTTATTCCTTAATTTGTTATTGGAACTTACTTTGTTGGTGTCACTTATTTTGGTTTATAGGCATTATTAATATTAATTGCTAATATAAATTCTAAGGGAATTTGTCTTAAAAACTCACAAACATATGAATGGTCTCAAAAACAACCCTAACTTGAATTGAGCTAATTCACTTCAAATATAAAAAATGACCTTGACCCTAATATAACTAAGTAGATTGAAAGTTTAGTGTCAGTATAGGTCAAAATAATGCCACAAGTTAAGGAAAGGAAACTTAACTTGATAAGTTAAAGAGTGAAACAAGGATAACTTTGGCACACTTAAAAGTTCACAAAAGAACTTAAAATTATGAAAATCTTACGAAATTTTTTTTATTGTTGGATTGATGATAAAGATGGCCAAATTATATGTTCTTTTATGGGTTGGGGCTTAGCCAACTTAACCTTTGTGGACTTACAAAACTTAGTTAATTTGTAGCTAAAAGCTAAAAAAATTACTATTATTGATTGGCTAAATTATTCTAGAATAAACCAACCATGAATGTAATCTAAAAATAAGACTAATGTAATAAGTTTGGCCTTAAAATAAATTGGAAGCCTTCTAGCAAAACTCCATTAGGTTTCGCCATAAATCCTAGAATTGGACAAGGAAACTATCAAAATAAAGATGCAACTAGGGTATTAAGAACCCTAGGTACATAATGCAACTGATTATTACAAATTGGGCCTTAAAACACAAGTTGGGTTTAAGATCAAGGCTCATTAGTAATTATAGTTAATAATTGTAAAATATAAGAATTATAATCACTAATTTTGAACTCTTCTTTATTGCGAATTTCACGAATAAGCCTAGTATGAACCTTTCTAAGTCTCATAACCTTAGCCCTTGTTATTGACTATGAGTACCTTGAAGTAGATCCTTAAACACACTTTTAGCCTCCAAACTCATGGTTCATGCCTTGACTTGCTTAGCTTGTTTGGCTTGAATCTTGCAGCATTTGTGCTCCTTGTTTACCATCATTTCCCCTCTTCTCAAAAGGATTCATTCTTGAATCTAGAACGTTTGCATCAAATTCAAGACAAGAAAGATCAACAATACTAAAAGTGGCACTCACACTTTAGTTGTTGGGTAGGTCACGCTTGTATTGTATGCATTGTCATTAATTTGAGCAATGGCTTGGAAAAGTCTATCTCTACAAGGGTACAACTTGGTACGCATTTGTACTGAGAAATGTTCCTTTCTTCTATGATCTTAAACCCAATCCCAAATTCAAAAATAAGTTGTTTGTGGTTGCATGTTTTGCATATTCATTAGCCTTTCACTTAAAGTGAAAGCGAACTTTTTCGTGCACCTTATTTTTTTTGGCACCATCTAATAGTGTCAAAAGATTAATAACATAAACAACTTCAAAAGGGAATGGTTAATAGTACATGCATAGTATGATTACAAACAAATTCAGCAATAAGTAAGTATTCTTCCCAACCTAATTTTTTTTTTGAATTATAGATTCAAATAATGTACCCAAAGTATGGTTAGTTACCTCAGTTTGACTATTGGTTTGTAGATAACTGGTAGTTAGGAATAACAACTTAGTACTTAACTTACGTCGAAGAGTTTTCCAAAAATAACTTAGAAACTTCACGTCCATATACAGAGATTATGTTTCATGACACTCCCATACATATACACCACTTTCTTCATGAACAAGTCAGCTACATGTTCAATTAGCATCATAGGATTTCCTATAAGTAATTAAATAAGTCATTTTAGAATATCAATCCAATATAATAAATATAGAACCCATAACTTTTGAGAATGTGGCAGTCCAAGTGCAAAGTCTATGGAGATGTTGACCTATGGTGAATTAGGTATGAACAAAGGTGTGTATAATCCATGAGGTTGACATGTAAACTTTGGTTATTTACAAGTTATTCATCTATCATAGATTCATTCTACATCCTTTTTTATGTTAGGCTAAAAGAAGTGTTTAGTTAAAATATCTACAGTTTTAAAAACCACAAAATGTCCTATTGAACCCCCCAACTATACGGACTAGATGCTCAAGTATAGACAAAAAGGTATGCATAATTTATTTTCTCAAAACAAGTAACCTTCATGTCTATAAAACTTATGGAATATAGTCTATTCACAAACTGCATAAACATTAGAAAAGTTAGGATTAGTAAGATATAAATCTTTAATATACTCAACATCTAATAATTTTGTCTTCAGGTTAGTGAGAAGAGTACCAACTATTATATTTTCCTTACCTAGCTTTTATGGGATAACATAAGGAAAAGTTTCGATGAAACTCACCCACTTGGCGTGCCTTTTGTTGAGCTTACTTTATTCCTGCAAGTGCTTGCGGGATTCATGATTAATATGGATGAAAAACTACAAAGGTAAAATGTAGTATTGCTAAACCTCTAATACATGCATCATAGCATAAAACTCTTTGTTATAATTAGGACAATTCATTATAGCACCATTGAGTTTTTTCACTAAAGTATGTAATTGACCGGCTCTCTTGCATCAAAACAACTCCAACACTTATACTTAAAGCAACACATTCTAATTCAAAAGTTTTATCAAATTTAGGTAATGTAAGTAAAGGTGCAAAAATGATGTCACATTTAAGTTGGTTAAACACCTTTTGTTTCTCTAGTCCCCAATGCAAGCATACATCTTTCTTAACAATTTTAGTTAGTTAAGCAGTTTTAATAGAAAAATCTTTAATAAATTTGCAGTAAAAATTTGCTAAACCAAGAAAATTGTGTACCTTAGATATATTAGAAGAGGTAGGTCAATTGTTAATAGCCTTGACTTTTGTTTAATCAACTTTAATATCTTGTGCACTTATAACAAATCTAAGAAAAACAACTTCGTTTGATACACGAGCACTTCTTAAGGTTAGAAAAAAGTCTTTTAGCTCGTGAAGTATTTAAAACTTGCTTAAGATATTCAACATGCTCATTTAAGTCTTTATTATAAATCAAAATATTATTAAAACAAACTACTACAAATTTACCAATGAAACCTCTTAAAACATGGTTCATGAGTCATATAAATGTACTAGCAGCATTAGTTAAACTAAATAGCATAACTAACCATTCATACAAACTAAATTTAGTTTTAAAAGTTCTTTTTCATTCATCTCCTTATTTTATCCTAATTTGAGATAACTAGATTTTAAGTCTATTTTCATGAACATACAAGCTCCATATAGTTCATCAAGCATATAATCTAATCATTGTATGAGATGACGATACTTTACTGTTATCCTGTTGACAGCCCAACAATCAATGAACATTCACCAATATTCATCCTTGTCAGGTACCAAAATAACTAGAATGGTGCACGAGCTTAAAGACTCATGAACATGTCTCTTGGCTAAGAGCTCATCTATTTGCCTTGTGACTTATTTATTTTTCAGAATTAGCTTAGTAAGCAGGCTTATTGGGGATCACAGTGTTAGGAACGAATTCTATTTAATATTCAATCCCTTGAATTGATGGAAGTCCATTTGGTATCTTTACGGGAAAGACATTTTCAAAAGTTTACAAAACAAATTGGACTTTAAAAGGCAAATTAGAAGGTAAGTTGTTAGCAGCAAAGCAAACTTCTTTGTAAACAAGTACAACAAGAAACTTCTAAAAAAATAATGCTCTATCTACCTCGCGCATGTTAACAAAGAAATTGTTTTTTTTTCTTTTCTCTCACTATTGGCTTTTCTCTCAATGTTTTCTCAACTCTACTCACAACCAATTCTTTTCCTCTCTCCCTTAAATTTTACCTTAGCTCAAATTAATCTCTCTTTTTTCTCTCAATTTCTTTTCACTTTTTTCTAATACTCTCTTTGTCTCTTCTCACTTTTATTTTTCATTTATAATTGATCATTATACACTTATTTAGGTGATAAAGGTACAAGAAAGTATTTATTTTGAATTTATCATAAACAGTTCTCCTATCGTACCCCAAAGGACAACCAATAAGTAGGTGACTAACTTGCATCAGTACACTATCACAAAGAATCTCGTCCTTGTACTTTCCAACGGTAAATGAAACCAACACTTGTTTAGTTATTTGGACCTCTCCACATTCATTCAACTATTGTAAATGATAAGGGTATCGATGTTTAATCACAGAAAACTCTAGCTTCTTTACAAAAATAGTGCTAACCACATTAGTACAAGTACTATTATCAATAATAACCGTGCATACCTTATTTTGGTTGTGGCAACAAGTGTGAAAAATATTGGTTCTTTGTTTATCATTCTCCTCCTTGATTTACATGCTAAGTGCTCTAATCATCACTAGGGCTTGCTTTTTATAGGTAGCACCTAATCATCACTATCTTCTTCTTTTTTCTTTTTTTTTTTGTAACTATAACGTCTGAAATTTTATTGCAATTGCAAATTGTACATGACTTAGCCTAAAAATAGGCTAATTGCTCTTCATAGTATTTTATCTTAATCACAAAGGAAAGTCCGACAACAGGTGACAAACAAAAAACAAAAAAGAGTGCACAAAAGATTGATGTTTTCGGCTAGCACATGAGAACCTTTACATCATCCAAACCTTTTGATACTTCTAAGTTAGATCTTACAAAACCAACAAAAATTCCCTTCTTAGATACTTTTATTTTGATAAACTAACCACTCATTTGCTATAAAACAAATAACAAACAGTTTAACTTAGTTCGATATTGAATTTGATTCAAAGGGAGAAAAGCATGGAATGTAAATAATTCAATTAGAATACTTTTCAAAATATTATGTGGGACAATTAGGTAATGAAACCTTCGAGTACTGTTTTATTCAATGTTTGTTCAATTACTCTTTTATCCACAAATGTAATATAGGCATTGGGTTTGGCAATAATGATATCACCTAACATACCAAAACTCTTCGTCACCCCACCAATAGTAGGGGATATAAGGATTGATATATAAATTAACGTTTTATTTGATTGATAATCATCTAAAGCAGATGAAAATTTAGCCATTTGCATCAAGTTCAAACTTCTTTATTGCATGTGCACCCCTTTGTAAACGCATACTATAATAAGAAGTAAACACTTATTGTTAGCATACTCAATCAAATGTGTAATCTTTTTCTTGACTACAGATCCCATACTACATCCAATAAATTGAAAATCCATAATCCAAACTACTACGGGAATGCTGTTTAGTTGGTTGATGCTAGTTTGAATAGCCTCATTCAATCTTGTCTTCCTTTCATAAGAATTAATGCCATCTTTGTAAGGTTTTTCTTCCGAATGAAAATTCAGTGTGATCCAGATAAAACATGTCTTCATCCATAGGGTCCCAAGTACTAGAATCAATCAAAAGTTTGATTCTATCTGAACTACTCTTTTTCAAATGATATCCACATTGTTCAAAAGTATTCAGTTTTTAGTTCAAAAATTTCTTATAATTTATATCCATAACAATTTTCACATTGAACCCACAAATACCTATATTTTTTTCTCACATTGTGATCAGTAAAACTTTCTCTTAAAGTAAAATCACCACCCTTCATTTGGATTCGTATATCTGAACCCTCATTTTCATTATTATTTCTAATTTCACTATAAATGGAACTATAAATTTAACTATCATTGTAATTCTTACAATGGACATAACAATCCCAATTTGAGATTGAAAATAACTATCAATGCAACTATTAATATGAATATATGACTATATTGAGTATCATACATGTAATGATTAAAGTAGGTAGCATCAATCATAGATGCATCATTGAGATAATTAGAATCTTGATCATAACTACAAAAAGAAATTTCTAGTTCACCTCCAAAAGAATGTGATACGAATCTTAAATCAAAAATTAAAATTCAAAATATATACCAAAGTGTTGGTCCTCGTATTGTCCTCTAGGTTGATCTAACTCTTCCTTTAGCAAGACACCAACTCCAAGATTGAAGAAGGATCTTTCTTTTGTCCACTTGACACCCGAAGGAATTATCCAAAACTCAAAGTTGCGAATTGGACTATCTTTGGAACCAATTGGCACACTTAGATTGTTGAGGGAAAAAAACTCAACAAAATAGCTTAAACATGAACCTAAGAGGCTATCCTCAAATATTCAAAGCAAGTTCTAAACTAGAACTCAAAGAAAAGAAATAAAACTCTGTGGTTTGTAATTAATCAAATTTGTCTTTTCTTGTGGCCGAATAGCCTCTATTTATAGATTACAATGCGCAGTTAAGAAGAAATCTTTCCTCTAAAAGGATTAGAATTCCTTTCCTTTTAGGAAACTAATTACTAAAAGAAATAATTACTAAAAGACTTCTAATCTAAGAAAAGGAAATAAAACATTAAGTTGCCTAAAACTAATCCAAGGCTGGTTTGGATTGTGTTTGGCCGAGCTTGAGGAGCTTCTTCATTCAGATTTGGAGGCTTCTTTAATTCATCATGGCTATGGATTTGGAAGCTTTTCTAAACATCATGGATATGGTCTTAGAAGCTTCTAATTTCGTTCATGAAGAAGAAATAATATTGCCTAAAGTTGAATCCAAGTGTGGTTTGGATTAGAGAAGTGAATGGCAGTTGAACTTGTTTTTCTTGTTGCCGAATTAGAATCTTCCAAATTCGAACTTAGATTGTGATGAGAAGTGGCCTAAGGATCTTGATTACACGTGTGAAAATCAGCCGCACTTGATCCTTCATTCTCGACCCTTTATTGATGAACGTAAGTAGAATGACACATGATTCACTAGGATCTGAAGTCTTCCTTATTTTCCTTGTTGCCTTGACTTGAGCTTTAATTAATTCAATTATAAGAGATGTTAAGGCAGCTTGCATTCTCTTAATTCATGACCTAGTCATAGGCCCTCCAATGCCTTGCAATGGATCAATGTGTGGATGTCTCTTTGTAGGTGAATTCTTAACTCAACATCCAACTTGTGTTCTTAGATTTGTCTCTCTTGAATTTGGTTGAGTTGTCTCGACTGGATGGTTGAATGTTTCAACCTCGGCTCTCATATTTTCATCAGAATGATTGTTATCAATCTCAAAAATTGGATTTTCAATATCAAAATAGATGGAATAACTGTCTTCATTAGTATCCTTAACTAAAAGAGTGTCATCAAGGATAAAATGTTGAATGTATTTGTCAATGAATAAAGAATCAATCTTGCTATAATTATAATTATGATGAATTTCCCACCCCTGAATGCTTTTACTTGTATTTTTTTTTGTTATATTCAAATCATCGCTTTCATTGGTATTTTCAATAAGATCAAGACTGTCCATTGGTTTATATTAGCCCACATCGATATTCAAACTCCTTTTTAAACAACATCACATTGAACAACCATTTTTCCATAGCATTTTATTGCCTTCTATTTGTAGAAAAATACAATAGATGAATAGTCACTTGATCCAAAATTATTTTAATTTTAAAAGGACAATAAACAATATGGGTAGAAAAGCCTTGCTTCAGAGAAACTGAAAAATATATAAAAAAAAAACAACCAATTTTGAGAATCCATAGGATTCATTGTGAATCTAAAACAACACTAAAACTGTTGGTTCAATTCATTGATTTTGTATTTCAAATCTTCTCTACTTAGGTTAAATTTGTATTTATCTAAAATACATGCAATAGAATCTATATATTTGGCTCAATCCTTTTAGTAAAAGATTGGGCCAAGTTAAATTTTAATTAAACTAAGACAACAAAAGGTAATTACAAAGTATCCATTGGTTTAAAATTAAATCTAATATCTTTCCATACCTTAAAAGTAGCCGCTTGTTCAAGACTCAATTTATTATGATGCGGATGATTTCATTATCCTTAGCAGCAAGATCATGCCCCAGTTTTGAACTTGTATGCATGCCTCTAGAGCTATTCAATTCACCATAACACCTGATGCATTACCCCAAAGGTGTCCCAAAGCTCCTCAAATGAACTATAGTATTGAATCATCTCCAAAGATCTTCATCAGAGCAGGAATATTTCAAACGTGAATACCTCTTGAAACCACAAGTAGAACACCCTATAAATAGACCCAACCTTAAGTGAAATAAATAATATGGGATTGATCTTTTTGGATATAATCATCACACAGTAAATCACAAAGTCTAAAGTGATATCTCTTTCGTTTTCAAGTTTCCCGACAACAATACCGGCCTAAATATGATTTCCGATAGATATACGTAACGCTTTAGCTAGTATGCGGAAGTGCATACCATGATTCTTCTACCTATCAATAATTGCATTCATTGTATGAGGAATGTGAAAAAGTAAGCCATATCTTATCAATAATGAGTTAAGCCATTATTTGTATTGAATCCTCCTATTAAGTAATCATGCATTATAATAGGAACTCCATAGCAAATACAACTCTTTTGATCATTTATTCGCATGTACCTACAGTTGCATTGCACGTAAGACTTTTTCATTTTGCCTATTTTAGCTTGTGCTTTATAAATGGCTTTGGCACAAAATAGAAATGATCTCTCCAACAAATAAATGGCTGGGAATTCACCTTTTCATCATCTTCAGTAAAATCAAGTCAACCACGAAGAAATTCATAAATTGCTCTACTATAGTTTTTAGTAGATAAACCTAATTTTGGTTTAATAGTACATCTAAATAAGGGATGACCATACTCGTTCAATTTGTCCCTTTCAACTTGAATGCCATGAGGCAGGCCTTGCAAGGTTTTAATATAAGCAATGGGAATTCGTAAAACTTCTAGACGTAGAGTATGTAGGGTTTTGAACCCAAATACATTACCTACAATGGAAGTAAAAATGTTAGTAACAAAACCTTTTTCAAAAAGGTCTAACGAGTAAGCTATATAAGCAATATATTGATCTTTTTCTCTAAAAACTCGCTTGATGTGATAGCATCACCGTTTGTAACAATCAAAACTAGTAAGTCCATTCATCTATGTAGTTGTCCATGTATTAGTAGAAACTCGATAGCTACGGCGGGCCTTGCTTCTTCAGGTGGAACTCCAGGTTAGGGAGTTACTCATAATGCTGCCAAGATACTTAGTCTCTTGGTTTTGTATTTAGGAGTATAAGTAGTTGTCACGCCCCAATTTTGGGATATGACATGGCCATATTTCTAAGGTATTAACCCCAAAATATGTAGCCTGACTTAACTAAAGGTAATTAAATCCAAAATAATTTCATATCTACCAATTATAAAAATAGCATTCTCATATTGCCTTACATTGGCCAAATCTAGATGTCACAGTTCCACAATATCCAATATTCTGAAAACATAAATATCCAAAAATTTAAAAAACATAATTATCTTAGCCTATATTTATTCCACTATTTATTCATAATCTTGTAGTAACAGTTGATATTAAATGTCCACATACTCAACCCCAAGCATTACTTAATCTGCAAAAATAGTTAATCACATAACATGAGTGATTGTTCGCATAGTAAGTAAGATGGGTATCTCCTTATAAGAATGAGCATGCTTATTTAGAAATCATTATCATAAGTATTTTATCAAAATATAACATTTGGAAGAAAATCACAATTTCAAAATAAACATTACATATAAAACATTTATGGAAAACATTTGGCAACAATATAGATAATAATCATTCATACTTTCATTCATTGATGAACCTCAAGAATAACCCAAATCACATTTGGCTTAATCAGATCTAGTCCTAACTGTTCATCCTATTAGGTAGGCCATTACATTGGAGTCCTAGCTATTTATCCTGCTAGGGAGACCATTACTGGAACATGTTCCTACCATTGAGTCATCAGGCCTTCATAAGCTTTAACAATCATAAACATTCATAAGTCACAATATACACTTTTATATATACACAAAAAATATAGATTTGTTCATTCCAGGTTATCAATAAAAAACTAGGATTTCAAACATAATTTTTGGGTAAATTACAAAACAACAATAATAAGTCAAGATTATTCAAAATATTTTAGGAAAATTCCCAATGTCATAAGTTAACAAAATGAGGAAACACCCAAAATCGTCCTCCACATTTCAGCAAATAATATTTTTCATCCTCCACTTTTAAAACGGGAACAAATAATCCTTCAAATTTCATAAATTGGAACTTTTGGTACTATTTGTAAAATAAACAGGAACTTTTAGTCCTTCAAATTTCATAAACGGGAATGTTTAGTCCTAAAATTTTCCTTCAAATTTTGGTCCTTGAAATTTGAAGGACTATTTGTTCCTATTTTAAAAGTGGAGGATGAAAAAGATTATTCGGTGAAATGTGGAGGACGATTTTGGGTGTTTCCTCTAACAAAATCATTATTATAACACATCAGAGTTTTAAAAAAAATTTAGGAAACATTTGAAAAACATAAGAAAGTACCAAACTTACTTACTCCCAAGTAGTACTGTAACCCAATTTCTTAACCTAACATAGGTATTCAAATAGATCCTTGTTCCTTTTGCCTTGAGAATAAACCCAATATACTGATTAATCACAATAATATTACATTATGTTTCTCTAGATTTCCTAATCCATTAATGAAATTTCATGACATATTAAATCCTAATGATTTCCAAATAATATGTGATGTAATCTTACCTCTTTAGGTTGGATTGATTCTTGTAGTTCTCACTCCTAACAACCCAAGAGAATTCATCCTTATTTTTTTAAAATTTTTAAAATTTTTATCATTCTATTTTTCTTTAGGTTTCTATGGAATACTAACTTTTTTTTTAATTGTTTACAATATCAGATAACGTCAATAGTTACTAGTAGATAAGTCAAGTAGTTATTTTATTGATCTCAAATTCTTGACTAGATAATTTTAATTAAAATGTTATTATTATTTTTTTAATAATAAATACAAATAATTATTTGTGTCAAATTGCTTTGGGTATTACATAAGTGAATTTGGAATATTTAATACCAACTTTGAATCTAACACTTGCTTCAGTCACTGTTTGTGATGACATAAATCCTTCCTTACAGCACATGAATTAAGAATTCTCACAACAACACAATCTACTCGACATAAATTCATTATTATTGCAATTTTTGTGAAAGTAAATTTTCACAGAAATCTTTCACACAATTCCTAGCTAATACCAATGATAATATTATCAACTAATCAGAATGTTTGATTATTAAACCATGTGATTTTCCAAATACATCATTACTATATGCCCTTTCACATATATAACACAACTCAATTTACCCTTCAATTAACCCCTTTTGAATGGGATAGAAATTAATGAATTGTAATTTAGCTCATATTCAAATTCCATATAATAGATAATATATAGATGAGATTGTCTATAATGATAAACAAATGAAAAGCTCTCACAAGATTCTTATTTATCCACTTGGAATTTTAAAATTTTGAAATTATAGGTTGACTGACTTTTCAAATTCATTTTTTCGCTTGAAAATTGAAAGAATTGAATTAGATTCAAATTCAATTTAATGATACAAACCAAATGGATTACTAACTCTCATATCTTACTAAATTAATTTGAATTAACCAATCAACATGCTAGTGGCTATTTATTTTTGTTTTAAATTCAATAATTTTCAATTTTTTTATTAATTATTATAAGAATAAATCCTACCACTTCTAGCTTTGTGGTTTTCATGCTTGACCAAAAAAAAAAAAAAACTTAGGCTGTATTGTCCAAATTATTAGCCTGATACTAGATATAGCCTTTTCGCCAGGCAAAATGTCTAATATTTATGACCCCCTAGTACTTAAAAGTGAAGATATTGTTAATCAATTAATTAATGTAACTTGTGAAATACAACAATTATCAGCAATTGGTTAGTTCATGATGGTATTGGTGAGACTTCCTTACGGAGGGGTAGTGGTTCTTGGTAGGTGAGGCATTGCTGAGTCGTATCGGTGAGGTTTCCCTACTGAAAGATTCTGGAGTCTTAGCTTGGGTGGAGGGTCAACATGATGCAACATAGCATAAGGCCATGCACGGGATAGGAGGGATTAACTAACGCAGAACCGCACTAATTTCTGCGGTCTGTTTCTTCTGATCCTGCTGAGGGGAGCTGGGTATGCAGAAGTCGACAAGCTAGGGTGTTCTTTTGATCTCTTAGCTAGGTAGTGGTGAGGAGGTACCGGTCCCACTGTATTTTGGGTGGGGTTATGCAGGTCCCATTTAATTCGGGGAAAACAACCTTAACCAACTTCTACTGGGTTTAGGTTAGTTGTGTTAGGGCCTGTCCAATGAAGGCTCTGCCTTCTCGGGTCGCTACTTGTACTGTATTAATCTGGGAATTCCCATGTTAATATAATCCGTTTCTTTTGGGCAAAAAAAAAAAAAAGGAAGCTATGAGTGCTACAAATGGTCTAATGAGAGGAATGGAAGTGATTGACAAGGGGGCCTTCTAAGTGTTCCAGTAGGTGGAGCAACTTTGGGATGAATTTTTAATGTGCTTGGAAAACCTATTAATAATTTAGGTCTGGTAGATACTTGTACAACATCTCTTATTCATAGATTCTCATTCGTCTTTATACAGCTAGATACAAAATTATTGATTTTTGAAACAAGAATTAAAGTAGTAGATGTTTTAGCCCTTTATCACCATGGAGGAAAAATAGGACTTTTTTTTGGGGTTGGGGGGGGAGGAGGGCGCCTGGGGTGGGTAAAATAGTACTTATTATAGAATTGATTAACAACATTGCCAAAGTGCACGAGGGCATATCCATATTTGGCGAAGTTGGTGAAAGTACTTGTAGAGGAAATGATTTTTATGGAAATGAAAGAATTTGGATTGATTAACGAAGAAAATATTGTAGAATCAAAAGTGGCTTTAGTTTATGATTAGATGAATAAACCACCAAGAGCCCATATTGGAGTTGGTTTGATTGCCCTAAGTATGGCAGAATATTTTTGAGATGTTAATGAACAAAACATACTTCATTTTATTGACATTATATTCATTTTCATCCAAGCAAAATCCGAAGTCTTAGCTTTATTGGGTCGAATGCCTTCTATTGTGCGCTACTAACCCGCCTCGAGTATTGAAATGGGTTCTTTACAAGAAAGAATTATTTCTACTAAGAAGAGGCCCATAACTTCTATTCAAGTTGTTTATGTGCTTGTAGACGATTTAACCGACCCCGTGCCTTCTATGACATTTTCACATTTAGATGCTATTATCATACTATCAAGATGATTAGTTGCCAAAGGTATCTATATAGTAGTTGATCCCTTAGATTCAACATCAACCATGCTTGAACTTCCAATCATTAGTGAGGAACATTATGAATAACCCAGTATCCAATTGGATTAGATATTAGATAGAAGTAATTGGTTATATAGAATAGATAAATGCAGGAAACATATAATGTTAGGAGAAAGATTTGTCTTTCCAGTAGTCTTCGCACAAGAAAGAGTTTTGAAAAGTCCCTTTCTTGTGTCAAAAGAGCGATGCTTCTTGATAATGTTCTTCAATAATTGTAATCAATGATTCCTACTATTACGAGATAATACAATTTATTACAATATAATTTAAGTATAATATGATTTCTACCTCTTCTTGGCATGCAAAAATACCTTTAAAGTACAAGTGTTCAAGTGTTCATTCTATTCTTTTCAACTCAACCAAGTTGAACCTAAGATAACAAGTCACTATGCACTTTAAGCACAAAGGACCAACAACACAAAAGCAATTCAATAAAGATAATACAAATAATCAACAAGACACAAAGCACTCAAGACAAAACTAGTAAACATAAGATCAATCACAAGAACAAGAATAAGTACTAGATAAGTTGTTATTATAGTGAGAACAACTAAGAAAATCAATTTGAACAAGCCAAAGTCCTCGGCAATGGTCCCAAAAACTTGATGATGATTAACTATAAGTATATGGTGTCGTTCAAGTAGTAAACCATGGCAAGCATGGGTTAGATCTTCAAGGACTTTGAGTCAAACTAAATTTCTTAAGGTGTTTAAGAGAATGTTCAATCATTTAGACTCTTTTAGACCTACTTAAAATAAATGTGCAACAAATAAATAGCCAAAAGAGGGAGAAACAAGTTATAAAGCAGTTAAGTATTTAATTATCTGATTTATCACCTCTTAAGCTTGTTAGGTTGTCTAAGTTAAACCTTTAATACTTTGATGTAGGCTAGGAAATTTAAGGTATCCTAAAGCCTCTTGCAAAGTCATTAGGCATCCCAAATCACCCACTAAAAGCCTATACTCCTATGGTTTAAAAGGGAAAAAGGGTCATTAGGATTAGTTATCCATATAAGCCTTCCAAAGTCTTAAGGTATGTTCCAATCCATTAAGCCATTGAACCCTATCAATTTAAACTTTTTACTCTGAATCACATTTCTA
This sequence comes from Gynochthodes officinalis, assembly GCA_020080225.1. Taxonomy (NCBI): domain Eukaryota; kingdom Viridiplantae; phylum Streptophyta; class Magnoliopsida; order Gentianales; family Rubiaceae; genus Gynochthodes; species Gynochthodes officinalis. The sequence goes on along the minus strand of CM034621.1, from coordinate 12,956,287 downwards.
ACTATCTAGAATAAGCCCATGATATGACTACTTGGATTCAAAGCATTATATGACATAATGCACAATTGATAGAAAACCATCAAAACAATGAAGCTAATGGCATAAAACAACACTAGCAAGACATAAGATGCACTAGCTCTTCAAATTAAGCACTTATAATTAATACTCTAGCTATCAAAGAAGGAGAGTAAATAAATAAAAACCAAGAGATAAGGTACAAATATTAAATAATAAAGTAACGAGAAGAGAAAACTTGACTAGAGGACTATGAATTTCCAGGCATTACATACAACTCCAAGCCTATCCCTAGGAAGATGAGATTTTCCTCTTCTTTCTTAGTTTCTCTCCTTAAACCCTAAGAAAGAGAGAGACAAAGAGAGCTAAGGAATAAACTATACTAAGCTAAGCCTCTTTCCTTGAATTCTGAAAATATTGGAGCATTTACACACAAGTTAAAAGAGTTTAGAACTGGGATTAGGAAGTAATTAGGGTTTAAAAATTGAAAATGACAATCAAACCCCAACAGAGGTAGTGTTGTTGATCATCATGGAGTTGGAGGCTGGTAGTCAACTCAAGCAGCTCCAAGGAGCTTGTGTGCCACAGCAGACTTCAGTGGTCTACCATAGTGCATAGAAAATTTTGCCTTGTCCACTTCCAGTTCCTTTTTTCAGCATTCTTGGATAGGAATTTGGGGTTGATCTCTTCATGAAAGTTTTCACTCTCTCAACAAACTTTCCAATGAATATTTGATATTTGTGGATTGAAATATAAAATGTAGTACAAATACCATAATTAATCTAGAAATAAAGTCTAAATCCACACAACTAAGCACAAGTATGCACTTGTTGTATTGGGTAAGTATGGTCGATCTTTTAGGGATGTAGTTACTTTGAGGGGATTTATTCTTTACCTAAAAGCTAGTAGGCAATTTAAGTAGGTAACAAATTACAATTTTGCTAAATTAAAGCAAAGGAAACTAACTAAAATTAATAATACGAAAATAGGGAAAAAGTGTTAATTTTCAATTAGAACTTAGATTTGGAACTAAGAATTATAATTTAATTCTAAGAAGTGATTAAGGTTGTCTCTATTTCTCCTTAGTTGTGTAATTTAGCTATGGGATCATGCATTTCAAGAGGCAATTATCTTTTTTACTCTATCTTTTATTCTTGTCACTAGATTGGCATGATATAACTCTTATTCTTAGACTACCACACCATTTAATGAGGCAAATTGACAATATTAAGCCTACCAATTTCCTCTACATATTCCTATGCTAGGAGTACTATGGTTTTGATGGCAATGGTCTATTCTTAATATAGATTGAATAATCAACACAAACCTCAATATTCACAAGTTATAAGGCCAAAACAATTTGCATGCTTTTCAAATAAAAAGTTGTCAATAGAAATTAAATTGCATTATGCATAATATAAATCATCATAACAAGGATAGATATCAATAACCTATAATCAAATCTTAGATATTACAAAAGTTTAGCCATATATAATTATGAAAAGAACCACAAAATTAGAGAAAGGAAATATAAGATTCAAGTTTTGGATTATAGAGAACTCTCTTTTTATATGAAGAACTAGCCAACACTCAATCTCCAATTCCAAGCTCCAATTTCCTCCAAATATTGAGTTTTTTTTCTCTCCAAGTTCTTAAGAATTCTAAGCTAAAAGATTCTTGTGGTAGCTAGTCTGTCTTCTTTCTATTCCAAGGTCCTCTTTCCCCTTTTAATGATGTAAAGATAATTTTTCCTAGAGTTAGATCTATTGATCTCATTACATGTGGCAAAAGACCAAGAAAAAAGTTCAAGAGGGGTTAAAGGATAAAAATTAACTGAAATAGGCCACAATGGTCGAGTAGGGTGGCATGGGTTACAAGAGACCAAGCCTAACTCTCCCTTTACCCTCTCTGTTCTTGGTTCTATGCACTGATGCTAACTTATCAGATGTTTTGAAAATTTTATCGATGAAATTAGGTGACTTCTCATAGAAATTGTAACTCTTCCTCTTAGATTTCCAATGGTTTAAGAATCATTGCATTTGGCCATTTGTAATTCAAGATATGGCTATTTTCTAGAAATATGTTAGCTATCAGCTAGTTAAATCACATTTTTAATTCAACTTGAATTTTGACCTAGATGTGGGTTGATTTGGTAGAAGCTCAAAACATCAACATGAAAGTGCATCTAAAGAGTTTTTCAAAGCAATCAAGATATCCTCATTTGGTCATGTATAAGAGGAGATACAATGTTTACTACCCATTTACCCATTCAAGAACTATTTCCCTCAAAGTTCCACGATTGATGGAGTTTTATCAAATTTGATAGTTTTTTCTTACTTCCTTATACCTATGGAATGTTTTCACTTACAAAACACATCAAAACACAAGATTAGTGATACGAATCTTAAACCAAATAATAAGAATTCGAACCTATACCAGAGTGTTGGTCCTAGTATCGTCCTCTAGGTTGAACTTGTCTTCCTTTAGCAAGACACCTAATGGAGTTATTAAAGACCTAAGATGTGAACTTTGACTATCCTTGGAACCTTAATTTTGTCCACTTGACACCCAATGGAATTATCAAAGACCCAAGATGTGAACTTTGACTATCCTTGGAACCAACCGGCACACTCAAATTGTTGAGGAAAGAAACTCAATAAAATAGCTTAAACATGAACCTAAGAGGCTATCCTCAAAGACTCAAAGCAAGTCCTAAACTAGAACTCAAAGAAAAGCTAAAAGCTCTCAAGTTTGTATTGATCAAAAGTCTTAATTTCTTGGGGCTGAATAGCCTCTATTTGTAGGTTACAAGTTGTAAGAATTAAGAAAGCCATTCCCTAGTTAGATTAGCTTTTTAGGAGACTAGTTGAAGAAACTATTACTAAAAGAAATACTTACTAAAAGTATTCTAATCTAAGAAAAGGAAATAGTACAAAATAGTTGCCAAAAACTAAAACTAATCCAAGACTTGTGTGCTAGCCAAACTTGTGTTGCCTTTAAGCCTTGTACTTTCCAATCTTGAATTGAATTGGGAAGCTTCATTAAATCTTCTAGCTCTGAATTTGGAAACTTCTCTAAACATCATGGATATGGTCTTGGAAGCTTCTAATTTCATTCATAAAGAAGAAATAATATTGCCTAAAGCTGAATCCAAGTGTGGGTTGGATTAGAGAAGTGAATGGCGGTTGAACTTGTTTTGCTTCTTGCCAAATTAGAACCTTCCAAATTTGAACTTGGATTGTGATGAGAAATGGCCTAAGGATCTTGATTACAAAAGTGAAAATCAGCCACTCTCGATCCTTCATTCTTGATTCTTCATGCATGACTAGAATGACAAATGATGTCTTGGCTTTAGGATCAAGGTGTGGACGTCTCTTTGTAGGCGAATTCTCAACTAAACATCCAATTTGTGCTCTTAGATTTGTCTCTCTTGAATTTGGTTGAGTTGACACGGCTGGATGGTTGATTGTTTCAACCTTAGTTCTCATATTTTCATCAATTAGTGCCTATTTATTTCAATACATGATGTAAATACCTATGGAATGTTTTCACTTACAAGACGCATCAAAACACAAGATTAGTGCCTATTTATTTCAATACATGATGTAAAATTTCTTATTTTAGATTTCATTTAAGGAGTACTTTTGCACTCTCATCAATCTTGAATGATCACGATTAGACTTGTAAATCCTAAGTTCTCAATTCCTCGAAATAGTTTGCTTGCCACCTTGATTCCTAAAGTTCTATTAGTCTTTTTGTTTGTTCTCTGGTTTGTGTTTTACCATTTTGACTTCTTACTATTTAAAAACCATAAAAATAATATAAGAACAAAAAATACTTTTAAAACACACTTAAAAACACTACACATTTAATAAATTGGGAACAATTTAGGGTTCAAATGAGTGAAAGTTTGATTTTCATCATTTTGGCTTGTTAACCTTGGCTAGCAATATTATGGTTCACAAGGACACTTATGATGATTTTTTTTTCCAATTATATAAGATTCAAGTGTTAATCTTTCTTGAGAAAATTGGAGAGGTTTGTTTGATTACTTGACCAATGATTTTTATTGTTAAAATTTCAAGTAGCAGTCATTAAAGTTGAGACTTTCATTGTTGATTTACTATGATGCCTGCTCACATTCTTGTTTACCTTGTGTCTACTAATTTTCTTTAGTTCAATTAGATTAATTAATACTTGGAGTTAGACATTAGTGGCTTTGGACGTGTGGTTCCCTTAAACATTATTTCCCCTTTTTTTTTTTTGCTATATTTCTTTCTAAATGTGAATTATGTCATATTTTAAGTTTAAGAAAGGAGCAATATGTACAATGGAGTTGTCAACTAGTCCCTTTATGGAAATTTTAGTCATGCACTAAGGACAATTTACAGTTTAAATTTTAGGAGAAGAGCTTTTTGACCTAAGATTCTTTTATGAAATTTCTATGTATATTTTTTTACTTATTTATGCCATGAGGATGTTTAGCACATTAATATTTTTTCTCATTTAAGTTATTTATTTTTTTAGTGTTCATTTTCATTTTCTTTCTTTTGAACTGAGTGAGTTTTTTTTTCTCTATTTTTAAAAATATTTTTTATCTTTTTCTTTTGTTTTTGTTTTTTTTACAAAGATGAATACTTTGGATAGGATTGAAAGAGATCATGGGCATTCATGCAAGGATGAGAATGAATACATTGGTGCATTAATACTCTATGTAAAAAATGGAGTCAAATTCTCAAACCCTTTTTCTTAATGATTATGCCCTTTTATGTACTTGCATTCTAATTGACATCCAAGTGAATTTGTCATTTGTGTTAGTAGTACATTTTGTATTAGTTAATATTAGTTTTTTTTAAAAAATTCCTTTTTGTTTTGTTACTATTGTGTTAAATAAATATGGAAATAGATAACAATTTCCATAGAAGTGGCAAGTTAGTTCTTTTTTAACTTAGAGGTAGAATAATGAAAGGAAGCAAATCGTATAACCAATGAAATAAATAGCCAAATCCTCAACTTAATAGTGCAAAAAGAGTGAGGTGTTGATCTCTTAGAGTAAATCATTACTTAGATGGAAATTTTGTCATCTTAAGCTAGTTGTTTTAAGCACTTAAGTAGGGAGTGCTGGGGAATAATGTGATTCTTTGGTGTGAATTTTAATGCTTTGATGCAACGTGACCCATGATGCAACATATCTTTGCAACAATTATTAGTTGTACACTTGTACACCCTAGTTTTGATATGATTTAGGGAATTGTTTGTTTTGATTTAGTAATAAGCTGCTACTCTTTCATGAGATTGCTTATAGTCCTTTGTCTTAAAAACATTAAGCAAACCTATATGACTATGAATGGGTAAAAAAGAGATACAAAATCCAAGGCTAATGAATAGAGTGAGTGAGTACTCCAATGAATGACTGTTAAGCAACTGGACACCAAAGTAACAAACATGTGGCTTTCACATCTATGAGACAAAGTGACATCTTTGGGGAAATAGTGGTAATATAATAGAGAATAAAAGGCTTGATGATTTTAAATATCATGTAGTGCTTCTCTTTTGGTCAATGATATTATTTTTGAAAAAGGGGAGGGGATGATTCAAGGCATTAAAATTCCCAAGATGAGCATTAGATACTAGGCTTATTTGATTTAAGTGGTACCCATCACACACACACACACACACAATTTGTTTAAGGTGGCAAATGAATATCTTCAAGTAGTGGCAAATTGGGGAGGTCGACACCAAAATAGTAAACATTGCATGAGTTGGGTAGTCTTTTAAGTATACATACATTAGAGTCTTCTAAATAATAGAGAGCTCGTAAACTAGAAATAAACCATAATTTGAACCTTATAAATTGAATTCTATTTTATTTACTCTAATTTTTTCTCTTTGTGTATCAAGTTTTCTTCATAAGTTTTTAACATAATACTTTGGTTCTATTTTCTAAAAGTTCAAGTTTCAGGGAATTTTGATGAAATTGCAAAAGCACTCTCTAAATGAACCCCAAAACTAGAATTTCACAAATAAAGAGGGTAAAGGGAGAGTAGCACTTGGTTATATAGCCAATGTTACTGGGTCACATGGGCAGCATGGCTCTGCCTAATTCGTGCAACCTATTTGAGTCAATGATGTGAACACTTAGAGAATTTGTCCTAAAAACCCACAACTTGAATGGATGGCCCCAAGAACAATCCGTCAAAGAATTGAATTTTTTTCCAAGGTGGGAAAAACTTTGACCCCAACCCAAAAATGTGGATTGAAATCTTGGTATAACTATGGATTGAAGCAATGCCAATAGATAAGGGAACAAGTCTTAACTTGAAAAGTCGCAAGAGTAGCACAAGAACAATCTTAATGCACTCAAAAATTTCTCAAAAGAACCTAAATTGTGAATTCCTCAACAAATAAAATTTTATTCTCTCAAAATTAGATGCATAATGGCTACCCCTCTTGTCCTTTTTGTAGGGCAAGAGTTGGTCTAATTCTTACAAGAATTGAATCCTAAAGATATCCTGTGATTGGTTGGATTAGATGTTCCATAAGAATCAAACTTTTAATCCTAATCATAAACTAATTCTGAATGAAAAGTTTGGCCTTAATACTACTTGGAAATCTTCTAGAAAGACTCCTAAAAATTTGGCTACAACTAGTTGGATTAAACTAGAAAACCTATTACAAGCTGAATTAGGGTTTAACCCAAGTTTAAAATTGTCCCTAAGCATTCTAATGGGACTAATTTAAGCCATAAGCCTTCTTCGGGCTTCAAATTATCAAATCTAAGTAATTAAAGGCTTATTTGCAAGGCTTATTGGTAATTATATTTAAAATATTAATGATCTTGGACTTATAAATCACCAATCTTGGACTCTTCTTTAAGTTGAGCTTGTTGAATGAGCCTATTAAGATGTTCTTTAAGTCTTTTTGCTCCAACCCTTGTTATTGGCCCATGAGCTTCTATAAGTAAATCTCTAATCACGTTTTTTGTTCCTTGATCTCCATCATTCCCCCTCTTCTTGGAGGAATTCATCCTTGAATCTGGTGGGTCAGTATCAAACTCAAATAGGGAAAGATCTACTACATTAAAAGTTGCACTTATGCCATACTCTTTGGGTAGGTTAAGCTTGTATCCATTGTTGTTAATTTTAGCAACGACTTGTAACAGTCCATCTCCACGAGGATGTAGCTTGGTACGTCTTTGTACTGGGAAATGTTCCTTTCTCATATGTACCCGACCCAATCTCTTGGTTCAAACATGAGTTGTTTATGTCCTTTGTTTGCACTTTGGGCAAATTGCTCTATCTTTCTCTTGAGCAATCTCTAGACAACTTCAGCATTCTTTTCACCATCTAAGCTTAACTGATCCTTTATAGGCAATGGGGATAAGTCTAATGGTGTCAAAGGGTTAAAGCCATAAACAACTTCAATGTAAAATGCACAGTACGATTATAAGCAAATTTAGCAATAGGTAAGTATTCTTCCCAACTCCTTAAATTCCTTTGGATTAAAGCTCAAAGGAACTTACCCAATGTACAATTGGTTATCTTTGTTTGACCATCGGTTTGTGGATGACTAGTTGTTGAAAATAGCAACTTAGTACCCAATTTTCCTCAGAGTGTCTCCCAAAAGTAACTCAAGAACTTGATGTTCGTATTAGAAACTCTGTCTCAAGGAACTCCAATATGTCTCATTAAACCTCCACTATGTGCCACATGAATTAAATGCTCTCACAAAGAACAAGAAGGTATGCATAATCTATTCTCACGAAACAAGTAACCTTTATGTCTATAGTACTTATTAAATGCAGACTGTTTACAAGAAGCATGAACATTGGAAAAGTCAGGATCAACATGGTATAAGTCTTTAATATACTCAAATCCTAACAATTTAGTGTTGAGAGTAGTGAGAAGAGTATACCTCCAAAACAGTGCGTCAGCTATTAGATTATACGCTAAGGACCAATCATGTGATGATGGTTTAGGCATATATTGTATCATAACGCCTTATTTTATGGCAATTTGTTATTATTATGTTTTATTCCATATTTGCGTATTATGAGTAAATATAATAATGTCCCTAGAATTTAATTATTCTAAAATTATCCCTAGTCAAGTATTATCATTAATGGGACAATGATAATGCATTAAGACTAGTATGTGTAGTGATTGATGAAATGTGTCGTGATATGAGATATCAAGTCAACACATAGGTACATGTTAAAGAACTATGTACTGGATCGACCTGCCATGAGAAATGCTACATGGGTTATTACATGAAGTGTCATAAGCATATCTCATAGTGATGATAGTGTAAGTGATCCTTAGACTTGAGACCATCAGAGATATCAACATGAGAAGTTGTATGTTTTGATGCTGCTAAACGTTACCCGTAAAAAGGTGAACTATAAAAGTAGCAATTGGATATACAATAAATCATATAGTGAGATGTTGAATAATCAAGATAGGATTTGCCCCTCCTATATAATAGAAGTGATATCTTTGGACCCCTTGATCAATTGAGACCATAAAATGGATGGCTATACTCAAATGAGTCGATATGTGATATCGAGCTCATTTGCTTAGATGTGTCTAGTTGGGAATCAAGAAATACAAAGATTGAACTATGTGAGTGTGGCACACTCCATGGCTTGTGTTCAATCAAGATATATAGAACTACATGGTTACATCTATCACAAGAAAAGTATTGTCGAATTACTAACATTCTTATAACTTGGGTAGCATTGATGTGTTGCTAGACACCGCTCAATGGTTATGGCATAAAATAGATTTTATATTATTGCCAACGTTATAAGAACCTAATGGGTCGCACACTTAGATCATATCAAAAAAGAAGTGTAAAATTTATGTGATGAATTTTTTCGTTAATTTAAGAATCCTATTGCGAATAGAACTATATAAGGTTTTCCGGTTAAGGGCAGTATTTGGATTTGTGACTAAATCGTTTTGGTTTTATGTTAATAAATTTGAAATAGTTTTGAATTTATTAATTCAAGTGAAAACCAAAATTAGAAAGCCAAATTAGATGGGATTCTTGTTTTGGTAGCCACTGAAATTTAGAAAGCTGAAATTTAGAAAGTTCTAAAATAGATTAGAACTTGTAGTTCAAGTAAAACTCTTTAGAAGAAGTCTTATCCTAATCTATTTCTATATATATTATATATATTTGGACTTATAATTTTAGAAGCCACTCAGCCCTAAAGTTAGCAAGAAAATCACGTTCTTTTGCTACATCAAACAAGCCGAAATCAGTTTTCTTGGAGAAGAAAAATTCTGCAGCAAAAGATAACCAAAAATTGAACCCTTTTTCTTTGTTCAACAAAAATAAATTTCTGGCATTTCTTTTGAAGAAATAGTCACAAATTTTATCAAGAAAACAAGAAGCCTTTCAGATTTTATTTGGAGAAAAATCAGCCGCTGCTTCTGTGTTAAAGGAACAAGAAAATCTGAAACTTAGAGAAGCTTGGAAACTAAAAACCAAAGGCAGAAATCCTGGCTAGCACCATCGGGTTTTTGCTGCTTCTTCCTTTGATTAATTGTGTGAAAATTAACTTGGGACTTGGAGACGATTGTGTAGGTACCATAGAGGCAAGGCTATGCTGTTGTTGTTGGTAGTTCGACGATCAAAAATCTTCGCAAGAAAGTTCTACTGCTACCGATCAAGGTAAAACTCTTCACAACTGGTTTGGTTTAACTTTGTAAGGATCCTTGGAGGAAATAAAAAAATTTTAAATTTTCGCTGCATGCTGTATTTGATTTCCTATATCAACCACTATATTTTCCTTACCTTGTTTGTACTTGATTACATAAGGAAATGTCTCGATGAAACTCACGCACTTGCTATGCCTTTTGTTCAATTTGTTTTGTCCCTTCAAGTGCTTGAGGGACTCATGGTTAGTGTGGATGACAAACTCCTTTGGCAAAAGGTGGTGTTTCAAAACTTCTAAAGCTCGCACCACTACATAAAGTTCTTTGCCATATGTTAGATAGTTCATCACAACACTAGTACTTTTTCACTGAAATATGCAATTAGATGACCCTTTTGCATAAGAACAGCTTCAACACCTATTCCTGATGCATCATATTGTAATTCAAATGTTTTGTCAAAGTTAGGTAATGCTAGTAAAGGTACAGAAGTTAGATTGCTTTTAAGCTGGTTAAACGCCTTTTTTTTTTGGCTCAACTTCCCATTGAAAACCTACATCTTTCTTGACAATCTTGCTTAGTGGAGTAGCTTTTGTAGAAAAATCCTTAACAAATCTTTAGTAAAAACTAGCTAAACCATGAAAGTTACGTATCTTAGAAATGTTAGAAGGGGTTGGCTAGTTGTTGATGACCTCGACTTTTGCTTTATCAACTTTTATTCCTTGTGAACTTACAACAAAACCAAGAAATATAACTTCCAGAACACAGAATGTGCATTTCTTAATATTAGCAAATAGTCTCTTAGTTCGCAAAGTACTTAAAACCATTTTAAGATGTTCAACATGTTCTTTTAAGTCTTTGCTGTAAATTAAGATATCATTAAAGTAGACAACTATAAATTTCCCTTTGAAATCTCTTAAAACATGACTAATTAGTAGCATAAATGCGCTAGGGACATTAGTTAAACCAAAGGCATAACTAACCATTTATACAGACCAAATTTAGTTTTAGAAGTAGTTTTCCACTCATCACCTTCATTCATTCTTATTTGATCATACCCAGATTTTAAATCTATTTTCATGAATATGCAAGCACCATGCAGTTCATCAAGTATATCATCTAACCTAGGAATGGGATGACGATATTTTACCGTTATATTGTTGGCCGTTCAGCAATAAATGCACATATGCCAACTTCTATCCTTCTTAGATACCAAAATTATGAGAAAAAATTCATGAATATGTCTTTTTGCAAGTAATTCGTCCACTTGCCTTTGCAATTCTTTCGTCTTTTCAAAATTAGCTCTATAGGGAAGCTTGTTTGGAATTATAGCTCCAAAAACAAAATCAATCTGATGTTCAATCACTACAATTGGTTGCAAACCACTTGGAATTTCTTTGGGAAAGACATCTTCAAATGTCTGCAAGATAGACGCAGTTTCAACAGGCAAATTTGGAGGTAAGTCGTTAGTGATAAAACAAACTTCTTGATAAATAAGTATAACAAGAAGCTTGTGAGATGAAATAGCCCTATCTATCTCATGTGCACTCGCAAAGAAATTTGTTTTTTTTATATCTCGCACAGTTGCCTTTTCTCTCAAAGGTCTCTCAATTTTATTTTTAGCCAATTCTTTTCCTCTTCCTTTGGTTTTTACCTCATGCTCACCCTTGATTTTCACCTCAGTGTTCTCTCTATTGTTTCCACTCTCTTTGGATTTCCTTGCACTCTCTAACTCTTTTTGCCTTTTCTCACTCTCATTTTTCAATCTCATTTGCTCATTGTATACTTGGTAAGGTGACGAAGGTACAAGAGTTATCTTCTTGCCATTTATTATGAAAGAATATTTATTCATATATCCATCACGAACGGCTCTTCGGTCATACTCCCAAGGACGACCTAGAAGTAAGTGACCAGCTTTCATTGGGACCATGTCGCAGAGAATCTCATCTTGGTACTTGTTAATTGAGAACAAAACTAGCCCTTGCTTTTTTACTCGCACCTCCCAACATTTATTCAACCATTGTAGATGATAAGGTTAGGGATGCTTAGTCATGGGTAACTTCAACTTTTCTACAAGTGTAGTACTAGCCACATTGGTACAACTACTACCATCAATAATTACCATGAAGACTTTATTTTGGATGTGGCAGTGAGTGTGGAAGATGTTGGTTCTTTGCTCTTCATTATCTTCCTTTACTTGCACATTAAGTGCTCTTATTGTCACCAATGCTTCTTCTTCAATGGGTAGTTCTTCTCTTCTTTCACTTTCTCCTTCTAGTGGTGGCATTCCCTCATAATCAAATTCCCGCTCACTTTCACTATCATATGTACCATCTTCCTTAAGTGTCATTATGCATTTGTTGGGGCATTGAGAAGTGATATGTCCTTTACCCAAACATTTGAAACAAGTGACCTTGCGAGAGGGTTTAGTACCAGCAAGAGACACTTTTGACTTTTGAGCTGTGGTAGCCTTTGTTGTGCTAGTACTACTGGGAGTAGTGGCTTTCTTAGCTTCCACTTTTGTATCCTTCTTGGGCCAAGAACCTCGCCAAGTTGATGAAGGATATGAAGAATTCTACCTAGAAGAACCTCAACTTCTTAATTGCCTTTCAACCTTCTTAGCCATGTGTACCATCTCTTCAATAGTTAAGTAATGATGCAATTCTACTATATAGGCAATTTCTTGATTCAATCCTCCTAGGAACCAAGCCATGGTTGCCTCAAGATCTTCTTCTAGATTAGCCCTAATCATGGCTATCTCTATCTCTTTGTAATTTTCATCAATGGTTTTGAACCCTTGAGTGATTCCTTGAAGTTGTTTATACAACTCTCGATAGGAATGGAGTGGCACAAACCTTTTGTGCATAACTGCCTTCATTTCTTCCCAAGCGCTAATGAGTCTTTCTTGGTTTCTTCTTCTAGAAACAACCAATTTCTCCCACCAAATAATGGCATAATCTGTAAATTCAGTTGCAGCTAGCTTAACATTTTTTTCTTCCGAGTAGTTGTGGACATCAAAGACAAGCTCCACCTTCTTTTCCCATTCAAGATTGGCTTCTGGATCACTTCTACATTGAAAGGGTAGAATTTTTAACTTAATGCTCTCAAGGTCTTTATCAACTTCTGGAACACCCCCTCTCATTTGGGTGTTATGGGATGCCTTTTATTCATCTCCTCTATAAGCCTCTTCCTCTTCGAACACAGGATTTTGATGTGTTCGTTGAGATTGAGAAGCTCCCTTAGTTTCTTCTTTGTTGTTAGATTCAAAAGCTAATAGCTTTTCTTTTATTGTTTCCATCATATGGGTCAATCTCGCTAGATGTTCCCTTAAAGCCCTTTGATCTAAGGTCTCTTTTGGTTCTTTCTCTATGGTTGGTTTAAGTGTTGGAAAAAGATATGTGAAGTATTCTCACAAAACCCTTTTTCTCTTACCCGAAACCTATACTATGCACAACCGGAGTGTTTCTCTTTTTTTTTTTTTGGCTTTTATACTTTTGATGAAAATCTATCAAACCTTTTACTTCTCAATTCATAATTTAAACTTCTTAATTAAACTTTCAAAAGCACACTGAAGTTGTCAATGTGTTACACTTAAGACATAAAGAAAGACAAAGTAAAGGAATAAGGAAAACATAAGAACAAAAGCAAAAATGACTTGGACAAAAAGAGATTTTCAAGTAGCAAAAGTATTCCAAATCCAAGTCAGATTAGGATTCTGAATCCTGATCTGAGTAGGATTCCTGATCAAGGTGGGAATCTAGGTTGGAGTAGGAGTCGTAGTTGGAGTAGAACGTTGGAAGAGAGGGTAGGAGTCTTGACTGGAATAGGATTCCTAGTCAAAATTGGATTCCGGGTTTGAGTAGGAGTTCTAAAACCAATTGGGAATCTAACAATTCAATCCAAGTTCTTTTATAAAAGAGAAAGAACAAATTCAATTGTCACTTAGATTAGAAAACAAAACCCAATCCAATTGGCAAATGAATAGACAACCCACTTACAATGGGATTTGGGTTTAAAGATACAATCCACTTAGGAAAAAAATTGGAGTTAAAATTGCATTGCAATTTATATAAATTGGGCAAAAAAAAAAAGAAATCAATTAATTGCTACTATTTTTTTCTTCAAGAATTGAGTTTAGAATAGAAGAAAAATTCAACAATCCACGGATCAAGATTAAACCACATGAGGATCAAGAATCAATCAAGAATAGCCGTGCAACTTTTCTTTCTTTCTTTTTCTTTCTTTTCCTTTTTTTTTTGGGCCAAGTCTTTTTTTTAATCAAATTTTTTTTTACCAGTAGTAATAAAAAGGAAAACAATGAAAGATTGAAAGTTGATGATGAATTCACAAAAAGCAACAAGAACAAAGAACGGAAAGTACGAATGGGGATCACGGGTTGGAAGAAACAATGATGATAAAACAAGAAGCAACAAGAACAAAGCTTAAACAAAGACAAGAATAACAAATAAACACAAATAGGATATGAACAATTGTAAGGGGCCACCCAAATTGTTCTAATACAAAACTAATGTGAACCCTTAAAGAACTTGTCCTAAAAACCCACAACTTGAATAGATGGCCCCAAGAACAACCTGCCGAAGAACTGAACTTTGTTCCAAGGTGGGAAAAACCTTGACCTCAATCCAACAATGTGGATTGAAACCTTGGTATAACCATGGATTGAAGCAACGTCACAAGTTAAGGGAACAGGTCTTAACTTGATAAGTCACAAGAGTAGCACAAGAACAATATTAATGCACTAAAAAACTTCTGAAAAGAACTTGAGTTGTGAATTCCTCACAAAAGAAAATTTTATTTGCTCAAAATTGGATGCATAATGGCCGCCCCTCTTGTCCTTTTTATAGGGCAAGAGTTAGTCTAATCTTTAGAAGAATTGAATCCTAAAAATATCCTATGATTGGTTGGATTAGATTTTCTATAAGAATCAAACCTTTAATCCTAATCATAAACTAATTCTAAATGAAAAGTTTGGCCTTAATGCAACTTGGAAATCTTCTAGAAAGACTCCTAAAAATTTGGCTACAACTAGTTGGATTAAACGAGAAAACCTATTACAAGCTGAATTAGGGTTAAACCCTAGTTTAAATTTGTCCCTAAGCATTCTAATGGGACTAATTTTGGCCAAAAGCCTTCTTCGGCCTTCAAATTATCAAATCTAAATAATTCAAGGCTTATTTGCATGGCCGATTGGCAATTACATTTAAAATATTTATGGTTTTGGATTTATAATCACTAATCTTGGACTTTTCTTTAAGTTGAGCTTGTTGAATAAGCACATTAAGAGCCTCTTTAAATCTTTTAGCTCAAACCTTTGTTATTGGCTCATAAGCTTCTATAAGTAAATCTCTAAGCAAGTTTTGATACAAATCTTAAACAAAGAATAAGAATCCGAACCTCTATCAGAGTATTGGTCCTAGTATCGTCCTCTAGGTTGAACTAAGTCTTCCTTTAGCAAGACACTAACTCCAACTTGTGAAGAAGAACCTTACTTTGTCCACTTGACACCCAATGGAATTATCAATGACCCAAGATGTGAACTTTGACTATCCTTGGAACCAAGAAGCACACTCAGATTGTTGAGGGAAAGAAACTCAACAAAATAGCTTAAACATGAACCTAAGAGGCTATCCTCAAAGACTCAAAGCAAGTTCTAAACTAGAACTCAAAGAAAAGCTCAAAGCTCTCAAGTTTGTAATTGATCAAATTCTAAATTTCATTGTGGCTGAATGCCTCTATTTATAGTTGTTACAAGGCTGGTTTAAGCAAATAAAATCTATTCTCTAAAAGGATTAGAACTCATAACCTTTTAGGAAACTAACTAAAGAACAATTACTTAAAGAAACAACTAATCTAAGAAAAGGAAATAACTAAACTAAGACTGCCTAAAACTAATCCGAAGATTACTTGGATTTGTACTTGGCCAAATGTTGCTTGTCTTGGCAGCTTCTATTTGTTGTCTTGTATCTAGTAGCTTCTTTAACTTCTTCATGCAGACTTTAGAAGCTTCTTCAACTTATCTTGGCAATGGATTTGGAGCTTCTTATGTTGCCTTTTTTTTTCTGCCAAGCAGGAATTGTACTCTACCTTGGATTCGGCTAACCACATTCCAAATTGGACTTGGCATTTGATCCCTCATTTTCAATACTAAGTAGAGTGACGTTTTGTGACTGAGATTCGGCCATCTTAGCTGCTGTTTGAGCTTCCTAAAATTGGCTTAATGTTGGAACCTTCCAAGGCTAAATGCTGAAATCTTCCAAGGCCGAATTGAGTTGCAAACTTCTGAAGTAGAACCTTCCAAATTCGAACTATGATTGTGATGAGAAGTGGCCTAAGGATCTTGATTACACATGTGAAAATTAGCCACACTCGATCCTTCATTCTCGAGTCTTCATTGATGACTAGAATGACAAATGATGTCTTGGCTTTTGGATCAAGGTGTGGACGTCTTTTTGTAGGCGAATTTTCAACTAAACATCCAACTCGTACTTTTAGATTTGTCTCTCTTGAATTTGGTTGAGTTGTCCCGGCTGGATGGTTGTTTGTTTCAACCTTGGTTATCATATTTTCATCACGTTTTTTGTTCCTTGATCTCCATTAGTCAATTTTTGTCATTTGTCATCTCTTGAATCTTTTTCTTGGTTCTTGACCACTTTTAATTGGAGAAAACTCATCTTTAGGTCATTTTGTGAGAGAACTCTTGAATTTGGAAAACCTAGCAACCATGATAATCCTAGTTCTTCGCATAGAATCCATCTTAACCTAGGGGCTTTGGTGAGTTTCGAGGGAAAAGACTCATTTTTTTGAAGAAATTAAAGCTTGGGTTGGAGATTAAGTAGGTGCTATGGTTCCTCTTGTAAAAAGGGAATTTCTAGTACTCTAAAACTTGAATCATATGTTTGATTTTTCCAATTTGGTTTTTTCAAACTCTTGTAATCTCCAAGATTTGATTTTGAGTTGTCGATATTTATCCTTGTTGTGTTTATTAATTGTGTGTATTGGTACTTGTGTTGATTGTTCAATCTACATTAAGTCTAGATTTTTGCTATTAGAACCATTGTATTCCTAACATAGTAATATGTAGGGAAAATGGTATGCTTGATATTGTCAATGTATTGCATTAAATAATATAGTTGACTAGGAATAGGTGCCATATTATTCTGTTCTAGTGACTAGGAATAGAAACTAGAGTGAAAAAGACAATTGCCTTTTTAAATGCACAATTCTATAGCTAAATCAAATAATTAGCTAGAGAGAAATAGAGACAATTTTAATCACTTCTTTGGAATTAATCCATCATTCTTAGTTCCAAATTTCAAATTTAATTTCAAATTTAAGTTTTTCCTTATTTTTCTATTGTTAATTTTACTAAATTTTCTATACTTTAATTGAGCAAAATTGTAGTTCTTAACTATTTAATTTCCCTCTATCTTCTAGATAAAGAATAAATCCCTCAAAGTAACAACATTCTCAAGCGATTGACCCTATATCTATAATACTATGGCATGTGTATACTTGCACTTAATTGAGTAAAATTTTTCTTTATTGCTTGATTAATTGTGCTATTTGTGCTATATGTTTATATTCTAATCTACACACATCAAATACACAATTACCATGACATATTAGGACTTTAGTTCATATGGTACTATTCACATATGTAGTTTCCATTTTCAATGATCATAATATTTGTTTATGTATTTTTTCCCACAAATTATAGGAGAGTTAAGGCTTTTACACCTCCTCCCCCTTCTATACTTTGTTTTTGAAATTAATAAAAGGGTAACCAAATCCATTAGCTGCACAATGGTTGTTCCTTAAAAAAAGAAAAGAAAAAAAAAGAAAGATAGCATCTTATTCCCAAGGTTACTTAAGGCATAATCCATTTTTAACTCAAAGGTTTTCCAACCACGAAGGAAGATTTCATGCATAGATACCTCAAAGCCACTCAACTCGTAGGGTGATTACTCATTGAGGGTTCACCTCCTTAATTCACTACTATATATCAAGTAGTTGTATATCACCTTAAACTAGTTGTGTATAGGTGTGGATAGGGTACCACATAGTTCAAGTGAGCAGTTGTGTCTAATGCAAGATCATGGGGATTTCAATGACTTTTTACCAAATTCCCCTCATCAATAATATTTTCATTGAAAAGAAGAAGAAGAAGAAGAAGTATTACACCATTTTTGAGATCATTAAAGGCTTTTATTCTCCCTTTCTTACCACCCTTTCCCTCCCAAGTTGTCACTTTGCATTTAGACAAGAAGTAACTATATGTGTTTCACAAGCATTAGACTAATTAATAAAGTCATTATTTACTTGGAGTACTCTCTATGTCTCTCTACCCCTCTCTTTCTCTCTAGTTACTTGCCTTGGGTTTTGTGGCTTCTTATACCCATTCCTACTAATGTAAGTTACTTCACGTCTATAACACATAAGACTAAGAGCATTCCTATAATAGAGTGGCAACTTACTTCCAACAAAAAGAAAATAATAATTGAAATCACATAAAAAATATGATGAAGTGCTAACGATCTTCACAAAATAGGTTAAATTACGAATAATATTGCATCAAATTATCAAAATTCATGCCAAAAAGTCACATTATCCATAAGGCATGTCATATTTAATGTTCCCCACACAAATATTTCAAAACAATTCATTTAAAGTGTCACACTTTCTACATAAATAATAACTACTTAAAGAGCATAACACCTCAATTTTCTTTACCACTAAGCTGAGAGTTTACTATTCATTTCATTAGTTACATGATTTTCTTCTATTCACTAATCTACATCCAAGATAAAAAGACTATCTCATCACTTCCATGGAATTGTTATCTATTTCTTCTTATTTCACGAAAAGATAAAGAAATTTTTTAAAATTTTAGCAAATTTAAATTAAGAAACTAAATCGAAAGAAAAATAATACCTAAAGCATTAAGCAAAACAAAAACAAAACAAAACAAACTTGTTTTTTTTAACCAATTAACTCAATTAAGTAATCAAAGTTTAAATTCACACAGAAACAGTAGGAAACTGAGTACATCATAGAGCGGAATTTAAAATTTTGGTTTCATTCCAGGATCCATACAAAGTGAGATCAAATCGAGGTTTAGGGTTTGAACCTTGGTATTTTCGGTAGAGTTGGCTTGCAAAGATCTTTGTTTGTCAAATCACTAGCAAAACTGATTCGGCTTCACTTTTATGGTATCCACATGATCGATCCAAACTTTTAGTTATTGTCACAAAATTAACTAGAATAGGAGCACACAAAATTCGAAGTACAAGCTTCAAAATTTGTGTTCAGGATTCTCAAATTTTGGTCACAAGGTTTTGTTGGATTATGCCCTAAGAACCAATCATCTGATGATGGTTTAGGCATATATTGTATCATAACACTTTTAATTTATGGCTCTTTGTTATTATTATGGTTATTCTATATCTGCATTTTATGAATAAATAAAATAATGTCCCAAAAATTTAATTATTCGAAAATTATGTTGGATTATGCCCTAAGAACCAATCATATGATGATGGTATATGCATATATTGTGTCATAATGTTCATAATTAATGGCACTAATTATTATGTTTATCTTATATCTGCGTTTTATGAAATAAACATAATAATGTCCCAAGAATTTAATTATTCTAAAACTATCCCTAGTCGAGTATTATCATAAAATGGGACAATGATAATGCATTAAGACTAGTATGTGTAGTGACTGATGAAATTGTTTATAATATGAGATATCAAGTCAACACATGGGTACATGTTAGAGAACAATGTACTGGATTGACCCGCCATGAGAAATATTACATGGATTATTATATGAAGTGTCATAAATATTTCTCATAGTGATGATGGTGTAAATAGTCCTTAGACTTGAGATCCTCAGAGATCCCAACATGAGGAGTTACATGTTTTGATACTACTAAATGTTACCCGTAAAAGGGTGAATTATAAAAGTAGTAATTGGAAATGTAATAAATCATGTAGTGGGATGTTGAGTGCTCAAGAAAGGATTTGCCCCTCCTATATAATGGGAGTGATATCTTTGGGCCCCTTGATTGAGTAAGACCATAAAATGCATGGCCGTGCTCAAATGAGTCGATATGTGATATCGGGCTCATTTGTATAGATGTGTCTACTCGGGAATCAAGAAATGCAAAGATTGAGCTATACGAGCATGACACGATCCATGGCTCATGTTCAATCATGATATCTAGGGCGAAGGGATTTAATTACACGGTAATATCTATCACAAGAAAAGTAATGTCGAATTACTAATATTCTCATGACTTGGGTAGTATTGATGTGTTGCTAGACACAGCTCATTACTTTTGGCATAAAATATATTTTATGTCCATGCCAACGTTATGAGAACCGATTGGGTCACACACTTAGATTGTATCCAAAAGAAGTGCAAAATTCATGTGATGAAATTTTGTTTAATTTAAGAATCTTATTGAGAATTGGAATCTATCGGGTTTTCGTTTTAAAAATGGTTTTGGATTTAAGGCGAAAAGATTTTGGTTCTATTAATATTAATAAATCCAAAATGAGTTTTAGATTTATTAATTAAATAATAATCAAAATGGATTTTATTATTGGAAAATGAAAAGGCAACCATTCATTAGAAAATGAAAAGACAACCATTCATTGGAAAATGAAAAGGCAACATATTGCAATTCATTTTATGAAAATGAAAAGGCAGCCATTCATTGGAAAATGGAAAGGCAACCATATGCAACATGTTGCAATTCAATTTCTAGAATATGAAATGTGAAAGGGCAGCTGTTTCACATGGATGAATTATTGAATTCAGATCAAGGAAACCCAAGGGACACTTTCATTGAGAGAGTTTTCCTTTTAAACTTTCTTTGTTGAGTAAAAACAAGTGATTTTCTTGGTGCACGAAATTTCTTTATTTTCTTTTTCTCTTGTTCAATATAGACACCACTCCTTATTTGAGAAATAAGAACCAAAAACGAATTTATAAGAAGAGATTGAAAGAAAACCAATTCTTGAGTTGAGAATTTGAGAGAATACCTGAGTAACAAAATCCTAGCTAGCACTATGAGATTTTGTTACTTCTTTCTTTAGTTAATTGTTTGACAATTAACTTGAGATTTGGAGACGATCGTGTGGATACCATAGAGGCAAGGCTAGATTGGTTTTGCTTGTAATTCGACAATCAACAATCTCCAACAATCAACAAGGATACACTACCAGTAAGGTAATAATCTTCACTACCAATTTGATTTCACTTCGTATGGATCCTTGGAGGAAACCAAAAATTTTTAAATTTCTGCTGCGTTCTTTGATTTGGTTTCCTTCAAATTATCCCTAGTCAAGTATTATCATTAAATGGGACAATGATAATGCAGTAAGACTAGTATGTGTAGTGACTGATGAAATGTGTCATGATATGAGATATCAAGTCAACACATAGGTACATGTTAGAGAACTATGTACTAGATCGACTCGCCATGAGATGCTATATGGATTATTATATAAAGTGTCATAAGCATATCTCATAGTAATGATGATGTAAACAATCCTTAGACTGGAGGTCATTAGAGATCCTAACATGAGGAGTTGCATATTTTGATACTTCCAAACGTTACCCGTAATAGGGTGAACTATAAAAATAGCAATTAGATATGCAATGAGTAATGTAGTGGGATGTTGAGTGATCAAGATAGGATTTTCCCCTTCTATATAATGAGAGTGATATCTTTGGGCCCCTTGATTGAGTAAGACCATGAAATGCATGGCCATGCTCAAATGAGTCGATATGTGATATCGGGCTCATTTGTTTAGATGAGTTTACTTAGGAATCAAGAAACGCAAAGATTGAACTATGTGAGCATGACACATTCCATGGCTCATGTTCAATCAAGGTATCTAGGATAAAATAATTGAATTATATGGTAGCATCTATCACAAGATAAGTAATGTCGAATTACTAACATTCTCATAACTTGGGTAACCTTGATGTGTTTCTGGACACCGCTCAATGCTTATGATATAAAATAGATTTTATGTTATTGCCAACATTATGAGAATCTATTGGGTTGCACACTTAGATCATATCTAAAAGGAGTATAAAATTCATATGATGAATTTTAGTTAATTGAAGAATCCTAACATGAGTAGGATTCTATAAGGTTTTCGGTTTATGACGGTATTCGGATTTGGATTCCAAATGGTTTTGGTTTTGTGTTAATAAAAACGAAATAGTTTTGAATTCATTAATTCATGTGAAAAACAAATTTAGAAAGCCCAATCAGAATGAGAATCTTGTTTTGGCAGCCAATCCCAAATAGATTAGAATTTGGTAGTTCAAGTAAAACTCTTTAAAAGAAGTTTTGCCCTCATACTACTACTATATATATTTGGGATTTGGCCAGCAGCCATAGGTGTGTGAGACACAAGTAAAATCCAAAAATTTGTCTTTTCTTCTTCTCGAAGAAAAGAAATTCTGCTCTTTTTCTTTTGAAGAAAAATCCAGTCCTCTTGAAGAAAAAAACCGATCCTTGTTCTTGTTCAGCAAAAGGAAATTAGTTGGCTTTTCTTGAGAAGAAAAACAGCTGCCATCCAATTTTATTTTAAGAAAACAGCCACCATTCTTGTCAAGAAAAAAGCTCTTTGACTGTTATTTAGAGAAAAATAGTCGCCAATTTCTTGCTGAAAACAAGAGAGAAACCGTAGCTTAGAGAAGTTGAATTCTTGAGAAAAGTTCTTGAGAAACCAAAGCAAAATTCAGAAGCTAGCACTCACGAATTTTGTTGCTCCCTTTTCTAGATAATTGTGTGACAATATCTAGTGGCTTGGAATGATTGTGTGGATACCATAGAGGCAAGGCTGATTTGGTTTTGCTATTGATTCAACAAACAATGGTCTTCGCAAAACAACTCTACCGGTTCTACCGATACTAACAAGGTACAAACCCTTAACTCCAGTTTGATTTCACTTCGTATGGATCCTTAAAAGAAATCAAAAAATTTAAATTCCGATATGTGCTATACTTGGTTTCCTATAGTGGTATCAAAGACAATTAGGAAAACTCAAATCAGTTTTATGTGAAAGCATGTTTCTTTTCTTAAATTGTTTATGAATAAGCATGCTGAAATTTGGATCATATGAATATGTTTATGAAATCTGAATTTGGAATTAAACATATATGATATGTTTATGTTTATCAAATCAATTTGGGGTTTGCTTTGATGTGTTATCGCTAGATTCAAATAAAATAAGATATAGCTATGTGATATATATATATATATATGTATGGAAGAGCCAAGATTTAGTTTTTCTGGATTTTTCGGCAAGGTTCGATTTTTCCAATTTTTCTTGGGCTTTTGGTCTTAATAATTTTTTTTATTAAAGATGAAAATAATATGTGTTGAATCATATTGAGGACAAATTATATATGTGATATATAAGGTTGGCTTCGGGTTTCATCAAGAAAATTTAACCAAGCTAAGGTTTTCTGTTTTTGTGAAAGCTTCGGTTTTTCTGAACTTGGCCAAGCTTTGGATTTTAATTAAAAAGTTTTTATTTTCTAGTTTGGCCGAAGCATATATATATGTTAAATTACATTGAGGGCCAGATTATATATGTGAGATATAAATTTTTTGGAACTTTGATATGATACTCGAAATATGGTTTAAAACATATACATGAGTTTTGAAATTTTGTGATTGGCCAAATTGATATATATGATGTATCAAGTTGAAGCTTAAAATATATATGATATATTTTTAACAAATTTCTCATTATTATGGTTTGGCCGAAAATCATATATATAAGATATATCAATAGATGGCCGAAACCCTAATATATGATCAAGGGTTGACCAAAATCCTTCCATGCATAGCATAGCATATTATTTGAAACCCTAAAATTTGATTTAATATTAACTGTCATAAATTAATTAGATTAATATATTTAAGTGTTGAATATGAATGACAATTACATGTGACATGCACATTATGTGATGTTTTCAGCATGGTGCATAGTTATAGCCCTTAGCCCAATGTGATTGGATATGTTTTTGTGTTGGTTTTAACTAAATATGACCTGCGAGTCATGCCTTGCTCTATTTTCTGGTTATACATTCTTTTCTCATCTAACTCCCCTCGAATGTAACTTGAGGTTTCTCTAAAGATGTAATAGTTAGATTAGAGATAGGATTAGATTAGAAATCAAGGAGGCAAGGAGTTCGGGACCATACAAGAACGACCAAAGGAGGCACTTGGAGAAGATGCTATTACCCTTAGGTTGACCTTTTGGGTTTCTCATTGGCTTGAGAGAACCAACCTAGTTTGGGCTATAACTATGCCACGACTTATTTTCTTGTTCATGTATAAGATGCATGTTGTGAATGGTTATTGGTTAGTTATATAATGTGATCATGAAAGTAATATTTAATTAATAATTACTTTAACCAATGCAAATAAAATGGTGAGGTTCAAATCTAACAAATCCCTCAAACGCAAATATTAAGTCTAAGATGCCTTCCAATGCCTAGCACTCGTCAAGGCTTCGATTGATCATATGTAGGTTTGCCAAAGCAAGGTGCCATGATTCATCTTAATGAGACGCGACAGGATAATAGTAATATTCGACTGTTAATCATTGGGTCTGACTCGACTAGATAGACTCAAAAGGATTGAGACCTTGAGGCATAGAGTTGGGCATTGGCTTATTAGATAAGCTAGAAAAGAGTTGTTCACCCAACTATCTAAGAGTTGTATGGGATACAATTGACCAGTATTGTCTACCTAAATAGTCGAGTTTTGGGTGATTAGCCAAAGCTAACTCAAAATTAGGTCAAATATGGATCTTGGTCCACTAGAAAGTTAATTAGATTAATCTTTCCAAATTAATATTGAGGGTTATTAATTTGAACAAAATAGTGGAAGTAACATTTAATAAAATTACATATTAAATATTTGCATTCATGATATTTATTTTGCATATTTCTGTTGTACCTAACCATGGCATCAAATACTAATAATATTACTAATACACTATCACTGCGATCTATCCTTGAGAAGGGCAAGTTGAATGGGATAAATTTTTTGGATTGGTACAAGAGGAAAAGTTGTATGTCCTAGAGGAACCCTTACCTGAGAAACCTAAAGGAAAGGTAACTAAGGAAGGGAACTGCTTCATAATGGTGAGACTAGATAGTGGAAGAGAAACTGTAAAGTTTACCGGGAGGATCTTAAGAAGAAGAGGAAGGAAAATGAAACTTCCACTTCAGGTATTCATGTTATAGAAGTTAATTTATCTACATCTTCATCATGGGTATTAGATATCGGATGTGGTTCACTCATTTGTGTAAATGTGCACGAACTGAAAAGAAGTAGGATTTTAACTAAAGGCGAAGTCGACCTACGAGTGGAAAATGGAACAAGAGTTACTGCGTTAGCTATTGGGACTTATGTCTTGAACTTGCCCTCAGGGGTTATTTTAGAACTAGATAATTGTTATTACGTGCCCTCCATTACTAAGAATATTATTTCTATTTCTTGTTTAGACAAGATTAGATATTCATTTATAATAAAGGACAATGGTTGCTTATTTTATTTAAATGAAATCTTTTATGGTAGTGCACAACTAGTTCAAGGACTTTATACTTTAAATCTTGACACACCTATCTATAACTTAAATACCAAAAGGATTAATTTAGACAATTTTAATCCAACTTATCTCTGGCATTGTTGTCTGGGCCATATAAATGAGAATCGTATGTCCAAACTCCATAAAGATGGACTTTTGGACTCATTCAATTTTGAATCGTATGAAACATGTGAATCATGTTTATTGGGCAAGATGGCTAAAGCCTCTTTCACAATATAAAAATGAAAGGGCAAGTGATTTATTGGAACAAATACATACTGATGTATGTGGACTATTAAATACACAAGCTAGAGGTAGTTTTCAATACTTCATCACATTTACTGATGTCTATAGTAGATACGGCTATGTGTATCTTATGAGACATAAGTTTGAATCATTTGGAAAGTTCAAAGAGTTCGAGAATGAAGTACAAAACCAACTTGGCAAGAGTATCAAAGCATTTGAATTTGATCGAGGAGGTGAATACTTAAGCCAAGAATTTGATGTCTGTCTAAAGGAGTGTTGGATAGTCTCACAAATTACTCCTCTTGGAACACCACAATGGAATGGTGTATCTGAAAGGAGAAATCGAACTTTGTTAGACATGGTTCGGTCCACGATGAGTCATGCAGATCTTCCAAATTTCTTCTATGAGGCTTGGAACGATCGTAGGGATACCATAGAGGCAAGACTGATTTGGTCTTGCTATTGATTCGACAAACAATGGTCTTCATAAAACAACTCTACTGGTTCTACCGATACTAATAAGGTACAAACCCTTAACTCCGGTTTGATTTCACTTAGTATAGATTCTTGGAGGAAACCAAAAATTTTAAATTCTACTGCGTGTTACACTTGGTTTCCTATAGGTTTCAAGTTTTCTTTTCTTGATTTTGTTTCAAGAGAATGGCGGCTATTTTCTTTCACAAAGAAGGTCGAGAGTTTCTTGTGTTTCTCTATAAGGAGGTTGGCTGAAAATCCCAGTATTTATAGAGTTAGGTTGTAGTTCTTGGGTAAAACTCTTGTAAAGAGTTTTACTTGAACTACCAAACCCTAGTCCGTTTGGAATTTCTAGATTCAATGAGTCTATTGGCTGCCTAGCACAAGAATTCTATTCCATTCAGAATTGGACTTCAAAGTTTTGGATTTTACAATTGCTAAGTCCAAAACTATTTTGGATTTATTAGCACTAAAACCCTAACCCATTCAGTTTTAAACCCGAATATCATTTTAAATTGAAAAACCCTAAAGAGTCCTATTCACATTTGGATTATTGAGATTACTCAAAATTCATCATATGAATTTTGCATTCCTTTTGGATTCAATCTAAGTGTGCAACCCAATAGGTTCTCATAACGTTGGCCATGACATAAAATCTATTTATGCCATAAGCAATGAGCGGTGTCTAGCAACATATCAAAAGCTACCCAAGTTATGACAATGTCAGTAATTCGACATTACCTTATCATGTGATAGATGTTACCATATAATTCAATCTTTTCGTGCTAGATACCTTGATTGAATATGAGCCATGGAATATGTCACTCTTGCATGATTCAATTTGTGCATTTCTTGATTCCCAAGTAGACTCATTTAAGCAAATGAGTCCAATATCACATATCGATTCATTTGAGCATGGCCATGCATTTTAGGTCTCACTCAATCAAGGGGCCCAAAGATATCACTTTCGTCATATGGGAGTGGAAAATCTTATCTTGATCACTCAACATCTCACTGCATGATTGATTGCATATCCAATTACTATTTTTATAGTTCACATTGTTACGGGTAATGTTTGGCAGCATTAAAACATGCAACTCCTCATGTTGGGATTTTGATGACCTCAAGTCTAAGGGTCACATATATCGTCATCACTATGAGGCATGTTTATGACACTTATATATTAATCCATGTAACATTTCCCATGGCAGGTCAATCTAGCATATAGTTCTCTAACATGTACCCATGTATTGACTTGATATCTCATATCATGAAACATGTCATCAGTCACTACACATACTAGTCTTAATACATTATCATTGTCATATTTGAAGATAATACTTGACTAGAGATAGTTTTAGAATTACCAAATTGTAGGGACATTATTATATTCATTCATGTTATGCAAATGTATAATTGAACATAATAATAATGAAAATGCCATAAACAATAAGTGTTATGATATGATGTATGCTCAAACAATCATCAGATGATTGGTCTTTAGGGCATAATCGAACAAACTCCTACTTGCACTAAGACCAATCAGTCATATATCTAATGCCGAATGATCTAGTGTGACGATCATGTCTCTACAATGTCAAAGGCTTTGTCAGTGAATCGGCGATGTTATCATCAGTTGGTTCTTCACATCCCTTCTCTCTATGATCTCTCAGATGAGATGGAAACGCCAAAGTAGATGTTTGAATCGTTGGTGAGATCTGGGTTCCTAGCCTGTGCAATGGCTCAATTGTTGTTACAATAGAGCTCAATTGGATTGGTAATGCTAGGTACAACCCCGATTTCGGTGATAAACATTTTGATCCAAATGGCCTCTTTTGCTACGTCAGAAGCAACAATATACTCAGCTTCTATCGTAGAATCAGATACTGTTGCCTACTTTGAATGTTTCTAGCTCACAGAACCTCTATTTAGGCAAAACATATAACCTGACTGCGATCGATAGTCATCTTTGTTGGTTTGGAAGCTTGCATCAGTTTAACCAGTTACATTGAGCTCTTTTTCACCTCTATATATCAAGAATGTATCATTAGTCTTTCTCAAGTACTTAAGGATATTCTTGATAGCGATCCAGTGACGTTCACTGGGATCTACTTGATATTTGCTCATCATGCTCAAAGCGTACGAGACATCGGGACGAGTACATAGTATGGCATACATGATAGATCCAATAGCTGATGCATATGGAAACTTACTAATGCATTGTCTCTCTTCTTGTGTCGAAGGACAATGTTCCTTTGAGATACTAATTTCATCTCCCATCGGCATGAACATTTTCTTAGATTCTTGCATGCTAAATCATTTTAGCACTTTATCAATGTATGTACTTTGACTTAGGCCAATTAATTTATTTGATCTATTTCTATAGATCTTGAAACCTAATATATAAGTAGCTTCACATAAGTATTTCATAGAAAAATAACTTTCTAACTAGGTCTTTACAGATTGTAAAGAAGGAATGTCATTCCCAATACGTAGTATGTTATCTACATACAATACCAAGAAGACAACAGTGCTCCCATTGGCCTTCTTGTGGACACAGGGTTCATCTTCGTTCTTGATGAAACCAAGCTTTTTGATCATCAAATCATAGATTCTATCTTTGAGAAGCTTGCTTCAACTCATAAATGGATTGTTGTAGCTTACAAACCTTTCCAGCATTTTCTGGATCAACAAAACCCTTAGGTTGTGTCATGTACACATTCTCAAGAAGATTTCCATTAAGAAAAGCAGTCTTGACATCCATTTTTCAGATTTCATAATCATGGAATACAGCTATTGCAAGCAAGATCCTGATGGATTTAAGCATGTGAACAGGTGAAAAGGTTTCATCATAGTCTATACCATGAACTTGTTTGAAACCTTTAGCAACCATTTGTCCTTTAAAAGTATGTACTTTACCTTCCATGTTGGTATTCTTGTTGAAGACCTATTTACATCCTATGGGTCTTACCCCTTCAGGTGGGTCAACAAGAGTCCATACCTGATTTGCATACATAGATTCCATTTTAGATCTCGTGGCCTCAAGCCATTTCTCAAAGTCTGGCCCCGATATTGCTTATTGATAAGTCGTAGGCTCATCTTGATCCATGAGTAAGACATCATTAGAAATCCATATCTCTGCAGCTCACGATGAATCCTAGTAGACCTACGTGGGGCTTGTGTCTCTTGAGCAGGTAATTGATCCATAATTGTTTGTGGTGTCTACTGAAATTCCATCTTAACAAGCTTAGTGCTACTTTGTGGTTCTTGAACTTCTTCGAATTCTATTTGTCTTCCACTGGATTTTCTAGAAATGAATTCTTTTTCTAAAAGACACCTATCCGAGCAACAACTATTTTGTTCTTGTTGGGAGTGTAGAAATAGTATTCTTTTGTTTCATTAGGATGCCTCACAAAGATGCACTTATCAGATTTGGGTCCAATTTTGTCATAGATTTGACGTTTAACGTAAGCCTCACATCCCCATATCTTCATAAAAGACATACTAGGACATTTCTCAGTCCATATCTCATATGGTGTCTTTTGAACTGATTTAGATGGAACGCGGTTTACTGTGAAAGCAGCTGTCAGAAAAGCATATCCCTAGAAGGAATTTGGAAAATTTGCATGACTCATCAAGGACCGAACCATGTGTAACAAGGTTTGATTTCTTCTCTTGGATACACCATTCCATTGTGATGTACCAGGAGGAGTGAGTTGTGAGACTATCCCACACTCCTTTAAACAGTCATAGAATTCTTGGCTTAAGTATTCACCTTCTCGCTTTGATTGAAGTGCTTTGATACTCTTGCCAAGTTGGTTTTGTACTTCATTCTTGAATTCTTTGAACTTTTCAAATGATTCAGACTTGTGTCTTGTAAGATACACAAAGCCGTATCTCTTGTAGTCATCAGTAAATGTGATGAAGCAATGAAAACCACCTCTAACTTGTGTATTTATGGTCCACATACATCAGTATGTATTAGTTCTAATAAATCACTTGGCTTTTCATTATGTATTGTAAAAGGAGCTTTAGTCATCTTGCCCAATAAACATGATTCATATGTCTCATATGATTCAAAATCGAATGAGTCCAATAGTCCATCTTTGTGGAGTTTGAAAATGCGACTCTCGTTTATATGGCCTAAATGACAATGCCAAAGATAAGTTGGATTAAAATTATCTAATTTAATCATTTTGGTATTTACGTTATAAATAGACATATCAAGATTTAGAACATAAAGACCATCAACTAGTTGTGCACTACCATAAAAGATTTCATTTAAATAAAAAGAGTAACAGTTGTCCTTTATTATAAATGAATACCAATCTTGTCTAACACAAGAAATTGAAATAATATTCTTAGTAATGGAAGGCACATAATAGACGTTATCTAGTTCTATAAGAAGCCCTATGGGCAAATTCAAAACATAGGCTTCTACAACTAATGCAGTAACCCTTGCTCCATTTCCCATTCATAGGTCGATTTTGCCTTTAGCTAAAGTCCTACCTTTTTTTTTCAGTTGCTGCACATTAAGACAAATGTGAGAACCGCAACCAGTATCTAATATCCATGATGAAGAAGTAGATAAATTTACTTCTATAACATGAATACTTGAAGTGGAAATCTCATTTTCCTTTCTCTTCTTCTTTAGATCCCCATGTAAATCTTACAATTCCTCTTCCAATGTTCAGTCTCACCGCAATGGAAGCAGTTCCCTTCCTTATAACCCCTTCTTTAGGTTTCAGTGCAGCTGTAGAGGGCTTGGACTTATTTCTTGTCCTTGCCCTTCCCTTTAGCCTTACCCTTCTTATTGCCCCTTTTAATCATTAGGACATTATTGGGTTTAGAATTTTTCATGTTTTCTTCAGTAGTTCTTAACATGCCTAGCAACTGAGGTAGAGTTTTGTCAATTTCATTCATATTGTAGTTAAGAATGAATTGACCATAGCTATTAGGCAACGATTGCAAGATAATGTTTGTGGCCAACTCTCGGCCCAATGGAAATCCCAATCGTTTAAGATTTTCAATGTACCTAATCATTTTGAGCACATAAGCACCGACAGGGGTTCCATTTGCCATTCGGCACTGGACTAACTCCTTAAAGACATCAAATCTCTCTTAACAAGCTTGCTCTTCGTATAGCTGCTTGAGGTGTTCAATCATCTCGTATGCCTCTATTTGCTTATGTTGCTTCTAAAGTTCAGAGTTCATGGTGGCTAGCATGAGGCATGCAACGTCTACAACGTCATTTTGATGCTTCTTATAAGCATCTCTTTCAGCTCTTGGATCATTGTCAAGAGGTTTTTCAGGCAAAGGTTCCTCTAGGACATATAGGTTTTTCTCTTGCTTGAGGACTATCCTCAAATTCTTGTACCAATCTAGGAAGTTTGTCCTGTTCAACTTGTCTTTCTCAAGGACAGATCGTAGTGATAGTGTATTGTTATTAGTGTTGGATGCCATGTTTATCTACAACAGAAATATGCAAAATAAGTATCATGAATGCAAACATTTAATATGGTCTTCTTTAAATGTTACTCCCACTATTTTACTCCAATTAATAACCCTCAATATTAATTTGGAAAGATTAATCTCATATCTTTCTAGTGGACCAAGATCTATATTTCACCTAATTTTGAGTTAGCTTTGGCTAATCTCTCAAAAATCGACTATTTAGGTAGACAACACTTATCAATTACATCCTATGCAACTCTTGGATAGTTAGGTGAGCAACTCTTGTTCTAGCTCATCTAATAAGCTAAGACCCAACTTTATACCTCTAAGTCCCAATCCTATTGAGTTTACCTAGTTAAGTCGAACCCAATGATTAGCAGTTGGATATTACTATTATCTTGTCGCGTCTTACCAAGATGGATCATGGCACTTTGCTTTGGCAAACCTACCCATGATCAATCGAGACCTTGATGAGTGCTACGCATTGGAAGGTGTCTTGGACTTAATATTGTTTTTGAGGGATTTGATGCAATCTCACCATTTTATTTGCATTGGTTATGGTAATTATTAGTTCATTTAATCATATGTAAATAACCAACAGCTATACAACAACATGTAAATAACCAACAGCTATACACAACATGCATCTCATACATCAATAAGAAAATTAAACGTGACATAGTTATAGCCCAAACTACATTGGTTCTCTCAAGCCAATGAGAGAACCGTGAGGTCAACCTAAGGGTAATATCAACTTCTCCAAGTGCCTCCTTGGTCACTCTTGTATGGTCATGAACTCCTTGCCTCCATGATTCCTAGTCGAGTCTTATCTCACATCTAACATCTACATGTTTTGAGAAACCTCGAGTTTCGAAGGGAGTTAGATGAGAAAAGAATGTACAACCAGAGAATGGAGAAAGGCATGACACACAGGTCATACTTAAGTTTTAACCAATAAAAGAAGGTACATCCAATTACATTGGGTTAAGGGCTATAACTATGCACTATGCTCAAACATTACAAACAATGTGCATGTTACATATAATTGTCATTCATATCCCATTTAACACTTAAATTTATTAATCCAATTAATTTGTGACAATTATCATTAAATCATATATTAGGGTTTTGAATAATACCCTACGCATGGAAAGAATGGGGTCAAGAGGCAGAGCCCCGATGGCGGTCTTGTTGGCCAGTTAGCCGTAAGGTAAACGGAATTTACCATCCCTTGACCATGGGAAAGTTGTGAAGGATATATCATATATATATTTTGGCCTCAATATGATATAACATATATATATCTCAGCCACAACACAAAAACCCGTAGCCATGTATAAAACCTGAAACCATGATATATCACATATACCTCAGACCATCGTTTCTCATGCATATATATATCACATATGTATATATGGTGAGCAGAATCGGTGTGTGCAAAAGTGCATCAAAATATAGCTTAAGCTCAAACAAATTTACACCTAAACCTCACTTAATCCATTGTAGTAAAGTATAGGGATCATTTTCCACAGGGAAGGGGACAAAACACAAATTTAAGTGCGACTAATTATTTGCTAAAGAGTGATGTATAGAGTGATTTTTAACCAAGAAGTATGAATAAAAGTATGCTCATAAAAGAGAATGCTAAAATCTAAATGTTAAGTTGAAGAACTCAACTTAAACAAAGAGAGAAACACACAAATGAGGAAGGAGGGTGATCCTTGGGTTAAATGCAAGGGTCGGCTATTTTGACTCCTAAGGGCAACCGAGTGTAGGGCATCTTAACTAAGTGGCTACATCCATTCACTCCAAATCTCCTTTCGGTCTCATCGGAATTATAGAATGAGGAATCTTCTTTCGGTCTCATCCCCACCTAGAGCACATTAGCGCCTATGGCTTCCACACAACTCTAATGCACAATTCTAGCCCTAGATGTTTTAGCCAACTACCTCACATTCCCTAGTTCAAATGTTTAATCTAAGAAAGCCACCTATTTTTCACTCCACATCTCCTTTCGGTCTCAATGGAATTAAAGAATAGAAGATCTCCTTTCGGTCTCACTTCTACCTTGTGCACACTAAAACCTATGGCTTCCACACAATTTTAGTGCACAATTAAGCTTATATGGTAGTTGTTTCTTATCTCAAACACCTAAATTTAGAGAAAGCTAGGGAGTTCTTCCCACTTTTTGGTCTAAGTTCATGTATATTCTAAAACACACACGAACACCAAAAACACACACTAAATGTGGCCATCATTCAATGCATGTCAATTCATTAAATACAAGTAGGAAAACTTCAATTAATGCAAGCCCATCACTCTACAACCCACAAGGAATCAAAATAAACCTAATCCATACATTAAACACCAAGAATCACCCAAAATAATTTAGCCTCTCATGGCTTCAAACAACCAACAATCACAAGGAGAATTAACAATTGAAAGCATAGGAATTTCGTAAGAAAAACTTCCCTTAAACAAAATATTGGTGAATCCAACAAATTCCAACACTTTAGCAATCCAAATCAACTCCAAAGATGGAAGTCTTCAAGCCACAAAATGCCAAACCCTAGCCTCTTGGAAAATCCCCTCAAGATTGGGGAAAATATGCAAATAATCAAAAACTAACCCTAACCATCTACTCTCCCTTGTTTTCTGCAGAAAATGGGGTATTTATAGAAGTAGGGACGTTGGGGAGCAAATGTAAATTATCTAAAACTTGTGGGACTCGATTTGCAAATTTCAGGATTGCAGGCGAAGGCTGACTGCCTTATTCTGATCTTGTCCATTTTTAGTCCCTTTTCGTCCAGAATTTAGGAAAACTTTCTTCATGAAAGTTTTTTCTATATTTCTAAGATTTCCATATCATCTTGAATCATCTCATTTGGACGTCTGCATCAAGAGTTATGAACTCCGGAAGATGGCTGATTTTTCTCCCTTTTTTCCTCTTCTTTGGTTCATGCCTTGTTCTGCTTTTTGTCCAGTTTTGGTCCATTTTATTTCGGAATTTGAGAAAACTTTGTTCATGAAAGTTTTTTCTATCTTTCTCATATTTCCATAGCATCTTTAATCATATCATTTGGACATTTGTATCAAAAGTTATGAATTTCGGAAGATGAGTGATTTTTATCCCCTTTTTCCTACAAAACAAATAAAAGATGAGAATCACAAATATAATGTGACTTCTCTAATAAACATGGTATATCTCAATGAAATCTATGCAAAAGTGTGAAAAACACATATCTAAGTTTATGAATATTTGATTCTCATCAATATACCTAGGTAATTTTCGAATCAAGAAATAACCATTAAAGCATGCCCTGAATTGATTTAACAAATTTAAACATATCATAAATGTCTAATTTCATTTTCGGATTATATCAATCAAATTCACATAAACTGAATTAAGCAAATAATATACTTTCAACCACAAAACTGATTTGAGTCTTCCTAAGTGGCTCTGATACCACTGTAGAAAATGAGTACATCATGGAATGGAATTTAAAATTTGGTTTCCTTTCGAGATCTATACGAAATGAGATTAAATCAGAGTTTAGGGTTTGTACATTGGTATTTTCGGTAGAGTTGGCTTGCGAAGATCTTTGTTTATCGAATCACTAGAAAAATAAATTCGGCTTCACCTCTATGGTATCCACACGATCGATCCAAACTTCTAGTTATTGTCATGAAATTAACTAGAATAGGAGCACACAAAATCCGAAGTGCTAGCTTCAAAATTTGTGTTTGGAATTCTCAAATTTTGCTCACAAGGTTTTGGGTTTTCTTTTGTTGATTTTGTTTCAAGAGAATGGCGGCTATTTTCTTTCACAAAGAAGACTGAGGGTTTCTTGTGTTTCTCTCTATGGAGACTGGCTGAAAATCCCAGTATTTATAGAGTTAGGTTGTAGTTCTAGGGTAAAACTCTTCTAAAGAGTTTTACTTGGACTACCAAACCCTAGTCCATTTGGGATTTATAGATTCAATGAATGTATTGGCTGCCTAGCACAAGAAGTCTATCCCATTCGGAATTGGACTTCAAAGTTTTGAATTTTACAATTGCTAAGTCAAAAACTATTTTGGATTTATTAGCACTAAAACCCAAACACATTTAGTCTTAAATCTGAATACTGTCTTAAACTGGAAAACCCTAAAGAGTTCTATTCACATTAGGATTCTTGAGATTACTCAAAATTTATCATATAAATTTTACACTCTTTTTGGATTCGATCTAAGTGTGTGACCCAATAGGTTCTCATAACATTGGCCATGACATAAAATCTATTTTATGCCATAAGCAATGAGTGGTGCCTAGAAACACATCAAAGCTACCCAAGTTATGAGAATGTCAGTAATTCGACACTACCTTATCATGTGATAGATGTTACCATGTGATTCAATCATTTTGCTCTTGACACCTTGATTGAATATGAGCCATGGAATATGTCACACTTGCATGATTCAATCTGTGCATTTCTTGATTCCCAAGTAGACTCATCTAAGCAAATGAGCTCGATATCACATATCTATTCATTTGAGCACGATCATGCATTTTATGGTCTCACTCAATCAAGGGGCCAAAAGATATCACTCTCTTTATATGGGAGGGGCAAATCCTATTTTAATCACTCAACATCCCACTGCATGATTGATTGCATACCTAATTACTGCTTTTATAATTCACCTTGTTACGGGTAATGTTTGGCAGTATCAAAACATGCAACTCTTCATTTTGGGATCTCTGATGACTTGAAGTCTAAGGATCACATATATCATCATCACTATGAGACATGTTTATGGCATTTATATAATAATTCATGTAGCATTCCCATGGCGGGTTGATCAAGCACATACTTCTCTAACATGTACCTATGTGTTGATTTGATATCTCTTATCATGACACGTCATTAGTCACTACACATACTAATCTTAATGCATTATCATTGTCCCATTTGATGATAATACTTGACTAGGGATATTTTTAGAATTAACAAATTGTAGGGACATTATTATACTCATTCATGTTATGCTGATGTATAATTGAACATAATAATAATGAAAATGCCATAAACAATAAGTGTTATGATACAATGTATGTCCATACAATCATCACATGGTTGGTCTTTAGGGCATAATCCAGCAAACTCCTACTTGCACTAAGACCAATCAGTCATATATCTAATGTCTAATGATCTAGTGTGACGATCATGTCTCTACTTCATCATAGGCTTTGTCAGTGGATTGACGATGTTATCATCAGTTGGTATTATGCATATATTCACATCCCTTGTCTCTATGATCTCTCGACATTACTTATCGTGTGATAGATGTTACCATGTAATTCAAACATTTTCCATATATATCTTGATTGAACACGAGCCATAGATCGTGTCACGCTTGCATAGTTCAATCTTTGTGTTTCTTGATTCTCGAGTAGACTCATCCAAGCAAATGAGCTCGATATCACATATCGACTCATTTGAGCACAGCCATACATTTTATGGTTTCACTCAATCAAGGGGCCCAAAGATATAACTCCTATTATATAGGAGGGGCAAATCCTATCTTGATCACACAACATCTCACTATATGATTTATTGCTTATCCAATTGCTCCTTTTATAGTTCACCCTGTTATGGGTAACGTTTGGTAGTATCAAAACATGCAACTCCTCATGTTGGGATCTTTAATGACCTCAAGTCTAAGGATCATTTACATCAACATCACTATGAGATATGCTTATGACACTTTATATAATAATCTATATAGCATTTCTCATGGCGGGTCGATCCAGTACATGGTTTTCTAACATGTACATATGTGTTGACTTACTATCTCATATTATGACACATGTCATCAGTCACTACACATACTAGTCTTAATGCAATATCATTGTCCCATTAATGATAATACTTGACTAGGGATAATTTTAGAATAATTAAATTCGTGGGACATTATTATATTTATTCATAATACGTAGATAAAGAATTAAACATAATAATAACAAATAGCAATACATTAAAAGCGTTATGAGACAATATATACCTAAACCATTATCACATGATTGGTCTTTAAGACATAATACAACATCATATTCATGCCTCGGTGCTGAAATGGTAGACATGAGAGACTCAAAATCTCGTGCTAAAGAGCATAGAGGTTCGAGTCCTCTTCAAAGTAAATATTGAGAATGCTTATTCAATGAGCAATTCTATAAGAGAGCTCGGA
Organism: Gynochthodes officinalis; assembly: GCA_020080225.1. NCBI lineage: Eukaryota > Viridiplantae > Streptophyta > Magnoliopsida > Gentianales > Rubiaceae > Gynochthodes > Gynochthodes officinalis. The sequence goes on along the minus strand of CM034621.1, from coordinate 12,918,555 downwards.
TTGGAATCGGTATTAATATACACATTTTGATCCGAACTCTTTGAACTCGAATAAGTTTGGCAGTGGATCACAAAATCTTAGTGATCTTCTATATCTAATGAATGGGGAGTCTACTTTAAAACCATCCACCTTGCACCCACTCCCCGAGTATATGCTTCAACAGAAATCATAGATTCAAAATCTCTGGTAAAATGCTTGCTCGTAACCTAACAGAAAAAGTACATTACATAGTTCGGAATTTAGCAACTCACCCATTCAGTGACTTTCACACTGGACGTTCCCAAAATGGGTACAATTAGGTCGGGTAAATTCAATAATAGACACCTGTTGGCATTCCAGCCTTCCTTCTCCTTTTAGTACTTATCGAAAAGAGAAGAGAAACTAGTCCTTCTTAGTAGTGAATATCTGAACTAGTTGTTCGCTATTGAAGGATTCTTGTTTAGGCAGTTCATACCATCCATACATAGTTTTTGATCTACGATTTCAATTCTTCTATGTTTCAGTAGTAACATATTGTTCCTTGGATCTAAGGTCCAAATTATGCAAACAAGAAGCGTTTCCACAACTCTACTGCCCATCAATTTTGTTCCATTTAATTCACCTTTCATGGCCACATATCTTTCCAGCTAAGGGATGGGAAATCCATATCCCGTTACATGAATCCAATAATTTTCATTTCATTTGGCAAAAGCCATCTTTTTTTCAACAATGTCTTTTTCATTTAATCCAATAGCTTTCCGTTATATAGGAATCGATTTGATAAATACTAATAACTCTTGAATATAGTATTAGAATCAAAAGATCCATTAGATAATGTACTATTCGTTCTAAGCCATCTCTAACGATTAATCAACAATTCAAAGTGCTTTTCTTCTGCATTTTTGATAAACTAGCATTTATATATATATATATATATATATATATATATATATATATATGTCAAGGAATCCGTTTGGAAAGTAAGAAGCCACTTTGACATTTCTTCATCTGCAAATAATTCTCAACGTGAAAACACAAAGCCAGGGGGCTGATATTTGAATAGGAAAAAGAGTGGATCTACAAGGTTCCAAATGAATTGACTTATTAGAAAAAGACCTTGTTCTTTGAAAGATCTATCTCATGTCTGGTACTGCACAGTTCTTGTTGGATTCTGCCCCAAGGACCAATCATGTGATGATGGTTTAGGCATATATTGTATCATAATGTTTATAATTACTGAAAATAATTATTATGTTTATTTCCATATCTGTGCTTTATGAATAAATATAATAATGTCCCAAGAATTTAATTATTCTAAAATTATCCCTAGTCAAGTATTATCATTAATGGAACAATGATAATGCATCAAAACTAGTATGTGAAGTGACTAATAAAATGTGTCATGATATGAGGTATCAAGTCAACACATAGGTATATGTTAGAGAACTATGTACTGGATCAACCCACTATTAGAAATGCTACATGGGTTATTATATGAAGTGTCATAAGCATTTCTCATAGTGATGCTGGTGTAACTGATCCTTAGACTTGAGGTCACCAGAGATCTCAACATGAGAAGTTGCATGTTTTGATGCTACTAAACGTTAATCATAACAAGGTGAACTATAAAAGTGGCAATTGGATATGTAATGAATCATGTAGTGGGATTTTAAGTGATCAAGACAGGATTTACCCCTTGACCAAGTGAGACCATAAAATGCATGGCCGTGCTCAAATGAGTCGATATGTGATATCGAACTCATTTGCTTAGATGTGTCTACTTGGAAATAAATAAATGCAAAGATTGAACTATGCGAGTGTGACATGCTCCATGGCTCATGTTCAATCAAGATATCTAGGGCAAAGGGATTTAATTACATGGTAACATCTATCACAATAAAAGTAACGTTGAATTACTAACATTCTTATAACTTGGGTAGCTTTGATGTGTTACTAGAAACCACTCAATGCTTATGGCATAAAATAGCTTTTATGTCATTGCCAATGTTATAAGAACTTGTTGGGTTACACACTTAGATCGTATCCAAAAGAAGTGTAAAATTCATATGATGAATCTTGGTTAATTTAAGAATTCTATTGCGAATAGAACTCTATAAGGTTTCCAATTTAAAACGGTATTCGGTTTTGGATTTTAAATGTTTTTGGTTTTGTGTTAATAAATCCAAAATATTTTTGGATTTATAATTTATGAGAGAGCCAAAAATTAGAAATAAAAAAAATAAGAATGTGATTCTTGTTTTAGCAGCTATCAAAATTTGGAAAGTTCCAAAATAGAATAGAACTTGTAGTTCAAGTAAAATTCTTCAGAAGAAATTTTACCCTAATACTACAATATATTCCTATATATTTGGACATATAATTTTGTGGCAGCCAGCTCTAAGGTAAGAAACCACGTTCTTTTGCTGCATAAAACAAGCCGAAACCAATTTTTTTTTGAGAAGAAAAATTCTACAGCAAAATTAAAACTTGAAAACTGAACCCTTTTCTTCTTGTTGAGAAAAGTTCTCTTCGGCTTCTCTTTTGAAGAATTAGCCACCATTATTTCCAGTATATCAAGAGGATTTTCGTATTTTCTTTGGAGAAAAAGGAAGCTGTTGCTTCTGTGTTAAAGAAACAAGAAAAACCGAAGCTTAGAGAAGCTTCATACCTAAAAAACCGAAAACAGAATTCTTGGCTAGTACTTTCGGATTTTGCTGCTTCTTTTCTTGGGTTAATTACGTGAAAATTAACTTGGAACTTGGAGATGATCGTGTGGATACTGTAGAGGTAAGGCTCTACTGGGTGTTGCTATAATTCAACAAGCAAAAGTCTTCACAAGAAAGTTCAACCGCTACCGATAATGTAAAACTTTTCACGGCCGGTTTGAAATCACTTCGTAAGGATCCTTAGAGGAAATAAAAAATTTTAAATTTCCGCTATGTGCCATATTTGATTTCCTACAATGGTATTAGAGCCACTTATGAAGGCTCAAATTGGTTGTATGTGGAAGCATGCTTGTTTGATTAAATTGTTTATGAACTTGTATGCTGAAATTTGGATTACTTGAATTTGTTCATTGAAATCTGAATTTTTCAATTAAACATGTATGATATGTTTAAGCTTATTAAATCAATTTAGGGTTTGCTTTAATGTTTTATAGCTAGATTCGAATAATAAATGAAATATATATATATATATATATATATATATATATGTGATATATATATGAATGCATGGAATAGACTACAGGTTTTGCTTGAAAAACATAACTTCGGTTTTCTGATTTTTCCCTAACTTCAGGTGTTTGTATTTTTCTGGCCTCTTTCATTTTAATTTTAATTTTAAATTAATTCTATACTGAGGCCAAAACATGTATATGTTGTATAACATTGAGGCCGAAAATTATATAAGTGATATAATTGTTTCGGATTTTTTTATTGTGTATCCAAAAATTAGTTTTGGACATATACATGTGTTTCAGTTTTGTATTTTTGGCCAATTTTGGTTTTTTAATTTTTTTTATTCTGATGATGAAACTGAAATTTGTATATGTTAAATCACATGAGACTGAAATATATATTTATGAATTATAATGTTTCAGAATTTTGATGATTTAATCAAGAATTAGTTTTGAACATATACACGTGTTTCGGATTTTGTGTCTTGGCCGAATTGAAATATGTGATGTATCAAATATAGGCGTAAAACATATATGATATATTATTCAAAATTCCTTATCATCATGGTTTGGCCGAAATTGGATATATATGATGTATCAAGTTGAGATTGAAAGTTAATTTTGGCCATACACATGTGTACGGGTTTATGGTTTGACCAAAAAATATATATGATATATTTTTCACAAATTAATCATGATCAAAAGGTTGGCCAAATGAAATATATGATATTTCATGTTGTGGCCGAAAATATATATAAGATATATTTTTCATAAATTCTATATATAAGATATATTTTTCGTAAATTCCTTATAATCATGGTTGCCCGAATGGAGTATGTCATAACCAAAAATTAGTTTTAGACATTTATATGTGTTCATTTTTAGGGTATCCGAATGCATATATTTGACATATCAATTTGAGGCTGAATTGCACATGTGTTTAGAATTTTGTGTGGCCAAAATTGATATATGTGATGTATCAACTTGTGACCAAAATTATATGAGATATATTTTTCACAACTTTCTAATGATCACATGATGGCCGAAATATGTACTTTGAATCCAAACCTTCCGTGCATAGTATATTATTCGAAACCCTAAAATTTGATTTAATAATAATTGTCATAAATCAATTAGATTAATATATTTAAGTGTTAAATATGAATGAAAATTGCATGTGACATGCACATTATGTGATATCTGAACATGGTGCCTAGTTATAACCCTAAGCCTAATGTGATTGGATAAATTTTGTATTGGTTTTAAATATGACCAGCGTATCATGCCTTACTCTATTTTCTGGTTGTAAATTCTCTTCTCATCTAACTCCCCTCGAATGTAACTCAAGGTTTTTGTAAAAAGGTAATAGTTAGATTAGAGATAGTATTAGACTAGGAACCAAAGGAGGCAAGGAGTTTGTGATCATACAAGAATGACCAAAGAAGGCACTGGGAGAAGTTGCTGTTACCCTTAGGTTGACCTTTTGGTTCTCTCATTGGCTTGAGAGAATCAACTTAGTTTGGACTATAACTATGTCACGTTTACTTTATTGTTCATGTATGACATGTATGTTTATTAGTTAAATGCATAATGTGATTATGATTGTAATAATTAATTAGAAAATTATGTGATTAATTGGACTAATAATTACAATAACCAATTCAAACAAAATTGTGAGTATTTAACAAATCTCTCAAATGAATATTAAGTCTAAGATGCCTTCCAATGCTTAGCACTCATCAAGGCTTTGATTAATCATGTGTAAGCTTGCCAAAGCAAGGTGCCATGGTTAATCTTAGTGAGACATGACTGGATAATAGTAATATCTGATTGCTAATCATTGGGTTTGACTTAACTAGGTGAACTCAATAGGATTGAGACCTAGAAGGGTTATGTGAGCTTCTGGAAAGACTATTGGTATGGTGGTCCTGCTCCACTTTTGCATGTCAATAACTTAGGTGAGGCTGCCTCGGTAATGGATGCTGTTAATGGTGGCAACTATGTTTCTGATACACAGATTGCTTTGGACCCATAGATCTTGGACAGACTTGTCTAGACTATTTCCTCCTCGGGTGAGTTTACAGTGAATATTTTTGGTAAACAAATGCGCGATTTTGATCCAATAGTCCCTTGGTTTGAGTTGATTTGGAATAAATACCTACTTACAAAAATCTCCATTTTTATGTGGAAACTTATTTATCGGGAGCTGCCAACTGATGAGAAAATTTGGTTTATTGGTATTTTGATTGTGTCTCGATGCTTCTGTTGCACTCAACCAATGATGAAAACCAGTTCACATGTCTTCCCACATTGTGAAATTGCAAAATAGGTATGGGGGTTCTTTGCCAATTTATTGGCCTTGCCTGCACATTTAACACAAATGGTAGAATGGTTAACCATTGGATACTTGTTGCTGATTCTAAATCTCATATTAGTCTAGTCAAATGTTTGCTGTTTCCTTGCATATGTTGGGAATTGTGACTATGTCGAAACAAAGCCAAATAAAATTGCAGGAATATTTCACCAGGGTATGCTAACATTGTTATTGCAAAGGTTGTGCATTTGCTAAAAGAATTGTCCCATGGATTCAAACCTACCATTCTTACTTCCTTTATGGATGGCATTGTATTGGATGGCCTGCAGATGTTACAGGTGCCAGTAACGGTTAGAAAAAGAATGTGGATCAAATGGAAGCCCCTTCTCTATGGGCAATTAAAGTTGTACACGGATGGCTTCAGTGTGAATGGTCGAGCTTTCAGTGGAGGGGTCCTCAGAGACTCATGCAGCTCTGTTATCCTTGCTTACTTAATAAGTTTTGAGGCTGGCACTAATAACTGGACAGAGGCTAATGCTATTTTGTTTGGTCTTAAATTGTGCCGGGAAAAAAGGGATAGACTTACACTGTGTTGAGTCGGACTTGAACATTATAATTCAAGGTTTAAATAAAGGTCACAAAGTGTTGTGGGCCGTCACCCCTTGCATCTACCACATTTAACAGACTAGCGACATTACTACTGCTTTTATTCGTACGTATTGGGAAAGGAATAGAGTTGCTGATTTTTTGGCAACCTATACTCATAGTCATGAGGATACGTAGATTTTTGACTGGTAGGAGCCTTACCAAAGGAATGCCAGAATATCTGTTATGATGATATCTATGGTTTGCCCATTTTTAGGGGATGGTAAATGATTTCTACATTACTACTACTATTACTATTACCTATATATGTGGTACCTATGGTTGTTGCTATATACCTGTTGTGCTGGTTTCTTTGTTTTTGGCTATTTGATAAATAGGATTTGCTCCATTTACAGAGGAGATGCTTCTGAAATTTTGACAAAATTTTGCATTGCTTATGGGTGAAGCCTATATGCTGCCTACTTGTATAGATCGCAAGATCCTAGCTAGTTATTTTATTTTATTTTATCTACTTTCTATGGGGTTAGGTTATACCCTACCACTGTTTTGTACTACTAATGTTACTATTAATAAAACACCACTAGTGGATGAGTTTGTTTACTAGTGAGCAGTACTGTGTTTTGTAGTGCATTCTCAAAAAAAAGAAAAAAGAAAAAAGATTGAGACCTAGATGCATAGAGTTGTGCCTTGGCTTATTGGATAAGTTAGAACAAAGAGTTGTTCACCCAACTATCCAAGAGTTGTATGGGATACAATTGACAAAGTGTTGTCTACCTAAATAGCCGAGTTTTGGGTGATTAGCCAAAGTTAACTCAAAATAAGGTCAAATGTGGATCTTGGCCCACTAGAAAGTTAATTAGATTAATCTTTCCAAATTAATATTGAGGGTTATTAATTTGAGCAAAATAGTGGGAGTAACATTTAATAAAAGACCATATTAAATGTTTGCATTCATGATACTTATTTTTTATATTTCTGTCATAGATAACCATGCCATCAAACACTAACTCTAACACACTATCACTACGATCTGTCCTTTAGAAGGACAAGTTGAATGGGATGAACTTTTTGGATTGGTACAGGAGCCTGAGGATAGTTCTCAAGCAAGAGAAAAAACTGTATGTCCTAGAGGAATTCTTACCTTAGGAACCTAAAGGAAAGGTAACTAAGGAAGGGAACTACTTCCATTACAGTGAGACTGGACATTGGAAGAGAAACTTGGAGGATCTAAAGAAGAAGAGGAATGAGAATTCCACTTCAGGTATTGACATTATAGAAGTTAATTTATCTACTTGTTCATCATAGGTATTAGATACTAGATGTGGTTCACAAATTTGTGTAACTGTTCATGAACTGAAAAAAAGTAGGATTTTAGCTAAAGGTGAAGTTGACCCACAGTGGAAATGGAGCAAGGGTTGTTGTATTAGCTGTAGGGACTTATGTCTTGAACTTGCCCTCAAGGCTTCTTTTAGAACTAGATAATTGTTATTACGTGCTTTCCATTACTAAGAATATTATTTTTATTGTTTAGACAAGATTGAATATTCATTTATAATAAAGGACAATTGTTGCTCCTTTTATTTAAATGAAATCTTTTAAGGTAGTGCAGAACTAGTTCATGGACTACATGTCCTAAATGTTGACATGCTTATCTATAATGTAAATACTAAAAGGATTAAATTAGATAATTTTAATCCGACTTATTTCTGGCATTGTTGTCTAGGCCACATAAACAAGAATCGCATTTCCAAACTCCATAAAGAGGACTTTTGGACTCATTCGATTTTAAATCGTATAAGACATGTGAATCATGTTAATTGGGTAAGATGACTAAAGTCCCTTTCACAAAACATAATGAAAGGGTAGGTGATTTATTGGAACTAATAAATATTGATGTATGCTGACCATTAAATATACATGCTAGAGGTGGTTTTTAATACTTTATCACATTTACTGATGACTATATTAGATATAGCTATGTGTATCTTATGAGACACAAGTTTGAATCTTTTGAAATTTTCAAAGAGTTCAAGGATGAAGTACAAAACCAACTTGGCAGGAGTTGAATACTTAAGCCAGGAATTTGATGACTATCTAGAGGAGTGTGGGATAGTCTCACAACTCACTTCTCCTAGAACACCACAATGGAATGTGTATCTGAGAGGAGAAATCGAACTCTGTTAGACATGGTTTGGTCCATGATGAGTCATGCAGATTTTCCAAATTCATTCGGGGGACATGCTCTCTTTACAGCCGTTTTCACACTAAACCGCGTTTCATCTAAATAAGTTCAAAAGCACCATATGAGGTGTGGACTAGGAAGCGTGCTAGTATGTCTTTTATGAAGATTTGGGGACATGAGGCTTACATTGAATGTCAAGTCTCTAACAAACTTGGACCCAAATCTGATAAGTGCAATTTGGTGGTATTCTAAAGAAACAAAAGGATACTACTTCTATAATCCTAATGAGAACAAAGCAGGGTTGTTAAACTCGAGTTTTTAAGTAAAATCGGTGGAGGGTTCACAAAATTAGATCGTAAAATCGTAAGATTCTACAAATTATGAAAAATAATATAATAAATATATTATATATATTATACATCATATATGTTAAATTTATAAATTATAAATTTGTTCAAACTTATAAAAAGTATACAAATTTCAAACAGAGAATATTATCAATCACAACAAAAACCTATAAATCTTTGGGAGTGTTTTCTACCTTATATTCAAGAGAGGTTCGAATACGTTCCACAAAGCAAAAAATTTTTTGATTGCTGAAATTAGACGTTCATGAAAGTAGAAAAGTTCAAAAGAAAAAAAAAACTCCAACATCTATGCATCCACAAAAACGTATGTAGAATTAAGAATTCATATAAATGAATGCTTCTGTGAGAAATATAAACTAACTATAAAGATGCTTATCTAGGTGCCGATATTAATATGTCTGTATGAGTTTATGAACATGCCCAAATCAAAAAATGATTAAATCTAACAAAATGTCTGATCATTTACTTCATGCACCTACAACATTCTTCATAACATCACAATTGTAGCAGGCAGTGATCTCAATGAAATAGGTAGTTTACCATCACTATTATGATTCATATAAGCTTGATAGACATAGACACGGGCACTAGTGCTGCTACAATCAAACACTGCATAATATTTGGATGTCTCTTGAGACCAACAAAAATAAAAATATTGTGACACATAAACAAGAAAAGCAAACAATAATAAGAAGAGAAAAACCAAGCTGACTATAATCCATTTCTTTTGTGCAGAGGCAATCCCTGGTACAGCTTTTTCCTTGGAAAAACTTGATCCACCACTTTCTTTCTGTAGCAGATTAGCCTGTTTTAAGATATTAGAATTCTTCTGGAAGTCAAGAACATTATCACCTCCTTCAAGATCAAGTTGCTGGTATGCAGAGAGATCTTGAAGGGATAAGGAGAGTCACAGATTGTTCTTTTGCCCAATGCTGGCAAAACCATACCGACGATGAGATCCTAGCAAAGGAGTCAATCCTAGCGATACATATGCAACATTAGAAGATTTAGGTGCTGAAATGTGACTTTTTGCAGCAGAAAAGATTTCTGTAAATTTTCTGTACACCATATTCTCGCAGATTACAAGTGCTACAAAACAAATGCTTTATATTTAAACTCCTCCTGCCTATTCATTGCAAGATACAAGTGAACATAAGAAGTAAAGTAGCCACAGGAAATCTTGCAAGCATGGTATACAAAAAAATAAAATAAAATTGCTTATTGGGTGGGCTAAAATGAACTTGCAAAACAGAAATGCTAGTGTTAGCCACATCATATTAGGAGGCAATAAGAAAAAATTTGTAGTAGTTCAAGCATCAGGGGATTGAAATGGTAAGGCAACTCTCTAGTCTCTACACATTTCTGCACTCTACTGTTTTGTTTGAAGACACAATAGAAACCCATAAATCTTTGGGAGTGTTTTCTACCTTATATTCAAGAGAGGTTAAAATATGTTCCACAAAGCAAAACTTTTTTTTTGATTGTTGAAATTAAACGGTCATGAAAGTAGAAAAGGTGCATATATTAATATGTCGGTATGGGTTTATGAACAAATCAAAAAATGATTAAATCTAACAAAATGTCTGATCATTTACTTCATGCACCTACAACATTCTTCATAAAATCACAATTGAATATCAAATTATTAAATGGAAAATAGATACTTTCACATTAATAGTTAACGTCTTCACTCAAATTTTAAAAATGAGCAACAGACAGAGTATCAAACCTAGTAGAATGAAGCAGAGTAAGCAAGAAAAAGCTAGCCACATAGATACAGGTGGCAACACAAACTATAGCGCATATTCAAAAGAAACATGAGTAAAAGGAACATTATGGCTGTGAAATATGAAAAGAAGGTGATTCCCAGAATTATCATGAGCCAACAAAATCATATATTAAAAAAACGGAGTAAGAAATTTAAGAGTTTGAGCAAATTGTAGCATATCAACACACTTCTATTCAAATGAGATTTAATTTACAATTGTGGTCTAGGATTTGAGGTGCAACAGGTGCCCCATATAGATCAAAAACCAATTTCCTCAAAGAATCATATCCTAGACTTCATATTGCAAGCATATAAACTAGTTTACAACTGGAAGAAAAAAAAACTATCCTTTAAGCCTCTGAACAACACATACCGCACCGAACTGGAGTCCCTCAAGAGGTAGTGACAAATTACAAGAGTTAGGAGTTCAGTGATCAAGTTTAGTAAATTACTTGTGTGTGAGTCAAGGAACCTGAAGCCAGTTGTGCTGACTATGCCGATTGCTTCGTAATTTCAACCTAAGGACTAAATTTTGGGACGGCTTTGGATGGTAATTGTCTCAAAATGGTGCCCTAGTGCGTGAATAGAAGAAAAAATGGAGGAGTTGAGGACTGGAAGCAAGAAAAGGACTGGATTTGAGCTTCAAAAAGTTGTCGACACAATTCAAGGTCTGTCGGCGCAATTTGCAAAGTCATAAGACACAGTAGATTTTAGCATTTTTTTGGAATCGTAGGAACGGTCGATTTTAACGATTTCACGAGTCAACTCGCGATTTTACCACGATTTTACCCTTTTTCAATTTTACACACGATCTAAATTGAGCTCTTGATTTTAGCTTGTAAAAATGTAAAAATGTGCGCGTTGACTAGCGATTTTAACAACATTGGAACAAAGTGTTTGTTGCTCAAACTAGTGTTTTTCTAGAAAAGGAGTTTATTTCTAGAAAATCCAGTGGGAGACAATAGAACTTGAAAAAGTTTGGGAACTACAAAATAGCATTGAACTTGATAAGATGGAAACTGAGCAAACACCACAAAGAGTTGTGCAACAAGTACCTGCTCACAAGACACAAGCCTCACGTAGGTCCACCAGGGTTTATCGTGAGCCACAGAGATATGGATTTTTGGTGACTAAAAAATGGTGACGTCTTGCTAATGGATCAAGATGAGCCTACAACCTATCAAGAAGTTACAACGATTTATTTATGGGTTGAAGCAAGCTTCTAGAAGTTGGAATCTACGATTCGATGATGCAATCAAACATTTTGGTTTCATCAAGAACGAAGATGAACCTTGTGTCTACAAGAAGGTTAGTGGGAGCACTATTGGCTTCCTGGTATTGTATGTAAACAACATTCCACCTATTGGGAATGACATTCCTTCTTCACAATCTGTAAAGGCTTGGTTAGGAAGTTGTTTTTCAATGAAAGACTTAAGTGTCAAGATCTATGGAGATAGATCAAGGAAATTGATTGGCCTAAGTCAAAGTACATACATAGATAAAGTGCTAAAATGGTTTAGCATGCAAGAATCTAAGACAGGGTTTTTGCCTATGGGATATGGAGTTTGTCTCTCAAAGCAATAGTGTCATTCGAAACAAGAAGAGAGACAACGCATGAATAGGATTCCATACGCATGCCATGTTATGTACTTGTCCTAATGTCTCATACTATGCTATGTTATGTACTCGTCCCGATATCATATATGCCATGTTATGTACTCGTCCCATGTTATGTACCCTAAATGTAGGCCGTGCTTTGAGCATGACGAGTAGATATCAAGTAGATCCCGGTGAGCATCATTGGATTGCTGTCAAAAATATCCTTAAGTACTTGAGAAGGACTAAGGATACATTGTCAAATGTATGGAGGTGAGGAAGAAGTCAATGTAATTGGTTACACTGATGCAAACTTCCAAATCGACAAAGATCACTTTTGATCGCAGTCAGGTTAAGTGTTTTGCCTAAATGGTGGTGCTATTAGCTTGGAAAGTTCAAAGGAGGCAACAGTAGCCGATGCTATGACAGAGGTTGAGTATATTGCTGCTTCCGATGCAGCAAAAGAGGCCATTTATATCAAAAGGTTCATAATTGAACTTGGGATTGTACCCAACATTGCCGATCCAATTGAGCTCTATTGTAATAACAATGGATTGCGAAAAAGGTAATAGGTGATTGGTAGATATATGTGGATTTTATTGACATTAATAAAGCATGCCCAAAGGACCTATACCCTCTACTTTGGATTGATATATTGGTAGATTCAATTGCAAGGTTTAGATTTAATGCTTTTTGGATGCGTACAAAGGTCACCACCAAATATTCTTTCACTTTGACAATGAGGAGAAAACGTCATTTATTACTGATAGAGAGACTTATTACTACACAACTATGCCTTTCGAACTAAAGAATGTGGGGCAACATATGAAAGTTAGTTAGTAAGGACTTTAAGTTATGAATCGGAAGGATTATGGAAGCCTACATTAATGACATGTTAGTGAAAAGCAGGGACGAGGTAAGCTTAATTTCCAATTTGTGGGTGGTTTTAGGTGTGTTGAGGCAAATTAGGTTGAAACTAAAACGCAAAAAATTCATTTTTGGGGTGGCATTAGGGAAGTTTATGGGTTTTATGGTCTCGGAAAGGGGGATCAAGACTAATATGGAAAAAGTATGAATCATATTGGATATGAGGCACCTAGCAATATTAAAGAGGTTCAAAGAATGGTAAGGAAGATGCTGGCTCTAAATTGTTTTCTTTCCAAGTAAGTGGAATCAGGATTACCTTTTCTAAAACTTCTAAAGAAGCTTGACAAGTTGCAGTGGCTACTAAGTCTCAACATGCTTTTAATGACTTGAAAAATTACCTAGCCAAGTTGCCAAAGGTGACTATGCAACTACCCAAGGAAAGCTATTTCTCTGCTTGTCCATATGAGAGGTTGATAAGATTTCAATGTTGGTAGAAGAAAATAACAAGATACAAAATTTTATCTAGTATGTTAGCAAGGTGATACAGGAAATTGAGAAGTAGTATGTTGAGTAGAAAAGCTTGTCTACACATTGATAGTTATAACTTCATTGCTTAAAACCATACTTTCAGGTGCACAAAATCAACAGATGCACTAATAGCCCAATGAAGTAGATATTGATGAAATAGAGCGCCTTAGGAAAACTAATTAAGTGGGCAATTGAGCTAGGGGAGTTTAAGATAAGTTATGTCCCAAAACCCATGATTAAGGCCTAAGTCTTATTAGAATGCACTGAGTCTTCAGAATGAGATGTGGAGTAGGTTTTTGTCCTCCATACACAAAAAGAAGTGAAGTAGAAGACATTTTGGATAGGGGTCCAGAGTAGGGCTAATCATTGTGTCCCCAAAAAGTGAAAGCTACACATGTTTTGCACTTAGACTTTAACATTGCAAATAATGAAGTAGAGCATGAGACCTTAATAGTCAAACTAAATATAGCTCTGACAATGGGAGTTAGGAGTTTCCAGGTCTATAATGACTCCTAGTTGGTTGTTAATCAAGTCAATGAAGAATTCAAGGCAAAAGAACCATTGATGCAGAAGTATCTCCAAAAGAACCATCAATATAGGAATTGATTTCTCAATTCTCCAACTTTCAAATAATCCAGATTTCAAGAACCCAGGACTAGCTAACCCTAAGAGTGAGAAAGATCCCTTGAGTTATTCTCTCCACAACAATAAAAGGAGAGCGAAACACTTTAGTAAAAACAGAAGTGCATCTAGCAAGTTAAAATATACACCCAAAATCATAAAAGTCCAACCGAAAGTCTCATATAGACTGGAAACAAAAAGATCAAAGGAATTTTCAATGCAAGTTTCTACTTCAAGCAATCACAAGGAAGTGTTGTTCATAGCCTGGACAGCAACTTCAGAGAAGACAACTAGTCTGACAACAGTATTTCCTTACAAGGCTTATAAGACTCTGAAGAGAGGAGTGCTATTCCTCAAAATAGTCACCTGCAAACAAACACATACAAGTCTTTTAGAAGAGGACCAGTAGTGCAACTATCATTCATGGATCTTGAAAAAAGTCTACTATTTTATAGTGACTGCCTAGTAGAATGCCTAATAGACTATAGGCACTTTGGTTTCAACAGAATGCAAGCATATATTAGGCAGTATTGGGGAGAAGAAATCATGGTAGTGGGACGAGAGAGGAACTTCTTTGTTTTCAAGTTCCCTAATGTTAGCTAGATGCATGCAGTTCTACATAACGGTTCATATGCAATGTCGGGGGTTTTACTAGCACTTAGAAGATGGGAACCGAAAATGTTATTAAGAAGAATAAGAGTAACCCATGTGCTAATATGGGTTCGGTTCTTAGGAATACCACTGGAAAGCTTTAGCTCGAGAGTAGCAAGAAAACCAGCCAGTACGGTGGGTGAAGTTCATGAAGCCAAGTCATGAGTGTACAATGCAATGAACACCAGGTTTCTCAGAGCAAGGGTATGGGTGGATGTTACTCTTCTACTACTCCCAGGGTTTTATCTAAGATTAAAGAATGAAAACATAGCATGGGTATCTTGTTCATATGAAAGATTATTCAAAATGTGCAGAATGTGTGGATCAATTGGGCATACTTTCAATAGCTGTCGATTGAGAGGTGATGAACTTTTAGAAATCTTTTTAGGTGATCATTTTGAAAGAATTGGAGAGCGCGTGGGTGTGCCAATACATTTAGATGATCAACAGGAGTTGTATCCAGGCAATATTAAAGCTTTCAGACACATGCCTCATAGAAGATCAACAAAGATCCCAGATCGCTACGTGCAGGATTTAAGCGCATTTTTCCAATTAGGAAATACAGATCATTTCACAGATGGTTTTCAGTTCTATATGAGATAGGAACACTATCCACAAGTGTACCACAGTGCAAAAGTCAATACGGATATGCTAGGAGAAAATGTAAAAGATAAGCAAAAGGAAGAAGTACAATCCCAAGGGAATAGGGAAGAAGCAAGTCATCATCAAGATCAAATGGATCCAGAGTGCAGGAAGAGACCACAATGCAACTGGAGAACAATGAAAATGTCAAGCAAGAACCTTTCAGAATGGAAATTCTAGAGCAGGTACCAGACCAAGAAATTGATACTCTAGGTATGACAGTGCTAGAAGATTTCGGAATATTAGGCCTGGTTGGAACTGAACCATAGCTGCACCAGCATGTGCAAACAAGAGTGATTGAAATGGCAGAAGATAAGATCGTAGAAGAGCATTTCAGACAATACAAACCCAAATTCAAGCTATAGTTCCGGTCCATGTGGAAAGACCTCTGGTAATGTGGTTCCATCTGCTGTTCACAAACAGAACGGTGATCATTAATGTTGAAAATGACTTAGAGGCAATGATTGATAGTAGCCGGAGTAGTTTTAATTTCATGGCGGAAATCCAATTGAAGATAAGACTAGATGAGGCGATTAGCAGAGTGGATGGCATGTCAATTAAATTGATTTCAATGTCTGAAACGATGGAGAAGGCAGCAGCAAAAAAGAAATTTTCAAATTGGGTCAAAGAAGTGTGAGCCAATAGTGAAAGGGAGAAACTAAGATTAGGGGAGTATAGAATAGCCCAAGAACAATAGAGTTTGTGATGGATGAGGATTGTGGGTCAAATGAAAAGAGTGGGCTGGATACAAGCCTAGAGACATCGAGTGACTTGGACTTGGAACAACGAGCTCAAAGAATAAGGCTTTCAAGGGAGAAAAGAAGGAAAATGAGACAAATCAGAAGGGGTAAGAGGAAAACTGGACTAGCCCAAGAGAAGAGTTTGGGAAACAAAAAGAAAAGAACTAAAGAAGTGACCCAAGCGCAGCACAATAATAACCCAATACCAGAAATGCAAATAATCAATTTGGAAGACCATTTTAGAGAGCCAGAGACAGAATATGACCCAAACAACATCCAGCAAAATTATGTGAGCAAAAAGGAATAATCTTCGGAAGAACAAAGGGTGGCTTCACCAAACCTGAGCTTATAGAGCATGGATGAAGAATACTAGCAAGATTTGCAACGAAAGGCCATGGAATGAAGTCTGAAAGAAAACCCTATGATAAAACCATGTTCTGCAAAAAGAAAGAGGGATTTAGTCCAGGAATTGCAAGTTATCAGCTTCCAGAAACGAAAAGTGATGAAACAGACATATAGGAGGACCTGAAGCAAATTATAGTGAAATATGAGCTGGGCTGCCCGACAGAAAGACCTGGTGTAATAGTAGAGTTGGTAACTATGGCAAGAATGCTCACAGAAATATTAAATCTATTATGGAAGAGAAATTGAAGGATGAAGAGGTTTTATGGGTGGTAGTTTTATAGGTGGTTGAACCAAATCAACCACCCCAACAGCAATGAGGCTATTAAGCTAGAACTACGGGGTATGGGTCAACCCCTGACAGTTAAAATGCTGAACAAGATGATTCGTTCCCAAAATCCAAATATTCTCTTTTTAATGGGGACAAAGAGGTGAGAAGATAAGATGAGAAAATGGTTGTCTACTTCAAAGTTCGTCAAGTGGGAGCTGGTGGATCCGGATGGTCCAAGGAGGGGCTGTGTGTAGCTTGGACAGATGAGATAAGTTTGGAGATGATAAGCAAAACAAAAAACTTCCTTTTGTTTAAAGTAAAAGAAGTGACGGGAAAAGAATGGATGTTAATACTTCTCTATAGACAGCCCCAACAAGCTAAGAGAGAGGAAATGCGGGAGGAAGTATTGAATAGATTTAGAGGAGTGTAAGTGCCAGCTATTGCAGGGGATTTTAATCAATTATGGAATCATGAAGACAAAAAAAGAGAAAATCCAATTTAAAAGAAAAGGGAAAGTAGATGAAGAGAATCTTGGAGGCGTTGGGCCTGATAGAGGTTAAAAGCCTTGGACTTTGGTTCACATGGTTCAACTGTAGAAAATGAGAGGAGATAATTTATGAAAGGCTGGATAGAGTAGTGGCTAACATGACGTGGTTCAGATTGTTTCCTCGGGCTGTGGTTCGAAACTTTCCCATTTATAGGTCAGACCATGGTCCTATGCTAATCGACTCACAATCGAGAAAAGAAAGGAAAAATCCAAGGCATGCAAGACCTTTTAAGAGGTTCTGGACGCAACACAATTAGGTACAAGAAATTGTAATAAACATAAGGAAATCACAGGAAATTCAAAATGACCGAGCCTAGTCTAAGATGGAGGAAGTTTGGAGGATGGTAGGAGAAACCAGTGACTAGTTAAGCAAATGGAGCAATACTAAGTTTGGTTGCTTAGAAAGGAAGATAAAGTATCTGCACACAAAGCTAGAAGCAATATAGAAGAATATGAAAAACAAGGATGAATCGGAACTGGAGGACAAGAAGAAGGAAGAATTAGATAGACTGTTAGAAGAACAATGTGAGTATTGGAAGCAGAGATAAAAAAATTTAGTGGTTAAGTCAAGGGGAAGCAAACACAAAACTCTTTCACGACTAGGCATGCAAAAGGAATGGAAGGAACCATATAAATCAACTAAGGAAAAAGAATGGGGAATGGATAAGTAACTAATAGGAAATGATGGAGATCATAACCAATTATCTGGAAAGAATATAGAGAGATGAGTCAAACTTCCCAAGGGACAACATGGACAAGAGTGAGCAGAAGCAAGTGCTACAAAATGTAGAAGAGCAACTAAACAGTGAACAAAAGAAGTGGCTAAACAGGGAATTCACAGGAGAAGAAATCCAGGATGCAATCTTCCAGATGGGCAAATGGAAATCTCCAGGACCTGATGGACTACTAGCGGGGTTCTACTAAGAATTTTGGGACATAGTGGGGCAAGGAGTCATTGACGCTGTTCTGGAATTCTTTAAGACAAAGGAGTTGAAACCAGCATGGAATGAAACAGTGATAATCCTAATCCCAAAATGTCATAATCCTACAGAACCCAAAGACTTTAGACCTATAAGCCTTTGCAATGTAATATATAAAGTGATAGCAAAGGTTTTAGCAAATAGGTTGAAAAAGGTGATCAATGACTCGATTTCACCAAACCAAAATGCTTTTGTACCTAGTAAGTCCATCAATGAAAATGTTCTTTTAACCCATGAAGTGTTAGAACACATAAGAAAACAAGGAAGAGGACATAAGTATCTAGCTGCCCTATCACTGGATATGAGCAAGGCTTTCGATAAGTTGTCTTGGTCCTTCCTGGAAAACATGCTAAGGAAATTTGGCTTCCCACAAAAATGGATTGAGCTAACCAAGCAATGTGTGACCACAATCTCCATCAATATAAAACTGAATGGAGGATTGTCTAGAACTATATTGCCCAAAAATGGCCTTAGATAGGGATGCCTTTCATCACCATGCTTATTTATCCTTTGTCAGCATGCCCTATCAAAAATGCTATTGAGACAGAAGAGACAGCATATGTAGGAATCAGAGTGGGAAAAAAATGTTCCAAGGGTATCACATCTGATATTTGCAGAAGATTGCCTAATTTTCTTTGAAATTACAATGAAGGCAGTCAATGGCTTTGGAAGAATTATGAACTTGTTTGCAGCTCAATCAAGTCAAAGAATTAACTTCAGCAAGTCATCAATGGTAGTCAGCCCAAACACAAGCATGGAATGGAGGAGTCTGTTATCAGTAATGTTCAATATCCCACAAGTGGATGTCAAAGGCAAGCATCTCGGCCACTGATAGGGGTTAAATTATATATTTTTCCTATTAATATTTCTTTAATATTAATTTGAATTTTATGAAAAATTATTTAGTTTTAATATACTTTTTGTTTAGGTATGAAAAATGGTGAATTGGAAAAAAATGTGATAAAAGGCAACAATTGAGGACAAAAAGAAAAATCCAGAAGCTGCAAGAAGAAAGGAAAGCAAAAAGGAAACAAGTTTTTGGCATAGGAAACAAAAGAGAATTGGAAAGAGGCAAATCAAGTGGCGGTTGGACACAAGACTACCAAAAACGGAAGCAGCCAAGGAATTGGTTTCAGGAAAAAACAAAAATTGAAGAAAAAGAAGAACCAAGGCAGCCGGCCTAGAGAAAAAGGAAATAAACAGGAAAAGAAACGAAAAGGACAAAGAAAAGAACCAAATGTTGGAAAAGTCAAAGTTCAATTGGTAAAAGGAAACAAAGAAGAGAACAAATCCGTTGCACAAGCTAAGACAAAATTGAAAACATGACAAGAAGCATTCAAAGAATTGATTTCGGCCAGACTAAGCAAAATAGAAAGTTGATTTCGGTCAAAGAGAGAGAAAAGGAAATTTGAGAAGTCAATCGCACAAAGACTCTAAGAAAATACAGGAAGCAGCTGGCTTTGGAAAGAAAAGGAGAAGCACAAAAAAGGAAACAAAATTGTTAAGTCCAACACCGTTTTTTCTTGCAACACAAGTTTCCTTTATGTTACCTTTTTCTTAGTTTATTCAAGAAAAAGGATACTCGGCCATCCATAAAAGCAAGTGCAGCCTTCATCTTCAAAGCAAGTATTCCACAATTTCTTTCTTTTGCTTAAGAAAATCATCTCTTTCATGCCTCTTGTTTTTTCTTTCTTTTTAGTTTAGCACCCGTTTCTCTTCTCTTCACCAAAACTCACGTTGTTGTTTTTTCTTCTTCTCTTTAGTTTAGTAATTCTCTTAGAAAATTTCAGCAATAATGTATGCCACTATGAGTGGCTAAATTTTCTCTTCTAATTCAAGGAAAAGATTGATTTCAATTGCAATCACTGTGAGGTTTTGTTCTTAATTTTATTTTCTTGCTTTTATTCAAATACTTGTTAATTCTTGATTTAATTTTATGAATAATTGATGATTAATTAATCTGACAATTTAATTGTTCATTATTTATTCTATTACTATCTATGAGTTCAGTGATCCGTAATTGTCATGAATAAATGGACCAAGTAGAAACTAGGTTAAATATGTTTATGTCTTGAAATATGCATGCTTAGCTTAGGGGAATTAATGAGACAAGATTAATTCACTGCAGCTATTTCGGTGTTTTAATTTTGGTTTAACTGTTTTCATAGTTCTTAATGCTATCATTAATTTGATATGGAACGCTATCGTACCCAATCAATTAATGGTAAGTTTTGATTTAGAGTGCTGGGCTTGGTCAATTATTTTAGGAAAACAGAAATTTATTACGGCTATCCTAATAAATTTCAAGTTAAATATTTGATTTTGCAAGAATTATTATTTTTTGTGACCTGTGATCAGTGATGCAATTGAATGATATCGATCCTTAGATTAGAAACTCGGTTAATTGGTAATTCTGGTTATTTTCTATTTTTATTGTTTTAAATATTTATTTTTATTAATTTTCAGAATTTCCATAGTTTAGTCATCATTCAAAAAAATCCCTTTGTTTATTTATTTATAATTTATTGTTCAAGGCTTGGAACTATACTTAGGTTCCCTTGGGACTCGACCTGGTCTGCTACTACTGCAAATTTAATTTGTAATTACTTAAAGACCAGTAATTAATTTTGTGGGCTTCGACAATCCTACCAAAACCTAAATGGGTGGCGAATGGTTATTGATTTCCGAAAGCTGAATTTAGCAACTAGAAAAGAGCATTTTCCCCTACCCTTCATAGACCAAATGTTAGAAAGATTGGCTGGAAAAGTTTTCTTTTGTTTTCTTGATGGATTTTCAGGTTATTACCAGATTATTATAGCTAAAGAGGACCAAGATAAAACTACTTTCACTTGCCCTTTTGGGACTTTTGCATATAGAAGGATGCCTTTTGGTTTTTGCAACGCTCCAGGTACATTTCAAAGATGCATGCTAAGTACTTTTTCTGATTTCTTAGAAAATTTGCATAGAAGTGTTCATGGATGATTTTACTGTTTATGGAGATTCATTTGATAATTGCTTAGACCATTTGACAAAAATTCTGAAAAGGTGCATAGAAACCAATTTGGTTTTAAATTATGAAAAATGTCATTTTATGGTAAATGACGGCATTGTTTTAGGACATGTAATTTCCTCTAGAGGTATAGAAGTGGACAAAGCTAAGATAGATCTTATTGTGAGCTTACCTTACCCTACCAATGTTAGGGAAGTAGGTGCTTTTCTTGGCCATGCAGGTTTTTACCGCAGATTTATTCAAGATTTTTCAAAAATTTCGTTGCCCTTGACCAATTTGCTCCAGAAGGATGTAGTTTTTGAATTTGGTGATGATTGTAAAAAGGCGTTTGACAAGCTCAAGAGTTTGTTGACGATAGCACCTATTCTTAAACCACCGGATTGGAACTTGCCCTTTGAACTCATGTGTGACGCAAGCAACTACGCGGTCGGAGCTGTCCTTGGCCAACGAGTTGATAAAAAGAGCCACGTCATCTATTATGCCTCAAGGACATTGAATGCGGCCCAATGCTGAGAAGGAGCTGTTGGCAATTGTTTTTGCTTTAGATAAATTTAGATCATATCTACTTGGATCTAAAGTAATTATTTATTCTGACCATGCAGCTTTGAAGTACCTACTTGCCAAGAAGGAATCAAAGCCACGCCTCATTAGATGGATTTTGCTTATCCAAGAATTTGACCTTGAGATAAGGGACCACAAGGGAACCAAAAATTTGGTGGCTGACCATTTGAGCAGATTAGTTCAGGAGGAAGAATCATTGCCCATTTTTGAAAATTTTCCTGATGAACATCTCTTTCAACTCAAAGGTATGGTTCCTTGGTATGCTGATATTGTTAATTATTTGGTTGCCAAAGTCCTACCAAGTGGTTTAAATACATTATCAAGGGCAAAAATAAAAGCTGAGGCAAAATATTTTGTTTGGGATGAACCATATCTTTGGAAATTTTGCTCTGATCAAGTCATTAGAAGATGTGTCCCTGACAATGAGCATCACTCTGTTCTTTCTTTTTGCCATAATCTTGCTTGTGGAGGTTATTTTGGACCTAAAAGAACTGCTAGGAAGGTATTGGATAGTGGCCTTTATTGGACAACCCTGTTTAGGGATGCTTACTTATTTTGTAAAAATTGTGATCGATGCCAAAGAACAGGTACGTTGTCCCATAGGAATGAGATCCCCCAAACACCTATTTTGGTTTGTGAAATATTTGACGTTTGGGGAATTGATTTCATGGGACCTTTTCCTTCATCTTGTGAAAATTTATACATTCTTTTAACAGTTGATTATGTTTCTAAATGGGTAGAGGCAAAGGCCACTAAAACTGATGATTCTAAGACAGTTGCAGGTTTTATAAAAACTAACATTTTTAGTAGATTTGGGATACCTCGAGCAATCATCAGTGATCAAGGAAGCTATTTTTGCAATAAGACAATTGAGGCTTTGTTAAAGAAATATGGAGTACATCACCGGGTAGCAACGGCATATCATCCACAAACAAATGGCCAAGCGGAAATCTCCAATCGTGAGGTAAAAGCCATTTTGGAAAAAATTGTCAACCCAGGGAGGAAAGATTGGAGTCTACGCCTAGATGATGCATTATGGGCTTATCGGACTGCATGCAAAACTCCGATTGGGATGTCTCCATGTCGGTTGGTTTTTGGCAAAGCTTGTCATCTTCCAGTCGAGATTGAACATAAGGCTTATTGGGCAGTTCGTCAAACCAATATGGATTTGAATGAAGCTGGAAACTCTAGGAAATTGCAGTTGCAAGAGTTGGTAGAATTGAGATTGGATGCCTATGAAAATTCAAAGATGTATAAGGAGAAGACCAAATTGTTTCATGACAATGTTCTCATGAGGAAACAATTTGATGTGGGTCAAAAGGTTTTGTTATACAATTCTAGATTGAAGCTCACGCCTGGTAAGTTACGTTTTCGATGGCTTGGTCTATTTTTTGTTACTAAAGCTTTCCCCTATGGTGCAGTTGAGATTCAAAGTTTGGAAACAGGGAAGATCTTCAAAGTAAACGGGCATAGACTCAAGATATTTCATGACGAGGTTAATGTTTCAACTTTGATTGACATTAAGTTAACCTCGCCTATTTACCCAGATTTTTAATGTGAAGTAGAGACATCGAGCATAACGACGTTAAACAATTGCGCTACCTGGGAGGCAACCCAAAGGATTTCTTCTTTTTCTTTTACTTTCTATTCTTTCTTTTATTATTATTGTTATTTTTCTTTATCCTTAGCTTCATCCTTGACTTTTTAGAATCTAAGCTTTAGAAATTTGGTGGAGAAGATGCACGGCTTGCTGACTTCTTCATTTTTCCACCTTCCTCCATGCCCCACCTCACCATAGCCCATTGCTTGTGCCGTGATTCAGGGAAGTTTCTTATTCCATTGCCTTTATTTTTTATTTTCTGATTTGCGTGCGCAAGTCTTTTATACATTGGGGACAATGTATAATTTAGGTGTGGGGGAGTGCTTTTGTGTTTTTGTGGTTATTTGAATTATTTTGATAAAAAAAATTTTTTTGCACAATTATGTTTGATACTTTGAATGTTTTCCTTGAATTCCTAACTCTTTTGATACTTGTTTAGAACAACTCTTGGTTAGCATGCATTAGTAGTTGAGTTGGAAAGTATGAAAATGGACAAGTATGATTAGCCTTTGTTTTGAAATTTTAAAGCATCTCGTTGATTTTAATGATTGAATTGAATGAGAATGTGCAATATTTGATACATTGAACCCATTGTGAGTATTTGAGCCTAAGAGCATTTTCTTTTCTTGCTCACATAATTCTTTGTGGAGTGTTGTCAAATATGGTATGTTCATTCTAGAACTTGCTTTGTTATGCATGTTGAGATCACATTGTGGATTCATGCTTTGAAATGATAAGGGCATTTAGGAGTAGCCAATTAAACTTTCTAAAAAGCCATCCTATTACATATACCATAGTTAGCAAATTTTGAGCCCTAACCTTTCTTTGTTAAAACACCACATCATTAGCCATAAACCACTGTTTTGTTCTTACCATTGTTGAACCCTTGTCAAGAATATGTGGGAATGAATTGTATGATAATTTCTATTGATTCCAAGGAAAAGAACCACCGGAAAAAAAAAAGGAAGTGGGAAAAGAGAAAAAAAAAAGAAAATGAAAGAGAAAATGAAAAAAAAAAAAGAATGATGAAAAGTGTGAAAAAAGAAAAAAGAAGAAGAAGTGGAAAGTGAAAAGTATTCCCTACAAAGATTGGACAAAGTAAATATTCTTCATTGTATACAAAATAGTCCAATTATATGATAAAGTTGCAAAAAGGGAAATACATGTTATATGAAATAAGGAAGTGGTTCTAATGCGGTGCTATTGTTGCGACATTTGAGTCATGCAAGGAAGTTCTTACATATCTTGATGTCTACAGCCTAAATTTTCCTTTCTTTTTACCTACCTTTACCTAAGCCCCATTACAACCCTTATAAAGACCCTTTGATTGTTGTATGGATTCATATTTATAAGTGGTGGAGATGCGATATATAAGCAAGCCTATGGTAATGACATGGTATGTTTGATTTGAGTGCTATATTGAACCCCTAAACATTTTGAGGGCTTAGAGTGCAATCTGTGAGAAGTTATCAAATTTTGTTGCATTTGATTTCAATAAAATTGTTGAGATTAATGAGATGTGCATGTTTTGTTGAGGAAATTAGGCTATGATTACTTGTTCGTTGGATTGTCATTCCAATCTTGATTTCTAGCGTGTGATGATTTTGAGTTATTTGTGGATGGGTTGAAAAAGGGAAAGGAATGGAGAGAAAATGTTGATCTAATGTATGCTTGAGGACAAGCATAGTTTAGGTGTGGGGGATTTGATAGGGCTTAAATTATATATTTTTCTTATTAATATTTCTTTAATATTAATTTGAATTTTATGAAAAAATATTTGGTTTTAATATATTTTTTGTTTAGGTATGAAAAATGGTGAATTGGAGAAAAATGTGATAAAAGGCAACAATTGAGGACAAAAAGAAAAATCCAGAAGCTGCAAGAAGAAAGGAAAGCGAAAAGGAAACAAGTTTTTGGCATAGGAAACAAAAGAGAATTGGAAAACAGAGGCAAGTCAAGTGGCAGTTGGACACAAGATTACCAAAAAAGGAAGCAGCCAAGGAATTGGTTTCAGGAAACAACAAAAACTGAAGAAAAAGAAGAACCAAGACAGTCGGCCTTGAGAAAAAAGAAATAAACAGGAAAAGAAAGGAAATGGACAAAGAAAAGAACCAAATGTTGGAAAAGTCAAAGTTCAATTGGTAAAAGGAAACAAAGAAGAGAACAAATCCGTTGCACAAGCTAAGACAAAATTGAAAACATGACAAGAAGCATTCAAAGAATTGATTCCGGCCAGGAAATTGATTTTAGCCAAACTAAGCAAAATAGAAAGTTGATTTCGGTCAAAGAGAGAGAAAAGGAAATTTGAGAAGTCAGCCGCACAAAGACTCTAAGAAAATACAGGAAGCAGCTGGCTTTGGAAAGAAAATGAGAAGCACAGAAAAGGAAACAAAATTGTTAAGTCCAGCGCCATTTTTTCTTGCAACACAAGTTTCCTTTATGTTACCTTTTTCTTAGTTTATTCAAGAAAAAGGATACTCAGCCATCTATAAAAGCAAGTGCAGCCTTCATCTTCAAAGCAAGTATTCCACAATTTCTTTCTTTTGCTTAAGAAAATCGTCCCTTTCATGCCTCTTGTTTTTTCTTTCTTTTTAGTTTAGCAGCCGTTTCTCTTCTCTTCACCAAAACTCACGTTGTTGTTTTTTCTTCCTCTCTTTAGTTTAGTAATTCTCTTAGAAAATTTCAGCAATAATGTATGCCACTATGAGTGGCTAAATTTTCTCTTCTAATTTAAGGGAAAGATTGATTTCAATTGCAATCACTGTGAGGTTTTGTTCTTAATTTTATTTTCTTGCTTTTATTCAAATACTTGTTAATTCTTGATTTAATTTTATGAATAATTGATGATTAATTAATCTGTCAATTTAATTGTTCATTATTTATTCTATTACTATCCATGAGTTCAGTGATCTGTAATTGTCATGAATAAATGGACCAAGTAGAAACTAGGTTAAATATGTTTATGTCTTGAAATATGCATGCTTAGCTTAGGGGAATTAATGAGACAAGATTAATTCACTGCAGCTATTTCGGTGTTTTAATTTTGGTTTAACTGTTTTCATAGTTCTTAATGCTATCATTAATTTGTTATAGAACGCTATCGTACCCAATCAATTAATTGTAAGTTTTGATTTAGAGTGCTGGGCTCGGTCAATTATTTTAGGAAAATAGAAATTTATTACGGCTATCCTAATAAATTTCAAGTTAACTATTTGATTTTGCAAGAATTATTATTTTTTGTGACCTGTGATCAGTGATGCAATTGAATGATATCGACCCTTGGATTAGAAACTCGGTTAATTGGTAATTCTAGTTATTTTCTATTTTTATTGTTTTAAATATTTATTTTTATTAATTTTCAGAATTTCCATAGTTTAGTCATCATTCAAAAAGAATCCCCATGTTTATTTATTTATAATTTATTGTTCAAGGCTTGGAACTATACTTAGGTTCCCTTGGGACTTGACCTGGTCTGCTACTACTGCAAATTTAATTTGTAATTACTTAAAGACCAGTAATTAATTTTGTGGGCTTCGACAATCCTGCCAAAACCTAAATTTCTCCAATTCAAAAACAAAGATTTTTGGAGATTTAGTGAAGAAGATTAAAGGGAAGGTGCATAAGTGGAAGAATGAACACCTTTTGGTCATGGGAAGAATTATCCTAGCTAAGCATGTTCTTGCAACAATACCATTATACATGCTTGGTGTGTTCAGAATTCCAACTTCCATATCGAAAACCATTGATAGCTTCCTGGCCAAGTTCATATAGAAAGGAGATGAAGAAGAAAGAGGAACACATTGGAAATCATGGCAGTCGATTTGTAAATCTAAATTTAGAGGAGGACTGGGAATGAGATCAATTCAAATGGTGAATCAAGCTCTGTTGGCAAAAGTGGCTTGGAAAATACACTCAGAAAAAGGCACCTTCTTCTCGAAGTTCTTCATAGCCAAATATTGTGGTAAGAAGGAATTCATGAAATTAGACAAAGGGTACAACTAACATGGGGTTGGAGGAGTATTATATGGGGGAAGGAGCTACTCTACAAGGGCTTGAAATGGCGAGTTGGCAATGGAGAGAAAATAGACATCAAAGAGAATTGGATTCCATACACACAAAACCCCCTTGGAGCAAGCATTTTATTCCTGAAAGGAAATATCAATATTAAAGTTGTAGATTTGATTGATAAAAATAGGTGCTGGAGAATCCCACTAATTAGAACAATCTTCCCGCAAGACACAGTCCCAAGAATTGCCATTCATTTGTCAAAATTCTCTAAAGAAGTAAAGGACAAGATGTACTAGGAAGAGGAAAAGAATTGTAATTATAAAGTCAAATCTGGATACTACTTGGGGATGAACCTAGAGGAATAGAAAAAACTATCAACCTCTGTCTCTGGAAGTAACAATTGGAGAGAAGACTTTGCTGAAGAAAAATTCTAGAAAAAATTGTGGTCTTTACAAATGCCAGCAAAGATCATTTTTTTCCTGTGGCAGGCAATTCATGAGATCTGCCCAATGGCTGACCAACTGTGGAAAAGAGGTCTTCTTATGCCTCCAAAATGTTGTTGGTATTGCAAGGAGGATGAAACCATCTCCCATATTTTATTAAGCTGCAAAATGGCTAAAAGAACTTGGAGATGCTCCCCGTTGGGGTTCAACTTTGATTTGGGAACACCTATGAAATTTGGTCATTGGTTAAGGATGTGGATTCTCAAAGCACCCACAGCGGATGATATAAAACTTTTGGCGACTATAGTTTGGAATTTATGGAGAGTGAAATGCGACGTTGTGTGGGAGAACAAGGTGGAAACCCCCAAAAACATTTGGAGGAAGTCTGCTGTTACTCTCAAAGAAATGCGGGAGGGTTGGAATGAAGTGCAAGAAGAGGAGAAAGAGACAAAAAAATGCAAAATGAAGGAAACAATCACAGGGACACTAAGGATAAAATGGGACTGGGTGGACAATAATGATGAACAGTGCTGTAGAGACTTAGTAAAAACCACCACAGATGGGCCCTTCAAAGAGGATCATGGAGAAGCTGCGGTTGCATGGGTAGTAGAGGATAGTGAAGGACGAGTTTTATCCACAAACTCAAAAAGAGTGTATGCTCTTTCTCTGGTACAAACTAAAATATTAGCAATTTTGGAAGCCACGATGGAAGCAGTCAAGAAATGATAGACTAGAATGAAATTATTGATAGATTCCTTGATGGCATTGTGGGCTCCGGAGCATCCAAAAAATGCAGACACTCATGCAAGAAGTGTAGCACCTTCAAAAAAAAAAAAAAGAACCCAGGACCAAAATGTGGAAGCTTTCCTCCTTAGTATACTTGCATTTAATGAAATCTGTGCTTGTTGAAAGCTTCCTCACTTAGCTCTCAATGTTCCCTATGTTTAAAGGTCATTTGGAGGTGTTTTTAGGAGAGGAGGTTTCTTTTTATCAATACCTGATTATTTGGGCTTAAATAAAAGATTAGGTTCATTGCTTCACTTTCCAACTAAAAAATGGTCAGAATACATGATGAGTCATTCTATTCTAAAGAATTATAAGAGGACTTTGCACGGATTGGATTTTTAGCTCACTAGCCATCTTTCTGAAATTGATTGAGATGTAGACGAATATTGGAGAATATACATACTAGAAAAAAAAATGCAAAAGGTATTAGTGGAGATGTAGAAAGCAAGAAGGATAGAAATTTCAAATGGATAATGACAAATGTTGTGAACAAGAGAAAATGCTTTTGGGTCAAAAAATAGTGCACTTTTTGAAAAGGGTCATAACATGAGAACATCTTAGGATATGTTTGGACAGGGTATTTGTGTTTGCAAATAAGTAAATTCTCAAACAAAAACAAATTATCCAAACACATTTTTATTTCAAAATTTAAAATTCAAAATTTTCCACTCAAATTTCTCTCACATAATTTTTAAAAAAATTTCCTCATATTTTTCCCTTCAAAATACTTTTTCTGTCAAAAAATACCCACCAAAATTTTCACACATTCCAATCCAACTTTTTCCAAATACATCACACTCCAAATAAACCTTAATGGCCCAACTAAACATTCACGTGTTTTTAAAATTTGAAATGCTTGATATTACAAAGATAAGACACTATTAGAATTTGTGAGGTCAACAATCTCCTATATACCACTACATGAAATTCTTCCCACATTGGCTTGATAGACCATTTTCGTGATGGCTCCGATATGCGGATTGGGAAAACTTGTTCATATGGCAATATCCCGTTTTGACTAATCAACACTTATTGCCAAAAAAATTATGGAACCCTAGGACTCTACAATGAATCTTTGACCCAAAATAGAACTCTATAGCCATCATGTAAGATGCTCATTATTGAATATAACACAAAAGATATTAGTACTAATACTAACTTAAGAATCAGAATATTCAATGAGATAAGAATCCTTTATTGCAAGTGTTTAGATCACACTCACATCAAAGCACAAATTTTAGCTAGTTGAACAAACTGATCAAAGTCACAAGAACATATTCAGGACATTTAAGGTTCAAGTAAAAATCAAAAGCATTCTTAGACTACTAAACTTCAATTCATGCTTACATAATATTGTTAGTTTACTAATGATTCATATTACAATAAAGCTTACAATAATGAAGACCAAGTTCACAAAGAATTGAAAAACTAATGTGCAAATATAGGCTAATAAAAGCAAATAGATTAATGAAAGTTTTTTACTTTCACTTAATGTTCAAAGTTTCCAAATTAGAAATTTCATAAAAGAAAGAGTAAGAATTGATTGAATTGAAGATTATTTAAATTAAAATTTAAGAAGACATAAAAAAAATAAGGGAAAAAAGCTTTCTTCTCTTTTGGGGCTATGTAGATTGCCACTGACAGTCATCTAGCTAGTAGTCCATCCTATGATTCAAATCACCAGCCATGCCAGCGACTTGAATGGCCATCGCTAGCTATTGCACATGCAATAGCTCTAGGCCAATGTGAGTGCACACTGGGAGGTTTGCATGTGTGATAGGAATCCAGAAGGTTGTCCCACTTACTCGCCATGTATTCGACCTGTCGTGACATATTACGGGACTCGATGACGAGAGTTAAGTCTAAACGACTTCAAGAAATTTTAAATGGTTTAATCCATGACATCCAAACCCGTCAAGCATGCATTCCAAAATGTGAATAGTATTGTGAATAGTGCATGAATAGTACCATAAAATTATTTGATGAACAGTGACGTGAATAGTGCATGAATAGTGTCGTGAACAGTAATAGGCCAAGTTGTTTATTTAATTTTGTAACATTATTTTTAGGTAATTATAGCTGAAATTATGTCTTTATTTTAATTGCCAAATTTTGTAAATTTGAAGGAAGCTTTAAAAGGCCAAACCTCCAAGTCCAATTGGTATTAGGTTTTTTGTTTCCTTTTATTTTAAAGCTGCCCTTTAATTAATTAAAGGAGCTTGGCCGCCCTATACAATTAATGTAGGACTAGGATTTTTAGTTGTTACCTTTTTAAGACATTCTTATATTCTATTTAAAGGTCATTCGGCCATGAGAATCAATAGACAAGTTGAGAAGAATTTTGATATTACGTCCTTGAGAGTTTGAGTGAATCAAACTCTTCATTCTTTCAAAGAACAATGGGCTTATCAAATTTGACCAATTTGTGGCGCCTTTGAGTCTTATCAATTTAGTAAAACTCTAGGTTGTGGTGACCCTTCATCCATCGGTTTCAATTCATATTTCTCTTGTTACATATTACTAGCTCCCTATAGCCATGAGGTGCGCATCAATGTGAGTGCTTGTTGTGAGGGCTATTGCAACGCATGTGCTGGGCGCCCCTAGCGTGCACAAATACAAACTTGTGCATGCTAGGTGTCACAAAATTTTTCACCCCCCGCAAGAAATCCCGCAACCACTAGTTTAGCTCACTAATGAATAGCCTACATTCAAGGCTTCAGGTATTGGGCTCTCAAGTTAAATTAGAATAGGAAGAGTTAGCTCAAAAAAAAACACACACAAAGCTTACAAGCAATGAAGCTCAACCTTGTATTATTACTCATGTTCAAAGAATACAAGGAAACAGGCTTGATTCATCACTCAACCAAGAAGCACCTTGCTCTTTAGCTCTGTCTAGCTCTCAAGTTGGTGAAAAGTCCTCTTGGCTTGCTACAATGCCCTTTACATAGGCATTTGATTGAAAACCCCAACCAATGGGCTTGGGACAAGCTAAGGATACAAAGACATTTGTCGCACATGCAACACTAGCTTACATGCTTAGCTTCGTTTGGCAAACATGCGGTTGGCCATCTAGGACGACATGCATTCTCCCACTTTGAAGATCTGCCCATTCTACTTTGGCCTTGCTACTTCGGGCTAGCTGGCATCCATGCATTTCTCCCTTGGCTGGTGTGCAATGGGTCTTTAGCTCTCTATACTCCCTTAGAGAGTTCCCACGAATGCTTGTGCCAGTTAGGTATTATCTATCTTGCTGCGTCTTGCATCTTAGCACCATAGCCCTTGCTAGGCCCTTGGCTCTGCGCACTGCCTCTACTACACTGTGGCTTGCACACCTACTTACAAGCAAAGCCCTCGTGTGTGTCTCACATGCTTGTGGCCTATTTTCCCACAAGTGCACACCATTAGCTTGCCTTGCATAATATGAACATCACCCGGTGATGCAGTGTGCATGTACTCATGCCAAGCTTGCGCCTCCCTCGCAAGCTAGTGCATCTCTTGCATATTTCTCTAGCCATGCCTGCACTCGATGGGAGCTCTTGCACCTAGCCATTGAAGGAAAGTCCCCATTTTTTCTAGAAACCTTCATTTTGGTGTTGTTCCACAAAATTTGCCACCTGTTTGTTCTCCGCACGCCTTGGGGTGACTTTTGCTGCATTTAGGGATTGGGGCCTTTATGAGTCTAACAAACCTCCCCCACTTAAAGAGATTGATGTTCTCATCATAGCTTGCTGCTCTTCCTAGTACTTTGCTATGGCCTATTGGCACTACCACATGTTGTTCTCATTGACTCACTCAGCATCTACATTGGCCTCACCTTTCTAATGGGCCAAGAATTATTTGCAAAGATTCTTCTTGCTCTACCAGAACATCTCATGCCACGAGATGCAATGAACCTTCTTTTCAAACTAACTTCTAATAATAGGCAGTGCCTACTTGGCTTGGGCTAGCTCTGCATCAAAGTTATATGTGTTGTATTTATTTAGGAAGCTAACAGGGAACTTCGGGTGGACTTTCAAATGAGAGGGCAACTTTAGCTTCATTCATTGTTGGGCTATTACCAAGCTATCTCGTGCCTTGTCAATAAGCTTATTTTTGGCCCATGCAAATTGGACAGCCACTGGGCAGCTTTCTCCTGGAGCCCTGAAAGTGACATTATACGAGGCTAAAGGTTGTTGGTCGTTCACAAGCTCAAATGGGCTCATCCCAATTGACTTCGAACAATGTAAGTTGTAACAAAATTGAGCCACATCTAGTAGCTTGGGCCAATTTTTTTGTTAGCAATCACATAATGCCTTAGATATTAATCTGTTCCATCTGCCTATCTGTTTGAGGATAGTTGGCTATGGAAAAATTTAGCTTGGAACCCATCAAGTTGAAGAGTTGGGTCCAAAAGCCGTCGGTGAAGTGTGCATCTTGATCGCTCACGATATCTTCGGCAATCCAAAGTACTTCACCACATATATGAAAATTAACTTTGTCGCTACGTCGGTAGGGTAAACTGCCAGTGTCCCAATGAAGATCGCATATCTAGAGAAGCAATCTACAACTACAAGAATAAAGGATAGGTTGTTTATCTTTGGGAACCTTTAATGAAATCCATTGAGACTGATTACCATAGTCGGTCTGGGATTGATAGAGGCTGCAATAGTCCTTCCTTCTTGTGTTCCATCTTGTCTTGTTGGCACACTAGACAAGACTTGATAGAGGCCTCAATGTCCTCATCCATTTTCAAGCAGAAGTAGTTTTGCAACACCTTCATTCTCTCATTGCCTAGGTGACCAGCCCACTAATGGTCTTGTGTCTCTTTCAGCAACCGTTGGCAGAGGTTACTGATCCCGGGGATGTATACACACCGACTTTTAGCAAACAACAAGCCACTCTCTAGCCAGTACCACCTCCCTACTCCTTGCTCTACTTGCTTCTTTAGCGTGAGGTAGGTTGGGTCGTTTTAGGACTTCTTCTTGACTTCCTTAAGAAAGTCTAAAACTACTCTTGAATAGCCACCACATACTCCCCCATAGTCTTTCGGCTATGGCATTCTGCTTCTTGGCCGATGCAACCACTCGAAATCAAATTTGGCTAGGAACTCTTGCCACTTAGCTTTTAAAGTTTGTGTTGGTGACATTATCAGTCACTATCTTAAATTTAGTCCTTAACAGGTCGTGTTGCTAACTACAAGCAAGGCACTATAGCTATCATCTCCTTCTCCTGGGTAGTATATAGTTGCTAACAGTCTTTCAGTTTCTACTTCTTGAAGGCAACTGGAAGCTTGTCTTGCACAAGAATGCCCCCAATGGCTCGATCGGAGGCATCAGTGTAAATTTCAAACGGCTGGCTAAAATCAGGTAACCACAACAAAAGCTCAGATGCCAAGAAAGGCTTCTTCACATCAGGCCTCCCACTCTCACGAAGTCTCTTTCTTTAGCATATCCATAAGTGGGGCTACCAGCTTCAAATAACTCTTCATGAGTCGCCAAAATAGATAGCTAACCCTAGGAAAGACCTTAGCTTAGATACCTTTATGCGTGCGGCCCATTCTAGAACAGCCTTGATCTTCCTCAAGTCTATGTAGATCTCCCTATGGCTAAGCACATGCCCGAGGAAAACGATCTTCTTCATGCAAAACTCACACTTCTCATTTTTGATATAGAGCTTTTGTTCCCTAAGCTTCTCAAAAACTAGCCTAAGGTCCCTCACATGCTCATCAAGAGTTGATGAGTAGATGACAATGTCATCAAGATATACCACCACGAACGTTTCTAAGAACTCATAGACCACATCATTCATGAGGTTGCAAAATGTGGCTAGGGTGTTCGTTATACCAAAAGACATGACTAGGAACTCAAATGATCCATATTGCATCACGACCATTGTCTTTGCTTCATTCCCTTGGGCTATTCTCACCTACCAATAGCCTGTCTGTAGGTTGATCTTGGTGATGCATCTCTCTTGCATTAACCAATAGAACAAATCGTATGTGTTTGGGACCAGATACTTATTCTTCACGCTCAACTTGTTAAGGGCCCTATATTCCGCATAGAATCGCAACGACCCATCTACTTTTCTTTTTTGGGAATAAGATCGGGGTGTCATATAGGGCTTTGGAGAGTTGGATAAGGCCACACTCTAGGAGCTCATCCAACTACATCTCAACTCAGCAAGTTCGACTGGTGATATGTGATAGAGAGCATAAGCTGGGGGCTTAGCTCCTAGTATTAACTCAATGTGATGATCAAAGGCTCGTCTCAATAGCAATTTCTTTAGAAGTTCTAATGGCATGATGTTGGCAAACTCATCCAGTAAACTCGTCAGGGCAGCTGTGATATCAAGAGACACTCCATGTGCTGACTCCACTAGCATGGCCAAGTATGTCTATTCCCTGTGTTTCAGCTTATTCTCCAGCTACATAGATGACAACATACTCTTCTCAATGCCCGTCGTCCTTCTATCTTCGCCTGTGGTGTAGATCACAAAGGTTGGGCGGGCCTCATTGCCAATCATTAGTCCATCCAGATGAGAGATAGGGAAGGCATTGTTAAAAACATAAACTCTTTCCCGAGAATGATATCGAAGTTGTTGAGGCGTCTCACAGCCATGAGCTTGCATTTTCCTTGCCATGACCCAATGTTTATGGTTGTAGTGAACTTTCCCAACACCTCTCGGCCTTAACATTCACAGTTTTCACCCAGCTATTGTGTTCAGCCATGGTCAGCTTTAATCGACGCACCTCATACTTAGTGATGAAACTATGTGTCGCCCCTGTATCCAACATCACCTTTACGTCTAGGCCATTTACTTGGGCCTTAACGTACATGAGGACCTTCGATGGCGCAATGGCCTTCGCAGCCGTCAATGTGTTTAACAAATGTATAGGTTTCACCCATGTAGGCACATCATCCACCTCCTCTAGTTGGCATACAATGATGGCATTCACTTTCTCTGAGTAGGGGCCATTCTCGCCAAGTGCGGCCCGTAGCACTTAAAACACCTCGACTTCTTATCAGTCATTAGGTTGGAGATGAAAGCTTTATCACCTTCACTTGGGTTCTTCTTTTAGTGCTTCTTTTGCTTCCTTTCTAGTTCTTTCATTTTTCTTTCTTGTCCTTCTTTTTGTTAGACGTCGCTCCAGCTTTGGCCTTGAAATCTATAAACTTCTCAGCAGTATCTATGGCTTGGAGCAAACTTTGTACCCTTACCAATTAAGCTCCACTTGGACCCAACTTTGCAAACCTGGCATGAAATTGAATGGCTTATTGTACTCTGACATGACCCGTACTTTCAACATGAGGGTCGTGAACTCTTTCACGTAGTCATGAACCGTGTCAGTTTGCTTCAACTTCCACAATACCTCTCTTGCCATCCAAGAAGTGTTGGTTAGGAGAAATTGAGCATTTAGCTTCTTCTTGAGCTCTTCTGTAGTGATCTTGGTGGCATTCTCATCCATGCACCTCGTGTTCCAATATAGCTTTGCATCCCCAATGAGATACATTTCTACAATGTTAACATGCTTGCTAATGTTGACCTTTGTGGTTTGGAAGTATTGCTCCATGTCCCAAAGGAAGTTCTCAAGTTCTTTGCCATTTCTGGTGCCCCTAAATGACTTTGGCTTAGGCACTTTAAACTCCTTCCTTCTCATTACCATGTTGTCATCGGAGGAACCGACCGAGTTAGCTAACGTCCTATTTAATAAGACCAATCTCCCGTGAGCGACTTAATGGCCTTTTGGTCCTCCTTATGCTCTATCTTGGTCAAGCAGTTCTCTAAGGATCTCTTTAAGATCAGCACGTCCTCTAATGACTTAATAGTGAGTTGTTCTTGCTTAAGAGAGAAGGAGGCAGTAGAGGTCTGAGCCCCATTATAGCGTTCAAGCTCTTCTAGCCACCTTTTCAGCTTATTCAAAGAAGTCCATTGCTCAGTAATCATCAAGTACAAATTGTGTTGGCTACTATCCATGTCGATAATAATGATGAGCTTAGACATCGTGCTCTCTAGCTGATTGAATTGCTTAGCGGTAGAACCACCCGAATTCATCTTTCATCACAAGTAGATTGAGCAAAAGCAAGGTTGATGAAACGAATGCTCTAATACCACTTGTAATAGAATTTTTCACCCCAGGCGAGAAATCCACAACCACTAGCCTTAGCTAACTAATGACTAGCTCACTTTCGAGGCTTGAGGCGTTGGGCTCTTATGCTAAGTTAGAATACAAAGAATTAGCTTAGGAAAACACACACACACAAAGCTTACAACCAACCAAGCTCAACCTTGTATTATTTCTCAAGCTTAAAGAATAGAACGAAACCAGCCTGCAGCACAACTCAACCAAGAAGTACCTTGCTTTTTAGCTCTCTCTAGCTCTCAACTTGGCGAAAGGTTCTTTTGGTTTGCTGCAATGCCCTTTATATAGGCATTAGGTTGACAACCCAACTAATGGGTTTGGGACAAGCTAAGAATACTGATACGAATCTTAAACCCAAGAATAAGAATTCGAACCTATACCAGAGTGTTGGTCCTAATATCGTCTTTTAGGTTGAACTAGTCTTCCTTTGGCAAGACACCCAACGGAATTATCAAATACCCAAGATGTGAACTTTGACTATCCTTGGAACCTTACTTTTGTTCACTTGACACCCAATGGAATTATCAAAGACCCAAGATTTGAATTTAATTATCATTGGAACCAACTGGCACACTCAGATTATTGAGGGAAAGAAACTCAACAAAATAGCTTAAACATGAACCTTAGAGACTATCTTCAAAGACTCAAAACAAGTTATAAACTAGAATTCAAAGAAAAGCTAAAAGCTCTCAAGTTTGTAATTGATAAAAGTCTGAATTTTATTGTGGCTAAATGCCTCTATTTATATATTAAAATTTGTAAGAATTAAGAAAGCCATCTTCTAAAAGGATTAACTTCTTAGGAAACTAACTAAAGAAACAATTACTTAAAATAAAGACTCCTAATCTAAAAAAAGGAAATAACAAATAAAGTTGCCTAAAACTAATCCAAAACTGAATTGAATTGAGCTGGCCGAAATTGTGTTGTATATGGCCAAGCTTAATTTTATCCAGGCTTGCATTGGATTTGGAAGTTTCTTTAAATATCATGGCTATGAATTTGGAAGCTCCTAATGTAGCTCATGATCAAGTATTTGCAATACTTGATCCATCATTTACAACACTAAATAGAATGACACTTGATAACTCATAACCGGAAGTCCTTGCTATCTTAGTGTTCTGAGCTTCAAATACTTCATCTATAAGTGTTGCTAAAACATCATTCATTCTCTTACTTCTTGACCTAGTCATAGGCCCTCCCATGCCTTGCAAAGAATCAAACTTTGAACGCCTCATTGATGAAGTTTTAGTCTCATCTTTGGCTTCATGTTCACATTCGATTACTTGGGGAGTTATAGTTGTCTCGGACCTTGGATTTTCATCAGTCCTTCCTTCTTTGAAAGGACTTGCCATCGAGTCCATAAACTCATCATCAAATTCAAACAATGAAAGGTCAGAGACATTAAATGTAGCACTAACTCCATAGTCACCTGCAAGGTCGAGCTTATAAGCATTCTCGCCTACACGTGCAACAACTTGAAAAGGACTATCTCCTAAAGGATGAAGCTTAGTTCTTCATTGAGCAGGGAACCTTTCTTTGCGCATGTGTAGCCACATCCAATCCCTAAGTGCAACAACTAATGTGCCTTCCATTTGGTCAAATTTTCTTTAGACTACTTCTAAAGCTGAAGCTAAATCCTTAAGATATTATTTCATGTCTTTGTCTTGTTCTCTTGGATTTGAGGCCATCTTTGCATAAGCAATATTAATAATAAAGATTTCTTGCCTCACTTCCCTCTAACCAATTGCCCTATATATGATACTCTCACCAATACAAGGCTTATTTCTATTGTTATAGTGATGGGGTTGATGAGTAGGATCACTCGCACTCAATTGTTTTTCTAAGAGTTCTAACCAAAACAAGCTTCAGAAGTCTCAAATAATAGACAATTAAATTCAGATTAAGTAAGAATAAAATTTACAAGTCAAGAAAAAAGTAAGAAAACGGGAGTAAGGAACTAGAACAAGAAGACAAAAATGAGGTCAACCAATAAACACAAAGAACTGGAACAAGAAAGAATTTTATGATTGAATTTTGCAAGGAAGAAAAATAGGATTTAGGCTGAAAAAGAATATGACTCAAAGCGGTTCTTTATGTGCTTGTGATGGAGTAAAAACTTGGTGAATATGATTGCATCTTGCTCAAGAGATCAAATTGAAGTCAGACTTCACAGCAACTTAAGTTCTTGACCAAACCAATTCCAATCAGGATTTGTCTTCGGTTTTGGCAACAATTTTCCAAAAAAAAAGAATTCCAGCAGCCCATTCACAACTTAGAACACAATCTTGGCAGCACAATTCAACAATTCAAAGCCCTTTAATCAAGCAATATACTCACAACCAAAATCAAAGTGAAAAAAGACCAAGCAAAATTCGAATTTCAGGATTTTCAGGATTCTTCAGCTTTCTGGATGGTTTTCTTTCACAGGAAAGCAACAAAAATTCTAGCAACCAATTTCACTACTTGTAGCACAATATTATTAGGATTTAATCAAGTTTAAATCTCCTTCATCAAGTTGATATTCGCAACTGAATCAACAAAACATAGAAACGGGCAGAATTTAGTAATCGGTTTCTTAGTTTCTGGACAAACTTTTCTTTCTCAATAAATTTCAAAGTTCTTCAGCAGTCGGCTTCACAAATTGCAACAAAATTTTGACAAAAAATTTATGAAGTCTAAGTCTCCTTAATCATTCAGTATGCACACCAACAAAAATAGAGTATAGATGAGGCAGCAGTTCAGATAAGAATAAGGGTTTTCTGCTGAGTTTTAGGTTCAGTTTGCTTTCAGAGATTTTCAAGAGCTTCGGGTTCTCAATTTATAAATCACTTTAGGCAAAAGGGTTCAACAATATGAGGTCTTATTTAAACAGTATCCATAAGAAAAGATATTCAAAGAATGGGATAGAATTTTGAAGTATAAGAACAAAAGGTAGTAGTGGGTTTCTTCCTGAATTTCTTTCTTAGGAAATTTCTAAATTTTTGGATAGGGTTTTATAACTTTGCAACACTCTTTTGGCAACAAATTGAAGCCTTTGTAATCATAAAAATTTCACGAAAACGACCTGATCACAGATCAAGAAGAATCGTGCAGAATTCAAAAATAAAGCTGGGGTTTTTAGTTTGTGGCTACTCTCAATTTTTGTAGCACAATTTGATAGCAAAACTCAAGAAGAAGAATCCTTCTTACTCAGGTAATAATCACAAGAAGATACAACAACAAAAACTGGCAGAAACTTGGGTTCAAGATGTTCGTGTTTTCTGGATTGTTCTTTAGCTACGAGTTTTCTTAGTTTTCACCAACAATTCATCAAACCAAGGTTTCTATCAGCAACCAATATTCACACAAGAAAACAATAGCACAGAACCAAGTTGTAACACAAGAAAACAAATGATAGGAACAACTGAAACAGTGACGGGAACAGGAAGAAAACTGGATTGAATTTCGGGACTGAATTTTCTTCAACTCAAAATTAAGAAGACAATCACGAATAGATTATGAATAGAAACAAGACTCAGATATATGAAACAAAAATACGGAAAAACAAGAAACACAAAGACACGAACAGAAAACACAAAGGATATGAACAACTTCAAGGAGCAACCCAAAGACAACTCTGATACCAAATTGATACGAATCTTAAACCAAAGAATAAGAATTCAAACCTATACCAAAGTGTTGGTCCTAGTATCATCCTCTAGGTTGAACTAGTCTTCCTTTAGCAAGACACCTAACGGAATTATCAAATACCCAAGATATGAACTTTGACTATCCTTGGAACCTTACTTTTGTCCACTTGACACCCAATGGAATTATAAAAAACCAAAGATGTGAACGTTGACTATCCTTGGAACCAACTGGCACACTCAGATTGTTGAGGGAAAGAACTTCAACAAAATAGCTTAAACAGGAACCTAAGAGACTATCCTCAAAGACTCAAAACAAGGTCTAAATTAGAACTCAAAGAAAAGCTAAAAGCTCTCAAGTTTGTAATTTATAAAAGTCTGAATTTGATTGTGGTTGAATGCCTTTATTTATAGATTACAATTTGTAAGAATTAAGAAAGCCATCTCCTAAAAGGATTAACTTCTTAAGAAACTAACTAAAGAAACAATTACTTAAAAGAAAGACTCCTAATCTAAAAAATGGAAATAACAAATAAAGTTGCCTAAAACTAATCCAAAGCTAAATTCAATTGAGCTGGCCAAACTTGTGTTGTATATGACCAAGTTTAATTTCGTCCAGGCTTGCATTAGATTTGGAAGCTTCTTTAAATATCATGACTATGAATTTGGAAGCTTCTAATGTAGCTCATGATCAAGTAGTAGCAATACTTGATCCGTCATTTAAAACACTAAGTAGAATGACACTTGATAACTCATAACCAAAAGTCATTGCTATCTTAGTGTCTTGAGCTTCAAATACTTCAGCTATAAGTGTTGCTAAAACATCATTCATTCTCTTAGTTCTTGACCTAGTCATAGGCCCTCCCATGCTTTGCAAAGGATCAAATTTTGAATGCCTCATTGATGAAGTTTTAGTCTCATATTTGGCTTTATGTTCACATTCGGTTACTTGAGGAGTTGTAGTTATCTCGGACCTTGGATTTTCATCAATACATTTTCATCAAATACATAGACATTTGTCTTACATGCAACACTAATCAACATGCACAGCTCTATCTAGCAAACATGCAGATGGCCATCTAGGATGACATGTATTCGCCCACTTAGAAAATGTACCTGTTCCACTTTGGCCTTGCTACTTTGTGCTAGCTAGCGTCCATGCATTCCTCCACTTGGCTGGTGTGCATTGGGTTTTTAGCTATCTAGACTCTCTTAGAGAGTTCCAACCAACACATGCGTTCGTTGGGTGTCAACTAGTTCGCAGCATCTTACATCTCAGCACCATGTGTCTCTAGCTTGGCCCTTGGCTACGCACGCTTTCTCTACCACATGGTGGCTTTCAAGTCTGCCCACAAACAATGCCTTTGTGCACGTCTTGCTTGCTTGTGGTGCATTTTCCAACAAGGTCACGCCTGCCAGCTTGCCTTGCCCGATCTCAACATCACCCAGTGATAGGGTGTGCATGTATTCACTCTAAGCTTGTGCCTCCCTTGAAAGTTAGTGCATCTCTTGCACATTACCTCGGCCATGCCCATATGCAATGCGAGCTCTTGCACCTCTTGTGCCTAGCCCTTGAAGGGAAGTTCCCATCTTCACTAGGAACCTCCATTTTAGTGTTGTTCCACAAAATTTGCCACCCGTTTGTTCTCCACACGCCTTGGGGGTGGCTTTTGGCACATTTAGGGATTAGGGCATTTATGAGTCTAACACTTGGCTAGTATCACATTAGCACCCCATTTCACATTTTTTTTTTCCAATTTTAAGCTAACATTTCAACTTTAATATTTTCAATAAAGGGAATAAATAACAAGAATCTATGAAATAAAAAAAAATTAATTACTAAATCAAAATCAAACTAATGGAAATCAAAGAATAAAAAAAGTGTGTAGAGATTCACTCAGAGAAGCTCTTGGGCCAATGATAAGGATTAGAGTCTTATAGACTCATTCAAAAGCTCTATTTAAAGCAAAGTCCATGATTGGTGATTACAAGTTCAAAATCCTTAATATTTTAAATTTATTTACTAATGGGCCTTGCACATAAGCCCTTAATTAATTAAATTTGTTAATTTGAAGCCCAAATTAATTACCATGCCTGAATTTAGTCTTCTTAGAAACCCTATGGTTGAATTTCTTTTTAAGGTTAACCCAAATTTTGTTTGTGAGCAAATTTTTAAGAGTTTTCCTTGAAGATTTCCAAATTGTACTCAAGTCAAACTTTTAATTTAGCATTTGTTTAGAATTAGGTTCTGATACGAATCTTAAACCAAAGATAAGAACCCGAACCTATATCAGAGTGTTGGTCCAAGTATCGTCCTCTAGGCTGAAGTAAGTCTTCCTTTAGCAAGACACCAACTCCAACTTGTGAAGAAGGACCTTGCTTTTGTCCACTTGACACCCGAAGGAATTATCCAAACTCAAAGTTGAGAATTGAACTATCCTTGGAACCAAGAAGCACACTCAAATTGTTGAGGGAAAGAAACTCAACAAAATAGCTCAAACATGAACCTAAGAGGCTATCCTCAAAGACCCAAACCAAGTTCTAAACTAGAACTCAAAGAAAAGCTACAAAGCTCTCAAGTTTGTATTGTCAAAAATTCTGAATTGTATGGCTAAATGCCTCTATTTATAGTTGTTACAAGGCTGATTTAAGCAACTAAAATCTATTCTCTAAAAGGATTCCAACTCATAACCTTTTAGGAAACTAACTAAAGAACAATTACTTAAAAGAAACAACTAATCTAAGAAAAGGAAATAACTAATTCTGAAACTACCTAAAACTAATCCAAAGAGTACTTGGATTTGTGCTAGTCGAATGTTGCTTGTTTTGGCAGCATCTAGTCGTTGTCTTGTATTTGGTAGCTTCCTTAACTTCTTCATGCAAACTTTAGAAGCTTCTTCAACTTATCTTGGCAATGGATTTGGAACTTCTTATGTTGCCTATTTTTGGCTAGGCAGAAATACAACTTCTCTTTGGATTCGGCTAACTTCATTCCAAGTTGGACTTGGCATTTGATCCCTCATTTTCAATACTAAGTAGAGTGATAATTTGTGACTGAAATTCGGCCATCTTAGCTGCTGTTTTGAGCTTCCTAAAATTGGCTTAACGTTGGAACCTTCCAAGGCCAAATTGAGTTGCAAACTTCCGAAGTAGAACCTTCCAAATTCGAACTATGATTGTGATAAGAAGTGACCTAAGGATCTTGATTACACATGTGAAAATTAGCCACACTCGATCCTTCATTCTTGAGTCTTCATTGATGACTACAATGACAAATGATGTCTTGGCTTTTGGATCAAAGTGTGCACGTCTTTTTGCAAGCGAATTCTCAACTAAACATCCAACTTGTGCTCTTAGATTTGTCTCTCTTGAATTTGGTTGAGTTGTCTTTGCTAGATGGTTAATTTTCCAACCATGGCTCTTAGATTTTCATCAGGTTCAAAGGTTATGTTCTTATAAAATATCTAATCCAACCAATTATAGAATGTCTTTAATTACAACTTAAGACCTATTCTTATAAGTATTAGACAAACTCTTGCCCTATAAAAGGGACAAGAGGGGTGCTCAATTTAATCAATCAATTATAGAATAAAATTTTTATTTTTTTGAGAAATTCACAATTCAAGTTCTTTTGAGAACTTTTTGAGTGCATTAAGGTTGTTCTTATGCTACTCTTGCAACTTATCAAGTTAACATTTGTTCCCTTAACTTGTGGCGTTGTTTTGACACATATTTATACCAAGGTTTCAATCCACTTTGCTAGGTTAAGGTCAAGGTTTTTCCCACCTTAGAAAAAAAGCTCAATTTTTTTGTAGGTTATTCCTGGGGCCAACTAAATAGTATAGAGAATTATCTAAATTGTGTCCAAATTTTGTTTATCAGCAATTGTTATGAACCTTCTTGTAACACTAATTAAATAAGAAAAAAGTAGAGAGGGATCTATTTTGTTAAACATCAGGGTCCATTATGTAATAAAAACAAACCTTAAGGGTTAAATGTAATTCAAATATTATAGTTTAAAGGTTAGTTTAGGAATTTCAAATGAATTAACCATTGACTTGGTCAAAAGTTATTGTTCAATGTTAGTCAACTAACAATAGGGTGTTAAATATTATGAATTTATCAAATTTAAGAGGGTATTGGTAGTTCTCTAAATCTTGAAGTTTAATCGGTAGTTTTCACAAACCACAAGGGTAATGGATGTAATTCACCGTTGAA
This sequence comes from Gynochthodes officinalis, assembly GCA_020080225.1. Classification (NCBI taxonomy): domain Eukaryota; kingdom Viridiplantae; phylum Streptophyta; class Magnoliopsida; order Gentianales; family Rubiaceae; genus Gynochthodes; species Gynochthodes officinalis. Next base: position 12,873,944 of record CM034621.1, on the reverse strand, counting down.
TTTATTCTTCCCCTTTTGTAAAAAAACTTGGATTGAGTTGTTTGATTCCTAAATTGTATTCGGAAATCCTACTTCAACCAGGATTTGTTGTTCTATTTCAACTAAGACTTGTTATCCTAATCCAACTAGAATTGAAATCCTATTTCAACTAGGATTCATTGTCCTACCTTGACAGGAAGCTGGAATCTCACTCCAACTAGGAGTCTTACCCCCAATTGGGGGTCCTACTCTAATTAGAAATCCTATTTCAACCAAAAGTCCCACCCTCCCCGTACCTAAAACTAGGAATTCTATTGCTACCCTAACTAGGATTCAGAATCCTAATTTGACTAGAATTTTGGAATACTTTTTCTACTTGGAAATCTTTTCTTGTTCAAATGTTTTTCAAATTTGTCCTTGTTTTCTTTGTTTTCTTTTGTTGTTCTTTCTTTGGGTCTCAAGTGCCACACATTGTTTACTTTGGTGTACTTTTGAAGGTTCAATTAAAAACTTTAAATTATGAATTAAAAGACAAAAGGCTTCAGTGATTTCATCAAAAATATAAAAGCCAAATAAAAAAGTGAAACACTTGTGTGTGTATTGTATAATTTTTGGGTGGTTTGTGAGGATACTTTGTGTATCTTTTTCCAACATTTGAACTAATTATGGTGGAGGCACCAAAGGAGTCCCTAGATCAAAAAGGTTTTAAGGGAACATCTAGCAAGATTTATCCTTATGATGGAAACAATGAATAAAAAGGCTATTAGCCTTAGAATCTAGTTGCAAATGAGGAACTAAGGGAGCTTCACAATCTCAACAAGCACACCAAAATCCGTTTGAAGAGGAGAAGGCTTTTGGAGAAGACGAACCAAAGGTGTTCCATAGCACCCAAAGGAAAGAGGGTGTTCCTAGAATTGACAAGGGCTTTGAAAGTATTAAGTCGAAGATTTCACCCTTCTAAGGCAAGAGTGATCCAAAAGCCTACTTTAAATAAGAAAAGAAGGTAGAGCTTGTCTTTGATGCCCACAACTACTAGGAAGAGAAAAAGGTTAAACTAGCTACAGCCGAGTTCACATACTATGTCATTGTTTAGTGGGTCTGGTTAGTTGTTTCTATAAGAAGAAATCGAAAAAGACCCATCGATATTTGGAAGGAGATGAAAGCAATATTGTGTAAAAGATTTGTGCCACCTAATTACCATCGGGAGTTATGTACGTAACTTTAAGGAACCACTCAAGGGTCCAAAACCATCAATAAGTCCTACAAAGAGATGGCGGTAGCCATGATTAGAGTTAATCTGGAAGAAGATTCTAAGGCGTCCATGACTTGATTCCTAGGAGGACAAAACAAGAAAAATGTAGTAGAGTTGCATCATTACTTGACTACTGAAGAGATAGTGCACATGGTTGAGAAGGTTGAAAGGCAATTACAAAGCTGAGGTTCTTCTAGATAGAATTCTCATATCTTTCATCAATTTGGCGAGGTTCTTAGCCCAAAAAAAGACACAAAAGTTACTAAGAATGTTATTTCTCTAGCACTCCCAACACGACAAAGACTAGTATCATCACTCAAAAGTCAAAAGTATTCCCTACGGGTCCTAAACCCTTTCGCGAGGTCACTTGTTTCAAATGTTTGAGTAAAGGACATATCGTTTCTCAATGCCCTAACAAATATGTAATGACACTTTGAGAAAATGGTACATATGAGAGTGAAAGTTATCGAGAGTCCAATTATAAGGGAATGCTGCTACTAGAAGAAGACAGTGAAAAAAGAAGAAGAATTACCAATCAAAGGCAAGGCGCTGGTGACAATAAAAGCACTTAACGTGCAGATAAAAGAAGACAGTGAGGAGTAAAGAACCAACATTTTCCATACTTGCTGCCACATCCAAAATAAAGTTTGCATTGTGATTATCAATGGCGGTAGTTGTACCAATGTGGCTATCGCTACACTAGTAAAAAAGTTGAAATTTCCATGACTATGCATCCATGTACTTATCGGCTATAATGATTGAATGAATGTGAGGAGGCTTGAGTAACAAAGCAAGTGTTGGTTTTGTTCTCGATTAGCAAGTACTAAGATGAGATTCTATGTGATGTGGTACCAATGCAAGTTAGCCACTTACTTTTTGGCCAGCCCTGAGAGTATGATTGAAGAGCCGTTCATGTTGGATATACAAATAAATATTCTTTCATAATGAATGACAAGAAAATTACTTTTGTTCCTTTGTTACATCATCAAGTTTACAACAAGCAAATGAGATTGAAAAATGAGAGTGAGAAAAGAAAAAGATCGAGCCAAAGAAATTGAAAAAAATAGAGAACATTAAGGTAACAAGTGAAGATGAGTATGAGGTAAAACCTGAGCGAAGAGGAAAGGAATTGGCTAAAAATAAAATTGAGAGATCATTCAGAGAATAGCCTATTATGAGAGATAGGGAAAAGGCAAATTTCTTTGCAAATACATCGAGGTAGATAAGGCTATTTCATCTCACAAGTTTCTTGCAATACTTATATATCAAGAAGTTTGTTTTACCGCTAACGACTTACCATTAGATTTGCCTATTGAAATTGTTTCTGTTTGTAGACGTTCGAAGATGTCTTTCCTGAAAAGATTCCAAATGGCTTACCACTAATTCAAATGATTAAACATCTGACTGATTTTGTTCTAGAGCTATAATTCCAAACAAGCTTACCTACAAAGCTAATCCTAAAAAGACTAAGGAATTGCAAAGGCAAGTTGATGAATTACTCACAAAAGCACATGTTCGTGAATCTATGAGCATGTGCATGTATTGTTCTAGTGATTTTGTTACCTAAAAAGGATGGAAGTTGGTGTATGTGCATTGATTGCCGAGCAATTAACAAGATAAAAATTAAATACCATCATCATATTTCTAAATTAAATGATATACTTGATGAACTGCATGGTACTTGTATATTAACGAAAATATATTTAAAATTTGGGTATCCATCAAATAAAAATGAAAGAAGATGATGAGTGGAAAATTGTTTTTGAGACTAAATTTGGTTTGTATGAATGGCTGTGCCCTTTGGTTCAACTAATACCCCTAGAATATTTGTACGACTAATGAACCACATTTTAAGAGCTTTCATAAGAACATTTTTAGTTGTCTACTTTGATGATATCTTAAATTATAGCAAAAACTTAAAGGAACATGTTGAACATTTTTAAATGATTTTAAGTAAGTACTTTGCAAGCTAAGAGACTCTTTGTTAACATTTAAAAATGCATATTTTGTATTCTGAAAGTTGTATTTCTTGGTTTTATTGTAAGTACACAAAGAATAAAGATTGATAAAATAAAAGTTGAACCCATTAGCAATTGGCCAACCCCTTCTAATATTTCTAAGGTATGTAGCTTTCATGGTTCAGCTAGCTTTTACCGTTGATTGGTTAAGAACTTTTCTACAGAAGTTGCTCCACTAACCAAGATTGTCAAAAATGATGTAAGTTTTTATTGGGGAGCTAAGCAAGAAATGATGTTTAACCAACTTAAACGCAATCTTATTTCTGCTTCGACGCAATCTTACTTTTGCACCTTTACTAGTGTTATCTAATTTTGAAAAAAACATTGAATTGGAGTGTGATGTTCCAGGTATAGGTGTTAGAGCTATTCTTATGCAAGAGGGTTGTCCAATTGCATACTTCAGTGAAAAGTTCAATGATGCTATATTGAACTATGCAACATATGACAAAAAAACTTTATACAGTAGTGTGTGCTTTGGAGGTTTGTCATCACTACATTTTACCAAAGAAGTTTGTCATCCACACTGACCATGAGTCTTTCAAGCACTTGAAGGGACAAAACAAACTGGACAAGAAGCATGCCAAGTGGGTGAGTTTCAGTAAGACATTTCCTTTTGTAATCAAGTACAAACAAGGTAAGGGAAATATAGTGGCTGACACGCTGTTTCGAATGTATACTCTTCTCACTACTCTCAACACTAAATTGTTGGGATTGTGTATATTATAGACTTTTGTCTTGTTGATCCTAACTTTTCTAGTATTTATGCAGCTTGTGAACAGTCTATATTTAATAAGTTCCATGGACATGAAGGTTACTTATTTCATGAGAATATATTATGCATACCTTCTTGTTCCTTACAAGAAATTTTGATCCATGAGACTTATATTGGAGATTTAATGGAGCATTTTGGAGTTTTAAAAACTCTAGTTGTCTTATCTGAATACTTTTTATTGTTTAACATGAAAAAGGATGTAGTTAGAATTTTTTTTATAGATGTATACTTTATAAGCAAGTTGAATTTACATCCTAACCTCATAGATTGTACACCCTATTGCCCATACCTAGTTCATCGTGGGTTGACATTTCCATGGATTTTGTCCTTAGACCATTGTGTTCTCAAAGAGGTATGGATTATATTCTAGTTGTCGTGGATCATTTTTCTAAAATGGCTCGCTTTATTGCTTGTAGGAAGTCCGGTGATGCAAAACATGTAGTGGATTTTGGTTTTCAAGGAAGAGATCTAAGTACATGGAGTTCCACAAAGCATAGTACTAATAGAGATGTCAAGTTTTTGAGATATTTTTGGAGACGCTCTGGGGAAAGTTGGGTACTAAGTTGATGTTTTCAATAACTAGTCATCTAGAAACTGATGGTCAAACGAATGTTGCATAGTTGGGTACATTACTTTGAGCGTTAATCCAAAGAAACTTAGAGAATTGGGAAGAATGCTTACCTATGTTGAATTAACATATAATCGTACTATGCATTCTACTACTAAACATTCTCCTTTTAAAGTTATTTATGAGTTTAACCCTTTGATGCTGCTAGACTTATCTCCATTGTCTATAAAAGACTAGTTAAGCTTAAATGGTGCAACGAAGGCAAAAGTTTTCTAGAGATTGCATGAGAAAATTCTCTTGCACATTAAAAGGAAAACCAAGCAACATGCGAAAAGTGCAAACAACTCGTGAGACCTAGAGATAGGTCTAGGTATATATCAGAAAATGTTTCCCCAGCAAATAGATGTACCAAGTTATATCCTTGTGGAGATGGACCTTTTCAAGTCATTGCTCAAATTAAGAAGAATGCATACAAGCATGACTTGCATAGAGATTATGAAGTAAGCATGACCTTTAATGTAGCGGATCTTTCCCTTCTCGAGTTTGATACCAATCCTCCAGATTTGAGGATGAATCCTTTCAGGTACAGGGGAAATGATGGAAATCAATGAACGAAAATCATGCATAGGATTCCACTCAAAGAAGTTTGTGGGCCAATGATAAGGACTAAAGATTTAAAAAAAAAAAAACTTAAAAAGGCTCTTAATGGGCTCATTTAAAAGATCAATTCAAAGAAAAATCTATGATTGGTGATTACAAGTTCAACATCATTAATATTTTAAATTTAATTACCAATGGACCTTGCACATAAGCCTAATTAATTAGATTTGTTAATTTGAAGCCCAAAAGAGGGCTATGGCTTAGTCTCCCTAGCAACCCTATGGCTGAATTGCTTTTTAGGGTTAACCCAAATTTTGTTTGTAATGTTTTCTAGTCTAATCTAACTAGTTGTGGCTAAATTTTTAGGAGTCTTCCCAGAAGATTTCCAAACTATATTCCAGCCAAACTTTTAATTTAAAATTTGTTTAGAATTAGGTTCAAAGTTTGGGTGCTTATAAAACAAATAATCCAACTAATTATAGGATATTCTTAACTACAACATAGAACCCTATTCTTGTAAGTATTGGACTAACTCTTGCCATATAAAAAGGAAAGAGGCGCGCTCGACTTAATCAATCAATTATAGAATAAAATTTTTATTTTTGTGTGGAATTCACAATTCAAGTTCTTTTGAGAAATTTTTTAGTACATTAAGGTTGTCCTTGTGCTACTCCCGTGACTTATCAAGCTAAGACTTGTTCCTTTAACTTGTGGTATTGTTTTGACATATATATATACCAAGGTTTCAATCCACATCATTAGATTGGGGTCAAAGTTTTTCCCACCACAAAACAAAAGTTCAATTCTTTGGTGGGTTATTCTTGGGGCCAGCCATTCAAGTTGTGGGTTTTTAGGAGGGGTTCCGTAAAGGTTACATCACAAACATTTTCAAACTACTTAGAGTACTAATTCTATTAAACTAGAGGATACTGATGGCATTTTGAAAATTTAGTGAATGAAGATGAATTTTAAAAATAAAATCTCAATAATTATGAAAAAATTGATGAAAGTGTTGGCAATAAATGAAGAGAAGAAGAAATATTAGGGTTTGTAGTTGGCAACACTGATGCATGCTTTCTTTGAAGTTGCAATACTTCCATTGCAACCAATTTTCTCCATTCTTAACAACCATAACCTTAAAAATTATAACATGATTTCAACTATTTGCCACACATTTTATCTAATTATTTCAAACAAATATAAGCTCAACATAAGACAACTCATCAAACTCACTAATTGAATCAAAAGCATAATCAGTAAAGTTCTTATTCTAACTAACTATATTAACACTAAATAAAGGAAAGAACAAAACACAAGATGAATAATATAATAAAAGTTAAAGAGTAAGGATAAATGTAGTTCTAGGTATTAAGTTCTTAGCTTAACTTTATTCCCTTTTGTTTCTCACGCCATGCAATTTGCTTGTCGCAACAACCATCTCTAAACCACAAAAAATAATACTCTTCCAAACTTATTTGCTAGAAATAGTATCTTTCTTTAGGAGCTTTTGGTATGTGCCTAACCTCATAATCACATAAAGTCACTTCATTAATAAATTTTACCTTGCACTATTCTTGTTTGTTAACATAATCTTTTTTTACCTCCTCAATTAGTTCTTGTTTCTTGAAGGTGTTGAGACTTTGGAGCGAGGAGTATGATACTCAAGGCACCCTTTCTAGATTCATTTTCAACTGAAAAATCTTCAAGTTATCGCTTATCCCCTTCTTGGTTTTCAAATTTATCCTCAACTTCTCCCATTTGCAACCAAAGCTTCATTTTTCATGAAAAACTTAGTTAAAATTTTAATTCCTTCCCCCAAAGAGCAGATAATATCCACTCTTGTTAGAATTTTGGCCTTGGATTGATAAATTAACTCAGCTCAACTAATCTATCATGTTTTTATGCTTGGAGAGATGGATTAATGTGGTACACTGGTTGAGATGGTATTGAAGTCATGTTTGCCCCAAGAATGTGAAGGATGACTAATGAAAATATGAGGGCCAAGGTTGAAACAATCAACCATCTTGCCAAGACAACTCAACCAAGTTCACCTACAACTCAACAAGATCTATTGCAAGGCATTGGAGGGCCAATGACTAGATCAAGGGCTAAGTGAATGCAAGCTGCCTTAATCTCTTTCATAAATGAATCCATTGAATCCGAAGCTAAGGCAACAAGGAAGACTTCCAATTCTAGTTCAACACTTGTCATTTTACTTAGTATTATAAATGATGAGCCAAGTGTTGTTCATTCGTCATGATCAAGTTAAAAAAGCTTCCAAATCGGAGTAAAGAAGCTCCAATTCGGCCAAGGCCATGATGATTAAAGGAATTGCCAAATCCAAGGCCATGATGATTAAAGGAATTATCAAATCCACAAAGCTGAATGGGAAATTCTGCTCAAGCAAAATTCAGCCAACACACTTGGATTAGTTTTAGGCAACTACTTGTTGTTTTATTTCTTTTTTCTTAGAGTAGTTATTCTTTTTAGTAATTAGTTCTTTAGTTAGTTTCCTAAAAAACTAATCCAACTAATGGCTTTCTTAAGTTGTCACGTTGTAATCTATAAATAGAGGCTATTCAGCCCCAGAAAAGAAAGAATTTTTGACAATACAAACTTGAGAGCTTTGTAGCTTTTCTTTGAGTTCTAGTTTCAAACTTGGTTTGGGTCTTTGATGATAGCCTCTTAGGTTCATGTTTAAGCTATATTGTTGAGTTTCTTTCCCTCAACAATTTGAGTGTGCTTCTTGGTTCCAAGGATAGTTCAATTCTCAACTTTGAGTTTGGATAATTCGTTCGGGTGTCAAGTGGACAAAAGCAAGGTCCTTCTTCACAAGTTGGAGTTGATGTCTTGCTAAAGGAAGACTTAGTTCAACCTAGAGGACGATACTAGGACCAACACTCTGATATAGGTTTGGATTCTTATTCTTTGCTTAAGATTCGTATCAATGACCATCCAACTTGGGTACTTAAAGATAGGTTGCAAATGTGGGTTTTTTTTTTTTTGGCTCCTATAGAAATCAATAATCATTTGAATAGACCAATCTTCATAAAATATGGTTCTTTCAAATGATGCCCACTACTTAAAAAGTAATAACCCTAAAAATGTTATCATTAGTGAACAAAGTGGCTCCTTGTAATACCAAGATTCCTAAAAGTTCTTCCTCAATCATCCAATTCATCCTTTTAGGCATTTTATGTTCATAAACTAATCAAAATTATAAGATGCTCTATTGATGTCTCCTAATGATACATAAGACTAGAAAATAAAGTTTGAAGCATGAAGTCTAACTACCTTTAAATAAATACAAAGAACAATAAAGTGACTATAAAAACACTAAAAACAAATAAGACCAACTATCAATAACTTAAAAGCTTAGCCTAAGAATAAGTCACTCAACTAAAGTAAAATAAAATTAGTAAACAATTACCCAACAATGGTACCAAAAACTTGATGGATTAAAACCAAAAGTGCACAGGTTGGTTTGCAAGTAATACCATGACAAGCATAGATCGATTGCACATGGAATTGTTAACAACTTTATTTCTATTAAAGTTAAATTAATATGTCCTAAACTAAGTCTAAGGAAGAAGTAAAAAGAGTGAACTTGGAAAAAAAAAGACAAAACAATCTATGAGGCATTTCAACAAACACCTAGCAAGTAATAGGATTACAACATCCATCTTTTACTTCATTTGAACTTATTATCTCCTTTAATTTTTTTTAATTTCAGGTGAATAGTTGGTTTGGTCTTGATGAATGCCTAAAAAGGGCAGAGACATCTGTTCAACCAAGTTCTCCATCAACTCCACAACAAGATCCATTGCAAGACATTGGAGGACCTATGACTAGGTCAAGGACTAAGAGAATGCAAGCTGCTCTAGTAACACTAATAAATGAATTAATGGAAGCTCAAGCTGCAGCTAAGATGGCCAAATCTCAGTCACAAAATGTCACTCTACTTAGTATTAAAAATGAGGGATCAAATGTCAAGTCTAGATTGGAATTCTATTAGCCATGCGTGGCAATTCTGCTTAGCCGAAACAAAAAGGCAACACAAGAAGTTCCAAATCCATTGCCAAGATAAATTGAAGAAGCTTCTAAATTCTGCATGAAAAAGTTAAGGAAGCTACCAAATATAAGACAATGAATAGAAGCTGCCAAAACAAGCAACATTCGGCCAGCACAAATCCAAGTAGTCTTGGATTAGTTTTAGGCAGTTTTAGATTAATTATTTCCTTTTATTAGATTAGTTGTTTCTTTTAAGTAATTGTTCTTTAGTTAGCTTCCTAAAAGGTTATGAGTTCTAATCCTTTTAGAGAATAGATTTTAGTTGCTTAAACCAGCCTTGTAACAAGTATAAATAGAGGCTATTCAGCCCCAAGAAACTCAGATTTTGATTCAATACAAACTTGAGAGCTTTTTAGCTTTTCTTTGAGTTCTAGTTTAGAACTTGCTTTGAGTTTTTGAGGATAGTCTCTTAGGTTCATGTTTAAGCTATTTTATTGAGTTTCTTTCTCTCAATAATCTAAGTGTGCCGATTGGTTCCAAGGATAGTTCAATTCTCAACTTTGAGTTTGGATAATTCCTTTGGGTGTCAAGTGGACAAAAGTAAGGTCCTTCTTCAATCTCGGAGTTAGTGTCTTGCTAAAGGAAGACTTAGTTCAGCCTAGAGGACGATACTATGACCAACACTCTGATATAGGTTCGGATTTTTATCCTTTGATTATTTAAGAATTCATATTAGGGCTCCTAATATATCTAAGGCTTTTTTCAAGGTCTATTACGTATCTAATAAGCCTATAATGCACCTATATGTCTATGAACACTAGAATGTGAGGTCTTTTAAGTCTGGTACCTCATTGACCACCCATGTCTTGAAAGCAAATATCTATCCCTCAAGAAACTTTAGGGTCCGTTTGGACAAGGCATTTTTATTTGCAAATGGAAAAAGTTGTATTGGAATGTGTGAAAATTTTGGTAGGTATTTGTTGATAGAAAAAGTATTTTGGAGGGAAAAAATAAGATGAAAATTTTTTTAAAATTATGTGAGAGGAATTTGAGTGGGAAATTTTGATTTCTAAATTTTGAAATAAAAATGTGCTTGGATAGTTTGGTTTTGTTTGAGAATTTTCTTATTTGCAAATAAGAAGGGCTTGTCCAAACGCACCCTTAGATTGTTATCCCTAAATTATCATTTATTCTAGCTAGAGCTAAATCTCATCTCCCTTCATCAAATTCAATGAAATTCTAATATACAATCAATTGATGATTAAACAATTGAAAAAAATTATGACACAAATAGAATAGACAATGCAAATATTAATAACCCATTAACATACAAAAGGAAATTAGAGATCATACATAAAAGATTTCAATTATAATCCTAAAACACAATTAAAACAATGAACATAGTAAGGCACAAGGATTACAATCATAGAGTTGAAAGAGAGAGAGAGAGAGGAGTGGAAGAAGAAGAAGTAATTTTAGTCTAAAGTTTTCATCTCCAAAATTTTGGTCCTCCTCTTCAAGTGAGTTGCATCCATGGACATGAACAGATGTTCAAAAGATCTTTAATTTATCCATCAACCCCTAAAAGAGGTGAAATTCTTAGAACCCTAATTGGACCAAATGTTTAATGAAAGGAATCTTCTTATTCTCTTCTTTTAAATGTATATCCTTAGGAGCTATATATATGTAAAGGTCTAAAGTCAAATATTCAAAGAAATGAAAAACTACTTTTATTGATTTTGACTTGTTAACCTTTTTTACTTCTTTTCAACCCCCCCCCCCCCCCAACTCTCTTATATCCACATTTTAACTTTTATTTAGACTTTTTTTTTCATCAAAATATATTTCTAAAGCAAAAATATGAAAATTAACATAAATTAAAAGTAAATAATAAAAATTTGTAAAAAATCAAATAGTAAACTTTATATTCATCAGCTATTCAATTCCCTATATAGGTATACCAAGATTCTAAAGTCTTGAAATGAGCATAAAAATTTGTAAATTCTCATAAAGACAACAAAATTATTTTTCATGTAAGAAATAGTTAGCCAATGATTTTCTTACCCTTACCAAATTCTTTTATATACATAACTCTCTCATTTATATAGACAAGAAACAAATATTCACCATCAAATAATATCACAAATATCAAAATCACCACCACCAAACAACTAAGAAAAGTTGCTTTTACATGCTTCCAGTTGATGCCAAATACAATATTTTTTTCATCCATTCAAATTTTGATCATCATTGTGATTAAGGAAAACCTGATGCAGTGGTAAATCAAATTTGGTAATAATCCAAAAAAAAAGAAGTGATGAGGGACAGATCAACAAAATAACTCCATACATTCAAACTTTAATATTGTGTGTGTATATATATATATATATATATATATATATATATATATATATATATATATATATATATATATATATAGATAGATATAGATATAGATATATATTTTTAACAAAATAGTAGCACAAAGACTCTATCTGAATAATTAGGAGTCATTCCTAATTTTATTTTTTCCATCACTAGTTGCATATGCAAGAACTATGCATCAGTGCACTAAATAACTTAAATTAAATTTTTCATAACAAAGATGAGTAGAAAAAATGCCTTTGCTGACTATCCTAAAGCATTAGACTTCAGAGACTTTTCGTCTATTTCGTATATTTCCAAAATCTCAGCTTCAAAAAAGATATCACCACTATGAGTGTATAGATCTCTCTATGAATTACTTTTCAAGAGTTGGTAGAAAGATTGTATTAAAGTTGAAAATAAGTAGCACAATAAAAACAAATTGTTAAAAGTAGATATTTATATGTATATGTATATGTATATATACAGGGATACACTTATAAATGCTTATAGTGTGTATATATAGAAGAAGGTGACTAGTGCTCATTGTGCATTAGTTTCTTCCCACATTCGACTTCCTACTCACTTGACACGGTATCAAAGCCAAACCTAGACCTCTACCATATAAAAAATGGAGCAAGTTCTTTGTTTTGTTGCTTAAGGGAAGTATGGTGGTGATCCTGTAGTCTATCTCTTCAAAAAAGCTCTTTATGGTCTCAATCAATCTCCTAAAGTATGGTTTGGTCGCTTCAGTGGTAGTATCATAAAATTTAGTCTTCTTCATTCTGTTAAAGATCAATTTGCTTCTATCAAACTTTGTCTACTGGGAAATGCATCTTTTGCTGGTTTATGTTGAAGACATTCTTATCATTGGTGATAATTCGGAGGGCATCCAAGCCCTAAAAGCTTTTCAACAATCCTAGTTTCAAACCAAAGATTTGGGTTCTCTGAGGTATTTCCATGGTATTAAAGTTGCTTGTTCATCTGAAGCATTTTCATATACTAAGGGAAATTTATTCTTGATATGCTGTTGGAGGTGGGTTTGCTTGAATTGCGCCCACGTGATACTCCTGTGGATCTAAATCTAAAGTTACTACCAAATGAGGAGTTATATCCCAATCCTAGCTGATACAAGTGAATGGTTGGAAGGTTTAATTATTTTACAGTTACACACCCTGATATCTCCTTTGCAGTTTGTTTGTAAGTCAATTTCTTGACTCTACTAGAGTCCCTTATTGGCATGCAATTGCTCTTATTATTCGCTATGTTAAAAATGCTCCAAGAAAAGGTATTCTATATCAAAATCATGGTCATAGTGAGGTTTTGGGATTATCTAATGTTGACTGTGTTTACTCACCAGTGAATTGACGTTTCACATCTAGTCACTGAATATTTTTGGAAGGTAATCTTATTTCGTGAAAGAGTAAGAAACAAATTACTGTTATTCACTAGAGTGAAGAGGCTGAATATCGTGCTATATCACTTGTCAAATATAAGCTAATTTGGCTAAAGCATTTAGTGATTAAAATTGGTAAAAGAGTCTCCACTCTTATGAAGTTATTGCGTGATAATTAACATACATTATACATTATTTCAAATCCACTCTTTCATGAAAGAACCAAGCACAATGAGATAAACTATTACTTTGTTGGTGACAAACTTTTGACCAAAGAGCTTGTTACCACCTTCATTAGTTCAAATAATCAGTTAGTTAATATTTTTATAAGTCATTAAGCGGAACACACGTTAGTTATTTTTGTAACAAGCCGAACATATATGGTATATTTGTTCCAACTTGAATGGGAGTGTTAGAAGCAAATATTAATATTTATATGTAAATATATGGGGATGCACTTGTAAATATTTATGTGTCTATATAGAAAAATGTGTCTTTTCTCACATTTGACTCTCTACTCATTACTCACATAAGAAAGCATTCTCGACGTCACAATTTTAGATGAGGGGCACATTTTTGCTAAATGGGAGGGTTGATGGAGACACCATTTTGACTGTTGATTTGGGTGGGGTAAAAATTCATTATCAGAAGCATTTGACTGTTTTGATTTGGTTCAAGCAAGAATACAATTGTAAGAACTAAGAATTAAACGCATAACCGCAAAAATGACCTTGAAATTTTAATTAAAACATTAAATATTATTTTGTACCTTTAGTTGGAATTAGAAAACTTTTTCCCCTCCTTAACACAGGCCAAAATAAAGAACATTTCCAAAAATGACTATTGCTTTTGGTACAACAAAGAAAAATTTTCCTGATTCACATCAACTACGAAACATGGATTACATTCTGCCACCGCCACCTATCATTAACGATGAAAACTAATCAGACAACTATAATGCAGTTTCATCTAATAATGAGCAGCATGTGTCAGTTTAACTGTTTAAGGGGCTGACCCAGGACAAGATGGGAAACACATCTGTAACCAAAACGGAAATGCAAAAATAGATGCATTAAGTGAGCAACTTCTCCACCCTCCTGTGGAACAAGGACAGAGAAGTTGCATCAAATGAGCAACTTTTAGGTTATTTTGTGCTTTCAGTACTTAAGCACACGGGATTTTATCTTTTAAGGCATTTCTCAAGACAGATAATTTTCCTTGCCGAGGTGAAGTTCATTTGACCACAGCTTGATACATATAATTATTGCATACAACAAAGAAAAATATTTCTACTCTCAAAAAAAAATTTTCTCTGACTAAATTACGCTAGTTTGAAATTTTGCTAATAATAATATAATAGAGAGGAAGACTTCTTTAACTTTTTATAATAATAATGTTTTTTTTTTAGTCTTCATCATTAAAATTACTATTATCGTAAAAAAAAAAAAAAACAAAGAAAAAATAAAGAAATAAATAGCCTAAACAAAATGCTAAAGGAAGACAAAGCATTCGAAAATCCTCCTTCAGATTTGTATCGAGTTTAGTATTTTCTATCATACCAGAATATGCCTATTGTCTAGCATGATGACAAGTTATGAGGATAGAAAATGCAGAAACTATCCAGGTATATATATGATAAAGTAGAATACAATAAAGTGAAAAGCTGTTCTAAAGACAAATTCCTCAACTTTGACTTCAACAACTCTCACTGGGCCACGAGAAAACATATATCATGGCTAAAGACACCAAAAATAGCTTTGTTTTCTGTGACCTTAAGAAGAGAAAATTATATGATAACTGGAAAAAAGCATGCATTCACTGCTCTACATTTTGCAGAAAAAATTACTCAAGGGGCACCTGTAAACCCCTTAGCTGAAAACCTCATAGAATTTCTCAATGACAAGTAAACCTGAATCAATTGACTCTAATGGGTCCTTCCGGAGACGGTGTCTCAAGCAGTTAGGGATGACTGTGGCAATATCCTCTGGAGTTACTTTGTCTCTTTCTTTAAGAGCAGCTAATGCCCTTGCAGCCCTATTTGTAACTATGTCCCCTCTCAACCCATCAACATTCAGTTCAGCACAGACCTTAGAAATTTTAACACATAGATCATGATCAATTGTAACGGCAGAAACAGAGGTTCTTGCTGAGGAAATTTGTTTTTCGAGCTTTTCTTGCTCTGACTTGTAAGATTCCCTGAACTCTTTAGGATTCATATCAAAACGAGCTCTCTCTTCAACAATTTTTACTCTAAGCTCTGCATCTTTCACAGTACCAACCTGGGCATGCATTCCAAAACGATCGAGAAGCTGAGGCCTAAGTTCACCTTCTTCTGGATTTCCGGAGCCTATAAGAATGAATCGAGCAGGATGAGAAATTGAAATTCCCTCTCTTTCAACAGTATTCCATCCAGATGCAGCAGAATCCAAGAGAACATCCACTAAATGGTCATCCAAAAGATTAACCTCATCAACATAAAGAATTCCTCTGTTAGCTTTTGCTAGAAGGCCTGGCTCAAATGCCTTAACCCCCTCTGTAAGAGCCTTTTCAATATCAATTGTCCCACAGACTCTATCTTCTGTTGCACCTAATGGCAAATCAACCATGTTGATTTTGGTTAACACAATAGAGAGTTCCTCGCCTTTTGAGATTTTCTCTTGGACTTCAATGCCCATAAGTTCTGGATCATCTGGATCTGAGTTGTACAGATCACCAGCAACTACTTTTATCTCAGGAAGTAAATCCACTAATGACCTAACAGCAGTTGACTTCCCTGTTCCTCTATCACCCATGATCATCACACCTCCAATCTTTGGATCAATCACATTTAACAAAAGGCATAGTTTCATCTCATCTTGTCCTACTATTGCAGAAAATGGATATACTGGTCGCTGGCTTTTTGTAGAAGCAAGTTTCTTTGGCTGAAATGAACAAAATTCCAGACTTAAAATGTCAAAATTCAACATTTTCACCAACAATTTCCATTTCCCACATTCAGCAAAAATTATTCCCCACCATTTAATCTTCTCTGTCCAATCTTATTTTCTACAAAATATAATCTCAAAATTAAGAAATAAAAGAGAGAGTGTGAGAGAGAGCAAAGAAAAGAAGCAAGCCAGAAATTCGAGATGTAATCAAATCCACAATTTTAAATAATAATTTTCCAGTAATCGCCAATTTGCCGTTAAATCCATATCTTTCTCCACAGTTCATGTTATAATGGGACAACGTGCATTATCAATTAATAATGCGCACAAACCAACATTACAAAAACTGCAAAAAGATCATTAACATAGATAGGATACCACTGCAAAGTTGTTATTCCTTTGAAACCAGATTAAAAAATAATAAGAAATAAAAAATTAGCAAATTTAATACCTGTTTTTGAGCAGGGCTAACTTCAGTGGCAACATTGGAAACCAAAACATGGAACCGTGACCTTCTTTTCTTTACCGGTATTCCCATCCCTCCATAGAATTTCTTCCCTTGAAAAATCCCTAAAGAACCATCATCCTCAATATGAGTATAAATTCACCAAAAAAAAAAAACCCCATTGTACCTCCTGTTCTTCAATTGCGAGATTTACAGGAACTACCTGAGATTTAGTACACTCTGAACTTGAAACGTGAAAAAGCATGTAAGAAAATGAACTGGGTCGATGAAATTTCTCAATTGTAAACACAGTGAAAGCAGCCAAAAAGCAACCATCAACTGGGCTTGCCTGAGTTACAGAGACTTATAAACTCAATCTTTTTCATGTACATAATAGAAACCATAATAAAGTACCTGGATATTGAGAGAATAATGGAAGAGAGGACTTAGTTAAGGAAAAAGAAAGATCTCTAGAACCCAACTTTTCCAGTGCTGATATCGAAGTGCCCAGTGGTGTAGCCATATTCAACGAGGTTTCTTCGTTAGGTCTTTCAGTTACGTCTTTCAATTTCTAGGACTGTGCATTTGTGTGACGAAAGTTAAAATGACTGGTTTGTGTTTGGGTCACGGCCTACTGGGTTTGTGGGAGTGGATAAGATGATAGATTTGCTATTGTTATCTGTGTGGCGCTTTCAAGCACAAAAGTTTTGTTAAATTGGAGAAATGTCTGACTTTTTCTTTTTCTTTTTCTTTTTCTTTTTTCTCCTCCAAGAGAGAGTCAGTATATTAACGTTGCAAGCAAAGTTAACAAATACATAAATGCCCCAGGGGTATAGGTAAGTTGATAAGTTTGAAGTGATGTTGGAAAAAAATTCTTTATAATACAAGTTCAAATCTCGTAAGAGACAGATTTTTCGAAATATTGTGGGAGTTGGTCTTTGATCTGTTGGCTCTCTCCCTCGGCCTTTGCCAACTCGTGCAAATCGCTCGATTTACATCCCGCCTGGTTAAGGAGCCTCTGGTATAGGTGGAGAGTTTTGTTTTCATAAGGGGGACTTTCTCCAAATCAAACAAATATATAAATGATCCATCTAAGTGACAAAATTAATTGGTTCCTCAATTTATTCCTAGAATTTAATTTGGCCCTAATGTTTAAAATGATTCAATTAAATTCTCAAACAGGGCAATTTTATTTTAATTCATTCTTTCGCTAAAATTTGGCTAAAACAAAAGATCAAATTCTTCACCAAGATTATCAGGTATATAATTGTGAGGATATCTAAAACATGCGTGAGCATAAAATATCCAAATATCAAGGAAAAAACAAAGAAAAGAAAAAACAGGAAAAAAAAAAAGAAGCAAAAGCTACCCAATCTCCTAAATCCTTTACATAAAAACTAGTTGATTTAGGGAAATTTGCAAAAATAGCAGGTCTTGAAGACACATTTGCAAAAATAGCAAGTCTAACAAATCCTTTGAAAATATAGTAGGTCAACTGTATTTGACATCGTGAAAATACAAAAATACGCAAGTAATGCAAATTCCGACAAATGGGAAATAGGAAGACGATCGGTTCATCGAAATTTGGCTATATTTGCTATCACACGGCATGTGTTTTCGAGCATAACCTCTCAATGA
This sequence comes from Gynochthodes officinalis, assembly GCA_020080225.1. NCBI lineage: Eukaryota > Viridiplantae > Streptophyta > Magnoliopsida > Gentianales > Rubiaceae > Gynochthodes > Gynochthodes officinalis. The sequence goes on along the minus strand of CM034621.1, from coordinate 12,855,974 downwards.
CAATGACAAATAAATTTTTTTGTAAATTTCATCTGGGATTAAACGAGAAAATGGAAGGGCTGATGACGAAAAAATATTGACAAACATGTGGAACAAATGTCGACAAATATGTCGATCCAATGTCGACAAATATGTCGACCAATTGTCGACAATTATGTCGAACAAATGTCGACACATTTGTCGAACAAATTTCCACAAATACGTCAAACACAGTTCGCTATATATGCATTACAAATGTCGATAAAATGTGGAACATAGGTCGATAAAATATTCAATGGGTTACTAGAGAAATTAATGGAATATTGAATTTATTGAATTCCTCAAAGTGTTGTGTTTTGGTAATAAAACATCATGTTGCCTTGTGAACGTGAATAACTTATAATATTCAATAGAGAAAAACAAATAGTGTCATCACTTTTTCTCCCTACAAAGGAATGGATTTGAGTAAGTTTGCTGGTTGTGTTTGCATTGTCCACAACGGCTATATTTTTTTTGAACCACATGCTTGCCGGTTGAAGGAATTCTCTTTTTCTTACACCTACCACTCTTAGCCCTTGGTTCTTATGGTGATAGGTGAATAGCTAAAATTTCTTCAGGCATAGTCAAATTCTTAGGATAACCAACGAGTATAATAGGATCTGTATATGCACCTAATAGTGCATCTGTGTGATAACGTGGCAAGCATAAGATGTAATGGTCAATTTGTCAACGATGAGCTGCAGCTAATGCCCGTACACAAGGGAGTTAATCCATATCAAACACTCGACACGTGCATGTTTTCTGAAGCAAATCGACTGTAGCTGTACGGTTTGCAATGTCTTGTACACACCATCGGTGCATATTGACCGGCTCCACAACGTACAATTGTGCTTCTCTTATCCTAGATCCAATTTGATCTTCAATGTATGGGGTTGTCATTATTTTCATTTCGTCAGCAGCGGTACGCCTATCGTGAAATCACCTCTAAAATGTGTAGCGGATGTAATCGACCAAAGAATGGATAGATAATTTCTAGGTATCTTTCAACAATGCATTTAGACATTCTGCAATGTTGGTGATCATTACTGTATACCGTTGGCTACTAGAATGCGCCATTGACCAACGTTCAATGGGATCCCATCTTCGTGTTTGAATTGTGCTCTTAGGTGGTTGCTTAGATGGTAAATACACGCTCCATAGAATGATTCTGGGAAAACATTTGCTATACCTTTTGGAATGCTTTTATGTCAGTGAGAAACAAACTCCAAGCCATCCATATCGTTGCCAATTGTAGTCTTTAGTATTTCTAAAAACCACTCTCACGATGAGTCATTTTCAGAATCAACAATTCCCCATCGACAAGATAGACTTGGTTGTTATCGTTCATGTTAGTTGCGACAAGTAATGACTCTGGATATTTTCTTTTCAAGAAACAAGCATCCACGGCAATAACTGGTCGCATGTGGGTGTAGAATCCCTAGATCGATGCACCAAATGCGAAAAATAGATATCTAAACCTATCATCTTCTTCAATACGGAGCTTAATAAACATTCCAGGGTTTACCTCATTCATCATGTGTAAATAAGATGGTAGAATCCTATATGAATCCTCAAAACTGCTTTTAACTTTGTCCAATGCAGATTCTCTTGATCACCACACTTTGTGATGTGAATCCGGGGAGGACTCAATTTACTTGTAGAATCGTCCCTGAATGATCTAGTGCAAAACATCAATCTCAAATGAACCCAACAACAATAGGATGAACCTATCACCTTTGAATCATACTTGGAGAAAGAAGTCTTGAAATCTTCCAAGCAAAAACAACCAAACCAAACTAGACCCAACAACAATAGGATGAAACCTATCACCTTTGAATCATAATAAGGCTAAATTGAATTCACTATTCCCAACCTCTCTAATCTTCAAATCCAACAACACTAGGATGAACCTAACACCTTTGGATTATGAAAGGAAAAGAAAAGGCTGAGTAGAGGCGCCACAACTAAAAGGAAGAGTTTTAGTTGATAAGCCTTGTAAGTTTTGCAAGCAATTTTGCAAGACTCAAACTAGCTCACTAAGAAACTAGTAAAGAAAGGAAAAATCCTTAAAAGTTTATTACTCAAAATCTGATTCTAAATGCTTAACCAAGGTCCCTTTTTATAGTGTTTCAAGAGGGACCAAGGTTGAAAATTACAAAAGGATTAAAGTAGTAAATCTGAACTTTTTGGTCAAGACTAGCATTAAATCTTCTCTTTGACCAAGAAAAGCTCTATGACCCAAAAAGACTCTTGGACTTAAAACTCTTAATCTGAACATTAAAAATGCAGAAAACAACTTGAAAAGTCTTCAAAAAATGGCTGGAAATTCGTCCAAAAATTCAGCCCCAAAATGACCTTCAAACTTCTAACTTTAATTCTTTGACTAGTCTTCACTCCTTCACTTGCTAGTTGAATTTTGACCAAGGAAATCAGATGAGACCTTCAAAATACTCCATAATTTCGTGCATTTCACCATGCTTTTGATCCTTAGAAGCTTCTTGAATTGTCTTGAAAATTTATCACTTGGTGAGTTGAATTTGGACTTGAAATGTGGGCTGTTTTTGGGCAGATTTGTTGACTGACTTTTGGGACTTGGGCTGAACGAAAATTGCATTATTTTGGACCAAATAAAGTGGTTAAGAATCAGCAACAACTCACTTAATTAGCCCCTTTTGAAACTAGGTCCAAGACTTGCAAAATGTTGTAACAAGTGGGCTGAACTTTGGTAGCATTGGTCCTTTCTTTGTCAAGAACTTGAATGATCAAATTAGACAAAGATTCTTCCATCCTTTTCTTCCTTAAACGAGTCATAGGACCAGCCATGCCATCAAGTGCATGAGGTGGAGAAGGAGTCTCATTTTGAGAAGCATTATTCACAACTTGATCTTCATTGTTCTTGTCTTTGTTGTTATCATGATGAGATCTTTGGAGCTCATCATCCCCTCTCTCTTGGAAAGGATTCGTCCTCGAATCCAAAGGATCTGCATCAAAGACAAAGGGAGATAAATCAGAGACATTAAAAGTAGAACTTATACCATAGTCTCCGGGAAGATCAAGCTTGTAGGCATTATCATTGATTCGTGCCACAACTTGGAATGGTCCATCTCCACGGGGGTGTAATTTAGTTCTTCTTGAGGCTGGAAATCTCTCTTTCCTCATGTGTATCTAAACCCAATCACCAGGTTTAAATACAACCTTTTTTCGCCCTTTGTTAGCATTCTTGGCATTTTGCTCATTTTTCTTCTCAATGTTTGCGGGAGCTTGCTCATGCAACTTCTTCACAATTTCAGCTTTCTTTTGCCATCCAAACTCACTTGATCCTGTCTAGGTAAAGGAGATAAGTCTAATGGAGTCAAAGGATTAAAACCATACACCAATTCAAAAGGAGAAAAATTAGTAGAAGTGTGTAGTGTGCGATTGTATGCAAATTCAGCAATTGGTAAACACTCCTCCCAACTCTTCAAGTTCTTCTTAATTATGGCCCTTAGTAAAACACCCAAAGTTCTATTAGTTACTTCCGTTTGGCCATCAGTTTGTGGGTGACTTGTAGTTGAAAACAAAAGTTTTGTTCCCAATTTTCCCCAAAGTGTTTTCCAGAAATAACTCAAAAACTTCACATCCCTATCAGAAACAATGGTCCTAGGGACTCCATGCAGACGGACAACTTCCTTGAAGAACAAATCAGCCACATGCTTTGCATCATCGGTTTTTCTACAAGCAATAAAATGAGCCATCTTTGTGAATCTGTCAACAACAACAAAAATTGAGTCCATTCCTCTTTGAGACCTAGGCAAACCAAGAACAAAATCCATAGAAATGTCGGTCAAGGAGATTCAGAGCAGTGGAGTGGAGTGTACAATCCATGAGGAAGGGACTTAGATTTTGCTTTCTTACAATCAAGACAAGTTGCACAAATTTTCTCAACATCTCATTTCATGTTAGGCCAATAAAAATGTTCATTCAAAATATCCAAAGACTTTAAAACACCAAAATGGCCCATCAAACCTCCACAATGTGCTTCACGCACCAAAAGCTCTCTAAGTGAACAATAAGGAATACACATTTTATCTTCTTTGAGCAAATCCTTCATGCCGATAAAACTTATTAAAAGAACCCTTTTCACAGGCAGCAATTACAATGGAAAACTCATGATCCTTATCATACAACTCCTTAATGTACTCAAATCCCATGATAGATGCATTGGCAGGATCAATCAGAGTGTACCTTCGAGAGAGTGCATCAGCCACAATGTTCTCTTTACCTTTCTTGTATTTTACCACGTATGGAAAAGTTTCAATGAATGAAATCCACTTGGCATGTCTCTTGTGCAAATTCTTTTGTCCCCTGAGATACTTGATAGATTCATGATCGGTGTGGATCACAAACTCTCTTGGAAGAAGGTAGTGCTGCCATGTCTCCAAAGCTCTCACAACGGCATAAAACTCTTTGTCATATGTTGGGTAATTCAAAGTTGCTCCATTCAGCTTCTCACTAAAGTAGGAAATAGATCGGCCTTCTTGAAGCAACACCGCTCCAATCCCAATTCCTGAAGCATCACATTCAACTTCAAAAGTTTTAGAAAAATTAGGCAATGCTAAAACTGGAGCATTAGTTAAATCATGCTTCAATTGTTCAAAAGCCTTTTGTTGAGAATCTCCCCATTCAAATTTCACATTTTTCTTTACCAATTCATTAAGCGGGGCTGCCTTTGTTGAGAAATCTCTAACAAACCTTCTATAAAAACTTGCAAGCCCATGGAAAGATCTTACCTCAGTCACATTTGTGGGAATTGGCCATTCAAGAATTGCTTTCACCTTTGCTTCATCAACTTGTAGACCATTAGAATTCACAATATAGCCAAGAAAGATAACTTCTTCAACACAAAAAGTACACTTTTTCAAGTTTACAAACAGTTTTTCCTCACGCAAAGTAGCAAGAACAAGCTTAAGATGTTCAACATGTTCATCCATGCTCTTACTATAAATCAAGATATCATCAAAATAGACAACAACAAATTTTCCAATGAAACGTCTCAAAACATGATTCATTAGTCTCATAAAAGTGCTAGGAGCATTAGTTAATCCAAAAGGCATAACAAGTCACTCATAAAGACCAAATTTTGTTTTGAAGGCCATTTTCCATTCATCACCCTCTTTTATTCTTATTTGATGATAACCCGATTTCAAATCAATTTTTGTGAAGAATTTAGCACCATGCAACTCATCAAGCATATCATCAAATCTAGGAATAGGATGGCGATACTTAATGGTGATTTTGTTCACAGCCCTACAATCAATACACATGCGCCATGAACCATCTTTTTTAGGAACTAAAATCACAGGAACAACACAAGGGCTAAGAGACTCACGAATATGTCCTATGCTTAGCAACTCATCAACTTGCCTTTGAAGTTCCTTGGTTTCCTCCGGATTTGCACGATATGCTGGTCTATTTGGGATGGTAGCTCCGGGTAGGAAATCAATTTGATGTTCAATCCCTCGAATTGGAGGCAATTCTTTAGGTGCTTCATCGAGCAGCACATCTGCAAATTCATTCAAAATAGCAACAATTTCTAAAGGCAAATTGTTAGGTAACTCATCAAGGACAAGACATTCATCACTGCACAAAAGCATGATGATTGGCTTGTGAGAATTCAGGGCCCTATCTACATCTCTCATGCTTGCAAAAAAGGTGCCTTTTGTCTCACTTGCCTTTGGCTTCTCCTTTGTTTTCCCACTCTCACTCACTTTGCTTTTAGCCTTTTCATCTCTTGCTTTTTCACTCTCACTTGGCTTTTTCATCTCACCCTCCTCTTTTAGCCTTTTCTCTTTCATTCTCATTTGTTCTTGGTACACCTGTTGTGGAGAAAGTGGAACAAGAGTAAAAGCTTTATGATTATGAACAATATGATACTTGTTGGACTTTCCCTTGTGATCGGCATCATGATCAAACTCCCATGGTCGGCCAAGAAGAATATGGCCAGCATGCATTGGTACTACATCACACAAAACTTCATCCTCATATTTTCCAATTGAGAATTTTACCTTAGCTTGCCGATTCACCCTTAGCTCACCACTATCATTGAGCCATTGCAAACGGTAGGGACTAGGATGTACTATCATAGGCAATCCAAGCTTATCTACAAGATAAGAGCTAACACAATTAGTACAACTTCCACTATCAATGATGAGCATGCATACCTTATCTTGAACCTTGCATCTTGTGTGGAAAATAGTACTCCTTTGCTCTTTATCATCCAATCCAACTTGTGCATTCAATGCCCTCATAGTGACTAGAATCTCATCACCACTTGATTCAAATTGTTCACCTTCATTTTCAATAGTCGGCTCCTCCACTTATCCTTCACTTTGGCTCAAATAGGAACCATCTTCTTGCATAACCATGGTTCTGGAATTAGGACATTGAGAGGCTATGTGTCCCTTCCCAAAACACTTAAAACAAGTGAGCTTAGAAGTAGAAGAAGAGGTTTTACTTGAATCACCATTTTCAAACTTCTTAGAATCAAATTTCTTAGGTTCTTCTTTCTTTTTACCAACATCCTTTTTATTCCAACTATTGCTTTTCCAAGATGATTGGTTAGAAGAAAACTTACTTGAGCCTCCTTTTCTTTTCAATTGCTTTTCTACCTTTTCTGCCATGTGCATCATTTCTTCCAAATCCATATAATGTTGTAACTCAACAACATCAGCTATCTCCCTCTTGAGACCACCTAAGAATCGTGCCATGGTAGCTTCTTCATCTTCCTCAATATTAACTCTTGTCATAGCCACTTCCATCTCTTGGTAGTATTCTGCCACCGTTTTGGATCCTTGGGTAATTCCCTGCAATTTGTTGTACAAGTCTCTATAGAAATGTGAGGGAATAAACCTTTTCCTCATGATAGACTTCATGTCCTCCCAAGTCTCAATAGGCCTTTCTCGGTTCCTTCTCCTAGAAGACACCAACTTATCCCACCATGTTAGAGCATAAGACTGAAACTCAAGTGAAGCAATTTTTACCTTCTTTTCCTCGGAGTAATCATGAATGGAAAAGATTTTCTCCACCTTTGTCTCCCATTCCAAATAAGCTTCAGGATCACTTTTGCCATAAAATTCAGGAACCTTCATCTTAAGACCCATGAGATTGTTATCCATGCCACCTCTATGATTTCCTCTCCTTTCTCTTATTGGTGATGCATTTCCTACATCATTTCTTCTTCGCCTCATTAAGGATGATGCTTTTGATTCTTCATCACTATGGACCGATGGTGGTGGTTTTCCTCCAAGCTCTTGGAATCTAGTTTCCATAAGTGCCATGCGTGCCATAACTGCTTCCATTGATCTATTGAATTGAGCAGTAATTTCTTCACCAATTGCTCTCAACTGTGCAGTTTGATCAACTTGATCTGCCATAGTAATCTATGAATCAAAAAAAAAAAAACTTTGAAGAAAGATTAGTAATTCCTCACACCCTTGTACCCCTTTTTCCCAATATCTCTCAACCCAAATTTGAATGTTGTACACTTGTTTTTGGCTAAATATAGTGGGGGTAGATACACTCTTTTCTTACCACTCTTTTCCTTTCACTACCTTTTGGTGAGAATTATTCAAACCTTACAAGATGCTCAACAAATGACTTACTTGGCAACAAAGAAATTAAGAGGTCAAAGAAAAGATAGCATGCAAAGATCATATAAAGAAACAAGTAGAAGAGAGAATAGGAGTAGAGAGAAACAAATGGTGTTAGGACTATCGTCAATTTTTATTTTTTTTTGATAAGCAACACCTTCAAAGCTCTTGCAAACTTTAACCTTCAAAGACAGAACAAAGGACTTTAATAGCAAGAATTATGATGAATAGTAAATGGAGAAACGAAGATAAAAAAAGATATGATCAATTCAAGGAGACTAGCTCTGATACCAAACTGATGTGAATCCGGGGAGGACTCAATTTACTTGTAGAATCGTCCCTGAATGATCTAGTGCAAAACATCAATCTCAAATGAACCCAACAACAATAGGATGAACCTATCACCTTTGAATCATACTTGGAGAAAGAAGTCTTGAAATCTTCCAAGAAAAAACAACCAAACCAAACTAGACCCAACAACAATAGGATGAAACCTATCACCTTTGAATCATAATAAGGCTAAATTGAATTTACTATTCCCAACCCCTCTAATCTTCAAATCCAACAACAGTAGGATGAACCTAACACCTTTGGATTATGAAAGGAAAAGAAAAAGCTGAGTAGAGGCGCCACAACTAAAAGGAAGAGTTTTAGTTGATAAGCCTTGTAAGTTTTGCAAGCAATTTTGCAAGACTCAAACTAGCTCACTAAGAAACTAGTAAAGAAAGGAAAAATCCTTAAAAGTTTATTACTCAAAATCTGATTCTAAATGCTTAACCAAGGTCCCTCTTTATAGTGTTTCAAGAAGGACCAAGGTTGAAAATTACAAAAGGATTAAAGTAGTAAATCTGAACTTTTTGGTCAAGACTAGCATTAAATCTTCTCTTTGACCAAGAAAAGCTCTATGACCCAAAAAGACTCTTGGACTTAAAACTCTTAATCTGAACATTAAAAATGCAGAAAACAACTTGAAAAGTCTTCAAAAAATGGCTGGAAATTCGTCCAAAAATTCAGCCCCAAAATGACCTTCAAACTTCTAACTTTAATTCTTTGACTAGTCTTCACTCCTTCACTTGCTAGTTGAATTTTGACCAAGGAAATCAGATGAGACCTTCAAAATACTCCATAATTTCATGCATTTCACCATGCTTTTGATCCTTAGAAGCTTCTTGAATTGTCTTGAAAATTTATCACTTGGTGAGTTGAATTTGGACTTGAAATGTGGGCTGTTTTTGGGCAGATTTGCTGACTGACTTTTGGGACTTGGGCTGAACGAAAATTGCATTATTTTGGACCAAATAAAGTGGTTAAGAATCAGCAACAACTCACTTAATTAGCCCCTTTTGAAACTAGGTCCAAGACTTGCAAAATGTTGTAACAAGTGGGCTGAACTTTGGTAGCATTGGTCCTTTCTTTGTCAAAAACTTGAATGATCAAATTAGACAAAGATTCTTCCATCCTTTTCTTCCTTAAACGAGTCATAGGACCAGCCATGCCATCAAGTGCATGAGGTGGAGAAGGAGTCTCATTTTGAGAAGCATTATTCACAACTTGATCTTCATTGTTCTTGTCTTTGATGTTATCATGATGAGATCTTTGGAGCTCATCATCCCCTCTCTCTTGGAAAGGATTCGTCCTCGAATCCAAAGGATCTGCATCAAAGACAAAGGGAGATAAATCAGAGACATTAAAAGTAGAACTTATACCATAGTCTCCGGGAAGATCAAGCTTGTAGGCATTATCATTGATTCGTGCCACAACTTGGAATGGTCCATCTCCACGGGGGTGTAATTTAGTTCTTCTTGAGGCTGGAAATCTCTCTTTCCTCATGTGTATCCAAACCCAATCACCAGGTTTAAATACAACCTTTTTTCGCCCTTTGTTAGCATTCTTGGCATTTTGCTCATTTTTCTTCTCAATGTTTGCGCGAGCTTGCTCATGCAACTTCTTCACAATTTCAGCTTTCTTTTGCCATCCAAACTCACTTGATCCTGTCTAGGTAAAGGAGATAAGTCTAATGGAGTCAAAGGATTAAAACCATACACCAATTCAAAAGGAGAAAAATTAGTAGAAGTGTGTAGTGTGCGATTGTATGCAAATTCAGCAATTGGTAAACACTCCTCCCAACTCTTCAAGTTCTTCTTAATTATGGCCCTTAGTAAAACACCCAAAGTTCTATTAGTTACTTCCGTTTGGCCATCAGTTTGTGGGTGACTTGTAGTTGAAAACAAAAGTTTTGTTCCCAATTTTCCCCAAAGTGTTTTCCAGAAATAACTCAAAAACTTCACATCCCTATCAGAAACAATGGTCCTAGGGACTCCATGCAGACGGACAACTTCCTTGAAGAACAAATCAGCCACATGCTTTGCATCATCGGTTTTTCTACAAGCAATAAAATGAGCCATCTTTGAGAATCTGTCAACAACAACAAAAATTGAGTCCATTCCTCTTTGAGACCTAGGCAAACCAAGAACAAAATCCATAGAAATGTCAGTCCAAGGAGATTCAGGAACAGGGAGTGGAGTGTACAATCCATGAGGAAGGGACTTAGATTTTGCTTTCTTACAATCAAGACAAGTTGCACAAATTTTCTCAACATCTTGTTTCATGTTAGGCCAATAAAAATGTCTTTATTAGTGAATTACATTGTTAGTCCATATTGGATGAATTACATTGTTAGTCCATATTGGACTATCGGAGCTTAATCGCTTTATTAGTGAGTTGCTAGCACTATCTTTAGTGTCTATTGTTCTAACATCTTAAACTGTAACACATATTGGTATCCTTGCGACCTCATAACGTTTTATAATCTCATTAAAAAAATACTGCACATGGTGATCATTCTTGATGGGCAGGATGGAGATCTTTGATAGGTACTTGGGTAGGTGTTCGATCACTAGTTTATTTCTTTTCTCCAAGTCTAAATCCATGATACTTATGATGTGATTCACCATTTCCGAAAAGCTTGCGCCTTCTTTCAACAAAAGGGTTTCAATCTTTTTGTAGTTCACGAATCTATGTTCATTTGTGACTGGATCGACGGTTCATTCTCCGTCGAATAACACATGGATAGACCAAATGTTTTTGTGTGCCATTCCTGCAAGATTTTAACAAAATACAACATTGACATTAGTAATGGAAATAACCCATTCATGCCTTATGCGATGCTAACATAGAATTGTACGCCTATTATGTCCCCTTTACTCAAACTCTTACAACAAACACGTAGGTTAGAGCGGGTGCATAACCCAAAGTAAACTGTGGAAAATATAAACACTCCTTACTCGATCCTTTTACGCAGCTAAATTGTAAGCTGAGGAATGAAAAATGCGATGCAACCACGAAATATGGAATGTGATAGAAATCAGTCGCGTTAGCATTAGGGTGAACAGATGCCTATTTTTTTTCCATTATTTAGTTTGGTGCTCTTTTCTGTTTCTCGCGCCTAACTGACGTCCTGCAAAAATGTCAAACCAAATGTCGAATAAAACGTCGACATATATGATACACTAATCTTTTTTGTCGGGTAAAATGTTGAATAAAATTTCGAACCAAAAGACGAATTAAATGTCTAATAAACTATGGAATTAAATATCGAATACAATATCCAATAAACTCTTGAATAAAATGTCGAATACAATGCCAAATGAAAAAATCGATTAAAATGTTGACTAAAATATCGAATAAAATGTCAAATAAAATGTCGATTAAAATGTCAAATACAATGTCAATTAAATTGTGGAATAAAATGTCGAATGATATGCCATGTAAAATTTAAAATGTCAAAATAACAATTTTTGTCATGTAAAATTTCTAATACAATTGTGGAATGATTAATTCAACAAGGAATGACGTATATATTTTATAGTATATTAAAATAAACTACCAAATAATATGTCATTGCCTCACTAAAGGGAAGAATGCATTGAACAACGTCTGTATAGGGTGAATTGATACCAAAGCCATTACACACCTAAACCTAATATATATACAATGATGCATGCACTTTTTACAAAGTATTATCCCCAAATTTACAAAGTGGACATTAACAAGTTAGGGAATGTATTTGAAGACAACGTATATCATTTGGTCTTTCTAGATTTCTTTCTCTCATCCGGCGCAAATTCATTCCACTCACATGCATGGATGTAAAGCGCGTACGCCATCTGTTTACACAGCTTCAAAGTATTCGTCGGTGTAATTGTATTAAGTGGTTGGCCATGGATAATGCATTCAGACCATTTTAATACGTAAATACTACAGTCACCGTTCCTGCATTAACCACGAAACGCAAATTCATGTTAGAGGTTCCACAATGTGATAATAGGATTATGTGTCAAGCGTACTAGACACTTTTGCTGGTTCTTGGTGCACAAAATTGTCCTCAACCACCACTTTCCATTTGTCTCCTCTTGGTTGTTCTTTGGCGTAGTATGTGTTAAACTCACACGCTTCGAGTATCTTGGGCATAGTTAAAATGAGGTACTCTAACTTCGGCACTACAATGTCCCCTGGAGGCGATAGGTTGTACACATGAAATGTGTGTGCATATAAATCAATCTTAACCAACATCCAATGTTTGCCGTCTATGTAGCAAGGGAATAACACGAAATCCAACTTCCTTAGGTCGTGTGGAAATGGTCAATCACCAACAAACTGCTTAAGCGCCATATCATCGACGTTTGTATCCTTATGGCTGGCATGTATCATTTTCAGGCCAGTTTAACATACAAGGAGAATAAGCATCTCATGAATTGAACAAATCAAAGATCTCTAATGTAATATACTAAAATACAGTTAGCCAAATTAGTTTCAAATTAAGTTCCAACATGGCTAACATATTGGCTCAAAAATTTAAAGCTCCAACTTACATCGAAATATGACTCCGTAATAGATAAATCGGCACGGCCCATCTTAATGTTCTGTTTACATAGCATGGACGTATACAAATCAATTTGCTACAAAACAAAAAAAGTTTGAAACTGAGGAGATAAGTATCCTAAATGACATGAGTAGGAAAAAATAAACATAGACACATATTATGTGATAAGTGAGCCGAAATCGCCTGGTCCACATTGTCTGGAGCATTTCAAAGTCCAATGAAAAAAGTGGTGTCCATAAGTAAAGGCTAGGTCTCTTCCACATCCACTTATTCATTTCTAATTCCTTTTCATTTGTGGGGGGAAAATCTGATGCATTGCTGATATGAATCCAACAAGCATTGAAGAGACTTCGAACCCGAAGCATGATGACAAGGGCTAGAACAAAGAAAATGAAGGAAGCCTTGAATGGACTCATCCAAATGGCCCAAAAGGATGGGGAGAAGACCAAGATTGACAAGGCCATGTTTATTAATGTACTAAGTGTAATTGGGTCTTGTTAATGGGTTTGGCTTTACTACTATTTTCCTTAGAACTACTTAGGATCATTGGGTTTAGTTTTAATTATATGGTAAATTGAGTCATGTAGCCCAAAGAGTCATGTAGCCCATTTGCCCCTAAAAGAAACCCTAGCTTGTGCAACCCTAATTTGTAAACCCTAGCTTGTATCCATATAGTGGCCGTCGGCCATCTTGGAGGGTAGATTTTGATGAATGAAAATTTGGTTCTTGACATTACAAGCTTGAGAGAATTGCTCTCTAGTTTCTGTAATTACTTGCAAATTACACAAATTCGGAATTTGTGTGTTTGTTGTTCTTGATTTCCTAGATTTGTTCCCTAGGAAATTCGGATTCCATACATCCATTGATTCCAAGGTTTCTAGGTACAGGTTATCTAGGGGTTGAGGAGCTATTCCACCTTCAAGGAACATACCATCTCCAAGGAAAGATTTCAGTTGGGTTGATCCAAGGGGAAGAACTTGTGTAGTGAGTTTTTGGAACAAGTTATCCAAGAGTTCATCAATCTTCATTGGTATGTTCTTTATCTCCTCAATCTTCTTGTTGTTTTGAATATCATCATCGTTGGTATGTTCTTGTATTGATGAAGCAAATTCTGTTCTTGTATTGATGTGTTGGTTTGACTTGCTTCCATCTTAGACAAATCCGTACCTTTGTTTATCCAATTGTTGTTTATGCCTTGCTGAAATTCTGTTCTTTTTCATGTGTTGGTTTCGGGTTTTTTTTTGATAAATCCGTATCTTCTCTCTCTTGATAAATCCATACCCTTGCGGCCTTACTTCATTATTTCCATATATTATTCTTTGTTTATGCCTGAAGTTGAAAAAAAAAAAAAAGAAAAGAGAAATTAAATTTTTTTTTTTGATTTTTTTTTTGGGACTTGAGTAGAAAACTTGACGCGGATAGTAGGTGGTCTTAGCGTCATTTTGACCCTTTGGCCGTCTGCTTGTAGATCTCTCCGAGAGCTTGATTTGAGTACTTACGAGCAAAATCGACATCGGAGTAGAAAGTTATGACCTTTTGAAGTTACCATGCCAAAAATCCTTTTACGATTTGGAAAAAGCAGTTGCATTTTTCCGATTGTACTTTGGATTGTTTGCAGTTTGTGATTAGCCTTATACTTATCCATATACATCCTTTTCACCACATTTTGAACCCAGAAACATTCTTGACCAATTCCAGAATTTGGAAGGGCTGAAACCGACCACTAATGCAAGCTACTTTGTCCGAATTCCTTACCAAAAAATTCGAATTCTTGTGTTTTTTGGTACTGTTTTCATTGTATTCCTTAGATTCATTCTAATCTCATTGTCCACTTACATTACCTTGTTGTAAATTCCTTTGTGTAATATTGAGTTGTGGTCCGAAGATTCTGAAATTTTGTGTGTCTCACTGATTTTTCGTGTAGATTCTGTTTTTGCATTCAGTTTGTCCAAATTCCTTACCAAAAAAATTGAATTCTTGTATTTTTGGTTCCTTAGAATTCATTCTAATCTCATTGTCCAGCTGCATTAACTTGTTGTAAATTCCTTTGTGTAACATTGTTTGAGTAAGAATAGAAACGGAAGAGCAAATTGAGTGGTGTGAATCCGTCCCTTCACTTATACAAGCCCGAGAGAACTCAAACACTTGGTGAGTGAATTTGGGGAATTGGGAAGGGAAGTGAGGACTTATAAAGCATGCTTTATTTCCTTTACTAACTTTCAGACTATAATGGAGAGGCAACCACCACCACCACGGGTTCTAAGGAATCCTATGAGAGATGTTAGCAAAATTTTACACTTTGGTTTGAGTTTGCGAAGTCAAAGAGCTCAAAGTGAGAGAGCCGAATCCTCTCGATCTACAAAGACCACATATGGCAATGACAATGATGACGAAGCCTTTGAGGCATTTCAGGGAAGTCAATACCGTACTCCTAGAATTGATTCCAATTAGGATGTATTAAAATGAAAATTCCTCAATTTTTTGGTAAGCAAGATCCTGAAGCTTTCTTTGAATGGTCTGATAAAATTGAAAGTATTTTCTGATGCACAACTATTCGGAGGAAAAGAAGGTCAAGCTAGTGGTTGAATTTATACGCGTGGACTAAAATTCAGGCCGAAAGGAGGCGTGATGAAGAAGGGCACTTGGGATGAATTAAAGAAGCTCATGAAAAGGGGATTTGTTCCACACCAATACTACAGGGAGATGTTCAACAATTTACAAAAGATCACCCAAGGAAATAGGACTGTGGAGGATTATTACCAAGAGTTGGAGACTACGATGCTTGAGTCAACATTCAAGAAGCAGTGAAGCTACCATGGCTCGATTTCTAGGAGGACTAAGGAGGGATATTGCCCACATTGTTGAGATGCAGGAGTATGAAGATCTCAATGAGATGTATCACAAGGCAATGAAAGCTGAGAGGCAGCTTAAGGAGAGGGGTATCCGAACCTTTTCAACCCCACAGACTTCAAATTCAGACACTTTGAAGTCTACATGGCCTAAGAAGGATTTAAGTACCAACTTCAAAAAGGTCGCAACTTCTAGTATCTCAAACACTACTCCAACCGTGGTTCCAAACACTCAGAAATCAAGTGAAGTGAGAAAACCAGCCAGGGAGGTTACATGCTTCAAGTGCCAAGGCAAGGGACATTATGCACGAGAGTGTCCTAATGCTCGAATTATGGTTGTCAGAGGTGATGGCACGATCGAAAGTGAGAGTGAACATGAAAGTGACTATGAAGATATGCCACCACTTGTAGAAAATGGAGAGTCGGATGAAGATGTTTTCGGTCCTGATGAAGGACCATCATTGGTGATTATGCGATCTTTAAATGTTCATATTAAAGAGGAAGACGATGTTCAACGCCAGAATATCTTCCACACTAAATGCACCATCAATGAGAAGGTATGCATACTTGTTATTGACAGTGGCAGTTGTACTAACATTGCTTCAACCTTGCTTGTAGATAAACTGAGGTTGCCCACACGTCGGCATCCAAATCCATACCGGTTGCAATGGTTCAATGAGAGTGGAGAAGTGAGAGTCACAAAACAAGTCTTAGTGAATTTTTCAGTCAACAAATATAAAGATGAAGCCTTGTGTGATGTGGCTCCTATGCAAGCTAGTCACCTATTGCTTGGTAGACCTTGGCAATTTGACAGAGATGCTTCCCACAGTGGACGAAGCAATAGGTACACTTTCTTTGTTAATGGTAGAAAAACTACTTTACTACCTTTGTCGCCTACTCAAGTTTATGAATTTCAATTACATTTAAAAGGCGAATTTGGGCAAATGATGAAATTGAATTCTGCACTACCCGTGAGAAAAGAAGGAAAATTTGAAAATTCTAAACCTAAGCAATATGAGTTAAATGAAGTAGAACACATTGAGAGAAAGAGAGTGACTCAAGTAAATAAGAAACAACCAAATTTTTATGCAAATGTCCGACACGTTGATAATTGTCTGCATACTAATCGTGTTTTGTTTCTTCCTAAGTGTTGTGAATCTAATGTTCTACTTAGTGCTGACTTGCCATCCAACCTACCGGTTGAGATTTCTAACATATTGCGAGGATTGAGATGTATTTCTTGACGAGCTACAAAGAGGAATTGAATATCCAATTGATTTCATACAGGGCACAAACATACCAAACAAGCGCAAGGTGACTTTGTCGAAGTTACATGAGCGAGTTAGTGGTGAATATTGAGAAGATGAATGAATCCTATGCTCGAAATGCAAACAAGGGTCAAAAGAAAGTCACTTTTGAATCGGAGATTGGGTGAGGGTTCATATGCAACGAAGGTTTCGACAAAGGTCGACAAAATTGCATCCACGTGGAGATGGACCTTTCCAAGTTGTCGCGAAAATCAATGACAACGCTTACAAGATCGACCTTCCTGGTAAGTACAATGTAAATACTACATTCAATGTTGCTGATTTGTCTCCTTTTGACATTGCAGATAATGATGATGGATTAGAGGCGAATCCTCTCGAAGAAGGGTGATATGAATCCAACAAGCATTGAAGAGACTTCGAACCCGAAGCATGATGACAAGGGCTAGAACAAAGAAAATGAAGGAAGCCTTGAATGGACTCATCCAAATGGCCCAAAAGGATGGGGAGAAGACCAAGATTGACAAGGCCATGTTTATTAATATACTAAGTGTAATTGGGTCTTGTTAATGGGTTTGGCTTTACTACTATTTTCCTTAGAACTACTTAGGATCATTGGGTTTAGTTTTAATTATATGGTAAATTGAGTCATGTAGCCCAAAGAGTCATGTAGCCCATTTGGCCCTAAAAGAAACCCTAGCTTGTGCAACCCTAATTTGTAAACCCTAGCTTGTATCCATATAGTGGCCGTCGGCCATCTTGGAGGGCAGATTTTGATGAATGAAAATTTGGTTCTTGACATTACAAGCTTGAGAGAATTGCTCTCTAGTTTCTGTAATTACTTGCAAATTACACAAATTCGGAATTTGTGTGTTTGTTGTTCTTGATTTCCTAGATTTGTTCCCTAGGAAATTCGGATTCCATCCATCCATTGATTCCAAGGTTTCTAGGTACAGGTTATCTAGGGGTTGAGGAGCTATTCCACCTTCAAGGAACATACCATCTCCAAGGAAAGATTTCAGTTGGGTTGATCCAAGGGGAAGAACTTGTGTAGTGAATTTTTGGAACAAGTTATCCAAGGGTTCACGCCAATTGCACAGCCCCGTACCTTTATGCTTTTCTTGGGTAGCTTCTAGGTCAAGAGTTGGCCCCAAATTTTACCCCACAACGGCTTCCTCCATAGGAAATTTGGTTTCCCTTTCCTTCATCGACAGAGGTGGAGCACTCTCTATAGGTAGGGCGCCTTTGGGCGAATGAGTACTATGTTCAAAAGTGAGTTGTTGGACAATATTCATTACATCCGCTTCTTTCTTAGCCCTTTCCACTAGTTGCTCACTTGCGACCGGCCTTACGTTTTCTTCAGACTTAGGCCGTTCATCACTGTCCGTTTGCTCTACGACAACCCTTTCACTTCTAGCCCATTCTTCAAGGGCCTTTTTGTCCTCTTCAGGGGTTGAACCCCCCTCTCCAGGGGCTACACCCCCTTCTTCAACGCCTGTACTCCCCTCTTCAGGGGTTGTACCCCTCTCTTTAGCGGTTGAACCCTATTCTCCATAGGCTACACCCCCATCTTCAAGGGCTGTACCCCCTTCTTCAGGGGCTGTACCCCCCTTTTTAAGGGCTGTACCTCCGTCATTTGAATCCTCAGTTTTATCTATTTCATCGTTGTGATATTTAGAAGTATTTGTCTACAGACTGGATTCTGTACTGGGCGGTGGAGGCGTAATCTGCGACGCCAACATGTGGTGTACATAAGCATCCAACTAAGCGACAATGGCCACCATTTTGTCGAGATGAATAGTGAGGTGATTTACTTTATAATCCATCTCCGCCTTTAGACTCTTGAGCTCCTCTTTTGTCTCGGACAATTCTTGCTCAGTTTTAGCTTGATGTTTAAGCAACTGGCTGATGAATTCATTTCTTCGCTCTGCGTCATCCTCAGCCTAATGGCGTACTTTTTGTCTTTTTTCAAGTCCAGAAATATCTTCTTCTTTAATCCTCTTCCTGTATGACACGTAATAAGATGAGGAATGTGCTTCTTCTCCTGATTGATTAGCCCCATTTTTATCTGGCTCATCTCATCACTGCAAAAATTTTTCTTCTTTTTCCGGTGTGGGCTTTATTTGTTTTACTAATACTTTCTGCAAGACATAAAGTAATAAAGTTTCGTGATCTACGTGTTAGGCCGGATTGAATGTGGGACATAGTAATAATGACCAATTACCCAAATCTTACCTTCCTGTCGGATGTTCTTTTTTCCCACACCTTCTTTCTTTCTTGTTCTCTACGTTGTGCATTCACAGCTTTTTAGCTAAACATCTTGGGCTTGTCCTCATAGGTATCGACCTTCTGAACCATCTTCAAATGCTCCAGATGTGGCATTACCTCATATGCAAACACTTGGGACATTAAAATACAAATTATATCAAGATGTGGCATTATATGTACTTATACTACTACAGAAACTGTAACTTAATAGGCGTTTGGTAGTCTTACCCCCAATGTAGGTGGGAATCCCCCTAGAGTGTAAGTTCTTAGATGTGGGTGACTAGTTTACTTCAAGGCATTTATCATGTTCTTTCTAGCACTATCTATGGTGGCCTTGTAAGATAATTCACCCCACAACATTTCATCGAACCGACACTAATCACATGCCAAATGAAGCAGCTTTTCTTCGATTTTGGTTCTCTTCACCATGCTATTGATTGATGTGTATAAAAGAAAAAATGTAAGGCGAACGACATCAGCGTCTGAATAACTTGAGTTTATACGATCGTAAGCATTTAACACTTCATCGTACTTGGCTTTCTTAGTCGAACTTAGATGTTTAATGAACTTGGTTATTGGCGAAGACTATCTGGCCTGTGGTATTTGCCAAATGCAGCATCAAAATCGCCCATCTTAAGACTCGTGATGATGGCAAACTCCCTCTTGCCAAACTCCACATTCCTATCCGCAAAATTGAAGTATATGCTATTATCCCATGTGGATTTCTCGTCGGGCTTGAGTTGCCTCATCAGCACAAAATGTATGATCTATTTGCACCAAAATGTATGCACATGGTCAAGTGCAATTTTAGCGAGACTACTCTCCATTCGAAGTATTTGTTTGTGTCTCCGTCATCTTGGACCGGATCCTCTTCATATTAGCTTCGTAGTAGCAGTATTGCGAAATCTAAGCATTGAAAAACTCTCCCTGAACGACCATTTTATCCTTTAGATGTTCCTGCACATAACATAACAAGAAAGTTCAACAATGTAGTCGACATTTTTACAGACATATTGTTCAACAATTTGTTCAAAATATTTTTCGACAATTTGTGGACAAATATATCGACAATTTGTTCCACATATTTCTCGACACTTTAGTTGACAGTTTAGTCGACAGATAAGTTGCTCGACATATTTCTCGATAATTTAGTCGACAGTTTAGTCGACATATAATATTCGCCATATTTGTCGACAGAAATGTTCACATAATGGTTTTTTTCTCAACAGAAATGTCGACAATTGTTCTCGACATATTTCTCGACCTATTTCTCCACAAAGTGTTAATGGCTAACATGTTTGTGGACTATTTTTTTGACAATTTGTTATATATAAACAAAAAACACAATGTGATAAAACCCTAACTTGTATAGTTTATTCTAAACCATATGCCTGATTACTCAACAAAACTGGAAGCTAAGATAAGCAAACCAAGAAGCAAAATTAGTACTTAGAAAAAGCACGCATGAAATATATAAACTGACATTCTTTTTGGGCACAGTCACCTTCTCTAATTTCTCCTCTATTGCAGTAGATGCCGGTTGTCCACCTCGCGTGCATGCCATTGATGATGTAGGTAAGTGTATATGTTGAATAAGAAAGAAGGCAGAGGCTTTATCAGTCTCAAAATCACGTTCTGGAGAGTGTCTGAAGTGATGGTGAATGGGAGTGGGAGAACGAATAGGTGTGAATTTCGAAATAGGTCGCATTTTCATATTTTTGACATGGTCACTTTTATTGTCGAATAGACGTTCGAATAAAATGTCAACTAAAAGGTCGACTAAAACTACTAAAAGTCGAAACAAATATCAACTAAAATGTCAACTAAATTGTCAAATAATATGTCGAATAACATGGTGAACTTTTGTTGAGTTTTTATGGAAAAAAATGTTGACTAAATGTCCAATACACCAACAAATGTCGCACTTTTGTCATAGCCTGTCAATTCAACTGAGAGTGGCATTGTAATGACCTCCACTATTCGAATTTATTGTCGAACATAATATCGAACAAAATATCGAATCAAATGACGAATAAAATGTCGACCGTTTTGTCAACTTTCATTGGACAAAATGTCGAATACACCAACATATGTGGATTTTTTGACTGTGAAACTTATATAAGATACCGGCCATAGGATGCCGCCCATAAAACAACCAATTGCTAGTGGATTTTGTTTGTTTGTCGATCGGGTTTTGTTTTACATTTTTTATGATTACCTAAGAAATATCTACACAACCACCGTGACATTCAAACTAGGTAACCATTCAAGTGGGAACCCAGGTCTGAGATGTTGAATCGATGGAGAATAAAGAAGAATAAATATAGAAATTTGCTCAAGAATGGTGAAGTGAAGTGAAATGATGAAGTTTGCAAATTGAGGGTCATTTTGGTATTTACATGGGGTCAAATACATTTGACCTGCTATATTTTCAAAGGATTTGTTGGACCTTGTAAATGTGTCTCCAAGACCTGCTATTTTTGCAAATTTCCCGTTATTTAAGGGAAAAATCCTCCTAAGGGCTGTCAATAATCTAAATTCTTATAGAGGGTGCAGAAATTTCCAAATTCCTATTAAGTGCGTGACATTATTTTTAATGATTTAACCAATTTATTAATTTCAATCTTGCCTCACTCAAAAAATTTAATAACACAAGTAAGATAGTTTTCTCTTCCAATCCTGCTCTATGCTAATCTTTGCTTTTCTCTGTACACAAACTTAATCTCATAATAATTCCAAGTATTGCTTTAGCCATTTTCAGACGAGCAAAAAAATTTGAAAGATGTTTGAATATCAGTGAGTGAGTTAATATTTTTCGAAGTTAATTTCAGAATTTGAGGGAGGCAAACATTATTATTTTTAGAAGTAAAAGAGGAATACATAATATGTAACAACAATGGGAAAAGTCCAGTGTTAATGTATTGTATTGGTTTAAAAAAAAACTATAGTTGTTGGTTTGTGTACTAAAGTCAATTTTAATTTTAAAATTATAATTTATATTTATTACCAAGAAATTAGGAACTTAAAGGGTCACAGCGTAAGAATTTGTTTTTGAGTTAAAATAATTAAATAATTATATGATAATTATAGGGGATTAACTTGTAAAATAATTAATCCCAAATATCTCTTTATAAAAAGGGTATTATATTTTCCCTCAAAATATTATAGTAATGTAAAGGGTAATTTGAAAGGAAATTTTGACCATTTAGAACAATTTAATATACAAGGTTTTAACAGACTATCAGATACAGTATGTTATATGTTTTCCTGATTGATGATTGTTCCTGCAAAACAAATCCCAGAGTGGTTCTTCGGGATAAATTCTCCGATACTTAAATTAGTATTTAGTAGGAATATAGTATATTCTAAGTTGTCAGAATGGATCCCTTTACCTGGTGGTCTTCCCCACGTATATATCATCTTCCTTGATAAAGAGGGATTGATTGTTATCCTTATACTCTAACCCATTCGTTATAGCAATAGCACTATTTTGTCATTGTCGCTCGTGATTGCTTCATGGTTTATGTAAATTCCGTACTCGTCATAAACCCCCCAGACCTTGGCATGGCAATGTTAGGCCGGGGGTCTGATTATGATAAGGATGCTTATTCTAGGAAGGTAGTAGTAGTGGTAGGAAAGCTTGGACAATCCCCCCTGGTAAGTCCCCTATGGGCTTAAAGAAGCGGAACATTGTCTCTGAGGTCCAAACTTTGACTTCTCCCAGACCACCTGCTCCGTTGCTGCAATGGACTTTTATTCTCTTTCCCTTAGTTGGGGTCCCGGCCTTGGCCATTCTCCTCTCAACCTTCTTCTCCAAAAGCTTCACCACTACTACCTTCATAGAAAAAGCATCCTCATCATGATCAAACCCCGCCTTGACATTGCCACGCCAAGGTTTTGGGGGCTTATGATGAGTACGGAATTTACATAAAGCATGAAACAATCATGAGCGACAATGACAAAACAGCGCTATTGCTGTAACAACAGGTTAGAGGATAAGGATAAGAATCAATCTCCCTTTATTAGGGAAGATGATAAGGATAACAATCAATCCCTCTTTATCAGGGAAGATGATATATACGTGAGGAAGACCACCAGGTAAGGGGATCTATTCTGACAACTCAAAATATACTATACTCTGACTAAATACTGATTTAGACATCGGAGAATTTACCCTGGAGAACTACTCCGGGATCTGTTTTATAGGAACAATCATCGATCAAGAAAATGAAGGATCATAAATCAAAACCATCTTTTCGAATCTAGATCAGATTCTAGATTTTTCCTTCATCAGTTCCAAACATAATAGAGTGTGTTAGGATTTACGTGTTTTAAAAACATATTTTATTTTGATAGAATCTGTTACACACTTAAATAGACTCAGGCTCCCTATATAAGAGTGGCGTGAGTCTTGACTTACTACAAACGAACAACAATAGAAATATTTAGACAAAAAATATTTTAAGAGCGTACAAAATAGTTTTCAAGAAAAAAGATAAAAAATAGTTTTTAATCCCATTTTCTTGTACATTCAAGAAAATAGTTTTCAATAGTAGAATTTTCAATCTTTGTTTTCGAGTACATTTAATAATATCTAATAACTCACAGGAACTCGCATATTAACCTGAGGCTAATCAATCCTAAGAAGACTCCAAAAATAAATTCATGTGGATACCATTAGGAGTCAGACGTTTGTGTGCCTGTGATTGACTTTCTTATGCAAAAGTTCGTCTACTATAATTTTTAAGTCAAAACTAGTCCCATCCAAAGAAAAATTTTCTAATTTATGCATAAAAGTCAAAAGGAACCTATTTTTATTGGAAATCATAATTTGTTATTCCACTATAAAAATTTATTAGAGCATATACAATTTTTTAATAGTGATATCAAAGTCACAAAATTTAACCTTTTATGCATAAAATTGTCACGAATTATAAATACGTTTATATGCGTACAAAATCTTGTAATGTTGAGAAGTATATTTATTTTAGTTTGAATTTTATAAATCAATTTTGAAAATTTTGATGGGTTGTAATAATTTTATTTTTTGGAATTGTGAAAAAAAAAATTTATCAAAGGCCAAATCTAGTCACTGATTCATCGCCGGAAATAGTTTCGGCGATGAACAGTAAAAAAGGTGGTCCACCCATATTAGATCTGGCCGTGACCAAGCTGCCAGCGTTGCACGACAAGGCCGAAAGGACACATGGCTGAATTAGATCTAGCCGTATGTTCCCATCTTGGTAGTGCCAGAATTCTAGCCATGGATGGAAAGGAAGAGCTGAAAATAAAGAAAAAAATTCTTACCTCTCGCCACGCAACTGGAGGCTGGAGGGTCGCGCGTCCGAATCAAATTCGGCCGTTGCGAAAATTTTGGGCATGACCCAAAGTGGTTTTGGCCATGGTCGGTCGGAAATAGATAGAAAAAAAAGGGTAATCTTTGAGTTGCCAGCCCAAGGCCAGAATTGTTCTCGCCGACGGGAAGGCCAGAACAATTCTGGCCTTGACCGGTGGTTCTCCGCAACAACAGTAGCAGTGGCGGCTGAAGGAAGAACGTCATCATCAGACACCCTAATGGTGACATCATACGATGACGTCACCAGGCTTTTTTCTGCTGAATAGTGATGTCATCAATGATGTTATAGGTGACATCATATAATGTATCATCTCAGTTCCAGAAAATTTTAAAAAATTGAAATTCTTACTTTTCTAATTTACTGATATGCCTCTAAAGTTTCTTATAATTACTTTTTTGTTTTAAAATTTACCCATAATTTTAGTTCTTTTGCAATTGGGCCCATATGTTTTCCTAAATTATCTTGTGGCCTAATAATTTTACAAAAATTATGTTGAACCTCAACATTTTTCATATATTTCTCAACATTCAAGAATGGTAGTTTAATATGATTAAAATTACTATATATATGATTCATGACATGAATTTTTGATCAATTAATGTGATTATTTGATTGGTTAATCATATATGACTAATATTTGACAAAAATATATGTGATATATTTGAATATTGTATGTCTAAGATTTTTCAGATATTTGTTATCATATATGATTTATTAGTATGATGAGACCACAATTTACTGCTTTATCCCTCTATTAAATATTAAATCAAATAGTCGCCTTCCATTATTATAGTTCGAACATTTCTTGTTAGGACAACTAGTTGAGCTAACTCAAGGTTGTCTTACTAAAAAATTGTTTTAACTATGAAATAAGATCTCTGAATAATAGGTATGATTCAATAAAGATTCTTGACTTGTTGAGCTAACTCAAGGTCATGTGTCTTTGAGGTAAGAGTTAGGAGACATATGTGATACGTGTATCAAAAGTTATAGCCTAACTAACTGGGAATTACAAGGTAAGTTGTAATTGGTAACCATTACCTACTCCTTATATATATATATATATATATATATATATCGATTAAGTCCATATATATATATATTGGTTTTGTATATTGCACTAGTTAAATTCTTATTCTGTCTTTATTTGGTTGTAGAAAATGAGCAATAACATGAATCTGCATAACATCTTGTTTGACAATAAGCTCACAGGCCCAAAATTTTTAGACTGGGTTCAAAATTTGAAATTTGTTCTTAGACATGAAAAGTTGCTTTATGTCATTGATGGCCCTATTTCTATTGAACCTGTTGCTGATGCTGATCAAGAAGCTAAAGACAAGTATAAGAAACATTTAGATGATTAATGCTTGTTGTATTATGCTTGTTTCAATGAGCCCTAAGTTGCAAAAGCAGCAAAAAAAAAATGATTGCCTATACAATTCTACAACACTTGAAGGCATTGTCTGACAGGAGGGCGAGAAGTGAGAGGTATGATACATCAAAAGAGCTGTTTCATTGTAAAATGGTTGAGAGATCCTCTGTAACATTTTATGTGTTGAAAATAATAGGTCTCATTGAAAAGATGGAGAAATTGGAATTTTCAATGCATCATCAATTAAGCATTGATTTGATTTTACAATCCCTGCCTCCAAGCTTTTCCAAATTCGTGTCGAATTTCAACATGAATAGGGTAGAGACCTCAACACTACCTAAACTAATGAATATGCTTAAAGAAGCTGAGGAAACCATTAAAAAAGAAAAGGCTAGTGTGCTATTGGTTGAGGGTTCTAAAAAGAGAGTTTAAATGTGGTCACACAAAGGCCAAAAAGAAAGGACCCAAAATAACAACACACAATGCCAAAAAAGACAAGAAGCCAAAGAGTATGTGTTTCCACTATGGTCAAGATGGACACTGGAAGTAAAATTGCAAGGCTTATCTTGATACCATGAAACAGAAGAAGCTTAATGAAGCTTTTATTTCAGGTATGTTTATGATTGAAATAAATCTTTCTACTTCAAATTTAAATTCCTAGGTATTAGATACTAGGTCTGGATATCATATTTGCATAAATATACAGGGTATAAACATAAGTAGAAAGTTGGCAAAAGGGGAGGTGGACCTACGTGTGGGCAATGGAGCAAAAGTTGTTGCTTTAACCATAGGAACATATTCTCTTTCTTTATCTAGTGGACTTATTTTAGATTTGAAAGACTGTTATTTTGTTCCTGTTTTGACAAACAATGTTAGTTCCATTTCATGTTTGAATTTAGATGGTTTTCAAATAATTCAAAAGAATAATTGTTGTTCTTTTTACCGTGAAAATGGTTTTTACGATGCTGATTAATTGAATAATGGTCTTTACATACTTGATCTAGATAGTCCTAATTTCAACATAAACACAAAAAAAACACATAATAGATAATTTTAAAAATTCTTATATCTGACATTGTAGACTTGGCCATATAAATAAGAAACGTATGTCCAAATTGTATAATGATGGATATTTGGGCTCATTTTGATTATGAATCATTTGAGATATGTGAATCTTCTTTATTAGGAAAAATGGCCAAAACACTTTCTTCTAGAAAAGGTGAAAGATCTACTGAATTGCTAGGTCTTATACATTCTCATATGTGTAGGCATATGTCAATTCAAGTTAGAGGAGGTTTTTCATACCTTTTTACCTTTACTGATGATCATTCTAGATATGGTCATATATACTTATTAAAGTATAAATTTGAAGTCGTAGAAAAGTTCAAATAATACAAAAGTGAAGTAGAAAAACAAATTGGTAAAAATATTAAGATACTTCGATCAGATCTAGGTGGAGAATACTTAAACCAGGGATTTCAAAATTATCTAAAAAATAATGGTATTATTTCACAATGGACTCCTCTATAAACACCACAATTAAATGGTGTATCTGAGAGAAAAATCGAACCTTATTAGATATGGTTCGTTCTATGATAAGTCATGCAAGTCTTCCCAAATTAGTTTGGGGATATGCTCTAAGTACTGCTTCCTATCTTTTAAACCATGTTCCATCAAAAGCCGTAGATTCTAACCTATATGAGATATGGTATAGGAGAAAACCAAATTTTAAACGTTTAAAAGTTTGGAGATGTCCTGCATTTGTTAAGAAAGTAGAATTATACAAGGTTGACACAAAATATGAAAAATATTTCTTTGAGGGATATCCAAAAGAAACTTTTGGATATTACTTTTATAATCCCATTGAACAAAAAGTGTTTCTTTCAAAACATGTCACATTTCTAGAAAAATAGTTTATTCTAGAAAAGGCAAGTGGGAGCAATATAGAACTTGAAAAAATTCTAGAACCACAAATAAGTAAAGATGTGAACATGGAGCAAGAGTTTACACCTCACAATGATGAGGTGGAAAGTGAACTCTCAAGATACACAAGCTATACGTAAGTCAAGTAGGATATGTCAAGCACCTAAAAGGTACGATGACGTGTTTATCATTAATAATGATGAACTTACTACTTCCAAAGAAATATTATCTGATAAGGACTCTAAAAAATAGCTTCAAGCTATGAAGTCTGAAATGGATTCCATGTATGAAAATAAGGTATGGACCTTAGTTGATCTACCTAAGGGTATAAAACCCACTGGATGCAAGTGGGTCTTCAAAAAGAAGACTAACATGGATAGTAATGTTTCTACCTATAAAGCTAGGTAGTTGCTAAAAGTTATACACAAAAACATAGTATTGACTATGATGAAACCTTTTTACCAGTTGTCATGCTAAAATCCATTAGGATTTTACTTGCTATAACTGCATACTATGTTTATGAAATTTGGCAAATGGATGTTAAGATAGTATTTCTTAATAGACAGTTGCAAGAAGATGTGTATATGATACAACTTGAGGGTTTTATATCATAAAATCCTAATAAAGTATTTAAGTTACAAAAGTCCATTTATGAACTTAAACAAGCTTCGAGAAATTGGAACATTCGTTTTGATGAAACAATCAAGAAGTTTGGATTCATAAAAAATGAAGATGAGCCTTGTGTATATAAATTGATTAATGAGAGTACTATAGTTTTCCTAATATTATATGTGGATGACATATTATTGATGGGAAATGACATATCTTCTCTTCAGTCAGTTAAGGTATGGTTGTCTAAGAACTTCACCATGAAAGATCTAGGAGAAGCAACTTATATTTTGGAAATCAAAATCTATCATGATAGATCTAATAAGTTGCTTGGTCTTTCACAATCAATATACATTGATCAAATACTTAAAAATTTTAGTATGGATCAATCGAAGAAAAGTTATATTCCCATGTGACATGGAATTCACCTTTCTAAAGAAATGTCCAAAAAGAGATGTTGAAAAACATAATATGCAAATGTTCCTTATGTTATGCAAAAACATAACATGCTATGTTGTGTACAAGACCAAACATCTCATCTGCTCTAAGCATTACAAGCAAATATCAAGCTAATCCTGGTGATGGTCACTGGAAAGCAGTCAAGAATATCCTTAAGTACTTGAGAAGAACTAAGGATTTATTCTTAATTTATGGAGGAGCTGAGCTTAAGATATGTGGATTCACTAATGCTAGCTTTCAATCTGATAAAGATGATAGAAAGTCTAAGTCTGGGTATATATTTATCCTAAATAATGGTGTAGTTAGTTAGAAAAGTTCTAAACAAGATATTACAACAGATTCTACAACAAAAGTCGAGTACATTGCTCCTTTAGAAGCTGCTAAAGAAGCTGTTTGGATCAAGAAGTTTATTTTATGAACTTGAAGTGGTTCTTTCAATAGTCAATCCTGTACCCTTATATTGTGATAACAATGAGGCTATTGCACAAGCAAAGGAACCTAGGTCTTATCAACGATCCAAACACGTTTTAAGACATTATCACTTGATTAGAGAAATAATTGGTGGAAATGATGTAAAGATAGAAAAGATTCCTCCAGAGGATAATATAGCAGATCCATTGACTAAACCTTTATCTCAAAAGAGACATGATAGTCATGTATTATCATTCGGTTTAAAGCACATGAATGATTGGTTTAGTCATAGTAGGAAATATGTTATGTAACAATTATGTTTTAATTGTACTTCTTACATTTTACTTATGCAATAAAGATATATGGCCTTTTATCATTTTTTAAAATAAATATATTTGATGATAATGCCCTTAGAATAATATTTATCATTATTCTCAAATCTCCCTAATCGAAATATTAACAATAATGAGGACATTATTAATACGAATAGTTTAGCATATATGGTATATATGGATAAATTGTTGGGGAACAATTTATCGGAATGATTTGCTTAGAGATTACCCTAAGGTTAACTATTTGAGTGCCAATGGTACAATCTCTACGTGACAGTAGTATAAGTGGTCATCAGATTTGAGATAATAAGAGTATCTTTAGTGTAAATTATTATACTTTAACTCTATCTATCTATAATTGTAACTGGTTTTATGTGCAATAGATGTTAGGAATAGTATGAAACATTATAAGATAGTTTATGATCAATAAAGGATTCACTGCTTCTAATAGTAAGAAGTGTATATCCCATAAATGGCCACTTGTTGAAATATCAACTTGAAAATGTTTGCAAATGAGTGAATAAATTTAGAAGAGTTCTAAACTAATTTAAAAGGAGTTGAATTGTGGAGCAAGAAATTGTAATTAGTACATTAAAGAGTTGGCACACATATCCTGCTATTGTATTAGTTCGGGATATAGTAAGGTGAAAGGATATTAATTACACGGAATTTGGTTCATGGAAAGGTGAAGTCAATAACTTGACTTTTCCTAACTCTTGGGTGGTTATGATGCCTGGCTAGAGGTCAATCTTGATCTATAAATATGAATTAATGATAAATTAAAGTTGTTTAATATCTAATCTTAGAAAACTTGTGACTAAATTGACTTTAGTCCAAGTGGGAGTTTTTAAGTTTGTTGGTTTTTTTTTTTTTTGTACTAAAGCCAATTTTAATTCTAAGATTATAATTTATATTTATTACCAAGAAATTAGGAACCTAAAGGGTTAAAATGATTAAATAATTATATGATAATTATTGCGGGTTAATTTTTAAATAATTAATCCCAAGTATCTCTTAATAAAAAGAGTATTGTATTTTCTCTCAAAATATTACAGTAATGTAAAGGATAATTTTGAGGGAAAATTTTGTCTGTTCAAAATGCTTTAATATACACGGTTTTAACGAACTCTATTAGATACAGTATGTTACTTGTTTTCATCGTTAACAACAGACTCTATCAAGATAGAGTCTGCTAGGATTTATGTGTTCTATCTTGATAGAATCTGTTACACACTTGAATAGACCTAGACTCCCAATATAGGAGTGGGTATTAGGTATTGAGTTACTACTACGAATGAAAGACAACATAAAATATTTTGACAGAAAATATTTTGAGGGTGTACAAAGTAGTTTTCAAGAAAAAAGAAAAAAAGAGTTTTCAGAAAAAAGTTTTCAACCCTAATTTCTAGTATGTTCAAGAAAATATTTTGTAAGAAAAAAGTTTTCAATCTTTATTTTCTAGTACATTCAATAGTACGTAGTAACTCACAAGAAGTAATATATTGGTCTAGTTCTAATCAATTCCAAGAGGACTCTAAAAACAAATTCGTGTGGATATCATTAGAGGTTGGACGTTTGTGCGTTTGTGATTGACTTTCCTACACAAAAGCCAATCTATGTTAATTCTTAGGTCAAAACTGGTCCCATCCATAGCTAAATTTTCTAATTTATACATAAAAGTCAAAAGGATTCTGCTTTTATTAGAAATCATATTTTGTTTATTCCGCTGCGAAAATTTATTAGAGTATGTATGATTTCCTAACAATATTGTAACTGGAAAATTAATTAAATCATTCAAAATACTTTTATGTCTTCAATAGAAATTTTGAAACGTTTGCATCCTTTTTATGAATTTAAATTTTTGGCACACTCTTAAGAGGCAGTTTCCCTTGATTTAATACCACGTGTATGCATGGTGCAATAGTGCATTATTTAATCTTTCCAGTATCGTGCTTTGTTTTATTTAGTATTTTGATGCTAATAAAATTTACTAATTAGATTTAGATTCACCAAGATGACTAATCAAACTATTTGGTGTTACTTAGATTTAAATACAGTAAATGACCAAATCAAACAATATCAATGAGTGTATTAATTTTAAATAAATAAGAATAAGCAAACATCAACCCAATGAATGAGCCATTTTTTTTTATTATTATAACTTTCCAATTACAGAGTATAGACTAGCAACTGAAAGGTGATAATCCATGAAGATTTTGAATCTTTCTTCAAGTTACAAAGTACTTCCATTCATTTATCTTTGGGTTATATATCTGAATATTGTGTACTTTGTTCAAAATTAATGAAATGTTAATATATTTAACTGGGTTTCCAAAGTAACAAAATCGATTTTAAAAAATCAAAGTCATCAACTTCTTAGCAACATCTGCATTATCTTCATATACCAAAATTTAAGAACAGATCACAATCTTCAAAACAAAACATTGTTACAATACAACTTTTTTTTTTTAATACAAATTCTATAGTAAGAAGGAAACCCTGTCATTGAGCAAAATTCTTTGTTGCTATAATTTTTATTTTTTTTTTTGTAAGTAAGTTGCAATTCATCCTATATTAGGCCCCAATCTTTCTAGCTTCTTACAACTCCTTAGATTCAAGTTATTCTAATTCTTAGATAATTGCTCTTCCTTCTCTCCAACTAGCATATATATAGGGATACACTAAGGTTATAACCAGTTAATGGGCTTTTGCCCATGCAAGCCCACTACAAATGTCTACTACCTATTGGGCTTATATTAGAACATATACTTAGTTTATATTAAATATCCAACAATCTCCTCCTATGTTCTACATATAGCACAATCAAATAGATAGATAATGTAATATTCAAAACAAAATATTGAATCATTCATAGCACAAAAGATTCATTACTCAAAAATACAAATTCTTTAAACACAATTATGAGGTTTATAAACAGTCTAAACTCAAACAAACAAATCAATAGGTCTCACTCATAAATGAACCAAATCAAAGTTTTAGAAATTCCTTAAACTTCGAATACAAGAGTTTTAGAAATACTTTAAAATCAAACTAAATAGGCAATTTCATATGTAAGTGAACTATTCATTCAACTGAAAGAAAATAATAATCCCCCACAATTCAGAGTTCTAGAGAAATTATCCATCAAGTAGATCATCCCCTTCAGAATCCCGATTGAAATCAGCTCCTTCATTTTCGTCATTTTCTACAAGTTACCAAATATGAATTTCATGTAAATCTAATCATTTGTGTAACAAACTAAAGTGTCTAGTCCTACCAAAAGAACTTAGCACAATATCACAATGACTAAAAATAAATATATATATCAATGGCAATATGCATCAATATCAATAACAATAATCATCAATGTCAATAATAATATGCATCAATGTCACATACCAATAAGCACCAATGTCCAATTTCTTTATAGGAACAAGACCTAAACAGTTTCTTTTCAAAAGAACCATTTCATGTTTCTATGTGGAATGTTACAGCTGTCAAGTCCAAATTCAGTTAAGCAGCATCATCAAATATGGAATGATACAACCGATCTAAATAGAACATCCAAAATGAGTTAAGTTATCTCATCAAATGTGGAATGAGACAACTCACCCAAAAACGATATATCATCAAATGTGGAATGATATATTGACAACCATAAACATCGTTGAAACATTATCAAGTGCTTATCTTGGCCAACAAAAGGAGATTCGAAAATGCAAAATAACACAAATCTAGGTCAAGATGTCAATATAATCTTTAACCCCATTTCCCCCACAATTTTGAATATTCAATCTTTGTTCAGTCCCTTTGTGAGAGTATCAGCCATATTGTCCTTCGATCTTACATCGACCAAAGTGATGATACCATGTTCTATGAAATAATTTAGCATGACATATTTCAGCCTAACATGTCTCCTCTTACCATTAAAGAGTGAGTTTTTCACTATCAAATCATGCTTTGATTATCACAGAACATATTTAAAAATTTATCTTTAAATGGGGTAGTGGAATATCTAGGATCAGTTCTCTTATCCACTCTGCTTCTCCTCCTACGGAAGCTAGAGCAGAAAGTTCCGATTCCAAAAACAACAAAGCAATACAAGTTTGTCTTTTGGATTTCCACGCAACAGCTGTTCCACCCCGTGTGAAAACATAATTACTGGTAGATTTATTGTCTCCCAATTCCAAGCACCATGATGCATCAGAAAATCCTTCCAAGATAGGAGGATGGCCACTATAACATAGAGCATAGTTGAATGTACCATTTAGATATCGCATAAGTCACGTGAGGGCATTCCAATGCTCAGGGTCGGAATTACTAGTGAAATGACTCAGTATGCCTACAAGAAAGGCTATGTTTGGCCTAGTACATGTTGTTGCATACATGAGACTACCAATTAGTTTAGAATAATCCAACTGATTCACGCTAGCTCCCGCATTGGGGTCAGCCGTTTATTAGGATCATACGGTGTTTTAGCCACTTTACATTCACTATATCCTTGTGTAGAAAGTAGTTTTTCAATGTAGTGAGCTTGGCTAAGAGTAATTCCTTGCTCCGTAAAACTTACTTTCATACTAAGAATGGTGTCTACCACACCAAGATCTGACATGTTAAATGCTTTTGTCAATTCAGTTTTTACGTCACTCACTGTAGAATGATCGGAACCAAGTATCAACATGTTGTCCACATATAAGCAAATAATTACAACCTTATTCGACACAGAACAGTAGTAAAGGTATTTATCAGAATAACTGGATCAAAATCCTAAACTTGTTACTACCTTGTCGAATTTTTTATGCCACAATTTAGGTGTTTGTTTTAGACCATACAAAGATTTGTTTAACTTACAAACTTTGTTCTCAAAACCTTTCATGAAAAACTCTTCAGGTTGGTTCATATAGATTTCCTCTGTAAGATCTCTATTTAAGAAAACTGTCTTTACATCCATTT
The DNA here is from genome assembly GCA_020080225.1 of Gynochthodes officinalis. Taxonomy (NCBI): domain Eukaryota; kingdom Viridiplantae; phylum Streptophyta; class Magnoliopsida; order Gentianales; family Rubiaceae; genus Gynochthodes; species Gynochthodes officinalis. The sequence goes on along the minus strand of CM034621.1, from coordinate 12,821,648 downwards.
GATGCATAACATAGTGCTCAATAGATGCCAAAGCAAGAAAAACTCTTATTGTAGTCAAGTGACAAACTGGGGAGTATACATCAAAATAATCTACCCCATTTACTTGACTATAGCCCTTAGCTACTAAACATGCTTTATACCGAGCTATAGATCTATTAGGATTGATTTTCTTCTTCAAAATCCACTTGCAACATATAGTTTTAGCCCATTTTAGCAAATTGACTGGTTGCCAAGTTTGATTTTGTAACAGAGAGCTCATTCATCATCAATGGCTTCTACTCATAATAAGGAGTCCCTAGATTTCATTGCTTCTCTATAGAACAATGGATCATCTTCTAAATGGTAAGTGACAAAATCCTCACCAAAATTTTTAGATTCTCTATCTCTTGTAGATATTCTAAGAGGTATTGATTTAGATAAACTAGTGCCTTGAAGACTTGTTTCAGGTTCATTAGATGATTCTATAGATATCTCATTAGAATCCTGAACAGTCAAACCATGATCTCTAAGGAACTTGTCCTCAAAGAAAATAGTATCTCTAGACTCAATAATGGCATTAGTAGCCGTGTCTAGAAATCTATCAGCAGCACTGTCTTCTGCACATCCCAAATACACACAGGTTAGGGTTTTAGGCCCTACCTTTGGTCACCTCGGATCTTGTATCCTTACATAAGCAATACAAACCCAAGTCTTAAGAGTATCATATATACAAGGATGTTTATACCATATCTTATACGGAGTTGAAGACAACTTAGAGTGCGGCAATCTATTCATGATGTAATTAGCAGTTAGAACTGCTTCTCTCCAGTAAGAAGAAGGCAGGTAAGCTGTAAGTAAAATAGAGTTTAACATTTCTGTTAATGTTCTGTTCTTACCCTCAGCTACACCATTTGACTAGGGTGAGTAAGGAGCAGTAGTTTCAAGGATTATGCCCTCTGAAGCACAAAATTCCTTGAACTGTGTCATTGTATATTCTTCTCCTCTATCATTCTTGAATCACTTAATGTTCAAATTAAGTTGGTTTTCAACTTTAGACTTGAAAATCTTAAATTTTTCAAAAGCTTTATCTTTCAATTTCAACAAATACATATGACAATATCTAGAAAAATTGTTTATGAATGTAATTAGATACTTTCGACTACCTCTGGTAACATAATTCTTAAAGTCATAGAGGTCAGAATGTATTAATTCAAAAAGTTGTATACTTTTAGAAACCAACTTAAAAGGCTTTCCAGTGATTTTAGTTTGTGCACACACTTCACATTTTTCAAATCGAATAAAGTGTCTAATGGAATGTTATGAGTTTTAGCAAGCTGTAGCATTTTCCTGTAGTTCACATGTCCTAGTCTATTATGCAAAAATTTAGAATCAATTAACGTAAAACTCACGTGGCATATGCTATCAGTAGCTAAACTCAGTCTATACAAACCATTAACCATGAATGCACACCCACGACAATAAGAGTTAACAGATAAAGTTACTCTACCATTCATGGTTGAGAAACACATACCAGCTTTATCAAGTAAACTCATAGATATCAAATTCTTTTCCAGTGAAGGTACTACTCTTACATGCTTTAGAGTTAGTAACTTACCTAAAGAAAGCACCAAATTGTTGGATTATGCCCTAAGAACCAATCATATGATGATGGTATATGCATATATTATATCATAAAGTTCATAATTAATAGCACTAATTATTATGTTTATCTTATATCTGCGTTTTATGAAATAAACATAATAATGTCCCAAGAATTTAATTATTCTAAAATTATCCCTAGTCGAGTATCATCATTAAATGGAACAATGATAATGCATTAAGACTAGTATGTGTGGTGATTGATGAAATGGTTCATGATATGAGATATCAATGATGGTGTAAATAATCCTTAAATTTGAGATACTTAGAGATCCCAACATGAGGAGTTACATGTTTTGATACTACTAAACGTTACCTGTAAAAGGGTGAACTATAAAAGTAGTAATTGGATATGTAATAAATCATGTAGTGGGATGTTAAGTGATCAAGAAAGGATTTGCCCCTCCTATATAATGGGAGTGATATCTTTGGGCTCCTTGGTTGAGTAAGACCATAAAAATGTATGGCTATGCTCAAAATGAGTCAATATGTGATATCGAGCTCATTTGCTTAGATGTGTCTACTTAGGATTCAAGAAATGCAAAGATTGAACTATACGAGCATGACACGCTCCATGGCTCGTTTTCAATCATGATATCTAGGGCAAAGGGATTTAATTACACTGTAATACCCATCACAAGAAATGTGATGACGAATTACTAATATTCTCATGACTTAGGTAGTATTGATGTGTTGCTGGACACCGCTCATTACTTTTGGCATAAAATATATTTTATGTCAATGCTAACGTTATGAGAACCTATTGGGTCGCACATTTAGATCGTATCCAAAAGAAGTGCAAAATTTATGGGATGAAATTTTGGTTAATTTAAGAATCCTATTGAGAATAGGAATCTATCGGGTTTTGTTTTAAAATGGTTTTGGACTTAAAGCCAAACGATTTTTGTTCTATTGATATTAATAAATCCAAAATGAGTTTTAGATTTATTAATTAAATAATAATCAAAACAGATATTATTATTGGAAAATGAAAAGGCAGCCATGAGTGTATATATAATACATTGTAATTCATTTTATGAAAATGAAAAGGCAGCCATTTCTTGGAAAAAGAAAAGGAAACCATGTGCAACATATTGCAATTTAGTTTCTAGAATATAAAATGTGAAAAGCCAGCTGTTCACATGGATGAATAATTGAATGCAATTGGAGGATAGCCGAAGAGACACTTTCTATTTGAGACCTTTCTATTTAAGCTTTCTTTGTTGGAGAAAAATCTTAGCTATTCTTTAGTTCAGAATTATTATTCCTTAGTCTTCTCTTGCCCAATAAAACACCACTCCTTATTTGAGAAATAAGAAAACAAACAAATTTTAAGCTAAGCGCTTGAAAGAAAACCAATTCTTGAGTTGAGAACTTGAGAGAATAACCAAGTAACAAAATCTTAGCTAGCACTAAAAGATTTTGTTATATCTTTCTTTAGTTAATTGTTTGACAATTAACTTGAGACTTGGAGATGATCGTGTGGATGCCATAAAGGCAAGGCTAGACTGGTTTTGCTTGTGATTCGACATTCGACATACGATCTTCTACCGCTACTAGAAAAGGTATGAATTCTAACTACCGGTTTGACTCCACTTCATATGGATCCTTGGAGGAAACCAACAAAATTTTAAAATTTCCGTTGCGTTCTTTGATTTGGTTTCTTACACAAATTTGTAATTCCAGAATGAGTCACTTTGCCTCATCACCATAGCAACAAAATTTTGAGGCTTAGTCTTTTGTACTAACATATTTGCTTCCTCTTTTGGTGTGTCAGATTTTTCCTTTTTAGGTTTCTTACAATCTGCTACAAAGTGACCCCACTTTCCACAATTGTGGCACTTGCCCTTCTTTTTCTTAAAGATAGGCTTTTTGGCCTCCAATATTTGAGGTTCACTCTTGGGTAACTTAGATTTCTTAGGAAATTTTTTGAGACTTGATACCATGTTAGCAGCTGATTGTTGGTGTCTAACAATCTCCAAGTTATTCCTAACTCGATTCTCATCCTTGGTTCTAATGAACTGTTTGAGATCATCCAGTCGCATTTGTAATTTCTTCCTATACATCTCAGTTTTGAAAGAATGCCATGTAGATGGTAATTTATAAATAATGGCACCAACTAGAAAAGGATCACATACAATGATGTTTTCTTTGTTAATTTAGATCTCAAATTTTCTAGGCAGTTACTTGAGAAGTGATTTCTATATCTTCTTTGAATTTGAAATCCATGAATTTGTCAACAAGATGTGTTTTTGACAATTCCTCCTTCTTTTTAAATTGAGTATCTAAATTGTCCCATATTTCTTTAACAGTATTAAATTTGCTATAAACTTCTACAAGACGGTCCGAAAGATAGTTTAATAAATAGTCTCTGAGAAGTCACCATCTTTGTTCCATTGAGACTCATCTACTTCCTCAATAGTGTCAGCAAATGTACTCAAAACAGTGTAAAAAATAATTTCATATTTTAAACCAAATTGAGTCTTTCACTTCCATGAATTAAATTCAGACCTACTAAAAGTATGAAGTTTGACCATCTCAATTGGCTCACGCTTTTCCATTTTTAATAATTAAAAAGTGGAAAATTAGAATGAGTACACCTGATTTCAGCAAAAGAAAAATTTAGCAGTCGGTAAAAGTCTAAATCAGAGTCACAAAAAATTTGAAAAAAGTCAATGCCAACGGTCAACGGTCAACACTAGCGGTCAAGGTCAACACATAGTCGACCTCGATCGACTAACTCACCAGATTGCCAAATGCTGCCTTACGTGCGCTTGAGATGCACGCGTCTAACTTTCAGAGCTCTACCATCGGCTAGTGTTGATTCTACCACCATCGATCACCGATCGAAACTCTACTACAGCCGAAAAGAAGTGACCGACCACCAGGGACAAAGCCCAGCCTTCTCCGTGCACAGCCGACCACCACAGTCGCCAGGATTTGAGTTGGAAGATTCAGCCACCCCAACTTTAAACTCTAATTTCACCGTCTTCCGGTCACTAGTTTTGAAAACGAACACAACCAATTGATTCCTCTCGTCGAGATACACAAGATGGACTTCCCCTTTGCCTTTACCAATCACCGAAGCAAAAGGTCAATTTTTAAAGTGACCAAAATACCCCTGTTTCACTATTTTGGTATTGTTAACTATTTGTTTTTAATTCTATCTCGAAAAACATGAAAGAAAAATTTCTCCAAATCTTCAATACCTAATGCTTCAAGATTGTTGGGGTTTAAAGTTATGCAATAGTATATGCGATTGCTTGAAGCATTACACCCTAGATATCTAATTTGGAATACTTTGCATGCTGCCTTCAACTAGCATATATATTGGGATACATTGGGGTTATAACTAGTTAATGGGCTCTTGCCCATACAGGCCCACTACAAAGGTCCACTACCTGTTAGGCTTATATTAGAACATACACTTGGGTTATATTAAATACCCAATAGAAACTACTAGCTTCAATATGGTATGTTGCCATTGGCTTGCTTTAGCACAAGTTTGTGTTTACCTAATTTTAGCACTGTATTTTACTGCAAGTGCCAACTACATTTTGTTTATACAATTTCAACACCATTCATTCCATCAACTATTTTTTTACGTATATAGTTTAAAGTGATATAGTAGAGTAATTAATTACTACAAGCAGCAAATGACATTATGTATAGTTTGATGGCCATAGCTTTAAATTCAAGAGAAATTAAGTTTAACCAATCTTCGTTTCTTCTTGTATTGTTTAAGAACTATGTGGATTTAATATTTGTTAGGATTTTGTGATATAGAACATGAATTGGTGATAAATATTTCCACTTGTGCAAATTATATCTCACAGATCAAGATTTTGTTGATAGGAACAAGGTTGGGATACTTTATTTGCAATTCTATAGGGTTAGCATTATTTATGTGCTTTGGATTTCAATGAAATAAAATAGTCATGAAAGTTTAGAAAACTCCTCATGCCACATTATTCTTTCTTGTCTAATCTCTTCTTGAGTTCAATTTATATTTATATAGGTATCTTGTGAGGATACGGTCTTATTGTATCCCTGTTTGTATGTGTTGTATGAATTTTGTTGTTTTGTTGACCTATGGTGAAATTTCTCACTATTGTTTGTATATGATTAGTCACCATTATTTTTTAAAAAATTCAGATGTTTGTGGATAGATTACTTAAACAACAGGTTATTTAAAAAAACATAATCTTACTTTTATTTTATATCTTGTAGAATAAACTTAATTATGGAAAAGGATTGGGAGAGACTTGTGCTATTTTGAATGGAAAAATAATAAGTGGTGTCAACTGTTTCTACTACAATGTTACTCCAAAATTATTGGATATGCCAATATCTTATCGGCATTATTTCTCATGTAATCACATATATACATGTTCTAGTTGAGAATGATACTATATTAAAAGAAATGTTGTACATTCTAATGGCTTCTTTTCTCAATGTTGTTGAGTTTTACATAAGCAAACGACCTATCCCTGATCATATTAAATTTTAAAATGATAGATTATTTATGCCCCAAACTAGTAATGGGTCATCCACACAACCACTAAATAGTAAAAGAGAGAGGAGATTCTTGGGGATCCATGTTACTATTACAGTGCATTCAAATTGGGTGATGTGAACTTGCCACAACAAAGATGTGTACAAGGACATTCTCCTTCCCATAAGGGTCCTTATTAACCAAAATTTGAGCAAGTGGAATTTTATTCTTGAGTCAACTGGTCAAACTATAGATATCATATCAATTCCATATACAAATTATGCTAGTCATTGAGTTGATCTAATTGAGGATTTGGTAGATAATGATGGCGGTTCCTCTGATGATTGTGATGATTACCATTAATTTGGTGGTACTAAACATGATAGAGAGACTCTAAATTTGATTAGTGATGGGAACATAGAGGATGAAAGAACCAATATTCCATTATACTCAAATATTAGTGATAAAAATATTCAATGATTAATAAGTTTGATAATTATCCGATGTGGATGAGTGATTGAACTTTAGAGTTAAAAGTTGTGATGAATTTTAGGAGTAAAGAACAAGTGCAACATGCAGTTAAGTATTGGTATATCTATACACATAGATATTTCAAGGTGCATGAAAATACCTCAAGCAGATGGTTTGTCTGATGTCTTTACTATCAAGACAAAAGTTGTTTATAGAATGTGCAAGAAAAACTTAAAAATCAACAACGCTTTTTTGAGGTTACAAAAAATGAAATTGAAAAACACATGTGCTTCCCTATGGTACAACCAAAGGATTATCCAAATTTGGATTGTGGTAATGTTGGTTAACTAATTTGAAATCATTGAAGGAGAATACTTCTTATAAGATCCTTGATGTTCTTGAAAATGTGCAATCTCTCAACATGAATATATCATACAAAAAGACTTGACTTAAAAAACAAAAGGCGATTGAGATAGTGTATAGAATTGGGAGTCATCGTCTACTGTCTTGCCAAAACTTCTACTCGTATTATAGTCATGTAATTTAGGCATAATTGTAGAGTGGAGACACACTGAAAATAGTACTAGTGATTTAAATTTTTTTTTATTTAGTGATTTGGGCATACAAACTGCTGTATAGATGTCTTCCAATACTATCTCTCTGTGATTAGTGTTGATTGGACATTTCAATATAAAAAGTATAAGAAAAAGATTCTCATTATAGTTGGAACTAATGTAGCAAGGCATATATTTACCTTGGCTTTTGCTATTATAAATTAGAAAAGCTTGGCAAATTAGTCATGGTTCTTATATAATCTTTCATGCCATGTCATTCTTAATTGTTAAGAGATTTGTTTAGTTTTAGATTGAATTAGGGAAATAATGTGAGCAGTTGAGAATAATCGTGAGTTGCAACCATCATTCCTACATCATAGATTTTGTTTGAATCATATGAAAGTTAATTTAGTATTCACTTTAAAAAATGCCTCGATCGACTTGATGCACCAAGCTCCTTGTTCACATCAACAATGAAAATTTGATGAGATAATGAATTAAATTATATAGTTAAGTGATAAAACACATAAGTAGCTTACTAATATTTCTCTTGAGAAATAGGCATTGTGCTATGATGGTAGAGTAAGATATGATAAGATGACCATTAATTATATGGAATCATTTAATGGTGTTTTGAAAGAAGAGAAAGTTGCCTATTATTACTTGTATACAGTAATGTTTTACCATATGATTAAGTATTTCAACACATATGGAGTTGAGACATAAAATCATATTGTTATTGGGAACCAATGGCCACCTAATGTGTTTGAAAATTTTATTCAAAATGAACACAAGTCTACATACCATTAGATTATAATATTTGTGTGTGATGAAGGACTATATCAAGTAACCATAGAAGTACAAGCTAATAAAGAAGATAATATGCATATAGTTTATCTTAACAATTGATCATGTACCTATGGCGAATTAGAAATTTACAAACTTATTCACATGCAATGAAGGTGTGCGAGAAAATAAGAAAGGCATCCTTACCACTTGTTGATGAACTGTACACATATCAGAAAATGGTTAAAACTTATTTCACTAACTGCTACCTTATGCTACAGAAGAATTATTGGCCACATACACCCTTACATTTAGTGGAAAATCAAAAATGTATTAATGATTACCTTATTTGCTCAAGGTCCACATGAATAAGAATGAAACTGATTAGACAAGAAGCAGAAATACATGGCATGTGAGAAAATTGACAAAATAAGAAAACATGTCCAAATATAGATTGACTTCAAGGTAGGGTAGCCATGCATTTTTTATGTAATTTTAATAAATTTTGATTAAGTGAATTACATCAAAGTGTTTTTTGTTACCGATGAATTTTCAATACTTGTAGATTGCATATTTAAAGATGATTGTGATTACAATTGTATATTCTTCCAATTTAAATGTTTATTCTTATTTGCAAACTTATATTAATAATAGTAGGATAATTTTACACATGATGTGATGATTTAGTTTTAATGTTTATACTTTTATGTAAATCATCTATTTAATCTAATAATATTGTTTTATATTACACACAATTGCTATTGATATAACCAATTTTTAATAGTTATTTGAGGTGATAGAAGTTGATAAGAATTCCCATATTCTTTCACACATATATCTAGGGCCTCGCAACCAAATGTATTAATGCTATAGTCAACACACTGTTTAGAGGTAGTTTAGGAGGACCCTAATGTTATGCCACTGAAGATACACCAATTAAATTGTAACTTTTGGAAATCTTCTTCACTTGACATTAGAAGACAAGCCATTTTATTTCAAATTAGCTTTTATGGTGAGCATATGACAGATTCAATACAAATAGACTATTCACTAATCATGGCATGAGTAGAGAAACAACGACAATAAACTCACACTTTTCACCTCCTAGTAGGTGAAGTAATCGTGACACTAGAAGATATTACAATACTATGAGATTTACCAATAGATAGAGATTAGTGATTGGTCCAAACGTTAGTCACATTGTCATAGAGTGGTAAACTAGTTTCCTAAAACTTTTGGGTATGCCATCTCTTAATGATATTGATGGAAATTGACTAAAGCTGAAGAGTGATTTTACACATTTAGAGTTTCATCCTTTGAACCTAGAGATAAAAAATATAGGGATGTTGCAACATTCTAGATGCTAGATATTATAGATCATTGGGTATATTATAGGTAACACGTTAGGTACGAAAATATAAGTTGATGTATTTTTTACTATTGAGGGACATTAATGAAGCATTGAGGTATAGATGGGGTAATGCTACTTTAACTTTTTTACACAGAGCATTATGTAAAGCATCACTTAGAGATACAACTAGAATTTGTGTCCCATTATTCTTCCTACAACTATGGGCATATGAGAGGCTACTAACAATAACACCGCAATGTCATATACACATTGAAGCTCTTCTAATTTTTCCTAATATGCCTAATGGATCTTGCAGTTGCGTGTAAGTTTATGTTTTTTCAGCCACTAATATATCAAAAGGAATTTGTTGCTTTTCTTTATCCATTATTGTGGATTTTCCCTATTAAACTAGGACAGCTCCATTTTGGGATGTACTAGATTGCACAAAGCACTTGGCTTGCCCCATTTTTATTCTGGAGAGTCTAAACTTTTTCCTCTTTTATTAGTCTCAACCCTATGTCTAGAGTTGGCAGGAGATGAGTCTTATTTGTAGAGCTGAACCCATCTTCTAATGGCTACTTCTCTTTCATCAAATACTTGATTAGGTTCTCGAATTTATTATGATTTTTCTTGTTTTCCTTCAATTGTAACTAAAGCTCTCCCATCTATTTATGAATTTCACACATTTGCCTTTGGAATTGTTAATTCTGGTGTGCTATGGTCTCATTAATCTCTAATATCCTCTTATCTTGTCTCTTAAGCTATTCTTCAAACAACTTATGTCTGGTTCCTTTTGCCATGATTCCTTCTAATGGAACCATCAAATTGTAACATGCTTTTATACCAAAATGTCAGAACTGAAACTATCAAAGTTCAGTCCTGAAGCAAAAGTTTGTAGAATTGTATGGGAATTTTGAGAAAAAGAGTTAAAGAAGAATTGAGGGGTTGAGACACAGAAGAAGAACAAAAGATAGGGCAGGAAATTTCCAGAGAAATAGACAAAAGAAAATAATTGATCATTCTATTACTCCATAAATGAACTTTACAGCTTTGAGTTGTGGAAATTTGTACAATCTTTGAGTCGGTTAAACTGCTAAACTGCCTTTGTTTTGTAACTAACTTCCAAGACAATTTACTAACTTAATTATTGGTAATTCAATTGGCCCCTAAAAGTTGTGCTCTATTACAATTGACTCCTATGTTCATGACAAACACATGACCATCATTATCCACTCAAATAGAGGTCTAATACCCTTTCAAGCTTGCAGCAAGCATGGCCATGGGTAGCTCATCTTCTAACCCAACCATGGAAAATGCTATCCTAAGGTTAAATTATCTCTTTTTTATTCAATTCTATTAATGTCAATACCCTTGGTTTATTATTGAAATTATGAAATGGTTTGCTTGCATCGACTTGGCTTATTTAGCCAAAAAGATTCTTTTTCCCCATTTTTTTTGGTTATAAAGAAATCAGCTTGTGTTTGTAGGCTCTAATACTTTTTGCTTAATTTGTTTATTTTTTCTATTCTTTTTTTCCAGCAAAACTTTATATTCACATTGTAAGTTTCTTATGGGTGTATTGAATTTAAGATTTTTCTTATGCAAATATTTTATTATCGTGTTTCTATTTGGTCATTTCAAAGTGGATTGATTTGGATCTTCAAACTTCTATGTTTATTTTGATGCCTTTATAATTGGTGAGTTGATTATAAATTATGTGTTAGGAAATCGAACATGCCATACATAACATAACAAAGAAAATAGAAATACAATTTCCTCTATATGACAGGATTTTTTTGACTTCTATGCATTAAATCAGGTAAAATTACCTCTAATATAAACTACTTTGATGTGGAAAGGTTTGTCAATCATAGTTGCACAAGCACCCAACCTTTAATGATACCCACACGAACATGTTAGTTTGGGGTCTTATTTGGATTGATTGAAATTAAGTAAATATACTAGATCGTCATGGAATTTCTACATACATACCTTCGAAAACAAAACTGAGAATATTTTTTTCTCTGTTAATTTTCTGAACGTATGCTATCAGTATGTAATTCAAGATTTGATCTCATCCTTTAAATAAGAGTCTTGTATTTGTTCAAAACTGATAAAATGTTCAAAACACATAGAACGCATAACAGACTCTATCAAGAACAACCAAAGCTCATATCAAAAAGTATATAGACTCTATCTTGATAGAGCTTATTAAAAACCAGGAATAGCAGTTTGTTCAAAAAGAACAGATAAAATTTTTCCTCAAGTTACTTTTACATTAACATAATATTTGACGAGAAAATTCAATCTTTACACAATAGTCCTTTTATTAAGAGATCCTTTGAATTAATTATTTCACAAATTAACTCCAATAATTATTATATAATAATTTAATCATTTTAACCCAAGAACAAATTCTTATGTCTGTAACTCTTTATGTTCCTAATCACTTGGCAATAAATATAAATTATAATCTTATAAATAGTTGGTTTTAGTACAAAATCAACAATCCCCCACTAGGACTAATGGTAATTTAGTCACAAAAATTCTAAGATTAGATAAATTAAATGGTTTTAATTTATCAATAATTCAATAATTCATTAATTCTTATTTATATATCAACATTGACCCTAGCTAGGTATCATGACCACTCAAGAGTTAGGAAAGCTCAAGTGATTGACTTCACTTTTCCATGAACCAAATTTTGTGTAATTAATATCCTTTCACCTTGTCATATTCCTAATTGGTATAAGAATAAGGTTCATGTGCTAACTCTTAATACACTAATCATCATAATTTCTTGTTGCTGAAATTCAACTCTTTCAAAATAATTTAAAATTTTTCTAAATTTATTGACTTGTTTGCAAACATTTTGAGTTAATATTTCAACAAGTGGCCATTAATGAGATATACTCTTCTTATGATTAGAATTATTAAATCCTTTATTGCTCATAATTTATCTTTCAATGTTTCATATAATACCTAATTTTTATTGCACGTATTACCAGTCATGATTATGAAGAAATAGAGTTGAAGTACAATAATTTAAACTAAAGATATTTTTATGATCTCAAGTTTGAGGATCACTTACACTATTGTCACATAGAGATTGTACAATTGGCACTTAAATAGAGTGTATAATTGCATATTTATTGGATCAATTTCCTTGTGTTTAAGTGATTAAAATGCTTATTTATATGAATATTAAGTGTTTTATTATTGATGGATAGATTGGAGCTTTGTAGGAAAAATTTAACAAATAAAGCAAAATATTATCTTTCTTAGCAAATGCTTCAAGGTTTATTTGTGCACCTAGTCATCTTCCGGAGTTCATAACTCTTGATGCAGACGTCCAAATGAGATGATTCAAGATGATATGGAAAGCTGAGAAAGAGAGCAAAAACTTTCATGAATAAAGTTTTCTCAAATTCGAAGCAAAGGGACCAAATCTGGGCAGAAACTTGGGTTCAAGAAGTTCATTCTTTTCTGAATTTTGGCAGCTACGGGTTTTCTAATTGTGCAGCAGTCTGGCCTTATTTTTTCAGCAGCAATTCAACAACAAAATTCTCCAATATTCACACAAGAAAACAAGAGCACAGCACCAAGTTGTCACACAAGAAAACAGAATGATAAGGGCACAAACAGCATATGATGCCAACCTTGCATTTGAGTGAAAGAGAAACATTTGCACATGAAGGCTTGAGACCAGCTGCCATCTTTTATTTTTCTGAAGAAAGAGTGCATGAGGACAGCAAGAAAGTCCTTCCAAAATGCAGCCTCACATGAAGATGCAGCCTCACATGAAAAAAAGAAAAGAAAGCCAAACAAGAAGTGCATGAGGACACCAAGAAAGTCCTTCCAAAATGTAGCCTCACATGGGAAAAAGAAAGCCAACCAAGAAAAGAAAATCAGAAAAAAATCTGTACAAAGACAAAAGGAAGCAAGAAGAATTAACAAAAGAAAGAAAGAAGAAAAAGAAAAGAGAGGACCAAAAGGAGGCTATTGATTAATTATGAAAAATGGTGAAGAATGTGAGGAAAAGCAAGTGGCCACAACCAAATGTCTTGAATCCTTGCCTATAAATAGGCAAGGCTTGGAGACAATCAAGGCATCCCATTTTTAGGCTTTCCTAGTTCAATAGAGAGAAAAACAAGGTTTGGAATTCTCAAGCCACAATTCATCCTTTCATGGAGTGAGCTACGGCGAAGAAGGCGAGAGCGCGGGATCGACAAAAGAGGCGATCATTTGATTTTCTTTGTATTTTCTTTTAATTATGTTTAGCTAAATTTTTATTTTCCAATCAAGTTTAATTAAGGTTTGATTCCAACAATTGTGAGGTTCGTAATTTTATTATTTCTTTTATTCTTGAGTATTTATATATTTTCTATGCTTCATTATATTATTGAATTGAATTGTTAGACAAGAGCCCTATTGTTTGATAGTTGAATTCAATAAATAGTCATTTACAATAATTAATCTTTTGTTGATTGTTCTAATTCAAGAGACAAATCACAACATCGAAAGGTAATCAACGCCTTAGATTGTATGTTATGAAAATATATAATCTAGCTTAAATAAACAAGGCGTTTAGGGTTTCTTGGTTAGTAATTGGGTCTTTTGAACCTTAATGCAATTAACAGACATAACTCATAGGACGGATCCCAAGGTTGTGTTTGTTAATTAGAGAAATAACTCATAGGGCGGATCCGAAGGTTATCAAAAAAAAGTAAGAAAAGAGTGGTTGTTAGAGGACGGATCTTCAACAACTATAACCAATTTATTCAAGATAAAAGAACCTATCTTTTGAATCAATGATCAATTTGAGGAATCAATACCGAAATTAATTCTTGATTGGAAGCTTCTTCTTATTAATTTTTCCTCATATTTTTAGTTGGTTATTTAATTTGTTTAGTTGTCTTAATTGATTCTTGCTTAGTTTCATAATACAAAATCCCCCCTTCTTTATTTTATTTTGTTCAAGGAATAAATCTAACCAATCTCTATGGATTCGACCCTCTCACTGCTATCTACAAAGCTTAGCCCAGAGAAGGATTATTTTTGGTGGTTTCGACACCCATCAAATTTTGGCGCCGTTCTTGGGATTGGTTTTTAAATTTATTATTTATTTATTTACATTTTTATTTCTATTTTATTTTTTATTTTTTTATTTTTGTTTTATAATTGTTTGGTTCTTTTATGCCACGTTCTTCTCGCATGTGTCAACTCACATACGATCCGGAGATAGAGAAGGCGACGTAGGCTTAGAAAAGAAACCAAACAACGATCTCGAGGAGTATCATCTTCTTCATCTTTTGAATATAATTTATGAATTATTTAATAGCGAAGAAGAAAACATGGCTAGAAATAATGAGCGAACTTTAAAGGAATTAGCTATGCCTGATTTAAACCAACAACCGTTGTGCATTGATTATCCTACTTTAGAAGTGCCTTTTGAATTAAAATCAGGATTGATTCACTTACTCCCCACTTTTCATGGCCTTGCAGGTGAAGATCCTCATAAGCACTTAAAGGGATTCCATATGGTGTGTTCCACGATGAAACCGCAAGGAGGATCGAGGATCAAATTAAGTTGCGAGCTTTTCCTTTTTCTTTAGACTGAATTGCTAAAGATTGGCTATACTACTTGCCCTGGTTCAATAAACACATGGACCGAGATGAAGAGGCAATTTTGGAAAAATTCTTTCCTGCCTCACGAGCTGCCACAATTAGAAAAGATATATGTGGTATACGGCAGCAACATGGAGAAACTATGCATGAATATTGGGAAAGGTTTAAGCAATTATGTGCTAGTTGTCCTCAACATCAAATTCCTGATCAACTTCTTATCCAATATTTTTATGAGGGACTAACAGTGATGGATAGGAATATGATTGATGCTGCTAGTGGAGGTGCATTAGTGCACAAAACTCCAACGGAGGCAAGGACTTTAATCTCCAACATGGCTGCCAATACACAACAATTTGGCATCAGACGTGAGGATACATCTAGGAAGGTAAGTGAGGTAAGTACTTTCTCTATTGATCAACGTTTAGACAATTTGACTACTTTAGTGGAAAAGTTGGTTGTAGGAAATATTCAACAGGTAAAGGCTTGTGGTATTTGCTCCAATTCAAATCATCCCGACATGTGCCCCACGTTGCAAGAAGGTCAATTAGAACATGCTAATGCCATTGGTGGATTCTCGGGGCTACCACAAAGGATGTATGACCCTTACTCAAATACCTACAATTCGGAATGGAGGGATCATCCCAACTTCGGTTATGGGCCACGCCCTAGTGGATTTCAATCTTGGCAGCAAAACCCACCACATCCACCGCCTTCCAAACCAGGTAAGTCCCTTGAAGAGTTAGTTGAATCACTTGCTAATAGTTCCCAACGTTTCCAACAGGAAACTCGAACCAGCATTCAAAACTTGGAAAATCAAGTGAGCCAATTAGCATCTTCTGTGAGCAAATTGGAATCACAAGGTACGTTACCTTCTCACACGGTTGTTAACCCAAGGCAAAATCTTAGTGCAATGACTTTGAGAAGCGGACAGGTGTTGAAAGAGGCCAAATCACATGATCATAAAGAGGTGGAAAAGAAGTAACAACCCCACAAAGCCTAAGGTGTCGAGACAACCCCTCCTTTCCCGACAAGATTGGTCAATTCGAAGAAAGATGAGGAAGAAAAGGAGATTCTTGAGACTTTTCGCAAAGTAGAGGTAAATATTCCTTTAATAGATGCAATTAAAAAAATACCTCGCTATGCTAAATTTCTCAAAGAATTATGCACCAACAAAAGAAAATTGAAAGGCAATGAAATTTTAAGTGTGGGGGAGAATGTCTCGGCTGTGCTACAAAAGAAGTTGCCTTCAAAATGCAAAGATCCAGGTATGTTTATCATCCCTTGTAAAATAGGCAATATGAAAGTTGAAAAAGCCATGTGTGATTTGGGTGCTTCCATAAATGTCATGCCGTTATCTATTTATAATTCTTTGAATTTGGGACCTTTGAAAGAAACGGGTGTGATAATTCAACTTGCTGATAGATCTAATGTTTATCCTGAGGGAGTATTAGAAGATGTTTTGGTGCAAGTAAATGGTTTAGTATTTCCTGCAGATTTTTATGTACTTGATATGGAGGAAGATCACTCTTCTAATTCAAAGTTAATTTTATTAGGAGACCTTTCTTGAAAACATCTAGAGCAAAATTGATGTGCATGATGGTACATTAACTATGGAATTTGATGGTGAGATTATTAAGTTTAACATTTATCTGCCATGAAATATCCTAATGATGTATGTCTTGTTTATGCTTTTGATGCTATTGATACTCTAGCTCGAAACATTTGATTTTTGTGATAAGGATAAATTAAAAATTGCACTTGATAATAGCTTGACTCCTAAAAAGTGCAGATTTTTGAGCAAGAATTTGTGATGGATGGCGATCTTCAAGACATGGTTTATGACTTAGAGTCACTCAAACCTATGAGGTATGGAGTGTCTTATGTTGATTTACATGTCTAATACAAAACTCCTCCCATCTATTGTGCAGGCCCCAAGTTGGAACTTAAAACATTGCGGATCACTTGAAGTATGCATTTTTGGGAGATAATGATAACCTCCTGTGATAGTCTCGAACAAACTCAATACTTTGGAGGAAGAAAGATTGATTCGAGTGCTTGAGAACATAAAGAGGCTATTGGATGGACTATAGCGGATATCAAGGGATTAAGCCCCTCTACATGCATGCACAAAATTTTGTTGCAAGAAAATTGCAAACCATCTAGAGGAGCTCGTGCGCTTGAACCCACCTATGATGGAGGTAGTAAAAGGAGATTTTAAAACTCCTTGATGCGGTATAATCTATCCAATCTCGGATAGTGAATGGGTAAGTCCAGTTCAAGTGGTTCAGAAAACGGGCATAACAGTGATAAAAAATGAAGATGGTGAGTTGGTGCCCACCCGAGTGCAAAATGGGTGGCGGATTTGTATAGACTATAGGAAATTGAATGCATTAACCAGGAAGGATCACTTCCCTCTTCCTTTCATTGACCAAATGCTTGAACGTTTAGCTGGAAAATCTCATTATTGTTGTTTGGATGGTTATTGAGTTTTCATCAAATTCTAGTTGCGCCAGAAGATCAAGAGAAAACAACCTTCACATGCCCATTTGGTACGTTTGCTTATAGGAGGATGCCCTTCGGACTTTGTAATGCCCCTGCCACTTTTCAAAGATGTATGGTTAGTATATTTTCTGATTATGTTGAGAACATCATAGAAGTGTTTATGGATGACTTTACGATTTATGGTGACTCTTTTGATATATGTTTGACTAACCTTACAAAAGTGCTTCAAAGATGTATAGAGGTAAATCTTGTTTTGAACTATGAAAAGTGCCACTTTATGGTGGATGAAGGCCTTATTCTTGGACACATAGTTTACGCCAAAGGTATAGAGGTTGATAAGTCTAAAATTGATACAATAAAATCCTTGCCTTACCCGTGGTATGCGGGAAATTCGCTCTTTTCTTGGTCATGCAGGATTTCATCGCCGCTTTATCAAAGACTTTTCAAAGATTAGTCAACCTCTATGTAGGTCGCAAAAGATGTGGCATTTGAGCTTGATAAAGCTTGCAAAGAAGCTTTTGACAACTTGAAAGAGAAATTGACTTCACCTATCCTTCGATCACGATTGGAATCACCATTTTGAAATCATATGCGATGCAAGTAATTATGCAGTGGGAGCTGTTCTTGGACAAAAGATTGGACGGGATTCCCATGTCATCTATTATGCTTCAAGAACTCTTGTCAGTGCTCAATGCAATTATTCGACAACGGAAAAAGAACTCTTAATTTGTTGTTTTGCTTTAGAAAAATTCCGTTCTTATTTGCTTGGCACTAAAGTAGTTGTTTATTCGATCATGCACTCTAAAATATCCGCTTTCAAAGAAAGAGGCAAAACCAAGGTGATTCGTTGGATACTTTTATTACAAGAGTTTGACTTGGAGATCCGCGACAAGAAAGGTGCGAAAATTTAGTCGCGGACCATCTTAGTCATGATTGCAAATGAAGAATCATCACCATTACAAGATAATTTTCCAGATGAGCATCTCTTTTCTATTCATAATAGTATTCCTTGGTATGCTGACATAGTTAACTATTTGGTTACTAGAACTTTACCTAAGGATTTATCTAGAGCTCGGAAAGACAAAAAAAAAGTGATGCTAAATATTATGTATGGGATGATCCTTACCTATGGAAGCATTGTTCAGATTTGATTATTCGTAGATGCATTAATCAACAAGAGATTCCTTCCATTTTGCAATTTTGCCATTCATATGCTTGTGGAGGGCATTTTGGTCCAAAGAGAAACGACTAGAAAGGTTTTAGAATGTGGATTATATTGGCCAACTTTGTTTCATGATGCATATAGATTTTGTAAAACTTGTGAGAGTTGCCAAAAGACTGGAACTTAGGACATAGAGATCAATTACCACTTATCCCTATACTTATTTGTGAAATATTTGATGTTTGGGGTATAGATTTTATGGGTCCTTTTCCCATTTCTTATGGTAATTCTTACATTATTCTTCTTTGTGGATTATGTCTCAAAGTGGGTAGAAGCTAAGGCTACCGAACTAATGATGCCAAAGTGGTTGTGGACTTTGTCAAGTCTCAAATTTTTGTCAGGTTCGGTACACCAAAAGCAATGATCAGTGATAGAGGCACTCATTTTTGCAATAAAGTGATCGACGCATTGTTCAAGAAGTATAATGTCACTCATCGCACTTCCACCGCATACCATCCACAAACAAGTGGACAAGCCGAGGTGTCTAACAGAGGAGTCAAGTCCCTACTTGAAAGCTGTCAATCCAAATCGAAAAGATTGGAGTATGCGACTTGATGATGCATTATGGGCTTATCGGACAGCCTACAAGACACCAATAGGTATGTCCCCTTATCGTTTAGTGTTTGGTAAAGCTTGTCATCTTCCTGTAGAGATGGAACAACGGGCATATTGGGTCATGTTAAGCAATGTAACATGGAGATGGACAAGGTAGGTGAACAACGTAAGCTTCAAATACAAGAGTTGGAAGAAATTCGCAATGAGGCTTATGAAAATTCACGCATCTACAAAGATAAGACAAAAGCATTTCATGATCAGTCTTTGCGTAGTAAACAATTCAAAATTGGTCAAAAAGTTTTACTCTACCAATCTAGATTGAAATTATTTCCTGGAAAATTGCGCTCTAGATGGATAGGGCCTTTTGTTGTTACTAATGTTTATTCTCATGGTGCAGTTGAAATTGAAAGTTTAGATTCTGGAAAAGTGTTTAAAGTGAATGGACATCGCTTGAAACCTTTTTATGAAGATTTCCAAGTGCATAATGTTGAAATTGAATTGGGTTATCAGTGCGAGGATTGAGAATGCATTACGTCTGGCCAAAGACGTTAAATGAAGGCGCTTTTGGGAGGCAACCCAAAATTTTTATTTATTTTCTTGTCATTTAAGTTTAATTTAATTAGTTATCTTATTATGTTTTCTGCTTTGTGTAAAAAAAAAAAAAAAAAAAAGAGATTTGAAATTCTATTTTGGTTTTTCCTTTTTATTTTCATTTTCATTTTACGTTTCTTCTATCAACCAATGCTCAGCCATGGCCATAACATCGTCTGATCCTTCATGCTTTCTTCACTCATATAGGATGTCCCTCACCTTCAACATAGCTCCAGTTGTCTACCGCGGTTCAGGGAAGTGTCTTGTTCCCTTGTCTTTATTTTATTTTCTTTCTTGTCCGCGTGTGCATATTTTCCATACATTGAGGACAACGTATGATTTAGGTGTGGGGGGTGTCTTGTGCTTCATTGATTATTTCTGAATTTTTCAAGTAGGTTTGACATTCTGATATCTTCTTTGAAATTTCTCACTCTTCTAATGCTCATTTAGAATAATTTTGAGTTATATGCATTAGTGATTTGGATTGGAATGTATGAATGAGATGAGTATGATTAGCCTTTGTTTGGAAATTTTTAAAGCATCTCGTTAATTTTAATAATTAAATTGAATGAGAATGTGCAATATTTGATACATTGAAACCATTGTGAGTATTTGAGCCTAAGAGCATTTTCTTTTTCATGCTCACATATTTCTTTGTTGAGATTGACAAATATGGTATAATCATTCTAGAACTTGCTTTGTTATGCATGTTGAGGTCACATTGTGGATTCATGCTGAAAAATGATAAGGGCATTTAGGATTACCAATTTTAAACTGTCTAAAAAGCTTAACCTTATATTACATATACCCCTAGTCACCCAATTTTGAGCCTTAGCCTTTCTTTATTATAACACCACATTGTTTAGCCTTAAATCTTTGTCTTTGTTCACCATTGTTGAACCCTTGGTCAAGAGTATGTGGGAATGAATTGCATGATAACATTTCTAATGATTCCAAAGAAAAGAACCACTGAAAAATGAATGAATGAAAAAAAAAAAAAAAAAAAGAGAGAAGAAGTGAAAAGTATTCCCTACAAGTATTGGACAAAGTAAAATTCATTGTGTACAAATTGGTCCAATTGTATGGTGAAGTTGTAAAAAATAAAAAATAATAAAAATAAAAGAAAGAAGGGGAATGCATGTTATGTGGAATAAAGAAAGTGGTTCTACTATGCTATTTGTTACTTTTGAGTCATGCAAGGAAATTCCTATATATCTTGATATCTGTAGCCTATATTTTCCTTTCTTTTTACCTACCTTTACCTAAGCCCCGTTACAACCCTTTTAAAGACCCTTTGATTTTTGTATGAGTTCATATTATAAGTGGTGGAGATGTGATATATAAGCAAGCTTATGGTAATGACATGCTATATTTGATTTGAGTGTTGAATGAACCCTAAACACTTTGAGTGATTAGAGTGCAACCTGTGAGAGGTTATCAAATTTTGATGCATTTAATTTCGATGAAATTATTAGGGTTGATGAGATGCATATGTTTTGTTTTGAAAAATCAGGCTATGAATACTTATTCTCTGATTTGTTATTCCAATTTAGATCTTTAATGTGTAATGACTTTGAGTTATTTGTGGATGGGTTGAAAAAAAAAAAGGTATGGAATTGAGAGGAAGATATTGATCAAATACAAGCTTGAGGACAAGCTTTGATTTAAGTGTGGGGGAATTTGATAGAGTGTATAATTGCATATTTATTGGATCAATTTCCTTGTGTTTAAGTGATTAAAATGCTTATTTATATGAATATTAAGTGTTTTATTATTGATGGATAGATTGGAGCTTTGTAGGAAAAATTTAACAAATAAAGCAAAATATTATCTTTCTTAGCAAAAGCTTCAAGGTTTCTTTGTGCACATAGTCATCTTCCGGAGTTCATAACTCTTGATGCAGACGTCCAAATGAGATGATTCAAGATGATATGGAAAGCTGAGAAAGAGAGCAAAAACTTTCATGAATAAAGTTTTCTCAAATTCCGGAAGCAAAGGGACCAAATCTGGGCAGAAACTTGGGTTCAAGAAGTTGATTCTTTCTGAATTTTGGCGACTACGGGTTTTCTAATTGTGCAGCATCTGGCCTTATTTTTTCAGCAGCAATTCAACAACAAAATTCTCCAATATTCACACAAGAAAACAAGAGCTCAGCACCAAGTTGTCACACAAGAAAACAGAATGATAAGGGCACAAACCAGCATATGATGCCAACCTTGCATTTGAGTGAAAGAGAAACATTTGCACATGAAGGCTTGGAGACCAGCTGCCATCTTTTATTTTTCTGAAGAAAGAGTGCATGAGGACAGCAAGAAAGTCCTTCCAAAATGCAGCCTCACATGAAGATGCAGCCTCACATGAAAAAAAGAAAAGAAAGCCAAACAAGAAGTGCATGAGGACACCAAGAAAGTCCTTCCAAAATGTAGCCTCACATGGGAAAAAGAAAGCCAACCAAGAAAAGAAAATCAGAAAAAAATCTGTACAAAGACAAAAGGAAGCAAGAAGAATTAACAAAAGAAAGAAAGAAGAAAAAGAAAAGAGAGGACCAAAAGGAGGCTATTGATTAATTATGAAAAATGGTGAAGAATGTGAGGAAAAGCAAGTGGCCACAACCAAATGTCTTGAATCCTTGCCTATAAATAGGCAAGGCTTGGAGACAATCAAGGCATCCCATTTTTAGGCTTTCCTAGTTCAATAGAGAGAAAAACAAGGTTTGGAATTCTCAAGCCACAATTCATCCTTTCATGGAGTGGGGTACGGCGAAGAAGGCGAGAGCCGCGGGATCGACAAAAGAGGCGATCATTTGATTTTCTTTGTATTTTCTTTTAATTATGTTTAGCTAAATTTTTATTTTCCAATCAAGTTTAATTAAGGTTTGATTCCAACAATTGTGAGGTTCCGGTAATTTTATTATTTCTTTTATTCTTGAGTATTTATATATTTTCTATGCTTCATTATATTATTGAATTGAATTGTTAGACAAGAGGCCTATTGTTTGATAGTTGAATTCAATATATAATCATTTACAAAAATTAATCTTATGATGAATGTTCTAATTCAAGTGACAAATAACAACATCGAAAGGTAATCAACGCCTTAGATTGTATGTTATGAATATATATAATCTAGCTTAAATAAACAAGGCGTTTCCGGGTTTACTGGTTAGTAATTGTGTCTTATTGAACCTTAATGCAAATAACAGACATAACTCTTACGACAGATCTGCAGCTTGTGTTTGTTAATTAGAGAAATAACTCATAGGACGGATCCAAGGTTATCGAAAAAGTAAGAAAAGATTGGTTGTTAGAGGACGGATCTTCAACAACTATAACCAATTTATTCAAGATAAAAGAACCTATCTTTTGAATCAATGATCAATTTGAGGAATCAATACCGAAATTAATTCTTGATTGGAAGCTTCTTCTTATTAATTTTTCCTCATATTTTTAGTTGGTTATTTAATTTGTTTAGTTGTCTTAATTGATTCTTGCTTAGTTTCATAATACAAAATCCCCCCTTCTTTATTTTATTTTGTTCAAGGAATAAATCTAACCAATCTCTGTGGATTCGACCCTCTCACTGCTATCTACAAAGCTTAGCCCACAGAAGGATTATTTTTGGTGGTTTCGACACCCATCACTTAAATAGTCAACTTTATAAAAATCTCTAAGCAGATTAGTACAACGAATTGTTCTCTAACAATTCATTCATATGTCACCATATATATGAATCTATCTGTATTAATAATGTCCTTATTATTGTTAATACTTCGATTAGGGACATTTAAGAATAATGAAAATCATTCTAAGAACATTATCATCAAATATATTTATTTTAAAGATGATAAAAACACCATATATCTTTATTGTATAAATAAAATGTAAAATTACAATCAAAACATAATTGTTTTAAAAATACTTAACAAGTTTCCTACTACAACTAAACCAATCATTCATGTTTTCTAGACCAAAGGATAATACATGGCTATAATGTTTCTTTTGTGATAATGGTTTAGTCAATAGATTTGCTTTGTTTTCCATTGTAGGAATCTTTTCTATCTTTACTTCATTTCTACTAATGATCTCTCTAATCAAATGATAGCACTTTAACACGTGTTTGGATTGTGTATGAGACCTAGTTTCATTTGCTTGTGCAATAGCCCCATCTTATTACAATATAAGGGTGTCAGATCAACTATTAAAGGAACCACTTCAAGTTCAGAAATGAACATTTTGATCTAAACAACTTCTTTAGCAGTTTTTGAAGCAATAATGTATTTGGCTTTTGTAGTAGAATTTGTAGTAGTATCTTTTTTGGAACTTTTCTAAATCAGCGCATTACCATTTAGGGTAAATTTATTCCTAGAGTGAGACTTACTATTATCTTTTATCAGATTGAAAGTTAACATCAGTCAACCCCATGTATTTTAAGCGTTGTTCCTCCATAAATCAAAAATAAATCTTTATTCTCAAGTACTTAGAGATATCATTGACTACTTTCCAAAGACCATCACCAAGATTGGTTTGATATTTGCTTGTAACACTTAGAGTATAGGAGACATCTAGTCTTGTACACAGCAGAGCGTACGTAATTGATTCTACAACAGAAGCATAAGGACCATTTTGCATGCTATGCATTTCAACATCTATTTTTGAACACGTCTGTAGAAAGGTGAATTCTATGTCACATGGAAATATATCATTTTTTAGATTGATCCATATTAAATTTTTAAGTATTTGCTCAATATATGTTGACTGTGAAAGACCAAACAACTTAATGAGCTTATTACAATAAATTTTGGTTTCCAAAATATAAGTTGCTTCTCCTAAGTCTTTCATGGAGAAGTTTTTGGATGACTATACCTTAACTAACTGAAGAGAAGGTATCTCGTTTCCCTTTAATAATATGCCATCTACATATAATATTAGGAAAACTAAAGTATTCCCACTAATCCTTTTATATACACAAGAGTCATTTTCATATTTTACAAAACCAAAATTTTTTATTTTTTCATCAAAACAAATGTTCCAACTCCTTGAAACTTATTTAAATCCATAAATGAACTTTTGTAACTTACATACTTTATTAGCATTTTTTGATAGGAAACCCTCATGTTGTATCACATAAACATTTTCTTGCAAATGTTTTTTAAGAAAATGCCGTCTTAACATCCATTTGCCAAATTTGATAATCATCATATGCAGTTGTAACAAGTAAAATCCTAATGGATTTCAGTATAGCCATTGTTTAAAAGATTTCATCATAGTCAATGCCTAAGTATAACTTTTAACAACCAGTCTAGCTTTATAGGTAAAAACATTATCATCCATATCTGTCTTTTTTTTGAATACCCACTTACACCTTGTGGGTTTTATCTTCGCAGGTGGATTAACTAACATTCATACCTTGTTGTTATACATGGAATTCATTTCAAATTTCATAGTTTGAAATCATTTTTCAAAGTCCTTATAAGATAAGACTTGCTAGTAAGTGGTAGGTTCATCATTGTTAATGATAAACATGCCATCATACATTTAGGGTGTTTGATATATCCTACTCAACCTACGTACAACTTGTGTATCTTGAGTTCCACTTTTCACCTCATCATTATGAGGTCTTAACTCTTGTTCCATATTTACATCTTCACTTATTTGTGGTTTTAGAACTTCTTCAAGTTCTATATTGCTCCCACTTACCTTTTCTAAAATAAACTCTTTCTCTAAAAATGTGAATTTTATTGAGACAAACACCTTTTGTTTAAAGGATTACAAAAATAATACCCAAAATTTTCTTTAGGATATCTCACAAAAAAGCATTTTTGAGATTTTTGCACCAAGTTTATCTGGTTCTATCTTTTTGACAAATGCAGGATATCCCAAAACCTTTAAATATTTAAAATTTGGTTTTCTTTTATACCATATTTCGTATGAAGTAGAATCTATAGTTTTAGATAGAACATAGTTTAAAAGGTAGGAAGCAGTACTGACGACATATTCCAAAACAATTTGGGGAGATTTGCATGACCTATCACAAAACAAACCATATCCAATAAGGTTCAATTTATTCTCTTAGATGCACAATTTAATTGTGGTGTATATGGAGGAGTCATTTGTTAAAGAATTCCATTATGTTTTAGATAACTTTGAAATTCTTAGCTTAAGTATTGTTCACCTCAATCTGATCAAAATATCTTAATACTCTTACCAAGTTATTTTTCTACTTCACTTTTTTATATTCTTTAAATGTTTCAAATATTTCAAATTTATACTTTAGTAAGTGTACATGACAATATCTAAAATGATCATCTGTAAAGATATACAAGTATGAAAAACCCTCTCTAGCATGATTGACATAGGTCAGAATGCATAAGAACTAGTAATTCAGTAGATTTTTCACCTTTCTAGAAACAAATGTCTTGCCCATTTTTCCTAAAAGACAAGATTCACATATGTCAAATGATTCATAATCAAATTGAACCCAAATAACCATCATTATACAATTTGGACATGTGTTTCTCATTTATATGGACAAGTCCATAATGCCAAAGACAAGAATTTCTAAAATTATCAATTTTGGATTTCTTTTTGTTTATGTTGAAAATAGGACTATCCACATCAAGTATATAGAGACCATTATTCAAGTAACCAACACTGTAAAAAATATTTTTATGGTAAAAAGAACGATACTTATTTTTTTGAATTATTTCAAACCACCTATGTCTAAATATAACATAGAAATAATATTTGTTGACGCAAGGTTTATAACTCAATTTTATAATTGATTTTGATGATAACAAACATTGAATTGAATTTTCATAATTAATTTTCAAATAGACATTCAATGAAATATTTTAATTTGATAGATTGAAGATAATATTCTTGGAAAAGATTAATATTACTTTTAAGGCATTTTTGCCTAATTTGGATGAAGCAATAAAGGAATTTCAAAGTTTAAAGTAATGGAAATTAATGAAAGATGAAAACTTGAACTAGGAGGTTAACTTGGATTAATAAAGAAATCAGATATATGTTAGTATTTTAATAATATCTAAAGATATAACGGTTGAATTATTTTGAAATTTTAATATAGTAAACTAGACTTCCATATCTACAACTTCACTGAACTAAACATTTTTTGGATCTAAAATTTAGATGTTCAAAAATGTGCTGGAAGATTAGTCATTACTGAACATACTTTAATTCTGAATTTTGGAGCTAGTTTCTATTTTTGAGGCATAAATCATAATTTTCAAATTTAAAAATTCTAATTTTTGGTTTGTAAAAATAGGACATATAGATATACAAATTTTTTATTTTAATGTTTACCAAATTCAGAAAACATAATGGTGAAACAATATATTTAAAGTGTAAACATAGATACAGAATGTTAAAAAACATTATCTGAAACTAGTCTTGGTTTAGAGGCTATATCTGAAGATCTAACCGTTGGATGAAGCTCAAATTTGTCCAAATGATATTCAATGTCTACAAATACAAAGTCATTAATCTAAGTGATTGTCAGATATTGATGTTATGAAGGTGAAAAACGGTCACAAATGTATCTTGGAAAATCTGAATTTGAAAGGAAGTATTGCAAGCAAGGAAATTCAAGTTCTTTGAAGGCCAATAGTGTCTTTTCGCTTAGCAATAGCCATTTTGGAATTTTTTCCTGTAAATACAGCCTCAAACTCAGATTACTGTGGAAGAGCAAGAAAAGAAAAAGAGATAAGGCAAGAAAGAAGTACTTATAACGAGAAATAAGTTTTTGAGTGAATTATTC
Source organism: Gynochthodes officinalis (assembly GCA_020080225.1). Lineage (NCBI taxonomy): Eukaryota > Viridiplantae > Streptophyta > Magnoliopsida > Gentianales > Rubiaceae > Gynochthodes > Gynochthodes officinalis. Next base: position 12,794,076 of record CM034621.1, on the reverse strand, counting down.
TCACAATTGTGCTTCATTTTTCATATTCAAATTTGTGAGAGTTTTTTTCTTTGTTGATTGAAATTTTAAACTCATCATTATTGTTGTACAAAAGGGAAATTTATTACCCTTTGTTTTTGTGAGAGTTGGGGGAGCTCTTGTTGATTTTGGTCCAAGTGTTAGAACCAATGTAGGAGATATACTTTGAAGGAGACTTGTGGAATGATTTGGGGATAAAACCACTTAGTATGAGTGATTTAGGGATAGAATCACTTGATAAGGTTTTCTAACATCTTTGGAAGCTAGTTTGTAACAAGTTATTTAAAGAATAGTGGAGAAATCTCAAGGAAGGTCTTGAGGAGTGGATGTAGGCAAAATTGGAGTCGAACTACTATAAATCGCTTGTGTTTGTTTCTCTTCCCTTCTCTTTATATTCATTGCATATATTATCACTTACTATTCATTTAAAATATATAGAATCTGGTTTTGTGATTTTTCATATTTGATTATCATTTTCATTGTGATATACTTGTTTTAATGGTTGAAATTTTATTTGTAAATTTTTTAAGCAACCCTATTCATCCCCCTGTAGTGTTGCTATTTGGGACAACAATTGGTATCAAAACAAGGGCTCTTATTATTATTTTTTTTGACTTAACCATCTAAGAGTTAAGATAATGGCAACTTTTTTTGGAACCTCCACTTTTGAAGGTCAATCAACCCACCAACCCCCTTTGTTCAATGGAACAAATTATAATTATTAGAAGGCTAGAATGAGAATTTATGTTGAAGCCATGGATTATGGGTCATGGAAGATTATATCAAATGGTCCTTATGTTCCTTCTAAAACCATAGATAATAAGATAGTTCTTAAGGATGAAAATGAATGGACCGAAGCCGATGAAGCTAAAGTCCAATTAAATGCTAAAGCTGTGAACATGTTATATTGTGCACTTGATCCTAATGAGTTTAATAGAATTTTTACTTGTGAAAATGCAAAAGAAATTTGGGATAAATTAGAAGTCACTCATGAAGGTACTAATCAAGTTAAAGAATCTAAAATTAGTATGCTTGTTCATCATTATGAATTGTTTAAAATGAAAACGGAAGAATCTATTTGAATGTTTACTAGATTTACCAATATTATAAATAGTTTGAAATCTCTTGGTAAAATCTATACTAATGTTAAAATGGTGAGAAAAATTCTTAGATCTTTACCAAAGGAGTGGGAACCAAAGGTGACGGCCATCCAAGAAGCTAAAGATCTTATGAGATTGAGCCTAGATGAACTCTTGGGTTCTCTTCTGACCCATGAGATTACTTTAAAAGCTAATGAGGAAGAAAAGTCCAAAAGGAAGAAAGGGATTGCTTTCAAGTCCACATTTAATGATGAAAGTATTGATGAATCAAGTGATGAAGATGATGAAGACATTGCTATGATCACTAGAAAATTCAAGAAGTACATCAACAAAAAGAAACAAGGCGGAAGAAAATTTCACAAAAAGAAGATAATCAATGGAGATTCAAGTAAGAAAGATATTATTTGTTATGAATGCAAAAAGCCGGTCATATCAAACCAGTGTCCTCAACTTAAAAGAGTTATAAAAAGGACAAAAAGAAGGCAATGGTGGCAACTTGGGGAGATAGTGATGATAGTTCCTCCAATGACGAGTCACATGGAGAAGAAATTGCAAACATTTGTTTCATGGCTCAAGAAAAAGAGAATGAGGTATGTGAATCTTCTAATCAATTTACTTATGATGAACTTTTAAATGCTTTTGAAGATTTACATCATGAATCTAAGAAAATTGCTTTAAAGAATGTTTCTTTAAAAAAGATGGTCTCTTCTCTTTCTCAAGAAAATGATGTATTAAAGAAAGAAAATGAAATTTTGAAAAAGGAGCTTGAAACTAAAATTTTGACTCCAAATGATTTTCAAAATGAAAATGAAACCTTAAAAAATCAAGTGGATGATTTAACAAAATCTCTTGCAAAATTTGTTAAAGGAAGTGAAAACTTGGATATGATTCTTGGTAGCCAAAGATGTGCTTTTAATAAAAGTGGAATTGGTTTCAACTCTTCTAAAAAGCAAAAATTTTATAAGGATTTTTGGAAAGTAACATCTTCTAGTAGTCATCATTCTACTTGTCATTATTGCAATAACATAGGACATATTATTCATTTATGCCCTTATAGGAGAAAGCTTTATAGTAGACCCAAAATGATGTGGGTTCCAAAGAAGAAAATAAATGATGATACGTCTAACCCTCAAGGACCCAAGAAGATTTGGGTACCAAAATTCAATGGTTGATTTTATTTTGTAGGTTTGCTTGAAATTTAAATCAAAGAGTGAAAGATGGTTTCTTGATAGCACTTGCTCAAGGCATATGACGGGTGATGCAACTACATTCACCTTTTTGTCTTCTAAAAATGGAGGATTTGTCACTTTTGGAGATAATAGCAAAGGAAAAATTATTGGTATAGGTAATATTGGTAAACCTCCATTCCTTACCATTGAAAATGTATTATTAGTTGAAAGTTTAAAGCATAATTTGCTTAGTATTAGTCAATCATGTGATAAAAATAATCGTGTCATATTTGATCATTCCCATTGCATCATAGAAAACATCAAAGACCACAAGACATTATTTGTCGGGCATAGACATGAAAAAGTTTATGTTGTTTATTTAAATGATTTATCTTTGAATGATGTCAAATGTTTTTCGGCAATAAGTGATAATAGTTGGTTATGGCATAGAAGACTTGGACATGCTAGCATGAATTTAATTTCAAAACTTTCCAAATATGATTTAGTTGTTGGCTCACCCAATATTAAATTTGAAAACGACAAATTATGTGATGCACGTCAATTTGGAAAACAAGTTAGAACATCTTTCAAATCTAAAAATATGATTTCAACTTCTAGGCCATTACAACTACTACACATTGATCTATTTGGCTCTACTAGGCCTTTAAGTCTTGGTGGAAAATCATATGCACTTGTGGTAGTTGATGATTACTGTAGATTCACATGGGTAGCATTTCTAGCTCATAAGGATGAAGCTTTTCATGCTTTTGTAAAACTTTGTCGGAAACTTCAAAATGAAAATGGATTTCTTATTTCTTTAATTAGAAGTGACCACGGTAGAGAATTTGAAAATTCTTCTTTTGAAAAATATTGTGATGAACATGGTATAAACCATGACTTCTCGGCTCCTAGAACTCCTCAACAAAATGGTGTAGTTGAGAAGAAAAATAGGACTCTTGAAGAAATGGCTGAAACTATGCTTTGTGAAAATAGTCTACCAAAGTACTTTTGGGCCGAGGCGGTTAACACCACTTACTATATGATAAACTGAGCAATGATTAGACCCATTTTAAAGGAAACTCCATATGAGTTATGGAAAGATAGATAGTCTAATAATAGTTATTTTCATGCATTTGGTTGTAAATGTTTTGTTTTGAATAATAATAAAGATAACTTACGAAAATTTGATGCTAAATCGGATGAAGCAATATTTCTTGGATATTCTACTTCTAGCAAAGCTTATAGAGTATATAATAAAAGAACTTTAGTTGTAGAAGAATCTATTCATGTTGCATTTTATGAAGCTAACAAATTTTCTTCCAAGAATATTGAAAATGATGATGACATAGGATTAGAACAAAGAATGAAAAGCATTACTATTCAAGAAGGGGAAGTAAACTCAATGAAGGAAGACAAAGAAGTACCTTTAGCCATTGAGAATGCTTCAAAGCTTGATGAGTTCAAGAACAATAAAGAAGAATTGTCTAAAGAGTGGAGATATACTTACAATCACCCTAAGGAGTTAATCATTGGTGATCTATCCAAAGGTATAACCACTCGCTCATCTCTTAGAAATATTTGTAATGACCTAGCTTTTCTTTCTCAAATTGAGCTAAATGTTTTCAAGAAGCCGAAAATGGTGAAAGTTGGATTTTAGCTATGCAAGAAGATCTTAATCAATTTGAAAGAAATAAAGTTTGGGACTTAGTCTCTAGACCTAATGATCATTCCGTGATTGGAACAAAATAGGTTTTTAGAAATAAAATAGATGAATCCGGGATAGTTATTAGAAATAAAGCTCAATTAGTTGCCCAAGATTTTAATCAAAAAGAAGGAATTGATTTTGATGAAACTTTTGCACCGGTAGCTAGATTAGAAGCAATCAGAATATTACTTGCAATTGCAAGTTTTAAAAATTTCAAGCTTTTTCAAATGGATGTTAAAATTGCTTTTTTAAATGGATATATTTTGGAGGAAGTTTATGTTGAAAAACCTCCCGGTTTTGAAGATTATAAATTTCCAAATCATGTTTATAAACTCAAAAAGGCTTTATATGATTTGAAACAAGCTCCAAGAGCTTGGTATGAAAGGTTAAGTAAATTTTTGATTGATAATGGTTTTGCTAGAGGAAAAATTGACACTACTCTTTTTATTAAAAATAAAAATCATGATATACTTGTTATTCAAATATGTGTAGATGATATTATATTTGGTGCTACTAATGACTCTCTTTGTCAAGAATTTGCTAAAAGCATGCAAGGTGAATTTGAAATGAGTATGATGGGAGAGCTAAATTATTTTCTTGGACTTCAAATTAAGCAAACTAAGGAAGGCATCTTCATAAACCAAGCCAAATACACAAAAGATCTACTCAAGAGGTTTGGAATGGAAAATGCAAAGCCTATTGGGACCCCTATGAGTCCTTCAACCAAACGTGACAAGGATGAAAAAGGTAAGAAAGTTGATGAAAAACTTTGTAGAGGAATGATTGGCTCACTTTTATACTTAACTGCTAGTAGACCCGATATTATGTTTAGTCTATGTATTAGATTTCAATCATTTCCTAAGGAATCTCATGTTATAGCAGTTAAACATATTTTTAGATATTTATTAGGAACTTCTAATTTAGGATTATTTTATCTTAGGGACATTTCTTTTGATCTTATTGGTTACTCCGATGCGGACTTTGCCGGATGTAAGGTTGATAGAAAAAGTACTAGTGGAACTTGTCAATTTTTAGGTCATTCACTTATATCATGGTTTAGTAAGAAGTAAAATTCTGTAGCTTTATCCACCACGGAAGTCGAAGGTATCGCGGTTGGAAGTTGTTGTGCACAAATTTTATGGATGAAGCAACAATTAGAAGATTTTGGGCTCTACTCCAATCAAATTCCAATTAATTGTGATACTACTAGTGCTATTAATTTATCAAAAAATCCCATTCAACATTATAGGACCAAGTACATTGAAATTAGACACCACTTTCTTAGAGGTCATGTTCAAAAAGGTGATAGTGCTCTTGAATTTGTTGGGACAGAAAATCAATTGGCCAATATTTTTACTAAGCCATTGAATGAGGATAGATTTCGTTATATTCGTAGAGAACTTGGTATGTCTAATCCAATAGGATATTGATTTAATCTCCTTTATGTTCATTGATGCTATCATATGTTTAGGTGAGCTAAATATATTTTTACATTGACATTGATTCACATATTTAGGGGGAGTAATATGACTTATTTTATTTTTTCTTTTTCTTTCCTAAAAATATTTTTGATGATGTCAAAGGGGGAGAAAGACAATATTGATGATTGATATATTGAGGTAGAAAATATTTTCTTGATTTATGTCATTTGAAAATTTAAGTATTAAATCATCAATAGTTTGTCATCATGAAAAAGGGGGAGATTGTTGACACCAGGTTTATAACTCAATTTTATAATTAATTTTGATGATAACAAATATTGAATTGAATTTTCATAATTAATTTTTAAATAGACATTTAATGAAGTCTTTTAATTTGATAGATTGAAGATAATATGCTTGGAAAAGATTAATATTACTTTTAAGGCATTTTTACCTAATTTGGATGAAGCAAGAAAGGAATTTCAAAGTATAAAGTAATGGAAATTAATGAAAGATGAAAACTTGAACTAGAAGGTTAACTTGGATTAATAAAGAAATCAGATATATGTTAGTATTTTGATAATATCTAAATATCGAATGGTTAAACTATTTTGATATTTTAATATAGTAAACTAGACTTCCATATCTACAACTTCACAGAACTAAACATTTTTTTGGATTTGAAGTTTAGATGTTCAAAAATGTGCTGGAAGATTAGTCATTACTGAAGATACTTTAATTCTGAATTCTGGAGCTAGTTTTTGTTTTTGAGGCATAAATCATAATTTACAACTTTAAAAATTATAATTTTTAGTGTGTAAAAATAGGACTTATAGATATACAACTTTTGTATTTTAATGTTTACCAAATTCGGAAAACATAATGGTGAAACAATATCTTTAAAGTGTAAACATAGATGCAGAATGTCAAAAAAAGTTTTCTGAAGCTAGTCTTGGTTTAGAGGTTATATTTGAAGATCTAACCGTTGGATGAAGCTCAAATTTGTCCAGATGATATTCAACGTCTACAGATACAAAGTCATTAATCTGAGTGATTGTTAGATATGGACGCTATGAAGATGAAAAACAGTCGTAAATGTATCTTAGAAAATCTGAATTTGAAAGGAAGTATTGGAAGCAAGGAAATTCAAGTTCTTTGAAGGGCAATAGTGTCTTTTCACTTAGCAATGGCCATTTTGGAATTTTTGCCTATAAATACAGAATTGCTTACAAAGAGAAATAAGTTTTTGAGTGAATTCTTCTCACAATTGTGCTTCATTTTTCATATTCAAATTTGTGAGAGTTTTGTTCTTTGTTAATTGAGCTTTTGAACTCATCATTATTGTTGTAAGAAAGGGAAATTTATTACCCTTTTGTTTTTGTGAGAGTTGTGGGAACTCTTGTTGATCTTGGTTCAAATGTTAGAACCAATATAGGAGATATTCTTTGAAGAAGACTTGTGGAGTGGTTTGGGGATAAAATCACTTGGTGTGAGTGATTTGGGGATAGAATCACTTGATAAGGTTTTCTAGCATTTTTGAAAGCTAGTTTGTAACAAGTTATTCAAAGAATAGTGGAAAATCTCAAGAAAGGTCTTGAGGAGTCAATGTAGGCAAGATTGGAGTTGAACCACTATAAATCGCCTGTGTTTGTTTCTCTTCCCTTCTCTTTATATTTATTGTATATATTATCACTTACTCTTCATTTAAAATATATTGAATCTATTTTTGTTATTTTTCTATATTTGATTATCATTTTCATTGTGATATACTTGTTTTACGGGTTGAAATTTTATTTGTAAAATTTTTAAGCAACCCTATTCAACCTCCCTCTAGTGTTGCTATTTGGGACAATAATATTGTTTTTAAGTATTGAAACAAAATTATAGTCTTTTAAATCTAAAAATAATCCACTGGGTAAAGAAAGAAAATATGTCTCTACAATTTAAGCAACAACTTTTACACCATTCTCTACACGTAGGTTCATTTCCTCTTTAGCCAAGTTTCTACTTATCTTTAGACCTTACATATTAATATAAATAAGAGATTCGAATTCAGTATCTAAAATCTACATTTGTTTGTTAATAATCACATGACCCAAAAGAAGGAATTATTTATTAATTTGAATGAAACTTTTAAATCCATTATTTAGTTTGGTAATAATTATGGAATACTTGTATGTGGTAAAGGAGATATTCTTATTATTTTGAAAAATGATGGGAAAAGTACTATTGCTGATGTATACTATGTGCTTGATATGTATCAAAATCTCTTGACTCTGGGTCAAGTTTAAGATAAAGATTATGTCTATGCTTTAAGAAACACATTTGCACTATCACTATGATTGTTACATTTGATTACAAATGTGAATATTACTAATAGTAAGTTGTTCCATATTACTTTGAATTGTGGTAGTTCAACTTGTTTCTATTTCTATTCAAATTGATGATATTTGGTTGTGGCATATGATAGATTTGGACACTTTCATTTTCACGTCTTGCAATTTTTAGCCAAAAATTTGGTTGTTTTTAGGCTTTATTCCATTAATTTTCATTGTAGATAGTATATATCTTGTATTTTGGACAAGAAACATAGGGACCCATTTCCTAAAAGCATGATATGGAGGACAAAACAACCTTGATAGATTATTCACTATGATTTATGTATTGGAGAGGTTCCTTGTAATGGAAATAATAAGTATTTTATTACTTTTATCAATGATTTTAGCACAAAGTCTTGGATTTATTTTTGAAAAATGGGTTTGATGCTTGTGACGTTTTTAAGAGTTTAAAAGTATATGTTAAAAAAATAAAATGGTTACTAAAATTTTGAGGACTGATAAAGAAACAAAATATAAAGTATGTGATGATTTTTTGGCACAGTATGAGATTAAGTATTAGTTGATAGCAAGTAACACCTCTTAGTAGAATAGCATAGTAGTAAGGAATAACAGAACTGTAATGAACATGGTGTAGTTAATGATGGTTACTAGATGTATGCCCTAGAGTTTTTGGGTAGAATTAATTTATTGTATTATTTATGTGTTGAATAAATGTCCTACTAGATGTAATGGTGGAAAAAATCCTTATGACATTTGGTCTAGTAAAAAGCCAAATATCTCTCATTTTAGAGATTTTGGTTGATTGGTTGGCTTATGCACATATTCCAAATGCTTCCAAAAAAAAAAAAAAACTTGACAACAAGGCAGAGAAGTGTATTTTTATTGGGTACAGTTTTGAGATTAAAATATGTAAGTTATTTAATCTAGAAACTTAGAAGATCGTTATTGGCAAAGATATCAACCTTGAGTAAGGCACCTTGGGACTTGTCAAAAAAGAAGTCAGATTCAACAATTAGTCATCCTCTGTAGCCTTGATATTTTGATGATAGTGATAAAAATGAGGTCAATTAGCCAGAAGTACTTGAACAGCATCATGTTCCTACTTAGCCCACTCCCTGTTCAATCTAGTCACCCATAGAGACAAACGAGTGTACCAACTCATTTGTAGGATTACATTGTTTATGGCCACTATGAAAATTTATTTGATGAAAATGTTGTCTTTTTCATTTTTAATGAACAACTTGGTGGATTTGAATATGCTTTTATTAAAATTAGATGCAAGTTACATCACAAGGGGGTCAAAAAGGCCTTACCTCTCCAACAAAACATGGAATATTAAGTATATCATTCGAAACAAAAATTACATACATGACTAAAATCTATATACATTAAAGAACGAATATGGCATACAAGTGAAGTAAAGGTGGTAAACACCTTAAAACTCTTGGTTCTTTGTGCTTCCGTAGCCAAAGCAATGCAACTCCATTAGCTTTTCTAAAACAATAATGAAAATTAATACTCTAAACTAACAATCTTAATCCGCCATAGTAGTGGAGCTAATTTCCACACTTACCCATAAGCATATCAACTAAAACCTGTAAAACACATTAGAGCAGTAGAGAAGAGATTTGAAAAATATGACATGTAGTAAGGCACGACAACAATTCTTGGTTCTTTATACTTTTGTAGCCAAAGCATCTACAACTCTATTTACTTCTCTAAAAAAGTAATGAAGATTAATACACCCTGAAATAACAATCTTAATTCATTGTAGTAGCGGAGCTAATTTCCATGGCACTACAGCATTACGCATAAGCATATCAACTAGAACTCGTGAATTACATTGGACTAGTAAAGAAGAGAAATGAAAAGATGATGTAAGGCCCAACAATAATGTTATGACCTTTGCTTCTAAACTAGATCTCATACGAAAGTAAGAATGATACACAAAAATCAATTGTCCATGCAAATCATGTAAACCTTTGTACTCGCACATGATATAGGATTAGGCATTGCCTCCTACCTATATTGAAAGTAATACCCCTATCATAGCTGCACCAAAACATCAGAGTGAACCTTGCCCCTATAAGAGGACAAAAAATCCACCAAACTCAATCAATGACCTCCATAAAAGAAATTTGAGGAAATTTAAGCTTCACCAAAGAGATAGGGATGACGTTCAAAAAGTTATCCATCAAGTTACGTATCCACATCAAGCTATTCAAGGGTCAATGACGTGGGCTAGGGCAAGGAGAGTTCATGAAGCAATGTAAGATTTAATTGAAGAAGCTCAAAGTCATGAGGAAGCTATTATGAATATGAAGAACTTGCATACATGTGAAGAAATTCAGTTTATTACTTTGTTGCAAATTAGATCACAAAAGTCCAATTAATGTAATAGTTAGTCTTTTAATTTTTCCCATCATTAATATTTGGGCAGCAAAATTATTAGAAAATTACTTAGAATATGCTTATGCTAATTTTAGGTAATTTTGTTCGATAAGCCTTAGGTAATTTTTGGCTTGAATGGCTATCCTTTGTACCTTATATATAGGGAAGTTTTGCTGCAATAAAAATAATCATTGATAATTATAACCCTTTTTGAGATTTTAGAGAGTAAATCTCAACCTTTGTTTTTGTGAGAATAATTTGGACTTATCAAATTTGACTAGCTTGTGGCACCATCAGTCTTATCCACCTAGTTAGATTCTTGGGTTGTGGCGACACTTCTTCTATCTTTGTCTTTTCCTTAGGTCTACTTATTTTCAAGGGGTGGTTCTTTAGGCTCGAATAGATTGTTTGTGCATTGTTTGGCTTGCTAGTCTTGAGGCACACTCATTTGGTATCAGAGCTTTTGGTAAACATTTTGAATCTATTTATATCGAATCATGGAAAAAGATCCAAGATTATATCCTTTGTTTTGTTAGTTGTTGATCTTTTCTTGCTATCTTTTGTTCATGTTCTTAAAAGAAAAAAACAAAGGAATTAGGGTTCATCCTTTCTTTGTCCAAAAAAAAAAAAAGGAAAAAATAGTTGGCTAAAGTGACAAAAAAAAAAGAAAAAAGAAAAAAAAAGAGAGGAAGAGGTTTTGGCTGAAAGAAAGAAAGAAAGAAAATATATCTCCAAATCATTTAGGGGCTAGTGTGGCACTTTCCACAATTAAAGCTATCCCTTATTGTTCTTAAATTTCAAAAAGTGTAGTGAATTGTTTCTAAATTTGTGAGTTTTGTGAAACACTTTTGGCAATTACTTTTGTGTTCTTTTTGGTTGCCTCATGCCCTTCCTTTTTGCTATTCTTTCTAGCCATCCCCTTCCCCCTTCCTTTTTCTTTCTTGTTAGCCATATTTGTTTCCCTTTTTTTATCCTTATTTGAACTAGTTCCCTCATTCATTTATTTTCCTATTTTGAATTTTCCTAAAACTTTTATTTTCCTGATCATACTTTCCATAACTTATACTTTCTTTAATTGTCCAAACTTTCCTTATAATCTATACTTTCCTTTTGGTTACCTTTCTTAAATTGTATTTTCCTTATCTATTTAATTTTCATAGTTCTTGCTTTCCTTATTCATCACTTTATTCAATTCTTGATTGATTGTGTTATAAGTTGCTTGCTTGGTAGGCTAGATTGTTGAATCAAGAACTTAGTTTGGGGTTGAGTGAGTGTATGTGAGTTGAGTGACATACAAAGCTGACAGTTAGCCTTCACTATATAAACACTCCTTGTTTTTTGGTACTAATTTTCTTGTTGCACTCTCATTGTGGCTTCAAATAAAGAAACAAGCAAAATTGTATCTATTGATCAAAATGTCATAGTCTGGTGGATGCAATGAATAGAATTAAATCAATGAGAATACAATGATAAACTAAGGCGAATGCAAGGCAAATTGGGAGAACTACAAGAAGAGGTGAATAGTCTACGAGGAAGTCAACAACGTGGTAAGTTTAGTCAAATAGGAAAACTCGAAACATAATTGCACTTCATCTAGGAGTAATCATTCTAAATTTGATAGTTCTGGAGATTTCGATCAGGCTTCTTCTATTAGACATGGCCAAGGAAGACAGAACAAGATTGGTTGAGACTTGTGTAGCATAAAGATTAAGATTCTTGAATTCCAAGGCAAAAGTGACCATGAGACCTACCTAGAAATTGGGGCACTACAAATCTTCAATTGTCATCACTCATCTAAGGACAAGAAAGTCAAATTGGTAGTTGTTAAATTTTGAGACTATGCTGTAGTTTAATGGGATCATTTTGTGACCTCTAGAAGATATAATGGAGAACCTCCTATCAATACTTGATCTGAGATGAAAGTAGTTTTGGGGAGAGGGTTTGTCCCTTCCCATTACTAGGGGTTGAACCAAGGAAATAAAAGTGTAGCAGAATATTATATGGACATGGAAACTACTCTAATCTGAACTATTGTAAAGGAAAATTGAGAGGCTACATGGCAAGGTTCTTGAAAAGGTTAAATTTTGGAAGTGCCATATTTTTGAGTTGCATCATTATGTAGAAATAGAAGAGATGGTTTATATGGCTAAGAAATTGGAGGAGTAACTCAAGAAAAAGAAATTCCATGAGGCAAAGTTTCTTCTAAATCATATTATAGGAGGACTAAGTGGGACAAAAAGGAGGAAAATGTTGATTTCAAGCCAAAGGACACTATAGTAGCATTTAAAGAGCAAATGAGAACTACTTCAGGGAAGAAGGGTGAACAACACACGTCTTGTGATAATCCAAGACATTACATGTTTCAATTGCCAAGGTAAGGGCCATATTGCTACTAAATGCCCCAACCAACAAGTGCTGACTGTATTAGATGATGGAGAAAGGGTTAGTGCCAATGAGTCTTATGATAATTCAATACCTTCTTTGATAGAAAGTGACTATGAGAAGAATCTAGTCACTAGTGAGGCACTTGACACTTTGAGAACTTTGGAAGCTACACTTTCGGAAGATGAAAGTAGTGATGGTGATGAGGCTTTAGTGACCATTTGTGCATTAAGTGCACAAGCCTAGCTTTTTGATAAGTAACGCGAGACCATTTTCCACACTTGATGCCACATCCTAAATAAGGTACATTGCTTGATTATTGATAGAGGTAGTTGAGTAAATATAGTGAGCATTACTGATGTGCACCTCACGGCTATAAAAAGCCAACAATACAAAACAAGTAAACATGACTCAAGACTTAACTTACGAAATTTTCAGAATTGGCAGAATTTTGGACCGATGGATGAAGGGTCACCACAACTTAGGGTTCTACTAGATTGATAAGAGTCAAATGTGCCACAAACTGCTCAAGTTTGACAAGCCTATTGTTCTTTAAAAGAATGAAGAGATTGATTCACTCAAAATCGCAAGGACGTAATGTCACAAATAATTCTCAACTTCTCTATTCATCTCATGGCCGAATAACCTATATTTATAAAGTACAAGTTGTCTTGAAAAGGTAACAACTAAAATTCTAACCTTAATCTAATTCTAAGGAGGGGTGGCTAGTTTACTTTAATTAATTAAAGGCATCCTTACAAATAAAAAGGAAATTAAAAAAAAACCCTATTTGTCACTGTTCACGACACTAATACTGTTCAAGCACTGTTCATTAAATACTATTCACGGTACTGTCTATGGGTCCTCTCACGTTTTAGGCCACATGCTTAATGGGCTTGGATATCATGGATTAAACCATTTATGGTTTTCTTGAAGTCGTTTAGACTTAACTCTGGTCATCGAGCCTCGTAATATGTTATAGTGGATCAAATGCTTAGCGAGTAGATTGAATAGCTCTCCTGGATTCCTGAACTGCTCTCCTGGATTCCCATTATTCCCCCTATCCTTGAAACAATTCGTCCTCGAATCTTCAACAACACCTTTGAGATGAAACCAATATGCTTTGACTACTTTAGGGAGTGGAAAGAATAGTTTGGCCAGGGAAAACGATGTCTTTTCTTTTTAGCTTTTCGTGAGCCACTCTTGTAGTAGTGTTTTGCCGCAAATATTTGAAGGCTCCAGATTTTTATCGAAGCGTGGTAAAATTATCTTTCTTCAAATATAAAGTCAAGGTGTGGAAAATTGTCATCTTTGGCATGCATATCTATGGCTCGAACAATCAAAACATTATCAACCGGCTTGGGTTCTTGGTTTTGATAACCTCCACTCCTTAGATTTGCCCTATTTGAGACATCATGCTCTTCTTTCTCCTCAAACTAGTTCTTTTCATTGATAATCTGGAGTTAATATTCATAAACTTGTACATGGTAGACGTTCTCCATTTGCTCATCATTTTCCACAGTTTGAGCACTAAGTGATCTCATGGTTACTAATGCTTCTTCTCCATTCGACGATCTTTCAACACTTACCACTGATTGCATAGACTTCAAGGTAGTAAGTGCTTCTCCCCTACCTTGGAAGGATGACATTCCATTTTTACACTTCCCAAATTTTCCATTTTTATACTTCCCAAAATTTTGTCAATTGTATCAATTTGGTTTCGGTCTCTATAGGAAGTAGAAACCCCATCGGACTCTTTACTACTGTCAAAACTTGATGGACTTTTGTTTCTAGATCTCGACCTCTTTGATAATAACTCAGTGATGGACTTCATACCTTCATGGAAAGTGTTTGCCAATTGATCCATCTTATTGTCATTGGATTGAAGCCTTAATTACAAAACCTCAAGTATGTCACCCATATTGGCATATCTTCGACTCATGTGTCTTGCCCAATTTTTGGGAGTCTTTTGGTCGATTAGAGCTATTCCTTCTTTTGACATTATTCCTGCGAAAAGGTTAGTACAAACAAAAGAAACAACAAGAATATGGGAAATTTGTAGTAAAGGTATATATGAGTATGCTCTCAGTTATTTTTATGTCTCACCCCTCACTCACTCAATCTTTCTCTAAGTTCTTGCTTAGAACAACACATTTTACTAAACGTTTAGGAATTTTCAGCCAAGGGATAGCCCAAATAAGGATGTATAAATTTAGGAACTAAGACTCAAAGAAGGTTAAAAAATTGGAAAACTACAAAAATATGAAATCAACTTGGAATTGGATGCAAATATGGAAACTAAAGGAAAAGGAAACTAAATAAATCCAACTACAAAGTGGACTTAAATAAGGAAACTATAAAATAGGCAACTAGATAAATCTGAATATGGAATCTAAAGGAAAGCAAATATGGAATCAAAAAGGAAAAAAAAAGGAAAGATTACTAAATGAAGGTAACTCTATGAGGAAGACAAATACAAATAGGAATCAATTCTTGCAAGTAAAATCAAATTAGGAAACAATTCTTGTAGCCCGTTTTGTATAAAGAATTTTGGACATCAACTTGTGAATAAGCAATTTTGGTTATCAAGAATATGGGAAATTCATATTTGGCAACTTGTGAGCAAGCAGTTTTTGAAAAGTTCCATAGCCATGATGGTTATTTATTTTGAGAGTCTACGTTATGTAGGCCTCATAGTCCTTTAAGGGAGTTATTAGTTCGTGACGGCCATGGTGAGAGATTAATGGGATATTTTTGGGTCGAAAAGACCTTATAAATTTAAGTTGAACATTTGTTTTGGCCATATATGAAAAGAGATGTTGAGAGGATTTGTGAAAAATGTGTTAGTTTTAAGCAAGCTAAATCTAAATCCCAACCTCATGAACTATATTTGCCTCTTCCCATAACTAGCTAACCTTGGGTTGATTTTTCTATAGATTTTGTTTTAGAATTACCAAGATCCAAAAGATGTATGGATTCTATTTTTGTTGTAGTTAATCAATTTTTTTATAATGGCTTATTTTTTGACAATTGACCTCTGACCGTAGTTTGACCGAGCATTGACTTTTTCTGGTAATTTTTCGGGTAAGAAGGACAATCTATCTTAAGATTTTTGGATGCTGGGGATCTATTTTTTACGTCTAGTTTGACTAATTCCTCTTCCAAAGAGCAGTTTGACTGAGGTTAGACACTCTGTAAGTCAGGAGACCTCCCAAGTGCACTTTTCCTGCTCTCTACTTTATCTAAAATGGTAAAGTGTAGTTCCTATGATATCATCAAATTGCAATCCTTTGATGCTATTGAATTTCACAATTGGAAATTGCATGTTGAATTTGGCATGAAAGAACGTGAAATATTTTATGCTGTCTTAAATATTTTGCATCTACTATTTAGGATGTTGATGAATATCGATGGAACAAGGATGAGGATTTTAGTAGAGATTACTTATTGAATTCTCTAAAATACCTCAATTAGCTATGACTTATAGTGAGTATAAGACGGCAAAAGAGATATGTGATCGCTTGAACTCTCAGTTCCAAAAGTAAGAGGGGCTCTCTAAAACTCTTCTATTACAGAAGTTCTTTTATTTTAAGTTCAATATGAATTCAAGCATCACCTCTCAATTGATTGAACTTGAGAACATGAGGAACAAGCTAAAAGAGGAAAGCTCTAATTTGTCTGATAATCTCTTTGTCGGTCTTGTGTTGAGTAAGCTACCCACCAAATGGAGTTCTTTCAAAGTGAAATGCACAAACTGAAAGAACAGATGGGATTGAATGAATTAAAGAGGAATATTCACATTGAAGATCAAAACATTGCTAGGAATGGTTTGGAACAAGTTGGACAACAAAAGTCAGTTGCCAACTTAGATTCACATTCCAAGAAACCTCCCAAAAAGTCCAAGTCACCAAAGAGTGAATTCTTTTTACAATTGAAGGCCAAAAGGACTATCTTCAAAAAGAAGAAGAAGGGCAAGTGCCATAACTGTGGAAAGTGGGGTCACTGGGCGGTGGAGTGTAAGTTACCAAAGAAGCCAAATACTGACACACCACAAAATAAGGCTAATATATTAGTTGGTAAAGTTGAGTCACAGGTCTTCATTGCAATTATGACTGACGAAAAGACCAGTGCATCATCAAAATAGTGGTTAGATAGTGGTGCTAGTTGTCATGCTGCAAATGATAAGAATTTACTCACTAAAGTCACTAAAATGAAAAACACCATGGAGAATTGCAATGGTGGTGAGGTAGAGGTGACTCACACTGGAATTGCAAATTTGGTGCTCTATTGAGGTAAATTACTAACTCTAAAGCATGTTAGAGTAGTACTTTTACATAAAAAGAATTTGATATCTATGAGTTTACTTAATAATGTTGGTATGTCTTTTTCAACCATGAATGGTAGAGTAGCTTTATCTATAACTCATATTATTTTGGATGTGCATTCATGGTTAATGGTTTGTATAGATTGAGTTTAGATACTGATAGCATATGCCATGTAAGTTCTACTTTGATTGATCCAAAGTTGTTGCATAACAGACTAGGACATGCAAACTATAGGAAAATGCTACAACTTGTTAAAACTCATAACATTCCATTAGACACTTCTATTTGGTTTGACAAATGTGAAGTGTGTACACAAACTAAGATCACTGTAAAATCTTTTAAGTTGGTTTCTAAAAGTACACAATTTCTTGAGTTGATAAATTCTGATCTATGTGACTTTAATAGTTACATTACTAGAGGTGGTCAAAAGTATCTAATAACATTCATAGACGATTTCTCTAGATATTGTCATATTTATTTGTTGAAATCAAAAGATGAGGCTTTTGAAAAGTTAAAGATTTTCAAGTCCAGAGTAGAAACCCAACTTAACTTGAAAATCAAAAGGTTTAGGAGTGATAGAGAGGAAGAATATATAATGATAGGGTTCAAGAAATTTTGTGCTTTAGAAGGTATAATACTTAAAACTACTGCTCCTTATTCACCACAATCAAATGGTGTAGCTGAGCGTGAGAACAAGAAGTTAATAGAGATGTTAAACTCTATGTTACTTACAGCTAGCCTACCTTCCTCCTACTGGGGAGAAGTAGTTCTAACCACTAATCACATCCTAAAAAGGTTGCCGCACTCTAAGTTGTCTTCAACTCCTTATGAGATATGGCATAAACATCTTTATAGATGTGATACTCTTAAAACTTAGGGTTGTATTGCTTATGTGAGAATACAAAACTCTAAGCGACCAAAGGTAGGGCCTAAAACCCTAACTTGTGTGTATTTAGGATTTGGAGAAGTCAATGCTGCTAACAGATTTCTAGACACGGCTACTAATGCCATTAGAGTGTCTAGAGATGCTATTTTCTTTGAGGACAAGTTTCTTAGAGATCATGGCTTAATTTTTCATGGCTCTATTGAGGTGTCTACTAAATTATCCAATAGACTTGAAACAAGTCCTTAAGGCACTAGTCTATCTGAATCAATACCTCCTAAAGTATCTACAAGGGAGAGAGTACCTAAAAGTTTTGGTGAGGATTTTGTCACTTAGCATCTAGAGGATAATTCATTCTTCTATTAGGAAACAATGAGATCTAGGGACTCTTTACTGTGGGCAAAAGCCATGGATGATGAAATGAGTTCTCTACTATAGAACCACACTTGACAATTAGTTGATTTGCCAAAAGAGGCTAAAGCTACAGGCTGCAAGTGGGTATTGAAGAAGAAACTGAATAGTGATGGATCAATAGCTAGGTACAAAGCACAATTAGTAGCTAAATACTATAAATAGCAGAGTGGAATAGACTATTTTGATGTCTACTCACCTGTGTGTCATCTATTAACTATAACAATTTTTCTTGCATTGGCATCTATTGAACATTATGTAGTGCATCAAATGGATGTAAAGACAGCTTTCCTAAATGGAGAGTTGAATGAGGAAATCTACATAGAACAACCTGAAGGGTATGTAAATTAAACAAATCCTTGTATGATCTTAAACAAGCACCTAAGACATGGCATCTTAAATTTGACAAAGTGGTAAAGAGCTATGGTTTTCAGTCTAGTTATTTAGATAAATGCCTTTACTATTAGTTTTTTTCTAATAAGGTAGCCATCATTTGTTTCTACGTAGATGACATGTTGATTCTTGGCTCCGATCACTCTGAAGTGAGTGACATAAAGACTGCTCTAGCTAAAGAATTTGACATGAAAGATCTTGGTATTGCTAATACCATTCTTGGTATGAAAGTAAGTTTTGAAAGGCGAGCCATCTCTCTTAGCCAAACTCATTACATTGAGCAGCTACTTTCTACCTAAGGATATAGTGAGTGCAAACTGAGTGAGACACTATGTAACTATAATAATTGATTGAATCCTAATGAAGGGACCAGTATGGATCAGTTAAATTACTCAAAACTAATTGGTAGTCTCATGTATGCTATAAGTTGCACTAGACCTGACATAGTTTATAAAGTTGGCATGCTAAGTCGTTTAACTAGTAATCCTAGTAAAGAACATTGGGATACCCTCAGTAGGTTGATGACATTCCTTAAAGGTACTAAAGATTATGCTCTAGGTTATACTGGTTTTCCTCTGTGGATGGATACTCTGATGCCTCATGGTGCTCAGAACTTAGAAACAGTAAGTCTACTAGTGGACACATATTCACTTTGGGTGGAGTTGTTGTTACTTGGAAATCCAGAAGATAAACTTGTATTGCATTGTTGTTTATGGAATTAGAACTTTTTGTTTTGGCCTCAGTTGGCGAAGAGGCAGAGTGGATAAAGAATCTGATAATGGATATTCCTTTGACTCAGCTACAGATTAATTCTTTAAGCTTGTTATGTGATAATCAAGCAACTGTCTAAGTCATCAAAAACTCACTCTTTAATTCAAAGATGAGACATGTGAGACTGAGACATGCGTTGTTGAATTATCTGAAAGAACATAGAGTTATCACCTTGATCAATGTGCGATTGAAGGATAACTTGACCGATGCTCTCATAAAGGGTTTGCCTAAGGATCACATATTCAAAAAGTGAGGGAAATGGGATTAAATACTGTGTAGACGAGTCTTAATTATCATTTAATTGTGTGTCTTGAAATATTAATCTTCCTTTGTTAGCCAAAATGATAAGCACAGATAAGTGTTTCATTGAAGTTCATGGTCGCTGACTAATCTAGAAAGGGTAAATTGTCTTATTCCAAATTTGATGTAGATAACTTTAACCTAATTCAAAGATCTTAGTTAAGAAGGTTGTGTCATTCCAAACTTGATGAACATAAACCAATTGAGTCAGACTATCCTCTTTGGTTAAATGGTCTCATTCCAAATTTGATGCTAGACTATTTGTCTTAAAGGAGTTAGTGGTTGTGACATTCCAAATTGAAACACAAAAATAGTTTTTTGCATAAGAAGCATATTGGTCTTGTTCTTAATTGAAATTTGACTTTATTTGGCTAGGTTGTTTGTAATTGATTTGAATATTGGTCTTGTTCTTTAAAACTGGACAATTGGTTATTCTCTTACAAATAAAACTTAAGTTGTTGGCTCTTTGTAAATCAAACTGTTTAGGCCTTGTTCATAATTTATGAAACTGGGGCTTGATGCTTATGAACATGACATTCTGATGCTATATGACATTGATGTATGTTCTTCTCTACCTGATGTAGTGGTTCTAAGTTCTTTTAGTAGAGTTAGACACTCTAGTGGATTATTCAAATGATTGCATTCATATCAATATGAAATTCATGTTTGACATGGCGGAGATAGAGGAGAGCTTGATGGGTGGGATGCTGAACAGGATGACCTACTTGATGAAGATATCATCCAGAGATTGTGGGGGACTTGTCAGTTCACTTGCAATTTTGCCCATTTTTGAGATCTTGTTATGACACTCATTTTGTCCATTCTTTTTGTGAATCCATTATATTATTCCAGTATTTGTTGAAACCATTAATCTTCTAGTATGGTTCACACTTACTTGAGAATATAAATATTTTGTGGTTTTAGATTATTTTTGAGACTTTTGGTTTTAAACTCTGAACAGATTTGAGATATTTATTATTTCACTTTTATATGAGATAGATTGTTGATGGTGTTTCTAAAATTTCATTAGAAAACTCTATGCTTGGATAATTTGAAATAGGGATATGAATGATTCATGTTTGTTTGAACATTACACTGACCACCGTATTGGATTGTGCTGTATGGTGAACATAGGAGGAGATTGTTGGATATATTTAAATATATATAGTCCAAATAATATGTTTTCATACAAACCCAATGGGTGAAAGTTGGTTATTTGGGCACATGTGGGCTGTAGTCCAATAGCTTGCATATATATTCTAGAGTTTCTAACTAGAGGTAACATTGTTGAACATTCCAAACTTGATGTCTCAAGGTGTAATACTTCAATCACCAAACTCTCTCAAACCTATATACCTCCAACACCAAATCCTCCTCATCAATAAATCATAAAACTTCCAAATTTAAGAAAGTTGGGGCCAAGACTAAGCCCTCAGCTAGCACATCATCTGCAATATTCACAATCAAGTCTGAAGCTGCCCTTCGGACCTCTTTCTCAACTAAAGGTTCTATTTTCGCCTATGGCAACTTCCTTAGTTTTTTAAATGACTTCTTGTGCATCTTCAATTTCATTTTTGTCCACATCCTCTTTTTGTGTTCCCAAAACATCATTTTCTTTATGAATATTTTCTTGCCTTTGTATCAAATCCGATGGTAAACTTTGAGCCAAAGGACCTCAACTCCACCTGGGTGGGAAGGCCCAGTCACCACAAGGGTTCTATCATTCTGCTGAAGATGATCCAAAACTAATTCCACCTCAACATTTGAATGTATGCACTTCCCTCTTTCATCATCAATAGAAAGAACCTCATTTCCTAGTTCCGAGGCTTTCTTGTGATTTTTCTCTACCTAAATCCAACCCTTATTCTCCACTCTCTCATTCCCTTTACATTTTTAACCCCTTACTGAATGATACAATTACTTTACCTTGTTTGAGTAATCATCCTTCGCATTAAAAATCCTTTTTAAAGGCCTTTAGCATAGATGCTTGACATGAAAAGTTGGCTCACTATAACCAACATGCCAGCCAAAAAAGTAGTAAGGCGGCAAATTCTCACACTTCACTGGTTGCCAGAAACCTTCAGACTCACCTATATCAGTCTAAACTGATTTCGACAAAGGCTTTAGTAAATCTACCTCAACTTGCTCCCTACCCACACTTGGACATTTTAGTGCCGTAGTTGCAACATGCATTCTTAATGGCTACCCAAACAAAAAAGCCATGGAAAACAATACATCCTTGTTAAAGAACATAATTGAAAGCTTAGGCATTCCAACTCGCACCGGACCAATAGACAACTCTTTATTAACATGGAAAGTAGAAGTCCAGTTAAAAACCTACATTGCAAATGTCTCAATGTACCAAATGATACAGGAAAAACGTCGGTGAAAATCCACTTCAGTATTTAAATGAATTAAAACATGTTGAGCATCTAGAAGCCCCAAAACACCGGTGAGAATCCACTTCAGCAATTAAATGAATTAAAACATGTTGGGCATCTAGAAACCCCACCTTAAAATGATCTTTCAAATCTAATGATACTAAAAACTTGTGAATTACTTCCATCAAAGGATGACCTTGAGAAAACTTACATACTAATGCCCATTTAAACGGTGCAGCACAATTTGATAACTATGAATTAGAGAAAAACATAGTAGGCTTTTCTCTATGCAAACCATTTTTCAATCCCCCAGCTGTAATAGTATTAGCGAGGACATTTGCTAACTCATGTATAGGAGATCCCATGAATAGTTATGCAAATGTCTTCCATTTATCCTGATCTTGAGGCTACAAATCTGTAGCAATTATAACCACGCTATACATAGCTGCAGCCACTCCAAAGAGCCGCCACAAATATGTCAATAATTGGTCTGCAACTACAGACTATATTTTGTAGAAAAATACCCACTACTATCCAATGACATGGGCTATTGAAAAAGTGTAGACTACTTAGCAAAAAACAATAGCCACTACTATTCTACAGTTGGCTACCTAAATCTATCCATAGTCACAAAATTCCTTGGCCAAAGCAGACCAAAATCCAAGGTATGTTTGGATAAGAGGTTTCTATTTACAAATAGAAAAAGTAACTTCTTTTCTCAAATAAAACATTACACTCCAAACACATTCTTATTTCAAAATTTAAAATTTAATTCCTCTCACATAATTATAAAAAAATTTCCCTCTCATTTTTCCTTCTAAAATACTTTTTCTATAAAAAAATACCCATCAAAATTTTCACACAAACCAATACAACTTTTCTGAAATACATCACACTCCAAACATACCCCAAGCTACAAAATATCATTAGACTTTAATAGCCACTATGATCCTAGAACCTAGTCCTAA
The DNA here is from genome assembly GCA_020080225.1 of Gynochthodes officinalis. NCBI lineage: Eukaryota > Viridiplantae > Streptophyta > Magnoliopsida > Gentianales > Rubiaceae > Gynochthodes > Gynochthodes officinalis. Next base: position 12,771,119 of record CM034621.1, on the reverse strand, counting down.
AATCTATCAACATTCACCATAGCCACAATAGGAAATAACTAGAAAGTCTTTCTTGTGACCTAAACCATAGCAGAAGCAGTCACAATAGATCCTATTAGTGTTTGACTTTCTTAGAATCATTGGGCTTTCTTAGTATTATCGGGCTATCTATTATTGTTCGGCTTTCTTAGTACTATTGAGCTATCTATCACTATTAAGCTTATTATGGGCTTTCTTTGGGCTAACTTCAGGCTGATGGGCACACTTTAGGTCTACCAAGGTTTTCTTAAGCAGATTTATCATTGTTACACATATTGTTCGTGCTTTAGTTTGGTTTGTTTTAGGGTTATTTTTCCACTGTTTGAAGTGGGTTTGTGGGCTAAGGGTTTCTAAAATTGGATGCTTTTAGTTTGTTGCATAGGCTTCTGGTATGGTTCAAATGGCTAACGAAGACTTTCTAGTTGTTTCCTACTGATGTTGTGGTGGATATTGACAAATTTTAGACGACTAAATTCAACTAAGTAGGTGCCAGGATAGCTACAGCTGTTGTTTCTAAAAAGTACTCTCGAAGTTTTTGAAATTCAATAACTCTCTTGTCTCCTGTTGCCACTGCTCTAGATTTGTTGTGACAAATAATGTTGTCAATTTTAATCTTTTTTAAAATTGTGACCTAATTACTTTTGAAGATGCTATTTATGAAGATCAATAGAAGAAAATAATAGCTAAAAAGTTTCATACAACTGGAAAGACAAAACACAAGCTAGATGAAGAAATAGATAGATTTTTTTTTCAAAATATAGTAGATATATTAACTTTAGTAAAAAAGTTAACAATTATAGAAATAGTCCGCCGAGCATGGATTCTCCTTCACCTAGTGTATAAGGTAAGGCAATTCCCTAGCTAAAAAAGCTAAGAAAAGCAAACACCTAACTTGTCGGCCTTTACTTTTATAATGCAAACGGGATGCAATTAGTTGCCAAAGGTTACAAAAAAAAAAAAAATTGGTGATACGAATCTTAAACAAAGAATAAGAATCCGAACCTATATCAGAGTGTTAGTCCTAGTATCATCCTCTAGGTTGAACTAAGTCTTCCTTTAGCAAGACACCAACTCCAACTTGTGAAGAAGGACCTTACTTTTGTCCACTTGACACCCAATGGAATTATCAAAGACCCAAGATGTGAACTTTGACTATCCTTGGAACCAACCGGCACATTCAGATTATTGAGGGAAAGAAACTCAAAAAAATAGCTTAAACATGAACATTCTGGCTATCCTCAAAGACTCAAAACAAGTTCTAAACTAGAACTCAAAGAAAAGCTAAAAAGCTCTCAAGTTTGTATTGAATCAAATTATGAATTTCATTGTGGTTGAATGCCTCTATTTATAGTTGTTACAAGGCTGGTTTAATCGACTAAAATCCATTCTCTAAAAGGATTAGAACTCATAACCTTTAAGGAAACTAACTAAAGAACAATTACTTAAAAGAAATAACTAATCTAAGAAAAGGAAATAACTAATTAAGTTGCCTAAAACTAATCCAAGTGTAGATTGGATTTGCTTGTACTTGGTTGAATGGAGCTTTACTTGAATTTGGAAGCTTCTCTAATTGCTTTGGCAGAATGGAGCTCTCCACTTTTGACTTAGAATTCCCGAAATTGCAACTCCAAGTGTTGCCTAGAATTTGAGCTTCCTAAACCAACATCCAATTGCTGAATGGAATTGCTTAAAACATAATTCCAAGTGCTAAATGGAATTAAGTTGTCCTCGAGCGGCCAAAACGTCCATTTGAGCTTCTAAAATCTGAAATCCGAAGCTAGCTAAAATCTGAAATCCGAAGCTAGCTACATTCTTCCGACTTAGAACCTCCCAAATTCGAACTAGGATTGTGATGAGAAGTGGCTTAAGGATCTTGATTACACATGTGAAAATTAGCCACACTCGATCCTTCATTCTCGAGTCTTCATTGATGACTAGAATGACATATGATGAGCTAAGACCGGAGGTCTTCCTTGCTTTCCTTGCTGCATTAGTTTCTTGAGCTTCACTTAATTCAATTATAAGAGATGCTAAGGCAGCTTTCATTCTCTTAATTTGTGACCTAATCATAGGCCTTCTAATACCTTGTAATGGATCAGATGTGGATGTCTCTTTGTAGACGAATTCTCAACTAAACATCCAACTTGTGCACTTAGATTTGTCTCTCTTGAATTTGGTTGAGTTGTCTTGGCTAGATGGTTGATTGTTCCAACCTTGGCTCTTAGATTTTCATCAGACTCCCTTTCTTTAAAAGGACTCGCCCTTGAGTCCATAAAATCTTCATCCAACTCAAACAAAGAAAGCTCAGAGACATTAAATGCAGCACTACCTCCAAAATCACCTGGAAGGACAAGTTGGTATGCATTCTTGCCCATGCGAGCAATAATTTGGAAAGGACCATCTCCTCGAAGATGAAGCTTAGTCCTTACTTGCTTTTTCCCTTTATTGGCAACTTGAGCATAACATTCATTCTTCTTGAGAATGTAAAGGTGTACAAACATAGCCCTTGTTGCACCATTAAGATTTATTTGTTCATTGCTAGGCAATGGCACTAAGTTAAGAGGGGTTAGTGGTTTAAAGCCAAACATCTTAATTTCACACAAGATACTTAGAAAAAATTTAATATGCTTCACTTGCTCTTCTAAACTCTTGCTATAAATGAGAATGTCATCAAAATACGGAACAAATTTTCCAATAAACTACCTAAGTACATGATTCATGAGCCGCATGAATGTGCTAGGTGCATTAGTTAATCCAAAAGGCATGACTAACAATTCATACAATCCAAACTTAGTTTTAAAAGTAGTTTTCCATTCATCTTCATTGTTAATGCATACTTGATGATATATACTCTTAAGGTCAATTTTAGTACAATTTTTAGACCCATGCAACTCTTCAAACATGTCATCAAAGCAAGGTATTGGATGTCTATACTTAGCTGTACATATTTTCCACGTACCTTCCTTCTTTGGAACAGGTTGACTAGAACTGTGCATAGACTAAGACTTTCTTGTTCACGTTCTTTATTTAGCAATTCCTCAACTTGCCATTGGAGCTCTTTGGTCTCTTCAGGGTTGGCTCGGTTGGGAATTACTACGCTACGAATGAAGTCAATTTGATGCTCAATTCCTCTTAAAAGTGGTAGTCCTTTAGGGAGATCTTCTGGAAAATCATCTTCATCTTCATTCTTTTGTTCTTTTATCCACTCCATGTGCTTCACCTTTTATTGTTGATGAAACTTACTAATTTTCGAAGGTGGCAATGGTACTAGTGTGAAAGCTTTTCCATCCTTATTAAGACGATACTTATTAGTCCTCCCAGAATGAATTGCATCACAATCATTCTCCTAAGGTCATCCTAATAGTAGGTGAGTAGCCTGCATAGGAACAACATCACAAAGAACTTGGTCAATAAAATTTCCAATTTTAAAACTTTCCAAGCTTTGCTTTGTGACACAGAGTGATCCACTTTGATTCATCCATTGTAATTTGTATGGTTTAGGATGCAAGGAACACTTAAGTTTCAATTTATCTACAAGATAAGTAGAAGCAAGGTTAGTACAAGATCCTCCATCAATAATCAACATACAAATTTGTTCCTTAATTAAACATTTAGAGTGGAAAAGATTTATCCATTGATCCTCGATGTTTTTCTCGGGTGAAGTACTCAAAGCTCTCATTGTAACCAAACATTCTCCAGTTGTTTGATCCTCTTCATGCCCCCAATGTTTATTAACATTACATGCGACCATTTTACTCTCACTTTTATGGATTCCATCATCTAAGATAGTCATGATTTGAGAGTTTGGATATTGAGAAGTCACATGTCCTCGGCCTAAGCACCTAAAACATTGGATAGAAGAACTAGTGTTAGAACTATTAGAACTAGATGAAGGTTTAGGGTTACTTACCTTTGAAGAAGTTTGTGATTTAAACTTCTTCCTATTTGCTGGATTGAATGCTTTCTTTATGGATGCAATTTGAGCCATTGTGCCTTTCATTTGATCCAATCTCTTATGGACTAATTCTAAAGCCGAAGCTAAGCCCTTAAGATATTCTTTCATATCTTTCTCTTGTTCTTTCAGGTTTTCAGCCTTCTCTGTAAAAGCAATGTTAGTAAAAAAAATTTCCTACCTCACTTTCTTCTAACCAATTGCCCAACGTATGAGACTCTCACCAATGTAAGGCTAAACTCTCTTTTTATAGTGAATGGGTTATTGAGTAGGTTCACTCACACTCAATCACTTTTCTAAGAGTTCTAATCAAAACAAGCTTCAAAAGTCTCACAAAAATAGACAATTAAATTCAAGTTAAAGCAAGAATAAATTATTTAGAGGTTAAGAAAGACAAGACACGAAGACAAAGTTTTGAGAATAAGAAGACCATCTTGAGATCAAACAATGAAAACAAGGAATTTGAACAAGGACACTTTCGGCTGAAATTTTCGAAGAACGGGAAAAACTAAATTTTGCCTGAAAAGAATATGCAAAAGATGGTTCTTTATGTGCTTGTGATGAAGTAAACTTGGTGAATATGATTTTGTTTGCTCAGTATATCAAACCATATGCAAAAATACAGCAACTTCCAAATTCTGGATCAAATCCAATTCCAAACAGGATTTACCTTCAAGTTTTTGGCAGAAATCTTGTACAAGACGGTTCCAAAAATTCCAGCAACTAATTTACAATTAGAGCACAATCTTGGCAGTAAAACTCAACAAACGAAGCCTTCTTAATCAACCAATATGCAGACCAAAGGATAGAACATAAAACTAGACAGAAACTGATCATGCAATATCGAGTTTCTTGCTGAATTTTCTTCCTCCCAAGTTTCCAATTTCCAGTAGGATTTTATAATTTGGAAACCAAATTTTTGGCAACAATTTGAAGCCCTTTGAAGGGGAAAATATTCACACCATCAACCCGATCACAGGTCAAGGTGACTTGGATAGAACTTAGAAAGAAAAAATTGGGGTTTTGGTTTCTTGCTGAAATTGTCTTTCTTAGCTACGGGTTCAGGGTTTTTGTAGCAGTTTGCTTTACTTGTAGCACAAATTGAGAGTAAATTGCAAGAAGAAGATTCCTTCTTACTCAGGTAATAACCACACGAAGAAACAATGCAAACACTGGGCAGAAAATTGCTTCAAGAAAACAAGACAGAAAGTCGGGTTTTGCAGATCCTTCTTGTAGCTACGGTTTTCTTGATTTTTACACACCTTTTGCAACAGAAATTCAAAAACCAAGGTTTCCTATTTATCAAGCAATATTCACAAGGAAATATAGCACAAAACCAGATGTTTTTAAAGCCAGAGAAATAGAGACAAAATTGGAAAACAGAACAGAAGAAAAACTGGGCAGAAAACAGAGACAGAAACGAGACTGAATTTCACAATTGTTTGGAGCTTCTTTTTGTTTAGTTTTCAACACGAAAATAAGAAGACAATCACGAAGAGATTATGGATAGAAAGAAGACTCAGAGACACAAAACAAAGATGCGGCAAAAAACAAAGAAAACAGAGACCAAAACACAAAGGATATGAACAACTTCAAGGAGCAACCCAAAGGCAGCTCTGATACCAAATTGATACGAATCTTAAACAAAGAATAAGAATCCGAACCTATATCAGAGTGTTGGTTCTAGTATCGTCCTCTAGGTTGAACTAAGTTTTCCTTTAGCAAGACACCAACTCTAACTTGTGAAGAAGGACCTTACTTTTGTCCACTTGACACCCAATGGAATTATCAAAGACCCAAGATGTGAACTTTGACTATCCTTGGAACCAACCGGCACACTTAGATTGTTGAGGGAAAGAAACTCAACAAAATAGCTTAAACATGAACATAAGAGGCTATCCTCAAAGACTCAAAATAAGTTCTAAACTAGAACTCAAAGAAAAGCTAAAAAGCTCTCAAGTTTGTATTAAATCAAATTCTGAATTTCATTGTGGCCGAATGTCTCTATTTATAGTTATTACAAGGCTGGTTTAAGCAACTAAAATCTATTCTCTAAACGGATTAGAACTCATAAACTTTAAGGAAACTAACTAAAGAACAATTACTTAAAAGAAACAACTAATCTAAGAAAAGAAAATAACTAATTAAGTTGCCTAAAACTAATCCAAGTGTAGATTGGATTTGCTTGTGCTTGGCTGAATGGAGCTTTACTTGAATTTGGAAGCTTCTCTAATTGCTTTGGCAGAATGGAGCTCTCCACTTTTGACTTAGAATTCCCGAAATTGCAACTCCAAGTGTTGGCTGGAATTTGAGCTTCCTAAACCAACATCCAATTGCTGAATGGAATTGCTTGAAACATAATTCCAAGTGCTGAATGGAATTGAGCTGGAATTAAGTTGTCCTCAAGCTGCCAAAATGTCCATTTGAGCTTCTAAAATCTGAAATCTGAAGCTAGCTACATTCTTCCGACTTAGAACCTCCCAAATTCGAACTAGGATTGTGATGAGAAGTGGCCTAAGGATCTTGATTACACATGTGAAAATTAGCCACACTCGATCCTTCATTCTCGAGTCTTCATTGATGACTAGAATGACATATGATGACCTAAGACTGGAAGTCTTCCTTGCTTTCCTTGCTGCCTTAGTTTATTGAGCTTCACTTAATTCAATTATAAGAGATGCTAAGGCAGCTTTCATTCTCTTAATTTGTGACCTAATCATAGGCCTTCTAATACCTTGTAATGGATCAAGATGTGGATGTCTCTTTGTAGACGAATTCTCAACAAAACATCCAACTTGTGCTCTTAGATTTGTCTTTCTTGAATTTGGCTGAGTTGTCTTGGCTAGATGGTTAATTGTTCTAACCTTGGCTCTTAGATTTTCATCATTTGGCATTGATTATTTTGAGATATTTGCATCTGTTCCTTAATTTGATACTATTCATTTGAATATCTCCTTAGCTATCCAAAATAGTTTAAAAAAGCATCAAATGAATGTAATGCCTGTATTTTTTAATAGAATAATTGAGGAAGAAGTATACATAGAGTAACCTATAGGATTTGTGAAGAAAAGCCAAAAAATAAAGTGTATCAGTTGAAAAGTACTCTTTATGGCTTGAAACAAGCACTAAGAGCATCGTATACCCATATTGATTCATTCTTTGTTGATAGTGGCATCCATTGCTATGCTTTTGATCATGCTTTATATGTGAAGTCTTCTACTTTTGGTGCAGTTACCATCGTATGTTTCCATGTCAATTATATATATATATATATATGTGTGTGTGTGTGTGTGTGTGTGTGTGTGTGTGTGTGTGTGTGTGTGTGTGTGTGTGTGTGTGTGTATGTATGTATGTATAGGAAATAATCCCAAAATAGTTGCAGAATTCAATGAGGTTATAATTAACTAGTTTCATATGACAAAACATAGGTCTTATGCGTTATTTCCTTAGTATTGAGGTTTCACATCCTGATCAAAGCATTTTCTTTTTTTGCCAGATGAAATATGCTAGAGATATTTTGTAGAGGTTCCAGAGGATGGTACTAAACCAATTATGATTGGGTTGAAGAACTATTGCATTTGACCAATGATTGAACTTGCAATTTTTTGGATCCTTCTTACTTTAAAATTTTGGTAGAAAGTTTGAGATAATTAACAACCACCAGATCTAATATGAATTTTAGTTTTGGTTTGATTAGTAGTTTTATGAAAAATCTACGCATGAAAATGCCACGGTCTCAAGTGGGGGTCAAGGAGGTAGAACCCCTAACGGCGGTCTCACTAGCCGGTTAGCGAGTAGGTGCCCTTGGACAGTAAACGGCATTTACCATCCCTTAATGACGAGGAATTTGTGAATAATATATCATATATATTTTTTTCAGCCTCAACATGATATCTCATATATATTCTTTTAGCCCAACACAAAATCCGAACCCATGCATATGTCCGAACCTATATTTTGGGCAAAACATCAAAATTCCGAAACCATTATATATCACATGTATATTTTGGTCTCAATGTGATTCAAAATATATTGGTTTCAGCCTCAATAAAAAAAAATTAAAAAACAAAGCTGGCCAAAACACCAAGAAACCCGAAGATAGCCAAAATCAAGATATCTGAAGTTAGCCTAAACTAGGAAATCCAAAGCTAACCTTTCCTTGCATATGTATATATATCACATATATATAACATGTATTTATCGAATCTTGCAATAACTATTCAAACATGCCCTAAATTGATTTAATAAGCATAAACATATCATATATGTTTAATTCCAAATTCAGATTACATTGAATATATTCAGATAATCCATATTCAGCATGCTAATTCATAAATGATTTGATCAAACAAACAGGCTTTCAACCATAAAACCAATTTGATTCTTCATAAGTGGCTCTGATACCACCGTAGGAAACCAAGTATATCAAGTAGTAGAATTTAAAATTTTGGTTTCCTTCTAGGATCCATACGAAGTGAGATCAAACCGGGGTTTAGAATTTTGTACCTTGTTGATATCGGTAAAGTTGACTTGTGAAGACTGTTGTTTGTCGAATCACTAGCAAAACCAATTCATCTTCACCTCTATGGTATCCACATGATCAATTCAAGCATCTAGTTATTGTCATCAAATAACTAGAAAAGGAGCAGGCAAAATCCAATGTGCTTGCTTTAGAATTTTGCTTTTGGGTTTTTTAAAACTTCACTCAAGGTCTTTCGGTTTTTCTCTTGTTTTCTTTCAAAAAGATGGCCGCTATTTTTCTCTTGTTTTCTTACAAGAAGATGGCAGTTGTTTTTCTCTAAAGAATAGCTAAGGGGTTTCTTGTTTCTCATGTAAGGTGACTGGCCGAAAATCCCACTATATATAGATGTAGATTAGGGTAAAACTCTTACCAAATTCTAATCTGTTTGAGATTTATAGTTCAATAAATCTATTGGTTGCCAAACACAAGAATCCCATTTGAATTTGGACTTCTAAATTTGGATTTTAATTAATAAATCCAAAAATATTTTGGATTCATTAATACTAAAATCCAAACCCAATGAGTCTTTAAATCAAATACTGTCTTAAACTGGAAAACTCTATAGAGTCCTATTCACATTAGGATTCTTGAGATTAATCAAAATTCATCATATGAAGTTTACACTCCTTTTGAATATGATATAAGTGTGTGACCTAATAGGTTCTTATAATGTTGGCACTGACATAAAATCTATTTTATGCCATAAGCAATGAGCGGTGTCTAGTAACACATCAAAGCTACCCAAGTTATGAGAATGTCAGTAATTCACATAATCTTATCTGGTTAAATGTTACCATATAATTCAATCCTTTTGCCTTAGATACCTTGATTGAACACGAGCCATGGAATGCTCACATAATTCAATCTTTGTATTTCTTGATTCCCAAGTAGACTCATATAATCAAACGAGCCTGATATCACATATCAACTCATTTGACCACAGCTATGCATTTTATGGTCTCGCTCAATTAAGGGGAACAAAGATATCACTCTCGTTATTAGGAGGGAAAAATCCTATCTTAATCACTCAACATCCCTCTGTATGATTCATTGCATATCCAATTACTGCTTTTATAGTTCACCCTATTATTGGAAACGTTTGACAGCATCAAAACATGTAACTCCTCATTTTGGGATCTCGATGGTCTCAAGTTTAAAGATCACATACATCATCATCACTATGAGACATGCTTATGATACTTATATAATAATCCATGTAGCACTTCTCATGGCCGGTCGATCCAGTACATAGTTCTCTAACATGTACCTATGTGTTGACTTAATATCTCATATTTTGACACTTGTCATCAATCACTACACATACTAGTCTTAATGTATTGTCATTGTCCCATTAGATGAAAATACTTGATTAGGGCTAATTTTAGAATGATTAAATTCGAGGGATATTATTATATTTGTTCATGATACACAGATAAAGAATTGGATATAATAATGATAATGAATTGCCATAAATTATAAGCATAATGATACAATATATGTCTAACCAATTTATTCATGATTGGTCTTTAGGGCATAATCCTACAAACTCCCACTTTCACTAAGACCAATCAGTCATATGTCAATGCTTAATGATTTAGTGTGACGATCATGTCTCTACTGTGTCAGAGGCTTTGTAAGTGGATCGGCGATATTATCATCAGTTGGTACTTAGCATATTTTGACATCCTTTATCTCAATGATGTCTCAGATGAGATGGAAGTGCCGAAGTATATGTTTGGATCGTTGGTGAGATCTGTGTTCCCTAGCCTGTGCAATGGCTCCATTGTTGTCATAATAGAGCTCAATTGGATCGGTAATACTAGGTACAACCCCAAGTTTGGTTATAAAATTTTTTATCCAAACAACCTCTTTTGCTGTGTCAGAAGCAATGATATACTTAGCCTTTGCTATAGATTTGGCTACTGTTGCCTGCTTTGAACTTTTCCAACTCACAGCACCACCATTTAGGCAAAACACATAACCTGAATGCGATCGATAGTCATCCTTGTTGGTTTGGAAGCTTGTATCAGTGTAAATAGTTACATTGAGTTCTTCCTCACCTCCATATATCAAGAATGTATCCTTAGTCTTTCTTAAGTACTTAAGGATATTCTTGACAGTAATTCAGTGACACTCACTAGGATCAACTTGATATTTACTTGTTATGCTCAAAGCGTACGAGACATCGAGATGAGTACATAGCATGGCATTCATGATAGATCCAATAGCTGATGCATAGGAATCTTACTCATGTATTGTCTCTCTTCTTGTGTCGAAAGACACTGTTCCTTCGAGAGACTAACTCCATGCCCTATAGGCAAGAACCATTTCGTAGATTCTTGCATGCTAAACTCTTTTAGCACTTTATCTATGTATGTATTTTGATTTAGGCCAATCAATTTCCTTGATCTATCTCTATAGATCTTGACACCTAATATATAGATTGCTTCACCTAAGTCTTTCATAGAAAAACAACTTCATAACTAGGTCTTTACAGATTGTAAAGAAGGAATGTCATTCCCAATAAGTAGTATGTCATCTACATACAATACTAGGAAAATAACAGTACTCCTACTAACCTTCTTGTACACACAAGGTTCATTTTCGTTCTTGATAAAAGCAAACTTTTTGATTGCATTATCGAATTGTAGATTCCAACTTCGAGAAGTTTGCTTCAACCCATAAATGAATCGTTGTAGCTTACAAACCTTTCCAATATTTTCTAAATCAACAAATCCCTCAGGTTGTGTTATGTACACATTCTCAAAAAGATTTCCACTAGAGAAAGAAGTTTTGACATCCATTTGCCAGATTTCATAATCATGGAATGTAGCTATTGCAAGTAAGATCTGGATGGATTTAAGCATGGCAACTAGTGAAAAGGTTTCATCATAGTCTATACCATGAACTTGTTTGAAACCTTTAGCAACGAATCATCCTTTAAAGGTATGTACTTTACCTTCCATGTCAGTCTTTTTCTTGAAGACTCATTTGCACCCTATGGGTTTTACTCCTTTTGGCGGGTCAACTAGAGTCCATACCTGATTTGTATACGTGGATTCTATCTCAGATCTCATGGCCTCAAGCCATTTCTCAGAGTCTATCCCCGATATGGCTTATTGATAGGTCGTAGGTTCATCTTGATCTATGAACAAGATGTCACCGTTCTGAGTCATCAGAAATTCATATCTCTACAGCTCACGATGATTCCTGGTGGGCCTACGTGGGGCTTGTGTCTCTTGAGAAGGTACTTGTTCCACAACTGTTTGTGGTGTTTACTCAATTTTTATCTCATCAAGTTCAGTGCTACTTTGTGGTTCTCAAACTTCTTGAATTTCTATTTGTCTCCCACTGGATTTTCTAGAAATGAGTTCCTTTTCTAGGAAGACACCAATCCGAGCAACAAATATTTTGTTCTTGTTGAGATTGTAGAAATAGTATCCTTTTGTTTCTTCAGGATACCCCACAAAGATGCACTTATCATATTTGGGTCCAAGTTTCTCAGAAAATTGATGTTTAATGTAAGCCTCACATGCCCATATCTTCATAATAGACATACTAGTACGTTTCCCAATACATATCTCACATGGTGTCTTTTGAATTGATTTGGATGGAATGATGTTTAGTGTGAAAGTAGTTGTCAGTAAAGCATGTCTCCAAAAGGAATTTGGAAGATCTATATGACTCATCATGGACCGAACCATGTTTAACAATGTTTGATTTCTCTTATCGAATACTCCATTCCATTGTGGTGTACGAGGAGGAATGAGTTATGAGACTATCTCACACTTCTTTAGAACTTCCTCGATCATATCAAAGTTCTTATATACTTTTGCCAAGTTGGTTTTGTACTTCATTTTTGAACTCTTTGAACTTTTCAAAAGATTTAGACTTGTGTCTCATAAGATACACATAGCCGTATCTACTGTAGTTATCAGTACGTGTGTTGAAGTATTGAAAACCACCTCTAACTTGTGTATTTAATGGTCTACATACATCACTATGTATTAGTTTCAAAAAATCACTTGCCCTTTCATTATGTCCTATGAAAAGAGCTTTAGTCATCTTGCCCAATAAGCAAGATTCACATGTCTCATATGATTTAAAATCAAATGAGTCCAAAAGTCTATCTTTATGGAGTTTGGAAATGCAATTCTCGTTAATGTGGCCCAAACGACAATGCCAGAGATAAGTTGAATTAAAATTATCTAATTTAATCATTTTGGTATTTACGTTATAGATAGGCATGTCAAGATTTAGAACATAATGAACATCAACTAGTTGTGCACCACCATAAAAGATTTCATTTAAATAAAAAGAGCAACAATTGTTCTTTATTATGAATGAATATCCAATCTTGTCTAAACAAGTTATTGAAATAATATTTTTAGTAATGGGTGGCATGTAATAATAGTTATTTAGTTCTAAAAGAAACCCTGAGGGCAAGTTCAAGACATAAGTCCCTACAGCTAATGCAGCAACCCTTGCTCCATTTGCCACTCGTAGGTTGACTTTGCCTTTAGCTAAAATCCTACTTCTTTTCAATTCCTGCACATTAACACAAATGTGAGAACCATATCCGGTATTTAATACCCATAATGAATAAGTAGATAAATTAACTTCTATAACATGAATACTTAAAGTGCAAGTATCATTTTCCTTCATCATCTTCTTTAGATCCTCCAGGTAAACCTTAGAACTCTCTTCCAATGTCCAATCTCACCACAGTGGAAGCAGTTCCCTTCCTTAGTTACCCCTCATTTAGGTTTCAATGCAGCAGCAGAGGGCTTGGACTTGGCTTTCTTGTCCTTGCCCTTTGATTTATCCTTGCCCTTCATCTTGGTTTGTCTAATCATCAAGACATTATTGGGATTAGGCTTCTTCATGTTTGGTTTGGTAGTTGTTAACATGCCTAGCAACTAAGGCAGAGTTTTGTCAATTTCATTCATATTATAATTAAGAATAAATTGACCATAGCTATCAGGCAATGATTGCAAAATAACATTTGTGGCTAACTCTCGGCTTAGTGGAAAACCCAATCTGTCTAGGTTTTTAATGTACCCAATCATTTTGAGCACATGAGCACCGACAAGGTTTTTCTCTACCATTATGCACTATAATAATGCCTTAGAGACATCAAACATCTCTTGAAAAGCTTGCTCTTCAAATAGTTGCTTAAGGTGTTCGATCATATCGTACGACTCCATTTGCTCATGTTGCTTCTAAAGCTCAAAGTTCATGGAGGCTAACACTCCATTTGCTCATTTTGATGCTTCCTATAAGCATCTCTTTAAGCTCTTGGAGTGTTAGCAGGAGGTTCCTCTTAAGGTAAGGGTTCCTCTAGGACATATAGATTTTTCTCTTGCTTGGGGACTATCTTCAAGTTCCTGTCCCAATCCAGTATGTTTGTCCCATTCAATTTGTCCTTCTCAAGGACAGATTGCAGTGATAGTATATTGTTATTAGTGTTTGCTGCCATGGTAATCTACAATAAAAATATGCAAAATAAGTATAATGACTGCAATTATTTAATATGGACTTTTATTAAATGTTACTCCCACTATTTTGCTCAAATTAATAACCCTCAATATTAATTTGGAAAGATTAATCTCATATCTTTCTAGTGGGCCAAGATCGACATTTCACCTAATTTTTAGTTAACTTTGGCTAATCACTCAAAACTCGGCTATTTAGGTAGACAATACTTGTCAATTACATCATATGCAACTCTTGGATAGTTGGGTAAACAACTCTTGTTCTAACTTATCTAATAAGCTAAGGCCCCACTCTATGCCTCTAGATCCCAATCATATTTAGTTTACCTAGTTAAGTCAAACCCAATTATTAGCAGTCGGATATTACTATTATCCTGTTACGTCTCACTAAGATGGATCATGGCACTTTGCTATGGCAACCTACACATGATCAATCGAAGCCTTGATGAGTGCTAAGCATTGAAAGGCATCTTAGATTTAATATGAGTTTGAGGGATTTGACATAATCTTGCCATTTTATTTGCATTGATTATGGTAATTATTAATTCAATTAATCATGTGATTTACTAACTAAATATTACTATCATGATCTTATTATGTTATTAACCAATAGGCAAACACAGCATGCATTTTATACATCAACAATAAAATTAAAGCATGACATAGATCATTCATATACCATTTATCATTTAAATTTATTCATCTAATTAATTTTTGAAAATTATTATTAAATCATATATTAGGGTTTCGAATAATACCCTACACATGAAAATGCCGCGGTCTCAAATAGAGGTCAAAAGGGCAGCACCCCCTTGTAGTGGTTTGGGGGCAGAGGCCCCAACAGTGGTCTCGCTAGCCGGTTAGCGAGTGGGGGTCAAGGGGATGGTACTAAACCAATTATGATTGGGTTGAAGAACAATTGCATTTGACCAATGATTGGACTTGCAATATTTGGGATCCTACTTACTTTAAAATTTTGGTAGAAAGTTTGAGATATTTAACAACCACCAGATCTAATATTAATTTTAGCATTGGTTTGATTAGTAGTTTTATGAAAAATTTACACATGAAAATGCCGTGATCTTAAGTGGGGATCAAGAGGGCAGAGCCCCTAATGACGGTCCCTACACAATAAACTGTATTTACCATCCCTTGATCATGAGGAATTTATGAATAATATATCATATATTTTTTTTCGGCCTCAACGTGATACATCATATATATCCTTTTGGCCAAACACAAAATCCAAACCCATGTATATGTCTGAAACTATATTTCGGGTACAACATCAAAATTCCAAAACCATAATATATCACATTTATATTCGGCCTCAATGTGATTCAACATATATTAGTCTCAGCCTCAATAAAAAAATAAAATTAAAAAACAAAGCTAGCCGAAAAACCAAGAAACCCGAAGCTAGCCAAAATCAGGAAATCAAAAGTTAGCCAAAACCAGGAAATCCGAAGCTAGCATTTCCATGCATATGTATATATATCACACACACACACACACACACACACATATAATGTATTTATCAAATCTTGCAATAACTAGTAAAACATGCCCTAAATTGATTTAATAAGCATAAACATATCATATATGTTTAATTCCAAATTCATATTACATTGAATATATTCATATAATCCATATTCAGCATGCTAGTTCATAAACGATTTAATCAAACAAACATGCTTTCAACCATAAAACCGATTTGATTCTTTGTAAGTGGATTTGATACCACTATAGGAAACCAAGTATATCAAGCAGTGGAATTTAAAATTTTGATTTCCTTCCAGGCTCCATGCGAAATGAGATCAAATAGGGGTTTAGAGTTTTGTACTTTGTTGGTATCGGTAAAGTTGACTTGTGAAGACCGTTGTTTGTCGAATCACCAGCAAAACAATTCAGCTTTACCTCCATGGTATCCACACGATCAATCCAAACCTCTAGTTATTGTCACACAAATAACTAGAAAAGGTGCAAGCAAAATCCAATGTGCTAGCTTCAGAATTTTGCTTTCAGGTTTCTCAAAACTTCACTCAAGGTCTTTCGATTTTTCTCTTATTTTCTTACAAGAAGATGGTGGCTGTTTTTCTGTTGTTTTCTCACAAGAAGATGGCGGCTTTTTTTTCTCTAAAGAATAGCCAAAGGGTTTGTTGTTTCTCATGTAAGGTGGCTAGCCGAAAATCGCACTATATATAGATGTAGAATAGGGTAAAACTCTTACCAAATTCTAATATGTTTAGGATTTATAGATTCAATAAATCTATTGGCTATCAAACACAAGAATCCCATTCAAAAATAGACTTCTAAATTCGGATTTTAGTTAATAAATCTAAAACTATTTCGGATTCATTAATACTAAAATCCAAACCCAATTAGTCTTTAAATCGAATATCGTTTCAAACTTATAGAGTCCTATCATATTATGATTCTTGAGATTAATCAAAATTCATCATATGAATTTTACACTCCTTTTGGATACGATCTAAGTGTATGACTCAATAGGTCCTCATAACATTGGCCATGATATAAAATCTATTTTACGCCATAAGCAATGAGCGGTGTCTATCAACACTTCAAAACTACCCAAGTTGTGAGAATGTCAGTAATTCGACATAACCTTATCCTGTGATAAATGTTACCATGTAATTCAATTCTTTTTCCCTAGATACCTTGATTGAACACGAGCCATGGAACATGTTATGCTCGCATAATTCAATCTTTGTATTTCTTGATTCCCAAGTAGACTCATATAATCAAATAAACCTGATATCATATATTGACTTATTTGAGAACGGCTATACATTTTATGGTCTCACTCAACCATGGGATCCAAAGATATCACTCTCATTATTAGGAGGGAAAAATCCTATCTTGATCACTCAACATCCCACTACATGATTCATTGAATATCCAATTACTACTTTTTTAGTTTACCCTATTACGGGTAACGTTTGGCAGCATCAAAACATGCAACTCCTCATGTTGGGATCTCTGATGATCTCAAGTCTAAGGATCACATACATCATCATCACTATGAGACATGCTTATGACACTTATATAATAATCCATGTAACACTTCTCATCGTGGGTCGATTCAGTACATAGTTCTCTAACATGTACTTATATGTTGACTTAATATCTTATATTATGAGACATGTCATCAGTTACTACACATACTAGTTTTAATGTATTATCATTGCCCCATTAGATGATAATACTTGACTAGGGATAATTTTAGAATGATTTAATCTAGGGATATTATTATATTTATTCATGGTACGCAAATATAGAATTGATCACCACCGCTGCCATTGTTGCTAGATCCGTGCCATCTGCAGCTGACCGTCATTGCCATCGCCACAACCACCATTGAAGCTCTGTTGTAGCTTCTTGGTTTTGAAGCTCTTTGATTGCGGACTTCTGAACCTTCCAGATCAGGCCAACAGCTTCTCCCGACAACGGGCAAGCAATTCCAAGCTCCCTGTGGTTTTGTTTAGACCTCAGCCACCGCCAGAGCTGACTCGATTGCAGCTCCGCATTCCACCTGTAACTCGCCACATCGCATTCGGACATAGCTCGCTGACTTTGGAGCTCTCACTATGGATTTCTGCTGGTATTCTCTGTGTTTCTGTTTGTTGCTTCTGGGAATTTCTGTTGGTCTTATCTGTTATTTGTTTGTTGTTTTCTGCTATTGCTTCTACCTGCTGGATTTGCTAGATGCTCTTTTGCTGATTTTCTGTGCTTGATTGCTCCCTTTACTGATCTCTCCCTTGCTGGATTGCTGGCTGCTCAGTTTGAATTTTGGGAATTTGTTGCCCGAGTGCTAAAAACCGGCTGTTCTTGGGTTTGGGTTTGGTGAAGTCTTGAAGTATACACATACTGCTTGACAAAAGGCCCCAAAGAGGATTTGGGGTGCTGATCCATGGCCGACTTCCAAGGGGATGGCCACACCCCTTCTCCAAATAATATATCATATGCAACGGCTTTAAAGAATCTGGGGATGGTGAATCAATCGCACAAACCTACCTCTTCCATCTTGGGATATGAAGCCTTTTCTAATTTCTTAATCCCACCACGCACCACCCAAGCATTTGAGGGAATGCCGATGGTTACATTCACTGATCTGGAACTTGCACCTTCAGAGGAGTTATTCAAGCATACCCTCATTGCAAAGTTTTCATTTGGGTGACAGTCCGTATATGAAATCCATGATACCATTAAACAATCTTGGGGATTGTCATCTAAATTTGGTGTCGGATTGGTAGACCCAAGACATGTCATGATCCGCCTCAGCTCTGCGGAAGATTTCAAAAGTCTGGTCGCGGGAGAACCACACGATAGGGTCTTTAGTGTTCCGATTGTCACGATGAACACCCGAGTTCGATCCCGTGAAAGACTCTCACATCGCTGCAGTATGGGTTCAGCTGCCTTATTTGAGTTTCTCTTTTTTCCCGGAATGTTTCTTGAAAGATATTGTGGGAACAGTTGGAAGATATGTTACTATAGATGATCGCACAAGAAATTTTACTCACCCTATATTTGCAAGGGTTTGTGTTGAAGTTGACCTTGCAACTAAACTTCCAGACAAGATACGCATTCGAGTCAAAGGAAAAAAAGAGAATAAGATTTCTGGCAAAAGATTGTTTATAAAGGTAACCTTGCCTTCTTTAGCAATTGTTCACTACAGGGGCATACAGAAACTGATTGCAGAATGGGCAAGAAGGCATACTATCCACCTAATACTAGGAAGGGGAACTTAGCTGCCGTTAATAATGAGAGCAAACACAAGGAATTGGACACCAATCCACGAGGCCTAAAGCAAATTTGGGGGAAAAAGTACTTCAAATAAGGGCAAAGAATTACAATAGTTCCCTAAAGACCAAACAGAAAAAGGCTCTACAAGCAAGGAGGTTGGAGCTATATGTACACCCTAAGTGGGAGGGAGATATACGGCTCTGCTGCAAGTTGATGAAGGGGCACATCTTGAAAAACCCCATACTGTTGCTATAGAATCTTCCCAGCACACGGTAGCAGGTAGTGAGGGCAAATAGAATACTGGGAAACTAAAAATGGTTTACATCGAAGAGATACCTGACGCAAGTTCAAGCCAAAATCCACTCGTAGTTGCTAATGAGAATGGTGAGAATTTATTGGAGCCAAAGGTCGCTACTTCTCCGCCTTTGACTTATTCGATTGATGCCTAAAATATGGATTTGCACGATGGCAGTTTGATGCCAAATAAGCAGTTTGGGAGGGATTCTTTGGAGTTTATTCTAAATAGCCTTCTGAAGCAAGTTGCACCAAATAACATGGAATACATTGTCTTTGATGATGAGCTTGATAAAGTGATAAATGATTTACTTGCTATGCAAGATGATATCAACAAGGGTGTAGCATTGACAACTTCAACACAGAAGCTCCGTCTTGGACAAGTTCAGAACCTACCTCATATATGGGCGAAGGATGATTGCTTTGTTCTAGTTGGTGAACATACTAGGACCTTGCCAAAAGTTAGGTCCTCGAGTGGGCTTATTTTACCTGCAATAGTCAACAACAACGATATTGGTTGTATAGATATGGGACAAGAGACGAACACAAATGCCAAGCTCAAGTGCAAAGGAGGTGTATCATGTAAAATCGTTGGCCCTATTACCAGATTCAAAGCCACAAGAGCAACACATGTCTAGCTGTCTATTTTGGAACTCCAGAGGCAGTAAATCTCAAGAAGAGCTATCACATTTGTCTAGTATGATAGCCCAACACAAGGTAAGTTTGGTTGTTTTGTTAGAACCAAAAAGAGGAGGGCATCACTTTGCTAATGTTGCCTCAAAATAGGTATGCCTAATTTTTATCATGCTGCCCTTGTTTTTCCCGAAACGATAGTAGATTAGATTAATAGAGTGGCACAAAGGCCAATGTACAGAGCCACAAGGGCTTAGAGTTTCGTGGCGTCGCAACTGAAAGCAGCGCTATAACCCACGAAAACAAAGGCCCGCAAAGGGGCAAAAAGCCCACAAGGGGCAATAAAAAGCAAAATAAAGAAAACCCGCACATGACGGGAAGCTAAACCCGCACAAGACGGGAAGGGAGACAACCTAGACGACCAAGTTCAACCGCATTGAACCCCGCCCAAGACGGGAATGGTTGAGGACTTGGACAACCTAGGAACTACCCGAATACAAAAGCCCAAATATAGCGGGACTTTAGTACTATACAAAATGATATTACACACAAGTAGCCCACTACACATGACCTATGGTGAAAGAAACTACAACTTAATGTCTATCGCTCACCACATGCCGTTGCGTGAAGCCAATCTGCAGTCGTTGAATAGCAACACCGACGAACTACTGCCGCAAAGCGTTGAATAGCGAGACGATGCGAAGAATAGCAACACCGACGAACTACTGCCGCAAAGCGTTGAATAGCGAGACGATGCGACTACTACCGGCTGGAGATAGTGCAATACCTAAAAAAATAAAAAAAAGAACGTCCATGAACAGTAAAAATACTGTTCATAAACAGTAAAAATACTGTTCATGAACGTTAAATTTTTTGAAAATTTTACTGTGCAATGAACAGTAAATACTGTTCATCGCACAGTAAAATTTTCGCACCGAAATCGCACCGAAATCGCCCGCAGGAACAGTAAAAATGAGAGAAAAAAATGGCCTCGGGCCCAAGAATTGAACATTAAGTATCATGCTGCCCTTGTTAATAAGCATATTTGGGTTCTTTGGGATTCTTCCATTATTGTTGATGTTGTGCATGTTACTCCTCAACATGTTGCTATGCATGTGACTTGGACATCGAGTGGAGAGAAATGCTTTATCTCTTCTGTCTATGCAAAATGTACAAAACAACTAGGCAGGATCTATGACAAGACCTACTGACTTTCTCATCCTCCATATCTGGCCCCTGGCTTCTAGGGGGGATTTTAATGTCATTGCCAAAGAAGAAGAGAAGGCAGGAAGTAGACATTTTGACAGGGGGGCTATGATAGATTTTCAAGATTTTATAGTGGCTACAGGCCTTGTTGACCCTGGTTTTATGGGGACACTGTTCACATGGTCCAATGGAAGAGTTTGGTGTCGACTTGATAGGATACTGCTCAATACTGAATTTGTGACTGGGTTTCCCACAGTGGAGGTGTCGCATCTGCCTAAAAGTCTCTCGGATCATACTCCCATTCTTATGAATGTAACACCTCAACGTAAACATGGTAGAGATTTCAAATTCTGCTTTATGTGGGTAGACCATCCTAAGTTCTATCCCTTCGTCCAGTCAGTTTGGCATGGTCTGAACAGTACGGGACCACCAATGGTTCAACTGCATAAGAAGCTAAAAGAGTTAGCTGCTAAATTGAAGCAATGGAATTGGATTATTTTCAAAAATGTTTATAGTCAGATTCGGGAGCATCAGGAAGACATCAGTGGGTTGAAATGTGAGCTACAATGTAACTTCTCCCAGGAACTCGTGCAAAAAATTGTGAAAGCTAATGCTCAGTTGAATACTCTGTTGCTTTAGGAAGAGAAGCTTGCACGGGACAAATCTCGGGAAACATGGTTGAACGCGAAGGACAGTAATAGTGCATTCTTCTATGCCTCAGTAAAGATTAAGAGTCACAAACCAAGAGTCAAGCTTAAACTCCATGATGACTCGATTTCAGAAGATGAAAGCGTAATTGGGAAGGCCATTGTGGACTATTTTAGTAAACTATTTACAGCATCTTTGATTTCTGATGAACCTAAATTTGTGGCAGTAATCCCCCCGTTGATCACGAAAGAGATGAATGGGAAACTTATTGTTACTCCTAGTGAAGAAGAAATCAGGTTAGTGGTGCATGAGCTTGATCCATCCAGTGCTCCGGGTCACGATGGCTTCACCGAAATTTTATACACCACTTGCTAGCAGATTATCAAAGAAGATGTTATTGCAGCGATTCATGACTTTTTCAATGGCATGCAGATGCCTAGATGCTTGACGTCCACCAATCTAATTCTCTTACCTAAAGTGCCTAACCCCTATAGCATGGATGATGTAAGACCCATCAGCTTATGCACTTTCTTCTCTAAAGTTGTTATTAGAGTCCTAAATAATAGATTGGCTGTTATTCTTCCCATGATCATCTCCATGAGCAGGCTGGTTTTATTAAAGGCAAGGGTATACATGAAAATGTGACCATCGTGCATGAACTGGCAGGTGACCTTAATAAAAAGGTTTTTGGCTCCAATGCGATTATGAAGATTGATTTGTCCAAAGCCTATTATAGGGTGAATTGGAGTTTCCTATTGAGAGTTATGAGAAAATATGGGTTTTGCGAAACGTGGTGTGACTTTATCTTTTGAGTGGTGTCTAACTGTTGGTACTCAGTCAACATCAACAATTGTAAGCATGGTTTTTTCCCTTCCACTAGAGGCCTTCGGCAAGGTGCCCCTTTGTCCCTATCGCTTTTTGTCCTTGCCCAAGATTGTTTAAGTAGAAATCTAAACTTTTTGGTTGAGCAAGGGTTAATTGGGAGATATAAGATGGCAAGGAACGTGATAGCGCCATCTCACTTGATGTATGCTGATGATATGCTGGTGTTTACCAATGGCCATCCCTCATCGGTTAAGCAATTACAGAAGCTGTTACAAAATTATAAAAATGTTGGTGGCCAGTCTTTTAATGCCACTAAAAGTTGCTATATTGGTTCTAACCATTTGAACCCTCAAAGGGCGGCCTTATATAGCAGATTACTGGTTTCAGCCCGAAGGCTCTTCCGATCACGTATCTAGGCGTTCCATTATTCAAGGGAAAGGGCAATTCTGTGTATTTCCAGGGGATTGCTGAAAAAGTTAGGCAGCATCTTCAAGGATGGAAAGGTAAACTTCTCTCGGCGGGTGGTAAACTTGTGTTAATAAAACATGTTCTCTCTTCTATCCCAATCCATGTGTTATCGGTTGTTCATGGGTCGAAATGTGTTATAGAGAAGTTGATGTCTATCATGACTGATTTTTTCTGGGCTTCAAATGAAAAATCAAGACATCATTGGATTAGCAAACAGACCATTACACTTACGCAGGAGGAAGGTGGATTGGGAGTTCAGCCTATCCGCCATATTATGTGTGCTTTACATGGGAAACTTGCTTGGAGCTTTATTCAAGGAAGATCTTTGTGGGTCACTCTTTTGAGGCAGAAATATGGACATCCATGTGCTATCTTCTCCAGCCATCCACACAATGGCTCTCATGTGTGGAAGAACATTAGACACCTTGTTGAGGTACTATTCTCTCAGGCTATCTGGATTATTGGGAAGGGGGATGTGAGTTTTTGGAAAGACCGCTGGTATGGCGACCCGGCTCCACCTTTGCAAGTTAATGACATAGATGAGGTTGTCTCGGTAATGGATGCTCTTGATAGTGGTAATTATGCTTCTAATTTACAAATTGGTGTGGACTCACAGACCCCGGACAAACTTGTCTAGACTGTTTCCACCTTAGGTGAATTTACAGTGAAGCATTATAGTAAACAAATGCGTGATTTGGGTCCAATTGTCAATTGGTCTGAGTTGATTTGGAATAAATACCTACCTACAAAAGTTGGCATTTTTATGTGGAAACTCATTCATCTGGTCCGCTAACTGATAAGAAAGTTCGGTCCATTGGTATTCCGCTTGTGTCTCGATGTGTTTGTTGTACTCAGCCGATGATGGAAACTAATTCACATGTCTTTCTACATAGTGAAATTGCAAGACAGGTATGGATGTTCTTTGCCTCTCTCTTGTCCTTGCATGCACAGTTTAACACAATTGAAGGAATGGTCAACCATTAGATGTTAGTTGTTGATTTTAAATCTCATATTGGTTTGGTCAAAAGCTTGCTTTTTCCTTGCATATGTTGGGAATTGTGGTTGTGTCGCAACAAAGCCAAATTCGATTGCCCCCCAGGGTATGCTAACATTGTTATTACAAAGGTTGTGCATTGGTTGAAAGATCTGTCCCATGGATTCAAACCAACCACTCCTGCATCTTTTATAGATCGCATTGTATTGGATGGCTTGCAGATTGTACAAGTGCCGGTAACGATTAGACAAGGGATGTGGATCAAATGGAAACTCCCTCTCCATGGTCAGTTAAATTTGAACACGGATGATTCCAGTGTAAATGGCAGAGCCTTTGGTGGAGGGGTCCTCAGAGACTCATGCAACTCTGTTATCCTTGCTTACTCAATAAATTTTGGGGTTGGCACTAACAATTGGGCAAAGGCTAATGCTATCCTGTTTGGTCTTAAATTGTGCTAGGAAAAAGGGATAAACTTGCACTGTGTTGAGTCGGACTCAAATATTATAATCCAAGGTCTAAATAAGGGCCACAAAGTGCCGTGGACTATCACCCCTTGTATTTATCATATTTGGCAGATCAGCAATTTGACTACTTTTGCCCATACATATCGAGAAGGGAATAGAGCAGTTGATTTTTTAGCAACATATGCTCATAGTCATGAGGATGCACAGATTTTTGACAAGGTAGGATCCTTACCAAGGGAATGCCAGATCATTTGTTACGATGATATACAAGGGTTGCCCAATTTTAGGGAATCATAAATGGTGTTTTCTATATGTGTGGCACTTATGGTTATTGATATATACTTCTTGTGTTGGATTCTCTGTGTTTTGCTGTTTGATCAATAGGATTTGCTCTGTTTACGGAGGTGATATCTTGAAATTTCTCTGCACTTTTTCCTACGATATCGAGAGGAGTCATGTCAAACCTCCGCAGGTTTTTGTTTTGTCTATAGTTTCAATCTATATGATACCTATTTGTATAGATCTCAGGATCCTAGTTAGTCTTTTTATGTTTATGCTACATACTCTCTATGTGGTTAGGCTATACCTTGCCACTTTTTTTTGTGCTACTCTTTTTACTATTAATAAAACACCACTAGTGGACGAGTTTGTTCACTAGTGAGCCGTACTGTGTTTTGCAGTGCCTTTAAAAAAAAATAATTGAGTATAATAATAATAATGAATTACCATAAATTATAAGTATAATGATACAATATATGCCTTAAAAATTATCTCAGATTGGTCTTTAGGGCATAATCCAACATTAAGTAAATGCGAGTTTTGAATTTATATTTACTTTTAGGTAAAAAAACATTCTATAGATATGAAGAAATTAGAAAAATGATTGATTTTGAGGAAATTCTCTCAATGTTGGAATTTGGAATTAAATGGTGTTTGAACATGCAAAAGGGTAGCTCAGAGGATAGATTTCAATAGGGTGATTCTCTTCTTATACACAACCAAATGAGAAAATTTTGGTTGCTTTTTAAAGATCTTTGGATGAACTTTAATGTTGGTATTTTAAGGTTCTCCTAAATTAGGTAGCATCTATGTCAAAATTAAGGTTGAATGATGATATGATTCAACCAACCAATTAATAACACATTTTGCGTGAATGGCGCTATATATATATATAGATATATATATATATATATATCCAATTTTATTGATTTTTTAAAGTTTTGGAAAGTTAAGAGGAAGAGCTACAATTCCTTGTACTTTTGACCCTTCTTGGCCCTTTTCTTAGTCCTTGACCATTTTTAGATCTAACTCCAATAAAAACTCATATTTTGTTTATTAGAAAAGGAGACTAGAATTTAGAATATCTTAGGACCCTAGCCTTTACAAGAGCTCTAGGGTTTTATATAGAAATTCACCCTTAGTTTAGTGTTCTCGTGAGTTTTGAAGAGAAAAAAACTCCATTTTGATTGAAATTTAATCTTGGATTAAAGATTAAGTGTTGAGCTAAGCTTTTTCTTGTAAAGAAGAGACCTTTTCTCTCTAAACTTTAATCTTATGTTTCATTTATCCAATCTGGCATTTCTTTTCGTTGTTATATGCGGCTAAACTTTTATAATCTCTAAGAATTGATGGGGGGTTGTTGATATTTTTCCGTATTCAGTTAATTTATATGATGGGTAATGCCTAATAATATCCAATTGCAAGTTTTCACTTAAGAATCAAGTAGTTTATCTAGGCCTTATAAGTTTTATGTATTAGTGCTTGTTTCTATTATTTAATTTTGAGTAAGTTTAGACCTTTGTTGTGGGAACCATAGTCCTTCTAACATAGGCATCCAGAGAGGAATTGGTGGATTTATATTTTCAAAGTGATTTTTAAATGGTATGGTAGACTAGAAATAGAACTCATATCATTCCATTCTATTAACTAGGAATGGAAGTTAGACTGAAAAAGACAATTGCCTCTTTAAATGCATAAACTTATAGCTAAATCATCAATTAACGAGAAATAGAAGTAAACCGTGGTCACTTCTTAAGGATTAACCTACTATCCATAGTTCCAAAGTTTAGGTTTAGCTGAGAACTTAAATTTACACCCTGTTTTTTGTCTATTGTTGATTTACCTCATTTTTCTTTACTTAATATAGCATAGTCCTTTTAGCTTGTAGATAAGGATTTACCTTCAAAATAGTAATATCTTCAAGATCTACTCTACTTCAATAACACAATGACAATTGTATACTCGTACTTAGTTGTGGAGATTTAGCCATTATTACTCAATTAATTGTAATATTTGTCCTAATCTTTACTGCATCAGTCAACTGATGCTACTAGCATGGCTTAGTCTGAAGCAAGACAAAAATTTGACAAATTTTTAACCTTTTAGCCTCTCTAAACACTTTTATGCTAATTTGGGTTACTTGTAATTAGCTTATAAGTATATATCCTATAAAAACTCACTTATAGGATATTCTAAAGGGGAGGGCTTTTAGAACCCTAGCCTACACAAGTACTCTATTGATTTGTATAGAATTTCATCATTAAGTTAGTGCTCTTGATAGTTTTGGAAGAAAATACCCCTATTTTGGAAGAATTTGGATATTGGGTTAAAAATTAACTTGAGAACTAGATTTCTTCTAGTAGAAAGGAGTCTTCTATACTTTAAAACTTTAATCTTATGTTCATTTCTACAATATGGTGTTTTTTAGTTATGCGCGGCTAGATTCGCCTTAATTCCTAGGACTTGATGATGGATGATTTAAATTTCCTAATAATATGTTGATTATTATTATGAGTTGTGCTGATTTATGTCTAATATCATACTTTAATGTGAGATACATAAAAGTTATTAAGGTCTCCTAGATTGTATATTATGTGTTTTTCTGTTTTATAATGGATCCTCATGAATGATTGGACATTTGATATCAGAATTAAAGTTTCTCTAACTTAGAATTAGATAGAAAGAATGCTCTTAATTGTCAATTGTTCTTCATTTTAATGGTCAGGTAGAATATGCATATTTACCACATCCATTCTATTTTAACAACTAGGAATAGAAATTACAATGAAAATAGACAATTGCCCCATTGTATGTATATAAAACCATAGGTAAATTGGCCCAACTATTGAGAGTTTGAAACTATGCTAGTCATTTTTTTAGGAATTCCGTATAATTCTTACATTAGTTCCCTTTCATCTAGTTTTTAGAGTGCATTAGTCTCCACAAGTTCTCTATTGCTTTGTATAGAATTTTATCTTTATGATAGGGTTCTTGATATCTTCTAAAGAAAAACTTCTACTTTGGAAGAATTTGAATCTTGGGTTGTAGATTAAGTTGTAAGCAAGATTTCTTTTTGTAAAAAGGGGTCTTCCATATTTGAAAGTTTTAATCTTATGTTTCATTTCTTCAATTTGGTGTTTCTTTTCTTATTTATGTGTGGTGATATTCTCTTTTATTCCTAATAATATTTATTATTGTTATGGGCTATGTTGATTTACGTTGATATCATGTTTTGCTGGTGACTCATATGCAATTTAAAGGACATATTAAATTGTGTAATAGGTGTTTATTAGTGATCACTCATCTTCATGAAAGTTAGACCTTAGGTGTTAGAATTTTATGATAATTTTAGCTTAGAAATGAGTAGAATGAGATGAATGATATAAACACGTTAACGAGTTTTGCTAAAATGGCTTTAGTAGATTAGGAATAGTTGCCATGTTGATTCTATTCTATCAACTAGGGATGGAAGTTAGAGTGGAAAAAACATTACTACTTAATTTACCCATTCCCATAACCTTAACTAATTCACTTGTTAGAAAATAGAAATCTCCCTAGTTATATCTTAAAAATAACCTAGAACTTTCTTGGTTTACTTAGTTCAGCTCGCTTTAGCTTTGTGTGCTTTATTTGCATCTTTTTTAAATTTTAGTATTAATTTAGATTGAGAACAAATTTCCCTTTAATTACTTGTGGTTCATTTTGAAGTCATGTTTAGTCTAACTTTCTATTTTATTTATTTTGTTTGAAGTTCTCCATCATTTTTAACATTAAAACTCTAAAATTCCTTGTGCTCATGGGATCGATCATACTTCAACTGCTACAATTGACAATGCCTACTTGCATATGTTGTGTGGAATTAGTAGATTTTGTTACTCGATTTGTAACGTTTCAATTGCTAATTCCATTTACTAAGGATCAAACTCGAGTCGCCCACATGACAACCATCACTACAAGAAAAATGGGCTTTAGTGACGGAATTTGTAGTGATGAAAAAAAATATCGTCACTAAATATCACCTTTAGTGACCAAAACTTTTATCGTCACTATTTTATTGTCTACTCCAAATTTTTAGTGACGAATCACAAAAAGTCGTCACTAAAGAGTGTGGCGGGAAACTTTCCCGCTAAAATAGTCATAATTAGTGATTTAGATTTCGACATTTATTATCGTCACTAAAATAATCATTGTGACGAAATTTTATCGTCACTAAATTTTAATTCCTTTTAGTGACGATATCTTTTCACAAGAATGGAAATATGTTTTAGTGACGCAATTGTTTCATTCACTAATTGCTTTTTTTTCCAAACCAAACTAATTGTATTAAAGTAGAAATCCCCAATTAACACATTACATTAGTGTCCATAAAAATACTAGGTTTAAATAGACTTGCGTTAACACAAAGTACCTAACTTGATAAGGATTGGTTAAGGTCTAAACCTACTCTTGATATATAATTTTTAATTAAATTTTTGATTATATGTATATGTGTGAAATATCAGTAATTAAAAATAGAAATTTTTTAGTGCATTATAAATATAATTTTTGGTGTAAAAGAAAATTTTATTAGTAGTTTATGTGACAATGAAAAAGAAAATAGTTGTAATCTATTAATTCATTTTTTTTATACATAGGGTTGAAGTGTGTAATATTATTACATATGGAGATAGAAAAAATTTATTTTAGTGTATAATAAAACATAATATTATAAATTTGATGAAAAAATATATGTGTTAAGCTAATTAATTTGGGATAGAGTAGATAAAATGTTTTGGGCTAAATTACTTGGGCCACAACTTATAAAGGATTGGGCTTGTTTTGGGCTAAATTGCTTGGGCCACAACTTATAAAGGATTGGGCTTGTTTTGGGCTAAATTGCTAGGGCCACAACTTATATAAGGATTGAGCTTGTTTTGGGCTAAATTACTTGGGCCACAATTGATATAAGGATTGGCCTTAATTTTTGTTTACTTAAGAATTGAGCTATGTAATCTACTTATTGGGTGAAGTTAACTTTTGAAAATATAATTCTTAAGTTTTAATAATTGTATTAAAACACCCAAATATATATACATTTGCCAAGATTAGTTGACGATTTAATAGAGTATTTGTTTGTAGATACACTATCAACTCGAGAATGTACGCATATATATGAATTTGACTACATTAGATGAATTTGCACATATAAGTTTAATCACTTTAAATATATAATTTTGTTAGTAGTAATAAGCACCTCAAGAACCCATTAGTTTACTAGTTTGACGATAAACTGGATTTAATAGTATTATTAATTATGATTGTTGTATGCATAGTTTATAACTAATAAGACGTTTTACTAAATTAGCCATTTTTACCAAATCAAGAGAGAGGGAGAAAATATAAAATATTTTCACTATTTTAATTAAATTCAGCTCAAACCACAAAGCAAAGCCTCACAAGAACAATTTTGCTCTGCCTTTTGACTAACAAGAAATGGCTCAAAATTGTATTTTAGTGTATAATATTATTAACTATGGAGATATAAAATATTTGCTTTGGTATACAACGAAATTGAATATTATAAATTTTAATAACAACATATGCATTGGGACATATATAGTTTCAAACTAATTATAGCCATTAATGTAATATAACAACACAAGTAGTGATTAATACATGTACATATATAGTGAGACGTATAATGTATAACAAAAGTAGTAGATACTTAGACAGTTATACTCTTTTGTTCACAAAAAGGCGTTCGGTTTTACTAATGTACAACTTGTTCTTGTTAGTCAACAAAATGCAAGTGCAACTAATTTTCTCATTAAAGGTATTGTATATCATACACCATTTCATGTAATCTACCTCATTAAGAGTATGTTGGATATTTTGTTGAATAATCAGTATGCACTTTTGAAATAGTCGATATGTTTTGAGACAAACACTTTTTTTTTTATGCCAAAGGGAGTATCTATATATACATATATAGATAGGACTAAAATCTATAGTATAAGCAGTTAATTCATATATATATATAGTAGTTATGTGGTTATGTAATTATCATAAAAGTAATTAGTACAAAAGATAATTAATTTATTGCATATATATGTTGGGTATGGTTCATAATTCGCATTTTTATAATGATAGATTTAGTATTTAGTATTTGTCACTTGTAAATATGTAGCAAAGTTGATTTAGAAAAAAAAAAATAAAGTACCACTTGAAATTAAGAACTTCATTTATCCATTTTTTATTTATGTCTATTTCCTCATTCTAATTATACTTTTGCCACAAGCTATTACTTCTATTCACCCCCAACAAATATGCAACATAATATTTCCTTGCCCTCTAGTTTAATTGATTGGATTAGAATAATTGTAGTATTTTGAATTTATATCTTTCATTTTAAAAATAGAAAGAAATTTTATTAAAAAATATAAAAACTTATTTAAAAATAAGTTAAAATAATATGTATAGATTTATTAATTAATCATATTAATATAAAATATTATACTAATTGACTAAATTTTATATTAAAATATTAAGAATGCAATTGAAAGAAATAAACATATTTTGAGAAAATATACACATTTTTTTCTCCATTTTCCATTTCCCCGCCGACTGCATCCTTCCCTCCATTTTCCATTTTCCCCTTTCTTCTTGCCCGCCGACTGCCCCCCTCCATTTTTCATTTCCCCTTTCTTCCCCCAAGCCGACTGCCCCCCTCCCTTTTCCATTTTCTCCCTTCTTCTCCCGCCGACAGCCCCCCTCTCCTCCATTTTCCATTTCCCCTTTCTTCCCCCAAGCCGACTGCCCCCCTCTCTTTTCCATTTTCTCCCTTCTTCTCCCGCCGACAGCCCCCTCCCCTCCATTTTCCATTTTCCCCTTTCTTCCCCCAACCCGATCGCCTCCCTTTTCCATTTTCTCCTTCTTCTCCCGCCGACCCCCCTTCCTCCATCTTCCATTTGCCCCTTTCTTCCCCCCGGCGACTGCCTCTCCATCACCGGATTTTGTACTAATAAATACATTCTACAAGTTGGAAGTTGAGGTATGTATCTATATTGTTGCATTCAATCTTCAATTGTTGGGCTTTTGTGTTTGAAAAATCGTTTATTCCTATCTCTAAACCGTGAGCTCCTTTGTTTTTGGGCCGACTTGTCTTGTGTGTTTGGATTTACAGTGAGCTACCCATCTAGGTTTAGTTCCGCATGCGTGGCTTGGGGCTGAAATTCAAGTGCATCTGCCTTAAGAATTGCAAGATCATTTTAGCTTACATTATCAAGTTTTGAGTTAATTATTTATTTGTAAAATGGTAAAAGTTGAGTGTTGTCTTAAACATAGTAAATTGACTAGTGTGGTTATAATGTTTAAAGTTACAAAAGAGGATAGGAGTAACCTTTTCCCGAGGTGGATGATTAGTGTCTTGATTTTGTGAAGTTGCTAAATTTTTGTTCTGTATGAACAACGGGTCCAAGATGGCATCCTTGTCATTTGACAAGATCACCATCCCTTGCTTTTGTGTTCTTCATTCAGAGGGAAAAAGATATGAACTTTCTATTAAAAGAGCAGATATTATTTAAAATGTGTATTGGGTTTCTTGCTTACAATTTAGTTAGTGGTAGGCTTGAGATATTGTGCTTGCAAAATGTGTTTTCAATGGAAATCTGCGATATTGTAGGAATTATCGGTTGCAAGACTACTATGGCTCTTCATCGCTACATGTGTGAAACTAGGACGGCCTTAGATAGCAAGGCGCGATTGAACTAGCCGAAACTGTGCTCTCAAAATTGCTGCAATTTTTGGGCATGTTTTTTCCTTGGATTGGTGACTGCTTTTTGGGATTTTTCCTGCATTTGTGTGGGCCATTCTCTCTTAATGTTATGCCGATCGCTTTTATGCGACATTTTTATAAGTTTGTCCATCGTCCGAGTAGTTTCTCTACAATTTTTGGGCTGTTTTTTCATTGGAATGGTGATCGCTTTTTGGGATTTTTTCGCATTTG
This sequence comes from Gynochthodes officinalis, assembly GCA_020080225.1. NCBI lineage: Eukaryota > Viridiplantae > Streptophyta > Magnoliopsida > Gentianales > Rubiaceae > Gynochthodes > Gynochthodes officinalis. The sequence goes on along the minus strand of CM034621.1, from coordinate 12,738,573 downwards.
TTTGGGCCATTCTCTCATAATGATATTTGGTCATTTTTCCGACTTTTTACATGTTTGTCCACCGTCCGTAAAATGTTTCTCTGCAGTTTTTGGGCTGTTTTTCAATGGAACGTGATCGCTTTTTGGGATTTTTCTGCATTTGTTTGGGCCATTCTCTCATAATGATATTTGGCTGTTTTTGCGACTTTTTTTACATGTTTGTCCACTGGTCCGTAGGAATGTTTCTCTGCAATTTTTGGGCTGTTTTTTCAATGGAATGGTGACTTGTTTTTGGGATTTTTTCTGCATTTGTTTGGGCCATTCTCTCATAATGATATTTGGCTGTTTTCCGACTTTTTTTACATGTTTGTCCACTGGTCCACAGGAATGTTTCTCTGCAGTTTTTTGGGCTGTTTTTTCATTGGAATGATGACTGTTTTTTGGGATTTTTTTCTGCATTTGTTTGGGCCATTCTCTCATAATGATATTGGGCTGTTTTTGCGACTTTTTTTACATGTTTGTCCACTAGTCCGCAGGAAAGTTTCTCTGCAATTTTTGGGCTATTTTTTCAATGGAATGGTGACTGTTTTTTGGGCTTTTTTTCTGCATTTGTTTGGGCCATTCTCTCATAATGTCTTTGGTTATGTAGGCCCAAGCAACCATTACAATTGCATTGGTCCGAACCCCTCACATTCTATCCAAGTAGCATTGCGAAGTGGTTTTGCTAGAGGAGAAGATCTGCCGTCACCCCTCACCTTATATCCTTGGATTGGAGTCGAGGATACCTTTATTGTTCAACTTTTAGAGGTAAGACTAACTTCTCTCACATTAATGAAAGTAGTTGTAATGTGTAATTGGTTCATTTTTTTTGCTAATTACTAATGTTTTAAAGTGTCTAATATAATTTGCTGCCTTTACACCAACATAGCGTATGTTATAAGGTTTTGTTTGTTGGGTTAATGAAAATGGAATGTTTATTTTCCTTGTATTTGGGCCATTTCTTAGGTAAAAAAAGAAAAGCCGACCAAGGTTGTATGCAATTGTGTTCTAATTTTCTAATGAATTCATTATAGGAAATGGACAAGTCGTGGTTGAAAATTGCTCAGTAACAAAGGATGTAACATATAAGTTAGGGGTTGAAGAGTTCTTAACATTTGCATATCATGCTAAAGAAGAATCCGAAAAAATTCCCCGTCCCTGTAAATCATGCAACAACTTTTGTCTTCATGATAAAGCCACTGTGTTCTTTCACTTAATGCATAAAGGGATATGTCCGGATTATGTGAGATGGATATATCATGGTGAGGATTGTGAGGATGTTTCAGCTGATGAGGGCTTAACAGGTAATGAGGTTGAGAGTGATGAAGAGATGGGTTATGGTGATGATTTAGATGACATGTTGAACGACATAGGTCAGTGTAATTGGGGTGGACACTGGCAACCGGTCATAGGTCGGCCAATAATTTAGACAACAACGTTGAACCCGTTTCTCAATTATTAGATGAAGCCCGCCAAGAACTCTATCCCGGTTGTGAAACTTTTTCCAAATTTTCATTTATTGTTAGTCTTTTACATTTAAAGACTACTAGTGGTTGACACCAAATCTTTTGATGCATTGCTTGAGATATTCAAGAAAGCCCTTCCAATTCTCGCCATTCCAAAGAATTTCTATGAATGTAAAAGATATATTCGTCATTTAGGGTTTCAAAGTGAAAAATTCATGCTTGTGTCAATGATTGTGTCTTGTTTCGGAATGAATATGCATCCCTTAACACTTGTCCAAATGAGAAGTGTAAGGAGTCTCGTTTTACATCCGAGGGTTCTAGGGTTCCCCGTAAGGTTCTTCGATACTTTCCTCTAAAACCAAGACTTCAACGGTTATTTGTTAATGAGGAGATAGCTTCTGACATGAGGTGGCATAAGGAAAAACGAGTCGACGATAGTAACATACTCAGGCATCCTGCGGATAGTGAAGCATGGAAGCACATGGATAGAGTGTTTCCTTCATTTGCATGTGACCCTCGAAGTGTTAGGCTAGGTCTCGCCACAGATGGGTTCAATCCATTTGGCAATCTAAGTAATGCTTACAGTGTTTGGCCCGTCTTTCTTGTCCCATATAATTTGCCCCCTTAGAGATGCATGAAAGATCCATTCATGTTCATGTCAGTTTTAATTCCTGGTCCCAAATCACCAGGAAAAAATATTGATGTGTATTTGCAACCCTTGATTGATAAGTTGAAAGAGTTGTGGGTGGGTGTCGATGCGTACGATGCTCACAAAAGGGAAAAGTTCACATTACGTGCCGCGCTTCTGTGGACCATAAATGATTTCCCTGCCTATGCTATGCTCTCGGTTGAGTACCAAAGGCTACCATGCTTGTCCAATTTGCATGAATGAGACATCATCTCAATACTTGCATCACAAGAGGAAAATTTGTTATATGGGGCATCAGATTCTTACCTCTTGACCACGAATGGCGAAGAGATAAAAGAAACTTTGATGGGATGGTTGATCTCCGATGTCCATGAGTACCCAACCGCCATGAGATTCTTCATGATATTGAGATGTCGGTTGGTGGAGCAATTGCATTTGGTAAAGCTTATGGTAAGGATCAAAGTAACAAAAGAAAGCGCGAAGGTCATTGCCCACAGTGGGCAAAAAAATCTGTGTTCTTCGACCTTCCGTACTGGGCAGACCTCAAATTGAGACACAATTTAGACATCATGCATGTTGTGAAAAATGTGACTGAGAGTTTGGTTGCAACATTGTTTGACATTAAGGGTAAGACTAAGGACACTTGGAAATCACGTATGGATTTGATGGCTAAAGAGTTGAAAAGGGATTTGCATTTGCAACCACAAGGAAATTCATTCATAATGCCCATGGCGTCTTACCACTTGACAAAAGATGAAAAGCACAAAATACTTAACTTTATTGCCTCGGTGAAGTTCCCTGATGGCTTTGCATCTAACATATCTCGATGCATAAAAGGGGGAGAGATTCAGTTGTCTGGTTTGAAAAGTCATGACTTTTATGTCTTCATCCAACGTATTCTTCCAGTGGCAATTAGGGGTTCATTAACAAAAGAGGTTCGCCATATTTTGTACGAACTTAGTGAGTTTGTACAAAGGTTATGTGCACGAGTACGATTTAGATGTTCTTGAATCGAGGAGATGAAAATTGCCTTCGGTTTTGTGCAAGTTGGAAAGATTGTTCCTCCGTCATACTTCGACATCATGACTCATCTATTGCCACACCTGCCTTATGAAGCAAGGATAGCCGGTCCACCTCAATATCGATGGATGTTCCCATTTGAGAGGTAATAACACTATCTTAATGCTTAAGGATAGTTCTTCATAATTTTGTTTTAGTCTTAATAAGTTTGGACATTTGTGCAGGAAAATGGGGACTCTTAAGGGATATGTCCAGAACAAAGCTCGACCAGAAGGATGTATTGCTGAGCGGTATATACACAATGAGTGCCTAACATTTTGTTCAATGTACTTGAACAATGTCGAAACTGTCTTCAATCGCGGCGATCGTAACAATGAGCTGATAGACAACAATTGTGTGATTTCTGTTTTTTCTAGTAGGGGTCGGCCATTGGGTCCCCCGAAGCATTACGTTCTTAGTGAGGGAGAATTAGCTAGGCTTCATTCATACATTTTGAACAATTGTGACGAACTAGAGGAGCTAATCAGGTATGTTTAGAATATGCACTTAGGTTAAGGTGATTTTATATATAATGTAACGAATATGTGAGCTTATGACTACGTCAATGCTTGTAGGGAACATAAGCTCCTCCTTGAGGAAGAAGACAGTGAGAATGTGGACGAACGGCACAACAAGCAATTTCGAGTATGGTTGAGAGAACATGTAAGTTCAACACGGCTCTTATTGAGAGTATGTACTTGGCCATCCTAGATTGCGCTAATATATTTCGATTTGTGTATGTAGGTTCACCGTGTTCCACACGCCTTTGCGGAAGAGATCCGCACTCTGTCATATGGTCCACTAAATCAAGTTCATCGATACACTGGATGTCTGGTAAATGGGTATCGATTTCACACCCAAGGTCGGGAAAAGAACAGAAAAACCCAAAATAGTGGAGTTGTAGTGCAGGGAGAACACGGGAACAATGTAATTGATTTCTATGGGGTGCTACAAGATGTGATAGAAGTTGAATATTTAGGTGCAAATAAGAGAGTGTTGGTGTTTATGTGTGATTGGTTTAGGTTAAGCAATACGTCTGGCCTACAAGTTGATAAGGAATGTGCTATGAGTAGTGTGAATATGTCTAGAAAATGGTACACAGATCAGCCATATATACTTGCATCACAAGCTAGGCAGGTCTTCTATGTGGATGATTTAAAACTAGGCAACAATTGGCATGTTGTGCAAAGTATTACCCCACGGAAGTTGTATGATATTCCAGAAGACCATGAGAGTGTCCAGGCAGAAGAAGTGCATCAAGAAGAAGATCCAAGTTATACTCTGGTTGTTGATTTGACGCTAGACATGCCATCCTTGACGCGGGATGCAGACACTATGAGATTGGTTGATGCGTCACTTGTGGAGCATTTGAATCAGAGTACACCGCAGAAGTGCATTCAACAGATGATTCATTTATCAATGATGATGGGTTCAATGATGTAGTATCCTCCGAATTTTCTTCCGAATCGGAGAAGGAGTTAGGGAAGATGGTTACTCCGATTCGTAATAGAAACTAAATGGTTGTTCTTGTATGTAGTACTATGTTACAACCAATTAGTGTTGTATTTGTGGAAGTCAACATTTTTTGTAATTGTTTCTTGTTAAGTTTTTATATCCTTTAACTGATAGTTGGTAATGGTACGTTGGTTTTCATGGTATGCTTATATGATACTTATTGTTTGCGAATGTTGGGTCTTTAGATCTTCCTTATAGTTTTGCTTATTATTTTGGGTTTTTATCATATGTGGACATGATGATTATCTCAAAATGTTGGGTTAAGCATGTTGTTGTTTTGGTCATTTGGTTATGTTATAAACAATGTAAATACTATGCATGTAGATACTTAATTGTATAATGTTTGGTTGTTGATGTACAGATGGTTGGGCCTGGCAAGGGAAGATTGGAAAAGAGGCCTGCACAGTCAAAAACACCAAAGGGGACGTCCACGCCGTCTAAAGGGAACAATGCTCAACGTCTTTCACTTGTTGCATCCTCACGGCGAAGTGCCCGACTTGCGCCAAATTTGCCACCCCTCCCCCCAATACTTGCTTCTCCTCGTCGAAGTGCCAGGCTGTCACCAACACAGAAAAATGCGGCAATGGGTGAATCTTCTTCAAAAGGTGCCTGCCCTCTACCAAATCGGCCAATGCCCCCCTTTCAGCTTAAAGATGAGAACATTGAGGACACTTGTACGTTGCCGACAAACACCACTGGAGTGAGGCGATCGTTGACGCTTATGTTAGAGTCACATAATGAAAAGGAGATTCGAACTTCGACAGTGGGTGGACCTGCCAATGAGGAGGAGGATGTTCACTGCTATTCTCAAGATCAATTTGAGATGCCCACCTCCGATCAGCAAGGTTTGACAGCAAACACACCGTCTGGAAGTACTTCATTGGGTAAGTTTTATACAATAAACTTAAGTCCACAAGTTTGATGAACATAGTTTTTCCTTTCTCGTCTTTATGATTGAGAGTGAGTTTGTTGAATGGATAATCAGTTCTTATGGCTTATGGTCTTGTCCAAATCATGTAGTGACATGCAGTACGAGGGGACCCACACGTAATTTGACTGGTAAAAGAAAGGGGAGTTCAGATGCAAAACTTGTCATAGAAGTCAATGAGAAAGTTGGAAGGTTCGTGGGCTCGGATAGTCAGCAATTGATAACTAAGGGTGGCTGCTTTCTACGGCGATTTGCTAAATTTGATGGCACAACCTGGAAAAATCAGCCACAAGCATTGAAGGAGGAGATCATCGCCAAGTGCACGGTATTGTGTGCTTTGTATTTGCTAATTAAATTCATAATAACTAACTTGGCATGGGTACTTAGTTGTATATATGAATTGTAATGCCATTTTTGTTAATGTTTAGGAGAATTCAACTTATAGTGGGGATGAGTTAGTGAAGAAGGCATTCCGTACACAGTTTAGTGCCCAACACCGCAGTAGGCAATATAGGCTGCACCTTCACTACAAAAAATTCCCATCCAAGGAAGAGGCAATCAAGCATCCGCCATCGAGTGTGAAGGAGGAGGAATGGGCCCTTCTTTGTGAGAGATTTGCCAGTGACACCTTCCAGGTCAAGTAGTCATTAATTCTTATTATGCTTTTTAGCTCAATCTTTTGTTATAATTAGAAAAGGTTTTGATTCATTTTACACATGGTGTAATATCCAGGGACTTAGCCAACGCAACAAGGTGAATCGGCCGCTAATGACACCCCACCACTATTGGGGCCTCCATAGCTAGAATTGTGGATGATCCGTTAGTACAAACTTTTAGTATGTTGTTGTATTTTTCACTATGGTTATGTTGTATATACTTAAATTATGTACTATTATTATGGCCACTTAATGTGACGAAGAAAGAAGGAAAAGTCCCAACAGCAATTGATTTATATGAAATTGCTCATTTCTCCCGAAAGAAGGGAAAGATGGTTTCTGACAAGGCACAAAGAACATTGGTAAATGACTTTCATGCAATGTATGCAATTTTTGTTTGTAAACGTTTAGACTAATTGGCGAATAATTTTGTGTTTATTAATGTAGGACGAATTGCGGCAGGAGGAGTCTACCTCCTCAAGCTCACCAATAGATATATGCCGAAGGAAGCTACAGCACATCCCTGGTGAGGAGAAGAGTCGGGCTGCTTCAAAGAAACCAGCAATTGTCTTGGAAAGACTCCAAACGGAAGTAGAAGTTGAGAGGAAAAGAGCGAATGATGCTGTGGAGCGAAATGAAGTAATTACTGCTAAGGTTGATGCCCAAGAAGTTGAATTGAATGCGATGAAAGAAAAAGTGCACTTTTTAATGGAGGAATTGACTCGACTAGCTAGTCAACAATCTTCAAAAGATGTAAGTTCACATTTAACTTATGAGTATCTTATGATGATGATATTGGTTAGATAAAGAACATGGTAACTTAAGTGATTGTTTCATGTATATTCATAGATACCACATTACTATTATATATGCATGATACATTTCCAATGTCTCTATGAGATATAAACAGTATGTAATATATTGGTGCTTAAATGTATAGGTTGGTTCAGGAATTTTTTACGTTTAGCAATTAGTTGTATTGTATTACGTCATGCAATGCATTAAGCGGTCAATTTTGTTTTCTTCGAATGCTAGCATTATAGTATTACTATTATCGATAATTGGTGGAATTGTCGTATGTATTGAGATATAATTTTGGGATATTGCTGCTTCTAAAAGGATATAATTGTTTTATAAAGGCGAGCTCGGATATCACGAAAACATGATGTTTGCTTAAGGATTGTTGCAAGTAGGCTCATAGTTTTTATATATTTATCATCAAAGGTAGAATATTTCTTATAGTTTCTATGAGATACGAACATTAGGTAACATATTGGTGCCTATATGTGTAGGTAAGTTTGTGATTTAGTTTTGTGATTGGTTTGAGAATATTTCTTATATTGGTTAGGGAATATATCTTATAGTTTGTGAACATTAGGTAACATATTAGTTTCTTATGTATAGCTTGAGATACATTTGGTGGTCATTTTTGTTTTCTTCGATTGTAGCAATTGTAGTATGACTTTTATTTTTAACTGGTGGAATTGTATAATGTCATTCCATATATAATTATGGAATGTTTTTGACCAACATAGATATAATTGTTTTATAAAAATGAGCTTGGTTATCATGAAAATATGTTGTTCCCTTAAGGATTGTTGCATTTACGCTTTTTGTTTCGTGTCATTATCATCAATGCAGGGGATATTTCTACATTCGTATGAGATATGAACATTATGCAACATATTGGTGCCTTGTTGACAGGGTTTGTTTATGAAGATTATCTTTCATTGGTCGTAATGTATTATGTCATGTGAAACATTTCATAAACACTTCATTTATGTTTGATTGGTGGAGAATGTATTTACGCTTTTTGTTTCATGTCATTATCATCAATGCAAAGGATATTTCTACATTCGTATGAGATGTGAACATTATGCAACATATTGGTGCCTTGTTAACAGGGTTTGTTTATAAAGATTATCTTTCATTGGTCGTAACGTATTTTGGCATGTGAAACATTTCATAGGCATTTCATTTATGTTTGATTGGTGGAGAATGTAGTATTGTTGTGATAATTCGTTGGTGGAATTGTATTATGTATTGAGATATAATTTTGGGATATTGTTGCTGCTGAAAGATATAATTATTTTATAAACACGAGCTCAATTGTCACGAAAACATGTTGTTTCCTAAAGGATTGTTGCAAATAGACTCATAGGTTTCATATATTTATCAGAAATGCAGGATGTTGTCGCTTCTAATTATGGGATATAATTATGGGATGTTGTTGCTTCTAAGCCTTTAATTGTTATCGCGACATGATATTGTTCCTTTAATACGTTCTCAAATCTGCGATATACATTTCATTTCTTTTTGTCAATGCATGGCACATTTCTACATTTTTTTGAAAAATAAACATTATGTAACATAATGATGCCTAGTTAAAATGATTGGTTTAAGAGTATGATTTTTTATTTGTGATTTTGTATTATGTCACGTGATAGATTGCATGGTCATTTCTGTTAAATGTGATTGGTGGAAAATGTAATATGATGATTATCATTCATTACGATGAATTGTACGATGTCATGAGAGGTATAGTTATGGGGTGTTGTTGCCGTAGCTAGTCATTTTTGGGCAATTGGATTGAATTTATAACATTTATCGCTTTTTCCTTTTCTTATCACGTTGACGCATCCATCACTGTGTTGTGCCAAGCATTCACAGATTGTAGACATATTTTGGAATCAAATGGCCAGTTGGTTGCTGTTGTAAAGGTCTTACAATAGCCTTTTGCTTATTTACTTTTAGAATGCTATGGGAATTATGTGTACATAACTATTTTGTGGGGTGTTAGATGTTTGGATAATGTTTTATTCTCATGGTTCAACTACGATATTTAACTTTTATTTTCTTGTATGCTAGGAAAGTAAAATGTTGTCTTTGCAATGCACAAGTTTATCTTTCAGACGCTTTCTTCATATGGGCTTTGAATGTTGAATGATTAGTAAGATTGTTTTCATTACATTTTTGATATCGATGATGTGTGTATTAAAAGGATAAATGATGTTACAATCAATATATTGATATTATTAGTGATAAAATATTAAAATATACAATGTTATAGCTTTGGTTAAAATTGTCACTAATAACACTATTTAGTGACAAATTTTTTCACTAATTATATTTATGAACGAATTTTTAGTGACGAGATTTTTCCGTCACTAATGCAAAAGGACGCCAAATTTTTCGTCAAAATTGCATTCACCAACAAACTTTCGTGACAAAACTTAAAGTCGCTACTAACCATTTAGTGACAATAAAATTTTGTGACAAACATAAAGTCGTCACTAACCATTTAGTGGCGGCAAAAAAGATCGTGACTAGTTGGTCACACAAAGAGATGACCAAAGTTCGTTTAGTGAGGACTTTTTCCGTCATTAAACCGTCACAACTGCCCAATTGACCGAAATAGTTTCAGTGACGGAAATTTTTCGTCACTAAATTTCGTCACTAAACGTGCACAATTAGTGACGACTCTTAACTTTTAGTGACGACTTTCCCCCCCTTTTAGTGTCGATTTTTTTTCGTCACTAATTGTTGTCACATCTTCAAGTCGTCACTAACGCCACTCATTTAGTGACGACTTTTTTGTTTCGGTCACTAAAACCCTTTAGTGACGGAGCATTAGTGACGACCTAGTGACGAACCATTTTTTCGTCACTAATTGGTTTTTGTGACGAAAAAGCAACCTTTAGTGACGATATTCCACTCGTCACTAAAGCCCATTTTTCTTGTAGTGCATGAAGACCAAAATAAAATCTTAATGGGTGCTCTAGGCCATATGATAAGAGGCTATCCCCTAAGAAGCTACCTAGATTTTTGGAACTAGATATTTTATCAATCTTGAAACTAGAGTTGTAACCTTGGCCAAAAAAATTAAGTAATATGGAAGAAAATGGGGAATTATCTGGTGTTTAGTTGTGGGTTATTCTAAGGTGATCACTATACCAACCAAATGCTACCTAATAATAGCGTTTGACCAATTTCTCAACAATTATAATTGTGAAGGAAACTTTAACACAAATTGGAGGGGACAACAGAGTAGATCTTAAGTGGGAGAGTTCAACTGGCTATTTCGGGCTTTCTCTAATTGGTTTTGGGCTTTCTTGGGCTTTTTCAAAATTTTCCAGCCCAAAATTGAGTCAAACGCCATTGTTGCATGTTCAAAACTTTCTGTACTTTTAGTATTTCGTGTCTTACAGAATTTTGGGGATTGCAGGATTTTCTAGGGGGATTAAAGCTTTTATTTTACAAGTTTTCTTGGCCAAACAACTACAACCATGGGTTTTCTTAGGGTTGTTTGGGGTTTCATGTAACACGCATATACAATGAAATTGTTTGTAGATGTTTTGAAAGGCTAGTGATCGGTGGAGGTGAATGCTAATAGTGAATAATGGGGTCGAAAACTACAAGTGGCTACCCAAAAAGATGAGTCGGCTATGGTTTTTCAAAAGTCAATGATAGAGGTGTTGCCTCAACCGTTTCAATGGACTTTGGTGGGCAAATTTTCCCAGGGTCGACTAGATATGGAAACATTGGTAAGTTCTTTTGCATCCTTAGATTTAGTAGATAAATATCATATTGGCTTATTAGATGCTAGACATTTGATTTTTTGATTACATGGAAAAAAAAGACTATAATAAATTATATTCACAAATGATATGGGAATGATATGGTTGTAGCGGGGAAAGTTATGAGAGTGTTCAAGTGGACAACATCATTCCATGTTGATCGAGAGTCGTCGCTAGCGCCAATTTGGGTTAAATTTTCTAGATTGTCGATTTTTCAACTTGATAAACAAACTTTGCTTTCCATTGCTTCATTGGTGGGTTTGCCTTAGAGATTGGACCAAGCTATGGCGAATTGAAGAGGCCAAGCGTCATATAGGTATAGGTGGAGATTCATTTTGCTTAATCCTTTGCCAATGTAGTTTTGGATAGGATTGGGTGATGAGGATGGGTTTTGGCAGTCGGTTAAGGTTGAGCATATGCCCTTGTATTGTGGATAATAATGGCATGTTGGTCACTTGGAGGGTGGATGTCATGTCAAGAATCCTAGTCTAAAAACCTAGAAGAAGGAGAAGTATGAGATGAATGTGTTATAGGTGAGGAAGGAGTTGATCTATCTTCCAAAGCTAGCAAAACAAGCCAGTTTGCGGAATGAATGGCTATTGGGAATAAGGAGAATGGAGTTGAAATTGTGGCCAAGGAGAATGACAAATGTTTAGTTGTAAAAAGAGAAACTCGCCATGATTATGCTATGCAATTGAATTTGTTGTTGGCAGAAGAACATTAGTCGAGGCAGTAGGATTTGTGATCTGCAGAACAACAGTTCGGATAGCATAATAAATATTTGTTGTAGCTAGATCTGCAATTGAGAAGGTGGTATCATGAACGACTAGAGCTTCTAGATGTGTACAAGAACAGGGGGTACTGTAGCAAAAGCTGGGTGTGGCAAAGTTGCGAGTTGAACATCATTCTGAATCTTTGTCCTCTCAGAAGGAATTAGGCATGGTAAAGGTACAAGATCTAGTGAAGGAGGGGATTATTGGTTCCTATGGAAGAGAAGATGGCGAAAGTTGTGGATTAGCGAGGTTTGAAGAGTTGTGGAATGGGAGGAGTCTTTGTTGAATGCCCAAGCCCTGTTGGTCAGAGTTGGAAACGAATCCCCAAAGAGTGGCAATAATAAATTATTGTTTAAAAAAAAGAGACCCCTTCGGCCTTCAAGTATTAAGTTTGTCGATTGGTATTCCATGATGTTTAGAAGTTCATTTTGGAACATAAGAGGGGTTGTGAAAACTTTTGTTACCTCAAAAATAAAATTGTTATGGAAGATGCATTATTTGAATATGATAGCTCTATGTGAACCTAAGGTTTCAAAAAAGAGGTTGGTTGGTTTTCAATTAAAAGTTGGGCTTAAGAAGGGTTTGGCTAATGAGCAAGGAAGAATATGGGTTATGTGGTCCAGTATGGTGGGGAATAGGGTGGCTGAATCTTATGAGAGCAATAAAATTCAGACATGTGTTGGTAAAAGAGGAGTTTGTGGTGATTGTGCATGCATTGTATAACCTGGAGGATTAGAAAAGGTTGTGGTAGAAAATTCGGCAAGTGGTGGAGGTGCACCTAGTGGGGGTTAATTTGTGAGGATTTTAATTTTGTTTTCAGTAGAGAACAAAGGGGGGACGCCGTTTGACGTGGGAGAAGCAATGGATTTTGTGGAGTTTAAAGAGGAAGTAGGTTTGATTGATGGGGGATTTACAGGTTTTTCATGCACTTGGTTCAATAACCAAAGCAGTGGTGCTCGTATTTATAAACATCATTATAGGGTTTGTAAGACCCAAAAGTGGATAAAGCAGAAAGTGCATACATCGGCCTCACATTTGGATAGGGTAAGCTCAGATTATTGCATTTATTAATGGCATTTCGGAGCTATGTGTCACTAGGAAAGAGGCCATTTCGTTTTTTAAATTCATAGGTATCTCACCCAGTATTTCAAAGTATTGATAAAGAGGCATGGAACCTAGATTATGGTGTATCACTGATGCTTGCATTAGATAAAAAGCTTTGTAGGGTTAGGGCGCCTTGAGTAAATGGAGTAAGGAAAGATTTGGGAATATATTTGAAAATGCTAAAAATTCTGAGGCTAAACACTTGGAACTAGAAGAGATTTTGGTCAATGATTTTTTTGATATAAGGTAGGTGGAATTGAATAAGGCAAGGGCGGAGTAGAAAGAGATTGATGAAGTGATCATCGCCAATGGTAAATACGTCCCTAAGTTGAGAAATCCAGTCAATTTAGTTTCTCATGTTCAAAAACTTTCAATTTGATACGAGTATATCCTTAATATGAATATAGAGTTGGAGTTTTGGAAACAAAAGACAAGGGTCAAATGGTTGGGATAGAGGGAGGCAAACACATGATTTTTTTCATAATATGGCCTAGGTGAAGTGTTAAAAACTGTTGATACACCGAATCAAGGATGACCAAGGGGAATGTCAGGAGGATCCAGAGGTTATTGCTGTCCAAGAGGTGTCTTTCTTTAATAATTTGCTGATGAATGGCTTGTGTTATGATGCACAATATTATGATAGGTTGCATATGGCATTGAAGGTGGTGCCTAGGTTGTTAACGAAGAAAGAGAGTGCTAAGCTATTACAACTGCTGGAGACGGGAGAGATTTTGGAGGTGGTTTGAAGTATGGATGGGGGTAGTGCATTGAGATAGGATGGATTCTCAGGGAAGTTCTTTTAGAAGTGCTGGGAGGTTGAGGGATGTGGTTAGAGCTATTAAAGAGTTTCTTAGTGGAGCCATGCTGCCTAAGGGGTTCTCTAGAACCTTAATTGCCTTGATCTTGAATATGGAAAGCCCTTCGATGTTTGCATATTTCCAACCTATTAGATTGTGTAGTTTCATTTATAAGGTGATAACAAAGGTTCTAGCCACTAGGTTGCAAGGGGCGATGCATAAGTTGATTCTCCTCAATAGGGTGGATTTGTCAAACGTAGGTTGATCTCAAATAACATCCTATTGACACAGGAATTGTTGTTGGATCTAAATAAAAGGACTAGGGGTGAGAATGTGGTGCTAAAGTTGGTTATGGCAAAGGCATATGATCATGTGTCCTAGATGTTTTTGCTTACAGTTATGAGGAGATTCAAGTTTAGCTTGAAGATGATTGATATGATATGGCACCTCATCTCAGGTTGTTATTTCGTGGTTTTGGTTAATGGGATACCACAAGGGAATTTTGCTCCATCAAGGGGTTTGCGGTAGGGTTACCCTTTATCTCTTTTACTATTTGTGATCAGGGCAAAGATTTTCTCCCAATCATTAAATGCCTTACTTGAGGATGTAGATTTCATGCCCTTTGTAGGCTCGACAGGTTGTTCGTCAATTACGCACCTGACTTATGCAAATGACATTATCATTTTTTCGTTTGTGCATCGCAGATCCTTGAGAAATTGATGGGAGTCATACAGGATTATGAGATGGTTTCGGGACAATTGGTTAATGTTTCAAATCAACATTTGTGCTTGGAAAAAACAATTGGATTAGAAGAAGAAGGGTGGTAACATATGTGCAAGTTATATAGGCAAGTCCTTTCTGGTGTAGTATTTGGGATGCCTATTGTACACTGGGAAAAATACTTAGAGTTTGTTTGTAGGGATGGTGGACAAGGTTAGGAAGTGGATAATTGGGTGGTTAAAAAATGTATTGTCGATAGGAAGTAGGGCTTTCCTAGTAAGACATGTTCCTGCCTTTATGTTGGTTCTTTTGCTTGCAGTTTTGCACCTCTTGAAGGGTGTGAAACATGACTTGGAGAGGTTGTTTGCTTGATTGTACCGGTGTGAGTTGGAATATGGACACAAACATCTTTGAAAGAGATTGGAGTGAGGGGATTTCATTGTGGCTGATGGATGGGATGCTAGGTAATTGCAGTTGTTTTTGTTCCATACAACATTGGAACGAATTTTAGGAACCCCAATTGAGTTGGTAAATGAGAGACCAACCAAATCATGTAGCAGCTAACACCATCTGGATTATTCATGGTGGAGTCAACTTATGAACTGATTCGAAGCAAGGAGGAGAGTCATCCCCGTTGATCAATTTTTGTGGTTTAAGGGTGTTGGTGAGTCGATTGCCTAGTTCATGTCATTAATGCTAAGAAGTAGGATCCCAGTGGATGTTTCACTATACTAATTTGAGGTACTAGGACCATCAAAATGCATTTTTGTGCAACCTCAGGTTGAAGACATTGATCATATTTTTTTCCTTGGAAAGTTTTGCAATGGTGGAAATGGCATATTTTGAGAGCAAGGTGGGCATTCAATGGGATGCGAAACCAATTTACAACTAATGTATGGAGATATGGAATACTAGATATGCACGACAAGTGGTCTAGGCTACCTTGGGGATCTTGCCTTAGGTTATTTTCTAGGTGCTCTAGAAAGTCAAGAATTTGCATCGATATTAGAATAGAAAGTTGTTAGAATGATGAGCGATTAGAGAGGTGGAATCTTTAATGATAGAAAAAATTTGGTTGTGGTTTCCCTACCTTGCACTTTGAGGAAAGAATTGGGACAAGTTTCTAGATACATTTGTTGCAGTTCGTTCAAGTGGGTAGGTGTTTCAAGTATGGTGGAGATTCCCAAGGTATAATGACTTTAAACTGCACACAAACAGGAGCTCAATGGATAATGGAAGAGAGTCGCCTGGAGGAGGAGTGGTGAAGGATGACATGGGGTGTCTAGATTTTGTGATACACACCTGAATGCCAGTAAGGACCTCCCAATACGACCAAATTCCATAAGTCCCAAACTTACCAAGAATAGAACTAAATCACGTGATTCGATAGAACCACACTCCCAGTTTTGGTTAAGGCTAGGAAACTAGGCACAATAATAGCTACTTGACACTTTAGGCTATAATCGAACATACAATATGGTAAATATTGGGGTAGAAGATGCCACAACTTGTTAGGATCAATTAACAAGTTGGTAAATCAAAGAGAACCACAAGGTGAACCTTAATAAGTTCAAAACACGAACTTACGTTATGGAAAAACCTCACAAAATTTTATTAATCTTATACCTTCTAAAATTTTGGCCATAAAGGGGTGTATTTATGTAGTAGTAGCCCCTTTAGGTCGTACAATTAGACTAAAATTAGTGGTTTGATGTCATAAGGATTTGGTAACTAAACTCTAACATACTTCGATTAAAATTGAAAAATATAAAAATCCTAACACTAATATAATTTGTACTGTAGTAAACTCTAGCTACTAGGGCGGCCCAGCCTTCAAAAACCTATTAAAATTGTGAAAAATAAAATACTAAAATAATTAAAATAAATTGAAGGTTTTTGAGCTAGGTTGGATAAAACTCTAAATCTTGAGAAACCGTAAGAAACACTAATATAAATCCTAGGGCATTTTAAGTCTTCTAATTTAAAATACTACTATTAAATTCTGTAGAACACTTTGTTGACCAATTGATAACTCTATTTTATATAGAGTTTTCTTATTCATTTTGGTTAGAAATTGGCTTGTGTTTTAATTTGTTTTTACATATTTTGGCCAAATTATCCTTTGAAAACTCACTCATCTTCGGAGTTCATAACTCTTGATACATACGTCCAAATGAGATGATTCAAGATGATATGGAAAGCTAAGAAAGAGAACAAAACTTTCATGAAGAAAGTTTTCTCAAATTCGGAAGCAAAGGGACCAAAACTGACAGAAACTTGAAGAAAAATGTTGATTTTTCTCGTTAGCTCTTTGGCTACGGGTTTTCGATTTTAACAGTTTGGGTACTTTTTTTTCAGCATCAATCAACAACCCAAAGTCTCCATAAGAAATCAATATTCACACAAAGAGAAAGAGCACAGAAGCAGGTTGTAAAGCAAGAAAAAAGGCTGGAACACAAAACAACATATCTTTTGACCTTTCATTTGAGGAAAGAGAAACATCTGCACATGAAGGCTTTGAGACCAGCTGCCATCTTTTTATTTTTCTGAAGAAAGAGTGCATGAGGACAGCAAGAAAGTCTCTCCAAAATGCAGTCTCACATGGGCAAAAACAAAGCTCGGAAAAATCGGGCAAAGAACATGAGAGAAACAAGCAAACAAATGAGCATGCACACAAAGAAAGAAAAAGAAAAGAGAATCAAGTCACATGAATTGCCAACTACAAAAGCAAAGCTTGGGCTGTTTTATTTGCTGGAAAAGAAACCAAGCACATGGCAGCAACAACACCTTCGGCAGAGCAAAGAAAGAAGAGCAAATCCTTGCTTATAAATAAGAAAGCTTACAACGGAGGAAGGCATCCCATTTCAGCCATCCCATTCTTAGCAGCATATTTCTTTTCCTTTCTTCCTTAGTTTAGGAGTAGTTTCTTTTCTTTCCTTAGCAATTTTTCAGTAGTTCTCTTTGGTTTTTCTTTAGAAATTTCAGTTGTACTTCATCTCAGTTTTTCTTCTACAAAACCAAAGAGCTCACGGTTTCTTTCTTCAAAGAAATTTTGCAACCTTTCATCGGTTTTTCAGAAAATTTTTCAGCCTTCCTCTTGTTGTTTTCTTCAATCTTTCTTCATTGTTTTGTTCTTATTGTTTGCAGTAGTTTAGCAAATAGAACAGCCACCCAGCTGGACTTGCAAAAACAGTGGCAGAATCTTTCTTTTCCTTTAGAAAGCTACGGGTTTGCTGTGTTGTTTTTGCTGCAGAATTTTAGTTGTCTTCTTGTTGTTCCTTCAAGCTTTTCCAGTCAAGTATTCATCATTTCTTTCTTCTTGTTTGGTTAGTTAATGAAGTTTAGTTTTTGCACCACCAAGCTTGAAAGACAAAGAAGAAGCAATTTGTTGTTTTTGTTCCTTGGAAGCTACGTGCAAGAAACAAACCATGCAATTCTTGGTCTTCAAGTCTACGGTTTTATCTTTTCTTATTTCCTTTAGTTTTGTTTAGTTTAATTTAATTATTTTATTTTTCTTTCCTTGTTTTTGTGTTTAGTGTTATTTAGCAATTTTAGTAATTTAAGTTTTGTATTTTGCTATGAAATTTTTGGCTAAGTATTATTTTTAACTACCAATCATCTACGGCTTTTGTTTGGATTTTATCTTTTATTTTTCGTTTCAATCATGTTTAAATTT
Organism: Gynochthodes officinalis; assembly: GCA_020080225.1. NCBI lineage: Eukaryota > Viridiplantae > Streptophyta > Magnoliopsida > Gentianales > Rubiaceae > Gynochthodes > Gynochthodes officinalis. Next base: position 12,720,635 of record CM034621.1, on the reverse strand, counting down.
TTGGTGATATTCTTCTATTTTAATATGAACTAATTCATCTTTCTAGGGTTTAGATGTAGCCTAACTATGAAGTCTTAATATTTTTCTATTAATATAGTTTGATTTAATTTTCCATGGTTGAGTATTTATCTTTGTGCTTAATGCTTCTAATTACTTGATCACTAATTAGATGATTTGTTAATCATAACGAATTGGAAGAGGAGTTATGTGTCAAGTTCATTGAGATAAATGCCATAAATTGCATGTAGGATAGGAATATACCTACATGGTTTGTGTAGTTGCTAAATGAGAATCCATAGAAATTAATGACTTCATAATTGTTGTAATTCACATAGGAATATAGTGAATTAGCAATTAGGAGGATTTTTATTAGATCTCGGGAGGGACTAGTAAATAAATTTGGGAATCTCGACTATCAACCAGGAAATTAAATTAGATTATAGAAATAGATTAATATTAGGATGGATTAGTTATGGTGAAATCGAAAACCCTAGATCTTTCGTCAACTTAATCTATTAACTTGCTTTGTTTAGTTTTTAATTTTAGTTTTAATTAAGTTTTAAAATTACTTTTAATTTAGCTTATCCATAAAATATTTTTTTTCTTCAAATAAAGTTAGAACTATTTTAATTTCGGTATTTAATAATTCATTAGTCTCTGTGGGAACGATAAATTATATTCACTCTATATTACTTGTTAACGATCACGTGCACTTGCGTGTAAAATCGACCAACAAGTTTTTGGCGCCGCTGCCGGGGACTAATTTGATTTTATTAATATCGATACCAAGTAGTTCTACCTTTAATTTGAACTTTTATTTTTATTATTATTTTAATTTATTTACTTTTGTTCTTTTAAATTTAGATATTATTCTGTGGTGCATGAGAAGGTTTGGAAATGATATATGAGGCTGCTTATGCATTGTTGGATGAGATGGCATCTACAGACTACCATTGGTCTTCAGGGAGATCCACACTACCGAAAAATCATGGCAACTATAACGTTGATGCCCTCACTGCACTATCAACCCAGGTTGCTATACTGTCAAAGCAACTTAGTACACTCAATGCAAATGCCATCCATATTCCTCCAAAAGCTTGTGATATTTGTGGTGGATCTCATCCTAGTGTTGATTGTCAAGTGGGAAATCCTTTCGCTCAATCTCAGATGGAGCAGGCTCGGTTGTGGGAATTCTAATAGACAATATAATCCCTACTCCAACACATACAATCCGGATGGAGAAACCATCCTAACTTTTCTTGGAGAAACAATCAGCTTGTTGATAACACCCAAGGATTTCAGCCTCCACAGCCAATTCAACCCCATGCACAAAAAGTGTCTTTAGAAGATGCTCTTGCTCAATTGAGCATGACCACCTCACAGTTCATGACTAAGACTGAGGCCACAATGAAAATCAACAAGATCCATCCAAATTTGGAAGTTCAAGTGGGACAACTGCGATGCATTAAATTCTAGACCACAAGGGTCTTTGCCTAGTAATACGGAAATCAACCCGAAGGAACAAGTGAAGGCAATTACATTAAGAAGTGGCAAAGAGTTACCTGAATCTGTGACACAGAAAAAGTCAAAACAAGAAGTAGTGGAAGTGCGATCAAAAACTGCGAGAGCAAATCAAGAAGTTGCGAAACCTAAGTCGAAGTTGTTTCCAGATAATCCACCTCCTTATGTGCCACCTATGCCATATCCTCAGCGATTCCAAAAGCAAAAGCTAGATAAGCAATTTTCTAAATTTCTTGATGTTTTTAAGAAATTACATATTAATATTCCTTTTGCTGATGCTTTGGAACAGATGCCTAGCTATGTGAAGTTCATGAAGGAGATCCTCTCCAACAAAAGAAAGCTAGAAGAGTATGAGACTGCACTTATCAAGAGTGCAAAGGCCATTTTGCGTAAAAGCTTCTTCCTAAACTTAAAGATCCAGGGAGTTTTGCTATTCCTTGCACTATAGGAAATTCTTATTTTGATAAAGCCTTGTGTGATTTTGGTGCAAGCATTAATCTTATGCCTCTCTCTGTTTTCAGGAAACTTGGCTTAGGAGAAGCCAAACCCACTACAGTCATCCAACCACAAAGGAGGCTTAATCCACATTTTAAAGTGATTGAGAATGCAATGGTGGCTTTTGAAAAATCAATAAAAATCATGCAGATATGGTCCAAGCAATTGGTAAAAATTTGAGCGATAGAGGACGTCGAGCATAACGACGTTAACCAATTGCGCTAATTGGGAGGCAACCCAAGTTCTTTTACCTTTCTTATTTTAGTTTGTGTGATTTTTATTTTTATTTATTTTTCTTTTTAGAGAAGAAGAAGAAAGAGAACATTCACACAATTTTGCTGCACTAGTTAGAAGATAAATCTGGTTCAAGGCCTTCCCAATGGATTTTTGTGCTGAAATTTTACAGGAAAGAAGAAGAATTCTCCAGCTTCCTATCCACAAAATTTCAAAATTTTTGGAGCTGTTTTGGTACCTGAAAGAAATTCATCTTCAACAGTTGTTCACAACAGGGCAGTTTCCTAATCTTTTGTTTTTCTTATGTTCTCTTTCGTTGCTATATTTCTACTTACTCCTTGTTGCATTGAGGACAATGCTCAATTTTAAGTTGGGGGTGGGATACATTGAAATTTTGTGCTGGATTTCTGTCAAATTTTTGCAAGATTTCAATTTTATTGGGTTAAAAAGGAAAGTCCTTCCAAGTTTTTAATTTTATTGATATCTTATTTGAAATTCCTCACTCTTTTGATACTCATTTAGAATAATTTTGAGTTATATGCATTAGAGATTTGGGTTGGAATGTATGAATGAGGCAAGTATGATTAGTCTTTGTCTTTAAAATTTTTAAAGCATCTTGTTGATTTTGATGATTGAATTGAATGAGAATGTGCAATATTTGATATAATGAACCCATTGTGAGTATTTGAGCCTATGAGCATTTTATTTTCATTGCTCACATATTTCTTTGTTGAGTGTTGTCAAATATGGTATGTTCATTCTAGAACTTGCTTTGTTATGCATGTTGAGATCACATTATGAATTTATGCTTTGAGATAATAAGGGCACTTAGGATTAACCATTTTTAACTTTCTAAAAAGCCATCCCATTACATATACCCCTAGTCAACCAATTTTGCGCCTTAACCTTTCTTTGTTATAAACACCACATCATTAGCCTCAAACCATTGTTTTTGTTTATCATGTTGAAACCTATGTCAAGAGTATGTGGGAATTAATTGCATGATAAAATGCCAGATTCCAAAGAAAAGAACCATTGAAAAAAAAAAAAAAAAAAAAAGAGAGAAAAAAAGAAAAAAGAGAAGAGTGAGCAATATTCCTTACGAAGATTGGACAAAGTTAATTGTGTACAAGATGGTCCAATTTATATGTTGAAGTTGTTAAAAGGGATGTATGCTACTTGAAAAAAAAAAAAAAAAAAAATTGGTTCTAATGTGCTATTTGTTGCTTTATAGTCATGCAAGGAAGTTTATACATATCTTGATTTGTGAAAACCTAAATTTTCCTATCTTTCAACCTACCCTTACCTAAGCCCCGTTACAACCTTTAATAAGACCCTTTGATTATTGCATGGATTCATATTTATTAGTGGTGGAGATGTGATATATAAGCAAGCTTATGGCAATGACATGCTATTTTTGATTTGAGTGTTGAATGAAACTCCTAAACACTTTGAGTGATTAGAGTGCAAGCTTTGAGAGGTTATCAAATTTTGTGCATTTGATTTCATTTAATTGTTGGAATTAATGAGATGTGTATTTTGTTTAGATTAAAAGGGCTAAGAATACTTGTTCTTTGGCTTATTATTCCAGTTTGAATTTTTAATGTAAAATAATTTGGCATTATTTATGAGTGAGTTAGAAAGGGTATGGAAAGAAAAGAAAGATATTTATCTAGTAAAAGCTTGAGGACAAGCTTTAATCTAAGTTGGGGGTAATTTGATAACTCTATTTTATATAGAGTTTTCTTATTCATTTTGGTTAGAAATTGGCTTGTGTTTTAATTTGTTTTTACATATTTTGGCCAAATTATCCTTTGAAAACTCACTCATCTTCCGGAGTTCATAACTCTTGATACATACGTCCAAATGAGATGATTCAAGATGATATGGAAAGCTAAGAAAGAGAACAAAAACTTTCATGAAGAAAGTTTTCTCAAATTCCGGAAGCAAAGGGACCAAATCGACAGAAACTTGAAGAAAAATGTTCGCTTTTTCTCGTTAGCTCTTTGGCTACGGGTTTTCTGATTTTAACACAGTTTGGGTACTTTTTTTCAGCATCAATCAACAACCCAAAGTCTCCATAAGAAATCAATATTCACACAAAGAGAAAGAGCAGAAGCAGGTTGTAAAGCAAGAAAAAAGTTGGAACACAAAACAACATATCTGCCAAATTTTCATTTGAGGAAAGAGAAACATCTGCACATGAAGGCTTTGAGACCAGCTGCCATCTTTTTTTTTCTGAAGAAAGAGTGCATGAGGACAGCAAGAAAGTCTCTCCAAAATGCAGTCTCACATGGGCAAAAACAAAGCTCAGAAAAATCGGGCAAAGAACATAGAGAGAAACAAGCAAACAGTAGAGCATGCACACAAAGAAAGAAAAAGAAAAGAGAATCAAGTCACATGAATTGACAACTACAAAAGCAAAGCTTGGGCTGTTTTATTTGCTGGAAAAGAAACCAAGCACATGGCAGCAACAACACCTTCGCAGAGCAAAGAAAGAAGAGCAAATCCTTGCTTATAAATAAGAAAGCTTACAACGGAGGAAGGATCCCATTTCACCGATCCCATTCTTAGCAGATTTCTTTTCCTTTCTTCCTTAGTTTAGGAGTAGTTTCTTTTCTTTCCTTAGCAATTTTTCAGTAGTTCTCTTTGGTTTTTCTTTAGAAATTTCAGTTGTACTTCATCTCAATTTTTCTTCTACAAAACCGGAGCTCACGGTTTCTTTCTTCACAAATTTTTGCAACCTTTCATCGGTTTTTCAGAAAATTTTTCAGCCTTCCTCTTGTTGTTTTCTTCAATCTTTCTTCATTGTTTTGTTCTTATTGTTTGCAGTAGTTTAGCAAATAGAACAGCCACCCAGCTGGACTTGCAAAAACAGTGGCAGAATCTTTCTTTTCCTTTAGAAAGCCACGGGTTTGCTATGTTGTTTTTGCTGCAGAATTTTAGTTGTCTTCTTGTTGTTTCTTCAAGCTTTTCCAGTCAAGTCTTCATCATTTTGTTCTTCTTGTTTGGTTAGTTAATGAGTTTAGATTTTGCAGCCACCAAGCTTGAAAGACAAAGAAGAAGCAATTTGTTGTTTTTGTTCCTTGGAAGCTACGGTGCAAGAAACAAACCATGCAGAATTCTTGGTCTTCAAGTCTACGGGTTTTATCTTTTCTTATTTCCTTTAGTTTTGTTTAGTTTAATTTAATTATTTTATTTTTCTTTCCTTGTTTTTGTGTTTAGTGTTATTTAGCAATTTTAGTAATTTAAGTTTTGTATTTTGCTATGAAATTTTTGGCTAAGTATTATTTTTAACTACCAATCATGTACGGCTTTTGTTTGGATTTTATCTTTTATTTTTCGTTTCAATCATGTTTAAATTTTTGGTGATATTCTTCTATTTTAATATGAACTAATTCATCTTTCTAGGGTTTAGATGTAGCCTAACTATGAAGTCTTAATATTTTTCTATTAATATAGTTTGATTTAATTTTCCATGGTTGAGTATTTATCTTTGTGCTTAATGCTTCTAATTACTTGATCACTAATTAGATGATTTGTTAATCATAACGAATTGGAAGAGGAGTTATGTGTCAAGTTCATTGAGATAAATGCCATAAATTGCATGTAGGATAGGAATATACCTACATGGTTTGTGTAGTTGCTAAATGAGAATCCATAGAAATTAATGACTTCATAATTGTTGTAATTCACATAGGAATATAGTGAATTAGCAATTAGGAGGATTTTATTAGATCTCGGGAGGGACTAGTAAATAAATTTGGGAATCTCGACTATCAACCAGAAATTGAATTAGATTATAGAAATAGATTAATATTAGGATGGATTAGTTATGGTGAAATCGAAAACCCTAGATCTTTCGTCAACTTAATCTATTAACTTGCTTTGTTTAGTTTTTAATTTTAGTTTTAATTAAGTTTTAAATTACTTTTAATTTAGCTTATCCATAAAATATTTTTTTTCTTCAAATAAAGTTAGGATTATTTTAATTTATGTATTTAATAATTCATTAGTCTCTGTGGGAACGATAAATTATATTCACTCTATATTACTTGTTAACGATCACGTGCACTTGCGTGTAAAATCGACCAACACCCATAAACACCATGAAGTGGATGGATTTTTCAGCTCTTTTTTAGCCCAAATCCAAACTCATAACAATGTGCCAAAAATGATGACCACCATGAATTTGGATTTGGATTTGCATCAATCCCCTTTTCCTCAAAAAGTTTTGTCCTTAAATCTTTAACAACACTCTTGAGATGAAATCAATGCACTTTGACCACCTTAGGGAGTGGAAAGCATAGTTTGGCCAAGGAAAATGATGTCTTTTCACTCTAGCTCTTCTTGATCCACTCTTGCAGTAGATTTTACTACAAATTTTTGAAGGCTCCAAGTTTGTGTTGGTGTGTGGTAAAATTGTCTTTCTCCAAACACAAAGTTGAGGTGTGGAACTTCTAGAACTTTATGAAACAGAATGACTATGAGAAATTTCAACCAAAAACCCTACAAAAAAGACGAATCTGACAAAATAAGCTTGGTCGAGAAACCTCTCCCTATCAACTTGTTGCTTTTTTCACTTTCTGTTAACAATGGCTATTCTCTCGGATTTTCGTTCACTATTTGTGCTACCGATATTTCTTTTTCCTTAGTTTTTATCTCTCTCTCACACTTGGTTTTTTTCTCAACTACCTTTGTTTTATTCTCACTCTCTTTGGCTTTTCTCTATCTTTCTAACTCTCTTTGTCTTTTATCAAGCTTACTCTTTATTCTTTTCTGTTCACTATGAACTTCTTGTGGTGAAAGAGGTACAATTATAATGGATTTACCATTCATTGGAAATAAGTACTTGTTTGTAAAGCCATCTGGTTAGCCTTTTGGTCAAATTTCCATGGCTTTCCTAGTAATAGATGATTGGCTTACATGGGAGCCACATCACAAAGAACTCCATCCTTGTATTTGCCAATAAAGAATGATACTCTTACTTGTAGATTCACTTTTAGCTTCACATTGTTGTTCAACCATTTTATTTGGCAAGGCGAAGGGTGCTTGATAATGGGCAAGTTCAATGTCTCAACAAGATAAGTACTTGCAATACTATCGATGATAAGGACGCACACCATATTATTCACCCAATATCTCGAGTGAAAGATATTGCTCATTTACTACTTACTCTCATCTTTGACTTGCATGTTTAAGGCTCAAATGGTTGCCAAAGAATGGTCAACTAGCTTGAGCTCTTGTTCAAGATCACTATCATTGTCGACCAAGGAGGGCATCCTCTCACTATCTAATTTTTCCTCGGTTTCATAAGTCCCATCATCTAGTAGAGTCATAAGTTTCTTAATAGGACATTGAGAGGCAATATGTCCCTGGCCAAGACACTTGAAACATGTAATGTCTTGGTTTCTAGTAGACTTTTGGTCCTTCTTAGGCTTCTTGGCCAGCTTGGTTGGCTTAGAACCCTCAAGATTGCTTAGCATCAATATTTTCCTCCCTTCAACTCCAATTGGATTTCCAAGCCAATGAAGTGTTGGTCACATACCCTTTTGCTGATAATTTTCTCTTTAATTGCATTTCCATTTTTTTAGATTGATGTACATCTTTTCAATGTCAAGGTAATGTTGAAGCTTCACCACGTTGGCGATGTTTGGGTTAGCCCTTAAAAGAATCGGACCATTGTTGCTTCATGATCATCCTCCACATTGGCTCTAATCATAGCCATCTCCATCTCCATCTCCATCTCCTTCTCCTTATAGTATTCGTTTAAAGATTTTGAGCTTTGTCAGATCCCTTACAACTTCTATATAGTTCCATATAGTAATGTGTGGGAACAAATCTTCTCTTCATTTCTTCCAATGTGGTGATTAGCAGATCATATCTTTTTCTTGATTGTACAAATTAATCCCATCACACTAAGGTATAATCGTCAAACTTTACTAACTACTAACTTTATTTTCTTTTCTTCATAGTAGTTGTAGCAGGCAAAGACATGCTCAACCTTCTTTTCCCAATCAAGATATGCCTCGGGATCACTTTTCCTATGGAAGGGTGGTATTTTTTATTTTGATGTTTCCTAGATCTCGGTCTTGGTTTTGAGTACACTTCTCCTCTGATTTGCCTTATTTGAGGCATCGAACTCTTTTTGCTCATCTTGCAACATGGGGTTTTGTTGTGTTTGTTGAGATTGTGAAACTTCTATTGAGTCACCTTTCATGTTTGATTCCAAGGTTGTGAGTCTTTCATTGATGGGCTCTATTATAAAACTCATTCATGCTGTGTGTTCTTTTAGGGTCTTCTACTCAGGATTTTCCTTTGGTGCTTTGGACAAGTGGTTTAATTGATGAAGTACCAAAAAAAAAAAAAAAGACCAAATATCCTAACAATTCCTTTCCCCCCAATATCCCAAACCTACTCTCCTCTCACTAGTCTATCACTCAAAATTGGCTTTTCAATGATAAAATTACAAGCAAAAGTTCTTATCTAAACTCAATTCAATAGCTACACTTAGTTAGACCGAATGCTCCTAATTAACTTATAGAATGCCAAAGAAAATTAAGCTCAAAAATTTATTTATAAGAACCCAAAGAAAATAAACAACACTCAATGAGAACCCAACAAGCATATTCAGGAGTTAGGGCTTTTAGGATGGCTGGATTTTCCAAATTAAAGCAAGAAAAACTTCAAGCTAGTCAAATAAAAAATTTGGCCAATTATTTACTATTTAGCGGCCAAATAGGATGATTATGGCTGGTGAAAAAAATTAATTAGTCCCATTCCTTTTTCTAATTTCTATTCAAGAAATCCAATTGGAGACTAATTGGGATTTGGCTAGTATGACGAACTTAATTGCAATTACAGATTTAATGAAAACCCAAATTGTACTAGGGATACAATTTCTTTTTGTAGAAAATTAAGGTGTGGGTGGCTGGAATTTGTCCAAGTCAAGATAGGGATCAAGAACTTTCAAGAATAACCAAAAAAGAATAGTCTAGGCAATACTTGATTTGAACTACACTTTAGCCATGCACTTCTTATCTTTTTTTTCAAGTCTTTCTATTTTTTTTTTTATGGAAGAATAAAGATTAAGGTAGTTCAATACTAAAATGTTGAGGAAAAAAAAAAAGTTTGGGCAATCAAGGTTCTGGCAGAATTTTCTACACAAGGTTTAGTAAAATTTTTTGGCCAAGAAAAGATAAATAAGGCCAATGTTTTCAACGCTTTAGACAAAACAAATGAATCAATCCAACACGGAATATGCTTTTTAGCCAGGAAAAATTCTAATTGGGCAATAATAATGCAATTTGGGCAGTATTAAAATTGATGTAAGAACAAATGTAACTGAAAGGAAAATTGGTGCAAGAGATGGAGTTAGGTTGAATTCCACTTAAGGCTAACAAATTATGGTGGAACCAAAATTCTAGAAAATTGAAGTTAGGCAGAATTACGATTGAGACAAAGCAACAAGAAGTTTTGCCAACAAGAAGAAACGGGTAGAAGACAAATACAGCCAACAGACTCTTTTTTTTTTTCTTTTTTCTTTTTTTTTTTGGACTAGCACAATTCCGCCGAACCAAGAAAACTTGTAATTCGGATAGCCCTTTTTTTCTGTGTTTTAACAATAAAGGTAAGGAACACAATTCAAGAACAAGAAGAGTTCATACACAAGAAGCACAACATGAATTCAATAAAAAGAGAACGGACAAGACAAGAATAGGAACAAAAGAAGGAACCCAAAAATTAGCAACTAAAATACAAACAAGTATAAGAAAATAAAGATATGAATAATTTAAGGTAAACTGAATTGTTCTAATACTAGAAAGCTAATACGCACCTGAAGGATAGTGGGACCCTCCCAATAGATCAAATTCCACAAGGTCAAAAGTCACCAAGAATTGAATTAGATCACATGATCTAGTGGAACCACGTGCCCAATTTTGGTTAAGTCTAGCAAGTTAGGCACAACAGTAGCTACTTGATACTCTAACCTATAATCAAACGTACAATATGGTAAATAATGGGGTAAAAAATGCCACAAATTATTAGGACCAATTAACAAGTTGATAAGTCAAAGAGCACAACAATGTGAACTTTGATAAGCTCGAAACTAAGCTCAAAACAAGAACTTACATTGTGAAAAAGAGTAACAAAAGCTTATTAATCTTATAACTTCTAAATTTTCAGTCATAAATGGGTATATTTATAATAGTAGTAGCCCTTTCAAGTCTTATAATTGGACTAAAATAAGTGGTTTTATGTAGCAAGAATTTGACAGCTAAACCCCAACATACATAGATTAAAATTGAAAGACATAAAAATCGTAACGCTAATATAATTTGTACTGTAGTAAAATCTAGCTACTGGGGTGGCCAAGCCTGCAAAATCATATTAAAATTCTATTAAATTGTGAAAAATAAAATGAAAATATAATTAAAATAAATTTAGGATTTTTTAACTAGTTTGGGTAAAACTCTAAACCCTAAAAATGGGAAACCCTAATGCAAATCTTAGGGAGTTTTAAATCCTCTAATTTTAAATATTGCTATTAAATTATATAGAAGACTTTTTTGGCCCATAAACACCATGAAATGGATGGATCTTTGAACACTATTTGAACTCAAATCCAAACTCATAACGATGTGCCAAAAATGATGACCACCATAGATTTGGGTTTGCATCATTTTGCCTATATGGACTATGTTGGACCAGGTTCATCTATAAGAGCAGAGTATTGTTCTCTTCTTCTTGCATTGCTCTTTGTCTCTAGGTTGGTATTCAGCCTGTAGAGGTGAATATTGGATTATGCCATAAGGACCAGTCATGTGATGATGGTTTGGGCATATATTGTATCATAACATTTATAATTAATGATAATGGTTATTATGTTTATTTCTATATTTGCGTTTTATGAATAAATATAATAATGTCCCAAGAATTTCATTATTTTAAAATTATCCCTAGTCAAGTATTATCATTAAATGGGACAATAATAATACATTAAGACTAGTATATGTAGTGACTAATGAAATGTGTCATGATATAACATATCAAGTCAACACATAGGTACATGTTAGAGAACTATGTATTGGATCGACCTGCCATGAGAAATGCTACATGGGTTATTATATGAAGTGTCATAAGCATTTCTCATAGTAATGATATGTAAGTGGTCCTTAGACTTGAGGTCACCAGAGATCCCAACATGAGGAGTTGCATGTTTTGATGCTATTAAACGTTACCCGTAACAGGGTGAACTATAAAAGTGGCAATTGGATATATAATGAATCATGTGGTAGGATGTTGAGTGATTAAGATAGGATTTGCCCTTCCTGGATAATGGGAGTGATATCTTTGGGCCCCTTAATCAAGTGAGACCATAAAATGGATGGTCATACTCAAATGAGTTGATATGTGATATCAAGTTCATTTGCTTAGATGTGTCTACTTGGGAATCAAGAAATGCCAAGATTGAACTATGCGAGTGTGACACGCTCCATGGCTCATGTTCAATTAAAATATCTAGGGCAAAGGGATTAAATTACATGGTAACATTTATCACAAGTAAAGTAATGTCGAATTACTAACATTCTTATAACTTGGGTAGCATTGATGTGTTGCTAAACACCGCTCAATGCTTATGGCATAAAATAGATTTTATGTCATTGCCAACATTATAAAAACCTATTAGGTCACACACTTAGATCGTATCCAAAAGAAGTGTAAAATTCATTTGACGAATTTTAGTTAATTTATGAATCCTATAGTGAATTGGACTCTATAAGGTTTCTGGTTCAAATCGGTATTTGGCTTTGGATTGAAAATGGTTTTTTTTTTGTGTTAATAAATCTAAAATAGTTTTGGATTTATTAATTCATGAGAGGGCTTAAAATTAGAAAGAAAAATAAGAATGGGATTCTTGTTTTGGAAGCTAATGAAATTTGGAAAACTGAAATTTAGAAAGTTCCAAAAAATATAGTATAACTTGTAGTTCAAGTAAAACTCTTTAGAAAAAGTTTTACCTTAGTCTATTTTCTATATATTTGGACTTATGATTTCATCAGCCTCTCAACCCAATGTGAATAAAAAATCACGTTTTACTTTGCTGCTTGAAATTGAAACAAAATTTTCTTGAAGAAGAAAAATTCTGCAGAAAATCCAAACCAAAAAAACATGTACCTTGCTTCTTGTTTTTAGTAAATCTTTCAGCTTTTCTTTTGAAGAAACAACAGCCAAATTTACAGGAATAGAAGGAGCCTTTTAACTAGTTTTAGAGGAAAATCAGCAGCCGCTCCTTCTGTTAAAGAAACAATAAAAACGGAAGTTCGGAAAAGCTTCAAAACCAGAAAAATCGAAAACAGAATTCTTGGCTAGAACGTTCAATTTTTTCTACTTCTCTTCTTGGGTTAATTGTGTGACAATTAACCTAGAAATTGGAGATGATCGTGTGGATACCTTAGAGGCAAAGCTCCACTAGGTTATGCTATGATTTAACAAGAAAAAGTCTTCAAAAGAAAGTTAACCGCTACTAGTAAAGGTTAATCTCTTTACGACCGGTTTGAAATCACTTCGTAAGGATCCTTAGAGGAAATCAAAATTTAAAATTTTTGCTATGTGCCGTATTTGATTTCTAACAATGAGATGTGACTCAAAGGTGCTAGTAGACATGTTGAATGGCAAATCTTCGATCCCATGGAGTTTGCCATGTACACCTTCTCACAAAGATTCAGCTTTTCTGAAATTTTGTGATGGCTACGAGTTCTAAAATTCTTTTTTTGATTTAAAATTTGTTCTAAAAATATGTGTTGAATAATATTGAGGCCAAATATGTATATAATACATAAAAAAAATTTCAGATTTTTCCTAGTAAATTTTATCAAGTTCAGTTTTGTGCTTTGTGCTATTTTCAATTGGACAGAAAATCCTAATTTTGATTGTTGCAAATTTTGGAGGCCAATTAGGTTTCAATTTTATATTGAGGCCAAAATTAATATGTGAGATATACATATTTGATATATATGTAATATTAAAATCAAATTATATATGTGATATATAATAGTTCAAATTTAAAAGTTTACTAAAACTTTGAAAGGCTTGAATTTATGAAATTTTGAATTGTTCAATCTTCAGAATTCTTTTAGGCCAAATTTGATATTATTTGAATCAGTTTGTGACTATCCAAAATCTAATATATATGATATATTAAGTTAAGGCCTAAATATTTGATATATTATTCACAAATGTTTTTAATGATTATGTTTGGCCAGAAAGGAAATACATATGATGTGTCTCATTCTTGGATGAATTGAACATAGCTTTGGAATTTTGTTATGGCTTAAATTTGATATATGTATCATGTCAAGGCCAGAAATATATATGATTTTTTTTAAAAAAAAATTTCTAATGAACTAGAATCGCCGAAATTTGCATTTTAAACCCAACCTTCCATGCATAATATATTATTCAAAACCCTAATATTTGATTTAATGTTAATTTTTATTAATTAATTAGATTAATATATTTAAATGACAATTATATGAGACTTACATATCATGTGATATTTGAGTATGGTGTATAGTTATAGCCCTTAGCCCAATGTGATTGGAAATGTTTTTGTAATGGTTGTAACTAAATATGACCTACGTGTCATACCTTGCTAAATTTCTAGTTTTACATTCTTTTCTCATCTAACTCCTCTTGAATGTAAATCAAGGTTTCTCTTAAGAATTAATAGTTAGATTAAAGATAGGATTAGACTAGGAACCAAATGAGGTACTTGGAGAAAATGCTATTAAATTTAGGTTGACCTTATGATTCTATCATTGGCTTGAGAGAACCAACTTAGTTTGGGCTATAACTATGTCACGTTTATGTATGAGATGCATGTTGTGTATGGTTATTGGTTAAATATATGATGAGATCATGTATGTAATGATTAATTAGAAAAATTATGCGATTAATTGGACTAATAATTACAATAACCAATTCAAACAAAATGGTGAGATTTTAACAAATTCCTCAAACAAATATTAAGTCTAAGATGCCTTCCAATGCCTAGCACTCGTCAAGCCTTCGATTGATCATGTGTAGGTTTGCCAAAGCAAAGTACTATGATCCATCTTAGTGAGACGCGATAGGATAATTGTAATATCCGATTGCTAATCATTGGGTTTGACTTAACTAGGTAGACTCAATAGGATTAAGACCTAGAGGTATAGAGTTGGGCCTTGGTTTATTAAATAAACTAGAACAATAGTTGTTCACCCAACTATCCAAGAGTTGTATATGATACAATTGACAAATGTTGTATACCTAAATAGCTAAGTTTTGGGCGATTAGCCAAAGCTAACTCAAAATTAGGTCAAATATGGATCTTGGCCCACTAGAAAGTTAATTAAATTAAACTTTCCAAATTAATATTGAGGATTATTAATTTGAACAAAATAGTGAGAGTAAAATTTAATAAAAGTCCATATTAAATATTTGCATTTATGATACTTATTTTGCATATTTCTGTTGTAGATATTTGCATTTATGATACTTATTTTGCATATTTCTGTTGTAGATAACCATGGCAAATAACACTAACAATAACATGTTATCATTGCGATTTGTCCTTGAGAAAGACAAATTAAATGGGAAAAATTTCCTAGATTGGAATAAGAACTTGAGGATAGTCCTCAAGTATGAGAAAAAGATATATGTCCTAGAAGAACCCTTACCTCAGAAACCAGAGGATAGTGCTCCAAGAGCTGAAAGAGATGTTTATAGGAAGCATCAAAATGATGCTCTAGACATCACTTGCCTCATGCTTGCTACCATGAACCTTGAGCTTCAGAAGCAACATGAGAACATGGAGGCGTATGATATGATCCAACACCTTAAGCAACTATATGAGGAGCAAGCTTGTCAAGAGATATTTGATATCTCTAAGGCATTATTCTAGTGTAGAATGGCAGAGGGAGCTCCTACTGGAGCTCATGTACTCAAAATGATTGGGTAAATAGAAATCCTTGAATGATTAGGTTTTTCGTTAAGCCGAGAGTTGGCCACTAACGTTATCTTGCAATCGTTGCCAGATAGCTATGGTCAATTCATTCTTAATGAATGAAATTGACAAAACTTTGCCACAGTTACTAGGCATGTTGAGGATTGCCGAAGCTAATATGAAGAAGTTTAAGCCCAATATTGTCCTGATGATTAATAAGGGCAATAAGAAGGGTAAGACCAAAGCCAAAAGAAAAGGCAAGAAAGTCAAGTCCAAGTCCTTCGCAACCACACTGAAACCTAAAAGAAAGGTTGCCAAGGAAAGGAAATGTTTCCATTGTGGTAGGACTAGACATTGGAAGAGAAACTGCAAGGTTTACTTGGAAGATCTTAAGAAGAAGAGGAATGAAAATTCCACTTTAGGTATTCATGTTATAGAAGTTAATTTATCTATTTCTTCTTCATGGGTATTAGATACCGGATGTGGTTCTCACATTTGTGTGAATGTTCAGGAACTGAGTAGAAGTAGAACTTTGGCTAAAGGCAAAATCGACCTATGAGTGGAAAATGTAGCAAGGGTTGCTGCATTAGCTATAGGGACTTATGTTTTGAATTTGCTCTTAGGGCTTATTTTAGAACTGAATAATTGTTATTATGTGCATTCCATTACGAAGAATCTTATTTTGATTTCTTGTTTAGATGAGAGTGGATTTTCATTTATAATAAAAAACAAATGTTTTTCCTTTTATTTATTTAAATGATATCTTCTATGGAAGTGCACAAATGGTTAATGGCCTTTATGTTCTAAATTTTGACATACCTATCTATAACGTAAATACTAAAAGGATTAAATTAAATAATTTTAATCCGACTTATCTCTGGCATTGTCGTCTAGGCCATATAAATGAAACCCGCATTTTCAAACTCCATAAAGATGGACTTTTAGACTCATTCGATTTTGAATCATATGAGACTTGTGAATCATGTTTATTGGGCAAGATGACCAAAACCCCCTTCACAAAATATAGTGAAAGGGCAAGTAATGAATTCGAACTAATACATATTGATGTATGTGGACCATTCAATATACAAGTTAGAAGTGGTTTTTAATACTTCATTACATTCACTGACCACTGCAGTAAATACAGCTATGTGTATCTCATAAGACCAAGTCGGAATCATATGAAATTTCAAAGAATTCAAGAATGAAGTACAAAACTGACTTGGCAAGAGTATTAAAATACTTCAATTTGATCGAGGAGGTGAATACTTAAGTTAAGAATTCGATGACTATCTAAAGAAATGTGGGTTAGTCTTACAACTCACTCCTCATGAAACACCACAATGGAATGGTGTGTCTGAGAGGAGAAATTGAAATTTGTTAGACATGGTTCGGTCCATGATGAGTCATGCAGATCTTCCAAATTCCTTCTGGGGACATGCTTTACTTATAACTATTTTCACACTAAACCAAGTTCCATCTAAATCGGTTCAAAAGACACCATATGAGATATGGATTGGGAAACGTCCTAGTATGTCTTTTATGAAGATTTGAACCCAAATCTGATAAATGTAATTTTGTGGGGTATCCTAAAGAAACAAAAGGATACTATTTCCATAATTCCAATTAGAACAAAGTGTTTGTTGCTTGAACTGGTGTTTTTTTCTAGAAAAGGAATTTATTCCAAGAAAATCTAGTAGGAGAAATATAGAACTTGAAAAAGTTTGAGAACCACAAAATATTACTGAATTTGATGAGATGGAAATTGAGCAAACACCACAAAAGGTTGTGGAACAAGTACCAGCTCAAGAGCCACAAGCGTCGCATAGGTCTACTTGGATTTATCATGAACCACAGAGATATGGATTTCTTGTGCCTCAAAGTGGTGACCAAAGTTGTTAAACTCGAGTTTTTACGTAAAATCGGTAGATGGTCCACAAAATCGGATCATAAAATCGTACGAGTTTACAAATTATGAAAAATAATATAATAAATATATTATATATAATATATATTAAATTTATAAATTATAAACCTGTTCAAATTTATAAAAAGTACACAAATTTCAAAAAAAGAATATTATCAATCACACTTAAAAATTAATAATAATTATAATTCATTAACAACCATGCATAATAAAAGTTACAACTTACAAAAATCAAAACATCAATATTCCAAGTGCAATACTACAATAATCAATAAAGATCATCAATAGAAAGATTTAAATCTTCAAAACTTTGAAATTTTCTATCATTCAACTTCAAATTGTACATCACAAAAATCAAGTCATTCATCTTCTTTTGGAACAATTAGTGGGCTGCTGATGGAACTTAGTAAATGATTTTCCTGCATCTGATGGAACTCGCAAGTTCCCATTTGGCAGATCAGTTGTAGTGATGCCTCTATGGCCTTCTCCTAACTTTGTGTCATCTTCTTGATATGAAGGTAGTAGCTCATTTACTAAGTTGCTGAACAAGGCATCAAATGAAAAGTCCCCCTGCATAGCATAATAAAACATTGTGCTGTCAACATTTAGCCATATGGAGAACCACATCTGTAAGCACAAGATGAAGTGAGGAGTCACCTTCAAGTCATCTATATCTAGAACAAGTGGATACGAGTCCACATATGAAGATTTTGTAAATCTACCACTCTTGGCACCCTCTTTATTGTCTTTCATCTAATTCAAATGAATAAGAATAAAAAAAAGGAACAACCAAGAGACTGCTACTAAATATGTTATCCTGCAATGAAACTGCTACTAATAGATGTTCAATTATAATTGTTTTTGAGATTGAAATTTGGTAGTTTATACTAATAGATGTGCAATAATTTTTTTTATTGAGATTTGGTAGTTTATAACTACTAAGCAAAGGGTGCAGAGCTATTTGATGCTAAATTTTATTTCTTTTTCATTTCAGTCTCATCCATGATATCTCTCTCTTTACCCCTTTCTTTGTACGCATAGCTCAACAGTGAAATTTGCTTCAAACAAGGTACCACAACATTTAACCAAGACAAAATTGCAACATACAAAATGAGAACCCACAAATGAGCAGATAAAAATCAATCAAAAATCCAAACCGATGTCAAAAAAATCATCACCACCTAGAAGTACTAACAACATAAAGGCATAATATGCAGAGGATCCAAAAAGAGTACACT
Organism: Gynochthodes officinalis; assembly: GCA_020080225.1. Taxonomy (NCBI): domain Eukaryota; kingdom Viridiplantae; phylum Streptophyta; class Magnoliopsida; order Gentianales; family Rubiaceae; genus Gynochthodes; species Gynochthodes officinalis. The sequence continues at coordinate 12,702,232 of CM034621.1, read as the reverse complement.
TAGCAAGAATCAAAGCATTACACACAAGATTTCAACCCTATAAAAAGTCTCAGGTGGTGACATTAACGAATTTGGAGTTGGAAATTATAATAAAAACACTATGCATTATGCTTATATGAAAAAAACCATTCTTACAAGGAAAAAGAAATGCAATAAGTAACAATTCTAATAAATCCAAATGCATAAACATATGTCACCAATCAAAATTCAAACATGAAAAACAACTATACCTCACCAATAGGTGGCAATGATTTTTATACGTAAACCCTACAAGCAAGCAAGAGATCAAAAGTTAACCGAATCTAACCACAAACAATTGGATGATCGGATGGAGAAGAGATCGATCAACGGGGAAGTGAAGATGTTTGAGGAAGTGAGTGAGAGGTGAGGGGAAAAATGGAGATCAGAATCGAGGAATTATACCTTCTTTTGAAGACGAAGGTCAAATCAAGCGTGCAAGATTCGTGGGCTGTTGCTTGGAGATGAAGTTTCGGCATCGACGGCGTGTGACTTCGGCAAAGGCAGAGTTTGATTTGCTATAGAGGAACCCTAGAGGTTTGAGTTTGAGACAAAATGCAGAGGCAGCTAGTATGAAACATTGATGAAAGTCTTAAAAAATTGGGTTCGTCCCAAAACCCAGCCTACTTCTACGTTTTAGTAAAAACGTTTGAAACGGATGAGTTTAACGTTTTTACGGTTAAAAATGCGAGTTTACCTTGATTTTACCATTTTTTGATTTTAAACACGAGTTGAATTGGATGTGTACATGACACAACCTGAGGGGTTTTGTATCCAAAAAATACTGGAAAGGTTTGTAAGCTATAGCAATCTATTTATTGGTTGAAACAAGCTTATCGAAGTTGGAATCTTCGGTTTGATGATAGAATCAAAGAGTTTGGTTTCATCAATAATGAAGATGAACCTTGTGTCTGCAAGAAGATTAGTGGGAGCACTATTGTCTTCCTAGTATTGTATGTAAATGACATACTCCTTATTAGGAATGATATTCCTTATTTACAATCTGTAAAGATCTGGTTGGGAAGTTGTTTTTCAATGAAAGACTTAGGTGAGGCAACGTATATATTAGGTGTCAAGATCTATAGCGATAGATCAAACAGATTGATTGGCCTAAGTCAAAGTACATACATAGATAAAGTACAAAAACGGTTTAGCATGCAAGAATCTAAAAAAGGATTTTTACCTATGGGGCATGGAATTACTCTCTCAAAGAAACATTGTCCTTCGACACAAGAAGATAGACAACACATGAGAAAAATTCTATATGCATCAGCTATTGGATCTATCATGTACGCCACGAAATGTACTCGTCCCAATGTCTCATATGCTTTGAGTTTAACGAGTAGATATCAAGTAGATCCCGATGAACATCATTGAATCGCTGTCAAAAATATCCTTAAGTACTTGAAAAAGACTAAGGATACATTCTTGATATATAGAGGTGATGAAGAGCTCAATGTAACTGGTTACACTAACGCAAGCTTCCTAACTGACAAGGATGACTATCGATCACAGTCGAGTTATGTGTTTTGCCTAAATGATGGTGTTGTGAGCTGGAAGAGTTCAAAAGAAGTGAAAGTAGGTGACTCTACAGCAGAAGCCAAGTATATTACTGTTTCCAACGCAGCAAAAGAAGCAGTTTGGATCAAGAAGTTCATTACAAAACTTGGGGTTGTATCTAGCATTGCCGATCTAATTTGAGCTCTATTGTGATAATAATGGAGCCATTGCACAGGCTAAGGAACCCAGATCTCACCAATGATCCAAACATATAATTTGACCTTCCATCTTATCCAATAGATAATTGAGAGAGGGGATGTGAAGATATGCAAAGTACCAACTAATGATAACATAGCTGACCCACTAACAAAACCTCTAGTGGAGTAGAAGCATGATCACCATACTAGATCATTAGGCATTAGAGAGATATATTATTGGTCTTAGTTGAAGTGGGAGTTTGTTGGATTATGCCCTAATGACCAATCATATGATGATGGTATAGGCATATATTGTACCATAATGTTTATAATTAATGGCACTGATTATTATGTTTATCTCATATTTGCGTTTTATGAAAGAAATATAATAATGTCCCAAGAATTTAATTATTCCAAAATTATCCCTAGTTGAGTATTATCATTAAATGGGACAATGATAATGCATTAAAACTAGTATTTGTAGTGACTGATGAAGTAGTTCATAATATAAGATATCAAGTTAACACATAGGTATATGTTATAAAACTATGTACTGGATCGACCTGCCATGGGAAATACTACATGGATTATTATATGAAATGTCATAATATTTCTTATAGTGATGATGATGTAAACAATCCTTAGACTTGAGATATTCAGAGATCCTAATATAAGAAGTTAGATGTTTTGATACTACTAAACGTTACCCGTAATAGGGTGAACTATAAAAGTAGTAATTGGATATGTAATAAATCATGTAATGGGATGTTGAGTGGTCAAGATAGAATTTGCCCCTCCAATATAATGGAAGTGATGTCTTTGGGCCCCTTGATTGAGTAAGACCATAAAATGCATGGTCATGCTCAAATAAGTTGATATGTGATATCGGGCTCGTTTGCTTAAATGTGTCTACTTGAAAAATCAAGAAACAAAAAGATTGAACTATACGAGCATGACACGTTCCGTGGATCATGTTCAATCAAGATATCTAGGGCAAAGGGATTTAATTACACGGTAATATCTATCAGAAGAAAAGTAATGTCGAATTAATAATATTCTTATGACATGGGTAGTATTGATGTGTTGCTAGACACCTCTCATTACTTTTGGCATAAAATAGATTTTATGTCAATGTCAGCATTATGAGAACCTATTGGGTTGCACACTTAGATCGTATCCAAAAGAAGTGTAAAATTTATATGATGAATTTTGGTTAATTTAAGAATTCTATTGAGAATAGGAATCTATCGGGTCTTCATTAATTGGAGATAGTGGGTTAGTCGAAAAACCAAGAGTCTTTATTAATTGGAGATAGTGGGTTAGTCGAAAAGCCAAGTGTCTTCATTAATTGAAGATAGTGGGTTAGCCGAAAAGCCAAGAGTCTTCATTAATTGAAGATAATGGGTTACTCGAAAGTCCAGAGTCTTTGCTTTATTCTTTAAAAGAAAATTCTACTATCAAAATAGGAATCTTTTTTATTCAAGAATTTTTCTTCCTTAGTCTTCTCTTGTCCAAAAACAGCTGCCACTTCTTGCTTGAGAAACAAGAACAAAACAACCTTTAAGCTAAGGGTTTGAAAAAAAACCAATCCTTGAGTTGTGAAATTGAGAGAAAACCCCAGTAACAGGATCTTAGCTAGCACCAAAGGATTTTGTTACTTCTTTCTTTGGTTAATTGTGTAACAATTAACTTGAGACTTGGAGACGATCGTGTGGATACCATAGACGCAAGTCTAGACTGGTTTTGCTCTTGATTCGATAATCTACGATCTTCTACAGCTACTGAAAAAAGTATAATTTATTACTACTAATTTGATTTCACTTCGTATGGATCCTTGGAGAAAACCAAAATATTAAATTTCCGTTACATTCTTTGATTTGGTTTCCAACATTTTTTTATGGTTTAAATGTTTCAATTCACTTAGTTATCATCTCCAAGGCATAAGTTAAGTGCTTACTACCTAATTCATACCATTTCTTTATTTTTTTAAAATTTTCTTGAATTATTTTTTATTTTTCATAATTAGTGATAATTGGCTATTTTGTGCTAATTATGTTAATATGAATGAGATAGAATTCCTTAAGTTGAATTGGATCTTATTTGACTAGAATTGATTTTGGATGAATTTATGTTCAGAAGGAGTTTTCCCTTTTTATTTAAAATTAAGAAAAAAGTGGGAAAAAATGCAATCGTAAAGTGAATTTGTTGCTAGGGAAAAACATTGAATATAAGTGTTTTAAGGTGTTTACTAATTGTGCTACAACTTTAAATGAATTTTCTAATTAGTTTGAGGGTCATGGCTTCATTTTTAGTTCAATAAACACAAATGTGCTCAAATTTTCATGTTGGATTGAATTTTTAAATATTGGTGTCTGTTATGATTCGTTAAACTTGGGTAGCATATTGTGGTTCATCAAGAGGATACTTTGGGATGTGAATTTGTTGCAAATCATAGAGAATGCAAGTGTTGATCCCTTTTAACAAAGTTGGAGAAGCTTGGTTGATTGCATGACTAATGCTATTTGTTGTAAAATTTTGAGTGGCAATTGTTTAAGTTTGGGACTTTCAATGTTGAGTTAATGTCATGCCATGATCGCATTCTTGTTCATTTTGTATCTCAAAATTTTTTTATTAGATAATTACACTTGGAGTTAGACTTTGAAGGCTTTAGACATACAGTTGCCTTAGAACCAGTTTTCTTTTGTTGTGTCACTTTTCTTTCCAATACATGAATTATGCCATGCATTTTGTTTGAGGAAAAAGTGGAAAGTAATGTACTTCTATTGATTTTAATTAGCATGGGAAAGATGGAAATGGCAATGACTAAGAAAAAAGAAAACTCCCTCCCTCCAAACTAGCTCAATCTTGACAGGTCTCATTCTCATCGAAATCTCCTCCATCCAAGAATCCAAGGCCCTTAAGTTCAAATGTTCCTTATCCTTCAAGGCAATTGGAAAAACCTTAGGTGAACATTCGAGTTGAGTGTTTTATTTCACAAAGAGCTATTCATCTCTATAGGAAGTATTTCTCACAAAAATGGATGGAGGAAAGAAAGATTGGACAAGACCTTGTGGGATTATTGCAACTCATAAGCATGGGTGGTTAGATCTCACCAAAGATGTGACTGAGGCATATGAAGGGATTATTGCAACTCATAAGCATGGGTGGTTACAAACTTTTATGCTAAAAATTTTGCTAGGTTAGTAATGGTTTGAAGCAAGGAGATTACAATCAACACAGCTATCAATGAAAGGTTTTATGTCCTTGATCAAAATCCTATGGTGGTCTATGAGTTCATGTTCAAGAGGTTGATGTGAGGAGGAGTGGCAAATATTGATTTGAAGCCAATCATTGATGCCACGTTCAAGTCAAGGCAGTGAATAAAAAATGAGTACCAACTCCAATACAACCCCATTACTAGTCCCCATTCATGCCTTGAATGAAGTCATACTATGGCACCACTTTATTAAGTTTGCATCATACATTCAAGCCAAATGAGGAAAACCACCATGAGAAACTTAGCTTTGATTTATGTTCCCATGCAAAGTATCCTAGTCGGCATGAGTGACACTATTTTGACACAAATTGAAGACACCTTGAAGGATTACAAAGTCAATAGTTGGCAATTTCCCTCACTTGTTATCGGGTTATGTTTTCAAGAGAGGGTGCCACTCCTTCTAGGGGAAAGGGTGGTGCATGATCATTATGAGATGTACATGCTTAAAATTATCACCAGTGAGTCAAGGAAAATGAACCCTATTCCTTTTATCATCCCTCAGTTTGCCAAGGCCAAAAAAAGGGGTGATCGATAACATGATTCTTAAGAAGCTCACAAAGGTATAGGAAATGCTCAAGGTATTTATGAGTTTTGTTGGGAAGTTTGCTTGTGTTTACATATTGGAGACTCCCACATACTCAAGTGAGTAAGAGGAGGATGAGACCATGGATAAGCCACATGGAGATGGAGAGGGATCAAGCCATGGCACTTCAAACTATATTCTCCCATCTATATTTCATTGGTGCATTAGGTTCCATCCACAATTTAAGTTTAGGAAGGAGGAGAACAAGTTTTTTTTTTATGATTATTGATTTGATAATTTAGTAGCTTATTGATCATTTGGAGTTGATGGATTATTTCTATTCATGATCTGATGTAAACCAGGGAACTCGTCCTAAAAACCTATATATGTAATGATAGCCCCAAGAACAACCTAAACAAGGAATTGAACTATTTGCTCCTAGGTGGCCAAAAAAAAAAAAAAAACCTTGACCCCAATCTATCAAAAGAGATTGAAGCCTCAGTATGAACATGGGTCAAAGCAATACCACAATGGAATAAAACTTAACTTGATAAGTCGCAAAAGTAACATAAGGACAACCTTGCTTCGCTCAAAAGTTTACAAATGAATTTAAAATTGTGAAGAACCCCACAAAAAAAATTATTGATAAAATTGCCTGAAAATTTTGGCCAACATGGGCCGTATTTATAGGATGAGGTTAGGCCTTTACATCGTGTTCCTCATATGATTTATTTCCTAACTTGTAGCTAAAAAAATTACTATAATTAGTTAAGACAAATTGTTTTAGAACACTCCAACAATGAACCTACTTCTAGAATAAGACTAAATTAAGAAGTTTGACCCTATTACAAATTGGAAATCTTTTAAAAAGATCCCTTATTACAAATTTGGCCACAAAGTATTAGGAAGTTATTGAAACCAACATGATTAGGGTTTGACAATCCCCTTGGACGACGAACCAAACATAATTTCTGCTAAGGCCCTAACTTTTAGGATAATTGGACCTTAAAAATACAATATGGGCTTAAATACAAAGCCTATTAGTAATTAGACATAATGATTAGACCAAATAAGCTTTGTAATTACTAATTTTTGACTCTTCATTAATTTGAACTTGTTTAATGAACCCCTTAATAGTCTTGTTGAGTCTTTTAGCTGTAACTCTTCTCATTGACTTAGGTGCACTTTGTATTGGATCTTTAAACTCATTCTTGGCTCCTTGATTGATGCCTTGGCTTACTTGGCTTGAATATTGTGGTATTTCTGCTACTTGATCTCCATCATGATCACTTTGATTTGATGGATTGCTTTGTTATAATCTTTGTTTTGAATTCTTTATGCCATAGTTTCTTAGAATGTTCATGATTTTGATGTGCTGTGTTTTGTGTGCCTTTCATTTTGTTTTCATATTTATTGTTTTGGTGTGAAATGCTTCTAATTTTTTTATGATTATCTATGAGAATGATCATTATGACTACTTGTGAATAAGTTCTTAGATCAAGTTGTTGAGTGAATTTATATGCAATTTCTTTTTAGGTGGTAAAATTATACTTTTAGACAAAATGACTTGGATATTATGATTTGAATGATTCATTAGCTATTCTACAAAGTATTGATCATGAGATTTAATTTGTTTGGATGTTCACTTCTAATGCTTGTGAGTAAAAAGAGATAGGTGCCCATTAAGAAATAGAAAAGGGCCAACCATTAAGAAGTGGACTTGGAGAATTTACAAGATTGTATTGAAGTTCCAAAAACGGTCAGCCAAGTACAATGAAGCAACTTCCTTTGATATAACAAGGAGAAATCTTAAGAAGCGAAGTCTAGTTCTCAAACCCTAACATTCTCTTAATAATTATGCTCTTTTATGTGCTTTTATTGTAAGTGACATCCTAAATAATTTGTCATTACCATTAGTAGTACAATAAGTATTAGTTAAAATTAAAATTTTAAAATAATTCCTTATCATTTCATTTCTTTTGTGTTCAATAAGCAAAGAAAAAGGTAGCAACTTCCTTGAAAGTGATGAGGTAAATTTTTTTGGTTTAGTGGTAGACTAATAAAATGACACAAATCATGTAAATAATGAAATAAATTACCACATTCTCAACTTGGTGATGAAAAAAGTAATGTATTCACCAGTTTGAATAAATCATTGTTTATATGAAAATTTTGCTACCTTAAGTTGTTTTGAGCATTTAGTTGGAGTACACTATTGAAAGTAAAGTTTAGGGAAAATATGATACTTTTGTGTGAATTTTAATGCTTTGTTGCAACGTGATCCATTATTTGACCTGTCTTTATGATGATTATTAGGGTATGCTCTAGTTTTGATATGACTTGGACAATTATTTTTTTTAAAAAAAATTGTAAATAAGTTGTTACACCTCTATAGAATTGCTCTTAGTTTTTCATCTTATTGACTTCAAACTAAGTGAACCTATACAAGTAGGAATAGGTTAAAAAAGTCACAAAACTCGACACTAATGAATAAAGTGAAAGAGTACTTCAATAAATGTGACTTGTTAAATAATCAAATGCCAACATAGCAAACGTGTGGCTTTTATGTCTATAAGAAAAAGTAATATCTTAAGAGAAAGAGTGATCAAGTAAAAGAAAATAAAAGTACTAATGATCTTACCAAAATTGTAATGTTTCTCTTTTGGTTAGTAAGATTGTTTTAGATAAGAAGATATTGGTACAAAATCATTAAAATCTTAGGGGATGAATATTTATACTAAGGGTGGCTTGATTTGAGTGGAACCTGCACTACACACACAAGAAATTTGTTTAACTAACAAATGAATACATTTGAGTAGTTGTGAATTGAAATGATGAACAATAAATAAGTAAACGCCACACAATTTGAATGGCCTTGGAGCCCATGTATGAGAAATTTCTGTATAGTATAGAAAAATTTTTAAGTTGAAAATGAACTATAGTTTGAACTTCTTTAGAAATTGAATGCCATCCTCTTTATTCTAGTTCATTTTCTTTGTGTTTTAATATTTTTAACTAGATTTTAATAGAGTAATTTTATTTCTAATTACTCGAGGACAAATCATGGTTTAAGTTTGGGGAAAACTTGTTTAGAGTGCAAAAGCACTATCCAAATGAAGCATAAAATTAGATTTTTACCTCGTTTATTGAGTTATATACATGCTAATTTTGTGTTTGCATATAATTTTAGGTAAAAACATTCCACAGGCATGAAGAAGTCAGAAAATGATCCATTTTGAGAAAATTTCATCAATTGTGCAATTTGGAGATCGATGATGCTTGAATATGTAGAGGGGCAATTGAGAGGCAAGAATTTAGAAGGGTGTTTCTCTCTTTCTACATAGTTAAATGAGGAGTTATTAGATGCTCTGAAAATCACTTTGTGTGTGATTTAATGATTGTGTTTAAGGTTCTCTTAAATTGGCTACATCTAGGTTAAAATTGAGGTCGAAACGATGATGTGACTCAACTAACTGATAATTGACACATTTTTGGAAGAATAGCTATATCTAGAGCTATACATATCCAATTTTAATGATTTTTAAAGCATTGAAAATAAGAGAACGACCTACAATTCCATGCAGAAACAAAAGCCTAATTCTACTGAAAGAGTTTTAAAAGATTGATTGAAAGAAGTACCAATGCATTGAACTAGGAGAAGGCAACAAAGGAGAACATCTAAGGACTAAGTCACACTATGTCATTAGGCACATTCTTGTGCTTGCTATGACTACGTTCATTGGCAAAATAGGCTCTCTATGTCTAATTGTTCACACACAACCCGTTGGTGAAAGCTTTGCATGCATGTTCTTAGTCATGCTTGTTGGATTATGCCCTAAGGACCAATCATATGATGATTGCTTAGGCATATATTGTATCATTCCGCTTATAATTTATGGAAATTTATTATTATTATGCTTAATTATATATTTGCATATTATGAATAAATATAATAATGTCCCAGGAATTTAATTATTCTAAAATTATCCTTAGTCAATTATTATCATTAATGGGACAATGATAATGCATTAAGACTAGTATGTATAGTGACTCATAACATGTGTCATAATATGAGATATCAAGTCAACACATGGGTACATGTTAGAGAACTATTTACTAGATCGACCCTCCATGAGAAATGCAACATGGATTATTATAAAAAGTGCAATAAGCATATCTCATAATGATGATTATGTATATGACCCTTAGACTTGAGGTCATCAAAGATCCCAACATGAGGAGTTGCATATTTTGATACTACCAAACGTTAACCATAACAGGGTGAACTATAAAAGTAGCAATTGGATATGCAATGAATCATGTAGTGGGATGTTGAGTAATCAAGATAGGATTTACCCCTCCTATATAATGGGAGTGTATCTTTGGACCCCTTGATTGAGGAAGACCATAAAATGCATGGTTGTACCCAAATGAGTCGATATGTGATATCAGGCTCATTTGTTTGGATGAGTCTACTCGGGAATCAAGAAACACAAAGATTGAATTATGCAAGCATGACACATTCCATGGCTTGTGTTCAATCAAGGTATATAGGACAAAATGATTGAATTACATGGTAACATCTATCATACGAAAAGTAATGTCGACTTACTAATATTCTCATAACTTGGGTAGCTTTGATGTATTGCTAGACACCGTTCAATGCTTATGGCATAAAATAGATTTTATGTCGTGGCTAACGTTATGAGAACCCATTGGCTCGCACGCTTAGATCGTATCCAAAAGGGGTGTAAAATTCATATGATGAATTTTGACTAATCTCAAGAATCCTAAAGCAAATAGGACTCTATAAGATTTTCGGTTTATGACGGTATTCGGATTTAAGACTAAATGCTTTGGTTTTAGTGTTAATAAATCCAAAACAGTTTTGGATTTATTAATTATTATAAAAAATTGAAAATTAGAAATCCAAATTCGAATGAGATTAATGTGTTTGGAAGCCAGTCCCAAATAGATTAGAATTTGGTAGGTCAAGTAAAACTCTTCGAAGAAGTTTAACCCTAATACTATTATCTATATCGATATCTATTGGGACTTGAGATTTCGGCCAACTATACTTGTAAACCAAAAAGTCGTAGCCTTTCTTTTCTTGAATAAAAGAAATTCTTTGCTTTTCTTTCGAATAAAAATTGCCGCTTCTTGAAAGAATTTTGCAAGAAAGAAGAACCGAAATTCTTGAACAAAATTTCTTAAGAAACTGAAGCAAAATTTTGAAGCTAGCAGTTCAGAATTTTGCTACACCTTTTTCTAGTTATTTGTGGGACAATAACTAAAGGCTTGGATTGATCGTGTCGATACTATAGAGGCAAAGCTGAACTGGTTTTGCTGGCGATTCGATAAACAACGGTCTTCGCAAAACAACTCTACTGGTTCTACCGACACTAAAAAGGTACAAGGCTATACTCCGATTTGATCTCACTTCGTATGGATTCTGGAGGAAACCAAAAAATTTTAAACACCATTGCATGATGTACTTGGTTTCCCTATAGTGGTAGTAGAGCCAATTATGAAGACTCAAATTGATTTTATGTGAAAGCATATTTGTTTGGTTAAATTGTTTATGAATTAGCATGCTGAAATTGGATTATATGAATATGATCAATGTAATATGAATTTAGAATTAGACATATATGATATGTTTATGTTTATTAAATCAATTTAGGGTTTGCTTTAATGAGTTATTGCCAGATTCGAATAATACATGGTATTTATGTATGAGATATATATATGAATGCATGAGAAGGCTAGTTTCGGATTTTATGATGTATGAAAAACCTAGCTTCAGGTTTTTCAATTTTTTTGGCCCTTTCGGTTTTAATTTTATTTTTTATTATTTTGATCATGAGGCCAAAGCATGTATACATTGAGCGCATTAAGGCCAAAATATATTTGTGAAATATAATTCTTTCGAAAATTTAAAGTTGCAACCGAAATAATTTTTTTGGATATATACATGAGTTAGGGTTTGTGAGGCCGAAAATATATATGATATATTTTTCACAAATTTTTTATGACCATGGTTTGGCAGGAAATTGCTCCTTAACCCAAACCTTCCTTGCGTAGCATATTATTCGAAACCCTAAAATTTGATTTAATAATAATTGTCATAAATTAATTAAATTAATAAATTTAAATATTAAATTTGAATGACCATTATATGTGGCATGCACATTATGTGATGTTTGAGCATGGTGCATAGTTATAGGCCTTAGCCCATAGTGATTGGATATGGTTTTGTATTAGTTAAAATTAAATATGACCTGTGAGCCATGCCTTGCTTTATTTTCTGGTTGTACATTCTTTTCTCATCTAACTCCCCTCGAATGTAACTCGAGGTTTCTCAAAACGTATAATAGCTAGATATGAAATAGGATTAGACTAGAAATCATGAAGGTAAGGAGTTCATGGCCATACAAGAATGGCTAAGGAAGCACTTGGAGAATATGCTATTACCCTTAGGTTGACCTTTCAATTCTCTCATTGGCTTGAGAGAATCAACGTAATTTGGGCTATAACTATGTCATGATTTATTTTTCTTGTACATGTATGAGATGCATGCTATATATTTCTATTAGTTAATTCGGTGATAAGATCATGAAAGTAATAATTAGTTAGTAAATCACATGATTAATTGAATTAATAATTACCATAACCAATGCAAATAAAATGGTGAGATTCTAACAAATCTCTCAAACAAATATTAAGTCTAAGATGCCTTCCAATACCTAGCACTCGTCAAGGCATCGATTGATCATGTGTAGGTTTGCCAAAGCAAGGTGCCATGATCTATCTTGGTGAGACGCGACAAGATAATAATAATATCTAACTGTTAATCATTGGGTTTGACTTAACTAGGTAGACTCAATAGGATTGAGACCTAGAGGTATAAAGTTGGGCCTTGGCTTATTAGATAAAGCTAGAATAAGAGTTGTTCACCCCAACTATCCAAGAGTTATATGGGATACAATTGACAAGTGTTGTTTACCTAAATAGCCAAGTTTTGGGTGATTAGCCAAAGCTAACTCAAAATTAGGTCAAATGTGGATCTTGGACCACTAGAAAAATGTTAGATTAATTTTTCCAAATTAATATTGAGGGTTATTAATTTGAGCAAAATAGTGGGAGTAACATTTAATAAAAATCCATATTAAATGTTTGCATTCATGATACTTCTGTTGTAGATAACCATGGCAGCAAACACAAATAACAATATATTATCACTGCAATCTGTCCTTGAGAAGGACAAATTGAATGGGACAAACTTCCTGGATTGGTACAAGAAATTGAGGATAGTTCTCAAGCAAGAGAAAAATTCGTATGTCCCTGAGGAATCTAAAGCTAATGCTCCAAGAGCTGAAAGAGATGCTTATAGGAATCTTCAAAATGATGCTCTAGATGTCTTGTGCCTCATGCTGGCCTCCATGAATTCTAAGTTTCAGAAGCACCATGAACAAATGGAGGCGTACGATATGATTGAACACCTTATGCAGCTATACGAGGAGCAAGCTTGTCAAGAGAGGTTTGATGTCTCTAAGGCATTATTCTAATGAAGAATGGAAGAAGCAAACCCTGTTGGTGCTCATGTGCTCAAAATGATTGGATACATTGAAAACCTTGAAAGATTGGGTTCTCCACTAGGCCGAGAGTTGTCTACAGATGTTATCTTGCAATCGTTGCCTGATAGTTATGATCAATTTATTCTCAATTACAATATAAATGAAATTGACAAAACTTTGCCGCAGTTGCTAGGCATGTTAAGAGCTGCCGAAGCAAAATGAAGAAGTCTAAACCCAATAATGTCCTAATGATTATACAGGGCAAAAAGAAGGGTAAGGCTAAAACAAATGGCAAAGGCAAGAAAGCCAAGTCTAAGCCCTCTGCAACTACACTGAAACCTAAAGGAGGGTAACAAAGGAAGGAAACTACTTCCATTACGGTGAGACTGGACATTTGAAGAGGAACTGCAAAGTTTACCTGGAGGATCTAAAGAATAAGAGAAAGGAAAATGATACTTCCACTTGAGTTATTTATATTATAGAAGTTAATTTATCTACTTATCCATCATGGATATTAGATACCAGATGTGGTTCACACATTTGTGTTAATGTTTAGGAACTGAAAAGAAGTAGAATTTTAGCTAAAGGTGAAGTCGACCTATGAGTGGGAAATAAAATAAGGGTTGTCGCATTAGCTGTAGTAACTTATGTTTTGAACTTGCCATCAGGGCTTCTTTTAGAACTTAATAATTGTTATTTCGTGCCTTCTATTACTAAGAATATAATTTCAATTTCTTGTTTACACAAGATTGGATATTCATTTATAATAAAGGACAATTGTTGCTCGTTTTATTTAAATGAAAATTTTTATGGTAGTGCCCAACTAATTGATGGTCTTTGTATTCTAAATCTTGACATGCCTATCTATAACGTAAATACCAAAAGGATTAAATTAAATAATTTTAATCCAACTTATCTCTCGCATTATTGTCTAGGCCATATTAATGAGAATTGCATTTCCAAACTCCATAAAGATAGACTTTTGAACTCATTCGATTTTGAATCATGTTTATTGGACAAGATGACTAAAGCCCCTTTCACAAAACATAATAAAAGGGCAAGTGATTTATTGAAACCAATACATACTAATGTATGTGAACCATTAAATACATAAGCTAAAAGTGGTTTTCAATACTTCATCACTTTTACTGATGACTACAGTAGATACGGCTCTGTGTATCTTATGAGACAAAAGTCAGAATCATTTGAAAAGTTTAAAGAATTTAAGAATGAAGTACAAAACCAACTTGGCAAAAGTATCAAATTACTTCAATCTGATTAAAGAGGTGAATACTTAAGCCAATTCAATGAATATCTAAATGAGTGTGGGATAGCCTCACAACTCACTCCTCCTGAAACACCACAATGGAATAGTGTATTCGAGAGAAGAAATCGAATTTTGTTAGACATGGTTTGGTCCATGATGAGTCATGCAGATCTTCCAAATTCAATTTGGGGACATGCTTTATTTGCAGCCACTTTTACACTAAACCACGTTCCATCTAAATCAGTTCAAAAGACACCATATGAGATATGGACTGGGAAACATCCTAGTATGTCTTTTATGAAGATATGGGGATGTGAGACTTACATTAAATGTCAAGTCTCTAACAAACTTGGATCCAAATCTAATAAGTGCAATTTTGTGGGGTATCCTAAAGAAACAAAAGGATACTATTTCTATAATTCTAATGAGAACAAAATATTTGTTGCTCAGACTGGTGTCTTTCTAGAAAACAAGTTTATTTCAAGAAAATCTAGTGGGAAACAAATAGAACTTCAAGAAGTTCGAGAACCACAAAATAGTGCTGAACTTGATGAGATGGGAACTGAGCAAACACCACAAATAGTTGTGAAACAAGTACTTGCTCAAGAGACAGAAACCCCACGTAGGTTCACTAAGAATCATCATGAGCCATAGAGATATGGATTTTTGGTGGCTCAAAACGGTGATGTTTTGCTTATGGATCAAAGATGAGCCTACGACCTATCAATAAGCAATATTGGGGTTAGACTCTGAGAAATAGCTTGAGACCATGAGATCTGAGATGGAATTCATGTATACAAATCAGGTATGGACTTTGGCTGACCCACTTGAAGGGGTAAAACCAATAGGATGCAAATGGGTCTTCAAGAAAAAGACCGACATGGATGGTAAAGTACATACCTTTAATGGATGATTTGTTGCTAAAGGTTTCAAACAAGTTCATAGTATAGATTATGATAAAATATTTCACCAGTTGCTATGCTTAAATCCATCAAAATCTTGCTAGCAATAACTGCATTCCATAATTATGAAATCTGGCATATGGATGTCAAAGCTACTTTCCTTAATGGAAATCTTCTTGAGGATGTGTACAACACACAATTTGAAATAAACCTAGATCTCACCAAAGATCCAATTGAGCTATATTATGACAACAATGGAGCCATTGCACAGGCTAGGAAACCTAGATCTCAACAAAGATCCAAACATATACTTTGGCTCTCCCATCTATCCGAGAGATCATTGAGAAAGGGGATGTGAAGATATGCAAAGTTCCAACTGAAGATAACATCGCTAACCCACTGACAAAGCCTCAGACACAGCAGAAACATGATCGTCACACTAGATCATTAGGTATTAGACATATGACTGATTAGTCTTAGTTCAAAGCGGAGTTTGTTGGATTATGCCTTAAGGACCAATTATATGATGATGGTTTAGACATATGTTGTATCATTACGCTTATAATTTATGGCAATTTATTATTATTATGTTTAATTACATATCTGTGTATTATGAATAAATATATTAATATCCCAATATTTAATTATTCTAAAATTATCCCTAGTCAAATATTATCATTAATGGGACAATGAAATGCATTAAGACTAGTATATGTAGTGACTGATAACATGTGTCATGATATGAGATATCAAATAAACACATGAGTACATGTTAGAGAACTATGTACTGGATCGCCCCACCATGAGAAATACTACATGGATTATTATATAAAGTGTCATAAGCATATCTAATAGTGATGATGATGTATATGATCCTTAGACTTGAGGTCATCAGAGATCCCAACATGAGGAGTTGCATGTTTTGACACTAACAAATGTTACCCGTAACAGGGTAAACTATAAAAGTAGCAATTGGATATGCAATGAATCATGTAGCGGAATGTTGAGTGATCAAGATAGGATTTGGCCCTTCTATATAATGGGAGTGATATCTTTGAGCCCCTTGATTGAGTAAGACCACAAAATGTATGGTCGTACTCAAATGAGTTGATATGTGATATCGGGTTCATTTGTTTGGATGACTTTACTCAGGAATCAAGAAACGCGAAGATTGAATTATGCGAGTGTGACATGTTCCATGGCTCGTGTTCAATCAAGGTATATAGGACAAAAGGATTGAATTACATGGTAACATCTATCATATGAAAAGTAATGTCGAATTACTAACATTCTCATAACTTGGGTAGCTTTGATGTGTTGCTAGACCTTTGCTCACTACTTATAGCATAAAATAGATTTTATGTCATGGCCAATGTTATGAGAACCTATTAGGTCGCACACTTAGATCGTATCTGAAAGGTGTGTAAAATTCATATGATGATTTTGATTAATCTCAATAATCCTAATGCGAACACTCTATAAGATTTCGATTTAAGGCGGTATTTGGATTTAAAACCAAATAGTTTTGGTTTTAGTGTTAATAAATCAAACGATTTTGGATTTATTAATTATTATAAAAAATTAAAAATTAGAAAGCCAAATTCAAATAGGATTCGTGTGTTTGGAAGCCAATCCCAAATAGATTAGAATTTGGTCGTTCAAGTAAAACTCTTAGAAGAAGTTTTAACCTAATACTACTATCTATATCTATATATATTGGGACTTGAGATTTCAGCCAGCCATACTTGAAAACTAGAAAATCATAGCCTTTCTTTTCTTGAAGAAAAGAAATTCTTTTCTTTCCTTTTGAATAAAAAGAGCTGCTTCTTGGAACAATTTTTCAAGAAAGAAAATCCAAAATTCTTGAACCAAATTTCTTAAGAAACCGAAGCAGAATTTTGAAGCAAGCAGTTCAGAATTTTGCTGCTCCTTTTTCTAGTTATTTGTGGGACAGTAACTAAAGGTTTGGATTTATCATGTGGATAACATAGAGGCAAAGCTGAATTGGTTTTGCTAGTGATTTGATGAACAACAGTCTTCGCAAAACAACTCTACCGATTCTACCGATACTAAGAAAGTACAAGGCTAAACTCCGATTTGATCTCACTTCCTATGGATCTTGGAGGAAGCCAAAAATTTTAAATACCATTACATGATGTACTTGGTTTCGTACAATGCTCACTTGCAAGCCAAATATTGTATCATTGTTGCCTACTTGTGTTGGAAGCACACACACATACTTGTTTACTCATGTTGTGCTCGCTTGGCCATCTAGGACGTGCACACACCTATTCCCCCTATGCGCCCACCCATGTGGTTATCATGCAAGCCTTGCATAACGTTGCCCAAGAGCATGCCCAAATGTGCATATTTGACAGGCTTTACAACTTGTAGACAATGCTAGTGGCCTCATGGAACATTTGCTAACCTTGCATGCATGCCCACACCGCACAAGTGCTCACTTCCCAAAAGGTCAATCACCCCTATGATCGAGCATGCTTAAATTTTAGAAGGACAAGAATATCTTCACAACTAGAGCACCAATAGGCCCACAACTAATACCAAGGACATATTTTACTTGGGGACATTGTCCCAACGTCCCAAGTTAACAGTTGTTCAGTGGACCCGCTAACCACCCAACACTACACCAGCCCAAGATAAAGATGATAGTTTCAAGAGTTTACCATTGTATAAATAGAAGTTAGTCATCTTTGGTATTATATATATATATATATAGTTAGTCATCTTTCGTATTTTATATATATATATATATATATATATATATATATATATATATATATATTATAGTATTTTGTATTGGTTAGAATCGTTTATGTCTGTGGACAGTAAAATGGGAAAGTTTTCACTAGAATTGTCACTTATGATTTTTAGGCCAAGACTTTATTAACGGAGAAGTGTTGTATTCTATGCAAGGCTAGATTGTTCGTCTATGGCCTATAGTATGCTCGCTAGCTATGTACTTTTGCCTTTGTGTTAATAGTGAAAGCTTACAATGCTTTTTTTTCCTCTTCGATTGCCTTTTTTTTCCATTGAAATTTCCTAATAATATGGTGAATTTTGTTATAGGTTGTGTTGATTTATGTCCAATATCATGTTTTGATAATGATTCACATGCAAAGAGCCAATTAAATTGTGTGTACTAGGTGTTTATGATTGATAATTGATCTTCATAAAAGGATACCTTTTATGTCAAAATTATAATAATTGTAGCTTAAAAATAAGTTGAGTGATATTATTGGTAGAAATATGTCAATGTGCTTAACTAAATTGACTTGGTAGAATAAGAATATTTGTCTTGTCCATTCGATTCTCGCAATTAAAGATAGAAACTACAATGAAAAAGTTATTACCTCTTAATTTATACATTCTCTTTTTTTTCTTTTCTTTTTTTGTCAAAAACATGTAGCATATTAACTCTGAATAACAAAGTTAACGAGTATAAAGATGGTCTGTCACTGTAACAGACAGACCCTAACACAACTAGCCCAATCCTAGAATGGGTCAGTTAAAGCATTTCCCCGTTAGAACGAGACCGGCATAACATTCTCATACCTTAATCAATTCACTTGTTAGGAAATGGAAAAATCACCCTAGTTATATCTTATGAATAAATCTTATAGTTTTACTTGGTTTACTTGGTTCAAATTCTCATTTAACTTTAGTTTCTTTGTATGCATCTTTCCATAATCTTAGTGTTTATTTAGATTGAGAATAAATTTTGCTTTAATTATTTGTGGTTCATTTTGAAGTCAAGTTTATTTTAACTTGCTATTTTATTTATTGTTTGAATTTTTACATCAATTTTAACAATAAGACTCCATAAATTACTATTTCTCATGGGATCAACCATTACAAGAATATTGACCTTAAATGGCACTAATTTGTGTCATAACAAGTGAATATAATGCCACAGACTACTTTTGCAGTGCAAAAGCATTAGTTATTTATCATGTCCCAAAAATTCATACCTCGAAAGAATATGCCTTATTTTTGTAATGGTGACACAAACCAAATTGGGACGTATTGCCTTTTGCGATATATTGGGTGTCACCATGTTTGATCCCACTTTGCGACACATTTTTTTGGGCATAAGTTACAATGCCACATTTGCATTTGTGACACAGTTTGCATCGATAAGATGCATAACAATTTGCAACATTTTTACATCACTTGATATAATGCCAAATGTACATGTGTGAACTTTGTATGCTATTGCATATAATGCTGCATAGTTATTTGTGATCTTATGTTGGTTTGGTTTATATAATGGTGCATAGTCATTGGTGATATATTTTCTATCAATATTTTTAATGGGACATAATTATTGCAACATCTCTTGCAACATTTATTTTTGCCACAATCGTATGAAAAGAGTCGACATTGTGGAACTAAACTTCACAGATGTGTGATGCTTGTTGGCGTAAGCTATATTTAGGGTTATATTTGTATAGGGTTGGTTAGTCAGTCTAAGTTGTAGGGAAAATTGTATATATGTACTCATCTCTTGTAAAAGTAAATATAAGGAAAAAAAAGAAACTAAAGACGTAAAGTATTTTTACCTCTAGAAAACTCTCTTATTTTATTATATGCTATATGTTCATAAAATAATTAAACAAAAAAAAATTATTAAAATAATAATAATTTTTTTTTAAATCAAATATCAAATTGAATTGAACAATTGAAATTAATAATTATTAAGAAATATATATATTTTATAATATATATATATATATATATATATATATATATATATATATATATTCCTATCGTTTTAAATCATTTGTACCACTAAATGTAAATTGAATAGTAAAAAAAAATTATACAAGTAAACAAGACAAAATGTTAACATGGTATCAGAGCAGGAACCCTAATCTTACCTGGGTCAATCATCAACACCGCCATCAATTTTGCTCCATTTTTCCTGTGTTATCTTGATCACCGCTGCAAGACATAATCCATCTCTTTGAATTGATTTGCGGCGTTCATCCCGTGTAAGGCTTTGCTGGTTTTGTTTGTTTGTGAACCGTCATTATCATCCCGTGTAAGGCTTTGCTGGTTTTGTTTGTTTGTGAACCGTCATCATCATCCCGTGTAAGGCTTTGTTTGTGCAGACATAATCCATCACCGTCATTATCATCCCGTGTAAGGCTTTGTTGGTTTTGTTTGTTTGTGAACCGTCATCATCAAATCAATTCCTTTGAATTGCTTTGCTTTTCTTTGAATTGTTTTCGGCATTCACGTGTTTGTGGACCATCCTTACCAAATCACTTTCTTTGAATTGATTTGCGGCTAAGCAGTTGTTTGGTACGTCTTTAGCTTTGTGTGATTCCACCATGACAGACCCAATGGCAGTGATTTCACACCAAGAACAAGGATAGAATTCGAATACAGCCTCTCTCCTTGAGAACCTCACCACAAAACTTACAGAAATTTTGACCCAACCACCCACTCATAGTCCGGCTTCTACATATGAGTCTTCTACGGGTCAGATTGCCATCAAATTAGATGGCTCCAATTATGGATTATGGTCACAAGTAGCTGAGATGTTTATCTTAGGGAAGGATAAGGCAGGATATATCAATGGTGAATTACCTCAACCCCCGACAACTGAACCCCAATACCGCAAGTGGAAGACGGAGGACTCCATGGTTAAGAGGTGGTTGATTAATTCTATGATTCCTGAGTTAATTGGTAATTTTATTCGGTATCCATCAGCCAAGATGGTGTGGGATGCCGTGGCCACAACATATTTTGATGGTTCAGACACCTCCCAAGTTTACAACTTAAAAAAACAAGTGACCCGAAGGATTATGAAGGGAGATAGATTTTCGGAGACCCAACCCAATGACATGCCCTACTGATATTGCGAAATACAACCAAGCTCTTCAGGAGGACAGGGTATACATATTTCTGGATGGATTGGATGATCGCCTCGATCACGTCCGTGCAGAAGTGCTTTCTATACAGCCTTTTCCCACGGTTGAACAAGCCTATGCACGGGTTCGACGCGAAGCCACCCGACAAGCTGTGATGCTCAATCAGTCCGAGCTTTCCCAAGGTTCAGGTGCAATGATTGTCCAAGGACGTAAACAAGGTGGGTCACAATCCGTTTTGCAAATGACTAAGCAGGGTGGAGGTCGATCCAATGCTCCTTCTCGACCTAAGGAAGTCTCCGGGGGCTGTTCACATTGTGGGAATACCCGGCACACCAAAGAGACATGCTTTAAGCTCCATGGTTACCCGGATTGGTGGAAGGATTTCCAAGCACGGAAAAAGGCTAGTGGCGCGATGTGAGGGTGGGCGGGGTAAGGCAAATGCTAGTCACGGACTGCGACCCTACGTTCTCCTTAATACCCAAGAGTGATCTTTCTATTCAGCCTGAGACTCCTAGTACAGGTAATCCCCACGGTACCTCTGGTTATGCATTGGCTGTTCCAAGGGATAATACATGCGATGAATGGGTGATTGATTCTGGGGCAACCGAGCACATGACGTATGACTCAGATGATATTGTTTGTGCCACTAAACCGCGATGAGATAGTATTGCTAATGCCAATGGGGTGTCGTCCCCTGTGACCGGGGCTAGTATTGTCGTGGTGTCACCAACATTGACTTTACAGAATACACTTCTTGTTCCTTCACTGTCCACAAAATTGATTTCTGTTGGGCAATTAGCTGAAGAATTGAATTGTGTCGCACTAATGTATCCTCATTTTTGTTTGTTTCAGGATATCCTCACCAAGACGGTAATTGGGCGCGGTACTAAGAAGAGGGGACTGTATTACCTTGATGACTTTACTTTGGGCAAAGTTCATCAGGTTCGCGGCACTATTAGTCATAAAGAAAAGGAAATTTGGCTTTGGCATAGACGTTTAGGACATCCGTCCTTTGTGTATTTGCATAAATTACTTCCGAATTTATTTGTCGGATTGAAGGATTCTAATTTTAGTTGTAAGACTTGTATCTTGGCCAAGAGTCATAGGGTGCCTTTTCCTATGAGTTTTAATAAAAATGCCTTACCTTTTTCCTTGATTCACTCTGATGTCTGGGGTGCTTCACCCGTTACTGGTATTTCTGGAAGTCGATGGTTTGTTCTTTTTGTGGATGATTGCACTAGGATGACATGGTTATATTTGCTGAAAAACAAGAGTGAAGTGGTTAATGTGTTTAAGGGATTTCACAAAATGATTCAGACTCAATTTAATGCCAAGCTTCAAGTTCTCCGCAGTGATAATGATGGTGAATATATGAATCAGTATCTCTCTGAATATTTTTATCAGCATGGTCTTATTCACGAGTCTTCTTGTACACAAACACCCCAGCAAAATGGAGTCGCCGAGCGGAAGAACCGGCACATTTTGAAAACAGCTCGAGCTTTTCTCTTCGAACGGCATGTCCCTTCTCGTTTTTGGGACACTGCGGTGGTTACTGCGGTTCACCTCATAAAGGATGCCTTCCAAAGTTTTGGATTTTGCAACACCTTTGGAAACACTTTCCCAGTTTGTTCCTCTTCCCTCGGTGCTGACTATTTCCCCACGGGTCTTTGGATGTGTTGCATTCGTGCATATTCACAAGACTCAACGTTCTAAACTGGATCCATGTGCTCTTCGGTGCATGTTCGTTGGCTATGGCATACACCAGAAGGGTTATCGATGTTACGATCCTACCACCCGGCGTACTTACGTGACTATGGATGTCACTTTTATCGAGGGCGAAAGCTTCTACCCATCTACCAATTCTACCTTTCAGGGGGAGACGCATAGTGAAAGAGTAAATTGGTGGGATAGAGTGACTGTTAGTGCTAATGGTGCTGCTGGTGGAAATGGAAGTGGTAATGAGAGTCAATTGTTGAGTGGGGGTGGAGGTGGTTCGGTCAGTGCCCCGAATGAGCATGAGCATGATGTTGAAAAGGGTTGTGATGATGGTCTAGACAATGGAAAAGATACTGATGAACATGATGTTGGGGATGATGGACATGATGGGCGTGATGTTGCTGAAAGAAGGGAGGCTGAGATTTCAGTTGGTGTTGCAAGCCTTGATCCAGTCGTGACTCTAGTTGGTACCGTACAGTCCATCTCTTCCCCAGTACCTATCCCAATGTCTGAGGATATTCCTGAGGTAAGCAATTATGACTCACATGATTCTAATATGTCTACATGTTATAAGTTGCCTGACAGGATTAATCGCGGAAAGCCACCCAACAAATATTCCCCAGGTGCTGAAGGAAAAAAATCAAAATATCCCATCGCAAATTATGTATGTACCAAGCAGTTGTCTGAATCCCTAAAGAGCTTTGTGATGAATGTGTCTTCTATTCGTATTCCAAATGGGGTACAGGAGGCAATGGAGGATCCTATGTGGGTGGAGGCGATGGAGGAAGAGATGAGAGCCTTGCAGAAAAATAAAACATGGAGGTTGGTGCCATTACCTGATGGAAAGAAGACAGTAGGTTGCAAATGGGTGTTCTCTGTCAAATACAAATTGAATGGATCCGTTGAGAGATACAAGGCGAGACTGGTGGCGAAAGGATATACCCAGACATATGGGATAGACTACCAAGAGACCTTCTCCCCTGTTGCAAAACTGAACACGGTTCGTGTCCTTTTATCACTTGCAGCTAACTTAGGTTGGCCATTACAACAATTTGATGTGAGGAATGCCTTCTTACATGGCGATCTGGAGGAGGAAATATATATGGATGTTCCGCCTGGATACAGTTCTCTGTCCAACCCCGGTATGGTATGCCGACTTGAGCGTTCTCTTTATGGATTGAAACAGTCACCAAGGGCATGGTTTGGCCGGTTCAGTGCGGCAATGAAGAAGTATGGTTATTTGCAAAGTGAGTCCGACCACACCTTGTTCCTTCGTCGACAGGAGGGGAAGGTAACAGCCTTAATCATTTATATTGATGATATGATTATTACTGGGAATGATTTAAATGAGATTGCTTTACTTCAAGATAAATTGTCTACAACGTTTGAGATGAAACACCTAGGGAACTTGAAGTATTTCTTGGGAATAGAAGTTGCAAGATCCAAGAAAGGGATTTTTCTATCCCAAAGAAAGTATGTTCTAGATTTGCTTGCTGAAGTAGGGATGTTGGATTGTAAACCAGCAGATACTCCTATTGTTCAAAATCACAGGTTGGCCGAATATCCTGATCAAATACCAACGAACAAGGAGCGGTATCAAAGGGTGGTTGGAAAGCTGATTTATTTATCGCATACACGACCTGATCTTGCATACGCAGTTAGCGTTGTTAGTCAGTTTATGCACGCACCTAGTGAAGATCATATGAGTGCAGTTGAGAGAATTCTTCGTTATCTAAAAGGTGCACCGGGGCGAGGACTTTGGTTTCGAAAAGGACCAAATTTGGAAATTGCAGGATATACTGATGCGGATTGGGCTGGTAATTTGCATGACAGAAGGTCAACCTCAGGATATTTTACATTTGTGGGGGGAAATTTGGTGACATGGAGGAGTAAGAAGCAAAAAGTAGTTGCATTATCTAGTGCTGAAGCCGAATTTAGAGGAATAGCAAAGGGTCTTTGTGAACTGTTATGGTTGAAAAAACTGATGTGTGAGTTGGGGTATTCTCCAAGGGCCGAAATGCAACTCTTTTGTGACAACAAAGCGGCAATTGACATATCACATAATCCGGTACAGCACGACAGAACTAAACACATCGAGGTTGATCGACACTTCATCAAACAGAATTTGGATACAAAGATTGTTAAATTTCCTTTTGTGAAGTCTGAGGATCAATTAGCTGATATACTAATGAAGGCAGTCTCAAGTAAAGTGTTCCATAGCTCACTTGACAAGTTGGCCATTAGTGACATCTATGCACCAACTTGAGGGGGAGTGTTGGCGTAAGCTATATTTAGGGTTATATTTGTATAGGGTTGGTTAGTTAGTCTAAGTTGTAGGGAAATTTGTATATATGTACTCATCTCTTGTAAAAGTAAATATAAGGAAAAAAAAGAAACTAAAGACGTAAAGAATTTTTACCTCTAGAAAACTCTCTGTTTAACAATGCTATATGTTCATAAAGTAATTATTGACAACAAAAAATTATGTCGCAAAAGATAATAATTTTTTTCCGATCAAATATTGCCACAAATTGAACAATTATGAATAGCTAATTAATTAGCAGCAAATATATTTGTAATATATATATATATATATATATATATATATATATATATATATATATATTCCTATCCAGGTTTAAATCATTGTACCACTAAATGTAAATTGAATAGTAAACAAAAATTATACAAGTAAACAAGACAAAATGTTTACATTATTCCAAAAATAGTATCTAAATAAACCATTAAAATTTGAAATTTTCAAACGATTACAAAAATTGTCCTAAAAATTTTAAAATGGCAGTTTCAAATGTGTCATTTACATTCACCATTAGAATATTCCACGAGTATGCTAAAACTTGCAACTTTTTTTCAATATTTGCAACTATCTTGAAAGATCAAAAACAAAAAAAAAAGAGAGAAAATAATCAAATTATTATATATATCACATCCTGATAACAAAAATAATTACTTTTTTAGTTGCAAACACCTTCAAAATACCTCAATATTCTTTTTCCTCAGACTTGCTCACCCTCTTAATCGTTCTATGTTTGTAATTTTTTCAATATAACTCATATAAAGTACATTAATTATAAAAATGTTTATAACTAACTAAAGGAATAAATTTTTTCACTTTACTATATATATATATAAAATTTATTCAAAATATGTAAGGGCAATGATAGTAAGGTCTTTTATTTGTATTATTTGCGTAGGTTCAAAATATGATATAATTGAAAATCACAAAATTTAATAATACCTTTTTGTGAAATAGCTTCTAAACCAATGATTGCATTGGTTTTATTTTTATTATTTGTGTATTTGCTCATGATACATGTGGATTAGGATATAAAAATGCAACACAAAACCTTAAAATATCAATTAATAAAGGCTAAATCTACACAATTAAGTGCAAGTATATGATTGTTGTTGTATTGCAGAAGTACGATCGATCCTCCAAGGTTACTTTGAGGGTTTAATTCTTTGTCTAAAAGTTAAGAGGCAATTTAAATATCTAAAAGTTACAACTACGCTATATTAAAGTAGAGAAAAATGAGTAAAATCAACAAGATAGAACAATAGGAAAAAAAAACATAATTTATCAACTAAAACTAGAATTCAGAACCAATAATGATATATTATTCCCTAAGAAGTGATTAAGGTTGTCTCTATTTCTTTCTAATTATGTGATCTAGCTATGGATCATGCATTTAAAGAGGCAATTATCTTTTTCTCTCTAACTTATGTTTTTAATTACTTTAATTGAATGACGTGGACCCTATATCTATTCTATTTTTTTTTTAACTAAAGTTTGATAATTGTATTAACTTGTTAAAAGTTAAAGATTACATTCAATGTCCCCTACAATTGGACTCTCCTTAGCTCAAGATATGGCTAAGACTAATTGACAACATGTCAAAATTTGACCCTCAAACTTACAAAAGTACACCACAGAAAAATTAGTGGCAATACTAACCAAATAAGGAATACAAAAATCAGCTAGGATGACCACAACCTTACTAGTCAGCCATTGATCAACTTCGTGATCCTAGTTAACTAAGCGAGCATTTTTCTTGTTGAAATTCCAGCCAAGCATGCCTTGCCATCTCTACAACTTCCTTCTCCTCCGTCCATTCACCTTGACAAATCCAAAGATTCTGGCTCTTCCAAATCATCCAAAGAATGTAGGTGGTGAATTGGATGTTTTCCTTCCATATCTCTTCTCTTTGAGTAGAGCATATATCTTGCCACCATTGTTGAAACTTGACTACTTGTTGTCCAACATTATTCCAATCGACTTTGGCCAACTTCCAATGATTTTGGCTCGAGAACAAGTAAACATTATATGTTCCAGAGTTTCCTCCTCTTCTCCACACATTGAACATATAGTCTCCAATTGCATTTTCCTTTGTTTCAACTTAACAAGAAATGGTAAAATATTGTGACATCATCTCCATAAAAAATGCTTTACTTTACCTGTCACATTCATTTTCCAAGTGGTCATCACATTCTATGCCGTCTCCTCTAGTATTTGCTACATTAGGGTTGTTGTTCTTCATGTTGCCTATCCTGCTGCAGTTGTTTATATGCTAAATGGTGAAAGCTCTTGATCGAGTAAGTGCCAACTAAACTTATTGTGCTTGCTGGACCTTCCAATGAAATCTATACAATACTCTTCGCATCTTGGTGTGAAAAAAAAACTGGGAATCAAGCTTATATTCCAATCCCTTGCACATTGACAATCTAGAACTTACCAATCTTCTAAATATTCCTATGCTAACAAGTATTATGATTCCATTAACAAAAGTCCATTTTTGTGAAGATCAAATGATCAAACACATACCAATACATATATACAATTATTGAGGCCTACATAAATTGCATGATTCTTAATAAAAACTCATTATTAGACATTAATATACATTATCCATAACATAAATCAACATACTTAGAAAAAATATCAATAATCTATCACCAATTCTTAGAGATTATAAGTGTTTAGCCACACATGGCAATCAAAATAAACACCAAATTAAACAAATGAAACATAAGATTAAAGTTTAGAATGGAAAAAGCTCCCCCTTCAAGAAAAAACCTAGCTGAACACGTAGTCTTGAACCTCCAATGTCTTCCAAAATGGAGTCTTTTCTCTTTGAAACTTACAAAAGCCCTATGCTAAAGATGAATTTTTATACAAAGCTCAAGAGGTGTTGTGGAAGTTAGGGTTCCAAGGTTTTCTAATGTCTAGTCTTCCTTCTCTAATGAACTAAAGATGAGTTTTCATTAGAGTTAGACTTATTGAATTCATTACAAGTGGTCAAGGACAAAGAAAAGGAGTCAAGAGAGGTAGAGAGTAAAAATGAATCAATCTGCAATTTTCAAGCATAGTCACGTTGGCAACAATATCAAGCTTAAACCTCATTTTGCCCTCTCTATTCTCAATTCAATGTACTAGGGTTGTTTTGGTTGATATTTTGAATTTTTTTTTTGGGAAAATTAGGCTTTGTCTTTCCATCAAAATTGTAGCTCTTTCTCTTAGTTTTCCAATGGTTCAAAAATCATTAAATTTAGACTTATGTACCTCTAGATATGGCCATACTCTTGAAATGTATTAGCTATCAGCTAGTTCAGTCACATTATCACTTCGGCCTCAAATTTGACATAAATGAAAGCTAATTTAGGAGAAATATATCAACATTAAAGTACATCTGAAAAACTTTCCATAACATCCAAGATCTCCTAATTTGGCTACATAGAAGAAGATATATATCCTATTGAAATTTAGTCTCTCAAGTATCGATTTGTATGGTCAAACACTATCTCTCTCCAATTTACACCATTGATGGAATTTTCTCAAATTTGGATATTTTCTTGCTTATTCACGTCTCTAGAATGTTTTTATCTAAAAAAAACATAAAAACACATAATTAGTGATGAAATCCTAAGGGCCGAGACAACTACAACTCCACATGAAGCCGACCATGAAGCTAGGCATCCACACTTAGATTCTTTGCAAGGGATTGGTGGTCCTATTACAAGGTCAAGGACTAAGAGAATGCAAGCTGCCTCAATCTCTTTCATAAATGAACCCATGGAATTCGAAACTAAGGTAGCAAGGAAGACTTCCGAACTTAGCTCATCATTTGTCATTCTAGTCATCCATGAAAAATCAAGAATGAAGGATCAAGTGTGGTTGATTTTCACTTGTGTAATTAAGATCCTTGACCACTTAATTTTGGAAGGTTCTAATTCAGCAAGAAGCAAAACAAGAATCCAGCTAGGGTAAAGAATCCAATTCGGCCTTGGAAGATTTCAGCATATGGCCTTGGAAGGTTTCAGCTTTTTGGCTGATTTTTAGAAGCTCACATGGACGTGTTTGGCAGCTCAAGACCAGCCTAATTCCAACTCAATTTAGCTCAATTCCATTCAGCACTTGGATGTTGGTTTAGGCAATTCCATTCCACACTTGGATGTTGATTTAGGAAGCTCAAAATCCAGCCAACACTTGGAGATGCAATTTCGGGAATTCTAAGTCAAAAGTGGAGAGCTCCATTCTGCCAAAGCAATTAGAGAAGCTTCCAAATTGGAGTAAAGAAGCTCTAATTCGGCCAAGGCATGATGATTAAAAGAATTACCAAATCCACAAAGCTGAATAGGAAATTCTGCTCAAGCAGAATTCAGCCAACACACTTGGATTAGTTTTAGGCAACTACTTGTTGTTTTACTTCCTTTTCTTTTATTAATTGTTTCTTTTAAGTAATAGTTTCTTTAGTTAGTTTCCTAAAAACCTAATCCAACTAGGGAATGGCTTTCTTAATTCTTACAACTTGTAAACTATAAATAGAGGCAGTCAGCCACAATGAAAGAGGAAGAATTTTGACAATACAAACTTGAGAGCTTTGTAGCTTTTCTTTGAGTTCTAGTTTAGAACTTGCTTTGAGTCTTTGAGGATAGCCTCTTCGGTTCATGTTTAAGCTATCTTGTTGAGTTTCTTTCCCTCAACAATTTGAGTGTGCTTCTTGGTTCCAAGGATAGTCAAAGTTCACATCTTGGGTCTTTGATAATTCCTTCGGTTGTCAAGTGGACAAAAGCAAGGTCCTTCTTCACAAGTTGGAGTTGGTGTCTTGCTTAAGGAAGACTTAGTTCAGCCTAGAGGACGATACTAGGACCAACACTCTGATATAGGTTCAGTTTCTTATCCTTTGGTGTAAGAATTCGTATCAATTAGCATCTATTTAATTCAAGAAATAATGTTAAATTCCTATTTTAGAATTTATTTAAAAAGTGCTTTTGCACTCTCATCTGCTCACCTATTGAAATTGATAACATAGTAAAATATTTATTCATTAAGATAAAATAGGAAAACATGTGTCATAATTT
This sequence comes from Gynochthodes officinalis, assembly GCA_020080225.1. Classification (NCBI taxonomy): domain Eukaryota; kingdom Viridiplantae; phylum Streptophyta; class Magnoliopsida; order Gentianales; family Rubiaceae; genus Gynochthodes; species Gynochthodes officinalis. The sequence goes on along the minus strand of CM034621.1, from coordinate 12,671,978 downwards.
ATTTATTTTTTTATTTTACCTCTGTGGATTCATTGGCTTGACCAAAATGTAATGGATGTAATAATTCATGCAGCAAAAAACCTCAGAGGCCATTAAACTATTACGGCCATATACTTTTGATCACTAAACTAATTAAAACGGTCACTAGTGGTCCTTCATCAAGTTCAACCATTATCATAGATGGAAAAGGCCTCATGCCTTATTCATATACTATTTTTTTAGGGTAAATTAGTAATTTTGGATTTTTTTTTTCCCCTAATACACACTTGGACCTATGCTAATTCTATTTCCATCCCATTATCTCATGACTATACTTCAAGATGTTTTGGAAAATTTTACTAAATTTTGGAATGATAAAACTTTTATTTGTAAGGTTTAAAAATATTATGTATATTAATACCAATTTGCCCTTAGAAAAGGCACATGAATCGCACATGAGGCAATTTTTTTATATGTTAATGGTTGAATTTGATAGAGAAAGACTTTTAGTGATCCTTTTAATTAGTTTAGTGGCCATAGGTTTAAAAAAGATAGTTCAGTGGCTAAAAGCATGCGATCATAATAGTTTAATGGCTTCTGAAGTTTTTTGCCCTAATTCATGTGATAATGATTCACTATTTTGAATAGATAGTGTCAAATGTAAATCTCGATACTTTGGAGCCTTCATACATTCTGTGTAATGATATTATATTTTGAAATTAAACTAAACACAAAATATTAGTTTATGCCTAGTAAACTTAAAGGCATATATAGAGTCTAAAGATGATGAATTTTCTCTTCTAGTTTAGACCTTTTCATCGATTTCAATTTTCATTTTGATGTCCAATTCCATTTGGATACTTACAAAATTTTCATTTATAGCATGATCAAATTCTTATTGTGAAGTCAATCCTTCATTATTTCTGCAAATGATTTGACAACTACACAAGCAACATTGTACTTCATTCACAATGTTATCATCATAAATTTGATCATTAGCTACAATATCATTCTGCAACTCATCAAGCAACTTTTGTTTCAACTCTTTTAAAGTGCCCTAATAGTAAAACATTAAAAATATAGCAATCATTATCTAAAATAGAATACCTAATTTAATTATGTTCAAATTAGTAAGGTTAGTTATGCATGTGTTTAGAAAAAAATTATAATTAATAAATATTGCAATTTAAAAAATTATGTTAATGACAATATTAAATAAAAATCATAATCATAAGAACAAGAATCCCAATTATATCGTGTATCATTCAACACATTGAATCGTTCATTTCAAGAGAGCAAGTTACTAGCATAGGATTACGTACAATTTTTTTAGAAGTGAAATCATCAAGCGATAGTCCATCTTTTCTCTCTTTTGAATGTATAAACAAATGTAACTTAGATGCCAATGTCCCCTTTTGTTGACGAAACTACAAAGAACACAAAGTAGGACCATATTATAGCTGTTTCAATACAATATAGTACATATTTGTACATTTAAAATTTAGTGAAATTAAGTTACAAGCGTTCTATAATGATATTAATGAATAACTCCTCCCTATGCTTAGGGAGATCTTTTCTCCCTATTCTATGTGGTAACTTCAACATTTTTGAATTTTTCCTAATTTCTAAGGTGATTCATTCCAAAAATATAAATTAGAAAAGAAATTAAATGTCATAAAATATTATTGAAATAATAAGAGCTAAAATTAATAATATAAAACCTTCATGCAAAACTCTGTGTCCTCTAAACGTCAATACTAAATCGATATAGGGCATTAATGCCCTTCAACTCTTTGTGGACAATAAGATAACAAATAATTGTTCTCATACTTATATGGGTAATAGTACTTAACTATTAATCTTTTCTTCCAATCCCTCTAAAGTTTACTAATTCTTATAAAACATGCTTTCTTATAAATGTCCCTAAAATTTGTGTTTGTCTACATTGGCAAAATTGTTGTGCAATACAGCACAAAAAAAAAACAATTATATAATACAATGACTATGTCAATTTCAATGTAATTCCATCTTCAACCATAGAAAGCAATAATATATGTCAATCTTAATAATGAAATATTATAAAATTTCACAAACATATACAATATCTATTAAACATGTACACATAAAACATATTTAAAATTGACGATAAAAAAATATCTTAAGTTCTATCCAAATCTTTTCCTTCTCAATCATAGGCATGCTTTCCAATCTCTATACGTATAGGGTAATTTGATTCCATCTCTAGCTACAACCCTCAATTGAGATGCAAATATGAAAAAATTATTGCCAACTATTTGATTCTTATCTTCTTCTATTTTTTATAAATAGTTTGTATTGCAGTTGGTGGGCTTGGATACCCTTTTATTAATTACAATAAAATTACGCAAGAAGGGGGCATAGACGTGACTTCCAATGGCAAAAGTAGGGTGAGCGGCATTCACCATGGCACCCTTTGAACCAACTATTTGGAAATTACAATCAAAACTACAATGATTTCAGATTTAATCTATAAAGCACCCTTACCAAATTTTACGCCTTCTAAAGTTGTAGATTTGAGACACGTCCATTAAATTAAAGATCTAACCCTAGTTGGCAAAGAGTGAATAGTTTGGAAGAATTTAAACCTTTGGAGTTGCTATCCTAAATTTGCCAAGGAATTTGCAACAGTGTTTGTGATACGAATTCTTACACCAAAGGATAAGAAACAGAACCTATATCAGAGTGTTGGTCCTAGTATCGTCCTCTAGGCTGAACTAAGTCTTCCTTTAGCAAGACACCAACTCCAACTTGTGAAGAAGGATCTTACTTTTGTCCACTTGACAACCGAAGGAATTATCAAAGACCCAAGATGTGAACTTTGACTATCTTTGGAACCAAGAAGCACACTCAAATTGTTAAGGGAAAGAAACTCAACAAGATAGCTTAAACATGAACCGAAGAGGCTATCCTCAAAGACTCAAAGCAAGTTCTAAACTAGAACTCAAAGAAAAGCTACAAAGCTCTCAAGTTTGTATTGTCAAGATTCTCCCCCTTTCATTGTGGCTGAATGCCTCTATTTATAGTTTACAAGTTGTAAGAATTAAGAAAGCCATTCCCTAGTTAGATTAGCTTTTTAGGAAACTAACTAAAGAACTAATTACTAAAAAGAATAACTACTCTAAGAAAAAGGAAATAAAACAGCAAGTAGTTGCCTAAAACTAATCAAGTGTGTTGGCTGAATTCTGCTTGAGCAGAATTTCCTATTCAGCTTCCTTACTCCAATTTGGAAGTTTTCTCCAATTCTTCATGGCTATGGATTTGGTAACTCTTTTAATCACCATGGCCTTGGCGAATTGGAGCTTCTTTACTCCAATTTGGAAGCTTCTTTAACTTGATCATGAAGAATGAACAACACTTGGCTCATCATTTACAATACTAAGTAAAATGACAAGTGTTGAACTAGAATTACCAACCTTCCAAATTCGAACTTGGATTGTGATGAGAAGTGGTCTAAAGATCTTAATTACACAAGTGAAAATCAACCACACTTGATCCTTTATTCTTGATTCTTCATGGATAACTAGAATGACAAATGATGAGCGAAGTTCGAAAGTCTTCCTTGCTAACTTAGTTTCGGATTCCATGGGTTCATTTATGAAAGAGATTAAGGCAGCTTGCATTCTCTTAGTCCTTGACCTTGTAATAGGACCACCAATCCCTTGCAAAGAATCTAAGTGTGGATGCGTAGCTTCATGGTCAGTTTCATGTGGAGTTGTAGTTGTCTCGGCCCTTAGGATTTCATCAGTCCTTCCTTCTTTGAAAGGACTCGCCCTCGAGTCCATAAACTTGTCATCCATTTCAAATAAAGAAAGATCATAAACATTAAATGCAGCATTACCTCCATAATCATTTGGAAGGACAAGTTGGTATGCATTCTCGCCCATGCGAGCAATAACTTGGAAAGGACCATCTCCTTGAGGATGAAGCTTAGTCCTTACTGACTTTCTGCCTGTATTGGCAACTTGAGCATAATGTTTATTCTTTTTGAGGATGTAAAGGTGTACTTTCTCATGCGAGTCTTGAACAAACTTAGCCTTTGCTGCACCATTAAGATTCATTTGCTCATTGCTAGGCAATGGCACTAAGTCAAGAGGGGTTAGTAGTTTAAAACCAATCATCCTAATTTCACACAAGACACTTAGAAAAAATTTAATATGCTTCACATGCTCTTCTAAGCTCTTGCTGTAAATGAGAATGTCATCAAAATACACAACAAATTTTCCTATGAACTGCCTAAGTACATGATTCATGAGTCGCATGAATGTGCTAGGTGCATTAGTTAATCCAAAAGGCATGACTAACCATTCATACAAACCAAATTTAGTCTTAAAAGCAGTTTTCCATTCATCTCCATCTTTAATGCGTATTTGATGATATCCACTCTTAAGGTCAATTTTAGTTAAATTTTAGACCCATACAATTCTTCAAACATGTCATCAAGGCGAGGTATTGGATGTCTATACTTAATTGTAATCTTATTAACAGCTCTACAATCAGTACACATTCTCCACGTACCTTCCTTCTTTGGAACAAGGATGACTAGAACTGCGCATGGACTAAGACTTTCCCGTACATGACCTTTGTCTAGCAATTCCTCAACTTGCCGTTGGAGCTCTTTGGTCTCTTCAGGGTTGGCTCGGTGGTGAGTCGGTTAGAATTACGGCTCTAGGAACGAAGTCAATTTGATGCTCAATTCCCCTTAAAGGTGGTAGTCCTTTAGGGAGATCTACTGGAAAGACATTTTCGTATTCCTGCAAAATAGCTTTGACTTGCAAAGGAAAGTCACTTGGCGGCTCATCATTAGAAAATAATGTTCTTGAAAAATAATTAGCACGAAATCCTTACTTGCTTTTAAGGCTCTATCAACATCTCTCATGCAAGCATAGAAATTACCTTTAAAATTTTCAATTGATGGCTGTGCTCCTTCGGTTTCATTCATGAGAACCGAAGTCTTACCTTTAGAAGTTGAAGAAAGTTGTGTACTCCCGAGTTGAGTAGAATTTTGACCATCTTCAACCTTCTTTTGTTTTATCCACTCCATGTGCTTCACCCTTTGTTGTTGCTGAAACTTACTAATCTCCGAGGGTGGCAATGGTGCTAGTATAAGGGCTTTTCCATCCTTATTGAGGTGGTACTTATTAGTTCTTCCGGAATGATTTGCATGACTATCATATTCCCAAGGTCGTCCTAGTAGTAGATGAGCGGCCTGCATGGGAATAACATCACAGAGAACTTTGTCAGTAAAATTCTCAATTGAAAAACTTACCAAAGTTTGCTTTGTGACTCGGAGTGATCCACTTTGATTCATCCATTGCAATTTGTATGGCTTTGGATGCAAGGAACATTTGAGCTTCAATTTATCTACAAGATAAGTAGAAGCAAGATTAGTACAAGATCCGCCATCAATAATTAACATGCAAATTTGATCTTTAATAAGACACTTAGAATGGAAAATATTGGCCCTTTGATCCTCGGTGTCTTCTTCAGGTTGGGCACTCAAAGCTCGTATTGTCACCAAACAATCTCCATTCGGTGGATCCATTTCAAACCCCCACTGTTCATTAGCATGACTTGTGGCCATGTCTTCATCTGGAATACTTAACTCCTCTTCACTCTCACTTTAATAGGTTCCATCATCTAGGATGGTCATGTTTCATGAGTTTGGGCATTGAGATGCTATATGTTCTCGGCCTAAACACTTAAAACATTGAATAGAGGAACTAGTGTTAGTATTGTTGGAACTAGAAGTGGGTTTAGAATTACTTACCTTTGGAGCACTTTGTGGTGCGAACTTCTTTGCATTGGTTGGATTAGGAGCCGAACCTCCTCTCCATTGAGTGCTTCCGGAACTTGAAGAATTAAACCTTCCACCTTGGCGATTATTGTTGTTGTTTCGCCAATCATTGCTCGTGTTTGAGCTCCTTACATTTTGTGGCACCTTCTTGAGTTGCTTTTCAACCTTCTCAGCCATTTGTAATAGCTGCTCAAAATTATTATAGTGGTGCAACTCAACTAGATGAGCAATATTCCTATTAAGTCCATTCATGAACCTTGCCATTGTAGATTCTTCATCTTCTTCTATATTAGCACGTAGCATGGCTAGATCCATCTCTTTGTAGTACTCATCTACACTCTTGTTCCCTTGAGTCAAGCTTTGAAGCTTTTGTAGTAACTCTCTTTTGTGGTGCGGGGGAACATATCTCTTTCTCATAACCTTTTTCAAGGCTTTCCAAGTTGAAATCGGCCGCTTTATCTTCTCCTCTCTTTGGCGACAAGTTCTTCGCCACCAAGTAGATGCATGTCTGGAAAACTCAACTACAGCCAACTTGACTTTCTTTCTTTCCGAAAATTCATGGATATCAAAAATTTTATCAACTTTTTCTTCCCATTCCATGTATGCTTCTGGATCATTCTTGCCTTCAAATTCTGGAATTTGCAATTTAATACTAGCAAGATTATCATCCTTCTTGGATCTCCTTTTACTTCTTGTTGAAAAATGGTCATCATCCGAGCTCGAAGCTTCGGATTCCTCCTCTTCGGATGAGCTACTTGTATCATCCTTCGTTGACTTCTTCTTTTTCTTCCTAAGGTTTGTTTGAGTAACTTCTTGAGACTCTTCGGCCTTAGCTGCCTCTGAATTGGATGCAACTTGAGCCATTGTGCTTTGTATTTGATCCATTCTTCTATGAACTAATTCTAGAGCTGAAGATACACCCTTAAGGTACTCTTTCAAGTCATTGTCTTGTTCTCTTGGATGTTCAGCCATCTCTGCACAAGCAATGTTAGTAAAAGCTTTCCTACCTCACTTCCCTCTAACCAATTGCCCAATGTATGAAACTCTCACCAATGTAAGGCTAAACTCTCTTTTTATAGTGAATGGGTTGTTGAGTAGGTTCACTCGCACTCAATCACTTTTCTAAGAGTTATAACCAAAACAAGCCTCAAAAGTCTCAAAGAATAGATAATAAAAATTTTCAGAGGTCAAGAAAGACAAGAAAACGATAAGCAAAGTACTAAACCAAGAAAACAAATTTTCGGATGGACTTTTGTCAAGAAGAAAAAAAATAGATTTTCTATGGCCGAAAGAAGTAAGCAAGATGGTTCTTTATGTGCTTGATGAGTGAAATTTGTGAATATGAATTTGCTTTGCTCAGTATATCAAACCATATGCAAAAATACACCAACTTCCAAATTCTGGGTCAAATCCAATTCCAAACAGGATTTACCTTCAAGTTTCTGGCAGAAATCTTGTACAAGAAGTTTCTAAAAAAAAATTCCAGCAACTAATACCACAACTTAGAGCACAATCTTGGCTACAAAATTCAACAAAAATTTGTAAGCATTTTAACCAAGAAGTAGGCAAATCGAAATTTCAGAACCCAAAGTAGGAAGTCGGAATTCAGGTTTTCTTCAGCTTCAGAACTGTTTTCATTCAATAGGAAGTTTCTAAATTTGCAGCAGGGTTCTATAATTTGGAAACACACTTTTTGGCAACAATTTGAAGCCTTTGGAAGGGGAAAACACTCACACCATCAACCCGATCACAGATCAAGGTGACTGTTTTCTTCAGCTTCAGGACTGTTTTCATTCAATAGGAAGTTTCTAAATTTGCAGCAGGGTTCTATAATTTGGAAACACACTTTTTGGCAACAATTTGAAGCCTTTGAAAGGGGAAAACACTCACACCATCAACCCCATCACAGATCAAGGTGACTTGGACAGAATTCAGACAGAAAAGTTGGGGTTTTGGTTTCTTTCTGAAGTTGTCTTTCTTAGCTACGGGTTTGGATTTATTGCAGCAGCTGCTTCACGTTTTGTAGCACAAATTGATGGTCAATTGCAAGAAGAAAAAGCCTTCTTACGTAGGTATTAATCACATGAAGAAACCATGCAAAATCTGGGCAGAAAATTGCTTCAAGAAACAAGAACAGAAAAACGGGTTTTTTGCTGATTTTCTGTCTTTAGCTACGGGTTTCAGTTTCTCCTCTCACTTTTGTAGCAACAATTCAACAACCAAGGTTTCCTCTTTATCAAGCAATATTCACAAAGCAATTTGGAGCACAGAACCAACGTTTTTAAGCAAGAGAAATTGAGACAAAACTGGAAAACAGAATGGAAGAAAAACTGGGCAGAAAACAGAGACAGGAACGGGACTGACTTTCACAATTGTCTGGACCCTTTCTTTTTTCTTTTTCTTTGTTGGTTTTCAACACAGATTTAAAAGGGAAAATCACGAAGAGATTATAGACAGAAAGAAGACTCAGATATACGAAACAAAGATGTGGAATAACAAAGAAAAACAGAGAACAAAAACACAAAGGATATGAATAACTTCAACGAGCAACCCAAAGGCAGCTCTGATACCAAATTGATATGAATTCTTACACCAAAGGATAAGAAACCGAACCTATATCAGAGTGTTGGTCCTAGTATCGTCCTCTAGGCTGAACTAAGTCTTCTTTTAGCAAGACACCAACTCCAACTTGTGAAGAAGGATCTTGCTTTTGTCCACTTGACAACCGAAGGAATTATCAAAGACCAAGATGTGAACTTTGACTATCCTTGGAACCAAGAAGCACACTCAAACTGTTGAGGGAAAGAAACTCAACAAAATAGCTTAAACATGAACCTAAGAGGCTATCCTCAAAGACTCAAAGCAAGTTCTAAACTAGAACTCAAAGAAAAGCTACAAAGCTCTCAAGTTTGTATTGTCAAAATTCTCCCCCTTTCATTGTGGCTGAATGCCTCTATTTATAGTTTACAAGTTGTAAGAATTAAGAAAGTCATTCCCTAGTTGGATTAGCTTTTTAGGAAACTAACTAAAGAACTAATTACTAAAAAGAATAACTACTCTAAGAAAAAGGAAATAAAACAGCAAGTAGTTGCCTAAAACTAATCAAGTGTGTTGGCTGAATTCTGCTTGAACAGAATTTCATATTCAGCTTCCTTACTCCAATTTGGAAGTTTTCTCCAATTCTTCATGGCTATGGATTTGGTAACTCTTTTAATCACCATGGCCTTGGCCGAATTGGGAGCTTCTTTACTCCAATTTGGAAGCTTCTTTAACTTGATCATGAAGAATGAACAACACTTGGCTCATCATTTAAAATACTAAGTAAAATGACAAGTGTTGAACTAGAATTACCAACCTTCCAAATTTGAACTTGGATTGTGATGAGAAGTGGTCTAAGGATCTTAATTACACAAGTGAAAATCAACCACACTTGATCCTTCATTCTTGATTCTTCATGGATGACTAGAATGACAAATGATGAGTTAAGTTCGGAAGTCTTCCTTGCTAACTTAGTTTCGGATTCCATGGGTTCATTTATGAAAGAGATTGAGGCAGCTTGCATTCTCTTAGTCCTTGACCTTGTAATAGGACCACCAATCCCTTGCAAAGAATCTAAGTGTGGATGCGTAGCTTCATGGTCACTTCATGTGGAGTTGTAGTTGTCTCGGCCCTTAGGATTTCATCGGTTGCTTCCACAGTAGTAGTGAGAGATACTTAAAACATCTTCTTTGCAATTCTTCATCTTTTTGAGCCAGAGGTTCCAAGCAATTTGAGCTATGCCATTTCTTGAATCAACCAACATTCTAGAGTCACATTCAATTTGGTATGAAGATGATAAACCCTTCAATTTATAAAGCAACATGCCTGAAAGAAGAGCCGTGCTTGACTGCAAGCTATCAACCTAGCCAAAGAAACCACAAAAAGCAAACACAAAGCCACCTTGATAGTCTCTAACAATTCCACCACCCACCCCAAAGCTTGAATGAGATAAAGAACTTTCATTCGTATTTAGTTTGTAGGTTTTCGGAAGGTCTAGAATATTGGGCTAATTTTAAAAGTGGGAAATAATTCTCTAAAATATAAGAAAATCTATCCATAACCTTCCAAAAGTCCCAATCCAAGGGAACTTACTTTTTACGACAAAAGATACAAGGTAAAGAACCTCAAATGTGAGGTAAGGAAAAGGCAACAGCTTTCCCTCAAATTTCTACATATTTTGTGCCTTCCAAATTATCCAACAAATAAAAATGGGGATAATTCTGCAAGCAAGCCCTAGGGATTTATTTGCATATGAAAACTCCCACTAGGATTTACAACTACAATTTAGGGAAACATCCTAAAGGCTAAATCCTAAAGGAAACTCAAAATATTTCCAAAGGTTGGAGACACTAGAGTCCAATGAAAACACATAATCAATATTTTCTACCTCAGGATTTAAGTAACAAAAGCATTTAGAAGGTCCAACAATCTGAATTTTGTATAGAATAGTATCCAAAGGAATTCATCCCATAAAAAACAATACCATGAAAAAGGACACTTTTAGAGACCTAGGAAAGCCATACAAAGAACCACATGGGATTTTCAACTGTCTTCAATCTTAATAATTTGGAAGCAGTTTTTATGGAAAAAGTCCTCAATGAAGATGGCTTCTAAATCATGCGATCTAAGAAATTAGGAGTTTTAGTCAATTAAACCTTACTCACCTTTTCAACCAAGCCAGTTGACAGGAAATTCGATAGCTGTGAGATGTCCCACTTGTCATCAATCAAGAAGTCAGTAATGGAGTCATGATTTGTCAAGCTCACCTTGTCATGAAGTGCTCCACCTCCTAGCCAATTTTCCTGAAGAAAAGGAAATTTGATTATCGCCATTAACTTCCCAAGTTGAATTGGATTCGACTATATCTTTTGCTTTGAGCATATTTCTCCAAGTATGCGAAACGCCTTGCCCTCCTACATATTCTTTTGGGTGGAATTTTCAAGCATATTTAGTCATGAAAAACTTAGATCATAGGGAATTATTTTGTCGAACCATCCACCAAAGTTTACATGAAAAAGCCTCTGATAAGGTAGACAAAGAGCAGAATCCCATACCTTCTTCTAATTTAGGTAAGCATAACTTACCCTTTCTAATCAATTAGTACTTCTTTCCAAAATCATTTTCCCCCCATAGAAAGTTTGAACATAAGCTTTCCAACATCTAAATGACCTCTTTCGGAGGTTTTAACATTGAGATCAGGAAAGCGGTATTGATGAGAGGACTTGCTTTATCAAAATCATTCTACCCCCAAATGATAGAAATTTCTTTCACCATCCTAGAATTCTTTTTTGAATACTATCAACAAGACCAGAGAATAATAAACTTGTACACCTGCTAAGATATAGTGGGCAACCAAGATATCATAATGGCAACTTTTTTGATTGAATCTAGTAATAGAGGCAATAATAGCCTTTCTTCGAGGATGGACATTTGGACCAACAGCAAAGCAAGACTTCTCAACACTTATTAGCTGTCCTAAGACCCTTTCATAATTTTCTAGTACTTTAATAAAACTCAAGGATTTCTTTTCAATTTGAAGAAAATTATGATATTATCCGCATAAGCCAGATGTGTGATAGCTAGGCAATCTGTAAACACTGCCTAAGGAGAGAAATTTGGGTTAGACAAAAGTGAGTTAAGAGATCGAGAAATAAGCTCAGCAGCAATAATAATAGCTGGAGAGATAGGATCCCCTTGTCTCAAACTCGTAGATGAAGTGAAAAGGCCATGTGATGCCCTATTTATGAGGATAGATAAATGACATCCTGAGATAAGTTTCCAAATCATATCCAGCCACATCTCACTAAATCCAAAATGCATCATCATCGAAATAAGAAAAACTAGGACATCTAATCATACGCCTTGGCGTTATCAAGTTTAATCATTACATTATCACCACATGTTTTCTTTTTCAGATATCCCATCAGCTCTTGAGCAAGGAGATATTATTAGTAATTAGCCATCCTTTTACAAATCCACTCCGTTCTTGTGAGCCTAAAAGTGGGAGCACTTTTTCCACTCCGTTCTTGAGATAATCTTATATGTAAAGTTGCATAAACTGATTGGATAGAAGTCTACAAATGTCTTTGGACTTGAGACCTTTGGAATCTAGCTCTAACATCATAATTTGATTCTTATCATCTAACTCTAACATCATAATTTTTTTAGTACCCTAATTGAGTCCCATTTGTGTAGGTCCTCGGTTTTTGAAGATTTTGATGTACGAGAAGAAATTGAATAAGTATTTGAAGATGAGTCTAAATTGTTCAATTCATTAGTAAAACTTTGAGATTGAAACTTCTATCCTAAAGGCTCATGCTACTCAATGTTCACATCAACTAGTAATATAATAGTATGACAAGATTTTTTCCCAGGTCATGATTCCACAAGTGACTACAAATATAGGGAAAAAATCAAAACTATCAAGTAAAAAGAAAATAAAAAGTACTAAGTCACTAGAAAACAATAATATATAGTGAAATAAGTACAAATGACAAAAATTATATAAATCATTCATGTTATCAAATTTGTAAATTATGTGTGTGTGTGTGTATGTCTATAAGCATAGACAAATTTCATAATGTAAAATAAATTTGTCAATAACTTGAACAAAAGTAAAATAATTCCTATACAATATATAAATTTCATTCTAAACTTCATTATCCTCATGTTGTGTGATAGTTTTTTTTTTTAAAAAAAAGTCATCATCATCAATGGATTATCACTACTATCACAAATTGACTCTTTTGTTTCATCATCTTCATATAAGGTGCTTGCATCATATCATTGTTAGTATCGCTAATATGAACTTCACGAATTGGATGATTATATCCTTGAACCATGGTATTGGATGAATTCATTGTCATTCACTCGACATCTCTCTAACCCAAGGCATGTAATGAATAATGTCGTCTTCATTATTTTATTGTTTACCAACCTAAATAATAATTTTCAAAACTTTTAATAACATTAACTTCTTGATCCACATCAAAATAGTCCCAAGGAGTCATTTTTAAAACTACATGCCAATTTGGATCAACAAAATTTTGGACATACCAATCTTGTTGCATTTGAGAAGACAAAATAAATATCTCATCTTTTTTTTCAACCTATATAGCAAGTGACTGAAATTAACCAAAGAAAAATTAAATTCATCATGTTTCAATCCAATGTTGTGGTTAACCTAATTACACTTACATAATACAAACTTCAACTCATTCATGTATCTCAATTTGATGATATCTATCAGAACAACATTAATGCTCCACTATTTCAAAAAATAGTCTACTTTCAAAATATTTTTTGCTCCCCCAAAAGAAAAGTTCATTTTAAAATGAAATTTCTCTTGTACCTCTTACTAATAACAATTATATATGGTTATAAACAAAAATCAAGGGTACAAATATAAAATTATATATTTAATGATTAATTACAAGTGCTATACCTAATAACTAAAATAAAGTTATACTCAATCCAAAGTGTATTGTTTTTTGGAGATAGATGGAGTATATTAGTATTGATTGCTATAAAATGGAGTTTCTATTAATCAAACAAAAGAGAGTCCTAGTGACAGTATGGTCCTTTATGGATTATAGGCCTCCCCATTCTGCATTTATGTTAGTTATCTTCTTAGAGGGTTTCCACGATACCTTTTGGAGGTTCCTATAAATTTGTAGTTAGGCTTTGAAATCAATATATTGTCTTCAACATCACTAAATCAAGCTTGCCATTTGCCTTAAACATGCATTTTTTCCTTTGGTTTCACCATAGTGTGATCAGAGTTGTCTTGTAAGCATCAAGATTTGTTTTCACTAAACTATTTCTTCATTTTTTTTTCACACGTGTCCCAAAATAGGATTTTTGTCCTTAGAACTTGAAAAGCTACTAGCTACTGCATTTGAAAACACTCCACCATTTTGAGTTTTTCTCTTCATCTCACATTGTTAGTGCGAAAACTTAATCCATTTATGAGATATCTAGAGTAACTTCTAACCTATCTAGTTGGTCCTCTAGCTAAGTGTTTTTATGAATCTTTTTACAATTATTAGCTTTATTCATTTCAATAACCTACATTTGTTGACCAAAAATATAGTGAAATTCATTTTTAATTATAGAAAATGAAACAAACACAAAATGAAGTATTTTAGATATTTATTCATCAACTTACATAATTTTTAAACCATTTGTGAAATGTCTTATTGTGAATATTCTCCTTCTCATGACTTGACATGCATGGCTTTTCTTGTCTTTGCACACAAAAATATTCATTGCAATTATATAACCTCTTATATAATAGATTTACTAGCTTAAACATAGATTGAAATAAAATATCAATATTATACCTTCTAAACAGGTTGGTGATTAATTAATCATGTAACTATGGGCTTTAATATATGCAACATCATCTAAACAAACAATATTTTATTTTCCTAAAGGAAGATTATTTTCTCACAATAACCTTCACTACCATCATAGTTTTTGGTTGCTTGATTTCATTTGGACTTAACATCATACAAATAGTTTGAACAAAATATCATGCATTCTTCAACTATCTTTCAACAATTCAACTTTCTGGGTAACTTTTACTTTGAATATAACTTTTAGTGTGCATAAATACCTAAATTGATAAAATTACTCATATTTAATAGTTTTATTCAATTATTAGATATAATAATTAAAGTTAAAAACATACATCTTAATAGGGTACATTTGAACGAAATTGAACAGGTCCAACAAGTTTGACATCTTCAGGTAAATTATTCTCAACTTCATACAATGTCAGTACAACCCAATTTCCTAAAGCTTCAAAATCAGTTAAAGTAGTCATTTTTTAATACAATTGCCTGAAAATATCACATAAATAAATCATCACTTAGCAAATATTTTTGGAAACTGATCTTTTCAAAACAATAGGTTGCAACTACAATATTAATATGTGACAATCATGACAATTCGGCCAAAGATATTTTGCTTCACCAAATTCATAGATTTTGATATGTTTGATGTATACCTATATGGCACCTTCACATTCTTAACCTTCCAAAAAAAGTATCTTTTTCCTTGTTTACTCTGGTGAAAAAAGCATACATAGATTATCTTTTTTCGCTTCACCCTTCCTTTAAGGATGAAGTGATTTTCTTATACCTAGTTTTTGGAAATGATAACTAGATTTAATATTATCATTTTTCTTTAGCAACAATAATAAGCAAATTTCACAAGAGATTCTTCAAAAAAAAAATTCTTAATATGTATAATATCAAAATTATGGTGAATAAAATTTTCTTCTCGATATGACAATTGAAAAAATCTGTTCACTTTCTTCCAATGGTATCTAAATATTGAATTAGAATCACCATGCCCTTGCACTCTCTTCCTTTTTTTACCCTATCAAAGGGCACATGCTTTCCAAACTTGTTCACCATGCCCTCTAGTTGTTTCAAAATTTTAATGCTAGGAAACCTCGTAGATTTAGGATTTTTCTCAATGGTGCCATGAAAATGAAGAAAATTTGTATGAAAATTATGATTATTTGCTAGACATTTATGATGATTGATATAGCAACACTCCTTCCCATTTTTTAACCAATGAGATTGAGCATTTTTATCATAACAAGGGCATGCATATACAACTTTTGCACTCGCCAAAAGATCAGCACATGTAAAAAGTAATTGATTGTCCAAAGCAATATAACACGTAGTTAAAACACACGGTGTATAACTGTATCATACGTAGGAACTCTGATATTTCATAACTTTTAAAGTTCATCAATTAGTGGCTACAAAAACACATCAATATCATTCTTTGGAGATTGAGGTCCATCAATAAGTATGGACAATATGAACAATGGTTACTTTATACATCTCCAAGATGGTAGATTATATGAAACTAAAACAATAGGCCATGCGTTATGAGCAATGATCATAACTTAAACCCATTAATTGCTGGTCAAAGTCATGTATGTTGACAATCAACTACAAAACTAGGATTTTTATCATCAAAATATTTCTAGGCTTGAAAGTTGAATTTACTGGATGCCTAAGTGATAGAATGTATAATTGCATATTAATTGAGTCAATTCCCTTGTGTTTAAGTTGATTAAAATGCTTGTTTATATGGATATTAATTTTTCTTAAGATTGATGGCTAGGGTGAAGCATTTTTAGGAAAAAGTGAATAAATGAAGGAGTTAAAGACTACAAAGTGAATTCTGGAAGTGAAGACTTGATAACATATGGGCACGCCTTACCTAAAATGCGCTTCTAGCTTGTGACCTAGTGGAAAGTGGGGCTGTATGAAGAGAGTTATTTGGACAGCTAGAATTTTTATACTGCACGTCTGGCAGCTAATTTCGGGATATTTCATCACCTTAGTGGACTTTGTCACTTTTAGAATTTTATTTTGGGAAAGATAATTAATTAGTTTTACTTTATTTTTGTGATTGTTTTAGATTTTATTTCCTTGAGATAAAATTTATCTCTTGGCTAAATCTTCTAGGGTGAAGGGCCAAATCTATATAAAGGGACTTGGGAACGTAACCTAGGGACCATCTCTTGAACTAGTTTTTGGCTGCCCCTTTTATTTTTCTTATGATTTCATCTACCCTATCTAGCTAAACTCTTTTATTTTCCAATCAAGATTAATTGAGGTTTGATTCCAACAATTGTGAGGTTTCGGTAATTCTATTATTTCTTTTATTCTTGAGTATTTATATATTTTCTATGCTTCATTATGTTATTGGATTGAATTATTGGACAAACTGCCTATTGTTTGATAGTTGAATTCAATAGATAGTTATTTAGAATAATTAACCAGTGATTGATTATTCTAATTCAAGTGGCAAATAACAACATTGAAAGGTAATTAACGCCCTTGATTTTATTTTATGAAAATATATATTTTAACTTAAATAAACAAGGTGTTTCCAAATTTAATGGTTAGTAATTGGGCCTTTTTGAATCTTAATGTGATTAATAGACATAACTCATAGGACTGATCCGAAGGTTGTGTTTGTCAATTAGAGAAATAACTCATAGGACTGATCCGAAGATTATCAAGAAAATAAGGAAAAATTGGTTGTTAGATGATGGATATTCAACAATTACAACCAATTTATTCAAGATAAAAGAACCTATCTTTTGAATCAATCATAAATTCAAGGAATCAATACCGAAATTAATCTTGGTTGGAAGTTTTCCCATATTTATTTTTCCTCATATTTTTAGTTAGCTATTTAATTGATTTGGTTTGTCTCAATTACTTTTTCTTAGTTTCATAATACAACCCCCCCCCCCCCCTCCCCCTGCCCTTTTTTTATTTTATTTTTTTAAAGAGTAAAGCTGACCAATCTCTGTGGATTCGACTCTCTCACCACTATCTACAGAACTTAGCTCAGAGAATGATTATTTTTTGTGGTTTCGACAACCATCACTAGGCTTACCATGATCTGTGCATGATTTTGCATGCCATCGTATTAAAAAAATTTTCCTTGAAGACATAAATAAAATTTAAAGCCTAGGTTTCAAATGAAAGTAACAAATAAGTTTTGTTAGAATTTTTTATCTTTTCTGAGTGAATTCTCATCTCCCCCCGCAAATTGCTTGTACCTAGAAGTTTCCCAATGCTTTCATTTGTCATCAAAACTTGTATTTAGAATGAACTACATGTTCTTTTTTTTTTCTTTTTTCATAAATGACATTTGTTACTTTAGTTCTTGGGCTAAAGGCCCCCTTTAGATAGAGGCTAGAGACTGCTCATTGCTCACACTCAAAATTTACTTGAATGACTCCAAATTTTCACCCTAAATAAAAATATAACAAAAATATAAGTTAAAAAACACTAAATTGGATGGTGAATTCTTAATGAAAATGCTAGAATTATTTGTGGAATACCAAAAAAACATACAAAGTATGAAATGTTCCAATGTCTATTGCCATAGTTGAAACTATTCCCACCTAATTTTCAAGGTGGAAAAGCTATGGATCAAGAAGATGATGACAATGCAAAAATGAAAATGACATAACAAAAGATAATAACATAACTATTTGCATTAAGTTAATGCAATTGTAATGTTTCTTTGTTTTGTTCAGACTGCATCAACTGAGAGCAACCCCCTATTGTTTATCTATTCTGCATATTATGGCTCTAGGTTCTGACATCTACTTCACAAGAAAAGATATTGTTGTCATGGGAGTCGGTGGTTCTAGGAAATCAACAATATTCCAAAATGCTAGCAAAAGTTCTAGGCTGCATTAATACTGATGATTATCATCCACAAACTGACAAAGAAAAGATGAAAAATGGGATTCCTCTATCAAAGAGGAAGATCGGATTCCATGGTTGCAAATACTAAAAGATGTCCCTAGAAGAAACATAGCAAGTGGAGAAGACATGATCATGGGTTGCTCAGGTCTACAAGAGCCCTACAAGGAAATCTTTAGATTTGTAGACCAAAATCATAAATCAAGTTCCTACATTCCAAAATATTAGAGATTGAGGAGGGTAAGTCAAGGTAAACAGTTTTTTCTTCTTCTTCTTCTTCTTTTTTTTTTTGTCGAGTAGAGAACTTGGGTATGGCAAGAGAACAGGAGGTGGAGAGTTGGAATATTCTAGGACAACCTATTTTCACTAGAAAAACTAAAATCAAATCCAGCATCAACTTTCTTAAGCTAATTCAAACAAAATTAGCATACGGTAGGCTTACACTTGACTTGTTCAATTTTTTTTTAAAGAAAAAATAGATGTGGTTGATCATATACAAAAAATTATGCTATAATAGCTAATAAATAAATAAATGATTAAGCTCTGAAGTAATGCAACTACAGCCAATTCTTAAGTAGCTAATCATGTATAAGAAACGCACAGTAGATCATGTTCATATGAAAACAGATGCAAATATCTTAATGTTGGTGCTGATGAATATCATAAAGCTTCTCAAGAGAAATAGAAAATATAAAATAGTATGTATTTTAACCTGGTTTTGAAGATTATATAGCATCTTGAGAGCAAGGTCAATGAGATGAACTTGACATGAATTGGAAAAGCAATTGATTGAGGCCTATTTATATATGAAAATTGTATTGCAAAATTTAATATTCTTACAAGTATATTTTGATTCTTTATAGAAAACTGGAAAGATAAAAAGTTGAATCAATATGCACCTTGTGTAGCATAAGCTATGCACGTTGATAACTGATTGAAAGACCAGTACTTCCTCTGAATGGTGATTAGATTGTGACGCTACTTGTCATACTACAAATGACAAGAATTTACTCACTGAAGTGACTAAAATGAAAGACACCATGATGAATTGCAATGGTGGTGAGGTAGAGGTGACTCATACTGGAACAGCAAATTTGGTGCTTTCTTCAGGCAAATTACTAACATTAAAGCATATTAGAGTAGTACCTTTACTTAAAAAGAATTTGATATCTATGAGTTTACT
Organism: Gynochthodes officinalis; assembly: GCA_020080225.1. Classification (NCBI taxonomy): domain Eukaryota; kingdom Viridiplantae; phylum Streptophyta; class Magnoliopsida; order Gentianales; family Rubiaceae; genus Gynochthodes; species Gynochthodes officinalis. The sequence continues at coordinate 12,652,687 of CM034621.1, read as the reverse complement.
TCATAAAGTTGGTATGTCTTTTTCAACCATGAATAGTAGAGTAACTTTATCTACTAACTCTTATTATTTTGGATGTGCATTCACGGTTAATGGTGTGTATAGATTGAGTTTAGCTACTGATAGCATATGCCATGTGAGTTCTACTTTGATTTATCCTAAGTTGTTGCATAACCGACTAGAACATGTGAACTATAGGAAAATGTTACAGCTTGCTAAAACCCATAACATTCCATTAGACACTTCTATTTGGTTTGACAAATGTGAAGTGTGTGTACAAACTAAGATCACTAGAAAACCTTTTAAATTGGTTTCTAAAAGTACACAACTTCTTGAGTTGATACATTCTAACCTCTGTGACTTTAAAAGTTTCATTACTAGAGGTGATTGGAAATATCCAATAACATTTATAGACGATTTTTCTAGATATTGTCATGTTTATTTGTTGAAATCAAAAGATGAAGCTTTTGAAAAGATGAAGCTTTTGAAAAGTTTAAGATTTTCAAGTCCATAGTAGAAAACCAACTTAACTTGAAAATTAAAAGGTTTAGGAGTGATAGAAAAGGAGAATATGCAATGACAGGGTTCAAGGAATTTTGTACTTCAGGGCATAATACTTGAAACTACTACTCCTTACTCACCCTACCAAATGGTGTTCTTGAGCATAAGAACGGGACACTAATGAAATGTTAAACTCTATGTTACTTACAAAGAAGCTCCTTGATGAGAATCAAATATTCATAAACTTAGATATGTGTTTTTCACGCTTTTGCATAGATTTCATTGAGATATGCCATGTTTATTAGAGAAATCACATTATATTTGTGATTCTCATCTTTTATTGGTTTTGTAGGAAAAAAGGGGTGAAAAAACCAGTTATCTTCGGGAGTTCATAAAGTTTGATGAGAATGTCCAAATGAGGTGATTAAAGATGCTATGGAAAGATGAGAAAGAGAGCTAAAACTTTCATGAACAAAGTTTTCTCAAATTCTGGAAGCAAATGGACCAAAACTGGACAAAAGCAGAAGAAGGCATGAACCAAAGAAGAGGCAAACAGGGATAAAAATCAGCCATCTTCCAGAGCTCATAACTCTTGATGCAGACATCCAAATGAGATGATTCAAAATGCTATGGAAAGATGAGAAAGAGAGGAAAAACTTTCATGAAGAAAGTTTTCTCAAATTCTGGACGGAAGGAGACCAAAACTGGACAAAATCAGAAGAACGCGCGAAAAAGAGATGTTGGGCGAAACTTTTGAGCGCCGCGGCGGTCTGCAACGACCGCCGCGGCGGTCTCCTGTGCGGCCAAAGAAATAAAATTTGTACTTTGCTCCCTAATGTTTTGGAAGCTTCACAAGTGTTCCCCAACGTCCCTATGGCTATAAATACCCCATTTTCTGCAGAAACAAGAGAAGTAGGATAGGGTTAGGGTTAGTTTTTGTTTATTTGCACATTTTCCCCAATCTTGAGGGGATTTTCCAAGAGGCTAGGGTTTGGCATTTTGTGGCTCTTCAACACTTCAATCTTTGGATTTGCTTTGGCTTTCTAAGTGTGGAATTTGTTGGATTCACCAATCTTTTGATTAAGGGAAGTATTTCTTACAAATTTCTTATGCTTTCAATGGTTAATTCTCTTTGTGATTGTTGGTTGTTTGAAGCCATGAGAGGCTAAATTATATTGGGTGATTCTTGGTGTTTGATGTATGGATTAGGTTTATTTGATTCCTTGTGGGTTGTAGAGTGATGGGCTTGCATTAATTGAAGTTTTCCTACTTGTATTTAATGATTAGCATGCATTGAATTGTGGCCACATTTAGTGTGTGTTCTTGGTGTTCGTGTGTGTTTTAGAATATACATGAATTTGGACCAAAAGTAGAAAAAACTACCTAACATTCTTTAGATTTAGGTGTTTGTGAAAGAAACAACTACCATATAAGCTTAATTGTGCACTAAAATTGTGTGGAAGCCATAGGTTTTAGTGTGCAAAGGTAGAAGTGAGACCGAAAGGAGATCTTCTATTCTTTAATTCCATTGAGACCGAAAGGAGATGTGGAGTGAAAAATAGGTGGCTTTCTTAGATTAAACACTTGAATTAGGGAATGTGAAGTAGTTGGCTAAAACATCTAGGGCTAGAATTGTGCATTAGAGTTGTGTGGAAGCCATAGGCGCTAATGTGCTCTAGGTGGGGATGAGACCGAAAGGAGATTCTTCATTCTATAATTCCGATGAGACCGAAAGGAGATTTGGAGTGAATGGATGTAGCCACTTAGTTAAGATGCCCTACACTCGGTTGCCCTTAGGAGTCAAAGTAGCCGAACCCTTGCATTGAACCCAAGGATCACCCTCCTTCCTCATTTATGTGTTTATTTCCTTGTTTTAGTTAGTTAAAGGTCACTTTCTAAATCATTGCATTAGTTAACGTAGATAGCAAATAATTAGTTGCACTTAAATTTTGTTTTGTCCCCTTCCCTGTGGAGAATGATCCCTAAGCTTTACTACAATTGATTAAGTGAGGTTTAGGTGTAATTTGTGTGAGTTTGAACTATAATTTGACGCACTTTTGCACACACCGATCCTGCTCACCAAATTTTGGCGCCGTTCTTGAAGGGAAGAACATGGCCCGAGTTTTAAAGTGTTCTAATTGTTTGTTAGTTTTATGTTTTGTATATATTTAGAAAGAGTTGTTTCGTTGTATATATTTTCATTTTTAACTTTCAATGGCGAGCAGGAAAACAAAGAGAACGGTTGTTTGGGAATTCTTAGAGCCTAATTTCAATGCTTTTGCATTAGAGCCATGGTTCAACAACCGTATAAGTGCTTACCGGTTGAAGCCGAGCTACCAATTTCAACAAGGGGATTCCTAGAGATTGATATCGGCCCAAACATTGGGGCTCAATTGGCTGCATTAACCGATAGGATTAATTCATGGGAGGTGAGGATGAACTGAATCCGGTCGTAATATGTGGACTTTGCCAAGGAGACCACCATACGGATCAATGTGGTGGGCCAGGTGAACCCCTCAACTTCATGAATAATTTTGGTCGCAAGGACATTTCAACCAAAATCGGGGCAACAATGGCGGCTACCAAGTAGGAAATCAAGGTTGGAACAACCAAGGAGGTGGTCAAAATTGGAATGATCAAAGCAATCAAAGCCGGGACAATTCGGGGCCATCGTTTTCTAATGTATCATGGCAAACTCAGAATTTGAGAATCAAATGAATGATCCGATGAATGAAACCGAATTTTGAAGAACTCATGATGAAAAAGCTTGAAGAAATCCGACTTGAGATGAGACGTTCCACAAATAAGACGGAAAAGCTTTTAGAAGACCATTCCATGAGGCTAAACTTGCGAGACCATGATGAAAAATATTGAGGAGAAATCTGGGCAGCTAGCTAATGATATTCACTATTTTGAATCTCAAGCAACGGAGGCAATTATTCCATCCAAAGTTCCTTGAATTTGATGAAGAAGATAATAGAATAGATGGACAACTTCGTGAGATGGTTGAAAATTGTTTTGTAGATGAGTCCATTTATGAAATAATATGGGAAGACTTTGAAGTGGTTGAAATCGACCAAGAGTTGCCATGGGCGATGGTGAAGATAAGCTAAAGCGATCGTCGATGAGCCACCCAAACTTGAGTTGAAGCTTTTGCCCGTATTTGGAAAATGCATTTTTGGAAGAGCATGAAATGTTGCCCGAGTTAATATCATCTTCTTTGGAATCTAAAAAGGAAGAAAAGCTTTTGGGGTTAAGTACTCTTAAAGAGGCCATTGGGTGTACCCTTGAGGATATTAAGGGTATTAGTCCCTTGTTTGGCATGAAAAGAATGTTGTTGGAAGAGGAGGTCAAACATGAGAGGAAAAGAATAAAGGAAGGAATAGGATGAAATGCATTGAGTCGAGCCGGCGACGTTAAAACCAAGCGCTTCTTGGGAGGCAACCCAAGCGTATCCTTTTGTTTTAGTTTAGTCCATTTTGTTTCATTTTGTTTTGTGTTGGTTTGTTTTGGTTTTGGTTTTGTTTTGTGTTGTTTTGTTTCTTGTTTTTGTTTTGTTTGTTTTGTTTCTTGTGGATGTAGAGGTTGATGCATGTAGTTTGCATGTTTGCTAAGACAAGGCATGAAATGTAAAAAAAAAAAAAAAAAAAAAAAAAAAAAAAAAAAAAAAAAAATTTAGGCGGACCCGAAACTTTTAGCATGTGGCCTCTTAACCTTGTGGCCAGTTCCTATGAGACAGTAGGCCTTGTCTTTTTAATGCAGAGTCTCAAAGCGATCTTTTGGCGCGGTGCCTTTACAGCGCATATTTGGCGCATTTTTTTGCCCCCCTAATCATTTTTTTCATTTCTTACCTTTGTTTTTGCAATTTTCTCTCAACCACTTTCAACCACATTTTGCATTTTACATTCTTCTTCAAGTCCAATCCATCTTAAGTGATCCAAACACCTTTGTAAACACATTTCCACCATCAAATTCATCCAAGAATCCAAGGTATGTATGGTTGAACCTTTCAAATTTCATTACAATGATGATTTTGAATTTCTTTAAATATGATTTCTATGGATGATATTTGATGAAATATTGTGTAATTGGGATTGTTTGGGCTGTTTGTTAAATTTTTAGGCTAGGGTGCTTGCTAATTTTGTGAAATTTCAAGTTTTTCACCATGCACATCATGTGTTTGACAAAATGCCTCAATGAGTTATTTTGGATGAATTGTCAACTTTTTTGTATTCATTTGAAATCCTAGAAATTCATTGATGAATCTTAACATGATGTTGCATATAAAACTGAGTTTTAAGTGAAAAAAAAAAAAAAAAAACTTGATGAGTTTTTGAAGCCTAGCATCATGCACACATTGAGTAATCAAATGTCAATGCCTAAACCATTGTGTGCAATTTTCTCATGTGGCATTATCTTCTTAAGTGCAATCCTTAGTTTAGATGTTTTGACACTTGAGTTGAGTTTGGACGACGTGAAGTTTGTAAATATTCTCTTTTCTATTTTATGTTATTGCATTTAGGTTTAAAGTTTTTTTTTTTTTTGCATTTTGTTAATTTATTTTCTTTAATTAGTTTTGGTAAATTATGCCTATCACACACTTGCACCCCCTAGTTTTAGTGCTTAACATGCAACATATCTTAAGTTTGGGGGAGGTGTGAATACGCAATCATGCAACATGCTTTAAGTTATTTCATAATTTTGCAACCGAAAACATGTATTTCTTCTTTCCCACCCGCCCCACCCTTCATGCATGCATTCTTGAAGCATTGAGGGCAATGCTCATCTTAAGTTTGGGGGTGGAAGCTTAAAGCTTTTGATGTAACCTAAGTTTGGGGGTGTTTATAGGAAGAAAATACATGAGATTTCATGGGTGAAATTGGCTTAAAGTGAGGCTTTTATTGAAATATTCAAGATGTTGCTTGTTTTGTTTTTGTTTTTTTTTTTTTTTTTGGAACTTTTGAATGGTTGGCAAGTAATGGCTGAAATATGCACCACTTAAGAAACATTTTACTGAATAAATGCATGCGAGAAGTAACGAAATGAAAGCATTAGTCAATGATGAAAAATGTTGGACTGAATAGGCATGGAATTTGTAATGCATGTCTTTTGATTCCTTGTATTTGGAGGAAAGTTTTGCATGTTAAATGGTGTTGTTACAGTGCACGTCAAAGAGGAGTGTTTGTGAGATGTAGTGTATTGATTATGATGCGGTTGCGAGTAAATGTAGTGTCCCTAGTCCACCCTAAAGTTATAGCATTTCACTTCACAAACTTGGAAAATGACTTAGGCTTGTTATTAGTTTTGCTTATGAGATTTACAGTTTTGTTGAATAATTGCCACTCCGCTATGAGAATGCTCTTAGGGGATGTCCCTTAAGTGAACTCGTATGAGTGGTAGAAGTATAAAAAGCTGAAAAACTCTTGGCATAAATAAACAAAAAAAAATAAAAAAAAATGAGTGAGGAAGTACCTAAGTATAATGTCATGATGGTTGCTTAAATGTGATAAAATTGCCTAGATGGTAGCATGACAACTTAGGGAAAGAGGAATAAAAAGTCTTAAGGATTTTAAGGAAGTGAAATTTTTCTATGCAACTTTAGGGCACACTAGTGGCATGATTTCGTGACCTCTACTCAGTTCTTGCATTGCATTGTTCATGAACATTTACCTCTATCACTCACACACACACATCATTTAATGTGTGAAGATTAGTACAGAAAAACAAGAAAGAAAAGGGTCATGCATTGCATTAGTACGTGCCGAAATTGTCTAACTCCGAGATGTGAAGATGTTTTCATTTCTTAAAACTCTCAATATGCATTGTTCGGTAGAATGGGGCGACGAGTGGTTGCCTAATTAAGCTAGTACTTGCCACTAATAAAAAAAAAAATTTAGATGAGAATCTGAATATGCATGTCTCAATGAATACATTCCACATATTGTTGCTATGCGTAGAAAATTGCTTGGGGACAAGCAATGGTTTAAGTTTGGGGGTATTTGATGAGAATCAAATATTCATAAACTTAGATATGTGTTTTTCACGCTTTTGCATAGATTTCATTGAGATATGCCATGTTTATTAGAGAAATCACATTATATTTGTGATTCTCATCTTTTATTGGTTTTGTAGGAAAAAAGGGGTGAAAAACCAGTTATCTTCGGGAGTTCATAAAGTTTGATGAGAATGTCCAAATGAGGTGATTAAAGATGCTATGGAAAGATGAGAAAGAGAGCTAAAACTTTCATGAACAAAGTTTTCTCAAATTCTGGAAGCAAATGGACCAAAACTGGACAAAAGCAGAAGAAGGCATGAACCAAAGAAGAGGCAAACAGGGATAAAAATCAGCCATCTTCCAGAGCTCATAACTCTTGATGCAGACATCCAAATGATATGATTCAAAATGCTATGGAAAGATGAGAAAGAGAGGAAAAACTTTCATGAAGAAAGTTTTTTCAAATTCGGGACGGAAAGGGACCAAAACTGGACAAAATCAGAACAACGCGCGAAAAAAGAGATGTTGGGCAGAAACTTTTGAGCGCCGCGGCGGTCTGCAACGACCGCCGCGGCGGTCTCCTGTGCGGCCAAAGAAATAAAATTTGTACTTTGCTCCCTAATGTTTTGGAAGCTTCACAAGTGTTCCCCAACGTCCCTATGGCTATAAATACCCCATTTTCTGCAGAAACAAGAGAAGTAGGATAGGGTTAGGGTTAGTTTTTGTTTATTTGCACATTTTCCCCAATCTTGAGGGGATTTTCCAAGAGGCTAGGGTTTGGCATTTTGTGGCTCTTCAACACTTCAATCTTTGGATTTGCTTTGGCTTTCTAAGTGTGGAATTTGTTGGATTCACCAATCTTTTGATTAAGGGAAGTATTTCTTACAAATTTCTTATGCTTTCAATGGTTAATTCTCTTTGTGATTGTTGGTTGTTTGAAGCCATGAGAGGCTAAATTATATTGGGTGATTCTTGGTGTTTGATGTATGGATTAGGTTTATTTGATTCCTTGTGGGTTGTAGAGTGATGGGCTTGCATTAATTGAAGTTTTCCTACTTGTATTTAATGATTAGCATGCATTGAATTGTGGCCACATTTAGTGTGTGTTCTTGGTGTTCGTGTGTGTTTTAGAATATACATGAATTTGGACCAAAAGTAGAAAAACTACCTAACATTCTTTAGATTTAGGTGTTTGCGAAAAGAAACAACTACCATATAAGCATAATTGTGCACTAAGATTGTGTGAAAGCCACAGGTTTTAGTGTGCATACGTAGAAGTGAGACCGAAAGGAGATCTTCTATTCTTTAATTCCATTGAGACCGAAAGGAGATGTGGAGTGAAAAATAGGTGGCTTTCTTAGATTAAACACTTGAATTAGGGAATGTGAAGTAGTTGGCTAAAACATCTAGGGCTAGAATTGTGCATTAGAGTTGTGTGGAAGCCATAGGCGCTAATGTGCTCTAGGTGGGGATGAGGCCGAAAGGAGATTCTTCATTCTATAATTCCGATGAGACCGAAAGGAGATTTGGAGTGAATGGATGTAGCCACTTAGTTAAGATGCCCTACACTCGGTTGCCCTTAGGAGTCAAAGTAGCCGAACCCTTGCATTGAACCCAAGGATCACCCTCCTTCCTCATTTATGTGTTTATTTCCTTGTTTTAGTTAGTTAAAGGTCACTTTCTAAATCATTGCATTAGTTAACGTAGATAGCAAATAATTAGTTGCACTTAAATTTTGTTTTGTCCCCTTCCCTGTGGAGAATGATCCTAAGCTTTACTACAATTGATTAAGTGAGGTTTAGGTGTAATTTGTGTGAGTTTGAGCTATAATTTGGCGCACTTTTGCACACAGATCTTGCTCACCACTGCCTTCCTTCTACTAGGGAGAAGTAGTTCTAACTGCTAATCACATCCTGAATAGGTTGTTACACACTAAGTTGTCTTCAACTCCTTATGAGATATGGCATAAGCATCCTTGTAGCTATGATACTCTTAAAATTTGGGGTTGTATTGCTTATGTGAGGATACAAAACCCTAAGCGACCAAAGGTGGGGCCTAAAACCCTAACCTGTGTGTATTTAGGTTGTGCAAAAGATAGTGCTACTGATAGATTTCTCGACATGGTTACTAATGCCATTATAGAGTCTAGAGATGCTATTTTCTTTTAGGATAAGTTTCTTAGAGATCATGGCTTAACTTTTCATGGATCTACTGAGGTGTCTATGAAATTATCCAATGGACTTGAAGAAAGTCCTCAAGGCACTAGTCTATCTAAATCAATACCTCTTAGAGTATCTACAAGGGAGAGAGTGCCTAAAAGTTTTGGTGAGGATTTTGTCACTTACCATCTAGAGAATGATCCATTTTCCTATCAGGAAGCAATGAGATCTAGGAACTCTTTATGTGGGCGGAAACCATAAATGATGAAATGAGTTCTCTACTACAAAACCACACTTGGCAGTTAGTCGATTTGCCAAAGGGGGCTAAGGTTATAGGTTGGGTATAGAAAAAGAAATTGAATAGTGACGGATCAATAGCCTAGTACAAAGCATGCTTAGTAGCTAAAGGCTATAAACAGCAGAGTGGAATAAACTATTTTGATGTCTACTCATCTGTGTGTCATCTATCAACTATAATAATTCTTCTTGCATTGGCATCTATTGAGCACTATTTAGTATATCAAATGGATGTAAAGACCATATAAGGGTCTTAAACAAGCACCTAAGATATGGCATCTTAAATTTGACAAAGTGGTAAAGAGCAATGGTTTTCAGTCCGGTTATTTAGATAAATGCCTTCACCATCAGTTTTTGTCTAATAAGGTAGCCATCATTTGCTTGTACATGGGCAACATGTTGATTATTCGCTCCGATCACTCTGAAGTGAATGACATGAAGTCTGTTTTAGCTAAAGAATTTGACATGAAAGATCTTGATATTGCTAATACCATTTTTGGTATGAAAGTAGATGCTCAATATAATAAGTCTGGCTATAAACGAGATACCTGGGGATATAGTGAATGCAAACCGAGTGAGATACCTGTGACTATAATAAATGATTGAGTCCTAATGAAGGAACCAGTGAGAATCAATTAAAATACTCAAAATTAATTAGTAGTCTTATATATGCTATGAGTTGTACTAGACCTGATATAGGCTATATGGTTGGCATGTTAAGTTATTTCACTAGTAATCCTAGAAAAGAACATTGGGATGCCCTCAGTAGGTTAATGAAATACCCTAAAAGGTACTAAAGATTATGCTCTTCGTTATACTAGTTATCCTCCAACTGTGGATGGATATTCTGATGCCTTATGGTGCTCTGAAAGTGAAAACAGTAAGTCCACTAGTAGATGCATATTCACTTTGGGTGGAGCTGTTATTACTTGGAAATCCATAAGATAGACTTGTATTGCGTTGCTGTCTATGGAATCAGAACTTTTTGCTTTAACCTCAACCATTAAAAAGGCAAAGTGGATAAATAATTTGATTATGGATATTCCTTTAACTCAGCTAAAGATTAATTCTTTAAGCTTGTTCTGTGATAATCAAGTAGCTGTCCAAGTCATCAAAAACTCACTCTTTAACTTTGAAGAGGAGACATGTGAGATTGAGACATGCGTTGTTGAATTATCTGAAAGAACATGGGGTTATCACCTTGATTGATGTGAGATCAAAGGATAACTTGACTGATGCTCTCGCAAAGGGTTTACCTAAAGATCGATTATTCAAGGCATGGGGAAATGGGATTAAAGACTGTGTAAACAAGTCTTAATTATCATTTAATTGTGTGTTTTGAATATTGATCTTGCGTTGTTGGCCAATATGATAAGCATAGTTAAGTGTTTCATTGATGTTCATGATCACTGACTAATCTAGAAAAGGCGAGTTGTCTCATTCCAAATTTGATGTAAATAACTTTAACCAAATTTAGAGGTCTTACTCAAGAAGGTTATGTCATTCCAAATTTGATTAGCATAATCTAATTGGGTTGGATGATTCCTTTTTGGTTAAATGGTCTCATTCCAAACTTGATGCTAGATTATTTGACTTAAAGGAGTTAGTGGTTGTGACATTCCAAATTGAAACACAAAAATAGTTGTTTACATAAGAAGCCTATTGATCTTGTTCTTAATTGAAACTTGACTTCGCTTGGCTGGGTTGTTTGTAAGTGATTTGACTATTGGTCTTGTTTTTTGAAACTGGACAATTAGTTATTCTCTTACAAATAAACTTAAGTTGCTGGCTCTTTGCAAATCAAACTATTTAGGTCTTGTTCATAATTTATGAAACTGGAATTTGATGCTTATGAACATGACATTTTGATGCTATATGACATCAATGTATGTTCTTCTCTGCCTGATATAGTGGTGTTAAATTCTTTTAGTAGAGTTAGACACTCTAGTGGATTAATCAAATGATTGAATTCATGTTAATATGAAATTCATGTTTGACAATCTACAGAGGATGGTGGAGATGGAGGAGAGCTTGATAAGTGGGATCCTAAAAAGGATGGCCTACTTGATCAAGATATCAACTAGAGTTTGTGGGGGACTTATAAGTTCACTTACATTTTGCCCATTTGTGAGATGATACTCACTTTGTCCATTGTCATTGTGAAACTAGTATATTCTTTTCAGTGTTTGTTGAAACCATTAATCTTCTAGTATTGTTCATACTTACTTGAGAATATAAATATTTTGTGGTTTTAGACTGTTTTTGAGACTTTAGTTTTAAGCTCTAGAACATATCTGAAATATGTTGTGGTTTCATTTTATATGAAATGGATTGTTGATGGAGTTTCTAAAATTTCATTAAAAAACTCTATACTTGGTGTGAATGATTCATGTTTGTTTGAACATTATACTTACCACTTTATTGGATTGGGCTATATGGTGAACATAGGAGGAGATTGTTAGATATATTTAAATATATAATCCAAATAATATGTTCACATACAAGTCCAATAGGTGAATACTTGTTTATTAAGGCACATATGGGCTCTAGTCCAATAGCTTACATATTTATTATAGAGTTTCTAACTAGAAGTAACATTGTTAAGCATTATAAACTTAATGTCTCAAAATATAATACTTCAGACACCAAACTTTCTCAGGCTCATACCTCCAACACTTTGCACATGTACCTACTGTTCCTTCAAAATGTTACTGGCGGCTGCAATTATGGTTAACTAAACATAGTTCTTCTTTTCCCTTCTTAATTCGTATGGACTTTCTGCTTGCTAAACAAAATCTAGTAATTGTAGCTATGGAATGTTAAAATTTACTTTCAATAGCCGCAGGATTTGGAGAATTGCTCACATAGTGGTTCCAAAGATTTGACAATTGAAGATTAGCAATCAAGCTTTACTTTACTGCATTTGTGTTTATAGAGTGCGCAAACGAGCGATGCAAGAGAGCAAGAAATGTAATAACCAACTTACGGGAGTGGAATCTTTGGAAAAGGTTGGAGTATTTTAGAAGAGTGAGAAATTTATACTTGATAGAGATATTTTAGCCAATTAATAGGTAAATATCTCAGCTAGGCTGTAAATATTTTATACATACAATTTAATAAATGATGCCATATTTTTTTAAACTTAGATATTAAAAGATAATTGAATTACATTGAAAAAAAATTATATATAAATATTTTTCATATAATTCTTTATTCATTGTCCTATGTTGCAGTTTCCAATTCAATGTTTTCAAATTTTTTATCTTTTTGAGAGCTAAAAATCAACCAAAAATAAAACTAAAAAATGTTCACCCCAACAAAATGTAATTTCAATTTTTTGCAGTCACCAAGTGAATTCAAACTGAATTTATTAGAGAAAAATGTTAGTAGCATTTTTCTTCTAAATTTTGATATTTTCATGTTTACATTGTATATTATGCATCGAGAATTGTAATAATAATAAAAGCATCTCTTCAATAATAACATTAGTGTCACTGTATAAAGAATCCTAAAGCCAATATTAAATGTGTATATATTACAATAATTAAATTTTGAAGACACGATTACATTAAATATTAATTCTAAATTTTACAATAGCTATAATATTTCTTTTAGTACATAAAAAATTTTGGAAAACCTTTTTTTAGAAAACTATCTATATGTAATTATAAGATGCAATTTTTTAAGATTTGAATAAAAAATAAATTAGGTATGCTTAACATTCGTGTAATATATGTAAGTATATAATATAGTTACAAAGTATATAATATAATGTGATATAAGTAAGTATATATATCTATCTATATATATATAGATAGATATATAGATGTATGTATAAAGATTATATTATATAAAAATTTATAAAAACAGAATATATATTATATAATTAATATATATTGCAATTTAAAAATGTTTTTATTTCATTATTTGTTGGAACTGAACCATGTTATCAATTTTGTTAATTGAAATTTAATTATCTCCTAATCTAAAACTTGTATCATTAACAACCTTTTACCTATAAATTATTTAGTTCAAAAATTAAATTGTTACTCATTTGAATTGAAACTGGTTCGGTTTGGAAAGTTTTTTCGGTTTCTTCCAACCCTGAACTCCCTTAAATCCTCCTATGAAATTTATAGTCTATCTTCTATGTGATAAAATATTTATATAAAATTACTTTAGAGCTACTATTACATTTGTCAATACTAAATATAAACTTATTTTTCTGTACTTAATTGTATGTTTCACTAATGAAATAAACATATATTAGTTTTTGTTTACAATAAAATACCAATTAGATTTAAAATAAATGTTAATCTTAATTTACAAAAAAAAAAAACCAAACTTAATTTGATAACTTTAATTAAGATAAGATATCGACGTATGAAATTCTAACAAATTTATTTATAATGATATTTTAAACTCATATCAATGTACATAAAATATTTTCCTACAGAGGTCACAAAACAAAATGACATGCCTGATTAAATATATGGTGTGAAAACAAAATTTATAGATGAAATATAATGACTAAATGGAAACAAGTGACTAATTAATTAATGCAAATTTTTCGTTTGTAAGGCTTAGTTTTGAAAGGTTTAGATGGTAAATAATTTTAAAATTTTTATTCTAAATCTATTAATTGTCGATTTTGATTTTATATTGTATCGCAAATTTGATACTCAAAATTTAAATGATACAAGTTCGACACCAATTATTCAAAATTAATATGCTAACGTTTGCTCAATGGGGTTGCAATTTTTTCACACAGGTAAAATTATGCTATAAATTTATACCATTTAAGAAAATATTTTATTGCTGCAATTGTGTGATAAATTTGTGGCAAAAATAAAATTGTGTCATTGACCTATATTAACCTATGGAAGTTAATATTAACGTCGCAAATAGAATGCCGCAAATTTATGACACAACGTAAATGATGTAAATTTGTTAATAGATAGAGGCAAACTATAAATCTCATGCAGTTGTGCCTAAATTTTTGGGAAATTTGCAAAAATAGCACTTTTTGCATAAACATTTGCAAATATAGCACAGAGACCATTTTCCTTGCAAATACAGCACTTTTTTTGTCTGACCCCTAGTGAAAAGACAAAAATGCCCCTTTATTTACAAAAAAAAAGTGCCTGAAACATCGTTCATAACTTCTTCACTTCATTTTTTCATTTCGAATTTCTTTACCCATTCAATCATTTTTCATCAATTCAACATCTCATTTATTTGACACTACATCAATGGCACGCACGCAAGGAGGACAAGCATCTTCAAACAAAAAAAACCACCACCGTAGAGAAAAAATCATGTATTGATTAACCCGTGCATATTGATTACGGATTTTAGAAGAAATACAATTGCGATAGGATTTTGTGTAATTTTTGCTATAATAGATCAAATTCGACATCAAATTAGACATGAATCTTTTATTCGACAAAAAGAGAGATTTTCGACAAATATTTCAACACAAATTTCGACATTTGTGACATGTATTCGACAAAAAATCCGACATGAAATTCAACGCAAAATTTGTGGAACTCGACATTTAACTTGTGGAATTCGACATTTTGTTTGTGCAACTCGACACTTAACTTATGGAATTCGACATTTTGCTTGTGGAACTCGACACTCATTTAGTTCAATCTTCGTACAACTTCGACATTTCTTTCTTACCATCGCAGCTTGCTCATTGTGTTTGTAGCCTGATTTTGCTCAGAAAAAGTGTCTTTCGATCCAAGGGTGACGGAAGCAATAGAGGAGTTAGCCTTATTCATACCAAGCTTCTGTTGGGGCAATTTATCAAGCAACTAGCATGCATTGTACGAGCTGAGCAAGGGGTTGGTTTCCTTTGTTTGGGCGTAAGCCGTGGGGGAGCCAGAATTTGGGCTTTCCACTCCAACATCATCATCCGGAACATCATCATCATCCGAGGAATTAACAACAGAATTAGGCCTTGAGGAATTTTGATTTACCTTCAGATTTTCCAATTCGCGGGCGACAATTGAACTACAAGCTTCCACAGAATTTTGATAAGGAGTTTGAGAGTTTTTGGAGACAATTTTCTTCTTCCCCATAGGATCAAGAAGCTTGGGGAGTTCAGAAATTTTATTAAAATTGATTGTCTGTTGACACAACAGACCCGTTTGGTGACTCGTCTCAGATTCTTCATCTATGGTCTTTGGTGTAGGAAATTGGGAGCTTGCAGGTTGTGTTTTCTTCTTACCCATGAGTTTTTGAAGCCATAGATCATCAGAAAACCATGGAAAAGGTGTAAAGATGAAAGCTTGAAGAACCCGCTACTTCGCTTAATGAAGCTTCGGGTGAGCTACGGGGAAAACGTGAAAAATTCAATGAAAAATTCAGAGAAAAATCTGAACAGCAAAAGGGGATTAGAAAGGATCAAGAACAATATTGGTTGCAATTTCTTGCTGATTATTGCGAATGATTTCTTGCCGACTGTGAATATCAACTATGTGGATCGCCTCCGGTTCTAATTTGAAGAAATGTCGAAGTTTTTGTCGAGATTTCTTTGTTGAAATGTTTGTCGAAATGCTTGTCGAATCTTTTGTCGAATTTTATGTCGAATTTTTTGTCCAATACATAACAGAAATGTCGAATTGTTTGTTGAATACATGTCGAAAACCTCTCTTTTTGTCGAATAAAAGATTTATGTCTAATTCATGTCTAATTTGACGTCGAATTTGATCTATTACAGCAAAAATCACACAAAATCCTATCGCAATCGTATTTTTTCTAAAATCCATAATCAATATGCACGGGTTAATCAATATGTGCTTTTTTCTTTATGGCGGTGGTTTTTTTGCTTGAAGATGCCTGTCCTCCTCGCGTACGTGCCATTAATGTAGTGTCAAATAAATGAGACGTTGAATCAATGAAGAATAATTGAATGGGTAGAGAAATTCGAAGTAAAAAAATGAAATGGAGAAGTCTTAAATGATGTTTCAGACTTTTTTTTTTTTTGTAAATAAAGGGGCATTTTTGTCTTTTCGCTAGAGTCAGACAAAAAAAGTACTATATTTGCAAGGAAAATGGTCTTGGTGCTATATTTGCAAATGTCTATGCAAAAAGTACAATTTTTGCAAATTTCTCTAAATCTTTTGGGACAAATAAATTAATGCCTTAATTATGCTACAATAAATTCAAATGCTACCAAAAAGTGCTGCAAATTTGTATTGCAAATTTTAATGCCGCAAATCTGTTGCTAAACTATGACTACCTACAAATATGATGCAATTGTGTCCCAAATTTATGTTTCACAGAAAATTACAATGCAATTCTATGTCATCTAATTATAATGCTACAAATAAAATGATGCACATTATAGGCATAAAATTATAATAACACAAAATTGACACGAAATTGTGACAAGTTGCTAATCTGATGCAATTATGACACAATTTTGAGCTGCAAAAAATATCATAAATTTATGACATTTAATAGTAATGTCACAAACAAAGTGTTGTAAATTAGTAGCAAAAATAAATATGATGTAAATATGTTTCAAATATGCAATGGGCTACTAGTGTGCCACAATTATGTCGCTATCTTTTTTTTTTTTCCTGAAACGATAGTGTATTAACAATGCGTGAATTGCCAATTTACATAGCCACTAGGGCTAATAAATCCTCATGGTGTTGCAACTGGATACCAGCGCGATAACCCATGAGGCCAAAGGCCCACAAAAAGCAGAAAAAGCCCACGAGGGGCAACCCGACGAGCGGGAAAAGAACCATTGAAACCCGACTAGCGGGAAGACACCCGACGAGCGGGAAAGGTTGACAACCTAGACGACCTAGGAACAAACCAAAAGTACAAAAATCCGATTATATCGGATCACTAATACTATACAAAAGGGATGCTACTCATCTCAATGAGCCCACTACAAAAGGCATTGGATGAAAGAAACTAGAACTCAATCTCTAACTCGCATCGCATGCCATTGCGTGAGTCCAATCTGCAGAGACAGCAACACCAAAAAAAAAAAAAAAAAAACCACCAGTTTGCCCTAACTTTTTCCTCAGTCCGCCGTCCCCATCCACAGTCCCTTTTCCTTACATTCCCGCCAGCAACTCGCCTCGAAGAACGTCATCATCTATCACTCTTCACCACCTTCATCTACAACCTATCATCTTCATCATAATACGGAAGTCACAATATCATCATCAACAGCATGATTATCCCTCCCCACCTTCATCAACGTAATCATCATCTCCATCCTCTCCTCTTCTTCATCCTCATGCTGTAGAAAACCAACTTCTTCCGCATTATCCTTGCCATCCTCTCCTTCATTATCTCCTCAGATTTTGACCGACCATCATCACAAGATGGCGATCTACATTTTTTTCTCCCTTTTTTTTCTTTTTTTTTCTTTCTAAAGAAAGTACCTAAATCTAAAGCTAAAACTAAAATAGATGTAGAAACTAATCTCCTCAGCAAACTACTAACAGAATGAAAGGAAAAACAAAGAAAATAACTAAAAAAAAAAAGATTATTTCCCCATTCTCCAAAGTGGAGAATGGGAAGACAAAGAGTTTGTTGTGTTGCGGTATGAGTACCAAGTGGTGCTAGCGGATTAGGAGATGATATGTTCTTGGCAAGCTCAAGTTTGGGGCTTTTGATCTGGGTTGTTTTTCTTTGTGTGGGTGAGGTTGTTGTAGCAGAAAGGAGGTTGCTACTGTTTGTTCTTCAGTTGACCTTGCTTCGCAGTTCACCGCAAAAGGACTTCAAGCCTATGTCGCTATCTTTTGGTACAAAGAAAATTATGCATTTATGGTATTTTGTAGAAGTGTCGCAGAGAAAGTATTGCAGAAACCTATTATTGGTGTAGTGGACCCAACTTCCACTGCTACAATTGATAACGTATACTTGCAAATATTTTGTAGAATAAGTAGATTTTATTACCTGTTTTGTGCACTTTTAATTACTACACCATTCATACTGAACGGGCAAAATCTTAACTGTATCACGTAACAAGATTCTTATTCGTTTGACTTGACTATTCTATAACTGGAAACTTCAAACACTAAACAGTCTAATTGTTTGCACTTCAAGCTTTTGTTGGGATTTGATTTCCTTCTTCTACTTTCATGAGAAAATTTTATTATCTCTTTCATTCATGCCCAAAAACTCCTATTAACCCTCTTGAAGTTAAGGTAAATTACAAATAGATGAAGATTACTCCCATAAATATACTCCGAACCCGGAAACATCAAAAACCTTTTTTGTCTTTTGGCCCACCAATGAAAAAGAAAAAGTAGAATAAGAAAAATAATGAAAGAGAAATATGAGTGAGTGGAAAGAGAGAAAAAGAAATATTATAAAATAATGACAGAGAAAGTAGAGCAAAAAAATTAATGAGAGAGAAAATAGAGTGCAAAAATGATAAAGGAGAAAGTAAAGTGACAAAATGATCAGAGAGAAAGTAGAGTGAGAAAAATTATGAGAGGGAAAGTAGAGTGGAGAGGGAAGAGAGAGAATGAAATATTATAAAGTGATGAGAGAGAAAGCAGAGCGAGAAAATTAATGAGAAAGAAAGTAGAGTGAGAAAATAATAAGAGAAAAAGTAATAGTAGAAAAGATTGAGAAAGAAAGCGAAATAAGAAAAATGATAAGAGAGAAAGTTATAATAGGAGGGATGAGAGAGAAAGAAAAAAGATGAGGAAGAGAAAGAGAAAATAATGTAGAGGCATGAGAGAAAAGAAGTCAATATATGATGGTGGTTTAGTATTAAAGTTAGAATTAAAATAATTGCTAAATTTTAAGTAATTAATAATTAAAGGGGAGAAAGTGGATAATCAATTATTACCTAATTTTTCACAATTATTACCAAATTCTATTTTCATTACCTCCAAATAGTCACCAAATAATGGAATAAATTCCATTAATGAGTTTGATTCCCTCCAACCAAGCAGCCCTAAATTGGATTCAATATTCCCATTTTTAGCCAAAATACATATACGCCTATCTTATCTTCTATAAGGTTTTTAATAGGACGCCTTCTCAATTTCTTCTCTATATTGCCTAAAAATTCTATTCTATCTTATATTACCTATTCTTAACATTATTTATCTTGATTTGATTTGCAAACAATTGAGTTCCAACTTATATATAATTTATGTAAGTGCATGTTGACATGCTAAATTATCTTTTTTCTAAAATACCCGATTGATGTGAGGCATAAAATTATTTTTCGTAATGAACTTTTTTCTTTTATTACAGGGGTAAAAAACTAGTTAGTAAAGATAAGTTAAGAATTTTATTCCAAAGTGGTTTTCATGATGAAAAAGGTATATTTGTATTGTTAAAAAATAATATCAACATGGAAATATTACCAATCAATTAAATATATTGAAAAAGTTACAAATTTTCATTTCATCTTAACTAACCTATGATGTTGATTTTCAATAGTTATGAAAAATGTATGTGCAATACACATGCTTTATTACTATTTTTTTTTTCTAAAAATGATAGAATTGTATTAAATTGTCAATGGCAAAAGATGTACAACACTTAGCCAAAAAGGCTAAGGGTCCATTTGGACAAGGGTATTTCTATTTGCAAATGGAAAAAGTTATATTGAAATGTGTGAAAATTTTGGTGGGTATTTTTAGATAGAAAAAGTTTTTTAGAGGGAAAAATAAGAGGGAAAATTTTTTAAAATTATGTGAGAAAAATTTGAGTGGGAAAATTTGAATTTTAAATTTTAAAATAAAAATGCGTTTGGATAGTTTGTTTTTGTTTGAGAATTTTCTTATTTGCAAATGAGAATTTACTTTCCAAATGGACCCTAAATGATCCTCATGGTTTGATAGTAGATGACTGACCCATAAAGGAAAGTGCACAAGGAAACAAGACTAATGAAAAAGATTGCACAAAATAATTAATGCGATTAGCGCACGAATCACATCAATTGCAATCGAGACACCTATACAAACTAGTTGATTGACATCTACTAGAAAATCATTAAAATGCATGAAAACTGAGCAAAACTGAACAGCAACCCGAGTCATGAGATGTTGGATTATGCTCTAAGAACCAATCATATGATGATGGTATATGCATATATTGTATCATAATGTTCATAATTAACGGCACTAATTATTATGTTTATCTTATAGCTGCGTTTTATGAAATAAACATAATAATGTCCCAAGAATTTAATTATTCTAAAATTATCCCTAGTTGAGTATTATCATTAAATGGGACAATGATAATGCATTACGACTAGTATGTGTAGTGATTGATGAAATTGTTCATGATATGAGATATCAAGTCAACATTAGGTACATGTTAGAGAACAATGTACTGAATTGACCTGCCATGAGAAATATTTTATGGATTATTATATGAAGTGTCATAAATATTTCTCATAGTGATGATGGTGTAAATAATCCTTAGACTTGAGATCCTCAGAGATCCCAACATGAGAAGTTGCATGTTTTGATACTACCAAACGTTACCCGTAACAGGGTGAACTATAAACGTAGTAATTGGATATGTAATAAATCATGTAGTGGGATGTTAAGTGATCAAGAAAGGATTTGCCCCTCTTATATAATGAGAGTGATATCTTTGGGTCTCTTGATTGAGTAAGACCATAAAATGTATAGCCGTGCTCAAATGAGTTGATATGTGATATCGGACTCATTTGCTTAGATGTGCTCGGGAATCAAGAAATGAAAAGATTGAACTATACAAGCATGACACGATCCTTGGCTTTTGTTCGATCAAGATATCTAGAGCAAAGGGATTTAATTACACAATAATATCTATCACAAGAAAAGTAATGTCAAATTACTAATATTCTCATGACTTAGGTAGTATTGATGTGTTGCTAGACACCGCTCATTACTTTTGGCATAAAATATATTTTATGTCAATGCCAACGTTATGAGAACCTATTGGGTCACACACTTAGATCATATCCAAAAGAAGTGCAAAATTCATATGATGAAATTTTGGTTAATTTGAGAATCCTATTGAGAATAGGAATCTATCGGGTTTTCGTTTTAAAACGGTTTTGGATTTAAGGCCAAAATATTTTGGTTCTATTAATATTAATAAATCCAAAATGAGTTTTAGATTTATTAATTAAATAATGATCAAAATGGTTATTGGAAAATGAAAAGGCAGCCATGAATGTATGTGTAATACATTGTAACTCATTTTATGAAAATGAAAAGGCAACCATTTATTGGAAAATGAAAAGACAACCATGTGCAACATATTGCAATTCAATTTCTGGTATATGAAATGTGAAAAGGCATCTGTTCACATGGATACAAATGAAGAAAAACCGTTGGATGCAATGAAGAAACCGAAGGGACACTTTCATTGAGAGAGTTTTCTTTTTAAGCTTTCTTTGTTGAAGAAAACTTTGTGCTATTCTTGGTGCACGAATTTTATTCATTATTCTTCTCTTGTTCAATATAGACACCACTCCTTATTTGAGAAATAAGAACAAAAACCGAAATTTGAGTTGAGAACTCAAAATAGAAAACCAATCCTTAAGTTGAGAACTTGAGGGAATACCCAAGTAACAAAATCTTAGCTAGCACTAAAAGAATTTTGTTATTTCTTTCTTTAGTTAATTGTTTGACAATTAACTTGAGGTTTGGAGACGATCGTGTGGATACCATAGAGGCAAGACGAGATTGGTTTTGCTTGTGATTCGACAATCAACAATCTCCAACAATCAACAAGGCTACACTACCGGTAAGGTAACAATCTTCACTACCAATTTGATTTCACTTCGTATGGATCCTTGGAGGGAAACAAAATTTTAATTTCTACTGCGTTCTTTGATTTGGTTTCCTACATGAGACGCGTCCCTCACGGTTGCACCATGTCCTTCATGACTACCGCATACGTTGAATAGTTCAGAAACCAAACTACTACCAAAGATGTTGAATAGCCTTGCAATCAAATTAAGAACAAAAAGCCTCACATTGGAGGAAAAAGCCCCACATTGGAGGAAAAAAGCCCCACAGTGGAGGCAACAAAAAAAAACCAACAACAACAACGTAAACTTTCGCACACACCATCGCACCACAAATCGCCCACACTGGGCGACTATGGCTCATGGAGTGTTCTGGTTTTCGAAAAATGCACTGGCACTGTGTGTGCGTGTGTTATTGATAGTGTGCGCGTGCTTTATTACTAGTTAAGGGACAAAAAAGGTACATTTTTATATATTTTCTTTTTTACTATCTAGAAAGACTTTTTTTTGGTGGCCTTAACTTTTTGGCTTGTAGAAAGTGTTAGGGACGTACATGATAATGCCATAATTTTATATCCCACAATGTTTAAGGAAAGAATTTTCATAAATTGTTTGTGGATTTGAATTCTTCCATCTAACTTGCTTGAAAATATTGGATTTGCATAAAGAGATAACCTACAAAATAGTCCCTCACATATATGGAAAAGAAAATTTTAATCCTCACAAAAAAAAAAAAAAACAAACCAATTAGTCCCTCACTTTTATACCTTGCATCTACTTTGTTCTTCTGTCAACTTCTGTCAAAATTTCTGTCAAATTTGTTAACACGTGCCACATGCTTGCTATATGTTGAGGGTATTTTTGGGAGAACAAAAATGGGATGTTCAAATGGGATGTGCTGCAAATCTTCCCCATTTCGATCATAAATATTTCAATTTTTTTTCCACTCTCATCACATTTTTTCATCTCATTCTGGAGAAATTGGCAAAGCAATAGGGTGGTTCAATTGTGTGTTGTGCGTAAAGAAAGTTGAAAGCTATTCAGGGAGAGGAAGTATTGAGAAACTGTACTCTAATCCAAGCACAATCAAACCAAACATCACTCCCACAGATGCGACATGGTTGCCAAGTTCTTTTCTTAATGAGGCAACCGATGTAAGATTTGCATTGCTGATGAAGTCTTCTCTCGAGGCCAAATTCTAGTGTTTGAGGGTGGTATCAAGAGGAGGGGATGATGGGGCAGAATTGGAACTGGAATTGGACTTAGAAAAGGAATTGGGGAGAGTGCCAACTGTAGTGGCGGTGGTTCTAGAGCACTTAATGACAGCAGCATGGTGAGTGGGAATGGAGCTGGAGGCGGCAGCGGCAGCGGCAAGAACAACTCCAGGCTTGGTATTGGATTTGACAGCAGTAAAGAGTGGGGGCAGAACAACAGGGGTTGGAGTTTGAAGGGTTTGCACGGAACTACCACTAGAAATTGATGATGGATGCATGAAGGCAGAATCTAAGGAATGAATGTGAGATAGCAGCTTTGGGGGTGGAGTAGCAGAGGAATTCAAAGAATTTTTGCTCTTGTCACTAATAATTCCATTGCTAAAATTCTTACTATTATGACTATTGATGGAAGTATTGCTATTATCATTGATATATACATGAGCTAATTGAGAAAAATTTTGAGAAGAGGAGAATGAGGATGATCTTCCATGATACCAATCACCAGAAGGCAAGTGCGAAGAAATGGGAGAGGGATAGGGAGAGGGTGAACCAGCCGAAGAAGAAGAGTCGTACAGGAGCAGAATTTCATCCACCATGCGATGGGCAAGTCAGGACGATCTTTCATAGTCGTTGTCATCATCATCCACCGGATGTTGCAACGCAGCTGTTAGTTCCATGATTTTCTTCCCCATGTGATCCTGAAACTGGAATTAACAACCCCTCAAAAACACCAGCAATGCAACCGATGAAACTGGAATATGAAATTTGCATTGCTGATGAGGTCTTCTCCCGAGGCCAAATTCTGCCTATGCGCAGAAAATCAATCAGCCTTGACAACGCTATGATCACTAGCAGTACCACGAGCAAGTGCCTTTCAATGGATCATTTTTCTCATTCAGCTCGTTTACTAGTGTGAGTAGTAGAAGCACTAGCATATACATTTGCCACTCATCAAGCTGCGGTGGTTCTGTAGCCACCACAAGCGTGCCCGAAAACAAGCCTAGACCAAAATTTCAAGACCAGTTCCAATTTTCCCAACGAAGTCCCAAATCCCAAATTCCATATCTCAATGTTAAGAATGGAGGAAGACTAATCAATAATCCTAATCGAAAGCCAACATTTTGAAGGTTTGTCCGAGTTGGGTTGGTGACAACACCAGAGACTGAAATGCAGGACCTCAAGCTTCGCATCATTAGCAATGCTAGGACAAAGAGTCCAGAACTCCTTCCAACAATGATTGAATTCCTTGGCATCTTCCCTTTTCATCAACATCATACTCTTGTCCAAAACTCCGGGCATTCCCAAAGTTTCAGGAATTTTCAAAGCCTCTTTCAAAAACACATACTTCCTTTCTTCATCTCCATCGTCAGTGTCATCACCCTTTCCATCCTCATTTTGGCCAACATCCCAAACTCCTTTTGACAACTCAAAAACCTGAGCCTCGTGAGGGCTTTCAAGAACAATCCCATCCTCATCCCGGTCTCTACCCAAATCCTGTAACTCTCCCTCAGCCCGCGAACCTTGTCTTTGATTTGGATTATTGCATAATCATGATCAAGTATTTGTTTCAGAAAAGGGTGAAACTCCTCAATCTCATCCAAAAGGTCTGACTCTTGGTTGGAATTGCAAAAATCGACAAGCCTGTTGAGAATGAGGAGATCATCATCCTCGCTGAAGATTCTAAACTGATCAGGCTTCTTAGAAGAAGAAGTCTCTTGGTTATCAGGCCTTCTCCTCTTATTCTGAGAGTTTCGCCTCTTCGATTGAACGGGGGGCTTGATGAACAGAGGAAGAAGCCGAAAAAAAAGACACCTGGGCTTCAGCCAGTGGGAAATTTTCCACATCCATTGAGATTTGGATGGAAAGGCAAAATGAGAGCAGTGCTGCAGAGGAGATTCAGGAGAAGAAGTTTCAAGAGAAGGATTTTTTGTTCTTCCAAAAATGCCCTCAACATATTGCACAGATTGGCAAATTTGACGAAAATTTGGACAGAAATTGACGAAAGGACTGATTAGTTCGTTTTTTTTTTTTTTTGTGAGGGACTAAAAAGTTCTTTTCCATATATGTGAGGGACTATTTTATAAGTTATCTATTTTCATAAATGGTATATAGATTTTGAATTATTTCCCCTTATTAGCTGGCTTTTGTAATGAGTACTTCCAAATGAGAGCCATTTAACACCAATTCGATCTTGCTCCTTGGCAATTGTCCTTTGAACAACAAAATCATGTAATACTGTAGGGCACTTGATAACCAATAATTCCATGTTTGCACAAGCTATGATGTAGATGATGCAGTGTAGGACTTGCAAGCCAATAATCCTATTTGAGAATGAGCTGCAAGATAAAGTGCAAGTATAGGGCATAAAATCGAATGATCTTATGTGAGCAAAGACAAATGATAATTTTTAGTGACTTTTCATAGTAATAAATCATAGTGATTGGTGTAGTAATTTTGTAATTATGAAAAGATAAATTTAATTATCACATTGTTTTAAAAAATATAAAATAATTAAAAATAATTTAATTTTTTATACTTGCCACATTAGTTATTAAAATTATATATTATGAAAAATCACTAATAATATCATTACTCGCGAGAAAAATTATAAAACATGATGAGTTATTATGCTCTTATATCCCATAAAAAAAAGTATAAAATTTTTGTATGCAGTGCATATGACATTGATATTTTTCACCTCATCATTAGTTTATCTTTTGTGTATTTTCCTAAATTTCACAACATTTATAAAGCGCATGGATTCTGGGATTAGAGAGTAAAATCTGGGCTTCTGAGAATCTATAGTCCAACCACAATTAAAGGAAACCAACAGATTTTTGGTCCTTAAAATTCAGAGTTAATTTGCATAATATTGTTTTTTAAAAAAAAATTAAATAAATATTGATATTGGTGGAGCTATTCCACGAATACTGAAGTTGGTATTTCGAATACCCACTTCAAAGTCAGTATTTCGAATACCCACTTCAAAGTCAATATTTCGAATACCCACTTCAATGTATTTATTTTTTTCTAAAATTCTTTTGATTAAAACTAGTTAATTAGTTTTTAACCATATTTTATTTTTAAAAATTTGAAAATAATGTAATATCCAGAGCTAAATTCTTTATAGTCGATATTCTGCATATCCACTTCAATCTAATATTATTTTTTAAAAGTTTTTGATTAAAACTACTAGTTAATTAGTTTTTGTACCATATATTAGTATTTTTTTTTTTGAAAATAATGTAACTTTGAACAATAATTTTTCAATAATTTGTTGTGTATTATTACTAGTTTTTTCCCCAAAAAATTGTATAAAAAATATAAATGAAATAAATATTAATTCTTTAAAAATTCTTTTATTTTTAAAGAAATCGATATCTGAGATATCGACTTTAAAATCGATATTGGGATATCAATTTTAAAGTCGCTATTCCAGATAACAACTTTGAAGTCGATATCCCAGATATTGACTTCAGACAATTTATTTTAAAAAAAAATTAGGCATTTTTTCGCAATCCCAACCCTTCTTCTCCCATTTGTGTTGGCCGCCCTCCTCTCCCCCTTTGTTTCTCGTGCCAACCTTGTAAATCCTAGCCAACCCTAAACCCTAAACCCAAAACTCAAAACCCTAAACCCTAAACCCGCCTTCCTCCAAATTGCTTACAATTATTTCAGAAGATGATGCATCCTTGCCACCTACATGAACTCCTTCAATACAAATTCAATTCTCTGACTTTGGAAGCTCAAATTTGGAGGATACTGATACAGAAGGTGTGTTGTTTGAGTTTAGATTATCTATTATAACAATTTAACTACCATGAATGAATGGTTTTCTTTTGGAGGGTCCTTTTCTTTTGGTAGTGCTAATACTGCACCTATGGTGTTTAGGTCTTCCACTAGTGGATCATCAGGCTCTATTTTCCCTTTCACCACAACGTTTGCTTCAACCTCATCTTCACAATCTCTCTTTGGTTCACAACAAGTTTTGGTAGTTCTGCTCCTTCCTTTACATCTGCAGTAAGAAATAATGATAAAATAAACACAGAAGACAGCATGGCCGAGAATCCTGTCCAGTTTTCCATGGAGTTTTTTCCATTAAGAATTCCACAGGGTACAATGGAGTTTTTTCCATAAATGAACAATGGAGTTTTAGAAAAATCGCCGAAACTTTGGTCCAAGCTGTGCACACACACCGGATGTAGAAGTGAGAGGAGAGAGCGGGATTTTCTTTTTCTTCAAGTCGATATTCACAATATCAACTTCACTATTTTAGGAACGACTCCCAAATTATCAATATTTATTTAATATTTTTTTTAAAAAAACAATATATACAAATTTTACTCGTATTATTACAGATGAATTTAATTTATATAATGTGGAAACGCATAAGAGAATTTTAAATTAAAAATAATATAATTATATATTTTTATTTCGTTAGAAGACATATAAATTTTTCGTACATGCTTCTTACAATTTTGTTCTTTAATAATATTTGAGATGTAGGGGTTTAGGGGTTTAGGATTTTTGTACATGCCATGCGCTGCTCAACCCCCCATCCCCGTAACACTGTTGCATCCCACCTTAGACCATTAAAAAGGGTATATTTAGGAAATCAACTTTTTATGACAATTTAATTAGATTATCTCTCACTATATTGTCATGTTTTTTCCTTCTATAATAACATTTGGAATGAGTGAGGAAATTTCACTTAATTAATCAAGTTATAGAAAAAAGTTATAAGTTTCAACAAGTTACAAAATAAAAAAAAAATTAATCAAGTCCCACAGGAAGGTTGTCTAATATTCCTACGTGGCTGTCGCCTAGGGGGTTGGGGTTGGGGCTGTGGGTTGTCTTGCTTCTCCGGTGAGTCTAGATCAAAAGAAATTGATTGATCCATACGTGATTATGGACGAGGACGCCTTCGACGCTCATAGACCAAATTATACTGAGGCATTTGAGATAACGTACTAGTGTGGCCATGCGATAAATGTTCCATCTTAGGTGTCTCTTCATATGGCTCACTGGGCTGATGAAGAAACATACCAGTACTAAATATCCGATCATCATCATCAACATTGCGACGACGGAAAGTAAACTGACGACTGGACATAGATGGACAACCGGACGTAGATGGACGACCAGAAGTAGATGGACGGCGGGACGTAGATGGACGATCGGATGTAGATGGATGAGCAAACGTAGATGAATGACCATGCGATTTTTGAAATTCACCTTGGTATTCAAAACTTGAATGTGTCATCTGTATGCGGCCACTCTCTTCACCATCGTCAATGCACGGGAAGTAATGTCATATACATTTGATAATCGAACTCTCGAATTTATCTCTAAATTGGTGAAATCATGTAACAACTCTCACTTGCTCCAAACATTCACCCTGCATATGAAAAAAAGCTCATCCGTTAAATTTTCTATACTATGCTAAATATTAATACTTTAAAACTCATATACATACCCAATACTCGACAACCGATACAATTGGGCGCATTCCCTGAGCAGAATGATGGCAGGATTACCTATAAGAATTTGAGTAATCTGATGATACCAAACCATGTCTTCTAAGAAATACTATATAAGACTAGCTGAAAGCAAGCCATTCATAATTCTCTCTCTTCAACTGTTCCACGCGGTAACGTAAGGTGCATGCCGTGTTATCCAATTCACCCCCTTCCTATTCTGACGATCTAGTCGATATAACCTTATATCCGTGTCAACGGTAGGAGGAATTGTATGAATATAACCAAACTACCACATAACTCGCTTTGGTAAATGTAGTTCAACTACATAAAAGTTGAGTAGAGGCACGGTTGCACACCAAATAGTACGGCCAAATAAGCTATATTCAGGCAAATCGTATAAACCTTCCGTTTAATACAGTTGTCAGATAAACTGTGAAATAAAGAAAGTTATCAATCATTAGTGTTTGAACTAAATTTAGTTGTAATGAGCCAAAAGTTTCGAAACAGTAATGATGTATTACTTACATCATCATCCGCCATATAGTCCAAACGATCTTGATATATACGCAACTCATGGAATCCGACATCTGTGAAACTCAAACCCGTGTTCCATCTGTGATTATTATAATACGACAATATAGAAGATTAGACACAATTTCAGATACACCAAATTTGCTATTGAAAAGAAAAGTAGAAAACATGTGCACGCATGCTTTTGGTCCGATAGGCATGCCGGAGTAGCCCAAGAAATGAGCTTCTTTGACATTACAGTGTTGCGGCCTAATTCTCGGTAGTCTCTCCTATACCCACACCTGTAATAAGCTCAGGGGTTCACATATGCCGGCCGTATCTCCCCATAATAAACCCTATAATTTGCATAATCCAGCATCTGGCATGCTGTAACATCTCATCATAGGTGGCTTCAAGCAACAGAGGACGCGTCTAGAGATGCATGGAGATACTCCTCAATTTCAATTGATCTCCATCAAAATGGTTAGGGGCCGACATGTAACCCAATAGCTCATGACATTTAGTCTGCACTCCTCAATCGTATGACTCGAATTTGGACCAACTACCGGATCTCTATCGACCGGTAATCCCTAAAGTGCCATGACATCTTGTAATGTCACGGTGGCTTCACCGACTGAAAGGTAAAATGTGTGCGTCTCCTGACGTCCCTTTTGCATATTAACAAAGATCACTAAATTAACACACAAAGTGTTGCCACGTGATATCAAACATCCCAAAAACTAAATATATTAGTGGAGATACATTGGAGATTGCATAATGAACAAGCGAAAACAAACATTGGGTCCCTTTTGCATATTTAAAAAAACCCACTAAATAAACACACAACGTTTAGCCAAGTGATATCAAACACCACATCAACTAAATAATATCAATGGAGATACAAATATCACAAATAAAATATATTACACAATAACATTCACGGGTTCATGGCTGCCCTATCTCTAAGCCTCTACATGTTATGGCATGATTTCCTATTATGTCCAACAACTCTACATGCCTTGCATCTCTACCGTTGTGCTCAATTTATTTCATTCCTTATACGAGTGGATCTTGGACTGCCCGAACGGTTATTGAGCCTCGCAATATTGGCGGCTAGATGAAAATGTGCAGGTGGCCAATAGTCTTCGTGGGGCGTAAGGTAAAAATGGTTTGAATAGATTTGAACCATTTTTTTACATTATACACACCATCTACAAGTGCCAAAGCAACCCGTCCCATTTGAGCGCAAACCTTTTATGCGTAGGAAAAAGGAATCTTGTAAATTTCAAACTTGCCACAAATGCATGATCGGTTTTTAAGGTGTACCGTATGCACGTTCCCTCCTTTGTCACCATGAACCCCTGTCGTAACTTGGTATAAGCCTTTTTCTCGCACAAAGGCCGTCACTTGGTGATATTTAGACTTGTGCTCGTTCCGAAGGAACTTTTCCAGCATGTTTGGTGGCCACGGATTCTGATCAGCAACATGTTTGTAGGCTTCGGTGAGGTGCGAATCAAAATATTTAACCAAGTGATAAAAAGTCGCAAGCACACAAGCTGTTATTGGCAATTTTCTGGCACATTTCAACACCCCGTTGAACAATTCGAAACTATTCATTGTCATTATGTCATATCAGAAACCACCATCATAACACAATGCCCATTTCTCGAGAGGAATATCCATAAACTATTTATGGGTGTCTTCATTCAATGCTCGAATGGATTCTATTATTTGACCAAATTTGTGCTGTTGATGTGAAATAGTAGCGCGATGCATTAATTCTGTCAAAGCATTATTTTTGAATTGCCCACTAAAGTTAGCTTTTACATCCCGCAGGCAATATCTGTAGTGAACCATTGGTGGTTGTAATGTAGGGTTGTTCTTAACAGCTCGGAAAATTCCTCTCGCTCGATCAGAAATCAAACAAATTCCCTCTTGGCCACGAATCACATGGTGAGATAAGTGATACAAAAATCAGGACCAATTTACTAAACTTTCCTCGTCAACAATTGCAAAAGCTAAGGGAAGAATATGCCCAACTGCATCAGCACCGACTGCAATAAGGATCTTTTCCTTGTATTTCCCGTATTGAAAAGTTCCATCGATATTAATTACGGGACGACAGTGTTAAAAACCATCAATACAAGGCCTAAATGCCCAGAATACGGGACCAAAAATGTTGTAATCTCCAATACTATCTTCGGTGTGACGCCATTCAACAATAGTGCCAGGATTACAAGATTAAAGGGCAAGTAAGAATTTTAGTAATATAGTGTACGACAACTCCCAATTACCATATACCATTTCAATGGCTTTCCTTCTCCCCAACCATGCCTTGTTGTATGATATGTTCACCCCAAAAGAGCGCACATCTTCAACTATATCGAGAACCTTATATGAAGCATTTTCCTTAATATTGTTCCGAACCATCCGGCCAACCATCCTATGATCTAAATTCGAGTAGTCCTCTAGCTGTATCTAGGGGAAGCATGTGTGTTTCAGATGTATTTTTGTGATTTCCCAAAATGTATGTTTCTTTCTCAACTTTGCTCAAACCTTCTATAAACAATTCTTGTCTGCATAATAAAGACATCGGACAAACCAACTAGTAGGAGTACTTTCATACACTTTGAAGTACCTGTGCGCACGAATGGACTAACATTTAACTGCATGTTGCACCCCTTCTTTGGTCTAGAAAACCATTCCAACCTCTAAACGGGTCGTCTATAGTCATCGAACTTGTCAATCATAGAAAGCTTTGGATAACTAATGTCCAAATAGAAGGGAATATCAACGACAACGTTATCCATAGTTGCATCAACCGGTGGATTTGAAGTCTCTCCTTTTTGTTGGCCACCGCTCTCGCCCTCCTCCTCTTCACTATCTTCCACAAATTCACCATCATTGTCTATCTAGACATGTATGGGATTATCGCGAATGCTTACATCTTGGCTTGTGTTCTCTAGTGTCAACCTATTTACTGCTTGGCCAATTGGCTCGGGAGTAGGAAGCTCTTCGTAAAAAACTACACAACTTGGCCTTTTATTAAAATTACCACCATTTGCACCTTTATTAAATTGGCCACAACTTGGGCCTTCATTATAATTGCCTCCAATTGGTTCCTCATTAAAAGTAGCATGACTTGGCTCTTCATTAAAATTGCCTCGACTTGGTCCCTTGTTAAAAGGGCAACGATTTAGATCCTCAGGGACAAAATAAGATCGTTGTAAAGGCACATCATTCGATATGAAAGCACCATAAGAAAACCATTGATCATTAAGAAGCCCTTCTCCCTCTCTACTCTGTAGAAGTTGTGTGAATGGCCCAACATTTGTTTGAGGAACGAATGACATATTGTCCTCAGAACGAAAGGCATTTGGAAAGGATTCGTAACTTATGTACAATTCAACTGCATTAAGAGACAGACATTTGGTTGGGATGCACAACATCTCCCTCATCGTATCACCATCATCCACTAGAACAAATATGTATGTTATTGAATTACTAGCGATGCTAATAGGATAACGGCACATTAACTTCATCCTAACTTGACTTCCATCCATTCTAGTCACCCGATGCAATTTTCTCGAAAGTTCAGGTAAATTAATATTTTGATCAACAACAATAAACTGTTTTGGGCCATTACTGTATTCGGAACCGTTCGGACCACTAACTATTTCTCCATCCTAGTATAACACAAGCCTCACTCGATCTTTCCCCATTTCTATATTGTATATGACATCGATAATAACATAAAGATGACATTACTATTGGACTCAAAGTTATTGAAGTAATTGGCACATCAAAATTTATGGAATTAGTCTTTGAATTAACAAAAAGTAAACAACTAACATTTTTCCATATTCTTATAACCAGACATTTTCCCAACAACCTTCACAATTATATTCATCAAATCCAACCTCAATCCTTTAATCGTCATCATCAATACCACTATTCACAACTTATTATTCCAACAATAGCAAACTTATTGAATAAAATTCCAAATCAATCCAAATCACGACCACAAAAGTAAACAACCAACAATTTTCTTTTTTTTTTATGTCCAAACATTTTCCCAACAACATGCACAATTATATTCAACAAATATAATCTAAATTCTTTAATCGTCATTATCAACACCACTATTCACAGCTTATTATTCCAATAATAGCAAACTCATTGAATAAAATTCTACATCAATCCAAAACAATCCAAATCAGCACCTCACAAAAGTAAACAACTAACATTTTCCCATATATTTATAACCTAACATTTTCCCAACAACATAAAGCATTATATTCATCAAATCCAACCACAATTCTTTAACTTACATCATCAACACCACTATTCATCATATGCTTATTATTCCAATAATCGCCAATTCAGTGAATAAAATTAGTAATCAATCTCAATCAATCCAAATCAAAAAAATCACCATACTTTATTCACAACGAAATTTCCAACATCAATTCAAATCATTCTATCAATAATTAACAAATTTTCAAACTAAATTAACGTCAATTCACAAATCATATTATATAAATTATTTACCTTCATCGGTTTTTTCGATCTTCGAAAATGTTCTTCGCTCAATGTATTTCCCTTTTCGCTACAAAATAAAATTTTTATCAATATAGAATAACTAATTAACAAATTTTAACAAATAAAATTTAACATACAAATGTTATCAATAAAATTTAACATATAAAATAAAATTTAACATACAAATTTAACATAAAATTTAACATATAAAATAAAATTTAATATACAAAATAAAATTTATAGTACAAAATTAACATACAAATTTAAAATAAAATTTAACACATAAAATAAAATTTAACATACAAATTTAACATATAAAATAAAATTTAACATACAAATTTAAAATAAAAATTACATAAAATATGGTATTTCACCTTTTAAATAAATTCATATTTATTTTTGGGATAGGGAGTGGGAATGGGTCAAGAAGGTCGGGGGAGGTGTTGTAGGGTTTTTTTTTTCTGGTGGGGGCAGCTCCGGGGAAGGAGGGGTGCAGGAAGGCTGGATTTGGGGTGGGAGAGGGAAGAGGAGGTGAGAATGGGGCTGGATCTATGAAAAGGAGAAGAAAAATGCAAAAGAAAATTGGGGCTGTCGGTTGCAAGAAATAGAGTTGCAGAATGGCGCAAATGGAAAAGAAGGAAGAAACACGGTTTTGTTATATTTTAACTGAAGTCGTGTTTCGAAAACACGACTTTGAAGTCGGTATCTCAAATACCGATTTCAAAGTCGTGTTTTAGAAACATGACTTCCATACAAATGGAAAGAAAATAAAAAAAAATAATATTTATTTAAATCCTTTTTAAAAACAATATTAATGAAAAAAACTCTTAAAATTCATATTGTAAAACCCAAATCGGACAGGTAGGTTCGATTGGTCCGACCGGGACCATGTTGGGACCGATTCCGATTTCACTAAAAATTGATTTAGAATAATTTAGTCAAAACCCAATTTGATCAGTTTGATGGGTCAAAATTTTCATTTTTAAAGAATATAATTTAATTTTAAAAATTATAATTTCACCTCAAATTTTTATGAAATTTATTTTTTACTTGTAAAGTTTTAAATTCTTTCAAATTAAATATCTTAAATATTTATACAAATGAATTTTTATAATTTTTACATAATCTTTTTTTAAAATATTTTTTATATCATTTTTTTATAACGTTATTCAATTATACATTTAGAATTTTATACAACTAATATTAAATTTAAACTTAACTACAATAAAAATATTAAATAATTTATCTCTAATATATTTATATATTAGTATTAATATTTTTATAACTAATTTATATTTATTAAATCATAATGACATCATCCTAATTTTTTACTACCGATTATCCCTAAACTCTTGATCCCTTAAATTCACTGATCCGCACTCCTGGCAACACTGCTCAAAATCGGACCATTGGAAATAGAAGAGGGATCTCATCCACTCTTATCTATTGAGGGTCACTAAAACTGAAACAGATTTTTGGTCTTTCCATGGCTTTCTCAGCAACTTTTTCAAACTGCTCCTTTTCATACATCTCTACGCTCTTACACACATCAGCAAGAATCCCATTTCGACTAGCAGTCATCAAAGTCGTAAAATCCTCTAAACCCGGAAATGAGAAGCCAGCAGTGGAGACAAAAGCTCAAGAAGTTTCCACTAACTCCCAACCTGCAACAAGCACTAGTCCTCCAAAGCCCAAAAAGCCAGTATATTCAAGTAAGTTTGAAACATTTTTCAACTATTCAATACAATTAAATCAACAATTTACCATGTTTCTTCTTTTGGGCAGTGAAAAAGGGACAAATTGTGAGGGTGGATAAGGAGAAGTACCTTAATAGTATCAATGTGAGTACTTTTCAATTCTTTGTACTGAAGATTGTTTTGCATCTTGTTTATAAATTGTTAGATAAATTCCTGGTTGAGATATTTTTTATGGGATTCTCGGGCCAGTGATAATTAAGCCTGAATAAATAAAATGCTTATAGTAGACTATTTCCATATTTTGTATCAGCAGAAATGAACTTTCATAGGAAATAGGAAATGTATATCTTGTGGTTATTGAGATTTGAGATGGTATTATTGTTAACTTAAAGCTTCCTGTGGATAATAGGTTAGAAAAACATCCACTAATGTCACAACTTCAATAAAGAGCTTAGGTAAAAGTAGGATCATTGCACTAGCCGTTGCTTATTTCGAAAATCTCAATTTGAGAATGAAAAATATTATTCTGTCCATATATAATTGGAGTCATGATTTCCATTTAAATGGTGTTTCGATTGACATTTTCTAGTATACTGAAAGCAATGGAGTGATTGGGTTGCTGTAATTCTGGTAAATAAATGGAGGGGCAGAACTCAAGCACCAGCCTGTGGGTTTTCAAGAAGAAATTGTGTTTAGCAGTTGTAGGATACATAATTTGCCTTTAGTAATGTTCTTTCTATATATCGAAAGAAAATAGGCTAAACTTTATACGGTAGTAAGTTAGCTGCATATTAGCAATTTTATACGAGGATACGAGGAAAAAGTAAAAATCTTAAAAGATTCATCGGTTCGTCCACAAGGATGCATTCTTTCTAACAATTGGAATTTGGTTTACATGTCCGATGCATGAATAGTGATTATAAATGAGATAAATTACGTGAACCCGTTATAAGTGTGAGTTAAGCAAGGCAGGTAGAACTCAAGAATGCTCGAATTTTATATATGGACACTACTTAAAAAAAATTTATTTTAAAATAAGTATATTTTTTAAAATTAAATAAGTCTTCTTTGAATTCTATTAAAAAATAGTCAAGAACAGTAATATATATGAATAAAATACCAACCAAGAAGAAAGAAAGAGGAGAAAATCAGAGGAGAGGAGGAGATGTTCTACTTGTTTACTGCATCTAAAGAGAAGTAGAGGTTTGTATTTAGAAACTCAAAGATGCTCAAGACCATTTAAATGGAAGTAGAGGTTTGTGTTTATAAGCTCAAGGATGCAGATCATTAATGCTGAAGAGCATCTAAAGAGAAGTATAAGTGTGTATTATAAGCTCAAGAATGCTAAAAAGAAGTAGAGGTTTGTGTTTATATTGAAAAAAGTCTAGCCAATGTTGAGAGAGAATTTGAGAACTGGCCCATGTTTAACTCACACACGGGCAAATCTTCATTCTGTGCTTCTTTTTTTTTTTTTAATTAAAAACGTTAGTTATATTTACTTTGCAAAAATATCATCATTTACAGGATGCCCATTGGCTACTGCTTCCTTAGTACTTATTTCAAATCCAAGGTTCAAAACAAAAAAGTTTTCACCTTCCTAACTTCCTAATTCCTTA
The DNA here is from genome assembly GCA_020080225.1 of Gynochthodes officinalis. Classification (NCBI taxonomy): domain Eukaryota; kingdom Viridiplantae; phylum Streptophyta; class Magnoliopsida; order Gentianales; family Rubiaceae; genus Gynochthodes; species Gynochthodes officinalis. The sequence goes on along the minus strand of CM034621.1, from coordinate 12,615,928 downwards.
GCTCCTTACCCATATGTCTGTATAACCAAAAGGATCTAAACAAAAGAATATTACATGTGCCAACAGTAGGTAACATCTCCAATCACTAAAGACCCCACCCACTCTGGCTTCTATTTCTCCCTCTCTTCTCTATACAATAGGCACCACTGAGCCTTATCGTCTGCTCCTAGTTCCTATTTCATTCTTCCTCGTCTATTTGTGCTTGGTAGAAGGTCTCTTTCCTTTTCTGGCTGTCCAGAACTGTAACCATTCAGCCATGGCTATATCCACAACTAGTTTCTTTTACATCCATTCTTTCTGGAATTGCCAAAGATTCATTGTCTTCCAAAAACATCTATAATATATATACAATCAACTGTGCTTTGTCTTACCAACTCTCCATTTTCTCTTCTGCACAAATGTCTTGCCACCAATTTTTGAAGTTCCCGTCATATGGCTCTGTCACTCCCCATTTCACTGGTGCTAGCTTCCATACCATCCTTGCTCGACGACAAGTTAAGAGTGAATGCTCCAAAGTTTCTTTTTGCTCCCCACACACTTGGCATATAGGATCTTCTTGAATTCCTCTCTTCACCAATTGATCATTTGTCGGTAGAATGCCATGCCAACACCTCCAGAGGAAATGCTTCAACTTCCCTTTACTACCTAGATTCCATGTGGTCCTCCATACTCTTTTCAATGCTCCTCTATTTGTGCTGCATTCTGGTCTTTGCAATTGCTGCCATTGATCTCTCATTGCCTTCTTATATTCCGACTAGACTGTGTAGCTTCCTTGTTTTCCAAACTTCCATATTAGTTTGTCTCCACTGCCGTCCCTTTTTATTGGGATGGCTAGAATAGCCTTAACATCGCATCGCTTGAAAATTTGCCCAATCAATTCCTTATGCCATTCTGTCCCTTTCGGATTCATAAGTTGATTGACCCCAAGTAGCTTGATTCTTAGTAGAGGAAACAAAGGTGGGTTTACCTTTCTGTCTTCCCGGGATCCAAGGATGATCCCAAATCCTTATAGATTTCCCACCTGAAATCTTGCTCCTTTTTGGATAATGTATCTAGCTCCCATCCAACTTTTCCATAGCCATGAAGTGTTGCCTTTAACTTGAGCTGTCAATAAAGCCCCCCCTCCCCTTCTAGAAAATACTTGACCTTCATCACCTTACTCATGAGCAACTTAGGTTGAGTGATTAGCCTCCAAAGTTGATTAGCTATTAATGCATCATTGAACATTTGTAAATTCTTGAAGTTGAGTTCTCCTTCTTCTTTGAATTAGTCAAGTCCCTCCAAGCTTTCCAATGGATTCTTGGCCTTCCTTCCTCTCTTTGCCCCCACCAAAAATTTGTTGTATGCTTGAAAATTATCTGGCATATAGTATTCGGCAATTTGAAGCATGCCATTACATACATGGGCAGAGCATCAATTATAGCCTTGATGAGTACTTCTTTCCCTGCTAAGCTAAGGAACTTGTTTTTCCAGTTCTTGATTCTTTTTTGTGCCCTTTCCACCACATGGGCAAACACATCTCTCTTCGACCTCCCAATGTGCATAGGGAGTCCCAGGTACTTAGCATTTTGCTACTCCTTGATCCTATCCAAAATTTGTCAAGTGGCCTCCTTATTCTCCTTTGTCATGTTCTTGCTGAAAAAGATTGACGACTTGTCCAGGTTGACCAGCTGACTTGAGTAGCTGCTAAACTTATCCAACAATGTCTTCACCCTTCTTGCTTGATCAATGTCTGCTACACTGAATAATAAAAAATCATCTGTAAACAAAAGGTGAGTAATTAGTGGCCCATTCTTACAAACTCTCATTCCCTATATTCACCTCTCATACTTGCTTGCCTAATCATATCCAAAAATGCTTCAGATATGATTAGGAACAAATAAGGTAATATTGGATCCCTTTGTCTCAAACCCCTTGATGGTTGGATATATCCACATTTCTTCCCATTTATATTTATAGAGAAAGTGGAAGACCTAATGCACTGTTTAACTCGAGAGATAAACATTCTATCAAACCCTATTTTCCTAAGCACTCGCATAGAAAATTCCACTTTACTCTATCATGGGCCTTGACCATATCTAATTTCAGTGCCATAAATCTCTTTTTTTCTTTGTATATGTATGCATTCATGAGCAACTACTACATTGTCTAAAATCTATCTCCCAAGGATAAATGCTCCTTGGCAAGAACTAATGCATTTATGGAGGCAGATTTTCAACCTTTTAGCCACAATCTTAGAAATAATTTTATACATAACATTATACAAACTTATTGGTCTGAAATGAGACATGGAGATGGGATGTTTAACTTTTAGGATGAGGGTAATTAACATATGATTCATTTGTTTAAGTAATTTCTTTTGATTGAAAATTTTTAACTTCTTTACAAATGTCCACTTGGACTACATTCCAATAAGATTGGAAGAAAAGATGAGTCATACTGTATGGGTTGGGAGCTTTATTAGGCTACATTTGAAATAGGACATTTTTTATCTCATCTTCTTCCACTGGTCGAATCAATCTTTGGTTCATCACCATGGTGATAGACCGTAGGATACCATCTAACCCTTCATGAAACTATTGTGTATTAGAAGAGGTAAACAACTGATGATAGAACTCCAAGGTCTTTTCCTTTATCTCCTCTGGTGTCTCGCATATGCGGCCATCACCTCTCACTAGGTCTTGATCAAATTCTATCTCCTTCTACTCATAGTGCATGCATGAAAGAAATTGGTATTCCTATCTCTTTTTTACAGCCATTGCTGATGTGATTTTGACCCAGATGATATGATTCACAATCAGAAGGATCGAAAACACTTAGAAGTTGCCCGGGATATGTCTAAGGAAAGCTTAGACTGGATGGTGTAAACCGCAACCCACTACCTATGAAATAGATAGGAACCTTGGTATAAAAATGCTACAACCAATTACACCAAAAATTGGTTGATAAGTTTGTACAAGCGGCACAAGTTTCTAAGGAGAATTTGATAAGTTCTAAGTTTTTATAGAATCAAATGAGATAAACTCACAATTTCTATTGTTCAAAACTTGTTTTTAAAGTAGTACAAAGATGCCTATTTATAGGCTAAAATAAATCTTAAAAATAAATAATTAAATCCTAAATATCTTAGTCTAGAATATTAATTTTGACTTTCTAACTTCTAAACCAGACTTTCACAAGACCAATAAAAATTCTGCATTTTAAAACATTAATTACGCATAATTTTAAGTGATATGTTGGCTGAAATCAAGGTTTATTGGAATGGTATGTTGAGCAAGTGTTGGAATGAGTAGATTAATGCATCTTGAGTTGGCTTCCAAAACTTCATTAAATATTCATTTGACTGAATTTTGTCTTTTAATGTTTCAAAATGGATGATTGACCATGGAATTTGAAGTCTTCAACACTTGACTACGTGAATAATTGTTGGCTGGAATTTGGACCAACTTTGGACTAAAATTGATCTTTGACTTGGATAAGACGCATACTTGAAATTGGACATTCGCTCCATTGAATTGGGTGCGAAGTTGGGGCCAAGTTCGCATCTCTGCCTGCAGAGTTCACATCTTTGGCTCCAATTCGCATCTTTGAGCCGAGTCCAAAACTTTGCCTCTGAGTTCGCATCTTTGTGTCGAAGGTCGAGAAGTCTGCACTGCACTGCGCATCTTTGAGTCGAAGGTCGGGAAGTCAAAGCTGAATTCACATCATACCCCTCCTTTTGAGAAGGATTTGTCCTCAAATCTTCAGCACCTGCATGATAGAGACTTAAGTCAGAAACATTGAAGACATTGTGAACGTCGTATTCACCCGGTAAATCAAGTTTGTATGCATTGTCATTGATGCGCTCTAAAACTTGAAAAGGTCCATCTCCTCTTAGTTGTAACTTGGATTTTCTTTGTGTTGGGAACCTTTCTTTCCTCAAGTGCAACCAAACCCAATCTCCTGGTTCAAAGATAAGCTTATGACGCCTTTGTTGGCTTGTTGTTCATATTTTCGCGTCTTCTCTTCAATGTTGAGTCTTGCCTTCTCACGGATTTGCTTCACAAATTCAACCTTCTTTTTGCCATCTAAATTCAATCTCTCACTCACAAGCAAAGGTGTTAAATCCATTGGAGATAATGGATTAAAACCATAAACAATCTCAGAAGGAGAAAATTTAGTGGCAGAATGCACATTCCTATTATATGCAAATTCAACAGGAGGTAAACAAACATCCCAAGTCTTAATATTCTTACCTATGATCGACCTCAACAAAGTAGATGAAGTACGATTAACAACTTCAGTTTGGCCATCGGTTTGTGGATGACAAGTAGTAGAAAACAAGAGTTTTGTACCCAATCTTCCCCACAAAGTCTTCCAAAAATAACTCAAAAATTTTGTATCACGATCGGATACAATGATTCTCGGCATTCCATGCAAACAAATTACTTCTTTAAAGAACAACTCAGCAATTTGTGATGCATCATTCGTTTTATTGCATGCAATGAAATGCGCCATTTTTGAAAATCTATCAGCTACCACAAAAATTCAATCTTTCCTATTTTTAGTTTTTGGAAATCCCAAGACAAAATCCATTGAAAGATTAACCCCTGGTTCTTTTGGAATCGGCAAAGGTGTGTTTAAGCCATTAGGTTGGACCTTTGATTTTGCTTTCTTGCAAATAATATAGTCTTCACAAATTTGCACAACAAGATTTTTCATTTTTGGCCAAAAGAAATGCTCTTGCAAAATTGCCAAAGTCTTAACTATACCAAAGTGTCCCATAAGGCCCCCACCATGTACTTCCCTAACTAACAATTCACACAAAGAAGAGTTAGGAATGCAACGCTTGGATTCTTTAACCAAAAATCCAGCATGCTTAAAGAACTTCTCAAACGAACCTTTTTCACAAGTTTGGAACATTTGACCCAAATCAAAATTATCACAATATAATCCTTTAATTTGCTCAAAGCCAAGTAATTTAGAATCTAATGAAGTCAATAAGGCATGCCTCCTAGAGAGTGCGTCGGCTACAATATTCTCTTTACTTTTCTTGTATCGGATGACATACGGAAAGGTCTCAATGAATTCCATCCATCTCGCATGCCTTTGTTGCTTATGTTGGCTTTTCAAAAATTTCAATGATTCATGATCAGTGTGAATCACAAATTCTTTAGCCCATAGATAGTGTTGCCATGTCTTCAAGGCTCGGACCAGAGCATACAACTCCTTGTCATAAGTCGGATAGTTCATAGATGCCCTACTTAGCTTCTCGCTAAAGTATGCCACAGGTCTTCCTTCTTACATCAAGATAGCGCCTACTCCAATACCTGAGGCATCACACTCAACTTCAAATGTTTTATCAAAATTGGGCAAAGAAAGTAAATGAGCATTGGTTAATTGAAATTTAAGCTTTTGAAAAACTTGCTTCTGCTCTTCTTCCCATTTGAACCCCACATTCTTCATGATGACTTCGGTTAATGGTGTAGCCAAGGTGCTAAAATTTTTGACAAATCTTCTATAGAAACTTGCGAGGCCATGGAAGCTTCGCACTTCGCTAACTCCTTTGGGAGTCAGCCATTCCTGAATTACCTTTACTTTTTCCATGTCAACTGAGATACCATTAGCACTTACAATATAACCAAGAAAATTTACTTCATTAGTGCAAAAGGTACATTTTTTCAAATTGGCATAAAGCTTCTCCTCCCTGAACACACTTAACACACATATTAGATGTTCAAGATGATCATTCAAACTTCTTGAATACACTAAAATGTCATCAAAATAAACACCCACGAATTTTCCAATAAATTTTCTCAAAACATGATTCATCAAACACATAAAAGTGTTTGGTGGGTTAGTTAAGCCGAAAGGCATTACTAACTATTCATACAATCCATGTTTTGTTTTAAAAGCAGTTTTCCATTCATCACCTGTTTTCATCCTAATTTGATGGTAACCACTTTTCAAATCAATTTTAGAAAACACAATTGGACACATAATTCATCAAGTAAATCATCTAATCGAGGAATTAGATGGCAATATTTTACTGTTATGTTGTTCACGGCTCGACAGTCTATGCACTTCCTTCACGACCCATCTTTCTTTGGTACCAATAGGATTGGTACAGCACACAAACTCATGCTTTCCCGAATCCAACCTTTGTTCAACAAGTCTTCAACTTGTCTTTGAAGTTCTTTAGTCTCTTTGGGATTCATCCTATAAGCAGGTTTATTTGGAATGGAAGCTTCTGGGACGAAGTCAATTTGGTATTCAATACCTAGCCATTTCCCTATATTATTTGTTTCTCTTTTGCTTGTAACTTGCTACCTGCAGCCCTCAACCAGTCCTCGAATTCTACTTATTTCAGAATACCTTTATTGCCATCCTCTTTTCTCTAATGACACATCTTTTTCCCATGTCCTACCCTTCTACAATAATGACAGAAGGCAGCCAATTTTCCATATTTAAAGGAAATCCAGCATGCATTATTGTCCAACTTCAGAAATGTACCTCTAAGAAGTGGTTTGCAAAGGTCGATTGTGGTCAATATTCTCAAGAATCTCAACTGCCTTCCTTCCTTGCTGCCCATAGCTGGAATCCATATATCATTCACTTTCGAAAATGCCTACCAATCTTTCACTCGATCTCTCATGTCATCCACTATATCGGAAGATCCCAAACTTCAACCCAAATTTCAAGCGACTGGAAATTGTTTGGAATTATCTTCAGTTGTTTGGTCCATTCTCTTAGTACCAATTATTGTTGATCAAAGGACCAACCTCTACCCTGCAAAATTTTTTATTTATCCACCTCATACCTAAACACAAATTGGTATGTGTTTGCTCCCAACTCCCGTGTAAGGAACCGTGCGGATGCCAACCATAGATTCTAGAGGGTACTCTTAAGCCCTATAAAATTCACCTTTTTCTCCCAAAAAATCCCTCCTATCAAGCTGCGATCGCACTCCTCCTTGCTGTTCTGCACATCTTCTTCCGCCAAAACCACCCCTCATTCTTCCTCCTTCGACAGATTTATCTTCTGAAATAGACCCACCATTTCAGATTCACCTTTCAGATTAAATGGTTCCCCTCGGTCCATCCCTAAGGTCACGCTACCAAGATTGAACCAGCCTGCATGGTGAAAGAAGTAAGAAAACCGTGAGACTGAGATTTAATCTAGCAAGAAGAAAAACAGCTCGACTTTAGTCAGCTGGAGTGAGAGGAAGTTACAGAACCAACACAAATGTTTCAAGACATTCGGGTAAGATATTAAACCAGCCTGCAGGAATAAAAGATTCAAGAAAGCAGTGAAACTACGATCTAGCCAGTAAGAAGGATAACACAGCTCACAGAAAGCTCCGTTCCATTTTTTTTTCTTCAAATCTAACCTTTCCTACTACTCAGGAATCGAAGTAACAGAGTCAACACAAGTGTTTCCAAACATGAATGCGAAATATTAAACCAGCCTGCAAGGATGAAAGCCTCAAAAAAACAGTAAACTACGGTTTAACTATTAGGAAAAAAACGCAGCTCACAGAAAGCTCTGTTCCATTTTTTTCATATCTAACCTTTCCTACTACTCAAGAACCGAAGCAGCAGAACCAACGCAAGTGTTTCAAGACATGAGGGTGAAATATTAGCCTAGCTTGCAATGATGAAAGCCAAAAGAAAGCAGTGAAAAATAGCATGAATCGTAACAACAGAACCAACACAAGTGTTTAACTAGTAAGAAAAATAGCAGCTCCAGAAAACTTAGCCCCATTTGTTTTCAGATCTGGTCTATCCTGCTGCTCAGGAATCGAAAACGCTTCACTGAGCTTGTTCTGAACTGGGATTTGGTCCAGATCTAAAAGAAGAAGCTGCTCCTGACTGAGTGATTTTGTCCTCTCTTTGTCAAGAACGAGGAGACAAAATCGTGTTTAGGCCGCAATTAGTTTGACTTCAGGGCCACCGATAGGGGTGGTCAACGGTTCGGTTTTTGGTTTATTCAGTTTATTCGGTTCTGTTTGTTCGGTTTGACATTTTGGAACCCCCTAACCAAAAACCAAACCGAAAACCAAATAAAACCGAATAAACCAAACCGAATTTTTATTCGTTTTTTGGTTTTATTCAGTTTAAATCGAATAAAACCGAATAAGAATTCGATTCGGTTTATTCGGTTTCACAAACCAAAAAAGGAATTTGGTTAACCAAATAAACCGAATTTCTTTTTTTTCTTTTTTTTTTCAAAACTTCACAAATAAATTAAATAATTCGGTTTCAAATCAAACATTCACAAATAATTTTTTCAAATTCGGTTTCAAACATGAAACAAACATTCACAAAGCATTACAAATTTACAAACTTCCTTAACTCCTTATGAGTTATAGCTCAGTACTCATCATTTGTAATTGTAATATAAAAATCATTTGCATATTGTAATTATTAATATATTAGTGTTATTACTCAAAACTATTAGCCTATTACTTATTAGCCTGTTAGGCATTAGCTAAGTAACTAAGTTACTAAGTTAGTACTTATTAGTTATTACTCAAAAGTCAAAACTAAGATAGTAATCATAGACTCATAGTATTATCTAAGTTAATGCCTAATTAGTAATTTATTCCTTATTTACTTATCACTTATCAGTGTTAACTAAGTTAGTATTAACTTATGTATATTAAGTATTATTCAACACTAAGTTAGTATTAAATAAGTACTAACTAATTTAGTGCTTAGTTCGTTAGTAAACTTAGTACTCATTATTCATTAATCATTATTAGTTATTAACATATTACTATAGCTAAGTTAGTATTAAGTATTAAGTATTAACTATGTAACATGTTACTATGTTAGTACTTCTTAGTATTATAAGTTTAACTAGGTTAGTATTTAGTTGTAATAATAATTACTTGATCAATAATAACTAATTATAAGTATTAATTATTATGATATTTGACTCGATTTAAATACGTATAATTAATTTGAAAATTATAAATAATTTAGAATTTTGAATAAATAACCGTTAGTAAATATTATATACTTATATAGTTATAATTGATTACTCAAAAACTCAACACTCAGTCATTTAATAGTTAATACTTAGTAATCACTTAGTTAACAACAATAAGTTATTAATTATTGACTATTATATTGAATAATTGATGATATTATGAATATATGATATTGATTCTAATTAAATATATAAAACATAATAATCGGCTAATCGCATGCTATATAGTTACATGCTAGACGCTTATATAACCTACAAATTTCTGCCTTACATCTTATAGATGCTTAACATTTTAACAACTTTGTCAACTTATGCATTATTTTATTTTTCTTTATTTGTAATTTGATATTTCATACTTGTTTAACTTTTAAATAAATTGATAAATTAAAATTACTGTATAAACTATACTAGTATATAGTTTAGTATATAATATATAGTAAAATTGTTTAGTATATAGTATATAGTTATATACTATATTAATATTACTATATATTCATTATATTGTTCATATCATTATTCATTAATGATAACAATAAATATAGTTCTATACATGATAAATTTTATAAAATAAAAATAAATTTTATAATAACAATATAGTATATTAATGAAGACAATATTAATGATAGTATATTAATGATAACAATATAATATTAGTATATAGTTCTATACATGATAAATTTTATAATAACAATAAATTAATTATACAAAAATATATATACATAACTACAAAGTCTACAATAGTTTTATAAACTATAAACCATAACTATTCTATAAAATAACATATATTTATATTTATACTTATATATATAAAATATATTTATAAATTTTAAAATTCAGTTTTATTTGGTTTTATTCGGTTTATTCAGTTTGGTTTCCTTATTCGGTTTATTCGGTTTGGTTCGGTTTTCAGCACCCCAAACCGAAAACCGAACCGAAAATCAAATAACTTATTCGATTTGGTTAAAACCGAACCGAATAAACCGAATTCATTTTTGGTTTGGTTTTTTCGATTTTTCGACTCGGTTTTTTCGGTCGGTTTATTTGGTTTAACCAAACCATGACCACCCCTAGCCACCGAGACTCTAATCTTATTTTTTTCCTGTTTTTGATTTTTCTGGACTTGTTTAATGTACTGTGAAGGCTAGTTGAATGTTTATCTAATTTTGTGTCTTAAAACTTAATCTGCCCCCTTAAAAGCACCCTCTCCCCATCTCCAAAGAGAGGAGAACTACTATGGAGACCATTCCCCTAATGGGTATTTTGTCAAGAGAACTGAAAAATACTGCTATGTGCATGTCCTTCATTTGTTGCTAAATTGACATAATTCAACCCCTCTCATGTGCATTGAGTCTATCATTGATTTTTTTATTATCACAAATCCACTAAAAAACTACTCAATATAAAGTGTAATAGATGCTCATAGTTTTTCAATATGGAACAAAAAAAATCTTTTAAAATACGTAAAGACTACCAACAAAAAGATTCAAATAAAAGGTGAATATTATTTGTTGGATTTGTATGGGTGTAAGTGTATTTTGTTTGGTGTCTTTTGTACTATTAACCAAATTTAAATTGATAAAAGATAACTTACAAATTTAGTCTTGAAATGTAAATTTTTTATAAACCAATAAAATATTGTCATAAGATAAAAATTCTAACACAATGCAACCTCCACAAATAGGTCTTGTGCGTATATAGTGTTGATCAAAACTCTAAAAATCTAGCCAAAATCTTATAGAAACAGGCTTACTTTAACTTCATATAGATGAATTCATCAAATGTATATTGTTATAAATACATTGTCCATAACGAATATGAATTTATTAAGAGTTATAAGCTCCATCGCACAAATAACAGTAGTTAAAAGCATACACCATAAAAGGTACTTAAATTCTAGTGCTTTAATGTTAACATTGACTTGTTATTACTCGTATAAACCTACATCATGAGATCTCCAATCTAATAGGTTTGATTACCATCCCTATTGACAACTTGTTAACTTTAGTCCAATTTCCCTTGATATTTGAAGAAATAATTTCCTTCCCAAAGATTTAATCAGAAAATCGACTAACTTCATCTAATTATTGGAAATTATTCTATCTCTTACCAATTGCTATATAACATCATTCCTCAATCTTATATACTAATTTTTACAATTATATGTTATTTTCGTAATAACAATTGCCACTTTATAATATTTTAGATAAAGGAATATCAGTTAAGAAATTATGGAACCATTCAACCTCAAAACCAGCCAACTCTAAAGCAACAAATTTTGACTCCATATTGGATTTAGCAATAATCATTTGTCTAACTAATTTTCATGCTATTACACTATAACCAAGTGTTAATACTTAACCACTAGTAGATTTAATCTCTTCTCAATTAGAAATCTAATTTATATCGATATAACCATCTAATACAATAGAAAATCCATTATACAAGGCAACATAGTTAATGGTTCATCTCATGTTTCATTAGTCTAACTAATGCAAACGAATGCTTATAATTGGAAGTACAAGTATACCTATTCAGTCTACAAATAGCATAAGCTATATTAATTGTTGTAAAGTTCATTAAATACATTAAACTATCAATAATCTTAGGTTATTTAGACTAAGTAATTGGATTACCATGATTCTTTGTCGATTGAGTGTTAGCTTTATACGGAGTGTTTTCTTGTGTTGCATCATAATTATCAAACCTCCTAAGAAGTTTTTTGATATAATGATCTTGTGACAATAGAATTCTATCACTTTGTATTATAATTTTAACACCCAATATAACATTAGCGTCACCCAAATCTTTCATGTCAAACTTGAAAGTTAAAAAACATTTTGTATTGTTTATAACATTTAAACTAGTACGAAGTGTATCATCTACATATAAATAAATGATCACATAATCACTATTCACAATTTTAGTATAAATACATCTATCCAGTTTTATTGATGAAAATCCATCACTCAATAAAATTTCATTAAATTTCTCATACCACTGTTTAAGAGCTTATTTTAGGCCAAAACGTGATTTAATTAATTTGCACAATTTATTTTCCTATTTAAGAACAATACAATCCTCAGGTTGAAATATATAAATTTATTCCCCTAAATCTTTATATAAAAATGCAGTTTTGATAACTATTTGACGAATAAACGTTTAGGAGAAGTAAAAGCAAATAAAACTCTAATAAAAGAGATTCTACTTACTAAAACAAAAGTATTAAAGTAATTAACACCTTATTTTTTAGAAAAATCCTTTTGCTACTAAATGATCTTTATATTTATTAATAGAACCATCAGAGTTATATGTTCTTTTAACAATTGATTTGCAACCAATGAGTTTTGCACTTGGAGACAAAATTAACTAAATTGTAAGGGGGTGCCTGGCTAGGGGAGGGGAATAAAAAAGGTAATGGAAATGATAGTAGTGGGGAATGATAGTGGAGTCTTTCATTATAATTCTGCTGGTTGGTTTGTGATGGGGAATGTGAATGATTATTAATAATGGTGGTTGGTTTGTGCTAGGAATGGAAATGATTATAAATTAATTGTAATAATTAGTATTAATTAATTAGTTATTATTCGTTAATTATTTATTATAATATTAAATTAAATTAATTATTAATAAAAATATTATTGATTAAATTAATCTTAAGTAATTAATTAATATTAATTGTAATAATTAATATTACTAAATGAGATTAATTCATATTAATTATAAGTAAATGAATGATTAATTAAATTAATCTTAATTAATAAATTTATTATTACTTAATAATAATAAGTTAATAATAAATTAATTTATATTAATTGTAATAATTAATATTAATTACTTAATTAGTATTAGTTAATTAATTAGTATTAATTATAATAACTAATATGAATTAATTAATTAGTATTAGTTACTTAATTAGTTAGTAATAATTAGCAATTAATTAATATTATCAATTAAATATTTATAAATTAATTATACATTAATTATAATAATTACTATTAATAAAATGGGATTAATTAATTATTAATTAATTAATGAATTAATAATATTAAGTAAATTAATGATTAATTAAATTAATATTGATTAATTAATTTATTATTACTTTTAATAATAATAAGTTAATAATAAATTAATTTATATTAATTATAATAATTAATAATAATTAATTATTAAATTAGTTAAAATAATTGTTAGCAAAACCATATCCCTAACTTCCATACCCTCCAATATTGAGGGATATGAGCATTACCCTATATGAGAAAATGAAATGTCTTTTCAAGTGGGTTAGAGAATTCCATTTCTTTCAACCAATCAACTTCAATCACTATCAAACCCATATCTCCATTCCCATATCCCCTAGCCAAGCACCCCCTAAGTTTTATTTTTCAAAATTGAATTAATTTCAACATCAATAGTTTTTTTTTTTCCAAAATTTTGCATTAAAAGAAGAGATAGCATCAATAAAGGTTGAGAAATCATTATCAATAAGATATGTGCAAAGGTCATTTATAAAGGAAAATACTTTTCTAAGCCTTTGGCTAAATCTCAAGTTTTCATTAGAATTTGTTTCTCTATTATTCTCAATAGATGCATGAGATATTTTTCAAGAAAGTGGAAAAATACGTTAAAAAAATTCAGCATATTTTGTTTTAGTTATTGTATTATAATCAAGTACATTAATCTTTCACATAAGAAATCTATATGTAGCATTGTGTTCAACATATCAATAAAAAAATAATTGCATGTTTTAGAACTTAATTTTCTTTTAAACATCCCCACCCTTTTAAATACTTTAAATAAGATGTATAACCCTTCCACAACTCATAAGGTAATTTTCCATTCTTTTATGTGAAATTGCATTTTATAACTGATGTTACTGATATGCAGATAAAATACTTTCACCCTATAGTTTTTAAGTGCAAAAGAGCTAACATAGAGTTTTTAATAGTGCAAAAGAGCTAACATAGGGTTTATCGTGTTTTTAATATTCTATTTTTTCTTTCAACTGCATCATTAGATTGGGCTGAATAAGGTAGAATAACTTCATAAATTATTTGTTCTTTTTCACAATAATCATTCAAAGATAAATATTCTTCTATTTTATTTGATCTAACGGTTTTTTTTTTTCTACTATGTTGGTTTTTTACTTCAATTTTATAAGAAATAAAGGCACTTAAAGGCATCATTTTTATTTCTAAGTAAATACAACTTAGTAAATCTAGAAAAATAAGCTACATAATACTTTTTACCACCTCTAATCATAGTTTGTTTTAAAATCACCTAAGTTACTATAAATTAAAGAAAATAATTTAGTTTTTCTATTTATTTTAAAGGAAGTATTTTTGGGGTAGTTTTAACTTTAGCACATATTTCACAATTATCAATACTAGCTGAATTTAAACCAAATATTAAACTGAATTATTGCATTTTTTATCTAGGTAAAATTAGTATATCCTAATTTAACGTGCCATAAAGAGAATTACTTAATAATTGTTATTATTAATGGTGCATGTGAACCGGATATGCCTTCAGTGCTCATTCCTTAGATTTGACTAGTGTTGATGACTGGGGATGAATGGGTTGAAGTGTTGAACAGTAATAGCGATTTCAATAACACTTGGAGCAGTAGCAAAAGGCAAAAACACTTAGAGCAGTAGCATTAGTGTGGGTTGAATAAGGCAGGCGGAACTGAAGGATGCTTGAGTCATGTAGATGGGTACTGTCCTTAAAAATTATTTTTGGGCAAAAATATCCTCCTATATTCTTATAAGTATGAGTTAAACAAGCTTTCTCTAAATTTTATTCAAAGCCAGTGAGGAATAAACAAAAACATGAACAAAATACTAGCAGAGAAGAGAAAGAGAAGAAAATAAGAGGAGGAGATGTTCTACTTGTTGAGTGCATTCGAAAAGTAGAGGTATGTATCTATATGCTCATTTAACGTGGCTAGACTTTTGGTAAAATTATCATCCACAGGTAATATTCAGTCTGCTTAGCTAAAAGTAACAATATTATCCTTAGGTAAGATTCAATCAGCTTAGATAAATAATAAAAAAAAAATTATTTGTGTGTTTTTACCTAAAGAAATTAAAGTAAAATATTATCCACAGGTAAGACTTAGTATGATACAGTTAAAAAAAAAAAAATTTGGCCGAAATATCCTCCAAAATTCTTATAAGTGTGAGTTAAACAAGCCTTCTATAAATTCTATTCATAGGCAATCAAGAATAGACAATAAATTCTGTCCAGGGGTTTTGGCCTGTTGGTTCAGACTTCTGTCAACTCGTACATGTCTCTCGATTTACATCTCGTTTTACTAAGGGGTCTCTGGTATAGATGGGAAGAGTTTCGCTTTCGCAATGAGGACTTTTTTCCTAAAAACAAAGAATAGACAATATATATGAACAAAATGCGAGCAGAGAAGAGAGAGAGAGGGGAGAAAATCAGAGAAGGAGATGTTCTACTTGTTGATGCATCCGAAAAGAAGTGGAGGTCTGTATTTATTGGCTCAAAACGTGGCTAGACTTTGGTAAAAATATTATCCGCACATAGGACTCAGTCTACTTAGGTAAATGTAAAAATATTATCCATAGATAAGACTTAGTTTATTTAGGTAAAAGTAAATAAAAGAAATTCTTTTGTATCTTTTACCTAAAAGAAATTAAGTAAACATATTATCCGTAGGTAAGACTTAGTCTCCTTAGGTAAAAGTAAGTATAAAAAATTTATTTTGTGTGTGACTCAAACTAGAGAAAGATCATATTTAAACAACGCATAGAGGGCAAATCCACCATTTTGTACTAAAATTTTCAATTCGGTACCTTCTCATAGTTATAAGTTCACCAAAAAACTTTTTGTCAGCGCAAGCCTACTAAACAGTTTTCAATATAAAGTGTAGTAAATTCTTATAGTTTTTCAAGAAGGGAGGAAGAAAATCTTTTGAAATACTTAAAGAATACCAACAGAACCATCCTTCAACTTGATTTTAAAATATAATTTGATTTATGATATTTAAAAGCTTTAATTGAGTTAAAAAATTAGCAATTTCATTTTAAATAGTCTTCTGGGTAAAATTGGGCCAAATTAAGATGTTCAATTGGTTGCAAATCATAAAATTGAATTTTTTTTGTGATGTCTTTATTGAATTTAATGATTTTTTTTTTTGAAAAAAAAAATCCTTAGGTTCTATATAATTTGATGAGGTTTGGACATCTTGATTTTACATGATTTTGGCCCAAAAATATCTTAAAATCAAAATACCAAATTTTTTGTATCAATTTGAAACCTTTTAAATATTAAAAATCAAATCAAAATTTAAAATCAAATTAAGGGGTAATATTCACAATTTAACCTTATAATATTATCAGGATCCATGTAAAAAAAATACTTGCCATTCATTAGTTATTAGAGATGTCTGAAAAATATGCAGGTCAAAATATAACTTTCAAATTAAATTTTGAATTAGTGGATGTTGCGAAAATATATTAATACCATATAAAAAAAGAAAAGACTTATAAAATGGCAATGACATTCAATAGTAAAAAACTACTTGAAAACAGTTGCACTCAACTTTTCGAAAAATGCATAACGAAACTACAGTGGTCAAATTCCCCGTAAAGTTATATTAGGATTAGAAATGCTTAAAAACTGTAGAAAAGTTTCCTAATTTCCAATCAAGAGCGTAGAATTACTTTAATGTTATAATTATTTTGTCAATATACCATATGAAATGCTTATCAAATTAATCGTTTTATATTTCAACACTGACATTTTTTTGGGTAATTAAATTCGTGCCAAATTAGCACTGAAATTGTTTTACTTATCAGATAAAAAAGAATTAAAATATAGAAAAGTAACTATCTTATTATAGGATTATTTTTTTCCCCTAAAATTAAGATTTGTTTTACTTTTAACTTGATAAGACCCTGAAGGGTATTTCATTAATTGACTCTCCAGCCTACACCCTAGTCAAATAGTCCCCCGCCAAAGCCACCACCATGACTTCGCCACCAAACACAGTGGAAGAGAAGGTGTTGAAGAGCAAGCCACCACCAAATAAGCTTTTGAACAGTAAATCACCACCGCCAGTCATATAGAAAATAATATGATTTTGGTCTTAAATGAATTTGTGAAATGTAGTATTTACACGGAGTCTCTTTTGAAATTGGTTTCCATCGCTTGATTGTTGAGGTAAGTTTTTTCAATCTTAAAGATGTCACGACTTTCGTAATACATCACAAAATCTAACCCACAAGAATCCTTGAATGACCTTTCACAACGTCACAACTGTCATCACCTGAGCCTCTTATCTAGCCATCGCATTGAATCATGGGGGACAAGAGAAAACGCCAAGTAGAAAAATTCCATAGATCTCTTCCACCTCTTCGAGTATCTCAAAACACTAGAATCCTTGAAACCAATAGCCGCAGTCCTGAGAAACATCTAAGTCAGTGGTTACTAGGGAAAAGAGGATGGAATCTATCAAAGACAAAGAGTGGATAGAGTAATCTCTTATCTTCTTGAAAGATTATTGTATCCACTTCTAGTTTACTAGATATTTTTGAGAACTTGTAAAGATAGGAAGACAATAGTTGCGCCTTGGCCAACAATTTGGGTCAAGGAAGGTTCATATAAGTTGAACTAACCTATGTATCAGTTAACTTGGTTTTACAACAAAATTAATATCAAGAAGATCTTTTGGAAAAAAAAAAAATAGCCGCAGTCCTAAATTTCTTCCAAAATTTTATCCGATTTTGCGATTCAGACATGACCAATTTTCGCCACAACTCTTCACGTACAACCACAATCTCCTCATCCTCTCACATCGTGCCTCGCTAACCACCTCCACTGAGTTTGTATGATTATGGATGAAATGTATTGGTCCGGGGTGCCGGGCTGTATCTCTACCTTTGTTTTACTAATTAGGATTTCGTGCAAGGAATATTTAACAAGTGATCATGGATATTTGTACAGACTTATTATTTTCTTTGTTTGGTTTACTAATTGTGGTGGCGGTGATGATTGTTTACTTTTTCCCTTTCTATTTTTGTGTAAATATAAAAAATAACAAAGCGGGAACGAATCTGAAATAAGTAAGACATTAACGGTAATTTTGTATCTTTGATAGGGTTTAAGAAATTTATGAGCATTTTTTTTAAGAATTTGTAATCCTAATGCGAACTTGTGGGGAATTTTCTACCTTATCAAATTTAATAATCAAATGCACTAATATACTGTTTTGATTGCCAAAAAGAAAACATATATTCCAGTAATTTAATTTGAATCGCAATGAAAAGCTATGAGGTTATTTTGAATTCAACTAACTGATTAAACTTATTTTCTTTTTACGGGAACCAAATTATTACAAGTCGCCTTAGAATTAAGATAGGTGAATTTAGATTACTAATTCGGGTAGCAAAAATCAACCCAATCAAAAAATTAATTCAATCAACACCATATTTTTAACTCATAGGGTTGGATCAAATGAGTCACATGAGTTATGTATCAAATAAGTCATTTAATTTAATAGGTTGAGTTAAGTTGGATTGAACCCAATCAACCCAACGGGTTAAAAGTATGATTTAAAAAAAAAAAAAAATTTCCTTAAAGATTCATTATATTGACTTTGTAAAAACAAAGCAACTGATACGTAAATGGTTCTTGTAGAATTTGAACCCTCTTTGGCTCAAAGTTTGGCCAAAGTTTCCTAACTTTCTTCATATACTTCTCTATCCCAAAAGTTCATACTAAGAAACCAAAGTGGCTATGCTAACCTTTTAGCTAGTACCCGGTTAATATTACCACTCTAATCCTTGAATACTTTCTGCTACACTCCTATTGTAACCACTGACCAATCTCTTTCAAGTAGTCCTAGCTACACATAGTATCCGTGTCTCTTATGTTACAGAATTCCAGCCACTCTTCCATTGCTATATCTACTATTGTCTTCTCCTTCATCCACTCTCTCGTAAAGATCCAAATATTCCTGGGTTTCCATAGTATCCATAGTAGGTACACAGTAAGTTGGCTTCTTTCTTGCCCCATATAATGCTTTGTACTGCTGCCAATTTGTTGCCACCAGTCGGTAAAAACTCCTCACTTCAGTTTCAGGATTGTGCCATTGTATCGGAGCATGGCGCCAAACTGTTTTTGCTCTTGTACAATTGAAGAAAACATGCTCTAGATTCTTTTCTTCTTCACTGCACATTTGACATGTTGTATCTAAATCCAACTTTCTGCTTTGTGGGCATTATGTCTTGACTGCACCTCCATATGAAATGTTTCAGCTTGGTTTTTACATTGAGCTTCCAGCTGAATTTCCACATTTGTGTTCTATAACTTCCATTGCTGCTTGATGCTGCTTGGTTCTGTTTGCTATGCTTTCCTTCCATGCTTTGTTGGTAAGCTGATTTTCCAGTAAAATCGCCTTTAGGATTATTTTGCCAGATTAACTGATCTTTGCTTCCTGCTAGACTGATGGTAAAGAAAGGATTTCTGCTGCCTCTTGCTTGTCAAACACGCTTGAAATTAGCTCCTTGTTCCAACCTTGACTGTCGTTCCTGAGAAGCTCATTCACCCACATAACTTTATCCTTGTTTGGGTTGTCTTGCTTCGGCTTGAAACCTTTGCTATTTGGTAGCCATGGGGAGTCCCAAATCCAGATTGACTTGCCATCTCCAACCTTAAATCTTGCTCCTTGTGCTAATAGATCCCTTGTTCCCATCCGCCCTTTCCATAGCCATGAGCTGTTCCCTTTTAATTCTGTCTTCATCAAACCCCCTTGAGGAAAGTATTTTGCCTTAAGTATCTTACTAATGAGAAGGTGAGGTTGGGTTATTACCCTCCATAGCTATTTTGCCATTAAAGCTTCGTTGAATTTTTGTATATCCAAAAAACCCAAGCCTCCTTTGCATTTTGGTTCTGTAAGGCTCGTCCATGATTTCCAATGAATCTTGTTCTTGCTGTCCTCATTGTTTCCCCACCAAAACCTAGCTGTAATGCTACTAATTTCTTTGCACATTGCCACAAGAAGCTTAAAACAATGCATAATATAGATTGACAAATCATTAAGGACATATTTTATTAATACCTCTTTACTTGCTAAGCTAAGGAAGCGTGTTTTCCAGCTTTAGATTCGTTCTGTCACTCTCTCCACGACAAAGTTGAAAAATTCCCGTTTGGATCTACCAATCTGCATTGGAAGTCCCAAGTATTTTGCTTTGTGTTGTTCCTTCACGCCATCTAGAGCTTGACAAATCATGTTCTTTAACTGCACATTCACATTGTTACTGAAGAAAATGGCTGATTTGTCCATGTTAACCCTTTGTCTCGAGTGTTGGCTGTACTTTTCCAACATGTCTTTCAACTTATGTACCTGTTCCATGTTAGCTTCACAAAAGAGTAGTGAATCATCCGCAAAAAATAAGCGTGTGATCATTGGACCATTTTTGCTCACTCTCATTCCATTGTAATCCCCTCTTATATTTGCTTGTTTAATTAAATTGGATTAGGGCCTCAGTCACAATCAAGAATAGATATGATGATAAAGGATCACCTTGCCTAAGTCCTCTTGATGTGTTGATGTATCCACATTTTTCACCATTAATGTTAAAAGACATTGTAACAGTACTCACACACTGCATTATCCATTCTACGAATGTTTTTGCAAATCCCATTCTCCTCATCACTTGTTTTAGAAAATCCCACTACACATGATCGTATGCTTTAGCCATATCTATTTTTAAAGCCATGTATCCTTTCTTCCTTTTTATTATTGAGTGTAGAGTATGAAAACATTCATGTGCTACAACTACATTATCATAAATTTGTCTTCTTGGAAGAAAGGCTGATTGGTTAGGGCTAATGCATTTATGGAGGCATTTTTTGAGTCTCTCGGCAGAATTTTTGAGATGATTTTATACACTACATTGCAAAGACTTATGGGCCTAAATTGTGATATTGAGGTAGGATTTTTCACTTTTGGAACTAATGTGATTAGTGTGTGATTGAGTTGTCTTAGCATTCTACTTCTACTGAAAAAATCTTTAACAGCTACACAAATATCATTGCCAACCACATTCCAAAATTTTTGAAAAAATAAAGAAGTCATACCGTTGCGTCCTGGAGCTTTGTTTGGGTTCATTTGGAATAATGCTGTTTTGATCTCTTCATCCTCTACATGTTTCGTCAACTCTAGGTTCATGTCTTCTGTGATTGAGGTAGGGATGCATTTTAAGCCTTCATGGCTTCTCTGTGAGTCATTTGATTTAAACAACTTTGCAAAATATTCTGTTATCTCCTCCTGTATATCCTCTTTTTTCTCCTTGACAATCCCTTGCTCTGATACTAACCTGTGTATACCATTTGTTTGCCTTCTTTGTAGAGTGCTTGCATGGAAATATTTAGTGTTCTTATCTCCCTCTTTGAGCCATTGTAATCTCGATTTTTGTTGCCAAAAAATCTCTTCCTCTCTATAGGCTGCATTCAGGTTTCTCTTTAAGCTCTCCCAAAGCGACCAATCTCTTGAACCCCCTTTCCCTTTAGCTGTTCCATTCTCTCTTTGAGTTGCTGAATTTTTCTAGCCGCATTCTGTTCAAATTGCTTGCTCCATTGTGTCAAGTCCCTTTGGCATTGCTGAATTCTGCTGCATACTTGGTGCATTGCGGATCCTGTTTGTGTTTGCTGCCAGCTTGCCTCTACTCTTTCCATAATCCGTTCCACTTTGAGCCATCTTTTATCAAATATGAAAATTTTTTTAATCCTCTTTGGTTGTGGTTTAGTATCCATTACTAGAAGCATACGATCCGAAGTTTGTTTTTCCTTGTGGTAGACTTTTGCCTTTGGAAATGTTAGCATCCATTGAGGGGATGTGAAGAATCTATCAATTCTTTCTTCCACAAATCCTTCTCCCTCCCTATTGTTTGCCCAAGTGTATTTGTGTCCACAAAAGCCTATGTCTACCATTTTCATATTTTGTATGAACTCTTGAAATTGCAAGCAACTTGTTGGTGATCTCTTTCTGCCTTCTTTTTTCTTCTCCGAATCTGTAATATCATTAAAGTCACCCCCCATGAACCACCAATCTCCCCATTTATTCTTTTCATTTTCCAGAAATTTCCATTGTTCTTTTCTTCTTCCAGCTTCCGTGCTTGCATACACAAATACTACCCACCATGTCCCTAATTCCCCATTTGTTTAGCACTCAACTTGTATAGAAAATGAGTTGGTGATGCATCTTAGAACTTTTATTGTTGCAGCCCAACAAATTAATAGGCCTTCACTCATTCCCTCTGGTTCCATAACTTCCCATCTATTCTGGAATTTCAGCCTTTTACAAATTGTATTTACAAACTTCTTTTTTTGTTTTGTTTCTGCAAGAAATAGTAACTCTAGCCGGTGGAAATGCACTGCTTCCTTCAACTGGGAAATTGTAGAGGGTCCGCCCAAACCTCTACAATTCTACACACATACTCTCATTGATCACTTTGAGACCATTTATGGCTGGTTTCTCCCACCTCAAGTAATCTGTTTGTTTCTTGTTGTTGTTTTCTTTTTTTTTCTGGCTCTTTGTGAGTGTATTGTTATCCCCCGCTGAGTCCACCTCTTGTTCCACCCTAGTCCTTTTATCACCTATACTTTGTAAGCCATACATAAGTTGTTTCTCTTGATTTTTTTTCTGACCAGAGTATCTGTCTTCCCCCTTCCATGTTGCCCGCTTCCCTTCAGTTTTGCTTTTCATTTCAGCCATTTGATCTCCTTTTCTGTCGCTCCATTGCTTTTTGTTCTTGCTATTTTCTTTGGCATTGTCTGTAGGTACATTCACTAGCAAGAACTCCCCTATATCTTGCAGCATGTCAGTCTTATTTAGCTGATCCATATCTTCCTTCATTACTACTACTTGTTGATCATTCTGTTCATCAGATTCTGATTGATGTATTTTTTCTGCTTTTTCGGTTGTTGATCCATTTTTTGCTTCCATTGATGCATTATCTCCGCTCTGATTCTTCTCTTGATTCCCGTCACTACCCAGTATTTTCTCTCCTTGATTTACTCTTTGGACCTCCCTTAATTCTTTTAGATTTTCCTGCATTGTTCCCTTTCCATTTTCCATTGTTTGTGATGTTTCTATAGCAGCTCTTTCAGTAAGGTTGTAGTGGTTAGAAACATTTACTTTCTCTTTTTCCGCAGGTCCCTTGTGCTAGAACCCATTATTTTCTTTTTTAAAACCTGTAGCCTTTAGCCACTCACCATACTGCCCTTCTTGTAAGATCCCGCTCTTATGATCCTCCTGCCTTTGATTACAATGTTGCTCTGAATGTCCTATCTTGCCGCAGTAGTGACAAAAACCTGCCAGTTGTTCATATTTGAAAACTGCCTACTGTGTTTTGTTCTCAAGTCTCACTATCGTGCCTCTGAGCAATGGTTTCTCCAAATCCATAGCAACCAGCATTTTGAGATGTCTGCCATGTGAGCTTCCGCTCTCAGGAATTATAATATCATGAACTCTGCAAAATAGTGTTCCTAATCGTGTTGCTGTTTGTTTAGTGAGCCAATGGTTAGAAAGATTCCATATCTGTACCCAAATGTCCACTTGCTGAAACTCTCTATCTTGCTTTGTAATTTCTTCTAACCATTCTCTCAAAATCAAGTACTGTTGGTCGAAGGTCCAGCATCTTCCTTTGAGCACCCTTTGTTTATCTTCTTGGTTTGTAAACACGAACTGAAAAAAAATTTAATCCAATTTCTCTTACCTTTATGGGTGATGAGATCGGCCAGATTGCTTGCAGGGTGTGTTTTATCGCTAAGAAATTAGCTTTTTTGGCTCCATGGATTTTCCCAATCAGACTTTTCTTTCCTTCCTCTTTACCTCCAATAATGTCTCTTGCTACCAGTGCTATTCCCCCTTCTTCTTCCCTCGACAATTTCAGCTTGCTGACTAGCTCTTCTATCTCTATTGCCTCTGCGAAGATATCCCCTCTTTCCATTCTGAGTCAGTAATTAAATTGGTGCGCTTCTGTAACTGTTATCGTGACTATTTTGCAAGAATCTTAGCTTCAGAGGTATAGATGCAGAGAGGGTTTTTGTATTAATGATTTAAAAGTGTTGGGTTAACTCTAATGGTCGGTTGTTAGTTGCTATATTTGTTGATTTTAAAAAATTCAAGCGGCGAAATTGTGGCCAAATTTCTACAACTTGATTGGAATTCGACCGGTTGCCAGCGGTGGTTGGCTGATTACCATTTTAATTTTTAAAAATCTGTTAAGTCATCATTTGATTTTTTAAAAATTATAACTTTAACTCTCACTTGTTTTTTAAAAAATTATAATTTTAACTCGTTGGATTAATTGAGTTCAACCCAATCCAAAATTGACGTGTAATTATATTAATTGGATTGGGCTATGATCCGTAAAATCCTAACTTATGAATAATTCAATCAATGAGTGACCAAACTTACCCATTTGCCACCCCTAATTACTAGTTAGTTGAGAACAAATGTGCATGATATATGAATGGAATCTTATTTAGTATTAAATTTGGATTAATTGTCGACAAGTTAGAATTAAAGTGTGAGGGCTGGTCTTACGTTTTTGATTTTAGATTCAGTTATTGATAATTTGTGACTTAGATAGGAGTTATTAAGAGGAGGTAAATTTATATAAAATAACAATAAATTCAAGTTGTGACGCAGAGGAAATCTTGCATCGTGGCCTGAAGTTTGGATGTCATATTTAAGAAATCCCATAAAGGGGGCACCCATGAATGGAACAAATTGTGGGAGATTCATGGCAAAGGTCATGGATTTTATAACAGTTTCAAAAAGTGAATGGAGTGCTGACAAGTAATATGTATTCACAACATATTAATTTAAACTTTAGTTAGAATTTAAATTATAAGCATGCTTATTGACTCCTTTTATCCTCAAAACTTGAATATCAGCATCTATACAAGTTAATTATTTTACAAAAGTTAGTTAATTAATTTCCATAATCTAATTGTTTCTTTGTTCTAGAATTAAGAAATTGTTTATTTATGTAATACCTTTTATTTAGTAATGCATACAAGGTAATTATTTAAGAAAAGTTAATTAATTACTTTTCTAACTCTAATTTTTCCTTTGTTCTACAATTAATAAATTTGTTGTATAGAGTACAATTAGTAATACGTATTTTATATTTTTAGTGATGAATGAGGAATGTCAATAACAAATAGTGGAGTTTGTTTTTAGAAAGGTTGGTCTAAACTTGAATTGGTACATTATTTCACACTATAGTGGCGTATAAATATGCTTTGTGTCTTGTTGTTTTGTTATGTTGTCAGATTGAAAGACAGAAAATATTGATCACCTGGTTGCTTCAATTTTTGGTGATTAAATTGTTCGGATTCGATTAATTCATACAATAATTGAATTTTGTGCATGAGAAGAAGTAATTCGCTGACTGTTGCTTAATTTGTTCGAATTTCAGTACTTATCTGTTGGTCATCCACCTTATTACAAAGGTTTGGACTATATATATGAAGACAGAGGGGAGGTACCATTTCAATTGTGCGTAATTAACAAAAGTGGCATGAAGTTATTCTACAATATTTTAGGTTTTTCATTGACTATGGCAAAAGTTATGTTTTTTAGGTGCTGGACCTACGGATATTTGAGACGGGAGAATACGCACTAGTAAGTATCATTGATTTCGCATTTCCTCACATAATTTTTTAGTTGCCTAAATAATTAATTAAAAGGTCTGCATCAATAATCCAAATTTTAGTTAAACGAAAAGAGCTTAATGAGAGTCTTGGGTATACGGCGTCAATCTCACGTTCAATCAAAGAAAATAAACAGAAAAAGTAAAAGAGACACACGATTTATCCTGGTTCATCCCAAAGTAGGGTTACGTCCAGCAATATTTTTTTTAATATTTTGTACCTCACACTCTTTACAGTCTGTGTTATAAGAGAGGTTATTTTATTGGCGACAGAAACCCTGTGCCACAATAGTATTCATGGACCCCCGCCCGCTCAACAGGGAGCGGGGTCTGTGATCGTCGGGGGACAATCTGTCGTTGCCTGAATGCGAAGTATGAACCATACCCAACAGGGAGTGCTATTTCCTTATTGTAACTAGAAACCAACAAATCAAGTAAAATGGAAAGGACAAAGTATCATGATTATTCAGCATCTCTTTGCAAATTATCTAAATTTTCTTTTGAATACCTGAAAATTTTTGACATTTAAATTCAATGTATTTTAAAAATACTCTTTCTATGCCAAAAATGTTCCTTTTTTGGATCTCAACTTAAACCTTCAAAACATAAATGTTAATTTTAAACCTGCAATATGATGTAGACCAAAGACGATATAATAATGGCAATGAGCAGAAAAATTACCAGGAATTTTCTCAAGCTGAAAAATATTTTGGGGCATTTAAAAATGAGAAATTAAATACTACAAAAAGAACCGAGAGATAATTTTTATTTAACTGAACAAAAATATTGTTGTACTCAGAAATTGAAACGCGCGCGTCTCATGTTACATATTTGGCCAATGCAGGACATTAACTTGCGAATGTTTGCTTTGCAGATTGGATGGGTTGGGATTCCTACTGCACCAGCTTGGCTCCCAACAGACATGCTTATCAAGGTACCATGTATTAGCATTTTGGGTTTAGCTTATGCCGTGATTTTGTTCCTATTAACTAGGTGATCTGAATTTGTTCTGAGTTAAAAATTTCAAAATATTATCATCTTGAAAAACCAACACATTTTCTAACCATCATTTGAATACTACCATTTTATCTCTACTTTTAAAAAGTATTAAATTGTTATATTCAAATTTAAAATTCAAAATTTGAAGGCAAAGTTATCGAACAAAAGGAATTGCATGAGAACAAAGTTACAATCTTGAAACCCAAAAAAATAGAGAAAGTTAATACTATCTCCATTCTAAAAAAAATAGTCTATTTTTTGTTTGAAATTTTTACTTTACCTTACTAATAATTATAATATATAAGCTAAATTAAAAAGTAAACATAAAAATAATATTATACATTTAATTTTGCATTAAGTGTATTGTGTTTTAAATTTTAAAAAATTTGTACCAATTCAAAAGTGTTATTTTTTTTGAAACGGAAGGAATATTTTCTTATAATTGTATTGACTTGCTGAAAGTATAAACTTTATGCTTTCAGGATTTCAGCTTGGTATTTACAACATTTTGTATTTACTAATTGATAATTATGAATCTGTGCAGTCCGATAAACTAGATTATGAAAGATTATGATGGCAAAACCATGTTCTAGCCACGCTCGTCGGTCTTATTACTTGCAGTTTTCAGGAGGAAAGGACGTTGCAAGGGACATTCTCTCTTATTTACAAGCAATTCCTCGGTTATTTTTACTGTACCTCTAATGAAAATAATTACCAGAGTTACTGCCGCATAAATATGTGTAATCTCTTATATTGATCAGAAAATGTAGTAAATCATTCACCGAACAAATATTTAGACTTCTTATTATGTCTTAGAACTTTCCAAGCATCATTTGAAGATATGTTAAAATGTTGTTGGACCCTGAAAGGATTAGAGCAACAAATGGCATGATCTCAAAATTTAATGTGTAAAGCTTTAGCGACCAAGACTTTAACATTTTATTCCTAAAACATTGAATTATAAACTCTCATCATGTGTGAAGTCAGTCTCTAATCTCTGCATTTCTATGATCCTCCTTTATCCCAATGTCCGAATATCTCCCAATCTTTTATTCTTGGATTGCTCACTCAGAATTATGAGATAATATTTTTGTTTGCATTCTTGGATTGTACACTCAGAATTTTGCAATTGTGAGTTATCAGATCCTAATCTTAGAGGTTCTATATTGGTATGAAAGTTATACCAAGGACTTGGCCCATAAAATACTCCAAGCAAAACCAATTATATTCTCTTAGATTTCATATTAATTTTATCTACTTTCAATTAAAATATTATACTTCCATCACCAAGGGAAAAAAAAGCTTTTTGATGTTTTACCTTCTGCTAAAATAGATCCATAAGTTAAGCATCCATCCAAAAAAATAATAGGTGTACACTTGCAGTTGAACCTCCTTCCCAATGGCCCAAGGCAACAACAAAACCTCACAAACTTAGTATTATATCTTGGCTCCCTAGATGATGTATAATGCACATTAATAGTTGTTTTTGAATTGTCTGAAAACTCTTCTACATAATCCTAGATAGTTTTACTGCACTGGTCTTTTATTTCACTCCCTGCAATACTTTTGGTTTTGTATCTTTTAGACCTCAACCAAAATCCTTATGTAAATTCTGTCTGAGTTGCCTAATGGACATCTTACATGCTAGCCTCAGACCTTTCCCAATAACTGTCACACAACTAACCTAATATCAAATGAGGATTATTTATCCATCCTACAAGTTAGGTGTTTGTGTTTCTTAGTTTTTTAACTAGGAACTTGCTTTACCCGCTATCCAGGATAAAGGAGAGTCCACGCTCAGTGGACCATTTTGTTTGACATGTTGTCCGTTAGTCTTAGCTAAATTTTATGTCAAGGAGAATCCACTTTTGGAACATTGGATGTAATCATTAATTTTTACAAAGTTAATACAATTCTCGACTTTTAAATAAATAAAAAAAAGATTGCATTTACTATGCACTCCCTTCATCGTAACAACTGTGCACAAAGTTGTTTGATTGAAGTCTAGCTAAGCCTACAATAGTTTTGGTTTGAACCAAAACCGAACAAGAACTGAAGCACAATTCTAGTCCTGGAAACTAAACCACGGTAGATAGTTCCTTGAATCAAAATCATCAATTTGGTTCAGCTCTAAATTGTGTAAAAAAAAAATAATAAAAATTGAACCGACCATTCTATCATGACCATTGATCAATGATCAAAATTAGATAATTGATCAACGATCGGGCCATTGGCTAGAATTTGTAAGGAATGGCCAATTTTTTTTGGCTATGACTCACATTTTTTCCCTTACAAAAATTTAAAGTACCACCTTTACAATTTTCAACGCACAACTCTCTCCCAATTCTCTAAGATCTCCCTCTACTATTTTTTATTTTCTCTCTCTATTTATTATCTTAATTTCCAATAGCTTTGAATTATATACTCTACAATAATGAGATAGCTTGGTTATTATATCCAATTTCTTAAATTTATTTATATTATTTATAAATTTTTCCATCTCTTACAAATTAGTCCCTCTATCCCAAAAAAATAGTCCACTTTGAAAACATTTTATTATCCTAAAAAAAAGTCAACTTTTAACTTAAATTTCTTAAATATCCTTACTAATAATTATTATGTATACTGAAAATTAAAAAGTAAAAATAAAAATGTAAAATTATACATTTAATGGTACATTGAGGTGTATCTAATAACTAATAAAAAATTATACATTAACTAGCAACGTTGGAACTCGGTAACTGTAGCTTATCCACAAGCAACTAACAGCTAGCGACATTTGAGGAAAATCGTTACAACATACTTTGTGAATATTGAAGGTAAGGTATATCTGTTGAATTACTAGGTAAAAAGGGGGGGGGGGGGGGGGCGCGGTGAGGGAACCCAAATTTAGAGGCTTTCTAATATTAAGTATTGGAATGGCAAAAAAACTCTCTAACTTAGGGATCGGAGTTTCTACCCCAGACAACCACTCAGTGATCTATTTTGCAGATGTTTGTGAATTGTATTGCTCCTAACTTTGTGGGTTGTGCTTACCGGATTGGATTTTGGATTACTTCTTCATCAATTGGCGTCGTCTATGAGAAATAATTTGATTTTTGAATTCTTTTTCCTGAAAGGTATATCTGTATATTTCTTTTCTGATACTAAAAATGATGGATACACGCTCTCGTGGCCGCAAACTACTAATAGTACAAGTCGTTAAGAAGACAGACCTAACCGCTCTAGCGCTGCTGGTGGCAGCAATCCACGATTAGAAGACATATTGAAAAGATCAGAATGCCCCCTTGGCCACCAAAGTGAACGTTCACATTGTATAGTTTCAAATCATGGTAATTGCAATTGCATAGGCAGTACAATGATGACAAAAGGGTGCGCCTAGAAAAAACCACGCGATGTTTGAAGAATTCTGATGAGCTAGACATAGTAAAAGGCCTTCAGAGAGTAACCAGGGACATGATGATCGTGGCCACATATGCCAAAGGAGAAGTGATAATGAGAAAGATCAGCCGGTCTCTCACGCCGACGATAATTACCAAGATAGTCATTATGGGGCTAGAGACCGAGATGGTGTGAAGATTCTTCGAATCTAGAAACTTCCTCAGATTAGTAAGAGAGTGGCAGATGATATTCAAAACCTGTTAGGGTCTAATGATGAAGATGATGCACCCTCTCCTTTCACGTCTCATATTATTCAATATCCAATGTCTATAGGATTCAAGTTGCTTGATGGAATTCTCACTTGTGATGGGGATTTGGATCCCTTCGACTTCCTTTTATGGTTCAAGTATACTATGAAGTTCAAGAACGCCCCAGTAGAAGTGATGCGTAAGGCATTTTCTATTTATCGCAATGGAAAGGTCTGCGTATGGATCGATGGCCTATCCTGAGGTAGCATTTCGTCATTCAGACAGTTGGCGTAATTTTTCCACACCCGATTCTTCCAGAGAAAGAAGTTCTATAAAATGGCCGTAGATTTGATGAACCTCAAGCAAGAAAAAGATGAGCCCATGAAATCGTACGTGGAGAGGTTCAGTGATGAAAGTTTGCAAGTGGCGGATTGATTTGATCAATTAGTAATCTCGGTCATGGTTGTTAAAATCGAGTTTTTACATAAAATCGGTAGAGGGTCCAAAAAATCAAATCGTAAAATCATAAGATTCTACCAATTATGAAAAATAATTTAATAAATATTATATATAATATATGTTAAATTTATAAATTATAAACCTGTTCAAACTTATAAAAAGTACTCAAATTTAAAAAAGAAGTCTAACAAATGCTCAAATTCCTTTCAATTGTACAACATAATCAATATTTTAGTGGAGGTTTTTGAGTTGGCAGCAAACCAAATCTCTTTTTCATAAGCTCGTAAAAATGTAAAAACGTAGTGTTTTTTTTCAAGAAAGAGTAGTGTATTAACTTAATGAAAGTTAATGGTTACAAGGAAGGTCCTCTATAAGGACTATTTTTAGCACTGTATTATGCTAAGACGAATTGACCTCACATCACTGAAATGCTAATATATTCCCACAAAACAACACTACATAGAGGTAGTGGCACTTATCCATGCAGTATCCCACCAATACTATACAAGTTGGAAAAATAATAACCAAACACCTAACTAGTATTACCACCAGTATTAACACCGAGCATCAGGAATTTTGGTAGCATCTCCACTGTAAACTGAATAAATCCTGGTTCTAAAATAGCAGGAACCAACCCAATCCTGTTTCTAATACAACAACAGCCGCCCAACAGATATAAAACACCAATTATAACTATCAACAAACCTCAACAATCAACACCAACAAAAGCCAACATTAACATCAATCTAAAATCGAAAACATGAAAAGAAAATTTAGGTACCATCCCTTAAAGAAGTTGTTGGAATTCTAGCCATTCCTCTTGTGCCAATGCCACCACTCTCCCCTCCTCCATCCATTCTTGCTGGAACACCCACAAGTTCCTACTTTTCCATATGTGCCAAAGTATATACACCGTAAGTTGAATCCTTTCCTCCCCTAAACCCGCCTTCTAATAAACACAAATATCTTGCCACCACTCCCTAAACGTATTACTAAAGCAAGAAGTATGATTCCAAGCAACCAGAGCTAAGGCCTATGTTCACTGCACATGCGAGCAAAGAAAGCAAGCATATTCCAAAGTTTCAGCGTCTTCGCCACACATAGGGCACATGGAATCCATGGCCAATCTACACTATTGCAACATATGATTGACAAGAATGATATTATTATAGCATCGCCACATAAAATGCTTCAACTTGGGTTTAATATTCAACTTCTAGGTGACCTTCCACATGTTGTGCATTTGGCTTCGAAAGGAGTTGCTCTCAGCCCCCTGATCCAGAAGATGTTGTGTAGTTTGCAGCTGTTTGTATGCCGACTTAACAATGTACTCCCCAACCCTACTAAATTGCCAAGAAAGTTTATCTTGGCTGCCAGCAGGTTCCAAAGTTAACTGTAATATGATATCTGCATCTTGCTATAAGAAAATCGAGGAAACCAAATTTGACTTCCATTCCCTCCCATCCTCATGTAGAAGATCACTAACCTAAGTGACTAGATGTTGAGCTGGTGACACCCATGCACCTTAAAATCTTGTCTGCCTGGAATCCACAGTGACTCCCACACCCGAATTGATTGGCCATCCCCACTCTATACTATGCTCCAATATTAAGCACATGCCTAGCCGCCATCCATCCCTTTCACAACCAAGAAGCACATGACTCGAGTTTTTAACAACGATGTTCTCGTGTCTTCATGAATGGTCTAAACCCTGAGCCATTCTATACCAAATTGGATTAGAACACACCTACTAATGCCCAAGTCTTGTGGAAAATAGTAGAGAGTTACATTAAAGAAGAGAAGGCCAATAGGAAGAAACAAGAGAACGAAAAGAATGAAAGAATGTATTAGGAGGATTTCAAAGAAAAATGTGGCCAAAATAGTGCTTTTGATAGGTTGAACTATAACTGAGGTCACTTAGAACCTCATATTCAAGATAAAATCCTACCCCACTCACCAAGAGTCACATTGAGATCCTGCCCATACATAAGGATCTCTTTAGACACCTTATTCCATTGACTGCAGCATCACACAAGCCACCGCGACATCTATGGTGTGCATTTCACAATGACCACGGGCATAACACTGAGGATTGTAAAACTCTAAAGAAGGAAATTGAGGATTGCATCCGAAATGAGATGCTTGGCTAGGATATTCAGAGATGGCATCCTCGTTTTGATGGAACCTAACCTTGGTCAGGAGGGCAGGGAGGTGGCTAGTGGATGAGATGGAAGGCAAGGACAATGCAGACTAGGTGCACTTGTAACTCAGATAGACTATAGGTTGAGATGGGATTCCTCCATGAATTAGCCGTATCAGCAGTATCAGGGCAATCCTCTGCAACCCCCAGAACCTCAGCATCTCCCTCATGACAATCGCAATGTTATAGGGGTTATCCATTCCATATTCAAGGGATATCCAGCGGGGCAATCTCAGACTACTATAAAAGCCAGTGCTAGGAGAATCCCACCTCAAAAGTTGGTTAACAAATTTTTTAAACCATCTGAGGTTATAACTTTTTCTAAGGAGGATGCAGTTCTAACTATCAACCCATACAATGACGCCTTGGTGATCAAGACTATAATTGCTAATAAGCAGATGCACAAGGTATATGTAGATGATGGTAGAGCCGTAAATGTCCTGTACATTAATTGCTTTCACAAGTTAGGAATTAACTTTGGCGCTTTAAGGCCATCAAGTATATCTCTAGTGATATTCGCCCATGAAGTGGTACACCCAATAGAAATAATCATATTGGCTATTACAATAAGTGACTATCCCTGAGATAAAACAATAATCATGGACTTCTACATTGTAGATTTGCCGTCTTCTTTTAATGCCATCATTGGTAAGTCATGGACAAATAAAGCTAAGGCCATATAGTC
Source organism: Gynochthodes officinalis (assembly GCA_020080225.1). Taxonomy (NCBI): domain Eukaryota; kingdom Viridiplantae; phylum Streptophyta; class Magnoliopsida; order Gentianales; family Rubiaceae; genus Gynochthodes; species Gynochthodes officinalis. The sequence goes on along the minus strand of CM034621.1, from coordinate 12,582,289 downwards.
CCCCTACCATTTGGTTATGAAATTTCTAATAAAGCATGGGGTAGCATCTGTAAGAAGGGATCAATATGAAGCACAGGAATGCATACGCATTGCACTGAAAGGAAAATGCATCAGGATGAAGGGCATCCATGCTATCTAAACCCCGAGTGTGCCAAAACCAAGGCGAATAAAGATGTAACACCTACCTCCCTTGGTAACCCAATGTCACACATCATGAACACCAAGGTCCTCGTAGAAATCCATAGATTGTCCCTTGGAAATGTATAAAATTTCTTGGAAATCCCAATGTCGCACCTCGGGAAACCCAAAACAATGGAATCTCAGAGAAATCAGTTAAAGCACCAGAGATCACAAATGAGGTGCAAGAGGTTAGGATTGATGACCATTACCCAGATAAAATAGTTAAAGTTGGGGCTTCACTACCCAGCAAAATGAATGATAAAGTCATTGTCTTTCTACGGCAATACAAGAAAGTCTTCACTTGGGGCTCAAACGATATACCTGATATTTTGTCTTCCATGGTGATGCATAAGTTAAATATGGATCGATGATAAAACCTTTTCAACAAAAGAAAAGGACATTGGCTTTGGAGAGGAATAAAGTTTTCAATGATGAGGTGAAAAAGTTGTTATAGTCTGACATAATTAAGGAAGTTTTCTATTTGACATATTTGTCTAATCCTGTTTTGGTAAAGAAACCCAATGATAGCTAGCGAATGTGTATTGATTACACTGACCTCAACTAGCATTGCCCTAAGAATTGCTATCCTCTTCCTGTGATTGATCAGAAAATCGATTCTATCTCGGGGTATGAAGTCCTTGTGTTTCTTGATGCTTATAAGGGCTACCACCAGATCTTGATGGATGAAGAGGATGTTAAGAATACCGCTTTTATCACTGAAATGGGAATTTTTTTTCTATAAGAAGATGCCATTTGGGTTAAAAAATGTTCGAGCAACATATCGATGGTTGGTCAATCGAGTCTTCTCCAATCAGATTGGTAAAAACATAGAGGTTTACATCAATGATTTTGGTAAAGAGTAGAAAAGTCCTAGATGCCCCAATCAATTTAGAAAGACTTTACAAATTTTGGTGAACATAGGTATGCATATGAATCCCAAAAAATGCACTTTTGGGATAGGATCAGGTAAATTTTTGGGGTACAAGGTCATTAAGCGGGGAATTGAAGCTAACCTCAAGAAAGTAAGAGCTATTGCTAAAATCGCACCTCCATGAACGGTGAAAGATGTACAGGGGTTGACAAGATACTTAGGATTTTTGAACAGATTCCTCTCTCATTTAGCAGATCAGCACCTTTCGTTCTTCCAAGTTCTAGGAGAGGCTAAAAGCTTCAAGTGGACCAAAGAATGCCAAAAAACTTTTGAGGAACTGAAGAGACACTTGGCAAGTCTACCGGCGCTGTTAGTCCCGAAACAAAGGGAAGTTCTATCATTATACTTAGTAGCTTCTGACAATATTGTCACTGCAATGTTAGTTTGAGTTGAGGATCACGTACAAAAGCTGATGTACTATATTAGCCTTGCCTTGCAAGGTGCTGAGGCATGGTATCTTCTTGCGAAGAAGTTAATTTTGGCACTTGTTCATGCTGTTAGAATGTTACAACCTTATTTCAAGGCTCATCCTAAAAGAGTCCTAACTGACCAACTTACTCAGCAAATACTGTATGAACCTGAAGTTTCGGGAAGGTTGGAGAAATGGGCTATCAAACTCAGGGAACATGATATATACTATCAACCTCGAATAGCTATCAAGATGCAAGGTTTGGCGGATTTCATAGCTAAGATACCCACTAAAGAGATATCTAGTGTTGGTCATTCCATCTCGCTCGAACCTAAGTAGGCAAACAGCGGTGACTCAGAAACTTGAATTGTGTATGTTAATAGAGTTTCAAATGAAAAAGGTAGTGGAGCTGGCCTGTTGCTCCGAAGCATTAAGGTGTCGAGATCATGTATGCTTACGAATTGACTTCAAGGCAACCAATAATGAAGTCAAGTACAAATTTTTGATAACAAGTCTTAAACTAACTAGAAGGATGAAAGCCCTAGATGTATGAGTCTACAGTGATTCTTAGGTGGCAGTGAACCAAGTCTGGGGTGCATATGAAACCAAAGAACCTCGAATGAAGTGATTGGACAAGGTACAACAACTCAACCGCCACTTCCAAAGTTTCAATATCAAACAAATTCTGAGGTCTAAGAATAAAAGAGTTGATGCCCTGAGTAAATTGGCGTCCTTCACATTTTCACATCTAAATCAAAAGGTTCTAGTCAAGGTGCTTCCTTGTAGAAACACAGAAGAGAAAGCCACTATGGCCATTTAAGAAGCCAGAGATAACTGGATGACTCCCATATAGCAGTATTTGCAAAATTGAGAGTTGCCAGAAAATAAGAATGAGGCGTGGAGGGTGAAACTAAAGGCACCTCAGTATGTCTTGCAAAATTGTGTTCTTTACAAATGTTCCTACCTCCAACCATTGCTAAGATATGTAGGACCTCAGCAAGCAGATTATGTACTTCTAGAGATGCACCTCAGATCTTGTGATAATCATGTAGGACCTCGCATACTCGCTAAGAAAATCATTTTAGAGGAATACTACTGGCCAACCATGTTCCGAGATGCCCTGACTTTGTGCAGAAATGCTTAAAATGCTAGATCCATGCTCCAATAGTCAAAAGACCTCAGATAAAGTTGATTAACATTCAGAGTTTTTAGCCTTTCATGCAATGAGGCATTGATATTCTTAGACTTTTCCTTGAGGCCTCTAGTGGTTTCAAATTCTTGATAGTGGCAATTAACTATTTCATCAAATGGGTAGAGGCCGAACCTTTAGCTACTATCATAGGAAAGAATGTATTGAAGTTTGTGTGGAATAAGATTGTCTATAGATTTGACATCCCTTATATCATTGTCTCAAATAATAAGAAGCAGTTTAAGGATGATCCATTTTGATCCTAGTGCAAAGAATTCATGATCAAGCAGAATTTCACCTTGGTTGCACACCTTCAAGTTAATGGTCAAGTCAAGGTCACGAATCTCACATTGTTGCAAGGATTGAAAGCTCGACTAGATAAAACTAAAGAAGATTGGGTGGAGAATCTCTAAAATGTTCTATGGGTTTATCAAACTACACCTCGGACAGCTATAGAGAAAACTTCTTATAGCTTTGTGTACCAATCTAAAGCAATCATCTCAGTAGAAATTGGTGTCCCAAGTCCTAGGCTCATAGGGTTCAATGTAGCAACCAATGACGAGGAAATGCGATTGAATTTGGACCTATTAGAAGAGCGTCGAGATCTGGCATCGGTTAAAGAGGCCTAGTATAAGCAAACTGTGGCCAAATACTATAATAAAAAGGTTAAGGTCAATAAATTTAAGCCAGAGGATCTCGTCCTCCCCAAAAACGAGGCAAGTAAGGCTTAGAAACTTAGCAAGCTAAAAGCTAATTGGAAGGGTCCCTGTAGAGTCATTAATGCGTCAAGAACTAGGAGTTACAGCTTAGCAACAATGAAAGGGGATTTGTTACCTCGAGTATGGCATGTCAGTAATTTGAAGTGATTTTATGTTTAAATTTCCAGCAATTCAATAAAATGCCTCTATTCTTTTATATATTTAATTATGCAATATTACTTGTTTATAAATTGAGTGAAAGGTATGCCAACTCAAACTCGGTTTAGGGTAGCCAAGCTATCTTGCCTTATTATAAATCAAGAAAATCATGTGTAACCTTGGTTCAACTACATTAAGCTATGTATTCTCAAACATCCTAAGGAGTGATGAGATCTTGAACATCCTACGGAGGTGAAAAGGTAAAAACATCATTACATAAAAATTAGAATCTCAAACACCATAAGGGGTGAGGAACTCATGTTACAATTATTTCCCAACAGTGAGTGGTACATGATAGAATTTTTTATGATTTCCCTTTTTTCTCTGCATATCTAACCCTATCTTGCAGGTATATATCTAGCATCGCTTCTTTTCTTCTATGTTGGTCATGCCCTTTTTACCCTGTTGAGCTACTAACTCCAACTCTGCAAGCATTGTCTCGACGGGGTCTCTATTAGCAAGAGTCGACTATAGGTTTCCTATCACCCTTTGCTATTTTAGTTCATCTTCCTCAAGACCCCTACTTAAGCACCCGAGATGGACAACTTGATCCTTAAGTTGGTTATTTCATTGTTTTGCTTAATTATTGCATCTCGAAGTTCGTCATATACGACCTTGAGCTCCCTTATTTTTCGTTCATAGTATTAGAGTTAGATCTCATAAGTAAAACACGGCCCTGACATAGCAGGAATCAAACAACATCAGATCTTTATTAATAGGAAAATGTCTTTACAAAATTTTTTAAAAAAAGAAAGACAAAGGGGTACAATAAGAGCCTAAGAACTAGCCTCTTTCCGCTCTTCCCCCGAATGAGACGACGTCTCAACTTCCACCCCTTGTCTGCTCACCTCTCCACATTCGGGAGTACGGAAGTCTAGGTCTTCATCAACTTGGCATTCTTGCAACTCTTTTAGGGTTATTGGAGAGCTTCGACATGCCAGGTGATCAAGAAAGGATCTCGCGGCCTCAATGTAAGCCTGATTGGGCTTGGTCATAACCTCAGGGTTGTACCCAGGCAGTTATTCTAGTTTCAAATCTGAAAATTTTTCTGGGATCTCTATAGTTGTATCATGCTGGCCGATATCCTTAGCTGTCTTGGAAAAGTTATCAACAAAATTGTCGAAATTCCGTGTGCGAAAAACCTTTTTCACCAGCAACCAAACAAACTCTCCCTGGTTGATGACCTTCAATTTCTAGACCTCCTTTTGGCAGGATTCAAGTTGTTAGTGCCATACCAAAATTTTAGCTTTAGCTCTTTTCTAAGCCTTCAGAGCTTTCTCTTAAGCGTGCCTAGATGTAGCCTCGGATTCCTCCAATTGGGCCATTTTGGCATTCTGTTTCGTGGCCCTTTCCTCTAACCGATTCGCTCTATGGACATACTCCACCCATAGAAGCATGGTCTGTTAAATCCACATGTGCCAACTCTACGTTAGACCTGACTCCAATTAACACATAGTAGCAAAACACACCAAGGTTCTCAATACCTAACTTGAGGGATTACAAAAGCAAAGCTGTTGTTCAAGTTCGAGATGGGCATACTTTCCATTTTCTTTTGTTGTTCCTTTATCCCTTAGACCACCATCCCTGGGGAATATTCTCTTGGAAGAGTGAAGAAGAAGGCTGCTTTCACCTCAATAGCGTTTTGGCTAGTTTTCTCCTTAGTGTCAGTCACCTTGATTCTTTTGCCTTTAGTGTTTGCTTTCACCTCGACGCTTCTTTTGGTAGCCTTTTTTTTGGAAGGCTCAATCACTAGGGGCCTTGCTGCTGAAAGAGCTCCCTTTTCTCCCTCTTCATCCTTTGCACTTTTTAAAGAGATGCTCCATTTCTTTGACATCGTTTCACTAAAGTTCACTACTGCAAAATGGAATTTTAGTTTGTCTTAGACGTCAACAAGCTAAATATAATTTAGGGCACAACAACTCTACCCTTTGTCTTTTTCTTTTGAATAGGCCTTGAAATCAAGGGTTCAACCTTTACTATGGTTCGACTCAAGTTGTACTTCACCAGCTTCTCTTCAGTGTATTTTCCAATTCTTTCTTCTCGGAGCTCAATATATGCCTGTCCTGCGGGGTTATACCTGCCATCATTGGCATCCCATGAAACCACTCCATCTCGACCCCACATGGGTTAGACTTCACAAAGAAGAACCTACTCTTCCAATTGTGGTGGTTTGAAGGCTTTGCTATTTTACACCTAAACCTCAGGAAGAATGTGAAATAACCCATTAAATTCACCGACTTTTTCATACAATAAAAATATCTATACAAATTTACCAAGCGTTCGATCTAACCTTCTCGGCACAGAATCTCAAACCCAATTATCATTCTAATCGAGTTGGGTGCTAGTTGGGCCAAGGCTATCCTATAATATCTTAAGACCTCGGTCCTCAACCCACATAGGGAAAACCTCAACCCTTTCTTCAATTGTTCTTCATATACAGCACAATATCATACTAGAGGTTAGTAGGCCCTCCAGTCTGATCCCGCAAGCCGCAGCCCTAGCTCCATATTTCTCAAGAATATAATACTTTTTCCTAAGGTCTTGACCTTGGCCTCTCCTAAGATCGAGGTCAGAGCCTCGGCTATGGGAGTGAACTTCTCTCGGTAAAGATCTAACTCCTTTGCGACAAAATCCTTGATCTCACTCTCAGATGAGCTCATTGCCACTGGAGAGTTTAACCTAATCTCAGCCAATGAGGATTCTTCTTCTAAACTCGAAAACACTTTTTTTTGCTTTCCTCTCCTAACTCTCTCCTTACTAACCTTTTTTACTTCTTGCACCATGCTATCTCTCCAGCTAGACAAACCCATTACACTAACATCTTCCTCCTCCCTGGCCAAGGAAACATATCTCTCACCCCACCATGAAGATCCTTCAGATAAAGAATCAGAAGAAGACATACTTACTTTTGTGATTGACAAAGATTGGCGGTGGCACCAACAATCGGAACTTCTCCAGAAATGGGAAACTGGACAGATAAGACTAGTGTAGCACACCTTGACTACTTGTTGGAGGGATAGGATGTTCATTAGAAATGCAAAAAAAAAAAAACACACACACACACACACACAAAGCAAAATGCGCAGGGAGAGTAGAGAGAAATAAATTTTCCAAAAAGTCATTGCAAAGGCTGTTTGGATGCCTTTTATAGCCCACTTTTCATTTCCTACACACCATTTCAAGCGCTTCTCAGATCCCAGCACTGGTATGGAAGAATGAAACATCTCAGTCACATTTAATGTGATTAGAACTCTTGGGTGGTGGATGTGATATATTTCATCATAATGGCTAAACCCTATCTTTTGACCTCTGAAATCCTATCAAAGGTGAGACCTCAACCTGACTAGTCACATTGAGGTTTGGGGGGACTTGTGATACATATCAAACCTTGTGATGTATCCTGTATCTTAGTCTATAGCCCAATATCTTGTGACATCTTCATAGGTCCTCAATTCAGGACCCAACAATACGCAAACTTGGTCATGCCAAAACCATGTCAATAATGACAAATCTGCAAGAAACCAAGTGCATCACATAGCGAAATTTAAAATTTTTTATTTCTTCCAAAGATCCATATGAAGTGAAATCAAATCGGAGTTTAAGACTTGTACCTTGTTAGTATCGGTAGAGTTATTTTGCAAAGACCGTTGTTTATCGAATCACAAGCAAGACAAATTCAGCCTTGCCTCTATGGTATCCACACTATCGATCCAAGCCTCTAGTTATTGTCGCATAAATAACTAGAAAAGGAGTAAATAAAACTTGAATTGCTAGCTTCAAGTTTATACTCGGTTTTCTCAAGATTTTTTAGCTCAAGGATTTCGGTTTTTTTTCTCAAGAATTTTTCTCAAGAATGTCGGCTATTTTTCTTCAAAAGAACAGCTGAATGGTTTTCTTCTCCAACAAGAAAAATACAATTTTTCTTCACCAAGAAAACTACAGGTTTTTCTTCAAAAGAATGGTAGCTATTTCTACAAAAGAAAATCCGAAGAATTTCTTTTGTTGAACAAGAACAACGTTCGGTTTTCTCTTCTCCAAGAGGACGGAATTTTTCTTCAAAAGAAAGAGAGCCACGGTTTTTCTTTTTTCAGCAAGAAAAGTCATGGGTTCTGTATTTTTCATACATAGTCACTGCCGCACTTAAATCCCAATATATAGATGAAGGTAGTAATATTAGGGTAAAACTTCTTCTAAAGAGTTTTACTTGAACTACCAAATTCTAATCGGTTTGGGATTTATGATTCTATTGGCTGCTAAACACAAGAATCCCATTTGAAAATGCTTTTCTTAATTTTGGATTTTATTGGATTAATAAATCCAAAACTGTTTTGGATTTATTAAAACAAAAACCAAACATATTTAGTTTTGAATCCGAATATCATCTTAAACTGGAAAACCCTATAGTATCCTACTCATTTTAGGATTATTTAATTTAAACAAAATTCATCATATGAATTTTACACTCATTTTGGATACGATCTAAGTGTGTGACCCAATAGGTTCTCATAACGTTGGCCATGACATAAAATCTATTTTATGCCAAAAGCAGTGAGCGGTGTCTAGCAACACATCAAAACTACTCAAGTTATAAGAATGTTAGTAACTTGACATCACTTATCGTGTGATAAATGTTACCATGTAATTAAATCCTTTTGCCCTAGATATCTTGATTGAACACGAGCCATGGAACGTGTCAGACTCACATAGTTCAATAGTTGCGTTTTTTGATTCCTGAGTAGACTCATCCAAGCAAATGAGCCCGATATCACATATCGACTCATTTGAGTATAGCCATGCATTTTATGGTCTAACTCAATCAAAAAGCCCAAAGATATCACTCCTATTATATAAGAGGGGCAAATCCTATCTTGATCACTCAACATCCCATTACATAATTCATTGCATATCTAATTGCTACCTTTATAGTTCACCCTATTACAGGTAACGTTTGGTAGTATCAAAATATGCAACTTCTCATGTTAGGATCTTTGATGACCTCAAGTCCAAAGAACATTTACATCATTATCACTATGAGATATGCTTATGACATTTTATATAATAATCCATATAGGATTTCTCATGGCAGGTCGATCCAATACATGGTTTTCTAACATGTACACAAGTAATCTCATATTATGACACATGTCATTAGTCACTACACATACTAGTCTTAATGCATTATCATTGTCCCATTAATGATAATACTTGACCGGAGATAATTTTAGAATAATTAAATTCTTGGGACATTATTATATTTATTCATAATATGAAGATAAAGAATTAAACATAATAATAACAAATTGCTATAAATTAAAAGTGTTATGATACAATATATGCCTAAACCATTATCATATGATTGGTCCTTAGGGTATAATCCAATAGAATCTTGGCCCACACTAGTAATGTGAGAACTTGGCAACCGTAACTTATCCACAAGCGACTAAGAACCCGCAACATTTGAGGAGAACCGTTACAACATGATCAGCCATTTCAACGTGCTCTGCGGTTCTTAGAAGTAAGGTATATATACTCTGTTGAACCACCAGGTAAATAGAAGCACTCAAATTTAGAGGAATTTTGATATTGAGTATTGGAACAACCAAGAAACTTTCTCTAACTTAGGCATTAGAGTTTCTATCCTAGAGAACTACCGCGTGATCTATTTTGCAGGGGTCTCTAAATTGTATTGCTCCTAACTTTGTGGTTTGTGCTTATTGGATAGAATTGCAGGTTATGCTTTCATTGTCATCAACATCAAGGAGAAGGCAAATGCAATCCTTAATAGTTACCCTAGAAACAAGCATAGGCTCATGTTGCAATGACTTTTCACATGCCTTCTATTTAGTGGTACCAATAGCAAATGAATTTGGAGATTAAACTTCTTACAGTGGATTAGGCATGTGAATGCAAAAGAAATAAACCCTCCCAAAAGCATGAAATTGGAGACAAGGACATGGCTCGCTATTAGCACGAGCTTGAGGAGTTCTACGTCTCAAGCTATTTGGGCAAAAATGGTGCTTTAACTTGGGCAAAAATGGGCAATTTCTTCAAGCTATTTAGGTAAAGGATCTCTCAGATCAACCAATCCAAGCACAACGAAGTTGTTGGGGATACGAGAGGATGACGAAAGATGCTAATTGAATATCTGGGTCTACAATCCTAGTAAATGGCTAAGCGATGGTTGGACATGAGTTGCACATGTCAATAATGTGTGTGAGGGTTAAAATTCTATATTAAATCTCTTGATTTAATTAATCACAAAGATGTGGTGCTTGAAAGAGTATTGGCATCTTATGAGAACACTTCATCTGGTAAACTCTATAATCATTCCCTTGTGTTTGCTTTTGAAAGTATCCTACAAATCTCTGCTTCACATAAGACAATGATAAGCTAACTTTTATGTTTTTATTTGTGTTGTTCTAATGCTAGATGATTGGATGCCCGAGCTTTGCTGCTTCTATAGGCGGCAATATGAATATGAGCGACATATCTTGATTTTATGACGAATCATGGGAATAATTTTCTCAATAATGTCTATTATATTAATGGTCAAGTACAAGTCTATAGTTTGGTCAAAATACAACTGATTTAACTATTACTAAGCCATATGTCCAAACTAATTTTATATGGTTAGTTCTATTAGTAATTTAAGTTAAAAAGAAAATTATGCTATGATGTTAAATTAGGTTAGAGAGACCACGTAGAAAAGTTAAGAATTTATTGATGGTTAAACAACTAAAAATTTTGGATTGGGACAAGGTAGAAGAAAAGGAAAGAACTAAAGTTATTTAGGACTTGTAGCAAGTTTCATTATTTATAAGTTGTTGTGGTTTCTGTTTCAATTATCAACTGTTCATTTTGTAACATTTTTGAAATTGCGAAGCTTGATATTGCTTATCTGATATCTTAATTTAATATCTTGAAGTTTATTGGATTTATATAAGGATGCCCAACGGAAATCCATGCCACAATGTTACTTTTGGTGAAATGGCCATATATTAAGCAAACAACTTAATTTGAAGGCAGGTAGGTTTTTCGTTCTAAAATTTCAAGATTGATATTGTGGATTGTATTACATGTCCCAATATTTTAGAAGTTTTTCTTACATTTGAAAATCAGTAATTTTGTGATATTGTACTCTTGGTTTGTCCCTCTATTTATATCTAGTTAGCTATAACTATTGTTTGGGGTCTCTAGAATTTGATAATTCTAAAACTATTCCTAGTCAAGTATTATCATCAAACGGGACAATGATAATGCATTAAGACTAATATGTGTAGTGACTTATGACATGTGTCATGATATGAGATATCAAGTCAACACATGAGTACATGTTAGAAAACTATCTACTAGATCAACTCGTGATGAGAAATGCTACGTGGTTTGCTATATAAGTGTCATAAGCATGTCTCATAGTGATGATGATGTATGTGATCCTTAGACTTGAGATCATCAGAGATCCCAACATGAGGAGTTGTGTGTTTTGATGCTGCCAAATGTTACCTACAACAGGGTGAATTATAAAAATAGTAATTGGATATGCAATGAATCATGCGGTGGGATGTTGAGTGATCAAGATAGGATGTGCCCCTTCTATATAACGAGAGTGATATCTTTATGCCCCTTGATTAAGTGAGACTATAAAATACATGGTCATGCTCAAATGAGTCGATATGTGATATCGGGCTCATTTGCTCAGATGAGTCTACTTGGGAATCAAGAAATACACAGATTGAATTATACGAGCGTGACACTTTCCATGGCTCATGTTCAATTAAAGTGTCTAGGACAAAAGGATTTAATTACATGGTAACGTCTATCACAGGATAAGATTATGTCGAGTTACTGACATTCTCATAACTTGGGTAGCTTTGATGTGTTACTAAACACCGCTCATTACTATAGATTTTATGTCATGGCCAACTTTATGAGATCCTATTGGATCACATACTTAGATCGAATCCAAAATGAGTATGAAATTCATATGATGAATTTTGAGCAATCTCAAGAATCCTAATGTGACTAGGACTTCTAGGGTTTTTTGGTTTAAGACAGTATTTGGGTTAATACTGAAAAGGTTTAGATTTTAGTGCTAATAAGTTTGGATTGGTCATGTGGATACCATAGAGGCAATTCCAAACTGGTGTTGCTGGTGATTCGGCATTCAACACTTTTTGCAAGCCGATTCATTCGAAAACTTTTAAGGTACAAATCCTAAACCCCGATTTGATCTCACTTCGTATGGATCTTGGGGGAAACCAAATTTAAAATTCCACTGCCTAATGTACTCGGTTTCCTTTCATCTATTACATAAAGAGATGCAATGGTAGGACCCACACTGATACGAATCTTAAACCAAATAATAAGAATCCGAACTTATATCAGAGTGTTGGTCCTAGTATTATCCTCTAGGTTGAACTAAGTCTTCTTTTAGCAAGACACCAACTCCAAGATTGAAGAAGGACCTTGCTTTTGTCCACTTGACACCCAATGGAATTATCAAAGACCCAAGATGTAAACTTTGACTATCCTTGGAACCAACCGGCACACTCAGATTGTTGAGGGAAACAAACTCAACAAAATAGCTTAAACATGAACCTACGAGGCTATCCTCAAAGACTCAAAACAAGTTCTAAACTAGAACTCAAAGAAAATCTATTGATCAAAAGTCTTGTATTTTCTTTGGGCTGAATGGCCTCTATTTATAGTTTACAATGTGCAAGAATTAAGAAATCCATTCCCTAGTTGGATTAGCTTTTTAGGAAACTAACTAAAGAAATAGTTACTAAAAGAAATACTTACTAAAAGTATCCTAATCTAAGAAAATGAAATAGAATAAAATAGTTGCCTAAAACTAAAACTAATCCAAAGCTGATTTGGATTTGTATGCTGGCTGAACTTGTGTTGTATATGGCCTTAATTTCGTCCAGAATTGCATTGGATTTGGAAGCTTCTTTAAATATCATGGCTCTGACTTTAGAAGCTTCTAATGTCGTTCCTGATCAACTAATGGAAATACTTGAAAGATTGCCAAAACTGAAATCCAAGTGTGGCTGGAATTTCCAAAATTGAAATTCAATTTTGGACTGGAACTTGAGCTGAACTTGAGCTTCCTAAATCAACATCCAAATGCTGAATGGAATTGCCTAAACCATAATTCCAAGTGTGAATGGAATGGAGCTGAATAGAGCTGGAATTAGGCTGCCAAAAAACATCCATTTGAGCTTCCTAAAATTGGCTTAATGTTGGAACCTTCCAAGGCCAAATGCTGAAATCTTCCAAGGCCAAATTGAGTTGCAAACTTCCGAAGTAGAACCTTCCAAATTCAAACTAGGATTGTGATGAGAACTGGCCTAAGGATCTTGATTACACATGTGAAAATTAGCCACACTCGATCCTTCATTCTCGAGTCTTCATTGATGACTAGAATGACAAATGATGAACTAAGACCGGCATTCTTCTTTGCTTTCATTGCTGCCTTAGTTTCTTGAGCTTCACTTAACTTGGTTATAAGTGTTACTAAAGCAGCTTTCATTCTCTTAATTTGCAATCTATTCATAGGCCTTCTAATACCTTGTAATGGATCAAGGTGTGGATGTCTCTTTGAAGGCTAATTCTCAACGAAACATCCAACTTGTGCTTTTAGATTTGTCTCTCTTGAATTTGGTTGAGTTGTCCCAGCTGGATGGTTGTTTGTTTCAACCTTGGTTCTCATATTTTCATCACACACTAGTCCTGTTCCAACTTAAAACCTCCCTAGAAGCATGCTTGCCAATATCATGGCTGTAGTACTGGAGGACAGTAGTTGTTTAGAGTTGATTGTTTGATCTAGGTCTTTTGTCTTTGTCCTTGCATTCAATCAAAATTTCTATAATATGTAAGTGGTTCTGTTTATGATTGACTTTAATAGTTTTGTATTCTAATTTTATTTCCACTATAATATGTTCTCATGTGCTATTTGCATATGCCTTTTCAATATGTTTGCTAATTATTTGCATTACATTTGAATTTGATTCAAATTCGGATTCAGAGTCAGATTCACTTTTGTCGAAAGAGACTATTCAAAAGATTCTTTCTAGTTTGTGACAATTAGCCTCTATGATTCAATTGTATATGGATATATACATGTAATTTTATTGGTTTGATATGCTATCATTAATTCCAGTGGCTCTGTTTCTCTTTCAAGCTAATCCAGTATTTTTGCCTTGTTTATAGCAAGCTAGATAACTCCCGCTGATCTCACTGTGAAGGAACAGAAGCATTTTCAAAGAGCTATAGCCTCAGAAGAGCTCAGCAAATTGATTAAGCCATTGGGAACCTTGGTGCTTGAGGCCTTCTGCTAAAATTATATGTCTTGGCTAGGATGGTAGACAACTTGTTCAACCACTAAATAGCAAAAGAGAAATGGCCTCATTGCAGCATGATACAAAATGTGATCAGGTCAATGACATTCCACTAGACGCTAAAACTTCTCTAATATCTTATTACAAAGCTTAGTGCTGCTGAGCCTTCCTGTTATTGCCAATTCACCTTGTGGAATTCATATGTAGTTATTATTTTACTCTTCGCCTTTACAATCGGGATTTGTTATCAGATTCTATTTGATAGGCTCAAGTTGTGTTAAGTATTTCTTCTGTTTTGGATGAAGGTGGTCAGCCAGAGATTGTGTTAGAAGCTCTATTCATATTGTCTGGAGCAAACCTGCTCTCCTACGTTTCGACACATAGGTGGTTCAAAATTTGCATTTAACCATATGGATGTAATCAATGTACTCTATCTTTGGGGTGGGGGGGGGGGGGGGGGGGGTGGCGGGGGGGGGGGGAGGTGCATTTGTAATCTGCTTACTTTGTGATCTTTAGAGGATGATTCAAGCAGCTAAGAGATAGCTTAAGTTTGAGAAATAAAGACAAAACTAAAGTTGGCTGAGCAGAAGGTGTACTTTCTTATGTTCTGGGTTAATGAATAGCCAAGGGAAGTATTATCCTCTTTCCCTGCTATAGTGAAGACAGAGAAGAGTTTCGCTATGAAATATGTCAGCAGTGAAAGAGTCAATTTGAGGCAGGAGGAAAAAGTTAAAGCTTCTAGCAAACCATTCATTAGAGAGATCAAGTGAGCTGAACTTTGATATATCTTTATGTTCATTCTCACTTCCGGCTCTTGTATCAACTTTTCATCAGTCACATGTCCTATGTATTTTTACTATGCTCATAGCTAAGTCATAAACTTTAAATATATGAATTAATATACATATTTTTATTAATATACGAATTAGAGCATGGGTATGAATGAAGGTAGAAAAAATTTTAAATACATCCCATTGAAGCTGTTAAAAATAATAGTGCCGATAATCGTATTGGAGCAATTACTGGCTGGAGTCTCTTCTTTTGGTCGTTGAATTGGTAAATAGGCATTTGACGGATGCTTATTGGAAAAGAAGTGAAGTAATTTGTATAGTAGTTATTAATAAAAATAATGGAATAAGAAAATGAATAAATATTACCTGAGAATGAGAGGCTATTTGAAATATTTCGTTGAATACTATGTTACCTGTGGTGTTTTCTTTAAAATTATAAACATTAGGTGGTCTTACCAAAATTTTTATCTTTTTGGCTATTCTACCTCTAGATGGTGTTACATATAGTTGTCCATGTGAAAATACAAGTTCTTTGAGTTATAATGCCACAAAATCTAATGTTTGTACTTAAGCTTTGTTAATAGTCATTGAAAAGCAAAGTCTAATAGGAAATTTTGTTCAATTAAAAGGAATTGGGAAAGAGAAATCATGTGCACAACGTAGAGGGATCCTAAGAATAAAAATTTCTTTTCCAAAAAAGTTTCCAACAGATATCTTCGCATGAATAACATTCGCTCCAAAGTCTAAGCAAATTAATTTGGTTCCATTTGACAATCCTTCAACTATATTTATATTTCTTAAAAGAATAACAGGACAATTAGGCTTTAATATTAATTCATGTGGTGGTAAGTTAGGAGGATTTAGAGAATGTAAAAGAACTTGGTTTTCAACTTGTTTTTTCCGCCATCTCATCATAACTTAAACATGACATTGAATTTCCTAGAAACTTATCTATTAGCATACTATTGATTTCATCAACAAATTCATTCCTAATTGTTAGTATTGATCTATTTGTAATTGTAGTAGAACTTAGAGAGAACATTTCAAATGAAGGAAAAACGGTATCTACCAATGTATATAAAGAAGATATATCATCTTTAATAGGAATTGTAAGTTCTATAGGTAACAATACTATAATCAAATGTTGGTTCTTCACCATTTCCTATATGTAAGAGATAATTTGCAAACATGGGATCAAATTTTACACACATATTTTTTGTGAGTTTTATTTGGTCCACGTCATGCTAGACATAAGAACTTACCATGTTTGAATGAATGATGTTACTTTTTTGACCTTTCTTTACAACTGGTAATGTTTGTCTAAAATCTCCATCGAAGACTACTATTTTCACACCAAATAATTTGACTTCACTCATAATATCTCTAAGCATGATATCAAAAAGATTGAATAGTATTTATTTATTATTATTATTATTTTGCTATAGTTGCTTCATCCCAAAGTTTAATTTTAGCTTCTTTGATTAAGTTGCTAATGCTACTTTGTATTATATGTTACAAGTTACATGATCAATGTCAGTAATTGGAATTTTATATATGGAATCTGCCATTTGGCCTCCTGGAAGAATGGAAGCAGTAATCCCTGAAATAGTTAATGCAATGTCTCCTCTAGATCTAATGGTTGCAAGATGACTCGGTAAAGAATGCTGCACTTGTTCCTAAATCAACTTTTTCCATTATTTTTTGAAATGCAATTCTTTGGTCTTTGTTTAACATTGGTATAGTAGAAAAGTCTTTAATAGAGACACAAATATTTCTTTCAGCATCAATTTCTTTTGAGCTTTGTTCTTCTTCTTGTAATTGGATGGGTATATTTGAAAATTCACACCTTGAATTGGCATGAATGTTTTAATGTGAGCTATTTGTTGAGTAATAGACTTGTCTCTTGTGTATATCTTTTGACAGAGCACCTTGAAATTTACTCAATAATAGTTTGGCGTTAGTTGGAGCACAATGCACTAATATGATAGGAAGTAGATGTCTAAGTGTTGCAGGCATTTGATATAAAATAGCTTCAGAAAGACATTCTTTTGCATCGTTACTATTTAAAAGTAAACTCTTAATTATGCAGCTTCTCTAAATGTGTTGATATAGTTACCATTTACAACTTTAGGTTTTCAAAAGATTTTGATAGTCTTACATGCATTAGTAGTATGCGGAGATTGTACCTTTCTCCTTCAGATTGATTAGTTGAAACCACTCTACCAATAGCTTTTTTTTTTTTTTTTTCTTGCCATATCCTATCTTTTTTATTCCACTTAAAGTATTTCGGGAATTCTTGGTAAAGATATTTTAACCGTTTTGCTTTGCTGTTAAATTTATCATGTTGAAAAATTCAGTCAACATTGATCTTGTCAGTCTTTTTGAGTTAACAGTATTCTCCAAATCTTGATTTTCATTGAAAGAAACATTTTGATAATTTTTTAGATGAAGTTGGAGTGTTATGACAACAAGATGTGTTTTGTTGATATCAAAATTGAATATTCTCCAAAAAAAAAATGGTAGACAGACCCATCATGTTGTTTAAAGTTTTTTGATTTCATCAATTATTTGATCGACCTATTTTTCTATTAATTGATACATAATTCTTTCATGCCATTTGTCTATATATCTATATATATATATATATATATATACACACACACACATCTACTTAACTGCTTGAATTGCTAGACATATTTCAACATTAATATGGCAATCAAACTTTGCAAGTAAATTTGGATTGTAAGGGACGACCCAACAATTATCAATATCATGGCCTTTGATATTAATAGATATTCCATTATTTTTACAGTGGTAAATAAGATATGAATTATCTCCGTGTTGAGTAAAGTCACAGAAATCCTTTGTATATTTAAGTTTTCATTTTCCATTTTGTCGCATACATGGACTTTTTTTTTTTTTTTTTTATTGAGTTCACCACAAGGACCAGGTATCATATGTTTTAGAACCGTAAAATATAAATGAGAATTCTTACCCTTGCTTGGCAATTCAGTTGAGACAATTTTATCATATACTTCTAGTGAAAATAATTTTAATGCATGTTCTAGAATAATCATGAAATGTGCATGTGGTAATTATCTTTTTTGAAACACTATAACATATGTGTATGTTGCTACTTTTTCATAGAGGTTTGTTTTGAAAAGTCATTTTTCAATTCTTCTAACTTTGCTTGGAAGACCCTTGATAATAAATCTAGACGATTTTATGTCTCTTCTTTTGGTTTCAAGCATGCTTTGATTTTT
The DNA here is from genome assembly GCA_020080225.1 of Gynochthodes officinalis. Classification (NCBI taxonomy): domain Eukaryota; kingdom Viridiplantae; phylum Streptophyta; class Magnoliopsida; order Gentianales; family Rubiaceae; genus Gynochthodes; species Gynochthodes officinalis. The sequence continues at coordinate 12,564,266 of CM034621.1, read as the reverse complement.
GGCCATGATTGATTACATCATTATCAAAAAAATATATGTTTTTCCATATTTTTGCACTAGAGTCGTTGCATCCATGTAATTTATTTTCATATCTCTTGGTCCAGCAATGAAAGATCTTTGCAAAATGATTCTTTTTCCTACTTTGGAAGATGATATTTCTCCCACTTGGTTTCTATCTAAAAGGCCTTGCAACACATCATTTATGCTCTTTTCTTGTTTTCTTCAATAAAAGTCAAGGCATAAGGTTTCTAGTTTCATATACATATCTACTTCGTATTGTTGAAGTATTCTGCCCGTATGTAATAAATGACATGTGTTATTATCTTGCATTTGGAACTTGTACACATAATATTCACGACAAGACATTGTTGTCTTGTGGTTGTTGTTTTTTTTTTTTTTTCCTTTTTTGGTCTTACTATTCAATTGTAACCAAAATGAATTAAAAGAAAGAATGAAAATGTGTTAAGGGTGTAAAATTTTAAATTGAAGATTGGTAAGAAATGTATATAACGTTGTACCTTTATTTCATTGTTAACGATGTCGTCTGCACTTGCACAATTTGTAATGAAGATGGAATCTTAACCTGTACATATTGTATTTATATGTTGCTCAGTTGTTGCTCATAATATCCTTTTGATTCTTTTGTGCCATCCAGGTCCTCTTGGTAGAATCAACGTATCATAGCAAGCATAATAGTGTTTGATTATTTTTCTGTCTCCATTAATTATTGAAACTTGTATGTTGTGTGATGTTTCTCTAGTATTGTTACTTGTGTCAAGCCACATAGCTGCTATTTGAGATGTTGTAAGGTAGTTAAAAACCCTTTAATTGAGTCCAGAATCATTTTTCATTTGATTTGGTAATTGGCTTTGTTTTGTGTGTGATAAACATTTCAAAAAAGCTAAATATGGCTTGTTGTCTAATATTGATGTAAATTTGGAGACGATCGATTCTCAGAATTTACTTGAAATGGCCATTTGATTTTGAATCTCATGTTTAGCATTGAAAAAGTATAACTAGATGTTTGTAGGTTTTTCTCGCACTTTGGGTGTTAATGGATCATGGAACGATACATTTGTGCTTGTACTTTAAAAGTATATACTCTATTGTTTCTTTTGTTGAGATCTTTGTCATAATAACTTCCAACAAAGTGAAGGCAAGCATGTTGTTGTGGCTTCCCACACATTGCTGAAGCTCTTCTGATTCTTCATTATTGGCTATGTATAACTTCACTAATTCCATTGGCATTTCAGTTTGTAAAAGGTGAACTTCCCCAATGTAGAAACAAAATTTTGGTGGTTCCTTAAAGAATCTTTTGGCTTTGCAATATTTACAACTTGGCCTTGAAGGTAGCATAAAGGTTTCTTGGGAAACTTTTTTTGTAGAAGAGTGAATTTGTTTTTGTAGCTCTTTGTTTGAGCTATAGCTGAAATGATATATACATGTTAGAAGGTTTGATTTTCTAATATAAAATATTTCTATATATTCATGTATAGGTTATAGGAACAATTTATATATAATTGCTATGAATAAATTATTTAGTTTATCTAACAAATGATGAATTGTTGATGGCATTTCAATATTGCTTTGTGAAGATGTGATTTTCTTAATGTTACATTCATTGTTGAAGTTGAAGTTGGTTTGAGTACGCTTGGTCCTTTGAGTAACAGTAGCATGGTAATATTCCCTTTTTCTTGGCATCTAGTTCTTATTCTTCTCCTCCTTTTTTTCCCTGGACACATAGCTGCATATGCTTCTTTGTGTGTTTGATCTTTTTGCAATCGTTTTTCTTTTGGAGTCATGCATTTCGGCTTTTTAGTCATAGTGTTAATAGAATGGAAGAAAGGATCTGCAATTTGAATTAAAACAAGAATAGTTGTTTAAAACTTTTAGTTTGAGTGCTATAAGAATGAGAGTAGAGGAGTATACTTTTGTGTTGTTGAAAATGTTTGAATACTTCATGATATGATTTAGGGATAATTGTTCACTATTAATTATAATCATTAGAAATGGATAATTATGAGAATTAATATTTGGGAGAGATGTGTATTAATTTATTGAGGTAGCAATTTCAATTGGTCTTTCTATTTCTATAACGTTTTCTTGTTTTAATAGTTTGGGGCTATTTGAATTGATACTCCCTCAATTTGTGTGTCATAAAGGGTCGTTATTTGAGTTGTATGATATTGAATATAAGTTTATTAATTCAATAGGATGATGGGAGAAGAGGAAGTGAAGGTAGTTCCTTCCCCCAGGCTGTTGCAGAGAAAGCAATTGTCACTCTACTATAATGTAAGCTTTATCCTTGTGTCTTCAATCACTTACAAATCATTTAGACGCATTTCATTGAAAAGCTTTTAATTATGATTATTTTTGTTTCTTTTCTCCTGTTTTTAATCTAATATTTTAATTATGATTAGTGTCGTTTGAGTTACATTGGAATTGATGCTTTTGATAAGATACTATTGCTAATGTCATGAACATTAAATTAAATTGGGAGTTGAATGGTTGATAATATATTATTGTAACTTTATTGTGATAATTTGGTTGATATTCTCTCATATTTTTTTATTTTTAATTACGTTGTATAATGATGAATTTTGGTTAAGTATAAGTGATAATTACTTGTGAAAATGACCAAAAGTCATTCATTTATGTGATATATGGATTACCACATTTTGAGTTCATTCACTTCTTTTATTTTGCGACTTAATTCTGCTTTCTCTTTTAACATCTTTTTAATATTTTATTTTATGTTATATATATGCATACAAAGAATAGGGCAGTTTTTTCAGAATCATTACTGATATCCTTTGTTGTCTAGAATATTTAGAGCTAAGAATGTATGTATGGAAACATTTTATCGGTTTTAGTGTTGGATTGTATCTATTTGTTTTCAAGTAGATATTGTCATTAATTAGGTTTCATTGGTAATTTATTGAACTGGTTGTTAGTGGGGAAAGAGGTTATTAATTTATATTTGGTAAAGACATGTATTAATTTATTGAGGCAGCAATTTCAGTTGGCCTTTTTACTTGTGTAACGCTTCTTGTTTTAATAGTTTGAGGTTATTTGAATTGATAAATAGCTGCCGTTTTAGTGGTAATATTATTTGTGTTTATGACTGGTCTGGGCTTTCAGGAATTGTGGTGCTAAGTTTCTAGCCATGGGTTCCTGATAGCTGTGGAATTAAATTGATCATAGAATATAGTAACTCTATTATAACTTTATTGTGATAATGTGGTTGATGCACTACCGGAGTTTTGACTTTTTTTTTAAAACATTAATTGTGCCATAAAAACTTAATATAATGTCACAAAAAAAGTTTTAACGACACTTATGCGGACTATTTTATCATGTCACAAAAACTCATGCCCCAAAAGAATAAGACACTTTTCAGAATAATGATGAAAAAAATGCAACACTTTTGCATCAATATGTTTAGTGTTTTATTATCATTTGCGTCACATTATGCATAAATAAATGTAATGCCACATAACTATTTGTGGCATATTCTTGTTTCACTAGATATAATGCCGCACAATTATTTAAGACATAGTATGCGTCAATATATTTAATATCACAAAAAAAATTTGCGGCACACGTGACGCTATTTTGTCATATTGCAAAAGTTTATGCAATAAAAAATAACAGCACTTCTTCAAAATAGCAATACAAAATTTGTGATACATTTGCGTTAGTATTTGTAATGCCATGTTGTCATTTGCAACATACTGTGCATCAGTAAATTTAATGCCTCATAATTATTTGAAACATATTTTTGTGTCATTATATATAATATCATGAGAAAGCTTTTGAAGTACTATTTTATGTCAATATTTTTAATGCTGCATATATGTTTTTAATTTATATGTATTTTTAATATGGTTTGTGCTTAAATAATTCTACCATTAAATATAAATTCAACAATAAACAAAAATTATATAGATACACAAAGAAGAATTTGTTTTTCTTCTAAATATAGTATCAAATATTAGATATAAATTATACAAATATCAAAATACTATTATGAATCTAAAGAATGTTGATATTAAAATTATATTACGAAAGGGAGATAAAACGACTCATGCTAAAATCACTTTATTTTTATAATGTAAAACTCTACTGGAGCTTCTCTCATATATGGGTATAAATAGATTGCTCTAAGTTATCTTACTAGCAGCCTCAATGAAAATAGTAAAGTTAAACCTGCAAAAATATAAATTTAAATACTTAAATCATCATGAGACGAATCCAAAAATTGTCACAACAGTTAGCTACTAACTCTAAGATTACATTGTTTGACATGCATAAATAAGTTTAACTTCATGGAAGGTTATCCAATGAAAAACTTGGCAATGTAATCAAAAAGCCAGGTGAAGAGTAGCCTCTTTATTTATTAATTCACCTTCTGACAAAAAATATTATCATCTAACGGTTGCTCTAATATCAAGTCAAACTATCAGATAACAAACATAGAAAGAAAGAAAGAGTAGTGCTTTAAGGTAAATAGGATCAAGAAAACAACATGGTTAAGCCTCAAACCATCGAAAAACAAAACTGGAAAACAGCATAAATCAGGAAAGTTAGAAATAGGAAATAATAATTACTTATAATGCCATTGGAAAGCAAAACATTAAGCACAAGCGATATATATTACTCCAACTTGTGGCAGAGTAATTGAACCAAAAATCAACTGAGCATCAAATGCCTTTCTCTAACCTCAAAATCAAGCAAAGGTGGACCACTTTGAGATACTAATGAGGCATTTAAGAGATTGTGGAGAGTACAAGGAGCCACTAAGGGAATATCGTGGTCTTTTTTACCTAAATTATCAAACAAGTTATGAATTGTAAGAATCCTGCTAAGAAATTGAAGGGAAAAACTTATAGTCCAATTGAAATTATATCCATCTCTAATTCAGTGGCATGCAAAAAAAGATTGTAGGCCATCAATATATTAAACCAATATATATATACACATATATTTATTATATGAGTTCACGACTCATTTTACATGTCTAAAGTAGTTGGAACAAGTCTTGGTAAGGCCATCTTCAACTAGGCTTGAGTTATAAGACCAACCAGCGGACCCAAAGCTTCAACAGCGGAACTACGGACTTGTCAAAACAGAGCTCCATCAAGAAACAGAAACTTGTCTCTTTCTAATTGAGGTATAGGAAAACACACACACAAACAGAGGACAGGACACCCATGCATATATGTAGAAACCTGGACTCCTGAATCACTTCAGGAAAAGTAAGCATCCAACAATCAAACAAACCCTCAACATCATAATGGGGTCAAAAAGAACAACAAAAGAGAGACTTGCATGTTTATTCATTTATATTACTAAGATCAAGCTGCAGGTCTTTGAATTGTACAGCGAGAAAAAATGAGGAAGAATTAGAAAAAAAAAAAATTAGTTCCAGGTTCTCATTACTCGGTAAAAAAACTAATGCCATATGTTAAGGTCAAGAGAAACGGCTAAAAAACACAACAATGATGCAAAACGGTAGCAAGGTTATCCCCTATTGCTTTTCAATATCAATAAATTTCATTAAAACGGTAGCAAAATTGACAAAAGAACAAACTAAAATTAGGGCAATCATTCCTGCATTGACATTAAATGTGCATAAGCAAATCAAATACAACAAACTTTAGGAATCCACAAAATTTAATTCCAATAAAATAGAGCAAAATAATGAAGGCATAATCTTTAACATACCAAGAATATTATTCATAAATTTGATGCATAAACTTCAGCCAACATAGCCAGAACAATGGGGCAAAATATAGCAGCGAAATAGCAGCTCAAATTTGGTCAAATTCTTGCCAAAATCAGAAAATTCAGAATTCTAGCACAGTTGAAATAGCCATATGAAATTCAGTAACAGAAAAGAAAATAGTAACAACAATTTTTAGCCATAAAATCTAGCAGAATTCAACCCAAAATAGTTAAAGGAACTCCAAAATTAGAACAAAAAAGAGTACAAGCCCAGAAAAGAAACAAAGGAGCAACAAAACCAATAAAGGTTTTGGAATACAAACTCAGGAGAAAAGAAAAGGGGGTTTTTTTTTTTTTTTTTGATCAAGTTGTAGGAAATCAAATACAGCACGCAGCGGAAATTTAAAATTTTTGATTTCTTCCAAAGATCCTTACAAAGTAAGATCAAACCGGTAGTGAAGAATTTTACCTTATCGGTAGCGGTAGAATTTTCTTGCGAAGATTGTTGATCGTTGAACTACCAACAAAACCAGCACAGCCTTGCCTTTATGGTATTCACAGTCTTCTCCAAGTCCCAAGTTAATTATCACACAATTAACAAAAGAAAGAAGCAGCGAAAACTCGATAGTGCTAGCCTGGATTTCTGCTTTCGGTTTTCAGCTGGCAAGATTCTTGAATCTTCAGTTTTCTTCTTGTTTCTTTGACAAGGAAGCAGTTGCTTTTTTTTTTTTCTAAAGAACAACTAAAAAGCTTCTTGATATTTTGAAATGAATAGAGGCTAATTCTTTAAAAGAAAAGCTGAAGAGAACTTTTCTAAACAAGGAAGAACAAGGTTCGGTTTTGAGAAAAATTTTGCTGCAGAATGTTTCTCTCCAAGAAAGCTGAGTATCGGACTTCTTTTGCAACAGGAGAATGTCTAATTTTTTTCTCTCACGTTGGGGTTGTGACTGCGGAAAATTTATAAGTTCAAGTATATAGAAATAGATTAAGGAAAAACTTCTTCTAAAGAGTTTTACTTGAACTACAAGTTCTAATCTATTTTGGAACTTTCTAAATTTCAATGGCGGCCAAAACAAGAATCTCATTCTAATTTGGCTTTCTAATTTTGGTTTTTCATATGAATTAATAAATCCAAAACTATTTCAAATTTATTAACAAAAAACCAAAACGATTTAGTCACAAATCCAAATATCACTTTAAATCGGAAAACCTTATAGAATCTTATTCACAATAGGATTCTTTAAATTAACCAAAATCCATCACATGAATTTTATATTTGTTTGGAATACGATCTAAATGTGCGTCCCAATAGGTTCTTATAACGTTAGCAATGACATAAAATAAATTTTATGCCATGAGCATTGAGCAATGTCTAGCAACACATCAATACTACCCAAGTTATAAAAATGTTAGTAATTTGACATTACTTTTCTTGTGACAGATGTTACCATGTAATTTAATCCTTTTGCCCTAGATATCTTGATTGAACATGAGCCATGGAATGTGTCACACTCGCATAGTTCAACCTTTGCGTTCCTTGATTCCCGAGTAGACTCATCTAAGCAAATGAGCCTGATATCACATATCGACTTATTTGAGCAAGGCCATGCATTTTATGGTGTCACTCAATCAAGAAACCCAAAGATATCACTCTTATTATATAGGAGGGGCAAATCCTATCTTGATTACTCAACATCCCACTACATGATTCATTACATATCCAATTACTACTTTTATAGTTCACCCTGTTACCAATAACATTTAGTAGTATCAAAATATGCAACTCCTCATGTTAGGATCTCTGGGAACCTGAAGTCTAAGGATCACTTACACCATCATCACTATGAGATATGCTTATGACACTTCATATAATAATCCATGTAGCATTTCTCATAGCGGGTCGATGCAATATATAGTTCTCTAACATGTACCTATGCGTTGACTTGATATCTCATATCATGACATTTTATCAGTTACTACACATACTAGTCTTAATACATTATCATTGTCCCATTAATGATAATACTTGACAAGGAATAATTTTAGAATAATTAAAATTTTGGGACATTATTATATTTATTCATAAAATGTAGATATAGAATTAAACATAATAATAACAAATTGCCATAAATTAAAAGCGTTATGACACAATATATGCCTAAACCATCATCACATGATTGGTCCTTAAGGTATAATCCAACAAACTCCCACTTGAACTAAAACCAATTAGCCATATCTTTAATGCCTAATGATCTAGTGTGACGATCATGTCTCTACTGTGTCAAAGGCTTCGTTAGTGGGTCAGTGATGTTATCATCAGTTGGTACTTTGCATATTTTCACATCCCCTCTCTCAATGATCTCTCGAATGAGATAGAAGCACTGAAGTATGTGTTTGGATCATTGGTGAGATTTAGGTTCCCTAGCCTGTGCAATAGCTCAATTGTTATCACGATAGAGCTTAATTGGATCGACAATGCTAGGTACAACCCCAAGTTTGGTTATGAACTTTTGATTCAAAGGGCCTCTTTGCTGCGTCAGAAGTAGCGATATACTCAGCCTCTATTGTAGAATAGGATACTATTCCATGCTTTAAATTTTTCCAACTCACAACACTGCCATTTGGGCAAAACACATAACCTGACTGCGATCGAAAATCATCCTTGTCGGTTTGGAAGCTTGCCTTAGTATAACCAATTACATTGAGCTATTACTCACCTCCATACATCAAGAATGTATCCTTAGTCCTTCTCAAGTACTTAAGGATATTTTTGACAGCGATCCAGTGACGCTCACCCGAATCTACTTGATATTTGCTCGTCATGCTCAAAGTGTATGAGACATCAGGACGAATATATAACATGGCATACATCATTGATCCAATAGCTGAAGTGTATGGAATTTTATTCATGCGTTGTCTCTCTTTCGAAGGATACTGCTCTTTTGAGAGCCTAACTCCATGTCCCATAGACAAAACCCTTTCTTAGATTCTTACATGCTAAACCATTTTAGCACTTTATCTATGTATGTACTTTGACTTAGGCCAATCAATTTCCTTGATCTATCTCTATAGATCTTGACACCTAAGTCTTTCATTGAAAAACAACTTCCTAACCAAGTCTTTACAAATTGTAAAGAAGAAATGTCATTCCCAATAAGTAGTATGTCGTCTACATACAATACTAGGAAGACAACAATACTCCCACTAACCTTCTTGTAGACACAAGGTTCATCTTCGTTCTTGATGAAACCAAACTGTTTGATTGCATCATCAAATCGTAGATTCCAACTTTTAGAAGTTTGCTTCAACCCATAAATGGATCATTGTAGCTTCTTGATAGGTTGTAAGCTCATCTTGATCCATTAGCAAGACATCACCATTCTGAGTCACCAAAAGTCCACATCTCTGTGGTTCACGATGAACCCTAGTGGACCTATGCGGGGCTTGTGTCTCTTGAGCAGGTACTTGTTCCACAACTCATTATGGTGTTTGCTCAATTTCCATCTTATCAAGTTCAATGCTATTTTGTGGTTCTCAAACTTCTTCAAGTTTTATTTGTCTCCCACTAGATTTTTCTAGAAATAAACTCCTTTTCTAGAAAAATTCTAGTTCGAGCAACAAACACTTTGTACTCATCCGGATTATAGAAATAGTATCCTTTTGTTTCTTTAGGATACCCCACAAAATTTCACTTATCATATTTGGGTCCAAGTTTGTCGGAAACTTGACGTTTAATGTAAGCCTCACATCCCCAAATCTTCATAAAAGACATACTAGGATGCTTCCCAGTCCACATATTGTATGGTGTCTTTTGAACTAATTTAGATAGAACGCGGTTTAGTGTGAAAACAGTTGTAAATAGAGCATGTCCCCAGAAGGAATTTGGAAAATTTGCATGACTCATCATGGAATGAACCATGTATAACAAAGTTCGATTTCTCCTCTCGGATACACCATTCTATTGTGCTGTTCTAGGAGGAGTGAGTTGTGAGACTATCCCACACTCCTCTTGGTAGTCATCGAATTCCTGGATTAAGTATTCACCTCCTCAATCAAATCAAAGTACTTTGATACTCTTGCCAAGTTGGTTTTGTACTTCATTCTTGAACTCTTTGAACTTTTCAAATGATTTAGACTTGTGTCTCATAAGATACACATAACCGTATCTATTGTAGTCATCAGTAAATATGATGAAGTATTGAAAACCACCTCTAGCCTGTTTATTTAATAGTCATACATAAATATGTATTGGTTTCAATAAATCACCTGCCCTTCATTGTGTTTTGTGAAAGGGGCTTTAGTAATCTTACCTAATAAACATGATTCACACGTCTCATATGATTTAAAATCAAATGAGTCCAAAAGTCCATCTTTATGGAGTTTGGAAATGCAATTCTCATTTATGTGGCCCAAACGACAATGCCAGAGATAAGTCAGATTAAAAATTATCTAAGTTAATCCTTTTGGTATTTACGTTATAAATAGGCATGTCAAGATTTAGGACATATAGTCCATGAACTAGTTGTGCACTACCAAAAAAGATTTCATTTAAATAAAAGGAGCAAACAATCGTCTTTTATTATAAATGAATATCCAATCTTGTCTGAACAAAAAAAAAATAATATTCTTAGTAATGGAAGGCACGTAATAATAATTATCTAGTTCTAAAAGAAGCCTTGAGGGCAAGCTCAAGACATATGTCTCTACAGCTAATGTAACAACCCTTGCTCCATTTCCACTCGTAGGTCAATTTCGCCTTCGGTTAAAATCCTATTCCTTTTCAGTTCGTGCACGTTTACACAAATGTGTAAACCACATCCGGTATCTAATACCCATGATGAATAAGTAAATAAATTAACTTCTAGAAGTTTCATTTTCCTTCCTCTTCTTCGTAAGATCCTCCAAGTAAACTTTACAGTTTCTCTATCAATGTTCGATCTCACCGCAATGGAAGTAGTTCCCTTCTTTAGTTACCTTTCTTTTAGGTTCCTAAGGTAAGAATTCCTCTAGGACATACATCTTTTTCTCTTTCTTGAGAACTATCCCCAAATTCCTATACCAATCCAGGAAGTTTGTCCCATTCAACTTGTCCTTGTCACGGATAGATCACAGTGATAGTGTATTAGTGTTAGTGTTTGATGCCATGGTTATCCACAACAGAAATATGCAAAATAAGTATCATGAATGCAAACATTTAATATGGCCTTTTATTAAATGTTACTCCCACTATTTTACTCAAATTAATAACCCTCGATATTAATTTGGGAAGATTAATCTAATTAACTTTCTAGTGGACCAAGATCCATATTTGACCTAATTTTGAGTTAGCTTTGGCTAATCACCCAAAATTGGTTATTTAGGTGGACAACCCTTGTCAATTGTATCTCATACAACTCTTGGATAGTTGGGTGAACAACTCTTGTTCTAGCTTTATCTAATAGCCAATGCCTAACTCTATGCCTTTAGGTCTCAATCCTATCGAATATCTTATTGAATCCACCTATTTAAGTTAAACCCAATGATTAGCTGTCAGATATTACAATTATTCTGTCACGTCTCACTAAGATTGACCATGGCACCTTTCTTTGGCAAACCTATACATGATCAATCAAAGCCTTGATGAGTGCTAGGCATTGGAAAGCCATCTTAGACTTAATTTTTTTTTAGGGATTTGTTAAATTCTCACCATTTTATTTGAATTGGTTATTGTAATTATTAGTGCAATTAATCACATAATTTACTTAACTAATTATCACAATCATGATCACATCATGCATTTAACCAATAAACATAAATTGCATGCATCTCATACATTAACAATAAAATAAACGTGACATAGTTATAGCCCAAACTAGACTCAAGCCAATGAGAAAATCGAAAGGTCAACCTAAGGGTAATAGCATCTTCTCCAAGTGCCTCCTTTGGTCATTATTGTATGGTCACGAGTTCCTTACCTCCTTGATTCCTAGTCTAATCTTATCTGTAATCTAACTATTACATCTTTAGAGAAACCTTGAGTTACATTTGAGGGGAGTTAGATGAGAAAAGAATTTACAGCCAGAAAAATTGAGCAAGGCATGACTCGCAGGTCATATTTAGTCAAAACCAATAAAAAAAAATATCCAATCACATTAGATTAAGGGCTATAACTACACACCATGCTCAAACACCAGATAATGTGCATGTCATATACAATTGTCATTCATATTCAACATTTAAATATATTAATCTAATTAATTTATGAAAATTATTATTAAATCAAATATTAGGGTTATGAATAATATGCTATGCATGAAAATTTCAGGTCAAGTTACAAACTTTCAGCCACCTTTGTATATCTAATATACACCTTTTTGGCCAAACCCTAAAATTGGAATCATATATATGTGCAAAACTAATTTTCAGATATTACATCAAAAATTCCAAAACAATCATATATCACATATATAATTTGGCCTTCAATGTAATTTAACATATATATGTTTCGGCCTTAAAAAATAATAAAAAATTTTATTAAAATTCCGAAGCTTGGCCAAGGACTTGAAAACTCAAGCTAGGTTAAAACCAAAATCCAAAAACAACCATTTCTCAGGAAATTAGAATTAACCAAAATTTAGAAAATTTTAACCAGCCAAAATTTCAAAAATCTGAACCATCCAAAAATTCAGAAAAATCAACCACCTAAAAATTTAGAAAATTTGAACTAGTCAAAATTGAAAATTTGAAACTTTCAAATCGAAAAATTATATATCACATATATAATTTGGCCTTAATATTACATATATATCACATATTAATTTTTGCCTCAATAATTAAAAAAAAATTTGAAACCAAACTGGCCATAAAAGTTGAAACCTAAAAGCCAGCCAAAAGCCAGAAAATCCCAAACCGACCATCATATGTTTTTCAAGATTTAATTCTTCATGATTTAGTTCAATTATATATCACATATATAATTTGGCTTCATTATGATTCAACACATAATATTTTTAGCTTTAATAAAAATTAAAACCGAGAAACCAAGAAAAATTGAAGCAGCCGAAGCTTGCCAAAATTAAAGAAAAAAACCGAATCTTGTTTCTTAAATCCAAAACTAGGGTTTCATGCATACTTTTATATATATATATATATATATATATATATATATATATATATATATATCTATATCACACATATATATTTTATATTATTCAAATACAGCAATAACTAATTAATGCAAACCCTAAATTGATTTAATAAACATAAACATATCATATATGTTTAATTAATATTCAGACTACATCAAGTATGTTGAGATATCCAAATTCATCATACTTATTCATAAACAATTTAAAAAACAAAAACATGCTTTCACATAAAACCAATTTGAGTCTTTGTAAGTTGCTCTAATACCACTATAGGAAATCAAATACAGCATGCAGCGAAAATTTAAAAATTTTGATTTCCTCCAATGATCCTTATGAAGTGATCAAACCGGTAGTAAATGATTTTACCGTATCAGTGGCAGTAGAATTTTCTTGCGTAGATTGTTGATCATTGAACTACCAACAAAACTAGCACAACCTTGCCTCTATGGTATCCACACGATCATCTTCAAATCTCAAGTTAATTGTCACATAATTAACCAAAGAAAGAAGCAGCAAAAACCCGATGGTGCTAGCCTGGATTTCTGCTTTCGGTTTTCTTCTTATTTCTTTGACAAGGAAGCAGCTGTTGTTTTTCTCTAAAGAACAATTGAAAAGCTTCTTGATATGCTGAAAAGAACGGCGGCTAATTCTTCAAAAGAAAAGCCGAAGAAGACTTTTCTGAACAAGGAAGAACAAGGTTTGGTGTTGAGAAAAATTTTGCTACAAAATTTTTCTTGCCAAGAAAGCTGAGTTTCGGCCTTCTTTTGCTGCAAGAGAACGTCTCATTTTTGTCTCTCACATTGGGGTTGTGACTGCCAAAAATTATAAGTCCAAATATATAGAAATGGATTAGGGTAAAACTTCTTCTAAAGAGTTTTACTTGAACTACAAGTTCTAATCTACTTTGGAACTTTCTAAAGAGTTTTACTTTCTAATCTATCTAGAGGGGGTTCGAACTCCTTTACTCCTAGCCCCAACAATAATTGGGTGGACATTGGGTGGTTACACCTAGAATTTGAATCAACAATAAATCCAATTAGGAATCAAATTAATTAGAGTTACACAAGAAAACAAATTTATCTCACTATAGGAATTAGTATACAAATAGCAATCCAATCAAATAAAAAAAACAAATTGTAGTTGGTCAAGAACTGCACAAAGAAAATTTGGTAGCCACAAAATCATTGAAGGTCGGTTAAGTTGGCAGCCACCAAAATCAATGAAGGTCGGCTAGTTTGCCAGCCACAAAGTTCAATGAAGTTAAGGCAAATTTAGCAGCCAGAAAACCAATGAAAGCCATCTTAATTGAGTTTTCTAGGTAAAATCCATAACTCAAACAATCAAGAATAGTCAGCTAGCCTAACTAAGTTTAAAGGAGAATTCTTCAAGAAAAATTCAGAACTGAATTTTTTTTTTTTTCCTAGAATAATTGTCGGTTGGCCTAATCAAGTTTTCAAGGAAAATTACTCAAGTCTAGAACTCAAAATTCTTTTCAAGAACAATCAAGAATTTAGATTTAGAAACAAGAATATCAAGATTAATAGGACTTGCTAGCTGCGTTCTCTTTTCTCTTTTTTTTTTCCTTTTTTTTTTGGTTCAGCCTTGTTTTTTCTCTTAATCCCAACCACCTCTTTTATTTCACGGCAGTAATTGAGGTTTCTTGAAAATCAAGAAACCAACAAAATTTGACAAAGAGTTTGGGCCAGTACAAGAACAACCTAAACAAGGGACAACTTGGACAAAAATTACAAAGAAAACAAGAACAAAGAATAGAAGGAAGGAACGAAAATTTGACAAAGAGTTTGGGGCAGTACAAGAACAACCAAAACAAGGGACAACTTGGACAAAAATTACAAAGAAAACAAGAACAAAGAATAGAAGGAAGGAACGAAGAAGGAATATGAGCTGAAAAATTTTAAGAACAAGCACCAAAAAATCACAAGAACAAGAAAGACAACAACAAGAACAAATACAAACAAAATGATATGAGCAATCCAAAAGGTTAGCTGAATTGCTCTAATTCCAAACTTTTGTAAATCCTTAAGGAACTTGTCATAAAAACCCACACATGTAAAGATGGCCCAAAAACAAATCCCAACATAGAATTAAACTACTTGCTCCAAGGTGGAAAAGACCTTGACCTTAATCTATTAAAATAGATTGAAATTTTGGTATCATTATGGATCGAAACAATGCCACAAATTAAGGGGACAAAATTTAACTTTATAAGTTGCAAGAGTACCACAATGAACCTAACCACAAAAGAATTTAAAATTGTGAAGAACCTTGCAAAGAAATTCTATTGATAAAAATTATATGAAAATTCCGACCAACATGCCCCTTATTTATAGGGTTAAGTTAGGCTTTTACATCCTTTTCCTAATATGATTTCCTTCTACAAGAACCCAATCATGAACCTAATTCTAAACTAAACTAAATTAAAAAGTTTGGCTTTATTACAAATTAGAAATCTTCTAAGAAGGATCCTTAAAAATTTTGGTCAATTGGAACTTCAATTAGAATAGGAAACTATTAAAGCAAAACTCAATTAGAGTTTGACAAACCCTTGCCAACCAACAAAACATAATTTCGGGAAATTTGCGAAAATAGCACTTTTTTAAGACAAGTGTTGAAATATAGCATGTGCTAAAAATTTCTTGCCAAAATAGCAGGTCAATGTAGTTTGACCATGTGAAAAGACCCAAATGCCCCTCTATTTACAAAATATGAGAAACATCGCACCTTAATGCAGCTCATTTGTCTTCACTTGCAAACTTCACTCCTTCGTGCTTGTTCGAACTTCCTTGCCCATTTGTCTTCCTTATTCATCGATTCATAATACTCATCTCACCCATCCCATTATCGTCTATTGTCTGCATCAATGGCACGCACCCAATGAGCTCTGGCATCTTCAAGAAAAAAATCCGCTGCTATGGAGAAGAAAACGCAAAAGCCGATGAACGGGAACAAGGTCAGTGGAAATTTGCCTAAAAATATTAATCTTCGTATTTGCTATAGCGTCGAGCATAAACTTGACATACATAAGAGATAGTTTGCCGATTAACTTGCATATTGATTATGGATTTTAGAAAAAAAATACGATTGCGATAGAGTTTTGTGTGATTTTTTTTATATCGCAATTGTGATAGGTTCGAACACATTAAAATTGTGCATATCCTATAGTTGAGTGTTTTTTGTTTAAATTTGAACTGGGTTTGCATGAGAAATTGGTCAAGCATATGTCAAAAAATAGTCAAAATTTTTCATCTTATCTTGAGCACCATGTTGATCACGTGCACAAAACAATCAAGAACGATTGAATGATGAACACTTGTTGAGCATCTGCTCGATCAATTCTCGAGCACTTAGTTGTGGTCGAGCAATATCAATGTCGAGCATTTCATTGTTACATCGAACACTATACTGATTTGCTTTATTTCATGCAGGACCCTCTCAATGATCAAATGGTTGTTTAGGGTGATTTTTTCAATGCCCAAGTTTCTCAATACTGCTACTATGAAGCCAATATAAAGAGAAAATGGACCAAACTAACAAATACCTAGAAGGAAATACTCATAAGGGAGAGTTGCCTTGTTGAAATTGTCTTGACCATGAACATATATTTTGGTGCAAACAGATAATCCACAGCATGTTGTTGAGGCAACTTAAACTAGACGAAGAGTCGAGGTTGGATAATAGCATCTACTTCAACTTTGCGGGTAAGAAGGTGAAATCTAGCAAGAGGGAGTTTGCACTCATCACGGGTCTCAAGATGGGAGACTATAATAGTGAATATGCCAAATTTCAGGCACCTGATGGTCCTTGTGCCATAACCAAGTATAGAAGTGCCAAGGTAGCAAGCATGAAACCACATACGATGACATTTTCAGGGCTTACGACAATATAGATGCAAACTTTTCAGATGATAAGGTTGTGTTCATGACACTACTGCTGCTATACACATCCATCAATAGGGCACAAAAGAGAAATAGGATAGACGATAAGGTGGTTCACTTGGCCTATAATTGGAGGCAGTTTGATGAAATGCCTTGGGGTGAGTTATCTTACAGGGCCACGGTTGATAGTGCTAAAAAGTCAATGATTAATGCCTTGAAACAGTCCAAGGACCCAGAAAACAGAACATACACTGTTGGTGGATTTCCCATTACTTTAGGGATAGGGATTTCAAACGCGTGTTACATTTTAATTTTGTTTGTGCTTTAAGTTTATTGAATTAATTATGCTTTTTTTCTTTTTATGAATCTCAAGTGTTTGCATATGAGCTAATGCCCCATCTGGAGTGTTTCTCGTTATTGTATAAGGTTGAAACCTCTGGATGCAAGCCCGAGATGTTAAGTTTGAGAGGCGTGAAGACACAACGTGCTGAACAAGAAAGAAAACAAGTATGGGACAAAAGAACAGTCAGCGGGGAGGTATGAATTGCCTATTACCTAATGTTTGCTAATTACTTTAGCATCACACCCAATATAGTGTTTTCTTTTTCATTTCGATCACGCATTATGTCCAACAAACTATCTTTTTTATTTCGAGCACTAGTTGAGCACATTTCGAACACTAGGTCCATGAGTGTGTTTATCGAGCATTACATCGAATATTTCTCGAGCACTAGTTCTAGTGTCCATTTACTATGTTGTTCAAAATAAGATCGAGCATTTATCGAGCACTAATTACAAAGAGTCTGTTAGCTGTGTGGTTTTCGAGCACTTTAGTCGAGTCTGTCTTAAGCGATTTATCCAAAGAGTATGTGCTCGAGAGCGTGGTTTCGAGCACGTAGTTGAGCTTGTCTCAAACACTAGGTCTAGATAGTATGTAAACTAATTGGTTTCTGAGCATGTAGTCGAGCCTGTCTCGACACTAGGTCCAACATTTTTTTACTGTTTGATTTTCAAGCATCTCTACCAACTTTAATGGAGAATGTCTTATGATTTACCTTTTCATGTATTGCAAAAAGTGAAAGTGACACCAATAACGCCAATTCCAAAAGAAAGATAAAAAAATTTACAATGGGAAGAAGCAAAGGAAATTGCAAAAGAGGCTAAGTTTGAAGAAGAAGAAAAAGATGTCGTTCAGAGACTTGCGGAAGGCACTATTAATGAAGTGTCTCACAGGAAGATAGTGAGAAAAGAAGATGCTACAGGCCCTGCAAAGAAGCCAAAGTTAAGCAAGGAAGAGAGACGAGAGAGAAGAATGGGCTTTGTGAGGCAGATGCTTGAACGGCAAGAAAAGAGTGAGGTTGAATTGAAAAAGACAAAAGATAAACTCATACAAAGCAATGCTCGTGTGGCCGAATTCGAGAACAAAGTCAATCAGCTGACTGCTACCGTCGAGCATCTATTGGCCAACAAAAGTGCAAAGGAAGATGACAGTGAAGGCGAAGAAACCATTACAAATGAAGAGAAAGGCAGTGAGGATGAAGAGTCTTCTGATGCCAATGATGATAACAAGAAGGAGGATGATGACAATGATAAAGGTGGTGAGCAACAATAAGGGGATGGAATGGAGGAGACTAGCGACAAGAAAGATGGTGATGATAACGATAATAATGACAATAATAAAGAAAAAGAAGCGAGAGAAAATGACAATAACAGGCAGGAGGAGAAGAAAAATGAAGAAGATGAGGGTTGCTTCATAGTAGTAGTATTGAGAAACTTGGGCATTGAAAGATTCACACTGAATGACCAAATCATTTGATCCTTGAGAGGATCCTGCATGAAATAAAGCAAGTTAGTATAGTGCTCGATGTAATAATGAAATGCTCGAGTGGTGCTCAAGATGTGCTTGACTAGATACTCTGTACGTGCTTGAGTAAATGCTCGATCAAAACTAAGTGCTCAAGGCATGCTTGAGTACATGCTCGACATGGGTTCAACATCTATTGATGATGCTCAATATAAGTTGAGCACATGCTCGACCACAACTAAGTGCTTGAGAACTAATTTAGCAGATGCTCGACAAGTGTTCATCATTCAATTGTGCTCGATTGTTTTGTGCACGTGCTCGACATGGTGCTGGAGATAAGATGAATCTTTTTCGACTCTTTTTCGACTCTTTTTCGACATATGCTCAACCAATTTCTCATACAAACCTAGTTCAAATTTGAACAAAAAAACACTCTCAACTATAGGATATGCACAATTTTAATGTGTTTGAACCTATCGCAATCGCAATTACATCTAAAATCACACAAAACTCTATTGCAATCGTATTTCTTCTAAAATCCATAATCAATATATAGGTTAATCAGCAAAGCATCTCCTATGTATGTCAAATTTATGTTTGTCGCTATAGCAAATACGAAGATTAAAATTTCTAAGCAAATTTCCATTTACCTTGTTCCCGTTTGTCGGCTTTTGCGTTTTTTGGTCTATAGCTGCGAACTTTTTGCTTGAAGACGTCAGTACTCCTTGTGCGCATGCCATTGATATAGACGATAGATGATAATGGAATGTTGAAGCAATGAAGAAGGAAGAAGAATGGGCAAGAATGAAGTGAAGGCGAATGAAACGAACAGTGGCGACGATTCTCATCTTTTGTAAATAGAGAGGCATTTACATCTTTTTACATGGTCAAACTACGTTGACCTACTATTTTGGCAAGAAAGTTTTAGTAGCTACTATATTTCAACTACCCAATTGAAAAGCTGTTATTTTTGCAAATTTCCCCATAATTTCAGACAAGGCTCTAGTTTTTAGGATAATTAGGCTTTAAAAATACAATATGGACTTAAATACAAGGCCTATTAGTAACTGCACTTAATAGTCAGACCAAATAAGATTTGTAGTCACTAATTTTGGACTTTTTCATCACTCAAACTTTGTAAATAAGTTTGGTAAGAGCCTCTTTAATTATTTTTAACTTTGGCCCTTATCATTGGCGCTTGAGCACGTTGAAGTTGATCTTTAAACTCATGCTTAGCCCCTTGATTCAAATCTTGAGTTGCTTGGCTTATATATTGTGGAGTTTGTACCCCATGATCTCCATCAGGCTGACTACCAAATAACCCAATGTTTAATTTATCAATAAGTCCTCAAGGTTAATTTATCTCATTAATTTGATAATTATCACAAACTATAATATTATTTTACCCGAAAAAATATCCTATTGTATGTGACTCATTATATTCCTAATCAAATATAATCAGGTTCATGAAAAATGTGAAGTTAATCACATGACTTTTCTTAACATTAGATGGTCATGATGTCTATTTAGAGGTCAATTTTGATCTATAAATATAAATTAATTAATTAGTGAATTGATGATAAATTATATTGTTTAGTTTATTTAATCTCAAAAATTCATGACTAATTATCTTCAAATAGGAGCTTGTTGATTTTATATCCTAAAACCAATTAATTTTGGAATTATAATTTATATTTATTGCCAACATGCTTAAAAACTTGATAGGTCACACAAGGATGATTTCTTGAGTTAAAATGATATTATAGTTATGTGATAAATATAAAAGAATTTATGAGATAAATTAACCTTAACGACTTATTGATAAATTAGACATTGGGTTGCTTGGTTAATCTAAGCCCATTAACTTGGTTTATAAATAAATTTCAAACATAAGTCATAGGTAAGAGTTTTAAAATCTATTACATAATGCAAGTAATAGATATTTAGAGTTTCCATAAACCCTAGGTCTTGCCTGTATTCAAAAGAACACGCCATTAACAACTTATAATTAGTCAATCCAATAAAGACCTAAAAATTATTTGTGTGGATACCACTAAAGGCTAAACAATTGTATGACTTATGATCAATCTCATTTACAATTGTTATTTGTGGTGAATTTGCTACTAATATAACATCCCATATACTACTATACATGAGTTACACAAGGATCCTAATATAAAATCAATCTCTTTATTTGTTCCATTATAAGTATGAATTGATTTACTTACAACTATCAATATTAGCTACACTAGATTATTTATGTGCACATTCTATTTTATCGTATTCATGGGAAGCTTCCTCAATTGACTTACATAAAAACTATGTGCTTGTTTTTTGGAAGCATCATTGGTTTTTTGGACCATGCTCCTTTGCTCTAAAAAGAAAAACCAAAATTGTATACTTTTTATTGGATACAACTTTTCTTTAGTTAAAAAAAAAAAGATACAAATAACTTAATACATTATTAAAGATATAATTTTCTATTTTTATCCTTATTTTTTAATGTAAACCATTCGTAATCATTATTAATAAAAAAAATATAGAAACTTCAATCCTAACTCCTTTTATATGACCCAAAAAAAAAAGTTTTGAAAATGTAACAAAAAGAGTATTCCTTTACAATAAGTTATGAACACACTATATATATACACATATATTTGTGTAACTTCCGAGGGGAGAGTCTCTCTCTCATCTGAACTCTCTAGTTTCTCTCTTTTTTCTTCTTTCTTCCTACAACCAACTTCAAGCAGTTTCGTTTTCTCTCTCATTCTCCTTTGGGGAGAATGAGGTAGGTTGTTTTTCTATTGTTTTGTTCTTTCTTTTAGTAATATTATGTCTCTATTTGTTAGGGTTTCGTCCTCTGTTTTAGAGGTTTATTTGTCTCTTTGTATGAGAGTTTAGTTTTCTTTTTTTGACATTCTTATAGGAGAGTAGTTTTTAGTCTTCTTTTAATTTAGATCTAATTGTAGATTTAGATTTTTATTTTAAAAAAAAAAGAAAAAAGGCTTGATTTGGTGCAGATGTTGGTGAAGATCTTACAACGTCTGAGAAGACAATGAAGAAGAAGCTGATGAAGATGATGCTGCGGAGAGGATGCTTATGATGATAAAGATGGTGACGGGAGGCTACTGGTGCAAATGATGATGAAGATTTGTAGATGAAGAGGAGACGGTGAGGAAGATGGAGAAGATGATGGACTGATGATTGGATGATGAAGAGGAGATGGTGATGAAGTGGCAGATGAAAATGGTGCAGATGATGATGATAATAGGTGGTGTAGGTGGAGGATAAGGATGAATGCTATTGAAGATGATGATGTGGATGATAAGGATGACTAGTCAAATTTACTATTCATGTAATAGTTGTAAAATTGAAAATGGAATTTTACTTGTTAGCTTTCAATCAATGCTAACAACGCTAAGTGGTCAGTTGACCATTGTACTACTTTTATGTGGTTTACATTAATAAAATCTTTTTATTGTTTTCGAAATATATATATATGAAAAAAAACTAATTATTCTTAATCTTATTTTTCAAAATTAATTGAAGGCATAACAATTGTTGGAGTGTTTTCCCAAAAAATTGTTAAAATAAATATAAATTTAAAAAATATTGGTGTTTAAAAAATTGTTCCATTTCTACTGAAATTGACATCCTGAATATCGACTTTGAAGTACCCTATTTCCTTTTTCCTTCTTTCCTTGCTCCCCTCTCCCATTTTTCTTCCCCCTGATGGCCCAAATCCCTCCCTTCCCCACCTCCCCCACCCTATTCTCATCCCTCCCCTCTCTTCTTCTCCCGTTGCCCCTCCTCTTGTCGCCCCTTCCACCCTCCCCGCCGCCCCAAAATTTCCTTCCTACCCCAAAAAAAAATTCTTAATTTTATTTTATTTTAGTATAAACACCCCATTTGCTGCTGCTCCCCACCCAAACCCCTTTATCCCAAAAAATTTTAACAGCCTTTATTTTAACACCCTCCTTCCTCCCTCCCCCAATCCAGTCAGCCATGGGTGACATCAAAGAATTGTGGTTATTTCAAATGTCATAGAAAGTATGAAGCATTCACAATCCTATGGATTCACATTCTCTCTAGGTTGTCCATGGTGATTCGAGTAAAAGGATTTAACGATTGGGGTTTGCATAATTTTTTCTGAGAACTGGTTGTTTTGGAAGAAAAATGTGAGGTGAAAGAAAAGATTGGGTTGAATAATTTTTTTTTTATAAAGTTAAAGTCGATTCTTAGGAAATTGATTTTAAAGTCGATGAGTTTAGTATTTTGGGAAGTTTTTTAAATTATTAATATTTAATTATTTTTTTAAAAAAAATAATATTCTCTCAAATGACTCCAATTTTTGTCAAGGAAAAAGCACTAAATTAAAGTTTATTGAAACCAATCCAACGAGCATCCATAATACAATGGAATTTCATAAAATTCATCTTCTTCTTTTTTTCCGAAACGATCGATATGATATATACACAATCAAAATTGTTACATCTACAACATTACCTAGTGGCAATGAAAGCCTGAAATCTCGCATTGAGACTAAGTGTAATAGCTTGGAATATCCCAGCATACGACAGAACTCTACCACTAACAACAAAACCAACTAAAATCTATACCTAAGACACAAAGTAATATCTATCAAGAAACAACAAAAATATTTTCTTCACCTAATCCAATAACAACAGATGAATCCTATAATGGCCTTAATATCCAGCAACCATTCTGGATGGATATTATTACCATTATAGATATTGTCTCTATAAAAACCATACCAACTAAAAATGAAAGAAACCACTTAACTCTATTACTAGTTTCTAGTCTTAATCTTCAAACTGACCCCTATTCGAGTGATTAACTTCCATAAATTCCAACCATTATCTGAGCACGCTTCCACAACTTTTTCTTCCAACCATTCATTTTGAATTATCTATAAATTTCTTGCATTCCAAAGCATCTATAAAATTTAAACTCACAATTCTACCCTATCTTTCCACAAATTGTCCTTTTCCCCATTGCAAATGTGAAGCCACCATTGCTTAGAACTTACTTCATCACCTTCCAAATTAGGCCTCTTGCTCAAAGTAATATGTCACTCAATTTTCGCCCTTGGGCAATGAAGTAAGACATGATCAAGGTTTTCTCCGAATCTCCACACAAATTGCAAATGGGATCTTCATGAATACCTCGTAGTAATTGGTCCTTTGTAGGAAGAATACCATGCCAACATCTCCAAATAAAGTGTTTGAACTTCCTTTTGATGCGAAGATTCCAACTATGCTTCCAAACTACTTTCAATGCTTCCCTGGATGAGCTCGACTCTTCTTTTTGAAACTTCTCTTTGTGATTTTTGAGGACAAATTGGTAGGTAGACTAGACCATGTAGATACCCTGCTTTGAAAGGAGCCACACAAGTTTATCTTTAGAGTCATTTAGACTAATATTTGGACGAGGAATACTCACTATAGTATCAGCATCTAATTTGTTAAAAATTTGCCGCACAAGGTCCTCATTCTAGCTTTCACCCGTATTCTTTAAAAGCTCACTAACTCATGTTGCCTTCTCACTCTGAATAGAAGCAGTTGAAGGACGGTATAATGGTGTACAAGGGATCCAAGGGCTATCCAATATTTGGATAAATTTTCCATCCATAACATGGAACTTGGGCCCTCTTTGAAGTACATATCTTGCTTCCATCTAACACTTCCACATCCACGAAACATTTGTTTTAATTAAAGCATGCATTAGACCACCGTCAAGAAAATACTTGGCTTTAAGTACCCTACTCATAAGACGATTTGGCTATTTTATAATTCTCTAAAGTTGTTTAGCGATGAGATCATCGTTGAACAACTAGGTATTCTTGAACCCCAAACCCCCTTCATTTTTAGGCCATGTTAGATCTTGACAAGCCTTCTAATGAATCTTAGAGTTACCATCTCCTTTGTCTCCCTACCAGAAGTTGAGGCACTCCTTATGATACGTTGGCAGACACCTTTAGGAAGTTTAAAATAGGCCATCATATAAGTAGGAAAAGCATCAAAAATGACCTTAATCAGCACTTCTTTGCCTGCAAGGCTAAGAAACCTATTGTTCCACCCCTAAACTCGTTGTTGCACTTTTTTCCCTACAAAGTTAAACACCTCCTTCTTCAATGGCCAAAAAAAAGAGCAAATCATTTGCTCAATATTCGATAAGCATAGGTGAAATGACAAAATTCATAAAAATGTTGTAGTAGGTTCTAGAAACAATTCTAAGGGGATCATATGAAAAATTAGTATGCATTGATGAAATAACAAAATCCAAAAAAATATTCCCTCCGCCCTAAAATAGAGTTCATTTTTAATTTGGTACAATATTTTTTAACTTACAATATACCATACATTTAATACACAGTTAAATATATAATTTTATATTTTTATCTTTACTTGAGACTATACATTATTATTATTAATAAGAAGTAATACAAAAATTTCCCTCTCTAAATACTCTTTTTGGAACAAACATTTTTTTAAAACTGAATTCTTTTGTTTTTTTGAGACAAAAAAAGTAATACAATAGGGCTCTAAAAGGAATTCAAAGGGACCATATAAAAATTTGAACATCCAATGTTCTAATAAAGTGCAAAATTTTGAACAGAATGATGTTAAATGTCAATTTAATATTGCCATTAAAGCCTGATGTACTGAATTTTATTTTATATTTATATACGAGACTATTTTCCCTACTCCAACACATGCTCCCATAGTCATATGGTAATAGCTTTTACCATTACATTACGTTACATCAAAGTTTCCTTTCATCTAATGTCACATTCATTATGAAAAAAAATAAAAACAAAATATTAAAAGAACCACCAATCTTATAGAAAGCAACTGACTGCTTTGATTCGGGGAATGAGTGGCCTTGCAAGGCAGTATCAAGCACAAAACACAGCAGTAGAACATCGTAGTTGGAGGACAATTTCACAGGGAATGTATGTACTTGATTTCTTTAATTGCCTCCTTCACCTTTTTTGATGGTTCTTCGAATAAGATGGCAGGATTGTCAAAATGAGAAGCCAGGCTTGGCTCATCAAGAAAAGCACGAAAGGAGTCCGCCAGAGAGTTTGAGAGAGAAGTGAGGTTATAACCTCCTTCCAAGAAAAATACACAGCGCCCATCACACAAGTCTTTGGCAAGCTGTTTGATGCTTGAAGCAAGCATGTAATATGTGCCTGTTGTGAATTGCAGGCCAGCCAATGGATCCAATACGTGTCCATCATATCTTCATATCATTCAGTCCAAGTGAGATAAAAAATTCCACTAAAAGATATGATAGCAAAAGCTTTCTTGATGTTAAGAACTGATTATAGAAGCAATCGATCATATGTTTCTAATATTACTAAACAGAACCAAAGTAAAACATGGAAGTCAATAAAGCACACACTACGACATAAATTTTCTAGGTCAGGAATAGTCCAAGAACCATCGAACTACAAGAAAACAAGTGTAAAATGACAATAAGTGAAATCAAAATAATAACTTGCCTAGTGTTTTCCTATTCTGATCTTTAATCCCTTCTCATCCAATTTCCCCAAATAATACTAAAAGGAGATTGGACACTAATGGACTTAAAATTACAACCATATGAAAACTTATCTGCAAGAAAATTTACCCTGCTGAAACGAGGATAATATCTGGCTTGAACCTCTGAGCACAAGGTATAATGACATTGTCCAACACAGCCCGCATGGCTATATCACCCGAGCCCCCAGGTAAAGGCAGATTCAATGTTGCTCCTTCACCAGCTTCTCGACCAATATGATATATTTTACCTGTTCCAGGATAGCTTCCATCCTACATCAATTATGGATAAAAGCATATGATATCGTGGTTCCTTTATGTTCTTTTTTCTCCCTTCTTTTCTGTCCCTCTACTACTAGCTTTTTCTTCATATATATATATGTATGTATATATATATATATATATATATAGAGAGAGAGAGAGAGAGAGAGGGAGAGTCCTTTAACGAACAACTGAGAATGCAAACTACATTTTCATTCTAAGTAACAACTTTTCAAGATTATGTCCCTATCTTTTTTAAGCTTCAAAAGACCACATATTGCAGCTAAGTAGATTTTCCTGGCTCTTCAGCTGCTTGGCTATTGTTCATGATCAATTTAAGGTTCACATATGATGCCACGTGTGCACTTGAACAGGTGATAGATGTATTTTGCTTGAAAGAAAGCTTCATGAGGCAAAGAACATTCATTGCATCCTAAAAGACACACACTCTAAGAAATTCAGTCTGGAATTTATGGCTCTTTACACTTTTATCATCCATTCATTATTG
This sequence comes from Gynochthodes officinalis, assembly GCA_020080225.1. Lineage (NCBI taxonomy): Eukaryota > Viridiplantae > Streptophyta > Magnoliopsida > Gentianales > Rubiaceae > Gynochthodes > Gynochthodes officinalis. Next base: position 12,537,378 of record CM034621.1, on the reverse strand, counting down.
AATAGCATCTATGATATCACTCGAATTGACAAATAGGCCTAAAAAAGCTGGAAAAACAAAGTTGCTTTTTTGTTCTGAAATAGTTCAAGCAGAAAATGAGCTACAAAGTACTATAGGATCTGTAAACTAATGTATGCAAGACATGAAGTCTAACTGCAGTCAGGACAACATAAGATTACAAGTAAGATTTTATCCCATCATATGGGGTCGGCTATATGGATCATATCTAAGTGATCATATTCTATCAAAACACATTTTCATCTAAATTTAATATATCATGTCTTTTACTCTAATAATCAGACAATGTAAGATTAATATTAAAAAATTGTGTTCAAATGAAATTGTTTTTCAGGTAACACCAGACCTTCAGTATCTGCACCTTTTCCTCCCAGGCCATCAGAAACTATTCAATAAACCAGATTAGGGTAATATTAACTCTATCTAGACATGAATTCATACTGCTCATTAATCTGGTTAAGTGTATTCTTAATTCTATATTTTGTACCACAGGCTTACATGGTAAACTATTCAACTCAACTCAAGAAGATGGCACAATTCCTGATACTGAATCATTTACCTGGTGAGTTGAAAGAAAAAAAATATCTGGGTCATCATAGAAAGCATCATTGGTTCCATTCCCATGATGAACATCAAAATCAATGATAAACACACGCTTCAAACCATGCACCCGTTGCGCATGGCGAGCAGCTATCGCAACATTTCCAAAAACACAGAAACCCATCGGCCCTTTGGGAACAGCATGATGACCAGGTGGTCTTATCAGAGCAAAGCCAACTGGAGGATCATGAGTAACTTTTGATGCAGCAACCTGCATCACCAGAAACAACACATATCAGAGACAACACTTGTGTTATCAATAATTTTGGACAATGTCTTTAGTATAATCCTTTTTTTTTTCTCCCATTGCAACTGAGAGGTCTCAAACCCAAGACCTCCTAATTACATTTCTTCCTACCATGTCACCCAACCCAACCCCACCCCCTAAAGCAAACACAATTTGTCATCACCTCACTAAATGCTTTTACTTTTTCTTTTTCTTTTTCTTTTTCTTTTTCTTGTTTTAATAATATATACACGCACACGCACACACACACACACACACACACATATATATAGAGACAAGTACAAATTTCAACAAGTGGTTGTAGGAGAGAGGGAGACTATCATTAAAAGACTAACGTCTTAGATTGAGAAATCACCACTGAATCAACCAAGGAAATTCCAGCTCCAGCAGCTACTAAAGATTCATTGAAAGTCTGCACCATTAAGAATGTAATTATCAGTGATATATCAAGTTCTATTGAATTTAGTAACTAAAAGCCTACATGCAGAGTATTTCAAGGTCTATTATGACCTATGTTGATCATAGGATTTGGATGTCTGAATATCTAAAATTGACTCCATGTTGCCAGAATGAAGTTTTAGTTCAGCCCTTCTCTCACATTGGGACTCGAGAGATTAAAAAATGCTGTGCGATCAACAACATTGCCACAGCTTCAGAACAAGACCATCCACCTTTCAGTCAGGCTAAAGCATAAGTCTTCAAGCAAGGTACCGGCTAAAACTCTCAAGCAAGACAAATGGAGTAAAAACTCTTAATGGTGGTGAATAGAAGAGAGACAGAACCAAGAGATGCATCAACTAACAAGTTTTATTACAATTACATGCAATCCTACAAATTTACATGCCGCCCAAATATATTTATACACATACATTTTTAATCATATTTCAAGAATCGTGTAACACTAGGTGAGGTTCAAGTCCGATATCCAATACGTTTCAGGCATTCATAGGATTCATTTTTCCACAGTGCTCCCACACTCAATTCATTTTTAGCTGACATTAAGAAGATGACAGACTCAGCACACTACGAGAAGCACTTTTCTACATATTAATTGATAAAGGAACAATAATGCATTTAAGAAACAGCACTCGACTGTTGCATTTTCTCACGTATACAAACCCTCATTAAACAGTCTGACAACTATTAGTTCCCATATAAAAACAAAGAAATTAATTTATGCAAAGAGGACTAGTTCAATAAACAAGCACCAGCAGTAACAGCAAACTCGGTGATCTTACCGTGGCAGTGGCATAAGTTGGTCCAGAGCCATCAATGAAAATTAAACCATTTTCTGTGGCCTCAACCATAACCTTTGAAATTAAGGAATGAATGGAAGTGAACAAGTAATATGTCTAATCAAATCTGAAAGTTATATAAAAAGGATAGTTGAACAAAAGCCCACCTTCTCCAGGCCTAACACATAGGCTTTTGCATGAACACTTGCTACATCCTCCACGGAAGCAGGTTTCCAACTTTGAAGTTCAAGGACCTCAGAGCCACGAAACTGAAATATAATGAAGTATGAGTTCATGCATAACATAGCTATGACAATCTTCAAAAAGTTCCTAAAGCATGTAAATGTCTAAAGACTTATATCCCCCTTGTGATTAGAGTATTTATAAATAGGCGCAAGATAGTGTCGACAGAAATACAAATAAAATGTTAAAGAAAAAAGTGTCAGGAAATTAACACATCTAAAAATGCGTATGGTACAATGAAAGCTAGTTGGAGGCACAAGAAAGATTGTAGCAGTAAGTTCTATCAGATTATCAGTTGATTTGCTCATCTAAGTATACAAAGAACACCAATGGCAGTTATAGAAAGAAGTTGTAGACTGTGGAAAATACTCTTTAAAATTGATTACCATGCCTAACTGCTTAACTTTGTAGCCATCTAGAGGGAAGGGATTGTAGGCGGAAAGATTCACAACCTAGTGAGAAATAGCCCCTAGAAAATCTGGATTAATGCAATAAAGCTTGCTAAATAGCCAAAAGTTCAGGATAACCAAAGAAACGGTCATCACAAATATTACATCCAGCAGAAATCCTGACAAAACTCACTATCTCCACCAAGTTTCTTGCAGTAAATAATCAAAAGAATAAATCAGGAACATCAGCATTGCAAAAGGTCATGTCATCAAGAAAAAATCCCCTCTAATCATGAGCATACAAGAAAAAATCCCTTCTAATCATGAGCATAGTAACAGGTAATTTTTGCAACTTATTGCATTATTTATGTGATGTCAGTGGATCATTAGAAACTACAGAAATCCCAGAGCAATAGGGAGAGGAAGTAAGCAGTGATGATAATTGTTCTGGCTACTGAACATAGTCTTAAGTGGTTATCATTAAATGAATGGAGGGACCAAAACACTATGCAGCATCTCAAAATGCGTTTTTGCATTTTTTGAGGCAATAATTGTGAGATAAGTGATGTATTGAAAACTGAAAAAGTACCTTGGAAATTGTTCTAAAATGCCATCCATACATGCTCTAAGGAAATCAACAGAAACCAGTCTCTGATCAGTCAGACAAGTTCGTTCTTTTAACATTTTCTACCCAGGAAATGGAACATTGCCTATAGGAGATAGAATACATGCTGTTTCTTTTCTTTTCCTTTCTTTTTTCGTTTTTTTTTCTCTTAGTGGGGAGGGGCAAGTGGTTATTTCTCGAAACACATAAGAACACTGACACCACCCTTCCTAAACAGAGTCCTTAAGGGCAGGGGTGGGGAGATGGGATGTGGGAGCAAATTCAAATGCACCAGGTCTGCACTTTCAGTTGAACGATAGCAGCGAAATGCAATTGCAGATACTCAAAAGAGTCAAGAACTTAATAACAAGAAAGAAAGTGCACATCATGCGTATTCCATACTTTAGAAGTCAATTCCATCCTTTCCAGTGCATTCACAATAGCAGGTACTCTGGAGTTGCACTCAGGATGTGATTCCTGAAAATTTATTAACTTAAAATATCAACAAGCATAAAATCCTCCAACGATTTCATCAATTAAAATAGTTTTAGGTCACTAGGATACAGCTAAACAGAAATATATGGAATGCAATATAATTAGTAACAACTTTGCCAGGAAAAATTCCCTTGATCCTACCAATATTATCATTAGTTCTAATGGTGTTGCAAGACCTTTCTTTCTTCTTCGTCCTTTTCCATCTTTCTGCTTTCTTTGAGCCATTGGTCTTCCACTTATTTTATGTCTAAAACTAGAATGGAATAGCAACATAAGATAGCTGTAAATTGCACTTTAGGAAATTCTGGTCTTTAAGGCCTTTAAGCTTCGCAAGTAAAATTAATGGAATCTTAACCTAATAATGCAACAGCAGATTAATAGTCCACAAATGTGGAAAGAAATCTAATCAAAGAAATATTACTAGAAAGTAATTTTACAATTTGAGAAACTAGCACAATATCCATACAAGAGTGTACAGATATGCGGCCCTACCTGGTTATGCCCCATGGCTGGAGCAACAGAATAAATGACTTTGGCATCCTTTATCTGAGCATCGGAAGGTCTGGTTGGATACTTCTCTGAGCTATTTGAACAATGAACTGAACGCCTGCTAACCGTTGAAGTACGTCCCTTTTCCAACCTCATGTGATTCAGGGAAATTTCATTCTTTCCATTAAATTTTAACGTATGTTGGTTCTTCAACAAGCATAGGTGGCACCTGAACTGGAAAAGAGTATTCCCTACAGCAATATGTAAGAAAATTACAAAATCATCACATACATACAGCATGCAGAAGTGAATTACGGGATAGAGTGAGCGACCAACATTCAGAACCAAGAGTAATAATCATCGTGCATGCCAGAGCAGGTACTTTCCCTTTGAATTGAGATAGAAGAAATATTAAGAAAACTATCCACTACCATCAAAAGTACCACAAAACCACATTCTTAACCTTCCCCATCACATACTCATTTAGCCATTGCAAAGAAAAATATGTAGTCCACACCTATTCACCATTTATTGCGTTGAAACACAAATCCTTAAGTTGCTATGTGAAACTCGAGTCAGATGACAATATGATTGTCTACTTCACTTACAAGCTGCAGCTTTTTTAGAATATCAAAGCTATGCATGGAATTTTCTTCTTTACTTTAAATCGGATTGCACCAACGGAAAGAAGGAACCAAATTACAACTTGATTATTCTCTAGCATCAAATTTCAGGCCACAGTTCTCACTTTCCTAGCAATAAGAGTTGAACAACGAAAAAAGATCATCTCATTCTGCATTTGTAAATCACATTTTTGTAAAGAAACTATATCAATTCTTTTAGTGGAAAGCAAACGAGGAAGTGTATTGAAGTTAGATGCCGATTCTTGAGAGATGATTTGCTCAACATGGTGAAGATCAAATCATACACAAACTAACATTAACTAGATAGATACAAGGGAAACAGACGTTTACAAGAAGGAATTAAGCTTTGAGTAGTGCGATTTGAAGAACACTAAGGGTTTGTTTGAAGTGTGAAGTATTTGGAAAAAGTTGTATTGGAATGTGTGAAAGTTTTGGTGGGTATTTTTCTATAGAAAAAGTATTTTGGAGGGAAAAATAAGATAGAAATTTTTTAAAATTATATGAGAAATTTGAATGGAAAAATTTGAATTTTAAATTTTGAAATAAAGATGCGTTTGAATAATTTATTTTTGTTTGAAAATTTTCTTATTTACAAATACAAACTCCCTGTCCAAACAGACCCTAACAATTGTAAATCGAAAATACTTAAAAAGCAGGAATGAACAAAATCCTCATAATCCAAAAAAGTTGGAGGAAAACCAACGGAATCTACAAAGTTCTTCAATTTCTATTTAAAAAAAGAAAAAGAAAAGAGAGAGGGGAATTTGAAAACTTAAAAGGTGGGAGTCGTCACAAAGCCTAAAAAGTGACAATACAGTTACCAACAGAAAAAGCCCTGCACCTGCATGAAGCATTTAAAATCGAGAAAATTTTGCTTAATGGCAAATAAAATTCACCCAATCCAGTCTTCAAAATGATACAATCCTGCTATCAGTGGTTACAGCAGGCAACAACTCCACAAAATTAAAATAAAATAGACGATGGAATCAAAATTTGTTCCCTCAATTCCACACAAGAACTAAGTTTGACATGGATTTAACCCAAGATAAACTCCGGGAAAAAAATCCCTTCATTTATATAGAACTTAAAATTAGAACACCAATATCGAAAGGAGGAGAAACTATAATTAAAAAAAAAATGCATACGGACTTCATTTATATCAATATTACTAACACTTTCAATTATCAAGGAGAAAGGGTACCCATTGCCGGAGAAAACATAGGTCGAACTTCAATTTGGTGCCACACACAATTCATTTCGGCCTTTACATATGTTTTTGACGCGGATAGCAGAAAGCCTGGGACCATTTTCGTCGTGTAGTTTGTTTATGGCCAAAAATCCTTGGAACCTTTTACCACTCGTTCTTTTATTTTATTTTAAATAACTCCCATCGCTAAAATAACTAATTATAGTATCCTGAGATTCTTCCAATTGTGCACCCTAGTTATTAAAATTGGGCTTGCCATCCTATCCAAATATATGGGGAAATTTACAAATGTAGCATATTTGATCATTGACTTTACAGAAATAATACTTTCCTTTATTTGTTTTTTGTTATAGCATTCCCATCTGAAAAAAAAAAATTACAACACCCTTTTATTCTATTATAGAACACAGAGAAATAGCACTTTACCCCATGTTCTTTCTTTTTTTTCTCAGAACCCGTTTCATTTATTCAACAAAATTTATTCTCACACCCCATTATTTGCATACCTCACTATTTGTACACCCTATTTCAAGAAGGCCGAATCGTAGAGAAGAAATTGCACGAGCGATATGTTATGTTAGTTAGTTGAAATTTGCACTAGTTGAACTGGGTTTGTGAATTTGAGAGAGAATAGTCGAGCCCTAGGTCAAGTTTTAGGTCGAGTACAACGTTAAGTCGACTTTTAAGTCAAAATTTAAGTCGAGTGCTAAGTTTGGTCGAATTTAGGTTGCGCTTGACCTAATACTAGGTCATTTTTTTAAAAAAAAAAAATTTGAAAAAAAAAAATCACTCGACTTATTATTAGGTGGTATATTAAGTCAAGCTCGACTAGTACTAGGTCGAGTGAATTTTTTTTTTAAAAAAAAAAATAGTTTTGGAGAACTATATTAGGTCGATCGTTTAGTCGAGTTCTATTTTAGGACTAAACTGGTCAATTAATAGGTCGATACTATGAAGCCAATAAAATGTTGCGCATAAGGACTAAACGAACTGGGCAGCTGGACATATTGATGTTCAACATATACCAATGGCTTATCTTGAATTATAACAAAATGTTCCAGAGACAAAAGAAAAAATGACAATTTCTTAAAATGTTCCTTAAAATAAAAGTGAAAACAAATACAAATTGACATTTGTTTTTTGTTAATTGTCTTCAACTGCGCTACATTCGTCTTCTTCAAAAACATTTCCTACTTTTTCAAAAACATTTTCTAGGGCCTTTTCTAAATGCTGAATTTTGGCCTTCAGCTTCTCAACACGAGCATCCAAATATTTGGCAGCCTTATCCAAATGTTTGACAGCTTTTTCTACGCTGCTAGTGTATTGCTGGCATCTCTCTGCTGTCACCGTTATTTCGTGGGCAAGAGCATTCATTCATTCATGCATATGCTGAGCTACGATGTCCCATTTCTTCTGCAAGACATGAAAGAAAATACAAGGAACATGCTTGATTCATGCTTGATAATTTGCTGGATAAACCCTAAATCTGACTTACATGGCTCAACTATTAACTCGACGTACACTATTACTCGACTTCATGCTCGACCATTAACGCGACTAAATACTCAACCAACAATACGGCTCGATTAATTACTCGACCTAGGGCTCGACCTTTTCCTTGACCAATTGCACTTCTATCCAAAACTAATTACAAATTCAAATAAACCCAACTCAAATTCAAACATTCAATAACACTACATTCTATCAAAACACTCTCTGTACGAATTTGTAAGATTAAAATGACAATTTGTTGTGAAATTTCGACTGATCTCGTGAACCTACACTTTCTTGTTTGAAAATGATGGTCCTCCTTTTGTGCTTGCCATTGAAACGGGTGATATGTATTATTTTGAAGTTTTGAAGTTTTGAAGTTTTGAAGTTTTGAAGTTTTGAAGTAGAGGAATGGAATGGGTGCTGTTTCAATTGAGGAAGGGGTGTTAAGGAAATGAAGAATAATGAGGAACTGAAGAAGACAAGTTTCAGAAATGATGAAGAAGAACTGTCGCACCTTTGGTTTTAGAATAGAAAAGAGGGGCAGGTTGGTTTTTTTGTGTAGCCTTGAAGTGCTATGGTTGTAAAGAAAAAAATGAGGGTGCTATTTTTGCAAAGTCAATGGTCAAAGGTGCTATATTTGTAAATTTCCCAATATATGGAGGGTTTTTTTATATCAGTATTGTACCTTGTAATAACAACTAAATAAATATTAATTTTTTTAAAAAATTCCAATAATTTGTATATATATATATATATAATTAATTGCAAATCTTACTCCTTTCTCTCTTTCCACAATTGCCCTCTCCCAAGTTCATTCCCCTTTCTACACAGTAATTCCCCCCTCCCCCCATCCCGATAATCGACAGCCCACTCTCCCCAGTCTCCTTCCTCCCTTGCCTCCTCTCTCTTGTCACGAATTGTGATTTTAACTAAATTCACACATGATCTATGAGACAAACAACATGTTGGATGTTATTTTAGTCAAAACTCTCTCGAGAGTCAAAATCAACACACAGCAAAGATATGCACACAATACCTGTAAAGGAATGAGAAGTGCGAGGCTAAATTGGCTGGCAAAAGAAAGTTGCAATGTGTGCGAAGAAACCGTTGTTCTCATTAAATGAAAGTTTCTTGTACAAAGAGTAAGCAAAGTGTGCTAGGGGGTGGGTAGGGCCTTTTCACTTGCTTGTTGATTACATACGCCCACTATTGAAGGTGTAATTCGTAACCTAATCTAGTGAACACAGCCTGCAAAGCTACCAACGGATCAATCCACGAACACTTGCAAAACAAATTCCAAAGTGATTTTCTGAAGAAGAAACTCCGATGTCTAAGTTAGTGGATGCCTTAGGAAATTCAAGTTCAAAATAGCAGAATTGCCACAAATTTAGGGTTTCTTCCTTTTACTTGGCAGCTTAACAGTGCATATATATTTTACCTGTGAGATCCACGAAGTACGTTGTAATAGTTGGCCACGTTGTAGTAGTTCTCCTCAAATATCACATGCCATTGACCGTTTATGAATAGGCTTGGGCTGTCGATTTCCCACACTGTTAGTGTGGTTCAAGTTCCGCATTACTAAGTCAAGTTCCCACATTGCTAGCGTGATCTGAGGTCCACATTATTAATGTGGTCCGAGTTCCATATTATTAGGCCCATAAGTCGATTACTAGGCCATGGGTCGAGATCCGCTATATATCATAAGCGCCCCAAATCTCGGCATGACTAGTTAGGCCGAGGTCTCACATTTGTTAGGGTTTTAGAGGTCAAAATGTAGGGTTTAGGGGCCATGATGATACCTATCATATCCGCCCCCCAAGAGTCCTCTATTCGCATTAAATGTGCCTGAGGCTACTTGATGTGAATCCAAATCCAAAGGATTAGGAACACTTAGAAAGTTGCCTGAGATATGTCTAAGGGATGCTAGTTTGAATTGGTGTAAACCTTGACCCGCTATCTATAAAGAGATAGGAACCTTGGTATAAAATACTATAACCAATTACACCAAAATTAGTTGATAAATTTAGTTTGAACACTACAAGTTTTGAAAAAATTTTTGATAAGTTCTAGAGTTCTTAAAGAACCCAAAGATGAGATAAAACTCACAATTTCATTCTTCAAAGACTGTTTCAAAACAGTACAAAAGATATAGGCTACAAAATTTGTCTTGAAAAGTCCTAAATATCCTTGTCTAGAAACTAAAAGAAATAAAGATTGACTTTGATTCACTAATTTCTAGACTAGACTTTGATAAGACAAAAAATAAGAAAATATGCATTTTACATCATTCTAGATGATATATTGGTTGAAATAAAGGCACATTGGAATGGTGCATTGACCAAGGTGTTGGAATTCTTGAATTCAAGTAGATGTATGCACCTTGTGCTAGCTTCCAAAACTCATTAAATACTTATTTGATTGAATTTTCAACCATGACTTTTCATCCCCCTATGCCTCCAAATGGATGATTGACCTTGAATTTGAAGTCTGCATGATACGAATTCTTCTATGAAAGTATAAAACTCGCAACAAATACCAGAGTGTAGGTTCTAGTATCGTCCTCTAGGTTGAACTGGCTCTTTCTTTAAGCAAGACACCAACTCCAAGTTATGGAAAAGGACTTTGCTTTTGGCCACTTGACACCTGAAGGATTAATCCCAATGCTTGGTTGTGATTGGACTGTCCTTTGGAACCAAGAAGCATGCTCAAATTGTTGAGGGAAAGAGACTCAACAAGATAGCCTAAATTGAACCTAAAAGACTGTTCTCAAAGACTCAAAGTAAGTTTTGAAATTAGAACTAAAAGAAAAGCAAAAAGCTTTTAAGTTTGTATTGTCAAAATTCTGTTTGCTTCATACGGCCGAATGGCCTCTTTATAATTTTTGACAAGGTGCGACTAAGGGAAATACCATCCCATAGAAAGATTAGGACTCTTTGCCTTTTAGGAATCTAAAATACTTAAAGGAAATAATTACTAAAAGACTCATATTATAAGAAAAAGGAAATATTTCCTAAACTAAAATCCAAGTGCGAAAAGGATTCACTTGTGTTCGGCTGAGCATAATTCCATTCAAACTTGGATTGTCGAACGACCTGATTCTATGGATTCATAGAGCAAGACTAGAAACACTTGGTTCATCATTCACAATACCAAGTATAATAACATATAACGAACTAGGATTGGAAGTCTTTCTTGCTGCCTTAGCTTCGGCTTCAGCTAATTCACTTATAAGCGATGTTAAGGCAGCTTGCATTCTCTTAGTCCTTGACCTAGTCATAGGCCCTCCAATGCCTTGCAATGGATCAAATTGTGGACGTCTCTTTGTAGGTGAATTGTCTCTTTCACGTCTAGCTTATACTCTCAGATTTGGTTCATGTTGTGGAGTTGTCTCGGCTTGTGTGGTTGTCTTGGCCCTTAGGTTTCCATCACTTCAACACTTAACTATTTGAATAATTGATGGGCTGGAATTTGGACCAATTTTAGGACCAAAATTAATCTTTGATTTGGATTAAATGCACTATTGAACTTGGACCGTTGGTTAGAGGTGGCAATCAGGTTGTGTTTCGAGTTCGCAGGTTGTGTTTTGATATGGGTATTATAAGTTTTACATGAACCCAAACACGACCCGTTTAATTATTCGTGTCAAAAAATGTAACCTAGACATAACCTGTTTATTTTTCAAGTAACATGACACTACACGAAAAGACCTATTTAACACAAAAAAACCTAAAAGACCTAAATAACCTATTTAACACAAAAAAACCTAAAAGACCTAAATAACCTATTTAACATGACACGAAATTAATGACCTATTTAACACGAAATTGATGACCTATTTAACATGAAAATAATTGCTTGTGAAAGATTAACATACCAAAAAATCTAAAAATACCTCTAATTATATTTGAAAACTATTTCCAACTAAAATTTAAAATATTACAAGCCAAGAAGTCATAAAAATATTTTCCAAATTACAATCCAAGCACTAGCATCAAGTAAAATGTCAAGAATTACAAACCAAATCTCAAATATCTAAGTTCAAAGTCATACAAACCAAAATATCTCCCAAATTACAAACTCAAAACATGTCCCAAATTACAAACTAAATCTCAACTATCCAAATCCCAAGTCATACAAACCAAATCTCAAATATCCAAGGTGAAAAAAAAGTCTCCCACATTACAAACCAAATCTCAAATATCCAAGTCCAAAGTCATACAAATTACAAACCCAACCTCAAATATCCAAATCCAAAGTTACACAAACCAAATCTCCAATATTCAAGTTCAAAATCATACAAACCAAAACGTCTCCCAAATTACAAACCAAATGCCAAGCATCCAAATCCAAAGTCACACAACCTAAATTGTTGAGATAATTTAATCATAATCAAGATTCTAAATCATAGTCATCCTTCATTCCTCCTTAAGTTATCTGAAAGAAAACTATTAAAGCTTATAACATATGGTATGATTAACTATTTATAGTCAATAAAAAAAATTCAAGTATTCATATATTAACTTACCAACCAACATCAATGAAAAAGCATTCCAATAATAATCAAATTCGATCTTGAAACTTCTCCAAAGTCTGCTTCAATTTCACCACTCTTGTTAATATTTGGAGCCATGATATATTGAGTAACTTCATATAGGGGAATTTTTGACATTTCTACAACAAGAGAATGAAAATTATAAATTATATATTTTTATAAATAAAACATATAAACAAAAATAATTAACTAATATTACCTTTATCTCCAAACAACTAATCCCTACTTGTAAATCAATGTTTTAACAATCTGTAGAGATAATGAACTGTGAAACGGATCTAGAATTCTACCATCAAAAATAAAAGCAAACTTTGAGGCAGCAGTTGATATGGGAACACATAAAACATCCATAGCTATTTTAGCCAAGTCTAGATAACGATATTCATGAGATTTCCAAAAATCAAGAACTTGAACTATTGATGTCCTTTTATTTATTGGCTCATCTAAATACATTTCCAATTGGCTCTTTTGTGTGCTAATAGCATACTCAAAATTCTCAAATTGGTCAAATTCCTATCAATGCAACAAACATATATGTTAGAACAAGTGACACAACAAAAATATTAAATATAACAATGCAATAGGACAAAAATATTAAATTTTTGTACCTTAAAAACATCCATTGATTGCTCGCCTTCTTTTTCTGCAACCTTAGTAATATTGACCTCATTACTATCTTGAGAACATGAAGTGGATGCTCCAGATGTTTTGGATAGTGTCATATATTCATTAAAAAGACCAAAAAGAGTATCTCTAACTCTTGCCAATTCTTCAGACCCAGGACCATAAAGCTTGTTATAGCTATACTCAAGAAATTGAAACTTATATCGAGGATCAAATACCACGGCCACAGCCAACAACATATTGAATTCACACCAATATTTGTTAAACTTAACAAACATCTATTTAGCTATTTTCTTCATAAAGCTATTTGAACATTTACACTTCTTAACCAACTTTAATGGAACAACAAATACTTGAGGAAAATACAAATTGGTTGTTGGATAATAAGATCCTGACCAAACATTTGTTGTAGTGTAAAAAACCTTAAGAAAGTTACAAATCTTTTGAACTCTTTCCCACTCTTCTGGAGATGGACAACTTTGAAAATTTGAATCACTTAATTGCAAGTGACAAAATGCAAGACGATAATAAAGAGCACTTGAAAGCATCTTATATGTGGAATTCCATCTAGTGGGAATATCTTGAACTAAAACCTTTTTAGAGTCAAGAGATGTTTGTTCTACACATTGGGTGAACCTTTGTTTTCTTACTTGGGAACCCTTGACATATTTGACACATTCCCTTATTTTATCAACTGTTATGTCAATTTCCTTTAGACCATCTTGCACAATCAAATTCAAAACATGTGCACAACACTCACATGAAACAAAACGCCATTATGCATCAATGCATTTTTTAACTTCAGCTAGTGTTTAAGAATCTAAACACAAACATCATTTGCAGAAGCATTATCTAACATGATAGAAAACAATTTCTTTTCTATACCCCATCCACTAGCCAAACGGTTATTTTTTTAAACTAAAGAAATCCCATTATGAGGAGGAGGCATATAAGAAAAATTCAAAATTTTCTTTTGCAACACCTAATTTCTATCAATATAATGTGCAGTCAAACTCAAATAGCCATCAGTAACGATAGAACTCCATGCATCAGAGTTCAAACATATTTGATTAGGACATGCACATAACTCACGACGAGGTCTTTTAATTTGAAAAGCATGTATCTTTTTTATGTCCGCCTTTACAGTGTTTATAGTGATATGTGTAACTTATGGTTCTAAATATTTGAGTAGATTTCTAACTCCATATTCCACAAATGAAAATGGCAAGTCATGCCTAATTATTGCATATACCAATAATTCTCTAAATTTATCTTGATTAAACTATGAACTGTAAGTAGATAAAAGCATGTTACACATATTTACCCAAAGTACCTGTGCCATATTTACTTTCTGCAGAATACCTTTTTCTACATTTTTTGCATTCATACTTTAACTCTTCACTTGGTTTTGTTTCAAGGATTGGAAAATATTCCCAAACTCTAGAAGTTAGTTTTCTCTTCTATTTAGGTGCTCTCTTTTTTCCTTCTGCATCTTGTTTTACACATTGAGATCGGTTGACTCCTAATGTCTTCTCAATACTATCACTACCATCATCAATGTCAAGTGGATTTTCATTACTTGCCTCCATTTTCTAGTTATCAAAAAATAACAACATAAGCCAAAATTTAGAATTACATAAACTATTAATATTTCAGCAATTAGAAAGGTAAATAGACAACTCATAATAAATATGGACAAAAAATCAGAAAAGCTAACCCAAATAAAAAAAGCTCAAGATTATATGCAAGAAAAATTATCAAAATTTAATTACAGGTGCAAATTTGTACTCCAAAATGCATAGGCAGAGAATCTAGTAACCAAATCAAGCTGACAATTTTTTAAGCGTCAACTTTTGGGCAACATTCTCCTAATCTTATGACTAGGTCCAAGTATAAAGTTTTTAAAAAATATTGCCCATATAAACAATTTCAATTTACAAATGCAAATAAGTCACAAATATGAATAGGAGGAGTAATCCCGCATACCTACACACAAATAGATACAAAGCAATCCCAACAAATTCTAGAATCACATATCTAAAATTTCAACACCTCCAAAATCATGGGTAGTTGCCTCATAATGCCACAAAATATATCCGAATCCAACCTAGTTAAAAATAATTATTTTAAAAGGAAAAGACCAAGCCACAATAGAAAAATTAAATGACTTAATATTGAATCTCATTTTGTGACAAGTAACAAACACCTTTAGTCACTTGGCTGCACCCGAAACTATAAATTCAACCCTGCACAATAAGATAGTGCAGAGCCTAAATATAAGGCTTCCATAGCAAAAATAACCAATATTCATGAAGGAAGTATTCCATTAGTACTATTTGGATACTGAATGTGGACAAAAGCCACTGATTTCTTGTTGGTTGAAATCTTTTGCCCAAGAATTTGAAGATCATTTTACTACAAAAAATGAAAAGCACGAACCGACTCTGGGTAAAAGTACATACATAAACATAGTTCATTAAATCTCTCCATTAAACACATTCCACATGCTTTCATCAAAATCATTTACTCCAAGACAACATTATCCTCACATGTTCTTCCTCCTATTACATTCAAGTCTCTAATGTAGATACACAAAACAGATAAATAGCTAGTAACAACCACTATAAACAATAACAGAAAACCTAAGCAACCTTAGAGCCATAAATCCATGTGGAAATAGAAGGCAAAAGTGAAAGCCACTTCATAGCATTGGGAAACTAAGAGTTTCAAATTTCAATTGTTGCCATGCTACATGATTCGTTCTACAATTTACTTTAGCTAAAGTTTAACAACTAGGCTCCCCAAATAAACAGAATTGGTAAGGAAATAGGAGGATGATGAAATTCCAAGAGGAGATCAAGAAACAAAATTCATGAAGAATTCACACAGGAGCCACGTGTTGTTTTGGACACAAATAAGCAACTCGTCAACAGCAGAACCACCATTAGGTTTCACCCAAATTCGAGGAGTTCCAATTTCTCTACCAAGGCACATAAGAACAACCTCTCCAAATAAGAAGACACTTCACTAAAGCAAGCACTATGATATCACAACATCATTACTCTAAAGAAAAAAAAGAAACAACACATCAGAAAGCTATTTAAGTAAATCCTTCAACAAGCAAGAAGCAAGAAGCAAAAAAAATAAAAATAAATGATGATGTACCTAAGGACTTGTAACCAATTTACCACCTCCTACAGAAGGTTGCTGCGAATTGTTCTGCCTTTGTGGCTACTAAGTGAAATAAAGGGAGCGGCAATTTGAAACAAAGGAGTGGCTACTGCTAAGTGAAAGAAATGGAGCGTCATGACAATTTGAAACAAGGGAACGATGACTGCTAAGTGAAAGAAAGGGAGCAGCGATTTGAAACAAGGGAGCGGTGATTGCTAAGTGAAAGATAAGAAGAGAGTTGAGAGTCGAGAGACAAGACAATTAGGGTTAGTATACTTTATTCAGATTTTATAAAATTACCCTAACATAATTTTTCAAGTTACTAAATGGGGTAAACGAGTTAAGTAGGTCGACTTGTGGATTGACTCGAACACGACCCATTTATTTTGCTAAATGGGTTAAACAAGTTGACCCACAAACAACCCATTTATTTTGCATGCTCTACAAGTCCGATCTGATTTCGGCCTGAACCCGCCAAGGGGTGTACTTGTACCTATTAACTACATGTTAGATTCGTGTCACAAATTGCTATCTAAATTCAATCTCTCACTCACAGGCAAAGGTGTTAGATGCATTGGAGATAATGGATTAGAACCATAAACAATTTCAAAAGGAGAAAATTTAGTGGCAGACTGCACATCCCTATTATATGCAAATTCAACATGAGATAAATAATTGTCCCAAATTTTAATGTTCTTACCAATGACCGACTTCAACAAAGTAGATAAAGTACGATTAACAACTTTAGTTTGGCCATCGGTATGTGGATGAAAGTAGTAGAAAACAAGAGTTTTGTACCCAATTTTCCCCACAAAGTTTTCCAAAAAAAACTCAAAAAATTGATGTCTTGATCAGACACAATGGTTTCTGGCATGCCATGCAAACGAACAATCTATTTAAAGAATAAATCAACAATGTGTGAGGCATCATTCATTTTGTGCATGCAATGAAATGAGCCATTTTTGAAAACTTGTCGACAACCACAAAAATTGAATCTCTTACATGTTTAGTTCTTGGCAAACCCAAAACAAAATCCATTGAAAGATCAACCCATGGCTCTTTTGGAATTGGCAAAGGCGTGTATAAGCCATGAGGTTGGACTTTTGATTTGGCCTTTTTGTAAATGATGCAATTTTCACAAATTTTCACAACATTACTTTTTCATTTTTGGCCAAAAGAAATGCTCTAGCAAAATTGCCAAAGTCTTGGTTATATCAAAGTGTCCTATAAGGCCTCCACCTTGTGCTTCCCTAACTAACATTTCACGCAAAGAAGAGTTAGGAATGCAAAGCTTGGATTCTTTAAACAAAAATCCAGCATGCTTAAAAAACTTCTAAAAAGAACCATTTTTCACAAGCTTGGAACACTTGACCAAAATCAAAATCATCACAATACAATTCTTTAATTTGTTCAAAGCCAAGTATCTTAGATTCAAGAGAAGAAAGTAAGGCATACCTCCTAGAAAGTGCATTGGCTACAATATTTTCTGTACCTTTTTTATATTGAATGACATATGGAAAGGTCTCAATGAACTTCATCCATCTTGCATGCCTTTTGTTGAGCTTATATTGGGCTTTCAAAAACTTCAATGATTCATGATCAGTGTGGATCACGAACTCCTTAGCTCATAAGTAGTGTTGCCATGTCTTCAAAGTTCGGACCAAGGTGTACAACTCTTTGTTATAGGTAGGATAGTTGAGAGTTGCCCCACTTAACTTTTCACTAAAGTATACCATAGGTCTCCCTTCTTGCATCAAGACAACACCTATCCCAATACCTGAAGCATCACATTCAATTTCAAATGTTTTGTCTAAATTAGGTAAAGAAAGAAAATGAGCATTAGTTAAATGAAATTTAAGTTTTTGAAAAGCTTGCTCTTGTTCTTTATCCTATTTGAACCCCACATTCTTCTTAATAACCTCGGTCAAAGGTGCAGCCAAAGTGCTATAGTTCTTGACAAATCTCCTATAAAAGCTTGCAAGACCATGAAAACTTCGCATTTCACTAACACTTTTGGGAGTTGGCCATTCTTGAATTGCTCTCACCTTTTCCATGTCAACTGAAATACCATTGACACTTACAATGTAACTAAGAAAATTAACCTTATTAGTGCAAAAGGTGCACTTCTTCAAATTGGCATAAAGTTTCTCATTCCTGATCACACTTGCACATGTTAGATGTTCAAGATGGTCATCTAAACTTCTTGAATATCCTAAAATATCATCAAAATAGACAACCACAAACTTTCCATTGAATTCACGCAAAACAAGATTCATTAAACGCATGAAAGTGCTTGGAGCATTAATTAGGCCAAAATGCATAACTAACCATTCATACAAACCATGTTTTATTTTAAAAGAGGTTTTCCATTCATCACCCTTTTTCATTCTAATTTGATGGTAACCACTTTTCAAATCAATTTTGGAAAAGCTAATGCTCTATATAACTGATCAAGCAAATCATCTAATTGAGGAATAGGATGGTGATATTTTACCATTATGTTGTTCACGGCACGACAACCTATGCACATCCTCCACTACCCATCTTTCTTCAACATCAATAGAACTGGCACAATAGATAGGCTCATGCTCTCCTGAACCCATCCCTTGTCTAACAATTCTTCAACTTGCCTTTGAAGCTCTTTGGTTTCTTCGAGACTTGTTCTATAGGTAGGCTTATTTGGAATTGATGCTTCCGAAACAAAGTCAATTTGAAGCTCAATTCCACGAAGTGGTGGTAATCCTTTTGGAACTTCCTCAGGAAACACAACTTCAAATTTCTACAAAATAGAAACAATGCTGCTTGGTAATTCACCGGCCAAATTATTAGTAGTCAAATGAGCTTTCTTATACAAAATAAGCTCAAAAGGTGATTGAGAATTTAGAGCACCCCTGGCCTCACTTTTTTTTTTTCAAATAAACAAATTTTTTCTTGTTTTTCACTCAAGATAAGTGCTTCTTTTATCTAATTTTTGCTCTTTTTCTTTTCACTCAAACTCTCTTCATACTTTTTTTTCTCACCCTCTTTTTTTTGCTCACATTTTTTTTTTGTTTGTATCTTCTTGTAACCTCACTTAATATTCATAGATTTGACTAGGAGTCATAGGTACAAGAGTTACATTTCTTTGATTATGAAAAAAGAGTACTTGTTAGTAAAATCATAATGACTAACTCGTCTATCATACTGCCAAGGCCTCCCCAACAAGTGGCTTGCTTGCATAGGAACCACATCACAAATTACCTCATCTTCATATTTCCCAATGCAAAATGGTACCTTTACTTTCTTGGAAACGTGAACTTCTCCACAATCACTAAGCCATTGGAGCTTGTATGGTTTTGGATGCTTTGTTGTAGGTAATCCTAACTTTTCAACCATAGACACACTAGCTACGTTAGTACAACTTCCACTATCAATTATAACACTACATACCTTCCCATTAACGTAGCATTTTATGTGGAAAATGTTCTCCCTTTGTGCCACATCGTCCTCCTTGACTTGCATATTAAGGATTCGCCTAGTGACCAACAATTCACCATGAACTGTAACTCCTCCTCTTCCGATTCTACAAGAGATAGCATGGAATCCTATTCTTTCTCGTCTTCCGTTTCATATTCTTCATCATCCCTTATCACCATTGCAAGCTTATTTGGACATTAGCTTGCGATATGACCACTGCATTGACACTTGAAACATTTAATGTCACAAGTTTGAATGGTAGAGGGTACATTGTTACCTTTCGATGTCCTTTTTTTTGGGGTTGTTTTGGCTGGTTTTGAGGAAGTTGTAGGCTTATTCTCCTTTTTTGAAGTAATTTTCTTCCAAGTACTTTGATGTGTACTACCCCCCCTCTTGAGTTGTTGCTCCACTTTGACAGCCGTGTGTACATATCTTGCAACTCCACATAATGGTACATTTCAACTCGATCTTGGATGTCACAATTCAAACTATTCAAAAATCTACCCATGGTTGCTTCTCGATCCTCCTCCACATTGGCTCTTATTATAGCAACCTCCATTTCTTTGAAATAATCTTCCACACTTCTGCTTCCTTGTCTAAGCCCTTGAAGCTTGTTGTAGAGATCTTGATAGTAATGGCTAAGCACAAATCTCTTTCTCATGATTGCTTTCATTTCTTCCTAAGTCTCCACGGGTCTTTCACCATTTCTTCTCCTACTTATCACAAGTTAATCCCACCATGTTAATACATAATCAGAAACTCAATGACGGTGAGTTTTACTTTTTCAAGATCGGAGTAGTGGTGACCATCAAACACAAATTTCATTTTTTTTCTCCCATTCAATATAGGCCTCTGGATCGGATCTTTCTTGAAAAGTAGGGATTTTCATCTTGATGGTGCTAAGGTTGTTGTCTTCATTTTGTCTCCTCCAAGTTGGTCTTTTAGTGTGCCCAAAAGATTCCCTATCAAACTCATCACCAACTTGATCAAGCTTTTCATCTTCTACCCCTTGTGTTTTATGCCTTTTTTGGATGTTGTTGGTGGTGTGTGAATGAGCCATTTGAGATTTTGCCTCTAATTGATCAATTCTTTTATGCAAGGGTTCAATCTCTTGTCGTAATAATCTCTTTATTTCTCCCATCAAGGCTTCGATTTGTAAGTTTTGTTGATGATCCTCGTCATTGGAATGGTGAGACATTTTGGAAATCCTACAATCAAATAGTTAAAAAAAATGTCACAAATAGTAATCACTCCCTTATGTGCTTTTACTCTCAATATTTTTTTTGGTGGTCACTCATACTCAAATTTTCTCACAAACGAGGTTTACACTCGTTACCTCTCTTAAGGTTCTTATTGAACTTACTTGAACAATTATCAAGTGAGAGTGTGACTTTCACAACTAAAACCCATCAAACAATTTTTGTGTTATTTTAAGTTGTGAAATTGAATGCACCAAGGAATATGAGAAGATCACAGCTTGTAAGATAGACAAAGATAAAAAGAATGGTGAAATAGATGAACAATAGAATTGTATCCAAGGTTGAATGAGAAGAACTTTGTTGATGAATCTTTTGGCAACATGGATCACAAGAGAAAAGAATATTATATTTCAAAGGAATTACAACTTCGAGAAATGATTTTTTTTTGTGTCCACTTTTTTCTTCTTTTTTTTTTTATAATATTCAGCCACCACTTTTTTTGTTCGGCCCTTTTCTTCTTCTTCTTCTTCTTTTTTTTTACATATTTTTCAATGAATAAAGTAAAAAAGAAGTGGAGATGAGAAGGTGACTTCTTAAATTCCAAACCCACTGCTAGGAACCTTGCCAACCTGTGACAAAATCCACTACAAAAATGTGAATCTTGATTTTCAAGAAAGTCAAGAATAAGAAAGGATAAAATCAAAAGAGGAAACAAAGGATATGCAACCCCTTAGAAATGGCTCTGATACCAAATGATGTGAATCCAAATCCAAAAGATTAGGAACACTTAGAAAGTTGCCCAAAATATGTCTAAGGGATGCTAGTGTGGATTGGTGTAAACCTTGACCCACTATTTATAAAGAGATAGGAACTTTGGTATAAAATGCCACAACTAATTACACCAAAATTGGTTAATAAGTTTAGTTTGAACGCCACAAGTTTTGAAGAAAACTTGGTAAGTTCTAGAGTTCTGAAAGAACCAAAAGATGAGATAAAACTCACAATTTCATTCTTCAAAGGCTATTTCAAAATAGTACAAAAGATGCCTAAATATCCTTGTGTAGAAACTAGAAGAAATAAAGATTGACTTTGACTCATTAATTTATAGACTAGACTTTGATAAGACCAAAATAAGAAAATTTGCATTTTACATCATTCTAGATGATATATTGGCTGAAATAAAGGCACATTGGAATGGTGCCTTGACCAAGGCGTTGGAATTCTTGAATTCACATAGATGCATGTATCATGAGCTAGCTTCCAAGACTTCATTAAATACTTCTTTGATTGAATTTTCAACCATGACTTTTTGTCCCCTATGCCTCAAAATGGATGATTGACCTTGAATTTGAAGTCTTCAACACTTGACTATTTGAATAATTGATGGGTTGGAATTTGAACAAACTTTAGGACCAACATTGATCTTTGACTCTGATTAAATGCACTCTTGAACTTGGACCATCGTTCCATTGAATTGGATGTGAAATTAGGGCCGAGTTCACATCGTTGGCCAAGTTCGCATCTTTGGCCACTGAGTTCGCACCTTTGGCCATTGAGTTCGCTCTTTTGACAGCCGAGTTCACATTTTTTGTAGCCAAGTTCACGTCTTTGGCTCCGAGTTCACATCTTTGAGCTGAGTTCACATCACTACTCAGCTCCCAATGCTGGAACGGCAATCAAAAGCCATTTGAAAAGACACGCAAGAACCTAAAAGTTCTTTGTAGAAGGAATTAAACTGTCATTTTGAAGTCACATTGGCCAAAAACCCTTTTTGGTACTACAGAAACCTTTCCTCATCGTGTCTTTGGCAGGCTTTGTTCTATCTAGCATTCTCTCAACACTATCTTCGTCTTTGGCAAAGCTTTGTTCTCCAGCGAGTCTTGTAGTTTAGACAAAGTTTTCATACCTAGCAAAACACAAACACAAGTAAGTATGTTGCTTTCTAATTCTTTGTTTTGGGTTAGGGGGGGGGGAGAGGGTCTTCAAGGTGGGATAGATCTACTTCATTGGTAGGCAAGAGGACGAATACAGTTTAATGGGCTCATTCGGTCAAGGAGATAGTATTATTCAAGAGACTAAACAATCTAGTGCTAGAAAAGTTGGAAAAAGAAAACAAAAAAAGGTGGTAACAAACTTAGAAGAGAAACCGTTGCCAGCTGAAAGTAGGTTGAACTTGCAGATGATGACAAGTACTTTAGGGGATGATAGGGAGGATTTTGTGCCTGGGCCCTTAGATACACATCCTGAGAAATTTACTCCCACTACTGAGGCTTTGACCTCAGTCCTAGGAGAAGTTGAGGTCAAGAACCTTAGGAAGAGGTACCATTTTCCTAAAGAGTATAGGGCTAGAGTTGCAGGATCAAGATGGAGGGCCTGTCAACCTCTAGTAGGATACTGTATAATGCATGAAGAACAATTGAAGACAGGGTTGAGGTTATCCTTATGTAATCTGAGAAACAAGATCGTAAAGTATTATAGGATGGTTTTGGCTCAATTAGCCCTTCAACTCAATTAGGACCATAATAGGGTTTGGAATTTTATGCCGAGAAACCCAAATTGTAAAACCCACAAATCACCACAATGGGAAGAAAAGGTTCTTTTTTGTGAAGTCAAAGCCCTGTGGGGGTAGAGATAGAATGGTTCTATGGGGATACTATTGATATTTATAGGAATGGAAAGAAGCATAGCCCTTAAGGTCAAGAATACATTGAGCTCTGAGAAGAAAGAATTGGGAAGTACACTGAAAAGGAGCTGGTGAGATATAACTTGAGTCTAGCAATCGTAGATATTGAACCTCGAACCTCAAAACTTGTTTTAAGGAAAAAGACAAAGGGTATAATTGTTGTTCTTTGGAATGATTTATTCATAGCTAACTGGAATTCAGAATTAATTGATATTTTATGTTGTAGTGGTGAACTTTGACACATCAATGGCTAAAAAGAGAAGCACTTTTTTAGAAAGGTACGAAGGGTGTAGAGATAGAAAAGGAAGCCTTCTGGTCTGCAAGGCCATTGGTCATTAAGCCCCTTCCCCCCCCCCCCCTAAGAAGGTTGAAAAGAGCGCCGAGGTAGAGGCAGCCATCAAGGGCAAAAGGATTAAGGTGACAGGCACCATAGGGAAAGCCAGTCAGAAGGCTGTTGAGATGGGCACCTTAGAAGCAACCTTCTACTTTAATCTTCTAGAAGAGTATTCTCCTAGATTAGTGGTCCAGGGCATGGAAGAACAACAAAAAAAGATGGAGGTCATGCCCATCGTAGACTTGAATAGCAACATGACTGCTACGATTCCTTAGGTTAAATATTGAAGACATATGTGTGTCTTAACGTTACTTATTAACTACAAATAGGACTAACACAGTGTTTGTATATGTGGATTTGACATGCCATGGTTCTATGAGCAGAATACGTTCACAGAGCTAATCTTCTAGAAGAAGGGTTGTGAAGCAAAAGGCTGAGATTTCTCAGTTGCGGGAATCTGAGACGGCATCTCACCATTCTCACGCAGAAGCATTCGACGCTCAAAAAAGGGTAGAAGCTGAAATGTTATTGTTGTGCCAATAATTGGAAGCTTGCCAAAAAGAGGTATAGAGGTTGGAAGGGATCAATTAAGTGGAGTTTGCTTGGTTGCTGGTAAAGAAGGTTTTTCACACACATGATTTTGGTAATTTAGTAGTGAACTTCTCCCAAGCAACTATAGATATAGGGAGGCATGATGCTGCTGGATTATGCCCTAAAGACCAATCAAGTGATGATTGTTTGGGCATACATTGTATCATAATGCTTATTGTTTATGGCATTTTCATTATTATTATGTTCAATTATACATCTGCGTAACATGAATGATTATAAAACTATCCCTAGTCAAGTATTATCATCAAATGGGACAATGATAATGCATGAAAACTAGTATGTGTAATAACTGATGTCATGTGTCATGATATGAGATATCAAATCAACACATGATTACATGCTAGAGAACTATGTACTAGATCGACCCACCATGAAAAGTGCTAAATGGATTGTTGTATAAGTGCCATAAACATTTTTCATAGCGATGATGATGTAGATGATCCTTAGATTTGAGATCATCAGAGATCCCAACATGAGGAGTAGCATGTTTTGATGTTGTCAAATGTTACCCGTAATAGGGTAAACTATAAAAGTAGTAAGTGAATATGCAATGAATCATGAAGTGGGATGTTGAGTGATCAAGATAGGATTGCCTCTCCTATATAAAGGGAGTGATATCTTTGGGCCCCTTGATTGAGTGAGATTATAAAATGCATGGCCATGCTCAAATGAGTCGATATGTGATATCGGGCTTATTTGCTTAGATGAGTCTACTTGGGAATCAAGAAATGCACAGATTGTATTATGCGAGCGTGACACATTCTATGGCTCGTGTTCAATTAAGGTATTTAGGGAAAAATGATTGAATTACATGGTAACGTCTATCACAGGATAAGGTTATGTCAAGTTATTGACATTCTCATAACTTGGGTAGTTTTGATGTGTTGCTAGACACTGCTCATTGCTTATGGAATGAAATAGATTTTATGTCATGGCCAATGTTATGAGAACTTAGTGGTTCGCACACTTAGATTGAATCCAAAAAGAGTATAAAATTCATATGATGAAATTGGAGTAATCTCAAGAATCCTAATGTGACTATAACTCTCTAGGGTTTTTCAATTTAAGGCGGTAGTTGGATTTAAAACTGAAAAGGTTTGGGTTTTAGTGCTAATAAATCCAAAATAGTTTTGCACTTAGCAATGAAAGATCCAAAGCTTTAAAGTCTAAGTCCGAATGGGATAGAACTCTTGTACTTGGCAGTCAGTAGATTCATTGAATCTAGAAATTCGAAATAGACTAAGGTTTGGTAGTCCAAGTAAAACTCTTTAGAAGAGTTTAACCATAGAACTACAACCTAAGTCTATAAATAGAAGGATTTTCGGTAGCCATAATATATATATATATACAAGAAACCTTTTGGCTAGCCTTTGAAAGAAGACAACCGTCGTTCTTAAAAGCCAAAACCAAGAAAAAAAAATCAAGAACCTTGAGACAAAAAATATGGGAAACCCGAACTCAAATTTTGAAACTAGCACTTTAGTTTTTGAGTGCTCCTATTCTAGTTGATTGTGTGACAATGATTAGAAGTTTGGATTAGTCATGTGGATACTATAAAGGTGAAGCCAAACTGGTTTTGCTAGTGATTTGACATACAAAGCTCTTCGTAAGCTGACTCATCCAAAGACTACCAAGGTATAAATCCTAAATTCCGATTTGATCTCACTTCGTATGGATTTTGGGGGAAACCGATTTTAAAATTCCACTACTTGATGTACACGGTTTTCAATAGATCAGCCATGGAGATACATGAGAAATTTTCGAATCTAAAACTAGAAGAGCTGCTTGGGTATGACCCTGAGGTCACAACCAAGGCCAATCAGGCTTATATCGAGCCTTGGATCATCTGGCATCTCAAGACTCTTCTATGACATTAAAAGAGTTGTAAGAATGCAAGGTGGATGAAGACATGGACCTCTGGACTCCTGAAGGTGAGGAGATGGGAGAGTAAAGGCTTGAAGCTGAGACCTTTTATCATAAGGAGGAAAAAAGCAGAGAGGCTAGCCAATAGGATTTTTGTTGTATTATATATATATATATATATATATATATATATTTATATTTATTTATTTATTTATTTATTTATTTTTAGTTTTGTAAAGACAACTTATATGCTAATGAAAACCTGATTTTGCTTTATTCTTGCCATGTCAGGGCTATTTTTTCCCTCCAAGATCTAACTTTAACATCATGGATGAGAAAGTGAAAACTCTTGAGGCCAAAATAGGTAATCTTTGCGACATGGTAGGTAGGCTAAACAATGAAAATAACCAGCTTAGGGATCAAGTTTCCCACCTAGGAAACTAACTAGAGCTCTCAAAGGGGACAAGGCTAAACAATAGAGTGTAACAGGGAACCTCATCAATTGGGAGAGATCTGTACCTTCACAAAACAAAGCATACAAGAAGAAGATCTTGGAGCTTTCCTCCAAGATCTCTTTACTAGACTCTAAAGTTAAGGGATGAGTGAAGTAATACATATCTTTACAAAGGAATTAGAAGCAAAGCAAGGAGAGATTCGAAGTCTCCAAAAATTGTTAGAACAAGATCCCTTGGCTTGAATTCATTGACTTTAACCCTTTCATTATAGCACTTCGTCATGGCCTGCTTTTACTGCACCTCTTTAACTGAGGCCAAATCTTAGCGCTCCTCCAATAGATCTAGACTCAATCATATCTCCTCATTGTTGGTTGCTGAATTAAAGGCTATGAGCCTGAACTTTGAAATCCTAACTTTTACTGGGATGACCACCTCAGATCTATACACCAGGCTATAAGGAGTCTCCTCTATAGCTGTCTGAGATGTGATTCGATAGGCCCAGAGAACATGGGAAAATGCTCCACCTAATCTCCTTTGGCTTTATCTAATTGAGTTTTGAGTCTTTGCAGCAATGTGCGATTTGTGACTTCGACCTCATTATTGGCCTAAGGCTATGCGACCAAGATGAAATTCTGCTTGATCATCAGTTCTTCACACCAAGATTGAAATGGGTCATCCGCAAACTACTTCCCATCATTTAAGATAATTCAAGATGCCAAATTTGTAGACAATTTTACTCCACATAAGTTTCAACACATTCATTCCTGTGATGGTGGTTATAGGTTTAGTTTCTACCAATTTGGTGAAGTAGTCAATTGCCATTATCAGGAATTTCAAGTAACTAGGCACTTTAGGAAAAAGGCCAAGAATATCAATACCTGACTACATTAAAGGCCACAAACTTTGAATGTTGATAAACTCCATTTGAGGTCATCTGATTATTGGGGCATGGATCTGACACTTCACGTATTTCTGTACAAAGTCGTGGGCATTTTGGAACATAGTAGCCCAACAATATCCGCATCTAATAATCTTTTTGGCCAACATGCGAGGTCCCACATAACCATCACAAGATTCAAGGTGAACTTTCTTGAGTATATAGTCTGCTTGTTGGGGTCCCACACACCTCAGCAGTGGTAGAAGGTAAGAATGTTTGTAAAGTACGTCTTCTTGTAAGATATACCGAAGAACCTTTAATTTCACCTTTTGTGCTTCATTCTTATCCTTTGGTAATTTTCCATTTTGCAATTACAGTAATATGAGAGTCATCTAGTTATCTTTTCCCTTTTCAATAACCATGTTGGCCTTTTCTGCAGTGTTTTCACAAGGGAGTACCTCAACTAAGACCTTTTTATTCAAATAAGAGAATGCGAAGGACGACAGTTTGTTCAAGGCATCAGCTCTTTTGTTTTTAGACATCGAGATTTGCTTGATATCAAAATTATGAAAATATTGATTGAGTTGCGATACCTTGCCTAGGTATCTCTTCATTTGAAGTTCTTTTGCTTAATAGGCACCTCAGACTTGATTCACCATGACTTGAGAATCACTGTATACTTTGACATCACATGCTTTTATCATCTCTGCCATCTTGAGGCATGTGATCAAAGCCTCGTACTCTGCCTTATTGTTAGTCACTTTGAAGTAGAATTGTAAAGTATAGATGATCTTGACACCTTCAGGGTTTCGGAGTAACAAGTCAGCTTTGCTACTCTTTTCATTAAAAGCTCTATCAACATACAAGGTCCACACTTTTGAGTTGTCATTTTTGTCTGTTTAGGTTCGGGTAAAGAAAGGTTGTCAAGGCCACATCTTATAGCTATACGAGGCTGATACTATATATCATGTTCCCTGAGTTCGATAGCCCATTTTTTCAACCTTCCTGAGGCTTCAGGTTTAGATAGTATTTGTTTGATGGGTTGGTTAGTTAGGAAGCATATGGAATGAGTTTGGAAATAAGATCGTAACCTTCTAGCAGCATGGACAAAAGTCAATATCAACTTTTTCTACAGTAATATACTACGTTTCGGCCCTTTGCAAGGTGCAACTGACATAATACACTGGCTTCTAGACATGGTCCTCATCTTGGATTAGCATTGCACTAAAAACATTGTTTGAGGCCGTTAAATATAGTGATAAGACTTCCCTTGGTTTCGGTACTATCAACGCTAGAAAACTTGCCAAGTGTATCTTTAGTTCTTCAAAAGCTGTTTGGCACTCCTCAGTCCACTTGAAACTTTTGGCCTTTCGCAGTACTTGGAAGAATGGGAGATGTCGATCCGCTGACCAGAAGAGAAATCTATTCAAGGCTACTAGAGATCTTGTCAACCTCTGGACCGCTTTGACTGTTCAAGGTGGTGCTATCACGACAATGGCCCTTATTTTTTCGGGGTTGGCTTCAAAAGTACACTTTTTGGCGTTCAGAAGTATGCCTATCTTCACTAGGGTTTGCAGGGTCTTTTTTAGATTAGTTTGGGCATCCTTGACTTTCTTGCACTTTAGCACCATGTCATCCACATAAGCCTATATGTTCCTGCCAATCTGTTTGGAAAAAATTCGACTAACTAATTGTTCGTTTGTTGCTCTAGCATTTTTTAGCCCAAATGGTATCTTCTTTAGCAATAAATTCCATCTTGGTGATAAATGCAGTCTTCTCAGCATCTTTCTCATCCATCAGGATCTGATGGTATCCCTTGTAAGTATCGAGAAACATAAAGGCCTCATATGCTGATATGGACTGGACTTTATCATTAATTACCGGTAGGGGATAGCAATTTTTAGGGCAATACTTATTAAGGTTAGTGTAGTCGACGCACATTCGCCAACTATCATCAAACTTCTTCACCAACACTGGATTGGACAACATGTTGAATAAAAAACTTCTTTCAGTATATCATATTGCAATAGCTTTTCCACATTTTCATTGATAACTTTGTTCCTTTAGGGGGCCAACGTTCTTTTCTTTTGTTGGACAAATTTTATCCTTGGATCAATGTTCAACTTGTGAATTATCAAAGAGAACGAGTTCCCAAGCAGGTCTTCTAGACTCCAAGTGAAGACCTCCTTGTATTGCTACAATAAGCTAATTATTTTATGCTTCACCTTAGTGCGGTGATGCCACGGCTTTAACTAGGAAATTTGCAAAAATAGCACATTTTCATTGGCATAGTTGAAGAATTACACTTGCTAAAACTTTTTTTGCCAAAATAGCAAGTGATCTGAATCTTAAACAAGAGAATAAAATTCAAACCTATACCAGAGTGTTGGTCCTAGTATCGTCCTCTAGGTTGAACTAGCTCTTCCTTTAGTAAGACACCAACTCCAAGATGGAAGAAGAACCTTGCTTTTGTCCACTTGACACCCAATGAAATTATCAAAGATCCAAGATGTGAACTTTGACTATCCTTGGAACCAACCGGCACACTCAGATTATTGAGAAAAGAAACTCAATAAAATAGCTTAAACATGAACCTAAGAGGCTATCCTCAAAGACTCAAAGAAATTTCTAAACTAGAACTCAAAGAAAAGCACAAAGCTCACAAGTTTGTATTGTCAAAATTCTGAATTTACATGTTGACCGATGGCCTTGTTTTATAGAACTATAAAGGGTCGGCCTTGTTTTATAGAACTATAAAGGGCAGCCAAGGTGACCTAATCTATCCTCTAAAAGGATTAGAATCCCTTGCATCTTAGAAATCTAATTACTTAAAAGAAAAGACTCCTAATCTGATAAAAAGAAACAACCAATAAAATTGCCTAAAACTACTTCAAGGCTGGTTTGGATTGAGTTGGCCGAGAGTTGGAGTTGTATTTGGATTTGGCCAAGTTTGAATTTGTCCAGCCTTGAAGTGGATGTGGAAGCTTCTTTATATTTCATAGCTATGAATTTGGAAGCTTCTAATGCAGCTCATGATCAAGTAGTGGCAATACTTGATCCATCATTTACAATGCTAAGTAGAATGAGACTTGATGACTCACAACCGGAAGTCCTTGCTACCTTAGTGTCTTGAGCTTAAATACTTCGGCTATAAGCATAGCTAAAGCAGCTTGCATTCTCTCAGTTCTTGACCTAGTCATAGGCCTTCCCATGCCTTGTAAAGGCTCAAACTTTGAACGCCTCATTGATGAAGTTTTAGCCTCATCTTTGGCGTCATGTTCACGTTCACATTCACATTCGGCTACTTGAGTGTTGTAGTTGTCTTGGACCTTGGATGATTTTCATCAATCCTTCCTTCTTTGAAAGGACTCACTCTCAAGTTCATAAACTTGTCATGAAATTCAAACAATGAAAGGTCAGAGACATTAAATGTAGCACTAACTCTATAGTCACTTGGAAGTCGAGCTTATAAGCATTCTCGCCCACACGTGCAATAACTTGGAAAAGACTATCTCCTCGAGGATGAAGCTTAGTTCTCGGTTGAGCCGAAAACCTTTCTTTGCGCATGTGTATCCACACCCAATCCCTGGGTTGAAAGACCACGTGTCTTCACCCTCTATTGGCAACTTGAGCATAATGTTCGTTCTTTTTGAGGATTTGAAAGCGTACCTCTCATGCAAATTTTGAACAAACTTTGTTTTTGCTGCACCAGCAAAATTTACTTGCCCATTGCTTGGCAATGGCACTAAGTCAATAAGGGTTAGTGGATTAAAACCATAAGCAACCTCAAATGGGGAATGACCAATAGTAGACTGGACAGTTCTATTATAAGAAAATTCGGCTATTGGTATGCATGCTTCCTAATCTTTCAAAAAAAAAAATTAATTAAAGCACGCAATAAAGTACCAAGAGTACGATTTGTTACCTCTATCTATCCATCAGTTTGTAGATGACTGGTGGTCAAGAATAACAATTTAGTGCCTAACTTCCTCCATGGAGTTTTCCAAGAGTAACTCAAAAATTTAACATCGCGATTGGACACTATGGTTCGTGGAACCCCATGGAGCTGAATGACTTCTTCAAAGAATAAGTCAGATACATGTTTTGCATCATCCGATTTCCTGCAAGGTAAAAAGTGAGCCATTTTAGAAAATCTGTCAATGACTACAAAAATGGAATCCTTACCCCTTTGTGACCTCGCCAACCCTAAAATAAAATCTATAGAAATGTCAGTCCAGGGAATAGAAGAAATAGGTAAAAGGGTATATAAACCCTGAGGGTTAGAGGTAGACTTAGCCATACGACATTGAATGCATGAACTACACAGCCTTTCTACGTTTCTTTTCATATTAGGCCAATAGAAATGCTCAATTAGTATGTCATATGTCTTTAAAACTCCAAAATGACCCATGAGACCCCCAAAGTCTTTAAAACTCCAAAATGACCCATGAGACCCCCAAAGTGAACAATTTGGCACACACAATTGCTTTTCACAGAACAAGAACCCATTGTGCCTATAAAATTTATTAAAGGCTCCTTGTTCGGTAGTTGCATAAACACTATAAGAATTAGGATTAGTAGAATAAAGATCTTTAATATATTCAAATCCCAAAATTTTAGTATTAATGAGCTTAAGAGAATAGACCTTCGTGAAAGTGCATCCGTGACAACATTATCCTTACCTTTTTTATACTTAATAACATAGGGAAATGTTTCGAGAAATGAACTCCACTTAGCATGTCTCTTGTTCAACTTATCTTGCCCATGTAAGTACTTTAGAGACTCATGATCAGTGTATATGACAAATTCCTTAGACAACAAGTAATGTTGCCATGTCTCTAAGGCAGGAATGACTACATAAACCTCTTTGTCATAAGTTGGATAGTTGAGAGTAGCCCCATTCAATTTTTCAAAAAAATAAGCTAAGGGTCGGCCCTCTTGTTTCAAGACTATGCCAATACCTATACCTGAAACATCTCTTTCAAGCTCAAAAGTTTTTTTAAAATCAGGTAAGGCTAAGACAGGTGCAGTTGTAAGATCTTCTTTTAATTGCTTAAATGCTTGTTCTTGACGTTCACCCCAGATGAAAAGAATGTTTTTCTTAACAAGGTCATTAAGTGAGGCAACCTTTGAAGAAAAATCTTTGACAAACCTTCTATAGAACAAAGCAAGACCATGGAAAGATCTTACCTCATGCACGGTTGTTGATCTCGGCCAAGAGGTTATAGCCTCGACTTTTTCTTGATCAACTTGTATACCTTTGGAACTAATAATAAATCCTAGAAATATAACACTTTCCACACAAAAGGTACACTTCTTGATGTTAGCAAACAACCAGTTTTCACGCAAGACACTTAGAACAAATCTAATATGCTCAACATGTTCTTCAAAGTTCTTGCTATAAATGAGTATATCATCAAAGTACACTACAACAAATTTTCCAATAAATTGCCTAAGGGCATGGTTCATTAGTCACATGAATGTGCTAGGTGCATTAGTTAATCCAAAGGGCATAACTAACCATTCATATAAACCAAACTTAGTCTTAAAAGTAGTTTTCCATTCATCTCCATCTTTAATGCGTATTTGATGATATCCACTCTTAAGGTCAATTTTAGTATAAATTTTAGACCCATGCAATTCTTCAAACATGTCATCAAGGTGAGGTATTGGATGTCTATACTTAATTGTTATCTTATTTATGGCTCTACAATCAGTACACATTTTCTACGTACCTTCCTTCTTTGGAACAAGGATGGTTGGAACGGCACACGGACTAAGACTTTCTTGTACATGACCTTTATTTAGCAATTTCTCAACTTGCCGTTGGAGCTCTTTGGTTTCTTCA
This sequence comes from Gynochthodes officinalis, assembly GCA_020080225.1. Taxonomy (NCBI): domain Eukaryota; kingdom Viridiplantae; phylum Streptophyta; class Magnoliopsida; order Gentianales; family Rubiaceae; genus Gynochthodes; species Gynochthodes officinalis. Next base: position 12,504,039 of record CM034621.1, on the reverse strand, counting down.
GGGTTGGCTCGGTAGGCAGGTCAGTTGGGAATTACTACACTAGGAACGAAGTCTATTTGATGTTCAATTTCCCTTAAAGGTGGTAGTCCTTTAGGGAGATCTTCCAGAAAGACATCTTTGTATTCTTGCAAAACAACTTTGACTTGCGAAGGCAAGTTACTTGGCAGCTCATCATTAGAAAATAAAGCTTTTTGAAAAATAATTAGGAAAAAATTCTTACTTGCATTTAAAGCTCTATCAACATCTCTCATGCAAGCATAGAAGCTACCTTTAAAATTTTCAATTGATGGCTGTGTTTCTTCGATTTTACTCATGAGAACCGAAGTCTTACCTTTAGAAGTTGAAGTAGTTTGTGTACTCATGGGTGGAGCAGAATTTTGACCTTCTTCAACCTTCTTTTGCTTTTTCATCCACTCCATTTGCTTCACCCTTTGTTGTTTTTGAAACTTACTAACATCTGAGGGTGGCAATGGTGCTAGTTTGAAGACTTTTCCATCCTTGTCGAGGTGATACTTATTAGTTCTCCCGGAATGATTTGCATGTCTATCATACTCCCACAGTCGTCCTAATAGTAGGTGAGTGGCCTGTTTAGGAACAACATCACAAAGAACTTGATCAATAAAATTCCCAATTGTAAAACTTACAAAGGTTTGCTTTGTGATTTGAAGGGATCCACTCTGATTCATCCATTGTAATTTGTATGGCTTAGGATGCAAGGAACATTTGAGCTTCAATTTATCTACAAGATATGTAGAAGAAAGGTTAGTACAAGATCCTCCATCAATAATTAACATACAAATTTGTTCATTAATTAAACATTTAGAGTGGAAAATATTAGCCATTTGATCCTCGATGTCTTCCTCAGGTTGGGCATTCAAAGCTCTTATCATCACCAAACATTTCCCACTCGGTTGACCCTCTCCATGGCCCCATTGTTCTTCAACATGACTTACGGTCATGTCTTCTTCTTGATTACTTTACTCCTCTTCACTCTCACTTTAATAGGTTTCATCATCTAAGATGATCATAACTCATGAGTTTGGGCATTGAGAAGCTATATGTTCTCGGCCTAAACACTTGAAACATTGAATAGAGGAACTGGTGTTAGTATTATTTGAAGTGGTAGAGGGTTTAGAATTACTTACCTTTGGAGCATTTTGTGGTGTGAACTTCTTCACATTGGTTGGAGTGGAAGCCGAACCGCCTCCCCATTGAGTGCTTCCAGAACTTGAAGAATTAAACCTCCCACCTTGGCGATTATTATTGTTATTTCGCCAATCATTGCTCATGTTTGAGCTCCTCACACTTTGTGGTGCCTTCTTAAGTTGCTTCTCAACCTTTTCAGTCATTTGTAATAGCTGCTCAAAGTTATCATAGTGATGCAACTCAACTAGATGAGCAATACTCTTATTAAGCCCATTCATGAATCTTGCCATTGTAGATTCTTCATCGTCTTCTATATTAGCATGTAACATGGCTAGATCCATCTCCTTGTAGTACTCATCTACACTTTTGTTCCCTTGAGTTAAGCTTTGAAGCTTTTGTAACAACTCTCTTTTGTGGTGCGGGGGAACATTATCTTTCTCATAATCTTTTTCAAGGCTTTCCAAGTTGAAATCGGCTGCTTTAACTTCTCTTCTCTCTGGCGACAAGTTCTTCGCCACCAAGTAGATGCATGTCTAGAAAATTCAACTACAGCCAACTTAACTTTTTTTCTCTCGGCAAATTCATGGATATAAAAAATTTTATCAACTTTTTCTTCCCATTCCATGTATGCTTCCAGATCATTCTTGCCTTCAAATTCTGGAATTTGCAATTTAATACTAGCAAGATTATCATCCTTCTTGGATCTCTTTTTACTTCTTGTAGAATGATAATCATCATTCAAACTTGAAGTTTTGGACTCTTCTTCCTCGGATGAGCTACTTGACTCATCCTTTTTGTACTTCCTCTTTCTCTCCTTAGGGTTTGTTTGAGTAACTTTTTGAGGCTCTTCGGCCTTGGCTGCCTCCGAATTAGATGCAGCTTGAGCCATTATAATTTCCATTCATTCCATTCTTCTATGAACTAATTCTATAGCTGAAGCTACACTTTTAAGGTATTCTTTCATTTCTTGATCTTGTTCTCTCAGATTTTCGGCCACTGTGACCAACAATTTTAGTAACAAAAATTTTCCTACCTCACTTCCTTCTAACCAATTGTCCAAATTATGAAACTCTCACCAATGTAAGTCTGAACTCTCTTTTTATAGTAATGGGGTTTATGAGTAGGTTCACTCACACTCAATTACTTTTCTAAGAGTTCTAATCAAAGTAGGTTTCAAAAGTCTCACAAAAATAGACAATTAAATCCAAGTAAAAGAAAGAATAAATTATTTAGAGGTTAAGAAAGACAAGACACGAAAAAAAGTTCTGAGATCAAGAAACAAATGTGAAGACAACAAAGAAAACAAAGGAAATGACAAAAAAGGACACTTCGGCTGAATTTTTTTTTCCAAAAACAGAAAATAGGGACTGTGGCCAAAAAGAAATTGACACAAGATGGTTCTTTATGTGCTTGTGATGGAGTAAACTTTGTGAATATAAGTTTTCTTTGCTCAGGAGATCAAACCAAGTCAAAATCAAACACTGTTTTAGGCTTTCTGACCCAAAATCGTTTCTAACAAGGATCCGGTTTCTTCAAGAATTCTTTCACCAATTGTTTCAAAATACTTCAGAAACCAATATCACCTATTAGAACACAATATTGAAAGTATAATTCAACAAAAATTCGCAGCCTTTTAATCAAGAATTGGTGCAAACTGAAGCTTAGAACAAATCAGGAAATTCAGTTTCAAGTTTTCAAAATTTTCAACTTTTCTGGACTGCTTTTCTTTTACAGGGAGTTGCTAAAGTTTGGCTGGGGTTTTATAACTTTGCAACACACTTTTGGAAACAAATTGAAGCCTTTTTAATCAGAAAATAATCACGAAAACAACTTGATCAAGGGTCAAGAAGGTTCGGGCAGAATTCAGAAAACTGGGGTTTTGGTTGTTCTTGATTTTCTATCAGATTTTTCAGAATGGATTGGTGGTTGAATTCGCGATTTTTATAGCAAAATTTGATAGAAAACTTCAATAAGACAAAGCCTTCTTACTCAGGCGTTAATCACACGAAGATAGAATGCAAAAATCTGGGCAGAACCTTGAAGAAGGATGTTCGGGTCTTTCCTACATTCTTCAGCTACGGTTTCTAATTTTTCTGCAGCAGTTGGCTTCACTTTTTGCAGCAGCAATTCAAAAACCAAAGTGTCTATCAACAACCAATATTCACATAAGAAAAAAAGAGCACAGAACCAGGATTTTAATGCAAGAAAAATAGCTGAAGGGAACTGAAACAGTGATGGGAAATTCTGGGCAGAATTATGGGATTGAATTTCAACAATTCGAATTGGGATTTTTATGTTGTTTTTCAAGCACGAAACTAAGAAGTGAAAGAAGAAGGGAATACGGGTAGAACAAGGACTTGAAACACAAGAATGTAAACGAAAAGACTAGGAAACAAAAACACAAACATAGGCGATAGAAAAGGTAGAAAAGCAAGGCACTGCAGTTTGGAGATTCTTTTCTGCTTTTTGGTTTTTTTCAACACAGAATTAAGAAGATAATCACGAAGAGATTATGGACAGAAACAAGACTCAGATATGCAAAACAAAAATGAGGAAGAACAAAGAAACACATAGACACGAAACAGAAACAGAAAGGATATAAACAACTTCAAAGAGCAACCCAAAGGCAGCTCTGATACTAAATTGATACGAATCTTAAACAAGAAAATAAAATTTGAACCTATACCAGAATGTTGGTCCTAATATCATCCTCTAGGTTGAACTAGCTCTTCCTTTAGCAAGACATCAACTCCAAGATTGAAGAAGGACCTTGCTTTTGTCCACTTGACACCCAATGGATTTATCAAAGGCCCAAGATGTGAACTTTGACTATCCTTGGAACCAACCGGCACACTCAGATTATTGAGGAAAAGAAACTCAATAAAATAGATTAAATATGAACCAAAGAGGCTATCCTCAAAGACTCAAAACAAGTTTTAAACTAGAACTTAAAGAAAGCACAAAGCTCTCAAGTTTGTATTGTCAAAATTCTAAATTTGCATTTTGGCCGATGGCCTTGTTTTATAAAACTATAAAGGGCAGCCAAGGTGACCTAATCTATCCTCTAAAAGGATTAGAATCCCTTACATCTTAGAAATCTAATTACTTAAAAGAAAAGACTCCTAATCTAATAAAAAGAAACAACCAATAAAATTGCCTAAAACTACTTCAAGGCTGATTTGGATTGAGTTGGCCGAGAGTTGGAGTTGTATTTGGATTTGGCCAAGTTTGATTTTGTCCAGCCTTGAAGTGGACGTGGAAGCTTCTTTATATTTCATGGCTATGAATTTGGAAGCTTCTAATGTAGCTCATGATCAAGTAGTGGCAATACTTGATCCATCATTTACAACGCTAAGTAGAATGAGACTTGATGACTCACAACCGGAAGTCCTTGCTGCCTTAGTGTCTTGAGCTTAAATACTTCGGCTATAAGCATAGCTAAAGCAGCTTGCATTCTCTTAGTTCTTGACCTAGTCATAGGCCTTCCCATGCCTTGTAAAGGCTCAAACTTTGAACGCCTCATCGATGAAGTTTTAGCCTTATCTTTGGCGTCATGTTCACGTTCGGCTACTCGAGGTGTTGTAGTTGTCTCGGGCCTTGGATGATTTTCATCAGCAAGTCAGCGCAATTCGACCATGTAAAAAGACCTAAATGACCTTCTTATTCACTTCACCGTTGTTGTTCGAATTTCCCTACCCATTTTTCTTCATTCTTCATCGATTTAAACATCTCATTTCACATAATCCATAATTGTTTTTTAAATACATCCTCTAGAAATGGAGTAGTCAACTAAAGATGTTAGGAGGACTGATGATAATACCTTGAGTAGCAGTTGGACCAAATACACGATTAAATTCAAAAACTCTTCTTCTATTTGTTTGTGGTTTTAATGGGTCTACAACAAGACCCATCTTCTCCAACAAATCCTATGACACTTTTTGTTTCAACTCTAAAAAGATGTTTGATTTTGTAGTAAACATGAGTATTTCCTACGAAACCTGAGAGAAATACAATAAGTTAGAGATTTGTCGAGCACCATGTTGAGTACGATTGAATGATGAAAACCATGTAGAGCACCATGTTGAGCACATGGTGGTCGACATGTGCCGACATGGTGCTTGACATGGTGCTCGATATGGTGCTCAACATTTGTTCAACATGTGCTCAACATGTGTTAAACATGTACTTAACATGGTGTTCGACAAGTGCTCAACCCTGATGCTTGATCCATTTGCTCATTTAATCGTGCTCGATAAAACTCTAACTTACAGTATTTCTCTAAAATTTTGAAGGAAATATTCATGTTTATTACAGAATTAGGCCTTTTTTTAGAGCTGAAACAAAAAGTGTCATAGATTTTGTTAGGGAAGATGGGTCTTGTTGTAGATCCATTAAAACCACAACAAGATGGAAAAAGAGTTTTTGAATTTATTCGTGTATTTGGTCCAATTGCTACTTAAGGTATTATCATTAGTCCTCCTAAAATATAAAGTTGATTGCTTCATTTGCAGAGGATGTATTTGAATAACAACTATGGATTGTGTGAAATGGAATGTTGAATTGATGAAGAAGGAAGAAGAATGGCGAGAATGAAGTGAAAGAGAATGAAATGAACAGGCACAATTGTTCTTATCTTTTGCAAATAGAGGGGCATTTAGGTTTTTTTACATGGTCAAACTGCGTTGACTTGCTATTTTGACAAGAAAGTTTTAGCCGGTGCTATTCTTCAACTATGCCAATGAAAAGGTGCTATTTTTGCAAATTTCCCCTTTAACCACCCTATCTGGATGGTCGTTGTCATCACAACCTCTTGCACATTGTCTGTTACCTCAGGTGCTTCAACCTGTTTTCTTAGATTGGGGGTGTCTTGGTTTTCCCGATGTGTGACATTGGGATTTCCAAAGACTGTGAGTCATCTCTCACTTTTCACTAGGTGTGTTCTCTAAGATGCAATCTCTAGACCTAGTTTTGGCTCACTTGGTGTTTGGATGGCATTGACTCTGTTCAACACAGTCCTTTTACCTTTTAATGCCATTTGCACGTATTCCCGTGTAGCGTATTGATCAGCTCATACAGATGCTATCCCATGCTCCGTAGGAAACCTCATGACCAAGTGGTAGGGAGAACATATGGCTTTAGTTTTATTCATCTAAGATTTCCCAATGATGGTATTGAAATGGAAAGGTGCATCTACTAGATAGAAATCTGTCATTATTGTCTTATGTTAGAGGTAATCCTCCACAGTTAGAGCTAGAGTGATTATTCCCACTAGATTCCCACTAGATGCACAATCTAATGAGCAAACATCACTAAAAGCATACTTGAAGGTCTTAGAGCACTAAAATCAATTTCCAACTTGCGGAAGTAGTCAATGTACAAGACATCCATAGCGCTATCATCATCTACATACATCGTATGCACGTCTTTGTTCACAATTATGGCTTTAATCACCAAGGTGTCATTTTGAGGGCTAATATTTGGGAAAACATTCTTTTCATAAAAAGTGATGAAGCAAGCACTTATGAACTGGTTCTTGAGGTGGCATCCTCTTTGCATTGGCCTTTCTGGTCAATTGGGATTGTCTCTCCTGATATCCTGAAAATATGGCATGACCTCTGTGACATTGTAGTTATCATGAGAAAGGTGTTGAAATGGTTGTGATTGTGAGGAATTGCCTTTGATATTGATGATATTGCTGGTTCATGGGAGAATCCCATCTTGACTGAAAGTCTATCCGACTTCCGGGTGCACCTCACCATCTTGACCTTGTCATCCACCGCGTCCACCAGTTTGTTAACCACTTCCTTGGCCTCCTAACTGAGGTTGGGCCCCATCAAAACATGAATGCCACTTTTGAATATACTGCCCTAACATCCTAACATCCCATTGCGGATGTAATCCTTAATTTCTTTCTTTCAATCCTTATAGTCTTTAGTGTCGTGCCCATGATCATTGTGAAAGGTGCAGCACAAATGTCGAGGCCACTTGTGTGGTGCTGCAATCAATGGCAAGGGAGGTCGTAGGAGGTCCTTGTGTATAGCCAAGATTTTGGTGTGACTTTTGGTGGGAGGTGTGAGGTTCTTGTCTTGGATCCGAGGTTTCAAGTGGCCACAATTATAATTCAGCCAGTCAAAAGCACTCTTCTGTCCACCTTTTCCTTTAGTATATTCCCAGTGCTTTCTCTCATTCGTCTCATTCTCCATTTTCTTTTTGTTGGCCTCTTCCCATTTTGTGTAATTTTTCACCATCTGCTATAAGACTCGTGCATCAGTGGGTGTGTCCCGAGCTTATTTAGTGGAGAACAGTCCTAGGTTTAGACCGTTCATAAAGGCTGAGATTACCAACTGGTCTGTGCGATTTGTCACTTGTAAACTCTCGTCATTGAACCTTTTTACATACGATTTTAGGAATTCATCTTTTCGTTATTTTAGATTCATCAAATTAGTAGCAATTTTGTGAAACTTCTTCTTTTAGAAGAAGCAAGTGTGGAAGCGTTACGCAAGTAAGTTACCAAGATAGGGCATCGACCTTGTAAGTTACCTTGCCAACTCTTTTCAAGATCACAACAGAGCCAATTTATTTCTATAGCAAGTGAGTATCCATGTTTTTGAGGTTTTGATTCTATTGTTAGCAAGGTACTTTCACCATAACTTTGCCCCCTCACATGAAATTCCACAAAGTGCCGATCCTGGTCTGCAAACTTTTTTCATATAGTGAATGGCTATTTCTAAGTAGCCTCAAGTGATTTTCACATTTTGTTTCCATTCTTGGGAGAAACTTTGTTTGTTGGGGATTTAGACTTCGATAATATCAACTATGTGTGGTAGCGGTACATTGCCTAATGACGATTTCAAAAGGGCTTTTGTTGGTGAATGAGCTCTTCTGGGAGTTAAAGTATAATTGGGCAACATCCAAGAGTTTCACCCAATCATTCTGGTTGGCCATTATGAAGTGTCAAAGGTATTATTTCAACATGCCATTAAATCATTTTGTCTGGCTATCAGATTCAAAGTGTGCCGCGGAGCATAAACTCAATTTGGAACTGAGGATCTTGAAAAGTTTGGTCTAGAAATTGCCAATGAAGCAAGTGTCACAATCACTAACAATATCCCGATGTAGCCCATAATACTTGGCAATATGATTGAAGAATAGTTGAGCAGACTCCTTCGCTATAATGTACTTGGACAAAAGTTGGATACTTGGAAAAATGATCAACTATCAATAGGATGGTGGTTAGATCTTTGATTTTAGGCAATCCGATGATGACGTTGGGTGATACACTCTCCCAAGGCATACCAAGGATCGGAAGTGGATCAAGAAAACTATATTTCTTGTGATGATATGGCTTATCTTGTTGGCAAATGAGGCATGTTCACACGAAGTTGTCCACATCATCTTGCATTTGCGATCAAAAGTATCATCATTGCACTAGAGCATGCATTCTATTCCTAGGTGTCTAGCCCAAATTGTGTCGTGACACTCATTTATCATACTCTTTCATAACTCCCCACCCTTTGGGACATAAAGGAAATTTCCTCTAGTATAAAAAAAAAGACTGTTATCAAGCCAAAATTGTTGAGATTTGCCTTGTTCCACCAATTTGACCAAACACACAGCATCAAGATCCTTGGTCAAGAGATCCCGTATCTGGTCTCTGATGTTGGTTGAGACCTCACTCCCTCGTAAGGCAGAAACTTGAAGAGCGATAGCCAACTGGCATTGTCGGTTAAGGGCATTAGCAACTGGATTGGTTTCTCCTGCCTGATACTTAAGGATGGTGTTGAATTCCACTAACAACTCTTGCCATCGTGCTTGTCTGCTATTTAGCTTGGGTTGGGAAAAAAAAAAGCTCATTGTGGTGTTATTATTTTACCACGAATGGTGCCCTAAGCAATAGTGTCTCTAGAAACGTAGGCAATAGACGATAGCAAATAGTTCCTTCTCATGAGCAGTGTAGCGCTTTTCGGCATCATTTAGCTTACGACTTTCATAGGCAACTAAATGACCTTCTTGCATCAAAGACTCCATCTAAGGTGAAGTCTAAAGTATTTGTGTGCACTTCAAAGGGTTTTTCCATGTCGAGTAGTGCAAGCATGAGTTCCGTGGACATGCTCATATTCAAACGTTCGAAGGCACGCTGACATATAGTGTCCCAACTCTATGCCTTCTCTTTTTCTAGCAGGTCCGTCAGAGGCAAGGCTATTTTGGAGTAATCTTTCACAAAACGTCGATAGTAGTTGGTTAGGCCAAGGAACAATTGAAACTTTGTGACGTTGCTCAGTGGTTTCCATTCCGTGATAATTTGTACTTTCTTGGGATCTATGCAAATTTCGCCTGGTTCTATGATGTGCCCCAAGAAATCTACCATCTGTTGAGTAAACAAACACTTCGAAGATTTGACATAGAACTCATGCTCTGGCAATTTGGTTAGCACTCTTCTCAAGTGTTCAAGATGATTTTCTAGCGTGTTACTGTAGACCACAATATCGTCCATGTACACCATCACAAATTGGTCAATGAAGTCTCGAAGTACCTAGTTTATAAGGGTGCAAAAGGTGGCCGGGCCATTGGTTAGCCCAAAAGGTACAACTTTGAATTCAAAGGCCTCATATTTTATCATGCAAGTAGTTTTGTGCCCATCCCCTTCCTTGATGGGAACTTGCCAAAATCTAGAAAGTAGGTTGATTTTTTAATAGTATTTGGAGTGACACAGCTTATTGAAACAATCAGTGATTGTAATGTTGTTAAGCACTCAATGATCCACACAAAATCACAAGGAGCCATCTGCTTTTTTCTAAAACAACACTTGGGCTCCATATGATGACTTAGTTGGAATGATGATGCCACCTTGAGCATCTCCGTCAGCATACGAAGCTTTGTGAGCTCTGGCTAAGACATTCTATAAAGTAAGCGTGCAAGTGGTTTGGTTCTGGAGGACCAACTCAATTGCACGGTCTACGTCGTTTGGGTGATTTATCAGGTATTATATCTTCGAACTCCAATAGCTAATTGTCTATTGGTTTTACAGCCCCCGACTTCTCCTTGATCTCTTCCCAACAAAGGTGAGCTAGATAACTCATCTCATTATGTCTTAGGCTTTTCTTGAACTGCAAAGCTGAGAGACGTTTTTTGTGCGACTTCCCTGCCTTTGCATGAATCATATACAGATTGTTGTCTAAGATGATTAGAGAGTTCTGGTGTGGGTAAATAGCTATCTGTGTGTCTCACAAAAATTACATGCCAATGATGAGCTTGAAATCATCCATTTTGATGCTTGGAAGTTAGTCTACACTGTGAATGAACCAACTTTTACTATGCATTCTCGAGCTATACCCATGATAGGTTGGATAGCAGAGTTGAAGGCCTTCACTATGCCTGTAGATTTCTCTAACACTAGCTTAGCTGCTATTTTCCTATGCTGGCGAGGTAGTTGTGCGAGCCTCCAGTGTCCACCATAGCTTGGATGGGCTTCCCATTCGCATGCAAGTCTACATACATAAAGTCGTTGTTCTTGCTGCTTATTGGCCTCACTTGCTTGATCTTTTCCTTGGTGATAGTGGTTGCAAATTTGACTGTAGTGCTTGGACAACATCTCTTGGGTTTCATACACTCATCTCTTTCCATTTGGAGCTTTACAATTACCAAGTCAAGCTTCTCCTTGAGGGATGGCTCCTTCATCTCCTTCTCTACGGAGCTTTCTAGGGCATTGCACCAAAATGAGAGTGCACCAATTGCATTGTGCTCATCAACTGATAGATTGAGGATGGTTCTCCATGGTTTGGATTAGTATCCTTTGCCAGCAATACATTGAGTAGCTTCTTTTTGGGGTATTCTACCATCTAATGTGGTATGTTGTATATAAAGCACCCTTTTCTTGGTAGAACTCTTAGAGTGGTTTTTATGTTTTTCCCATTGGCTTGGTTACTTTGCATATTGTTGCTTGTGGAAGAAGTGCAATTGCCATAATCATTCCCACATTTTCCTGTATTAGGTTTGTCAAACATGCTATTCCCACCCTTAGAAAAATTATTGTTGCTCGCTGATTTATTCTCTTGGTGAAGTTTAGACTGATAATCTACTAAAATCCCATTCTATGTGATTGCTATGTCTAGATCCTTTACTCCAACTCGTTGTAGCTCTTGTCTTGCCCATGGTTTGAGCTGCTCCTTAAAGAAGAAGAGCATATCCATCTCTAACATATCAATTAGGCTCAGTAGGCAAGCTTGAAACTATTATACATAATCGCGAATGGAGCTCGTTTGTCTCAATGCAAATAGGGCTCAACGAGCCTATTCTTCGACATTGTAGGGGAGGACCTGTCATTTGACCCTTTGCTTTAACTCTTCCCATGTGTTTATGGCTAGACTTCGCTTAGATGTTAGCCTTACGTTAGTGCCACAACACTTTGGCATCTCTTGATAGATATATGGCAGCAATAGTAATCTTTGCCATGTTATCGGTGATATTCATAGCTTCAAAGTATCGCTTCATGTCGTAGAAAGTTCTCTAACTCCCTTGCATATTACACCCCACCAAATGCGTTTAGTTCGGAGACTTTAGGTTTGTTGAAGGCTTTTCCGTAATTCCATCCTCTCGCCATTGGGTTGATTGGCCAAAGCCATTGATTGAATTTGCATCTTAGTGCGGAGCTCTCCTATCATGGCTTGCAACTTCGCGACTCTATTATTTCTCAGACATGGCTTTGATGATTTGGGCTCTTTCACTCAACCGCTGCGAACTTCCTTGTTCTGTCTGGATGTCTACATTGAGGTGACTAAGATCCACCTCCGTTTGAATTACTCACATAACAAGTGAGACAACCCTTTGTTCATTGCCAAAGCATATAGCATCGAGATGGTTGACAGCTGTCTCCAAAGCATAAATCCATTCTTTTTGTGATCCCGCCATCTTTGAAATGAGTGCTAGCACTGCACTAGGCTCTTAGCACATAGCAGGTAAGGAATGTTTTCTTTTTCTCGCAAGACATCCTTGCTGCACACAACAAACTTTTGCCTCAAGTTGTGATACCAACTGTCATGGGTCATGATTTTGGCTAAATTCACTCACGATTTGTAAGGAAAGCAACACATTAGATGTTGCTTCCACCAAAACTCTCTCATGCGTTGCAATCAGCATGCAGCAAAGATAACGTAATGCCTTTAGAGGAATGAGGAGTGCGAAGCTAGATTGGCTCACATAGGAAAATACGCAAAGGAAGTTGCAATGTGTGCAAAGAAACTGTTGTTCTCATTAAATAAAAGCTTATTGTACAATGAGTAAGCAAAGTGCACTTGGGGGTGGGTAGGCCCTTTCACATGCTTTTTGATTATTGGATTATGTCTTAAAGACCAATCATGTGAAGATGGTTTGGGCATATATTGTATCATAATGTTTATAATTAATGGTAATGATTATTATGTTTATTTCTAAATCTGTGTTTAATGAATAAATATAATAATGTCCCAAGAATTTAATTATTCTAAAATCATCCCTACTCAAGTATTATCATTAAATGGGATAATGATAATGCATGAAGACTAGTATGTGTAGTGACTGATGAAATGTGTCATGATATGAGATATCAAGTCAACACATAGGTACATGTTAGAGAACTATGTACTCGATCGACCCGTCATAAGAAATGCTACATGGGTTATTATATGAAGTGTCATAAAGATTTCTCATAGTGATGATGGTGTAAGTGATCCTTAGACTTGAGGTCACTAGAGATCCCAACATAAGGAATTGCATGTGTTGATGCTACTAAATGTTACCCGTAACAGGGTGAACTATAAAAGTGGCAATTGGACATGTAATGAATCATGTGGTGGGATGTTGAGTGATCAAGATAGGATTTGCCCCTCCTAGATAATGGGAGTGATATCTTTGGGCCCCTTGATCAAGTGAGACCATAAAATGCATAGCTATACTCAAATGAGTCGATATGTGATATCAAGCTCATTTGCTTAGATGTGTCTACTTGGGAATCAAGAAACGCAAAGATTGAACTATGTGAGTGTGACACGCTCCATGGCTCATGTTCAATCAAGATATCTAGGGAAAAGGGATTTAATTACATGAGAATATCTATCACAATGAAAGTAATGTCGAATTACTAAAATTCTTATAACTTGGGTAGCTTTGATGTATTGCTAGATACCATTCAATGCTTATGGCATAAAATAGATTTTATGTTATTACCAACGTTATAGGAACCTATTGGGTCACACACTTAAATCGCATCCAAACCAAGTGTAAAATTCATATGATGAATTTTAGTTAATTTAAGAATCCTATTGCAATAGGACTCTACAAGGTTTTCGGTTTAAATCGGTATTTGGTTTTGGATTCTAAATAATTTTGGTTTTATTTTAATAAATCCAAAACATTTTTGGATTTATTAATTTATGAAAGGAGCCAAAAATTAGAAAGAAAAATAAGAATGGGATTCTTGTTTTGGAAGCCAAAAAAATTTAGAAAGTTCCAAAAATATATTAGAACTTGGAGTTCAAGTAAAACTCTTTAGAAGAAGTTTTCCCTTAATCTATTTCTATATATTTGGACATAAAATTTTAGGAGCAGCCAATCCTAAACGTGAGCGAAAACAACAAGTTATTCTTGCTACATCAAACAGCCATGAAATTAGTTTTTCTTGTGAAGAAAAATTCTGCATAAAACCAGAAACCAAAACCCAATCCTTGCTTGCTGTTCCAGAAAAATTCCTTTTGGCCTTTTGTTGTGAAGAAATAGCATCTATTTTCAATAATGCAATAAGCAGCACTTCAGCTATTCTTTAGAGAAAAATAGCAGTTGCATTCTTGTCAAAGAAGCAAGGAAAACCCGAAGCTTGAGAAGCTTCAAATCTGGAAAAACTGAAGGCAAAGATTGTTGGCTAGCACCATTAGGTTTTGCTGCTTCTTTTCTTGGGCTAAATGTGTGAAAATTAACTTGAAACTTGGAGACGATCTGATATGAATCCAACAAGCATTGAAGAGACTTCGAACCCGAAGCGTGATGTCAATAGCAATGTCTCCAGAACAAGCTCGGATCCACTTGACAAGGGCTAGAACAAAGAAAATGAAGGAAGCCTTGAATGGACTTATCCAAACGGCCCAAAAGGATGGGGAGAAGACCAAGATTGACAAGACCATGTTTATTAATGTACTAAGTGTAATTGGGTCTTGTTAATGGGTTTAGTTTTAATTATATGGTAAATTGAGTCATGTAGCCCAAAGAGTCATGTAGCCCATTTGGCCCTAAAAGAAACCCTAGCTTGTGCAACCCTAGTTTGTAATCCCTAGCTTGTATCTTTATAGTGGCCGCCGGCCTATCTTGAGGGCAGATTTGATGAAATGAAAATTTGGTTCTTGACATTACAAGCTTGAGAGAATTGCTCTCTAGTTTCTGTAATTACTTGCAAATTACACAAATTCGGAATTTGTGTGTTTGTTGTTCTTGATTTCCTAGATTTGTTCCCTAGGAAATTCGGATTCCATCCATTCATTTGATTCCAAGGTTTCTTGATACGGGTTATCAAGGGGTTGAGGACCTATTCCATCTTCAAGGAACATACCAACTCCAAGGGAAGAATTTTCAGTTGGGTAGATCCAAGGGAATTTCACGCCAGTTTTTGGTATCAGAGCAGTCTTGGTTCCCAAGCTGTTCATATCTTTTCTTTTACCGTACAAAAAAAAAATCATCATCATTGGTATGTTCTTTATCTCCTCAATCTTGTTGTTGTTTTGAATATCATCATCATTGGTATGTTCTTGTATTGATGAAGCAAATTATGTTCTTGTATTGTTGTGTTGGTTTCGGCTTGCTTCCATCTTAGACAAATCCGTACCTTTGCTTATCCAATTGTTGTTTATGCCTTGCTGAAATTCTGTTCTTATTCATGTGTTGGTTTCGGCTTTTGTTTTGATAAATCCATATCTTTGCTCTCTTGATAAATCCATATCTTGCGGCCTTACCCCTGTTATTTCCATATATTATTGCTGTTTATGCCTTGCTGAAGTTGAAGAAAAAAAAAAAAAAAAGAAGAGAAAAGAGAGAAGAAGAAAATTGCTGGAATTTTTTTTTTGGGACTTGAGTAGAAAACTTGAGGCGGACAGTAGGTGGTCTTAGTGTCATTTTTTGACCCCCAAAGTCCCAACGGACGGCCTTTGGCCGTCTGCTTGTAGATCTCTCCGAGAGCTTCGATTTGAGTACTTACGGAGCAAAATCCGATATCGGAGTAGAAAGTTATGACCTTTTGAAGTTACCATGCCAAACTAGTAAAATTTCTGATTTCGGAAAAACAGATTTGCCTTTTCCGATTGTACTTTGGATTGTTTGCAGTTTGTGATTAGCCTTCTACTTATCCATATACCTTCTACTTATCCATATACATCCTTCCCACCACATTTTGAACCCAGAAACATTCTTGACCAATTCCAGAATTTGGAAGGGCTGAAACCGACCACCAATATGCAAGCTGCTTTGTCTAAATTTCTTTTCTTCAAGTGTCTTGAATTGTGATCCGAAAATTCTGAAATTATTGTGATCCAAAAATTCTGAAATTTTGTGTGTTTCACTGATTTTTCGTGTAGATTCTGATTTTGCAATCAGTTTGTCCGAATTCCTTGCCAAAAAAATTCGAATTCTTGTGTTTTTGGTACTGTTTTCATTGTATTCCTTAGATTCATTCTAATCTCATTGTCCACTTACATTACCTTGTTGTAAATTCCTTTGTGAAATATTGAGTTGTGGTCCAAAAATTCTGAAATTTTGTGTGTCTCACTGATTTTCGTGTAGATTCTGTTTTTGCATTCAGTTTGTCCAAATTCCTTACCAAAAAATTGAATTCTTGTATTTTTGGTACTGTTTTCATTGACTTTGTACTGTTTTCATTGGTTCCTTAGAATTCATTCTAATCTCATTGTCCAGCTGCACCAACTTGTTGTAAATTCCTTTGTGTAACATTGTTTGAGTAAGAATAGAAACGGAAGAGCAAATTGAGTGGTGTGAATCCGTCCCTTCACTTATACAAGCCGAGAATACTCAAACACTTGGTGAGTGAATTTGGGGAATTGGGAAGGGAAGTGAGGACTTATATGCTTTATTTCCTTTGCTAACCTTTGCGGCTATAATGGAGAGGCAACCACCACCACCACCACCGGGTTCTAAGGAATCCTATGAGGAGATGTTAGCAAAATTTTACACTTTGGTTTCAGGTTTGCAACAGGAAATCAAGGAGCTCAAAGCTGAGAGAGCCGAATCCTCTCGATCTACAAAGACCACATATGGCCATGATAATGATGATGAAGCCTTCGAGGCATTTCAGGGAAGTCAATACCGTACTCCTAGAATTGATTCCAATTTAGGATGTATTAAAATGAAAATTCCTCAATTCTTTGGTAAGCAAGATCCTGAAGCTTTCTTTGAATGGTGCGATAAGATTGAAAGTATTTTTACGGTGCAGTACAACTATTCGGAGGAAAAGAAGGTCAAGCTAGGCGTGGTTGAATTTGCGGATATGCAATCGTGGACTAAAATTCGGAGAAAGGAGGCGAAATGAAGAAGGCGTACTTGGGATGAATTAAAGAAGCTCATGAAAAAGCGATTCGTTCCACACCAATACTACAGGGAGATGTTCAACAAATTACAAAAGATCACCCAAGGAAATAGGACTGTGGAGGATTATTACCAAGAGTTGGAGACTACTATGCTTCGAGTCAACATTCAAGAGGACAGTGAAGCTACTATGGCTCGATTTCTAGGAGGACTAAGGAAAGATATTGCCCACATTGTTGAGATGCAGAGTATGAAGATCTCAATGAGATGTATCACAAGGCAATGAAAGTGAGAGGCGACTTAAGGAGAGAGGTACCCAACCTTTTCAACCGAATTCAAACACCTTGAAGTCTACATGGCCTAAGAAGGATTTAAACATCGACTTCAAAAAGGCCGCAACTCCTAGTACCTCAAAAACTACTCCAACCGTGGTTTCAAACACTCACAAATCAAGTGAGGTGAGAAAACCAACCAGGGAGGTTACGTGCTTCAAGTGCCAAGGCAAGGGACACTATGCACGAGCGAGCCCTAATGCTCGAATTATGGATGACAGAGATGATGGCAAGATCGAAAGTGAGTGAACATGAAAGTGACCATGATGATATGCCACTTGTAGAAAATGGTGAATCTGATGAAGATGTTTTTGGCCCTGATGAAGGACCATCTTTGGTGATTATGAGATCTTTAAATGTTCAGATTAAAGAGGAGGACGATGTTCAACGCCAGAATATCTTCCACACTAAATGCACCATCAATGAGAAGGTATGTATACTTGTTATTGACAGTGGCAGTTGTACTAACATTGCTTCAACCTTGCTTGTAGATAAACTGAGATTGCCCACACGTCGGCATCCAAATCCATACCGGTTGCAATGGTTCAATAAGACTGGAGAAGTGAGAGTCACAAAACAGGTCTTAGTAAATTTTGATCAACAAATACAAAGATGAAGTCTTGTGTGATGTGGCTCTATGCAATTTGGTCACCTATTGCTTGGTAGACCTTGGCAATTTGACAGGATGCTTCCAAGTAATAGGTACACTTTCTTTGTTCATGGTAGAAAAACTACTTTACTGCCTTTGTCGCCTACTCAAGTTTTTGAATCTCAATTACATTTAAAGGGTGAATTTGAACAAATGATGAAATTGAATTCTGCACTACCCGTGAGAAAAGAAGGAAAATTTGAGAATTCTACGCCTAAGAAAATTGAGTTAAATGAAGTAGAACATATTGAGAGGAAGAAAGTGAGTCAAGTAAATAAGAAGCAACCGAATTTTTATGCAAATGTCCGACATGTTGGTAATTGTCTGCATACCAATCGTGTTTTGTTTCTTCTTATTTGTTGTGAATCTAATGTTCTGTTTAGTGCTGACTTGCCATCCAACCTACCGGTTGAGATTTATAACATATTGCAGGAATTCCAAGATGTATTTCCTGACGAGTTGCCCGTCGGATTACCACCCAAAAGAGGAATTGAACATCAAATTCACTTCATACCGGGCACAAACATACCAAATAGACCAGCATATCGGTCCAACCCTGAAGAGACCAAAGAGCTACAACGGCAAGTTGAAGATCTTTTAGTTAAGGGTCGCCTTAATTTAGATGGCAAGCGCAAGGTGACTTTGTCCAAAAGTTACGAGCGAGTTCGGTGTCGGTTGAATATTGAGAAGAGGAATGAATCCTATGCTCAAATGCCAATGTGGAAGTCGAAAGAAATTCACTTTTGATCCGGAGATTGGGTGTGGATTCATATGCGCAAGGTTTCGATTACAAAGATCGGCAAAATTGCATCCACGTGGAGATGGACCTTTCCAAGTTGTCGCAAAAATCAAAGACAATGCTTACAAGATTGACCTTCCAGGTAAGTACAATGTAAGTACTACCTTCAACGTTGCTGAGTTGTCTCCTTTTGACATTGCAGATTATGATGATCTGGATTCGAGGACGAATCCTTTCGAAGAAGGGGGGACTGATATGAATCCAACAAGCATTGAAGAGACTTCGAACCCGAAGCGTGATGTCAATAGCAATGTCTCCAGAACAAGCTCGGATCCACTTGACAAGGGCTAGAACAAAGAAAATGAATGAAGCCTTGAATGGACTTATCCAAACGGCCCAAAAGGATGGGGAGAAGACCAAGATTGACAAGACCATGTTTATTAATGTACTAAGTGTAATTGGGTCTTGTTAATGGGTTTAGTTTTAATTATATGGTAAATTGAGTCATGTAGCCCAAAGAGTCATGTAGCCCATTTGGCCCTAAAAGAAACCCTAGCTTGTGCAACCCTAATTTGTAAACCCTAGCTTGTATCTTTATAATGGCCGTCGGCCATTCTTGAGGGCAGATTTGATGAAATGAAAATTTGGTTCTTGACATTACAAGCTTGAGAGAATTGCTCTCTAATTTCTGTAATTACTTGCAAATTACACAAATTCGGAATTTGTGTGTTTGTTGTTCTTGATTTCCTAGATTTGTTCCCTAGGAAATTCGGATTCCATCCATTCATTTGATTCCAAGGTTTCTTGATACGGGTTATCAAGGGGTTGAGGACCTATTCCATCTTCAAGGAACATACCAACTCCAAGTGAAGAATTTTCAGTTGGGTAGATCCAAGGGAATTTCACGCCACGATCATTTGGATACCATAGAGGCAAGGCTCTACTGAGTGTTGCTATAATTCGACGAGTAAAAGTCTTCAAAAGAAAGTTCAACCGCTACCAGTAAAGGTAAAACTCTTCACGGCCGGTTGAAATCACTTCGTAAGGATCCTTGGAGGAAATCAAAAATTTTAAATTTCCGTTGTAGCCGTGTTTGATTTCCTACAGTGGTATCAAAGACACTTATGAAGGCTCAAATTGGTTTTATGTGGAAGCATGCTTGTTTGATTAAATTGTTTATGAACTTGTATGCTGAAATTTGGATTACTTGAATATGTCCATTGAAATCTGAATTTTATTTTTTTAATTAAACTTATATGATATGTTTATGTTTATTAAATAAATTTAGGGTATGCTTTAATGTGTTATTGCTGGATTTGAATAACATAAGATATATGTATGCATATGCATGGAAGAACCAAGATTCAGCTTTTCTGGATTTTCTTAACCTAGCTTTGGGTTTTTCATCTTTTGGGGCCCGTTTGGTTTTAATTTTTTTATTAAATCCAAAAATTATATGTGTTGAATCATATTGAAGCCAAATTATATATGTGATATATAATTTGTACCAAATCATGAAGTATTAAATCTGAAAAACATATGATGGCTTCTTTGGTTTTGGTTTTTTTAGCTTTTGGCTAGGTTTTGGGTTTTTCAACTTTTATGGCCAATTGGTTTCAATTTTTTTTAATTATTGAAGCCAAAATTAATATGTGATATATATGTGATATGTATGTAATATTAAGGCCAAATTATATATATGAATATATATAATTGTTCCAGTTTGGAAGCTTCAAAGTTTCTGAAATTTTGGATGCTTTGGTTTTTCTGAATTTTATTTGGTTAAAATTCTCTGAAATTTTGGCTGGTTTGGATCTTATGAATTTCTAGATGGTTCAGATTTTGGAGAAGTTTGCTGGTTAAAATTTCCTAAATTTTGGTTAATTCTAATTTTCTGAAAAAAGGTGTTGTTTCGGATTATTGGTTTTAACCTAGTTTCGGTTTTTCTAAGTTCTTGGCCAAGCTTCGAATTTTATAAAAAGTTTTTTTTTTTCATTTTCGATTTGTTGTTCTGGAAAAATTCCTTTCAGCCTTTTCATGTGAAGAAATAGTAGACGTTTTCAAGAACAAAATAAATAACACATTTTCTATTCTTTAGAGAAAAATAGCAGTTGCTTTCTTATCAAAGAAGCAAGGAAAAACCGAAGCTTGAGAAGCTTCAAATCTGGAAAAACCAAAGGTAGAAACTGTTGGCTAGCACCATCAGGTTTTGCTACTTCTTTTCTTGGGATAATTGTGTGACAATTAACTTGGAACTTTGAGAAGATTGTTTGGATATTGTACAGGCAAGGCTTTGCTAAGTGTTGTTGTAATTCGACGAGTAAAAGTCTTTAAAAGAAAGTTCAACCGCTACTGGTAAAGGTGAAACTCTTCACGACCGGTTGAAATAACTTTGTAAGGATCCTTGGAGGAAATAAAAATTTTTAAACTTTTGTTGCATGCCGTATTTGATTTCCTACATTAATTATATACACTCACAAAGTATGTCTTGGCTAAAAAATCAGAAGTGACAATTACAAGGACATTTTTCCCTACGAGAGTGAAAACTATTGTGTTTTACAAAAATCGCAGTTTTTCACTACTACTAACTCTATATCTACCAGACCATCACAATTTTTTACAAAAACCATGGTTTGCAACTAACCAAACTATAAAATTACATCAAATTATAACTACTATTTACATAATCAAGATGAAGACCTATTTAATGCATCCTTGAGCTTTGTGGATTAAAGTCTTCACCGGTGGGCAGCATGGGCCGTGATACACCTTTTTTATTGTAGGAAACCAAATCAAAGAACGCAGCGGAAATTTAAAAATTTTTGGTTCCTCCAAGGATCCATACGAAGTGAAATCAAATTGGTAGTGAAGATTGTTACCTTACCGGTAGTGTAGCCTTGTTGATTGTGGGAGATTGTTGATTGTCGAATCACAAGCAAGACCAATCTAGCCTTGCCTCTATGGTATCCACACGATCGTCTCCAAATCTCAAGTTAATTGTCAAACAATTAACTAAAGAAAGAAATAACAAAATTCTTTTAGTGCTAGCTAAGATTTTGTTACTTGGTATTCCCTCAAGTTCTCAACTTAAGGATTGGTTTTCTATTTTGAGTTCTCAACTCAATTTCGGTTTTTGTTCTTATTTCTCAAATAAGGAGTGGTGTCTATATTGAACAAGAGAAGAAGAAAAGAGAGAAATTTCGTGCACCAAGAATAGCACTAAGTTTTCTTCAACAAAGAAAGCTTAAAAAGAAAACTCTCTCAATGAAAGTGTCCCGGTTTCCTTGATCTGAATTCAATAATTCATCCATGTAAAACAGCTGCCCTTTAACATTTCATATTCTAGAAATTGAATTGCAACATGTTGCATATGGTTGCCTTTCCATTTTCCAATGAATGGCTGCCTTTTCATTTTCATAAAATGAATTGCAATATGTTGCCTTTTCATTTTCCAATGAATGGTTGCCTTTTCATCTTCCAATAAATGGTTGCCTTTTCATCTTCCAATAAATGGTTGCCTTTTCATTTTCCAATAATAAAATCCATTTTGATTATTATTAATAAATCTAAAACTCATTTTGGATTTATTAATATTAATAGAACCAAAATCTTTTCACCTTAAATCCAAAACCGTTTTAAAACGAAAACCCGATAGATTCCTATTCTCAATAGGATTCTTAAATTAATCAAAATTTCATCACATGAATTTTGCACTTCTTTTGGATACGATCTAATTGTGCGACCCAATAGGTTCTCATAACGCTGGCATTGACATAAAATATATTTTATGCCAAAAGTAATGAGCGGTGTCTAGCAACACATCAATACTACCCAAGTCATGAGAATATTAGTAATTCGACATTACTTTTCTTGTGATAGATATTATTGTGTAATTAAATCCCTTTGCCCTAGATATCTTGATCGAACACAAGCCATGGATCGTGTCATGCTCGTATAGTTCAATCTTTTCATTTCTTGATTCCCGAGTAGACACATCTAAGCAAATGAGTCCGATATCACATATCGACTCATTTGAGCACGGCCATGCATTTTATGGTCTTACTCAATCAAAAGGCCCAAAGATATCACTCTCATTATATAAGAGGGGCAAATCCTTTCTTTATCACTTAACATTCCACTTCATGATTGATTACATATCTAATTACTACTTTTATAGTTCACCTCATACGTAACGTTTGGTAGTATCAAAACATTCAACTCCTCATGCTGGGATCTCTGAGGATCTCAAGTCTAAGGATTATTTACACCATCATCACTATGAGAAATATTTATGACACTTCATATAATAATCCATGTAATATTTCTCATGGCGGGTCAATCCAGTACATTGTTCTCTAACATGTACCCATGTGTTGACTTGATATCTCATATCATGAACAATTTCATCAATCACTACACATACTAGTCTTAACGCATTATCATTGTCCCATTTAATGATAATACTCGACTAGGGATAATTTTAGAATAATTAAATTCTTGGGACATTATTATGTTTATTTCATAAAACTCTCTTAAGGTCAATTTAGTATAAATTTTAGAACCATGCAACTCCTCAAACATGCCATCAAGGCGAGGTATTGGATGTCTATACTTAATTGTAATCTTATTAATATCTCTATAATCAATACACATTCTCCATGTACTTTTCTTCTTTGGAACAAGGATGACTGGGACGGTGCATGGACTAAGACTCTCTCGTACATAACCTTTACCTAGCAATTCCTCAACTTGCCGTTGAAGCTCTTTGGTCTCTTTAGGGTTGGCTCGGTAGGCTGGCCAGTTGGGAATTACTGCGCTAGAAATTAAGTCAATTTGATGCTCAATTCCCCTTAAAGGTGGTAGTCCGTTAGGAAGATCTTCTGGAAAAACATCTTCATATTCCTGCAAAACAATTTTGACTTGAAGGCAAGTCTCTATAACTCTTCATTAGTAAATAATGATTCTTGAAAAATAATTAGCACAAAATCTTTACTTGCATTTAAAGCTCTATCAACATGCCTCATGCAAGCATAGAAGCTACCTTTAAAATCTTTAATTAATGGCTGTATACCTTCGGTTTCACTCATGAGAACCGAAGCATTACCTTTAGAAGTTGAAGAAAATTATTTACTCATGAGTTGAGTAGATTTCGGACCTTCTTTAATCTTCTCTTGCTCTCTTATCCCCTCAATTTGCTTCACCCTTTGTTGTTGCTGAAATTTACTAATTTTTGAAGGTGGCAATGATGCTAGAGTGAAGGCTTTTCCATCCTTTTTGAGGTGATACTTATTAGTCCTTTCGGAATGATTTGCATTGCAATAATACTCCTAAGGTTGTCCCAAAAGAAGGTGAGTAGCTTGAATAGGAACAACATCACAAAGAACTTGGTCAGTATAATTTCCAATTTGGAACTTTACCAAGGTTTGCTTTGTAACTCGGAGTGATCCACTTTGATTCATCCATTGCAATTTGTATGGTTTCGGATGCAAGGAACATTTGAGCTTCAATTTATCTACAAGATAAGTAGAAGCTAGGTTAGTACAAGATCCTCCATCAATAATTAACATACAAATTTGATCTTTAATAAAACATTTAGAGTGGAAAATATTTGTCCTTTGATCCTTGGTGTCTTCCTCGGGTTGAGCACTTAAAGCTCTTATGGTCACCAAACAATCTCTAATTGGTTGATCCTCTTCGTGCTCATAGTTTGCAACTATGTCTTCATCTTGATTATTGAACTCCTCTTGACTCTCACTTTGATAGGTTCCATCATCCAAGATGGTTATAGTTCGTGAGTTTGGGCATTGAGATGCTATATGTCCTTGGCCTAAATATCTAAAACATTGGATAGAGGAATTAGTATTAGTATTATTTGAACTAGAAGAAGGCTTAGGATTACTTACCTTTGAAGAATTTTGGGGTGCAAATTTCTTCCCATTTGTTGGATTGGAAGCCGAACCTCCTCTCCATGCAGTACTTCTGGAACTTGAAGAAATAAACCTACCACATTGGCGATTATTGTTGTTGTTGTGCCACTTATTGCTCGGGTTTGAGCTCTTCAAATTTTATGGCACCTTTTTAAGTTGCTTGTATGGGCTGAACGCACCTTGAAGACCCTAAATAGCTTGGCACATCTTGTCAAGCTCACTAATCATGGTATGAACTACTTCATCCCAACACTTAAGTTTAGAGGTAATACTTTTAACCTCAGCTGAAAGTTGGGCAATTATTTCCTTATGCTTTTCATTCTCTAGAAAAATTGACTCTTTCCTATGGGTCAAAACCCCTGTTGCTTGTTGTTGTTGCATCCTGTCTTCATTAAGACAGGAGGTTTCGATATTCTAAATAGGCGACTTGACCCCTGATATCCTTATTCTCCTCTCTTAACCTAAACATAGCATATTGAAGCTCAGCATGCACCGCTTCAAGTGTTTTAACTTTTTTATGCAAGTTAGTAATAATAGCCATTGATGATAATGAATGATCTTGATATGATAAAAATTGAATAAAAATAAGTAGTTTACCCATTAAGGGCACCCAAATTAATTATCCTTACAAACATTCAATAAATAAAAAGAAATAAAGAAGGCCTAAGAGCTAGCCTCATTCTGACTCCCTCCACCCTGAGCCGAAGTGCTCGCCTTTGCTAGACTCTTTGGTGCCCCATCACTTGTGGCCCAAAGATCGAGGTCTTCGACCACCTCACAAATATTCAGCTCCTCCAAGGTCAATGGTGAGCTATGAGATGCCAGGTTCTGCAACAACTTGAAAGAGCCATCGAACCCCTTCACATCTTCTCATACACCTTGTCAGCCCTCACTATAGCCTTAGGGTCATAGCCAAGCATCTATTCGAGTGGCAAGGTGAGGAATTTTCCATGAATTTTGATGGCCGCTTCATGCTTCCCCATATCCTTTGTAGCCCTGGAAAAATTTGCTGCAAATTTGCCAAAGTCTTTGGATTGAAAAATTTACTTCGCCAACAACTTGGCAAACTCTCCTTGGTTAATAGTTGCATGTGCCTGTATCTCTACCTCCTTTTCTCTCAGTTGTTCGTGGAAAGAGGATACCTCATCTTCCAACTTCCTTAACAGCTCCAAACTAGCCGATGCATCAACATGCAATTTTTTTTCTGGCCTTAAGAGAAACCTCTTCGGTCTCTCTACGTTGAGTAATCTCAGTGGCTTGCTCTTTGGCGCTCTAAAAAATTCCGCCCAGGCAACACAGGGCCTACATTTCACACAATCTGTTTAGTTTAACACCCTCAATACTCAAACTTAACAAAACAAACATTAATTAAAACTTCTTACACGAGGCAAAACATTAACTGGATTTTTGCTGAGATCGTCCAGGGACATTTTTGCCAACCTATCCCCATATTCCTCCATGCCCTGAATCACCAACTGTGGTGAATCTCTTACGGGCATGGTGAATTTCACCATTGTTTCCGGGGATAAATCCTCAACATCCACCTCGCTATCTTTTTGCTTTCTTTGCGGGCACCTTCACCATCTTTCTTTTGGCTGGAGTTTTGGCCTCAGCAACCTCTACATCAGCCTTCCTCTTTGAAGGCTCTCCTTTTTCAACTTGCTTCACAAACACAACATCATCAGTGCCTAACTGCTCTTCCTTCACTAGTTCACTCTTAATAGAGCTACCAAACTTCACCACTGCAAAACAAAACATATTTATACGACATTAACAATTGCACTAGAAACAAAAATTCACCATAACATACAAACACCCAAACCCTTCGCCTCATCCTTTTAGGCGGTTTGCAATATCAGAGATCCAGTTTCAGCAATTGCCAGACTCAATTTATACTTCACCAATTCCTTCTTTGTGTAACTGCCAATCGTTTCCTCTTGAATTTCTATATAAGCATGGCCACGGGGGTTCTGCTTTTTCCAATTTGGATATGCATCATTTGCATCTCCATCGAACCAAGCGTTATATTTAATAAAGAAAAACCTTTTTTTCCACTCATGGTCGGCTGAAAGACTCATAGCCTTGCTCTTGGATCTTGGAAAAAATGCAAAATACCCCATGGAATTTGCAGATTTCTTCATGCAGTAAATGAAACTTTTTACCTTCCTTCCCTGACACAAAACCTCAAATCCTATAATGGTTCTCATAGAATTGGGCGCCAGTTGAACTAAAGCTACCCCATAAGAACCTAAAATATCCACTACCAGTTGGCAAATGGGAAACCTAATACCTGCTTTCAAGTGTTCTTCATATATGGCAGTGTACCCTACTAGAGGGTTACATGCCCTACCTTTACTACCCTTAGCCTTGGCGCTATATTCTTTAGGAATATGGTACCTCTTTCTAAGTTCTCTAACATTAGCCTCTTAAAAAACTGATGACAGAGTCTCAACAGTGGGCACAAATTTAGAGGGATACCCCACTATGGGAGCTATAATAAATTCCTCCAGTTCTTTGGACAAAGAACTCACTACCTTATCCCCAGAAATACTACAATTTTCCTCATAACTCAACAAAATTTTTCCCCTCTTTGCTCTTCTCCTACTCGACTCAACTATACCAAAATCAGAAGAATTCCCTCGGCTGGATGAGACAGATGCACTACCCTCCTCGTTAGCCAGAGAGACAATCTTTCCTTCCCAACAGAAAGATCCAGAAGATATAGAGTAAGATGAAGTCATATTTACTTTTTCTTAAAGTGCCTTTTGAAATAGGTGTAAAGCTCCATCAGGTAAACCTTGCGAACTCGTCAGAAACTCGTTAGACACCACAACTCCTCGCCGGAACAAAAGATAGAAAGAAAGCGGTGAACTTTTTTGAATATCAAAAGGCTATGAAAGTGACGGATGAGAAGACCAAAGACAAAAAGTCACGACCTTTTATGTCAAACCCTACGACTTTCGTGTGAAACTCCACAAAATCTTCTAGGGTGCCACAACATTAAATATTGTACCTTTACAAAGTAAACATTAACTGTTGACACGACCCACGATAAGCCTTAACTGGCAAAAAATAAGGCGACGATAATCATTACCCCTCATTCTTTCTCCAAACACCTAACCATCTACTTTTGATAAGACCTTAGCTTGACATTATCATGCTAAGGTATAGCGAGCTCATAATGTATATGGACCCAATTCCCAATGTTATATCTTAGATCAAAGGCTAAGAGCCACGTCACCAGTCAGAAGCTAGGTGTTTGTGCCCTTGTTTGGGACCTTGGAGCCAAAGACCAAACCTCAGTCTTTGCGCCCCAAAGGTGGGATCTTGGAGCCAAAGACCAGACCTTAACGACATGCAAAGTTCCAAACCTCTGCTGTATTCTCAACAGCATGATCTGTGCTTAAACTCTAAACTCTAAGATTTAGAGATCAGCAATGACAACATACTAAAATCACACCAAGTGCATGAGACCTTTGAACCCTAGGCAACTAGGTGGGAACTCAGCACAATCGTGTTTATCCATAAGTAAGTAACTACAGGCTATAATTGTGGAGCGAGCATCGCGATGTGCAATCAGTGGTTATGACCATGATTTGCGTATCAATCCACAACATCATATCCCACAAATGAGAAGACAAGGTACATAAGACTAGGGAGGACAACCAAGTAAGGGGACACTCTCTGACAACTGAAAATTACTATACTCCAATTAAGCACTGACTTAGACATTGGAGAATCTACCCCAAAGAATCACCCCAGGATCTATTTTACAAGAACATTCAACACTAGGGAGACGAAGAATCTTGGGTCCAAACCACTCAAATGGATCATAGACGGGTTGCGGATTTTGCCTTCATCAACAGACAAGCTCAGCATTGATCCCAGGGTGAAACCTGTCCAACAAAAGAAGAGATCATTAGCCCCAGATAGAAATTTGGTGATCAATGAAAATGTGAAAAAACTACAGTCTAATATCATCAAAGATGTATTTTACCCAACCTAGTTATCTAATCGAGTACTGGTAAAAAAAACCAATGATAGTTGGCAAATGTGCATTAATTATACTGACTTTAATAAGTACTGTCCAAAAGATTGTTATCCTTTGGTGGTGATTGACTAAAAAGTTGAAGCTATATCGGGATATAAGGTCCTATGTTCCTCAATACCTAAAAAGGTTATAACCAAATCCTGATGACTGAAGAAAATACGAAGAAGACAGTTTTCAACATAGAGATGGGAGTTTTCTGCAATAAAAGGATGCCCTTCGAGTTGAAAAATGCAAGGGCAACCTATCAGCGCCTAGTCAACCAAGTGTTTTCCAACCAGATTGGTAGGAACTTGAAAGAATAAGTGGATGACATGGTAATAAAGTCAAAGAAAAGTGAAAGTGCACCTAAAGACTTGGAAGAAACTTTACAAACCATGTTAAAGGTTGAAATGTGTTTGAACCACAAAAAGTGTACTTTGGAGTAAGATGTGGCTAATTTCTAGGATTCATGGTTTCTAGAAAAGGAATTGAAACTAACCCAGACAAAATGAAGGTCATTACAGATATGGCACCTCCCTGAACCTTAAAAGAAGTTCAAAAGTTGACCAGATCGTTAGCGACTTTCAATAGATTCTTGTCACGACCAGAATCGGCACCTCCCATTCTTCCACACATTAAGGGAGGCCAAAAACTTTAATTTGAATGAATATAGCCAGTGATGAAAATCATCCAAGGTCCGAGACAACCAAAACTCCTCAAGTAGCTGAACGTGAACGTGAACATGATGCCAAAAATGAGGCTAAAACTTCATCAATGAGGCGTTCAAAGTTTGAGCCATTACAAGGCATGGGAGGGCCTATGACTAAGTCAAGAACTAAGAGAATACAAGCTGCTTTAGCAACACTTATAGCGGAAGTATTTGAAGCTTAAGACACTACAGGAGCAAGGACTTCTGGTTGTGAGTCATCAAGTCTCATTCTACTTAGCATTGTAAATAATGGATCAAGTATTGCCACTATTTGATCATGAGCTACATTAGAAGCTTCCAAATTCATAGCCATGAAACATAAAGAAGCTTTCACATCCACTTCATGCCTGGACGAAATCAAACTTGGCCAAATCCAAATACAACCCCAACTCTTGGCCAACTCAATCTAAACCAGCCTTGAAGTAGTTTTAGGGAATTTTATTGGTTGTTTCTTTTCATTAGATTAGGAGTCTTTTCTTTTAAGTAATTATATTTCTAAGAGGCAAGGGATTCTTATCCTTTTAGAGGATAGATTAGGTCACCTTGACCATCCTTTTGTAGTTCTACAAAACAAGGCCATTGGCCAACATGCAATGACAGAATTTTGACAATACAAACTTGAGAGCTTTGTGCTTCTCTTTGAGTTCTAGTTTAGAACTTGTATTGAGTCTTTGATGATAGCCTCTCAGGTTCATGTTTAAGCTATTTTATTGAGTTTCTTTCCCTTAATAATCTGAGTGTGCCAGTGGGTTCCAAGGATAGTCAAAGTTCACATCTTGGGTCTTTGATAATTCCATTGGATGTAAAGTGAACAAAAGTTAGGTTTCAAGGGTAGTCAAAGTTCACATTTTCGGTCTTTGATAATTCCGTTGGGTGTCTTGCTAAAGGAAGACTAGTTTAACCTAGAGGATGATACTAGGACCAACACTCTGGTATAGGTTCGAATTCTTATTCTTTTGTTTAAGATTTGTATCAATTTGGTATCAGAGCTGCCTTTGGGTTACTCCTTGAAGTTGTTCATATCCTTTTGTTTCGCTTTGTGTCTGTGTTTCTTTGTTCTTCCTCTTTTTTGTTTTGCATATTTGAGTCTTGTTTCTGTCCATAATCTCTTCATGATTATCTTCTTAATTATGTGTTGAAAAAAACAGAAAAACAGAAAAGAATCTCCAACTAGAATTCTACCTAGTTTCTCAGCCTTTTTTTTTTATCGCCTGTGTTTGTGTTTCTGCTTCCCTAGTCTTTTCATTTCTGTTCTTGTATTTCTATGTCCTTTTTCTACCCATATTCCCTTCTTATTTCACTTTTTAATTTCATGCTTGAAAAATGACATAAAAATCCCAATTCCAAAATCCTACAATTGGGATTTTTATGTCGTTTTTCAAGCATTAAAATCCTAGTTATGTGCTCTTGTTTTCTTGTGTGAATATTGGTTGTTGATAGAGATTTTGGTTGTTGAATTGCTGCTGAAAAAAGTGAAGTTAACTACTGTAGAAAAATTAGAAACCATAGCTGAAGAATCCAATAAAAACCTAAGCATCCTTTTTCAAGTTTTTGCCCAGATATTTACATTCTATCTTCGTGTGATTAACATGTGAGTAAGAAGGCTTCACTTTCTTGAAGTTTTCTATCAAATTGTGCTGTAAAAATCGTGAATTCTACCACTAATCCATTCTGAAAAATCTGATAGAACATCAAGAACAACTAAAACCCCAGTTTTCTGAATTCTGCCCGAACCTTCTTGACCCTTGATCAAGTTGTTTCGTGATTATTTTCTGATTAAAAGGGCTTCAATTTGTTACCAAAAGTGTGTTGCAAAGTTATAAAATGCCAACCAAATTTTAGCAACTCCTTGTGAAAGAAAAACAGTCCAGAAAAGTTGAAAATTTTGAAATCCTGAAACTTGAATTTCCTAATTTGTTCTAACCTTCGGTTTGCACCAATTCTTGATTAAAAGGTTGCAATTTTTTTTTGAATTATACTGTCAAGGTTGTGCTTTAAAACGTGATATTGGTTGTTGAAGTTTTTGGAAACAATTGGTGAAAGAATTCTTGAAGAAACTGAATCCTTGTTAGAAACGGTTTTAGTTCAGAAAGCCTAAAATAATGCTTGAGTTCGATTTGGTTTGCACTCCTGAGCAAATAAACCACATATTCACAAATTTTACTCATCCACAAGCACCTAAAGAACCATCTTGTGTCAATTTCTTTTCAACCACGCCCTATTTTCTGTTTTTGAAAAAAAAAATTCAGCCAAAGTGTCCTCTTTTGTCAAGTCCTTTGTTTTCTTTGTTGTCTTCACATTTGTTTCTTGATCTCAAAACTTGTTTTCGTGTCTTATCTTTCTTGGCTTCTAAAGATTTTATTCTTTCCTTAACTTGAATTTAATTGTCTATTTTTGTGAGATTTTTTAAGCTTGTTTTGATTAGAACTCTTAGAAAAGTGATTGAGTGTGAGTGAACCTACTCATCAACCCCATTACTATAAAAGAGAGTTCAACCTTACTTTGGTGAGAGACTCATACATTGGGCAATTCATTAGAGTGAAGTACGGTAGGAAATTTTTATTACTAACTTGCTTATGCAGAGATGGCTACAAACCCAAAAGAACAAGAACAAGATATGAAAGAATATCTTAAAGACTTAGCTTCGGCTCTAGAATTAGTCCATAGGAGATTTGACCAAATGGAAGGCACAATGGCTCAAGTTACATTTGCAAAGGAAGCATTCAAGCTAGCAAATGGGAAGAAGTTTACACTACAAACTTCTTCAAAGGTAAGTAACCCTAAACCTTCATCCAGTTCAAGTAGTTCTAACATTAGTTCTTCTATCCAATGTTTTAGGTGCTTAGATCGAGGACATGTGACTTCTCAATGTCCAAACTCTCGAATCATGACTATCTTAGATGATGCAATCTATAAAAGTGAGAATAAGATGGCTGCAAGTAATGTTAATAAACATTGGGGGCATGAAGAGGATCAAACAATTGGAGAAATTTTGGTTACAATGAGAGCTTTGAGTGCTCCACCTAAGGAAGACATCAAGGATCAATGGATAAATCTTTTCCACTCTAAATGTTTAATTAAGGAAAAAATTTGTATGTTGATTATTGATGGAGGATCTTGTACTAACCTTGCTTCTCCTTATCTTGTAGATAAATTGAAGCTCAAATGTTCCTTGCATCCAAAACCATACAAATTACAATGGATGAATCAAAGTGGATCACTCCAAGTCACAAAGCAAACTTTGGTAAGTTTTCGAATTGGAAATTTTATTGACCAAGTTCTTAGTGATGTTGTTCCTATGTAGGCTACTCACCTACTATTGGGAGAATGATTTCAATGCGATTCATTCTGGGAGGACTAATAAGTATCATCTTAATAGGGATGGAAAAGCCTTCATACTAGCACCGTTGCCACCTTTCTGAAATTAGTAAGTTTCATCAACAACAAAGAGTGAAGCACATGGAGTAAACAAATTCTGCTCAAACCATGAGTAAACAAATTCTTTCAACTTCTAATGGTACAGCTTCAGTTCTCATGAGTGAAACCGAAGATGTATAACCATCCATTTAAAATTTTAATGGTAGTTTCTATACTTGCATGAATGATGTTGATAGAAATTTAAATGCAAGTAAAGATTTTGTGCTAAATAATTTTCAAGAAGTTTTATTTACTACCAATGAAGAACTACCAAGTGATTTGGCTTTGCAAGTCAAAGTTGTTTTGCAGGAAGATGAAGATGATTTTCCAGAAGATCTTCCTAAAAGACAACCACCTTTAAGGGGAATTGAGCATCAAATTGACTTCATTTTTGGAGTAGTAATTCCCAACCGAGCCAACCCTGAAGAAACCAACGAGCTCAAATAGAAAGTTGAGGAATTGCTAGACAAAGGTCATGAACAAGAAAGTCTTAGTCCAAGTGAACCTTGTTCTAAAGAAGGAAGGCACGTGGATAATGTGTACAGTTAAGTATAGACATCCAATACCTTGCTTTGATGACATATTTGAAGAATTGCATGGGGCTAAAATTTGTAATAAAATTGATCTTAAGATTAGATATCATCAAGTATGTATTAACAATGGAGATGAATGGAAAAGCGCTTTAAAACAAAGTTTGGTTTGTATGAATGGTTAGTCAAGCCTTTTGGATTAACTAATGCACCTAGCACATTCATGGGGCTTATGAATCATGTACTTAGGCAGTTTATAGGAAAATTTGTTTTGTATTTTGATGACATTCTCATTTATTGCAAGAGCTTAGAAGAGCATGTGAAGCATATTAAATTTTTTCTAAGTGTCTTGTGTGAAATTAGGATGATTGGATTTAAACCACTAACCCTCTTGACTTAGTGCCATTGCCTAGCAATGAGTAAATAAATCTTAATGGTGTAGCAAAGGCTAAGTTTGTTCAAGACCCACATGAGAAAGTACACCTTTAAATCCTCAAGAAGAATGAACGTTATGCTCAAGTTGCCAAAAGAGGAAGAAAGCAAGTAAGGACTAAGCTTCATCATCGAGGAGATGGTCATTTTCATGTTATTGCTCGCATAGGCGAAAATACATACCAACTTGTTCTTCCAAGTGATTATGTGCATTTAATGTCTCAGACCTTTCATTGTTTGAATTTGATGACGAGTTTATGGACTTGAAGATGATCCATTCAAAGAAGGAAGGACTAATAAAAATCATCCAAGGTCCGAGACAACTACAACTCCTCAAGTAGCTGAACGTGAACGTGTACATGACGCCAAAGATAAGGCTAAAACTTCATCAATGGGGGGTTCAAAGTTTGAGCCTTTACAAGGCATGGGAAGGCCTATGACTTGGTCAAGAACTAAGAGAATGCAAGCTGCTTTAGCAACACTTATTGCCAAAGTATTTGAAGCTCAAGACACTAAGGACTTCCAGTTGTGAGTCATCAAGTCTCATTCTACTTAGTGTTGTAAATAATGGATCAAGTATTGCCACTACTTGATCATGAGCTACATTAGAAGCTTCCAAATTCATAGCCATGAAATATAAAGAAGCTTTCACATCCACTTCAAGCCTTGACGAAATCAAACTTGGCCAAATTCAAATACAACTCCAACTCTCAGTCAACTCAATCCAAACCAACCTTGAAGTAGTTTTAGGGAATTTTATTGGCTGTTTCTTTTAAGTAATTATATTTCTAAGAGGCAAGGGATTCTAATCCTTTTAGAGGGTAGATTAGTTCACCTTGGCCGCCCTTTTGAAATTCTATAAAACAAGGCCATCGGCCAACATGCAATGACAGAATTTTGACAATACAAACTTAAGAGCTTTGTGCTTTTCTTTGAGTTCTAGTTTAGAACTTGTTTTGATTCTTTGAGGATAGCCTCTTAGGTTCATGTTTAAGCTATTTTATTGAGTTTCTTTCCCTCAATAATCTTAGTGTGCCGGTGGGTTCTAAGGATAGTCAAATTTCACATCTTGGGTCTTTGATAATTCCATTGGATGTGAAGTGGACAAAAGTAAGGTTCCAAGGATAGCCGAAGTTCACATCTTGGGTCTTTGATAATTCTGTTGGGTGTCTTGCTAAACAAAGACTAGTTCACCATAGATGACGATACTAGGACCAACACTTTTGTATAAGTTCGAATTCTTATTCTTTGGTTTAAGATTCGTATTAGCCAGAAAGTTTTTGAGGAGTTAAAAAGACATCTGGCAAGCTTGCTAGCACTCACGGTACCTACACTTGGAGAATTCTTGTATTTATACTTAGTAGCCTCAACTAATGCTGTTAGTGTGGTACTCATCCAAGATGTGGACAAAATGCGATAACCAATATACTACGTTAGTCGTGCCCTCCAAGGAGCTGAGATGTGGTATTTTCCAGCAGAGAAGTTAATCCTAGCTTTACTTCATGCCGCCCGGAGACTAAGACCTTACTTCCAAGCACATCCTATATGTGTTCGTATTGATCAACTCATTAGGCAAATATTCTCCAAACTGGAGGCTTCTAGGAGGTTGGCAAAATAGGCCATTGAGTTAGGGGTGCATGATATACATTATCACCCTCAGATAGCGATAAAGGCTCAAGTTCTGGCAGATTTTATAGCGAGATGCCTACCATAGAGACCCCGGATGTCAACTCTCCATTGTTGCCCAAGTCCACAGAAAAAGAAATAGAGGGCTCAAAGGCCTAACCTTATACGTAGATAGTGCTTCAAATGAAAATGGCAGTGGAACAAGCCTGTTGTTTCAAAGTCTAGAGGGCACAGAGATTATGTACGCTTTGCGCTTTGACTTCAAAGCAACTAACAATGAAGTTGAATATGAAGCCTTGATTACAGGGTTAAAGCTAGCTTGAAGAATGAAAGCGAGAAAGGTAAACGCATATAGCGACTCCCGAATAGTCATCAATCAGGTATAAGATTCTTATGAAGCTAAGGAGCCTCAAATGAAGAAGTATCTTGATAAGGTATGCCATCTTGGTCATTCTTTTGATAGTTTTAAGATTGTACAGATCCCAGGTTGAAAAATAAAAGGGCCGATGGCCTACATAAATTGACGCTTATGCCTTTTCTCATCTAAATAAGAAGGTCTTGGTGGAGATACTTCTTTGTAGGAGCATTGAAGAAAATGTCAAAATGACCATTGAAGAGATGGGAAATAACTATATGACTCCCATATTGATGTGATCCAAATCCAAAAGACTAGGAACACTTAGAAAAGTTATCCAAGATATGTCTAATAAGGGATTGCTAGTTTGGGTTGGTGTAAACCTTGACCCACTATCCACAAAGAGATAAGAACTTTGGTATGAAACGCCACAACCAACTACACCAAAATTGGTTGATAAGTTTAGTTTGAACGCCACAAGTTTGGAGGCAAACTTGATGAGTTCTAGAGTTCTCAAACAACCCAAAAATGAGATAAAACTCACAATTTTGATTATTCAAAGGTTTTTTTAAAAAAATAGTACACAAGATGCCTATTTATTGGCTACAAAAAGTCTTGAAAAGTCCTAAATATCCTTGTCTATAAACTAGAAAAAATAAATATTAATTTTGACTCACTAACTCCTAAACTAGACTTTGACAAGACCAATAAGAAAATTTGCATTTTAATCCATTAATTACACACCATCCTAGATGATATATTGGCTGAAAAATTTACACACTAGAATGGTGCATTGACCAAGAGTTGGAATAAGTAGATTCATGCACCTTGAGCTAGCTTCCAAGACTTCATTAAATTCTTCTTTGATTGAATTTTCAGCCATGAATTTGGACCAAAATTTGAACAATTGATAGGCTAAAATTTGGACCAGCTTGTAAAATTGATTTTCAACTTGGACCAAATGCACACTTGAACTTGGACCATTACTCTATTGAATTAGATGTGAAATCGAGTTCACATCTCTAGCCAAGTTCTCATCATTGGCCGAGTTCACATCTTTGGCTGAATTCACATCACATATGGAGATATTTGCAAAATGAGGAATTGCTAGATGACAAGAATGAAGCCAGAAACTAATGTTGATGGCGCCCAATATGTAATATAGGACGGCGTCCTTTACAAATGATCTTACCTCCAACCTTTGTTTAGATGCATTGGGCCTCAATAGGTAGATTATATACTCCAAGAAGTGCACCTCGGATCTTGTGGAAGCCATGTAAAACCCCACATACATGCTAAGAAAATCATTTGTTGGGGTTACTATTGGCCAACCATGTTTAAAGACGCCTATCACTTTCGTACAAAAATGTGTCAAATGCCAACTTCATGCTCCCATAGTTAGAAGACCTCAAATGGAGTTGATCAATATCCACAGTTCATGGCCTTTCACGCAATGAGGGATTGATATTCTTGGGCCTTTTCTTAAAGCATTGGGACATTTGAAGTTCTTAATTGTTGCCATCGACTACTTCACTAAGTGGGTAGAGGTTAAACTTTTGATTACTATCACTAGAAAAAATGTCCTAAAGTTTGTGTGGAGCGAAATCGTTTGCAGACTTTGCATCCCTCATGTGATTATTTCAAACAATGGGAAATATTTTGTAGATGATCCTTTCCACTTCTGGTGCGAAGAACTTCAGATTAAACAAAACTTCACTTCCGTTGCACATTCATAAGCCAATGGCCAAGTCAGAGTCACAAATCGCATGATACTGCAAGGACTCAAGACTCGACTGGATAAAGCAAAAGGAGATTGAGTGGAAAAGCTCCCAAATGTATTGTGGGCTTATCACACCACACCTTAGATAGCAATGGAGGAAACCCCTTATAGCCTAACATATGGCTTAGAGGCTGTTTTTCTAGTGGAGATTGGAGTTCCAAGTCTTAGAGTTGTAGCCCTCAACGCTGAGGCTAATGAAGAAGAGGTTCAGTTGAACCCAGACTTATTGGAAGAAGGCTGAGATCTAGCCTCACTAAAGGAAGCACAATGCAAACAAACTATGGCCAAATATTGTAATGAATGGGTGAAAATCAATGAATTTGCCTCAGGAGATTTGGTCTTACATAAAAATGAAACGAGCTAAACGTAAAAATGAAACGAGTTGAGCTCAAAAGATTGGAAAGCTAGAAGCCAATTGGGAAGGTCCCTATAGGGTAATTGATGTAGGAAATCAAATACTACACGTTGCAAAATTTACTATTTTTGATTTCCTCTAAGAATCCTTACGAAGTGATATCAAACCGGTAGTGAAGGATTTTATCTTATCGGTAGCGGTAGAATTTTTTTGCGAAGATTGTTGATCGTCAAACTACTAGCAAAACTGGTACAACCTTGTCTCTATGGTATCCACACGATTGTCTCCAAGTCTCAAGTTAATTTTTGCACAATTAACCAAAGAAAGAAGTAGCAAAAATTCGTGAGTGCTAGCAACAAAATTTCTGCTTTCGGTTTTTTAGGATTCAAGCTTTGGTTTTCTCCTTGCTTCTTTGACAAGGATGCAGCTACTATTTTTCTCTAAAGAATAGCTAAAGTGCTTCTTGTGTTCTTGAAAAGATTGCTACTATTTCTTCACAAGAAAGAGCCAAAAAGGATTTTCCGAACAAGACAACAAGGATTGGTTTTGGGGTTTTCTTTTTGCTGCAAAAACATTTTTCTCCAAGAAAAACTAATTTTCAGCTTTTTGATGCACAAGAAGAGTGTGATTTTTGCTGTTCACATTAGGGTTGTGTAGCTTCTGAAATTATAAGTCCAAATATATAGAAATAGATTAGGGTAAAACTTCTTCTAAAGAGTTTTAATCTATTTTGGAACTTTCTAAATTTCAGTGGCTGCCAAAACAAGAATCCCAATCTATTTTGGCTTTCTAATTACAGTTTTCACATGAATTAATAAATCCAAAACTATTTTGAATTTATTAACACAAAACCAAAATGATTTAGTCACAAATCCAAATACTGCCTTACACTAGAAAACCTTCTAGAGTCCTATTCACATAGGATTCTTAAATTAACCAAAAAATTCATCACATGAATTTTACACTTCTTTTGGATAGGATCAAAGTGTGCGACCCAATAAGTTCTTATAGTTTTGGTAATGACATAAAATTTATTTTATGCCATAAGCGTTGAGCGATGTCTAGCAACATATCAATGCTACCCAAGTTATAAGAATGTTAGTAATTCGACATTACTTTTCTTGTGATAGATGTTACCATGTAATTCAATCCTTTTGTCCTAGATATCTTAATTGAACATGAGCCATGGAGCGTGTCACACTCACATATTTCAATCTTTGTGTTTCTTGATTCCCAAGTAGACACATCTAAGCAAATGAGCTCAATATCATATATCGACTCATTTGATCACGGCTATGCATTTTATGGTCTCATTTGATCAATGGGACCAAAGATATCACTCCCATTACTTAAGAGGGACTATTATTCAATATCTCACTACATGATTTATTGCACATCCAATTGCTACTTTTATAGTTCACCTTTTTACAGGTAACGTTTAGTAGCATCAAAACATAGAACTCCTCATGTTGAAATCTCTGATGATCTCAAGTCTAAGGATCACTTACATACACCATCATCACTATGAGATACGCTTATGACACTTCATATAATAACCCATGTAGCATTTCTCATGGTAGGTCGATCCAATACATAGTTCTCTAACATGTACCTATGTATTGACTTGATGTTTCATATCATGACACATTTCATCAGTCACCACACATACTAGTCTTAAAGCATTATCATTGTCTCATTTAATGATAACACTTGACTAGTGATGGTTGTAGAATAATTAAATCTTGGGACATTATTATATTTATTCACAAAGTGTAGATATGGAATAAAACATAATGATAACAAATTTTCATAAATTGAAAGCATAATGATACAATGTATGCCAATACAATCATCACATGATTGGTCCTTAGGGCATAACCCAACAATTGATGCGTCAAAATCCAAAAGCTATTGCTTGGCCACAATGAAGGGAAACTTATTACCCCGAGTCTAGCATGATTAGCAATTTAAAACGTTTTTATGTTTAATAATTCATTCTAATGAATAAATTATCATTCTTATATTTAAATTGAGTAGAGGAATGTTAATCTCCCCGAACTCAGTTCAAGGTTGGTGAAACCACCTTACTAAATTATAAATCAAGGAAATCACGTGTACTCTCGGTTCAGCTGAGTTTAGCTGAAAACTCAATAACATCCCAAGCGGGTGAGGAGAATGGGAACATCCATAAGGGTGACAAAATGGGATGTCCTATAGGGTGAGAAAAAGTTAGAATACTTACTAAATTAAATCCTAAACATCCCAAGGGGTGGAAATCTCAAATTACTCAAATTAAATCCTAAACATACAAAGGGTGGGCACCTTGAGTCAATTAATTTATTTAAACAAACATATTATTTGCATGAGGAGTTTACAATTTTCCTTTTCCTTTCCTCTTCTCCTCTTCTCCTCTTCGTACTTAAATCTATCCTAAGGATACATGTTAAACACTACTTCTTTTCTCTTGTATGCATCAGTGTCTTTTTAACCTTGTTGGGCCAAGAGTTCCAACTTTTCCAACATCGTTTTAATAGGATCTCTATCTGTAGGCACCGTCTTCAGACCTGCCTCCTTCAGGCGAGCTTCCATCTTCTCGACCTTTGACCTCCAAGTCTTGCATTCAAATTGCAACTTAAAGATCTGGTTCTTATATAGCCCAAGTGCACCTTGGAGACCTAAATCTTTTGATGCTTGTGTTCCAACTCAATAGTCATGGTATGGATTACTAAATCTCTGCCTTTTATTTCAGAAGAAATATCTTCAATTTCGGTAGATAGAGTAGCAATCCTCTCCTTAGTCTTTTCAACTTCTACATTAGCTAATCTCTCCTTAAGGATCAAATATCCTATTGCCCATTGCTGTTTTACTTTGTCTTCATTAAAACTTTAGTTCAACCACTCAAAAAGGGCGACTTGACCCTTGAGATCTTTATTTTCATTCCCTAACCTAAATACAGTGTCTCGAAGCTCAATATGTGTAGCTTCGAGCATCCTAACTTTCTCACACAACAAATTAAAAGTAGCCCTTGAAAATAACAGACAACCCTGATATAGTAAAAACTAAAGAAAAATTAGAAATTCATTAACCAAAAGAATTGTCTTTACAAAAAAAAAACACAAAAAATAGTAATAAAAAAAAAGGTCTAAGAGCTAGCCTCTTTCTAGCCCTCTCTTCCTCGAGTCGAGGCCTCAGTTTCCTACTGCCCTCTAAGAGCTTCACCTTCCACAGTCTGGAGGTTTGGATCTTCATCAACCATACAAGCATCAAGTTCCTCCAAGGTCACAAGAGAGCTCTAAGATGCCACATGTTTAAATAATGTGAAGGAACCATCAAATCCCTTCACAGTATCAACATAGGCCCTATGGACCCTCGCCATAGCTTTAAGATCATAGCCAGGCAACTCTTCCAACTTCAAAGTTGGGAACTTCTCTTGAATCTTGATGGCCGCTTTATGTTATCCTATCTCCTTAGCTGCCTGAGACAAATTTACCACAAAGTGCCCAAAGTCTTGTGTGTGAAAGACCTTTTTCACTAGCAACTTTGTGAACTCCCCCTTATTGATGCTTTTGAATTTTTGGACCTCCACATCCCTTTCCTCCAATTGTTGGTGGAGGGGAAAAACCTCTTTCTCCAGCTTCCTCCTCGTCTCTAGAGATGCCTCGGCACCCTTTGGCTATGTCGCATCAACTTCATGTTTGAAGGCCTCCACGACTAGGTGATTAGCCCTCTGGATGAATTTCGTCTATACAACTAGTGCCTATAATCCAAATAGATGGTTAATCACAACACTTCTTAGAATAAAACCATAAAAAAAAATACCTATAAGGTAAAATTTTATACCAGGGCACCGTAGTAGCCAAATTAGTGTTAAGGTTGGCCAATGGCATCTAGGCCAACCTTTTCTAATGATCCTCCATGTCCTAGATTGTCACCCCCGGTGAGTCCCCCATGGGCTGTTTGATTATGCCATAAAGACCAATCATGTGATGATTGTCTGGGTATATATATGTATCATAATGTTTAGGGTGAATTACATCTACTATCCATGGGGTTTGTGTAAATTACCAATTGAATCCCAAGATTTGGTAAAACTATCAATACCCCCTTAAATTTGATAAATTCATAATATTTAGCCCATTTAATCAACTAAATTAACATTTAGCCCCCTTAAATTCATAACATTTAGCCCCCTTTAGGGGGTATTGATAGTTTTGCCAAATGTTGAGGTTCAATTGGTAATTTACACAAACCACAGGGGTAGTAGATGTAATTCACCCTAATGTTTATAATCTATGGCAATTTATTATTATGTTTAATTTCATATATGTGTATTATGAATAAATATAATAATGTCCCTAGAATTTAATTATTCTAAAACATTTCTAGTCAAGTATTATCATTAAAGGAACAATGATAATGCATTAAGACTAGCATGTGTAGTGACTAATGAAATGTGTCATGATGTGAGATATCAAGTTAACACATAGGTACATGTTAGAAAACTATGTACTGGATTGACCCGCCATGAGAAATGCTACATGGGTTATTATATGAAGTGTCATAAGCATTTCTCATAGTGATGATGGTGCAAGTAATCCTTAGATTTGAGGTCACCAGAGATCCCAACATGAGAAGTTGCATGTTTTGATGGTACTAAACGTTACCCATAATAGGGTGAACTATAAAAGTGGCAATTGGAAGTGTAATGAATCATGTGGTGGGATGTTGAGTGATCAAGAAAGGATTTGCCCCTCCTATATAATGGGAGTTATATCTTTGGGCCTCTTGATAAAGTGAGACCATAAAATGCATGGCCGTGCTCAAATGAGTCGATTTGTGACATCAAGGTCATTTGCTTAGATGTGTCTACTTGGGAATCAAGAAACGCAAAGACTGAACTATGCGAGTGTGACACGTTTCATGGCTCGTGTTCAATCAAGTTATCTAGGGCAAAGGACACTTAGATTGTATCCTAAAGAAGTATAAAATTCATGTGATGAATTTTGATTAGTTTAAGAATCCTATTACACATAGGACTCTAGAAGGTTTCCAATTTAAATCGGTATTTGGTTTTGGTTTCTAAATGGTTTTATTTTGTGCTAATAAATCCGAAATAGTTTTGGATGTATTAATTCACGTAGTGGCTGAAAATTAGAATCAAAATAAGAATGGGATTCTTGTTTTGTCAACTAATGGAATTTGGAAAGTTGAAATTTAGAAAGTTCCAAAATAGATTAGAACTTGGAGTTCAAGTAAAACTTTTTAAAAGAAGTTTTATCCTAATCTATTTTCTATAAATTTGGACTTATAATTTCTGCAGCCTCCAACCCTAATGTGTGAATCAAGTACTCACATTTTTCTGGAGCAAGAAAGCCGAAGCTATTTTTCTTTGAGAAAGAAAAAGTCTGCAGAAAATATATAGCCAAGAATAACCGAACCTCTCACTTGTCTTTAGCAAAATCTCTTCGGCCTTTTCTTGAGAAGAATTGCAGTCGAGTTTGAAAGAACATAAGAATCCTCTTTGCTTTTCTTTAGAAGAAAAAATAGCTGCTTCTTGTGTGGGAAAAAGCAAGAAAAACTGAAGTTTGGATAAGCTTCTAAACCTGAAAATCGAAAGCAAAATTCCAGGCTAGCACCAATGGTTCCTTTGCTACTTCTTCCTTGGTTAATTGTGTGACAATTAACTTGGGAATTGGAGAAGATCGTGTGGCTAGAAAAGGAATACATATGATGTGTTTCATCTTTGGACAAATTGAACATAGCTTCGGATTTTATATCTTGGCCGAATTGATATATGTAATGTATCAAATTGAGGCCTTAAATATATATGATATGTCAAGTTGAGACCGAAATTTAATTTTGGCCATATACATGTATACTGGTTTATGGTTTGACCAAAAATATATATGATATAATTTTCACAAATCAATTATGATCAAAGGTTGGCCAAATGGAATATGTGATATTTCATGTTGTGGCTGAAAATATATGTAAGATATAAGTTTCACAAATTCCTCATGATCATGGTTGGCCAAATGGAGATATGACATGATTGAAAATTAGTTTTCGACATTTATATGTGTTCACTTTAGTAGTCGAATGCATATATTTGACATATCAAATTGAGGCCGAAATATACATGTGTTCAGAATTTTGTGTGGCCAAAATTGATATATGTGATGTATCATGTTATGGTAAAAAATAAATGAGAT
This sequence comes from Gynochthodes officinalis, assembly GCA_020080225.1. Taxonomy (NCBI): domain Eukaryota; kingdom Viridiplantae; phylum Streptophyta; class Magnoliopsida; order Gentianales; family Rubiaceae; genus Gynochthodes; species Gynochthodes officinalis. Next base: position 12,460,245 of record CM034621.1, on the reverse strand, counting down.
ATATTGTTCACAAATTTCTAATGAGCTAGAATGACTGAAATTTGCATTTTAAACCCGAACCTTCCATGCATAATGTATTATTCAAAACCCTAAAATTTGATTTAATAATAATTGTCATAAATTAATTAGATTAATATATTTAAGTGTTAAATATGGATGAAAATTATATGTGACATGCACATTATGTGATATTTGAGCATGGTGCATAGTTATAGCCCTAAGTCCAATAGGATTGGATAAATTTTGTATTGGTTTTAAATATGACCTGCGTGTCATGCCTTGCTCTATTTTTTGGTTATAACTTCTTTTCTCATCTAACTCCCCTCAAATGTAACTCGAGGTTTCTCTAAAAGATGCAATAGTTAGATCAGAGATAGGATTATACTAGAATCAAAGAGGCAAGAAGTTGATGACCATGCAAGAGGAACCAAGAAGGCACTTTGAGAAGATGCCGATACCCTTAGGTTGACCTTATAGTTCTCTTATTGGTTTGAGAGAACTTTTAGTTTACGCTATAACTATGTCACGTTTATTTTATTGTTCATGTATGAGATGCATGCAATGTATGTTTATCGGTTAAATGCATAATGTCATTATGATTGTAATAATTAGTTAGAAAATTATGGACTAATAATTACAATAACCAACTTACATAAAATGGTGAGTATTTAACAAATCCCTCAAATGAATATTAAGTCTAAGATGCCTTCCAATGCTTAGCACTCGTCAAGGCTTTGATTGACTACGTGTAGGTTTGCCAAAGCAAGGTGCAATGGTCAATTTTAGTGAGATGCGACAGGATAATAGTAATATACGACTGGTAATCATTGGGTTTGACTTAATGGTGAGCGGATTCGGTGTGTGCAAAAGTGCCAAAATAAAGCTCAAACTCACACAAATATACACCTAAACCTCACTTAATCAATTGTAGTAAAGTATAGGGATCATTTTCCACAGGGAAGGGGACAAAACAAAAATTTAAGTGCAATTAATTATTTGCTAAAAAGTGATGTAAAGAGTGATATTTAGTTAAGAAGCATGAATAAAAGTATCCACATAAATGAGAGAAACACACAAATGAGGAAGGAGGGTGATCCTTGGGTTCAATGCAAAGGTCGGCTACTTTGACTCCTAAAGGCAACCGAGTGTAGGGCATCTTAACTAAGTGGCTACATCCGTTCACTCCAAATCTCCTTTCGGTCTCATCGGAATTATAGAATGAGGAATCTCCTTTCGGTCTCATCCCCACCTAGAGCACATTAGCGCCTATGGCTTCCACACAACTCTAATGCACAATTCTAGCCCTAGATGTTTTAGCCAACTACTTCACATTCCCTAGTTCAAGTGTTTAATCTAAGAAAACCACCTATTTTTCACTCCACATCTCCTTTCGGTCTCAATGGAATTAAAGAATAGAAGATCTCCTTTCGGTCTCACTTCTACCTTTGCACACTAAAACCTATGGCTTCCACACAATTTTAGTGCACAATTAAACTCATATGGTAGTTGTTTCTTGTCTCAAACACCTAAATCTAGAGAATGTTAGGTAACTTTTCCTAATTTTGGTCCAAGTTCATGTATATTGTAAAACACACACGAACACCAAGAACACACACTAAATGTGGCCACCATTCAATGCATGTCAATTCATTAAATACAAGTAGGAAAACTTCAATTAATGCAAGCCCATCACTCTACAACCAACAAGAAATCAAAATAAACCTAACCTATACATCAAACACCAAGAATCACCCAAGATAATTTAGCCTCTCATGGCTTCAAACAAACAACAATCACAAGGAGATATAGCCATTAAAAGCACAAGGAATTGAAAGAAAATACTTCCCTTAATCAAAAGAGTGATGATTCCAACCAAATCCAAACACCTTACAAGCCAAAACAACACCAAAGATTGAAGTTGCATGAGCCACAAGGGCCAAATGACACTCACGGGTGTGAGTTGGGGAACTAATGCAAATATGTAAAAACTAACCCTAACCTACTCTACTTTATTCTATGTCTCCATGTTTCTCCTACTACTTCCTACTACTGTTTTTCTGCAGAAAATGGGATATTAATACAGCTAGGGGCGTTGGGGAGAAAATGTAAAGTTTCCAAAACATTAGGGACGCAATTTGCAAATTTCAGGATTGCAGGCGTCGTTCTGATTTTGTCCCATTTTGGTCACTTTTCGTCCGGAATTTGACAAAACTTTCTTCATAAAAGTTTTTCCTCTCTTTCTCAGCTTTCCATAGAATCTTGAATCATCTCATTTGGACTTGTGAATCAAGAGTTATGGCCGCCGGAAGATGGCTGATTTTTCTCCCTGTTTTCCTCTTCTTTGGTTCTGCCTTGTTCTGCCTTTGCCCAGTTTTGGTCCCTTTTCTTTCGGAATTTGAGAAATCAGTGTTCATGAAAGTTTTTTATCTCTTTCTCATATTTCCATAGCATCTTCAATCATCTCATTTGGACATTAGCATCAAAAGTTATGAACTCCGGAAGATGAGTGGTTTTTATCCCCTTTTTCCTACAAAACACATAAAAGATGAGAATCACAAATATAATGTGATTTCTCTAATAAACATGGCATATCTCAATGAATTCTATGCAAAAAGAGTGAAAAACACATATATAAGTTTATGAATATTTGATTCTCATCACTTAACTATGTGGACTCAATAGGATTGAGAACTATAGGAATAAAGTTGGCCCTTGGCTTATTAGATAAACTAGAACAAGAGTTGATCACCTAACCATCCAAGAGTTGTATGGGACACAATTGACAAAGTGTTGTCTACCTAAATAGCCGAGTTTTGGGCGATTAGCCAAAGCTAACTCAAAATTAGGTGAAATATGGATCTTGGCCCACTAGAAAGATACGAGATTTATCTTTCAAAATTAATATTGAGGCTTATTAATTTGAGCAAAATAGTGGGAGTAACATTTAATAAAAGGTCCATATTAAATGTTTTCATTCATGATACTATTTTGCATATTTCTGTTGGAGATAACCATGGCATCAAACACTAACACTAAGACACTATTAGTTACCCCAGCTATCCTCTTCTCAACTTTCTTATTTGAAGGTTCCACCACCACTACCTTCCTAGAAAAAGCATCCTCGTCATGATCAGACCTCGGGTTGACATTGCCACGCCACCAAATCGGATCATAGATGGCTTGACATTCCCAACCACAGAATCGAATCATAGACGACTTGCGGATTTCACCTTCATCAAGTGTTACTGTCTGTGGAAAAGAAATTTCTTGATTTTTGAAGTAGTATTCTCAATCTTTCTTTTGATTCCGACCTATTCGAAGATGGTGGATACTAGATCTAGAGAGCTGAGGGCGCTCAAATGAACTAGCTGAGGAGGGGCATGACGTAGTCGTTCAGGCTTTGTAGATAACCACCCCATACGTTTAGGAGGAATCCTTGAACGTTCAAAACATCTCTTCGCCCATGAAAGTGAACAATCATAGCACACCACTCCAAATCGAGAGGCCTCGTTGGCCCAGAGACAGAGGGAACCGGATGAGAGAGCTTTTATGGAGTTACATTGTGCACAGTTTGAAGAATTTCGGAGGGCTAGGCTTAATCCCCACCAATCCAAGGATAAACCAAGACTTAGTAATCAGGAACATGGTCGCTGGAAGAGAAATGATAACCAAAATGAAGCTTCAGCCTCTCATGCCAATAACAATTATGAAAATGATCGTTCTAGGGTTAGGTCAAAGCACGATCCTAAGTGATGTGATTCCAATTTGAAGGACTGGGAACACTTAGAAAGTTGCCCAAGAAATGTCTTAGGGATGCTAGTTTGGATTGGTGTAAACCATGACCCACTATCTATAAAGAGATAAGAACCTTGGTATAAAAATGCCACAACCAACTACACCAAAATTTGTTGATAAGTTTAGTTTGAACGCCACAAGTTGATAAGCTCGTTGAACGCCACAACTTGATAAGCTCGTTGAACGCCACAACTTGATAAGTTCGTTGAATGCCACAACTTGATAAGTTCGTTGAATGCCACAAGTTTCCGAAGAAAACTTGATAAGTTCTAAGTTCTCAAAGAACCCAAAGATGAGATAAAACTCACAATTTCATTACTCAAAGCTTGTTTCAAAATAGTACAAAGATGCCTATTAATAGGCTACAATAAGTCTTTAAAAAAAAATCCTAAATATCCTTGTCTAGAAACTAGAAAAATAAATATTAATTTTGACTTTCTAACTTCTAGACTAGACTAATAAAATTCTACATTCTAAAATATTAATTATGCACCATTCTAGATGATTTATTGGCTAAATAAAAGGCACATTAGAATGGTACATTGACCAAGTGTTGGAATAAGTAGATTTTTGCATCTTTAGCTAGCTTCCAAGACTTTATTAAATTCTTCTTTTGACTGAATTTTCAGCCATGACTTTTCATCGTCAAATGCCTCAAAATAGATGATTGACCATTGAATTTGAAGTCTTCAACACTTGACTATTTGAATAATTGATATGTTGGAATTTGGACCAATTTTAAGACCAAAATTGATCTTTGACTTGGATCAAATGCACTTTTGAACTTGGATTGTTGCTCCATTGAATTGGATGGGATCTTGGGGCCAAGTTCACATCTCTAGCCACAGAGTTCACAACTTTGACTCCGAGTTCACATTTTTGAGTCAAATGTCAGGAAGTTGGAGCTGAGTTCACATCATTTCCCTCCTCTTGACAAGGATTTGTCCTCAAATCTTCAGCACCTACATGATAGAGACTTAAATCAGAAACATTGAAGACATTATGAAGGTTGTACTCACTCAGTAAATTTAGTTTGTAGGCATTGTCATGGATGCGCTCTAAAACTTGAAAATGTCCATCTTTTCTTGGTTACAACTTAGATTTTCTTTGCTTTGAGAACCTTTCATTCCTCAAATGCAACTAAACCCAATCTCCCGTTTCAAAAATAAGCTTATGACACCCCTTGTTGGCTTGTTGTTCATATCTTTTCGTATTTTCCTCGATGTTAAGTCTTGCCTTATCATGTATTTGCTTCACAAATTCATCCTTCTTTTTGTCATCTAAATTCAATCTCTCACTCACAGACAAAGGTGTTAGATCCATTGGAGATAATGGATTAAAACCATAAACAATCTCAAAAGGAGAAAATTTAGTGGCAGAATGCACATTCCTATTATATGCAAATTCAACGTGAGGTAAACAAACATTTCAAGTCTTAATGTTCTTACTAATGACCGACCTCAATAAAGTAGATAAAGTACAATTAACAACTTCAGTTTGGCCATCGGTCTAAGGATGACAAGTAGTAGAAAACAAGAGTTTTGTTCCCAATTTTTCCCACAAAGTTTTCCAAAAATAACTCAAAAATTTGGTGTCCCGATTGGATACAATGGTTCTTGGCAAGTCATGCAAAAGATTTCTTTAAAGAATAAATCAGCAATGTGTGATGTATCATTCGTTTTGTTCCATGCAATGAAATGAACCATTTTTGAAAACCTATTGACAACCACAAAAATTGAATCTTTTCCATGGTTAGTTCTCGGCAAACCCAAAACAAAATCCATTGAAAGATCAACCCATGGCTATTTTGGAATTGGCAAAGGTGTGTATAAGCCATGAGGTTGGACATTTGATTTTGCCTTTTTGCAAATGATGCAATTTTCACAAATTTTCACAACATTACTTTTCATTTTTGGCCAAAAGAAATGCTCTTGCAAAATTGCCAAAGTCTTAGCTATACCAAAGTGTCCCATAAAGCCTTCATCGTGCGCTTCCCTAACTAACAATTCATGCAAAGAAGAGTTAGGAATGCAAAGCTTGGACTCTTTAAAGAAAAATCCATCATGCTTAAAGAACTTGTTGCAAATTTTACACGCAAGTGCACGTGATCGTTAACAAGTAATATAGAGTGAATATAATTTATCGTTCCCACAGAGACTAATGAATTATTAAATACCGAAATTAAAATAGCTCTAACTTTATTTGAAGAAAAAAAATATTTTATGAATAAGCTAAATTAAAAGTAATTTTAAAACTTAATTAAAACTAAAATTAAAAACTAAACAAAGCAAGTTAATGGATTAAATTGACGAAAGATCTAGGGTTTTCGATTTCACCTTGACTAATCCATCCTAATATTAATCTATTTCTATAATCTAATTTAATTTCCTGGTTGATAGTCGAGATTCCCTAATTTTTTTATTAGTCCCTCCCGAGATCTAATAAAAATCCCCCTAATTGCTAATTCATCATATTCCTATGTGAATTACAAAAATTATGAAGTCATTAATTTCTATGGATTCTCATGTAGCGACTACACAAACCATGCAGGTATATTCTTATCCTACATGCAATTCATGGCATTTATCTCAATGAACTTGACACATAACTCCCCTTCCAGTTCGTTATGATTAACAAATCATCTAATTAGTGATCAAGTAATTAGAGGCATTAAGCACAAAGATAAATACTCAACCATAGAAAATTAAATCAAATTATATTAATAGAAAAATATTAAGACTTCATAGTTAGGCTACATCGAAACCCTAGAAAAAGAATTTAGTTCATATTAATATAAAAGAATATCACCAAAAATTTAAACATGATTGAAAAGAAAAATAAAAGATAAAATCCAAACAAAAGCCGTAGATGATTGGTACTTAAAAATAATACTTAGCCAAAAATTTCATGACAAAATACAAAACTTAAATTACTAAAATTGCTAAATAAAACTAAAAGCTAAAACAATAAAAGAAAGCTAAAATTGATAACTAAAATAAACTAAAGAAAACAAGAAGAAGACAAAAACAGCATAAAATCTGTGAGGGAAAAAATTGCTCCTGCTTTGTTTGCTTCACCCGAAGCTTCTAGAGGAAAGAAAAAAATTCTGCTGCTTGCTTTATTTTCTGCCCGCAAGCTTCCAAAGAGAAAGGAGTTGGTCACGACTTTTGTCTTCTCTCGCACCCAAGTCCAATCGGTGCACGCTCACTCAACTTATTAACTAACTAACTAAAGCAAACAAGAATGTAACGACGGAAGTCCAGAAGAATAACAAGAAGACGATCAAATTCGCTAAGAAAAGAGAAAACCCGAGAAGAGAAGTCAAGTCCAAGACCGAGAAGAAGCTGCTGAAGAAAACTGAGGATAAGAAGATAAATTGTACTGAAGAAAACCGAGAGGAAGCTGCTGACCTTGCTAAACTACTGAAAAGAACAGAAAACGAAGGAGAAGAAAGTTCGCTGCTCTAAGCTAATGCAAGAAAACAGAAAGAAAAAGAGCTTGGCTAAAACTGAAGCTAACTAAAGGAAGAAACGAAAAACTGGATGGATGTGCTACTACTACTCCTAAACTAATGAGAAGAAAAGAAAAACAAAGGAATAGAAGAGTGGGTTTGCTGCTTTTGTTCCTCTCGGTTGTGTTGTTTATATAGAGCAAAAGAGGGGCTGTTTATTTCTAAATTCTGCAGACCCAAATCCTTCTTTGTTTTGTTGTTTGTCTTCAACTTGAAATCGGTCCTTTTTGTTTCCAAATCCCAGCCGACTTTTGTTTCCAAATTTCAGTAGCTTTCCTATCCTTGTTTTGCTTCCCAATTTCTTCTTTCTTAATTTGTGCTGAGCTTGCTCTTTACTTGTCCTTGTGCAGCACGGTTGCTGTTTCTAGTTTGTAAACCAGCTTGTAGTCTTTTTCCAGCTGAAGAAGTCTTTTCCTTTTGTTGTTTGGTTCCTTCTTTGGTTGTTTCCAAATTTGTTTGCAGCTCAGCTCACTTCTTCTTTCTCTCTATGTGCGGTTAAGCTTTCTTTTCTTTTTTCGGCTGTTTGGCTTGGCTTTCTTGTGCTTTCTTCTTTGCCCGAAGTTGCTTCATTCCCTTTTTCCTTTGGCTTTTGTTGTCCGAATTTTTGTTACCAAATTTCAGCTTGGTTTCCTTGGTGTTCAGCTGTCCTTTTCTTCTTTTGCAGTTGAAATAAGCTCTCAACTTGTAGCTTTTCCTTTCCTTTTTACTTTACACTTGGCTTTTGAAAATGACAAAATCATTAGTTAGTCCTTTGATCTTCAAATTAGAAGAAAAATTCAAGATTAAGCTCAAAAGTTCTAGAAATATTAGATAATTCAGAAATTATAAAATCAAAGGATAATTGGCCAAAATATGTAAAAACAAATTAAAACACAAGCCAATTTCTAACCAAATGAATAAAAATACTCTATATAAAATAGAGTTATCAGAACTTCTCAAAAGAACCTTTTTCACAAGCTTGGAACACTTGACCAAAATCAATATCATCCTAATACAACTCTGTAATTTGTTCAAAGCCAAGTATCTTAGTCTCGAGAGAAAAAAGTAAGGCATACCTCCTAGAGAGTGCATTGGCTACAACATTCTCTTTACCTTTCTTATATCGAATGACATATAGAAAGGTCTCAATGAACTCCATCCATCTTGCATGCCGTTTGTTGAGCTTATGTTGGCCTTTCAAAAACTTCAATGATTCATGATCAGTGTGGATAACGAACATCTTAGCCCATAAGTAGTGCTGCCATGTCTTCAAAGCTCGGACCATGGCGTACAACTCCTTGTCATAAGTAGGATAGTTGGGAGGTGCCTCACTTAGCCTTTCGCTATAGTATGACACGGGTCTTCTTTCTTGCATCAAAACAGCGCCTATTCTAATATCTGATGCATCACATTCAACTTCAAATGTTTTGTCAAAATTAGGTAAAGAAAGCAAAGGAACATTAGTTAAATGAAATTTAAGCTTTTGAAAAGCTTGCTCTTGCGCTTCATCCCATTTGAACCCAACATTCTTCTTGATGACCTTGGTTAAAGATGTAGCCAAAGTGCTAAATTTCTTGACAAATCTCCGATAACAGATTGCGAGACCATGAAAATTTCGCACTTCACTAACACTTTTAGGAGTTGGTCATTCTTGAATTGTTTTCACCTTTTCCATGTCAACGGAAATACCATTGACACTTACAATGTAACCAAGAAAATTAACCTCATTAGTGAAAAAAGTACACTTCTTCAAATTGGCATAAAGTTTCTCCTTCCTGAGCACACTTAAAACACACGTTAGATGTTCAAGATGGTCATCCAAACTTCTTGAATATACTAAGATATCATCAAAATAAACAACCACAAACTTGCCAAGGAACTCATGCAAAACATGATTCATTAAATGCATGAAAGTGCTTGGAGCATTAGTTAAGCCAAAAGTTGGTAATCAGTTGATTGGGCAAATCAGTTGGTAATCTTGGCCTTCATGAGCGGTCTAAATGCTAGACCATTCTATACAAAGTTGGCACGAGAAACCCCAACTGATACTCAAACGTTGTGGCAAATGGTAGAAAGTTACACAAAGGGAGATGAAGCCAATCAGAAGAAGAGATAAAAAATGGAAAACATGAGAAGAAACACTAAGAAGATACCAAAGGGAATGAATAACCCTCAAAGAAGCGCTTTTGATAGGCTCAACTACAATTGGGGTCGCCTGGAGCCTCGAATTCAAGAGAAAAGTCTAATGTTGCTCACTAAAACTCGCACTGAGATCCTGTCTATACATAGGGATCTCCTCAGACCTTTGATCTTGTTGACTGCGGGATCTTATAAAAGACCTGAGCATCTTTGGTGCACATTCCACAACGACCACAGACATAACACTGAGGACTGCAAAGATTTCAAAAAGGAGATAAAAGATTACATCCGCAATGGAATGTTAGGTCAGTATATCTAGAGGTGGCATTCAGGGACACAACCCCGGTCTGGGCCCGGGGAGGTGGTTACCACTCTAGAGGATAAGGTGGAAGGCAAGGCGGCCAAGGCCCACCTTCCCATCAGGCAGACTATCAACAGAGGTGGAACCCTCCTATGAATCAGCCATATCAACAATATCAAAACAACCCTCCATAGTAGTTAACATCTCGGCCTCCGCATAATGATAACTGTAATGTAACCAGTGTAATCCATGCCATATTCAGTGGCTACCCGGACAATCGCAATCTACGATCGAAGCCAATGTGATGTGAACTCGGCTCAAATATTTGAATTCGGAACCAAAGACATGAACTTGGTGGCCAAAGGTGAGAACTCAAAGGCCCAAGATGTGACCTCAGTGGCTAGAGATGCGAACTCAACCCCAACTTCTCATCGAATTCAATGGAGCAACGGTCCAAGTTCAAGAGTGCATTTGATCCAAGTCAAAGATAAATTTCGGTCCTAAAGTTGGTCCAAATTCCAGCCCATCAATTATTAAAGTAGTCAAGTGTTGAATACTTCAAATTCAATGGTCAAACATCTATTTTGAGGCATTGGAGGAAGCAAAGTCATGGCTGAAAATTCAGTCAAGGGAGTATTTAATGAAGTCTTAGAAGCTAGCTCAAGGTTCATGCATCTATGTGAATTCAAGAATTCCAACACTTGGTCAACACACCATTCCAGTGTGCAAAGATTTCGGCCAATAAATCATCTAGAATTGTGTGTAATTAATAGATTAAAATGCAGAATTTTATTAATCTTGTCAAAGTCTAGTACAGAAATTAGTGAGTCAAATTTAATCTTTATTTCTTCTAGTTTCTAGATAAGGATATTTTGGATATTTGCAAGACTTATTATAGCCTATAAATAGGCATCTTTTGTACTGTTTTGAGCAAGCTTTGAGTAATTAAAATTGTTTGTTTTATCTCATCTTTGGGTTCTTTGAGAACTCTAGAACTTATCAAATTTTCTTTGGAAACTTGTGATGTTCAAACTAAACTTATCTACACATTTTGGTGTAGTCGGTTGTGGTGTTTTTATACCAACATTCCTATCTATTTATAGATAATGGGTCGTGGTTACACCAATCCAAATTAGCAATCCCTGAGACATATCTTGGGAAACTTTTCGAGTGTTCCTATCTCTTACGAATTCAATTCAATCACAATGCTAGGAGGATTCCCCCGTAAAAGCCAGTCAACAAATGCTTCAAACCCTTCAAAGTTATCTTCTCTTTGAAAGAAGATGTAGTTCTCACCATTAGCCCACAAAATGATGCTTTGGTTATTAAAACCATAGTAGCAAATATGGAGGTGCATCGAGTCTATGTTGATGACGGCAGCACGGTCGACGTCCTATATATTGATTGTTTTCAAAAGTTGAGGATCGACTTTGCAGCATTAAAGTCATCCAGTATGCTTCTTGTAACCTTTGCTCATGAGGTTGTTCATCCAGTTAGTATAATTAAGCTTGTAGTAACAATGGGAGAATACCCTCGGGATAAAACTATAGTGATGGACTTTACATTGTCGATGCTCCATCTCCCTTCAATACAATCATCGGTAGTTTATGAATGAACAAGGCTAAGGCCATTTGGTCACCTTACCATTTGATCATGAAAATTCCTACTGAACATGGAGTGGCATTAGTATGAAGAGACTAGTATGTAGTGAGAAAGTGCACGCGTATTGCAATCAATTGTAAAAACACTTTGATAAAGGGCGTACACGCCATTCAAACTCCAGAAGTGTTACAGATCAACTCCAATGTGCTATCCCTAAAGACACTGAACAAAAGTAAAAGTATACTACTTCTCTCTGGGAACTCTGAGGTCACGCCTCAGAGACCCCAAGAAGTCAGGAACTCTGAGGTCTCACCTCAGAGACCCCAAGGTGCTGAGAACTTTTAGGTCACACCTCGGAGACCCCAAGATACCAAGAACTCTGTGATTACACTTCAGAGACCCCAAGATGCCAATGGTTTAGAGGTCACACCTTGTAGCTCCCAAGAGGCCAGTTTGCACAAAGGTCCCATGGAAATCACTGGCGAAGTGCAAGAAGTTGTTATAGATGACAACTAACGAGATAAGGTGGTTAAGGTTGGAGCTACATTGCCGGCCTCAATAAAAAAACCACGTTATTCATCTCCTCCGCCAATACAAAGAAGTTTTTGCATGGGGCCTAGAAGATATGCTTGGGATCTTGCTGTCTATTATGCCACACAAACTCAACATTAAATCTAGGTTAAACCAAGACAACAAAAGAAAAGATCGTTGGCTCTAGACCAGAACTGGGTGGTCAATGAAGTAGTGAAGAAACTGCTCCAATTTGATATCATCAAAGAGGCATTCTACCTACTTGATTATCTAACCCAGTGCTGGTTAAAAAACTTGATGATAGTTGGTGGATGTGTATTGACTATACCAACCTCAAGAAATACTTCATGAAGGATTGTCACCCCTTACCAATGATCGATCAGAAGGTCGAAGCCATTTTGGGGTATGAGGTCCTTTTGTTCCTTGACACCTACAAAGGCTACCACCAAATCTTGATGGATGAAAAAGATGTCAAAAAAACTGCTTTTGTCGTAGAGATGGGAGCTTTTTACTACACAAAGATGCCTTTTGGGTTGAAGAACACAGGAGCGATCCACCAGCGCCTGATAAATCAAGTGTTTGTAGATCAAATTGTAGGAACTAGGAGGTATACGTGGATGACATAGTGATAAAATCAAAGAAAAGATAGAGCACACCCAGAGATCTAGAGAAAACTCTACAAACCATGATTAAGGTAATAATTCATCTAAACCCCAAAAAGTGTACTTTTGGGGTAGGATCTAGAAATTTTTTGGGATTTATGGTTTTTAGGAAAGGAATTAAAGCCAACCCGGACAAGATAAAAGACATCATAGAAATGGTGCCTTCTCGAACTTTAAAGGAAGTCCAGAAGTTAACTGGTTCGTTGGTAGCCTTGAACAGATTCCTGTCGTGATTTGCGGACCGACATCTAGCATTCTTCTAGACCCTCAAGGAAGCCAAGAACTTCAACTAGAATGAATATTACCAGAAAGCTTTTTAGGAGTTAAAAAAACACTTGGCAAGTTTGCCAGCACTTACAATGCGTATACCTGGAGAGGTCTTATATCTGTACTTAGCATCCTGAGATGATGCCGCCAGCACAATAGTCATTTGTGATATGAACGGTGTGCAAATACCAGTCTACTATGTTAGTCTTGCTCTTCAAGGAGTTGAGACGAGGAATCTCTCGATAGAGAAAAAAGTCCTGGCTCTAATTCATACGACTCGATGGTTCAGGCCTTACTTCCAAACTCACCCTATATGCGTTCTCGCGGATCAACCCATCAAACAGATACTCTTTAAGCCGGAAGCTTCTGGAAAACTGGCAAAATGGGTTATAGAATGGGAGGAACATGATATCTAGTACCAATCTCAAACAGCAATAAAAGCTCAAACCCTCGTAGATTTCATAGTAGAGATGTCTACTATAGAGACCTCGAAAGCCAACCCTTTAGTATCACTCACTCCAACAAGGAAAAAAGTAGAGGACGCAAAGGTCTGGACTTTATACGTCAATGGTGCCTCAAACTAAGATGGTAGTGGAGCGGGACTCTTCCTGTGCATTCCTGAAAGCACAAAGATCAGGTACTTTGTGCTTTGATTTCAAAGTGACCAACAATAAAGCTGAATATGAAGCCTTAATCATAAGGATGAAGCTGGCTCAAAGAATGAAAGCGAAAGAAGTATGCCCTTACAGCGACTCTCAAATAGTCATCAATCAGGTACAAATTTCTTATGAAGCAAAAGAACCCTAAATGAAGTATCTCAATAAGGTACGTCATCTTGATCATTCTTTCGATAGTTTCAAGATTGTGCAAATTTCCAAGTCCAAAAATAAAAAGGCAAATGACCTAAGCAAGCTGGCATCCTCCGCCTTTTCTCATCTCAACAAAAAGGTCCTGGTAAAGATACTCCTTTGCAGAAGTATTGAAGAGAAAGCCATCATAACCATTAAGGAGGTGGGAGATAACTAGAAGACTCCCATATGGAAGTATTTGAAAATGAAAAATTGCCTGATGACAAAAATGAGGCAAGAAAATTGAAATTAAAGGCACCTCACTATGTCATACAAGACAGTGTCGTTTAAAAACAATCTTACCCCCAGCCTCTACTCTGATATGTAAGGCCTGAGCAAGCAGATTATATACTCCAAGAAGTACACTTTGGATATTGTGACAGCCACATTGGACCTCGCATACTTTCCAAGAAAATCATTCGATGGGGTTACTATTAGCTAACTATATTTAAAGATGCTCATGATTTTGTGCGGAAGTGCGTAAAGTGCCAGCTCCGTGCTCCAATAATCAGACGATCTCAAATGGAGTTAATCAACATCCAAAGTTCTTGGCTTTTCACTCAATGATGAATTAATATTTTGGGACCTTTCCCCGAAGCTCTAGGATACATGAAATTCTTAATAGTCGTAATCGTCTATTTCACTAAGTTGGTAGAAGCTGAACCTTTGGCCACCATCACTAGAAAAATGTCTTGAAGTTTGTATGGAGCAAAATCATTTGCATATTTGGTATCCCCCACATGATTATTTCAGACAATGGGAAACAATTTGCAAATGACCCATTCCACTCCTAGTGCGAAGAGCTTCAGATCAGAAAAAACTTCACTTCTGTTACACATCCTCAAACTAATGGATAGGTCGAAGTCATAAATCACACTGTACTGTAGGGACTCAGAACTTAGCTAGATAAGGCAAAAGGGGATTGGGTAAAAAATCTCTCAAATGTCTTGTGGGCATATCGTACCACACCTCGAATTGCAACAGAAAAAACTCTTACGGCTTGACGTATGGCTCATAGGCTGTGATCCCAGCAAAAATTGGAGTTCCCGGTTCCAGAGTTGTAGCCTTCAATGTTGAAGTCAACAAAGAAGAGATCCAGTTGAATCTGGACTTATTATAAGAATGTCAAGACTTAGCCTCCACTAAAGAGGTGCAATACAAACAAGACATGGTGAAGTACTACAATGAACGAATGAAAGTCAATGAATTTGCTTCGGGAGACTTAGTCTTGCAAAAAAATGAAGCAAGCCGAGCTCAAAAGTTCTGCAAACTAGAAGCCAATGGGAAAGCCTTTATAAGGTCATTGATGAATCAAGATTTGAGAGTTATCACTTGGCCACAATGGAAGGGAACTTGTTGCCCCGAGTTTGGCATGCTAGCAATTTAAAAAATTTTTATGTCTGATATTTTGTTTTGTGAATAAAATATTACTTATATTTTTACTATTCTTAAATCAAGTGAAGGAATACTGACTTCTCTAAACTCTGTTAAAGGTGGTGAAACTGCCTTGCTAAAATTTTAAATTGAGGAGATCACATGCAACCTCCATAACATGCCAAGAGGGTGAAGAGAATATAAAACATCCATGTGGGTGTTGAAACATAACATCCTACAGGGTGAGAAAAAAAAAGGTAACATTAGGGAGCTCAGACTCTCAAAGGTCCTGAACATCCTAAAGGGTGGGGATGTTAGATCCCTCAAAGGTCTTGAACATCCTAAGGGGTGGGGATCTTGGATCCCTCATAGGTCCCAAACATCCTACTGTGTGGGGATCTCGAATCCCTTAAAGTTCCCAAAATTTAAAAGTTAATTATTTTATTAAATAAACAAAGTACAAAAGGAAGAGGTTTATAATTTTCCTTTTCCCGTTCTTTTCTACTTTTCATACTTAATCCTATCTTGAAGTTACTTGTTAAATGCTGCTTCTTTCCTGTTGTATGGAGCAGTGCCCTCCCAACCTTGTCGAGCCGTGAGCTCCAACTCTTCCATCATCACATCTATAGGATTTATATCCGAAGGTGCCACCTTTAGGCTGCCTCCTTTAGACAATTTTCCATTTTAGGAATTTTTTATCTCCAAGTCTTGCATTCAAATTGC
This sequence comes from Gynochthodes officinalis, assembly GCA_020080225.1. Taxonomy (NCBI): domain Eukaryota; kingdom Viridiplantae; phylum Streptophyta; class Magnoliopsida; order Gentianales; family Rubiaceae; genus Gynochthodes; species Gynochthodes officinalis. The sequence continues at coordinate 12,444,513 of CM034621.1, read as the reverse complement.
AACTCAAACATCTGCTGCTTGTATAGGCCAAGCGCACCTTGAAGACCCTGAACCTCTTGGCGCTTCTTGTCAAGCTCGCCAGTCATAGTATGGACCACCTCATCCCCACCCTTAAGTTCAGAGGTAATACTTTTAACCTCAGCTGAAAGCTTGGCAATTATTTCTTTATTCCTTTCATTCTCTAGAAAAATTGACTTTTCCCTAAGGGTCAAATCCCCTGTCGCTTGTTGTTGCTATATCCTGTCTTCATTAAGACAATAGTTTTGATATTCTAAATAGGCGACTTGACCCCTGAGATCCTTATTCTCCTCTCTTAACCTAAACATAGCATCTTGAAGCTCAGCATGCACCGCTTCAAGTTTTTTAACTTTCTCATGCGAGTTAGTAATAACAGCATTTGATGATAATAATTGATCTTGATATGATAAAAATTGAATAAAAATCAGTATTTTACCCATTAAGGGCACCCAAATTAGTTATCCTTACAAACATTCAATAAATAAGAAGAAATAAAGAGGGCCTAAGAGCTAGCCGAAGTGCTCGCCTTTGCTAGACTCTTTGGTGCCCTATCACTTGTGGCTCAAAGATCGAGGTCTTTGTCCACCTCACAAACATTCAGCTCCTCCAAGGTCAATGGTGAACTACGAGATGCTAGGTGCTACAACAACTTGAAGGAGCCATCGAACCCCTTCACATCTCCTCATACACCTTGTCATCCCTCACCATAGCCTTAGGGTCATAGCCAGGCATCTCTTTGTGAGGTAAGGGGGGAAAATTTCCATGAATTTTGATGGCCGTTTTATGCTTCCCCATATCCTTTGCAACCTTGGAAAAATTTGCTACAAATTCACCAAAGTCTAAGGTGTGAAAATTTTTCTTCACCAACAACTTGCCAAACTCTCCTTAGTTAATAATTGCGAGTGCCTGCATGTCTACCTCCTTTTGTCTCAGCTATTGGTGGAAAGAAGATACCACCATTGTTTCCAGGAATAAATCCTCAGCATCCACCTCACTAACTTTCTTCTTCTTTGCGGGGACCTTCACCCTTTTTTCTTTTGGCCAGAGTTTCGGCCTTAGCCACCTATACATCAACCTTCCTTTTTGAAGACTCTCCCTTTTCAACTTGCTTCACAAACACAACATCATTAGTGCCTGACTGCTCATCCTTCACTAGTTCACTCTTAATAGAGCTGCCGAACTTCACCACTGCAAAATAAAACATATTTATACGACATTAACAATTGCAATAGCAACAAAAGTTTACTATAACATACAAAGACCCTACCTTTCGCCTCATTCTTTTAGGCAGAGATCTAGTTTCGGCACTGGCTGGACTCAATTTATACTTCACCAGTTCTTCTTTTGTGTAAATACCAATCGTTTTCTCTCGAATTTCTATATAAGCATGGCCATGAGGGTTTTGCCTTTTCCAATTTGGATATGCATCATTCGAATCTCCATAGAACCATCCCGTCTTCAGCCCACAAACCTCAGATTTAATAAAGAAAAACCTTTTTTTCCACTCATGGTGGGCTAAAGGCCTCATAGCCTTGCTCTTGGATCTCAAAAAAAATGCAAAATAGCCAATGAAATTAGCAGATTTCTTCATGCACTAAAAATATCTAAAAGATCTATGAAACTTTTTGCCTTCCCTTCCTGACACAAAACCTCAAATCCTATAATGGCTCTTGCGGAATTGGGCGCCTGTTGGGCTAAAGCTACCACATAATAACCTAAAATATCAACTACCACTTGTCAAACAGGAAACCTAATACTTGCTTTTAGGTTTTTTTTCATATATGTTAGTGTACCCCACTAGAGGGTTACATGCCCAACCTTCACTACTCGTTGCCCTAGCGCCATATTCTTTAGGAATATGGTGCCTCTTTCTGAGTTCTCTAACATCAGCCTCTTCAAAAACTAATGACAGAGTCACAACAGTGGGCACAAATTTAAAGGGATACCCCACTACCGGAGCTATAGCAAATTCCTCCAGTTTTTTGGATGAAGAACTCACTACCTTATCCCCAGAAATACTACCCTTTTCCTTAGAACTCGACACAACCAAATACTACCTTTATCCACAGAAATACTGCCTTTCCCCTCTTTACTCTCCTCCTACTCAACTCAACCACACCAAAATCAAAAGAATTCCTTTCTCGTCAGCCAGAGAGATAGTTTTTCCTTCCCAACGGAAAGATCTAGAAGATATAGAGTAAGATGAAGTCATACTAACTTTTTCTTAAAGTGCTTTCTGAAATGGTTGTAATACTCTTGTTAGGTAAACCTTGCGAACTCATCAGAAACTCGTCAGACACCACAACTCCTTGCCGGAACAAAAAACAGAAAGAAAGTTGTGAACTTTTTTCAATATCAAAAGACTATGAAAGTGATGGTTGAGACGAACAAAAACAAAAAAAGTCATGGCCTTTTATGGCAAACTCTACGACTTCTGTGTGAAACTCTACAAAATCTTTTAGGGCCCCACAACATTAAATATTGTACCTTTACAAGGTAAACATTAATCGTTCACACGACCCACGATAAGCCTTAACTGGCAAAAAATAAGGCGACGATAATCATTACCCCTCATTCTCTCTCCAAACACCCGAACCATCTACTTTTGATAAGACCTTAGCCTGACATTATCATGCTAAGGTCTGGAGGGCTCATGATGTATATGAATCCAATTCCTCAATGTTCCATCTCAGATCAAAGGTTAAGAGCCACGTCGCTAGTCATAGGCTAGGTCCTTGTGCTTTTATACGGGACCTTGGAGCCAAAGACTAGACCTCAGTCTTTGTGCCCCAAAGGTAGGATCTTGGAGCCAAAGACCAGAGCTCAGCGACATGTAAAGTTCCATACCTCTACGGCATTCTCAACAGCATGATCTCTACTTAAACTCCAAACTCTAAGATTCAGAGATCAGCAATGACAACATACTGAAATCACACCAAGTGCACGGGACCTTTGAGCCTTAGGCCACCAGGTGAGAACTCAGTAGAATTGTGCTTATTCATAAGCACGTAACTACAGGCTATAATTGTGGAGCAAGCATCGCGATGTGCAATCAGTGGTTATGACCATGATTTGCGTATTAATCCACAACATCAAATCCCACAAATGATGAGACAAGGTACAAAAGCCTAGGGAGGACAACCAGGTAAGGGGACACTCTCTGATAATTGAAAATTACTATACTCTAATTAAGCACTAACTTAGGCATCGGAGAACCTACCTAGAGAATCACCCAAGGATCTATTTTCAAGAATATTCAACACTAGGGAGACAAAGAATCTTGGGTCCAAAGCACCCAAACGGATCATGGATGGCTTGCAAATTTCACCTTCATCAACATACAAGCTCAATATCGATCCCAGGGTGAAACCTGTCCAACAAAAGAAGAGATCATTGACCCCAAACAGAAATTTGGTGATCCATGAAAATGTGAAAAAACTACTCTAGTTTAATATCATCAAAGAGGTATTTTACCCAACCTGGCTATCTAATCCAGTACTGGTCAAAAAACCCGATGATAGTTGGCCAATGTGCATTAATTATACTGACCTTAAGAAGTACTATGTGAAAGATTGTTATCCTTTGGCAGTGATTGACCAAAAGGTTGAAGCCATATCAGGATACGAGGTCCTATTTTCCTCGATATCTATAAAGGTCATCGCCAAATCTTGATGGTCAGAAAATGTGAAGACAATTTTTAACATAGAAATGGGAGTTTTCTTCTATAAAAATATGCCTTTCGGGTTGAAAATGCAGGGCAACTTGTCAATGCCTAGTTAACCAAGTGTTTTCCAGCAGTTGGTAGGAACTTGAAATAATAAGTGGATGACATGGTAATAAAGTCAAATAAAAGTGAAAGTGCACCTCGAGATTTGGAAGAAACTTTACAAACCATGTTAAAGGTTGGAATGTGTCTGAACCACAAAAAGTGTACTTTTGGGGTAGGATCTGGCCAATTTCTGGGATTCATGGTTTTTAAGAAAGGAATTGAAGCTAACCCAGACAAAATAAAGGCCATTACAGATATGGCACCTCCCCAAACCTTAAAGGAAGTTCAGAAGTTGACCGGATTGTTAACGGCTTTGAATAGATTCTTGTCGCGGTTTACAGATCAACACTCCCATTCTTCCAAACGTTAAAGGAGGCAAAAAACTTTAAGTGGAACGAAGATTTCCAGAGAGCTTTTGAGGAGTTAAAAAGGCATCTGGCAAGTTTGCCAGTACTCATGGTACCTACACCTGGAGAAGTCTTGTATTTATACTTAGCGGCCTCAACTAATGCCGTTAGTGTGGTACTCATCCAAGATGTGGACAAAATGCAAAGACTAGTATACTACATCAGTCGTGCCCTCCAAGGAGCCGAGACATGGTATCTTCTAGCAGAGAAGTTAATCCCAGCTTTACTTCATGCCACCCAAAGGCTATGACCTTACTTCCAAGCACAACCTATATGGGTTCTTATTGATCAATTCATTAGGTAGATATTCTCCAAATTAGAGGCTTCTAGGAGGATGGCAAAATGGGCAATAGAGTTGGGGGAGCATGATATGCATTATCACCCTTGGATAGCAATAAAGGCTCATGCCCTGGCAGATTTCATAGTGAGATGCCTACCACAGAAACCTCAGATTTCAACTCTTCGTCATTGCCCAAGTCCATAGAAAAGGAAATAGAGGGCTCAAAGGCCTGACCTTATATTTAGATGGTGCTTTGAACGAAAATGGCAATGGAGCAGGCCTGTTGCTTCGAAGTCCGGAGGGCATAGAGATTACATACGCTTTGCGCTTTGACTTCAAAGTACCTAACAATGAAGTTGAATATGAAGCCTTGATTATAGAGTTAAAGCTAGCTCGAAGAATGAAAGCAAGAAAGCTACACGCATGTAGCGACTCTCAAAATAGTTGTCAATCAGGTACAAGGTTCTTATGAAGCTAAGAAGCCCCAAATGAAGAAGTATCTTGATAAGGTATGCTATCTTGGTCATTCTTTTGATAGTTTTAAGATTATACATATCCCCAGGTCAAAAATAAAAGAGCCGATGCCCTAAACAATTGGCGCCTTCTACCTTTTCTCATATGAACAAGAAGGTCTTGGTGGAGATACTTTCTTGTAGTAGCATTGAAGAAAAGGTCAAAATGACCATTGAAGAGGTGGGAAATAACTGGATGAATGCCATATTGATGTGATCCAAATCCAAAGGACTAGGAACACTTAGAAAAGTTGTCCAAGATATGATTGCTAGTTTGGATTGGTGTAAACCTTGACCCACTATCTATAAAGAGATAGGAACTTAGGTATGAAACGCCACAACCAACTACACCAAAATTGGTTGATAATTTTAGTTTGAACGCCACAAGTTTGGAAGCAAACTTGATAAGTTCTAGAGTTCTCAAATAACCCAAATATGAGATAAAACTCACAATTTTGATTATTCAAAGGTCTCTTTAAAAAAAATAGTACAAAAGATGCCTATTTTTAGGCTAAAAAAGTCTTGAAAAGTCCTAAATATCCTTGTCTAGAAACTAGAAGAAATAAAGATTAATTTTGACTCACTAACTTCTAGGCTAGACTTTGACAAAACAAGAAAATCTGCATTTTAATCCATTAATTACACAACATCCTCGATGATATATTGGCTGAAAAATTTACACATTAGAATGGTTCATTGAGCAAGAGTTGGAATAAGTAGATTCATGCACATTGAGCTAGCTTGCAAGACTTCATTAAATTCTTCTTTGACTGAATTTTTAGCCATGAATTTGGACCCAAATTTGAACAATTAATAGGCAGAAATTTGGACCAACTTTTAAACTTGATTTTCAACTTAGACCAAATGCACACTTGAACTTGGACCATTACTCCATTGAATTGGACGTGAAGCTGGGGCCAAGTTCACATCATTCCCCTCCTCTTGAGAGAGATTTGTCCTCAAATCTTTAGCACCTACATGATAAGGACTTAAATAAAAAACATTGAATACATTATAAACATCATACTCACTCGGTAAATCAAGTTTGTAGGCATTGTCATGGATGCACTCTAAAACTTAAAAAGGCCCATCTCCTCTTAGTTGAAACTTAGATTTTCTTTGTGTTCGAAACCTTTCTTTCTCAAATGCAACCAACCCAATCTCCTGGTTCAAAATTGAGCTTATGACACCCCTTGTTGGCTTGTTGTTCATATCTTCGTGTCTTCTCCTCAATGTTAAGTCCTGCCTTCTCATGGATTTGCTTCACAAATTTAGCCTTCTTTTTGCCATTTAAATTCAATCTCTCACTCACAGGAAAAGGTGTTAGATCCATTGGAGAAAATGGATTAAAACCATAAACAATCTCAAAAGGAGAAAATTTAGTGGCAGAATGCACATTCCTATTGTATGCAAATTCAAAATGAGGTAAACAATTGTCCCAAGTCTTAATGTTCTTACCAATGACAGACCTCAATAAAGTAGATAATGTGCAATTAACAACTTCAGTTTGGCCATTAGTTTGGGGATAACAAGTAGTAGAAAACAAGAATTTTGTACCCAATTTTTCCCACAAAGTTTTCCAAAAATAACTCAAAATTTTGGTATCTCAACTGGACATAGTGGCTCTCGGCATGCCATGCAAACAAACAATTTCTTTAAAGAATAAATCAACAATATGAGTCGATAACCACAAAATGATGCATCACTCATTGATTTGTTGCATGCAATTAAATGAGCCATCTTTGAAAACCTGTTAGCAACCACAAAAATTGAATTTTTTCCATACTTAGTTCTCGGTAAACCCAAAACAAAATCCATTAAAAGATCAACCCATGGCTCTTTTGGAACTGGCAAAGGTATAAGCTATGAGGTTGGACTTTTGATTTGGCCTTTTTGCAAATGATGCAATTTTCACAAATTTTTGCAACATTACTTTTCATTTTGGCCAAAAGAAATGCACTTGCAAATTGCTAAAGTCTTGGCTATACCAAACTGTCCCATAAGGCCTCCTCCGTGTGTTTCCCTAACTAACAATTCATGAAAGGAAGAGTTAGGAATGCAAAGCTTGGATTCTTTAAACAAAAATTCATCATGCTTAAAATTTTTTTCAAAAGAACCCTTTTCACAAGCTTGGAACACTTGACCAAAATCAAAATCATCACGATACAACTCTTTAATTTGTTCAAAGCCAAGTATCTTAGATTCAAGAGATGAAAGCAAGGCATACCTCTTAGAGAGTGCATTAGCTACAACTTTTTCTTTACCTTTTTTATATCGAATGATATATGGAAAGGTTTCAATGAACTCTATCCATCTTGCATATCTTTTGTTGAGCTTATATTGGCCTTTCAAAAACTTTAATGATTCATGATCAGTAAGGATCACAAACTCCTTAGCCCATAAGTAGTGCTGCCATGTCTTCAAAGTTCGAACCAAGGCATACAACTCTTTATCATAGGAAGGATAGTTGGGAGTTGCCCCACTTAGGTTTTTGCTAAAGTATGCCACGGGTCTTCCTTCTTGCATCAAGACAGCACTTATCCCAATACTTGAGGCATCATATTCAATTTCAAATGTTTTTGTCAAAATTAGGCAAAGAAAGCAAAGAAGCATTAGTTAAATGAAATTTAAGCTTTTGAAAAGCTTGCTCTTGTTCTTCATCCCATTTGAACCCCATATTCTTCTTGATGACCTCGGTTAATGGTGTAGCCAAAGTGCTAAAGTTCTTGACAAATCTCCTATAAAGCTTGCAAGACCATGAAAATTTCACACTTCACTAACACTTTTGGGAGTTGGCTATTCTTGACTTGCTTTCACCTTTTCCATGTCAACTGAAATACCAGTGACACTTACAATGTAACCTAGAAAATTAACCTCACTAGTACAAAAGGTGCACTTCTTCGGATTGGCATAAAGTCTCTCCTTCCTGAGTACACTTCAAACACACGTTCGATGTTCAAGATGGTCATCCAAACATCTTGAGTACACTAAAATTTCATCAAAATAGACAACCACAATCTTTCCAATGAACTCACGCAAAACATGATTCATTAAGCACATTAAAGTGCTTGTAGCGTTAGTTAGGCCAAAAAGCATCACTAGCCATTCATACAAACCATGTTTTGTTTTGAAAGTAGTTTTCCATTCATCACCTTTTTTCATTCTAATTTGATGGTAACCAATTTTCGATTCAAGTTTGGAAAAAGATAATTGCTCAATATAACTCATCAAGCAAATCATCTAATCGAGGAATAGGATGGCGATATTTTACCTTTATGTTGTTTACGGCATGACATCTATGCACATCCTCCACGACCCATCTTTCTTTGGCACCAACAAAACTAACACAGCACATGGGCTCATGTTGTTTCAAACCCATCCCTTTTCCAACAATTCTTCAACTTGCCTCTAAAAATCTTTGGTTTCTTCGAGACTCGTTCTATAGGTAGGCTTGTTGGCAATTGATGCTCTCGGAACAAAGTTGATTTGACGCTCAATACCACAAAGTGGTGGTAATCCTTTTGGAACTTCTATGGGAGACACAACTTCAAATTCTTACAAAATAGAAACAATGCTTCTTGGTAATTCCCCAGCCAAGTCATTAGTAGCCAAATGAGCTTCCTTCAACAAAATAAGCACAAAAGGAGATTGAGAATTTAAAGCACTCCTAATCTCACTTTTTTGTTTTTTTTTTTGCAAATACGCAAAATTATTCTTCTTTTTCACTCAAGATAAGTGCTTCTTTTCTCTCATTTTTTTCTCTTTTTCTTTTCACTAGTTTTTTCACGCAACTCTTTCCTTTTTTTCACGCAACCTTTTCCTTTCACTTAAATTCTCTTCATTCTCTTTTTTCTCACCCTCTTTCTTTTGCTCACTTATTTTTTTTTGCATCTTCTTGTAACCTCACTTGATCTTCATAAATTTGAATAGGAGTCATAGGTACAAGAGTTACATTTCTTTGTTATGTACATAAGAGTACTTGTTAGTAAAGCCATTGTGACTAACTCATCTATCATACTGCCATGGCCTCCCCAACAACAAATAGCTTGCTTGCATGGGAACCACATCACAAATCACCTCTCTTCGTATTTCCCAATGTGAAAAGGCACCTTTACTTGCTTGGAAACGTGAACTTCTCTATAATCACTAAGGCATTGGAGCTTGTATGGCTTTGGGTGCTTTGTTGTAAACAATCCTAACTTTTCAACCATAGAGGCACTAGTGTCATGAGTTCATACTGCCATGGCCTCCCCAACAATAAATGGCTTGCTTGCATAGGAACCACATCACAAATCACCTCATCTTCGTATTTCCCAATGTGAAAAGGCACCTTTACTGGCTTGGAAATGTGAACTTCTCTACAATCACTAAGCCATTGGAGTTTGTATGTCTTTGGGTGCTTTGCTGTAGACAATCCTAACTTTACATAATCAAAGACATGTAACTCTTGTACCTATGACTCCTATTCAATTTCCACCATCAATTATAACACTACATAGCTTCCCATTATTGTAGAATCTTTTGTGGAAAATGTTCTCCCTTTGTGCCTCGTCGTCCTCTTTGACTTACATATTAAGGATTCGCCTAGTGACTAACAATTTACCATGGATTGGTAACTCCTCCTCATCCAATTCTACATTTCTACAAGAGATGGCATGGAATCCAATTCTTGCTCGTCCTTCGTTTCATATTTTTCATCATCCCTTATCACCATTGCAAGCTTATTTGGACATTGGCTTGTGATATGACCCCTGCCTTGACACTTGAAACATTTAATGTCACGAGTTCAAACGTTAGAGGATTCATTGTTACCTTTTGAAGTCCCTTCATTTGGGGTGTTTAAGCTAGTTTTGAGGAAGTTGTAGGCTTCTTCTCCTTCTTTGAAGTACTTGTCTCCCAAGTACTTTGACATGTACTACTCCCTTTCTTGGGTTGTTGCTCCATCGGAGTAGTGGTGACAATCAAACACAAATTCCATCTTTTTCTCCCATTAATTATAGGCCTCCGGATCGGATCTTCCTTGAAATTGAGGGATTTTCATCTTGATGGCACAAAGGTTGTTGTCTTCATTTTGTCTCCTCCAAGTTGGTCTTCTTGTGCACCCAAAAGATTCCCTAACAAACTTATCATCAACTTCATCAAGCTCTTCATCTTCTACCCTTTGTGTTCTATGCCTTCTTTGGGTATTGTTGGTGTTGTGTGAATGAACCATTTGAGATTCTGCCTCCAATTGATCAGTTCTTTCATGCAAGAGTTCAATCTCTTGTCGTAGCAATCTTCTCATTTGTCCCATCAAGGCTTGGATTCATAAGTTTTGTTAATGATCCTCCTTATTGGAATGGTGAGACATTTTGAAAATTCTACAATCAAATGGTTAAAAAAATCCTTACAAATAGTAATCACTCCATTACGTTTTTTTTTAACTCTCAAGATTTTTTTTTTTGGTGGTCACTCACACTCAAATTTTCTTACAAATGAAGTTTACACTCGTTACCCCTCTTAAGGTTCTTATTGAACTTACTTGAACAATTATCAAGTGAGAGTGTGACTTACACAACTAAAAATCATCAAACAATTTTTGCGTTCTTTTGAGTTGTGAAATTGAATGCACCAAGGAATAAGAGAATCTAATGACTTGAAAGATAGACAAAGATAAAAAGTATAGTGAACTAGATGAAAAATGGAATTTTATCCAAGGTTGATTGAGAAGAACGTTGTTGAGGAATCTCCAATTTTGGTAGATAGAGTAGCAATCCTCTCCTTATTCTTTTCAACTTCTACCTTAGCTAATCTCTCCTTAAGGATCAAATATCCTATTGCCCATTGCTGTTTTACTTTGTCTTCATTAACACTGCAGTTCAACCGCTCAAGATGGGCGACTTGACCCTTGAGATCTTTATTTTCAATCCCTAATCTAAATACAGTGTCTCGAAGCTCAATATGCGCAGCTTCGAGCATCCTAACTTTCTCACGCAACATATTAAAAGTGGCCCCTGAAAATAACAAACGTCCCTGATATAGTAAAAACTAAAGAAAAATTAGAACTTCATTAACCAAAAGATTTGTCCTTACAACAAAAAAATAGTAATAAAAAAAGGTCTAAGAGCTATCCTCTTTCTAGCCCTCTTCTCTCCGAGACGAGGTCTCGGCTTCCTGTTGCCCTCTGGGAGCTTCACCTTCCAAAGTCTGGAGGTCCATATCTTCATCAACCATACAAGCATCAAGCTCCTCCAAGGTCATAGGAGAGCTTTGAGATGCCGCATGTTCCAATAATGTGAAGGAACCATCAAATCCCTTCACAGTATCAACATAGGCTCTATGGGCCCTTGCTATAGCCTCAGGATCATAGGCAAGCAATTCTTCCAACTTCAAAGTTAGGAACTTCTCTTGAATCTCAATGGCCGCTTCATGTCATCCTATCTCCTTAGCCACCTGAGACAAATTTACCACAAAGTGCCCAAAGTCTTGAGTGTGAAAGACCATTTTCAATAACAACTTTGTGAACTCCCCCTAATTGATGCTTTTAAACTTTTGGACCTCCACGTCCCTTCACTCCAATTGTTGGTGGAGGGAAAAAACCTCTTTCTCCAGCTTCCTCCTCTCCTCTAAGATGTCGCCTTGGCACCCCTTAGCTATGTCGCATTAGCTTCAAGTTGGGAGGCCTCCACAGCTAGGTGATTAGCCCTCTTGATGAATTCCGTCTATACAGCTAACGCCTATAATCCAAACAGATGGTTAATCACAACACTCGTTAGAACAAAACCATAAAGAAAGCCATAAGGTAAACTTTTATACCGTGGCACCATAGTTGCCAAATTAGTGTTAAGTTTCGCCAATGGCATCTCGACCAACCTTTTCGATGATTCTTCATGCTCATCATTTGTCATTCTAGTCATCCATGAAAAATCAAGAATGAAGGATCAAGTGTGGTCGATTTTCACTTGTGTAATTAAGATCCTTAGACCACTTCTCATCACAATCCAAGTTCGAATTTGGAAGGTTGGCAATTCTAGTTCAACACTTGTCATTTTACTTAGTATTGTAAATGATGAGCCAAGTGTTGTTCATTCTTCATGATCAAGTTAAAGAAGCTTCCAAATTGGAGTAAAGAAGCTCCAAATTCGGCCAAGGCCATGGTGATTAAAAGAATTACCAAATCCACAAAGCTGAATAGGAAATTGCTCAAGCGAGTCGATCAACACAATTGGATTAGTTTTAGGCAACTGCTTGTTGTTTTATTTCCTTTTCTTTTATTAATTGTTTCTTTTAAGTAATAGTTTCTTTAGTTAGTTTCCTAAAAAGCTAATCCAACTAGGGAATGGCTTTCTTAATTCTTACAACTTGTAAACTATAAATAGAGACATTCAGCCACAATGAAAGGGAAGAATTTTGACAATACAAACTTGAGAGCTTTGTAGCTTTTCTTTGAGTTCTAGTTTAGAACTTGCTTTGAGTCTTTGAGGATAGCCTCTTAGGTTCATGTTTAAGCTATCTTGTTGAGTTTCTTTCCCTCAACAATTTGAGTGTGCTTCTTGGTTCCAAGGATAGTCAAAGTTCACATCTTGGGTCTTTGATAATTCCTTCGGTTGTCAAGTGGACAAAAGTAAGGTCCTTCTTCACAAGTTGGAGTTGGTGTCTTGCTAAAGGAAGACTTAGTTCAGCCTAGAGGACGATACTAGGACCAACACTCTAATATAGGTTCGGTTTCTTATCCTTTGGTGTAAGAATTCGTATCACTAAACGTTACCCATAACAGGGTGAACTATAAAAGTGGCAATTGCATGTTCAATAAATCATGTGGTGGGATGTTGAGTAATCAAGATAGGATTTTCCCCTCTAATATAATGGGAGTTATATCTTTGAGCCCCTTGATAAAGTGAGGTCATAAAATGTATGGCCATACTCAAATGAGTCGATATGTGATATCAAGCTCATTTGCTTAGATGTGTCTACATAGGAATCAAGAAACCCAAAGATTGAACTATGCAAGTGTGACATGCTCCATGCCTCATGTTCAATCAAGATATCTAGGGCAAAGGGATTGAATTACATGGTAACATCTATCACAAGAAAAGTAATGTTGAATTACTAATATTCATATAACTTGGGTAACATTAATGTGTTGCTAGACACTGCTCAATGTTCATGGCATAAAATAGATTTTATGTCATTCCCAACATTATAAGAACCTATCAGGTCACACACTTAGATCGTATCCAAAAGAAGTATAGTATTCATGTGATGAATTTTGGTTAGTTTAAGAATCCTATTATGAATAGGACTCTAGAAGGTTTCCGATTTAAATCGATATTTGGTTTTGGCTTCTAAATGGTTTTATTTTTTGTTAATAAATCTGAAATATTTTTGGATGTATTAATTCATGTAATGGCCAAAAATTAGAAGCAAAATACGAATGGGATTCTTGTTTTGGCAACTAATGGAATTTGGAAAGCTGAAATTTAGAAAGTTCTAAAATAGATTACAACTTGGAGTTCAAGTAAAACTCGTTAGAAGAAGTTTTACCCTAATCTATTTTCTATAAATTTGGACTTATAATTTATACATCCTCCAACACTAATGTGTGAATCAAGTATTCACATTTTTCTAGAGCAAGAAAGCCGAAGCTATTTTTTTATTTTATTTTTATTTTTTTTGAGAAAGAAAAATTCTGCAGAAAATTTCTAGCCAAGAATAACCGAACATCTCTTCTTGTCTTTAGCAAAATATCTTCGGCCTTTTCTTGAGAAGAAATGCAGCCTATTTTTCAAGAACATAAGAAGCCTCTCTAATTTTCATTAGAAGGAAAAACATACACTTCTTGTGTGGGAAAAAGTAAGAAAAACCGAAGCTTGGAGAAGCTTCTAAACTTGAAAATCAAAAGCAAAGTTCTAGGCTAGCACCAAAGGTTCTTTTGCTTCTTCTTCCTTGGTTAATTGTGTGAAAATTAACTTGGGAATTGGAGAAGATTTTGTGGATACCATAGAGGCAAAGCTCCTGTGGGTTTTACTGTAATTCGACGAGCAAAGTCTTCACAAGAAAGAACAACCGCTACCGGTAAAGGAAAATCTCTTCACGACCAGTTTGAAATCACTTCATAAGGATCCTTGGAGGAAATAAAAAAATTTTAAATTTCGCTGCATGTCGTATTTGATTTCCTAATGTGGTATTAGAGCCACTTACGAAGGCTCAAATTGGTTTTATGTGAATAACATGTTTATTTTCTTAAATTTTCTTAAATTGTTTATGAATAAGCATGCTAAAAATTTGGATTATGTGGAGTTATTCATTAAATCTGAATTTGTGAAGTTGTTCATTAAACATATATGATATGTTTATGTTTATTAAATCAATTTATGGTATGCTTTAAATTTTTATTTCTTGATTTGAATAATATAAGATATACATACATACATACATATATATGTGTGTGTGTGTGTGTGTGTTTGTGTTTATCATATTCATATATGATATATAAATGAATATGCATGGAAGAACCAAAATTCAGTTTTCTGGAATTTTTGGCTGAGCTTCGGGGTTGTCAAATTTTCTCAAGTTTTCGGTTTTGATAAATTTATTAAAATTGAAAATAATATGTTTTAAATTATATTTAAGCCAGATATGTATATGGTGCATAATATTGGCTTTAGATTTATCCTAGAAAATTTGATCAAGTTCAGTTTTGGGCTTTGTGCTATTTTCGGTTGGACAAAAAATCCTAGCTTCAGCTGTTGCAATTTTGGGTGGCCAATTCAATTTCAATCTTATTTTTGAGGCTGAAATTAATATTTTAGATATATATATGTGATATATATATATAATATTAAGGCCAAATTATATATGTGATATATAATAATTCCAATTTAAAAGTTTACTGAAACTTTGAAAGGTTTAGATTTCTAAATTTTGAATGGTTCAATTTTCTGAATTGTTTTGGCCAAATTGCACATTATTTTGAATTTGTTTGTGACTGGCCAAAATTTAATGTATATGATATATTAAATTGAGGCCTAAAATATTTGATATATTATTCACAAATTTTTCAATGATCCTGTTTGGCCAGAAAAGGAATACATATGATGTGTTTCATCATTGGCCGAATTGAACATAGCTTCGGATTTTATGTCTTGGCCGAATTGATATATGTGATGTATCAAATTGAGGCCTAAAATATATATGATATATCAAGTTGAGACCGAAAGGTAATTTTGGCCATATACATGTGTACGGGTTTATGGTTTGACCAAAAATATATATGATATAATTTTCACAAATCAATTATGATCAAAGGTAGGCCAAATGGAATATGTGATATTTCATGTTGTGGCTGAAAATATATATCAGATATAAGTTTCCCAAATTCCTCATGATCATGGTTAGCCAAATTGAGATATGACATGATTGAAAATTAGTTTTGGACATTTATATGTGTTCGGTTTAGGGTAGTCGAATGCATATATTTGACATATCAAATTGAAGCAAAAAGAAAATTTCTAAAACTAAAAAAAGAAAAGAATGTGAGTTTTTCCAAGCAAAGAGAGAGAGGGCGGCTGTATTCTCCTTCTTCCTGTATCCTTTCCCTTTTTCTTTGTATATTCCCTTTAGCCAAAGTCTAAAAGTGGCTAGACTTTTGTCTTGTTCACAATTCTACTCCAAGTCAACATCTTTCTTGCCTTTTTGTTTTCTTTTGTTTTTGTCTTCTTTTGTTGCCTCCAAAATCTCACCCATATAAAGTCTCCCCAAATTGTCCAAGTCAACACCCATTGCAAAGATTTGGTATTTTCTGAAATTTTGTCTCTCTTTTCTTCTTCAATATAGTTTTTCTTCTTTTCTTTATCAATTTCTTCTCCGAATTAGCATTTGCCATTTCTACAACAAAAACATAACAAACATCAAATAATGTTCCTTAAAATTACAACAATAATGAGAAAATATTAACAATGAAAAGGACATTTTAACCCTTATCAAATTCCCCCCCCCCCCCCCACCTGGATAGATGCGAAGGATATTGTAGAGCTGGCAAGGCATGCTTGGTTGGAGTTTTTGGAAGCAAATATGAGTTAGCTAGGATCAGGTGGTAGATCAATAGCTAACATGTAAATAGTGGGTGCTAGTGTATAGAGGGTGGAACATGATAGTCTTTTGCTTGTCATGTATTTTTGTGGGATGGTGAGTAGTAGGTTGATCGGTGGTCATTTAGTCATAGCCATACTGAGAGCTAAGAAGAGTCAAATTTTGGGAGGACATTGCTTGTATAGGTTAACTTTTAAAAGTCAATGCAATTATCGATCTTTGGAAAAAAATAAAATTCCCCCATACCTAACTCATGCTTGTCCTCAAGCATACATTAACTCAATGTCTTCCGCTCAATTTCTCTCCCTTTTTCAACCCATTCGCAAATAATCCAAAGTTATCACACATTAGAAACCAAGGTTGGAATGACAAGTCAAAGAACAAATACTCATAGCCCTTTTTTTCACAAAACATAAGTATCTCATTAATCCCAACAATTATATCGAATTCAAATGCACAAAATTTGACCAACTCTCACAGGTTGCACTCTAATCACTCAAAGTGTTTAAGGGTTCATTTAGCACTCAAATGAAATATAACATGTCATTACTATAGACTTGCTTATATGTCACATCTCCACCACTAACAAGTACGAATCCATGCAAAAATCAAGAGACTTAAACAAGTTGTAACGGGCCTTAGGTAAAAGTAGATAAACAAAAGGAAAATTTAGGCTACATAACTCAAGATATGTAGAAACTTCCTTACAAGGTTCAAAAGCAACACAAGTACATTTTAGAACCACTTTCTTTTCAAGATCGATATCCCTTTTTCTTTTTATTTTTTTTTTCACACTTAGTTGGACCATTTTGTATACACGAAGAACATTTACTTTGTCCAAACTTTTCAGGGAATACTTTTTCACTTTTTCCCATTTTTTTTCACTTTTCTTTATTCGTTGCTTTTCTCTTCAGTGGTTCTTTCCTTTGGAAACAACAGCAATTTTATCATGCATTTCATTCCCACATACTCTTGACAAAATGGTTCAACGATGGTAAACAAAACAACTGTTTCATGCTAATAATGTGGTGTTAAAAACAAAGGAAAGTCAAGACTCAAACTGGTCAACTAGGGGTATATGTATAAATGGTAAGCTTTTTCGAAAGTTTAATCGGTTCATCCTACATGCCCTTATCATCTCAAAGCATGAATCCACATTGTGATCTTGACATGCATAACAAAGCAAGTTCTAGAATAAACATGGCCTATTTGACATCACTCAACAAAGAAAAATGTGAGCAAGGAAAAGAAAATACTTTTGGCTCAAATACTCACAAAAGGTTCATTGTATCAAATATTGCACATCCTCATTCAATTCAATCATCAAAATCAATGAGATGCTTAAACAAAATTTTAAAAACAAAGGCTAATCACACTCGCTTCTTTTCATGCTTTCCAACTCAACCCCTAATGCATGCTAACTAAGAGGTATTCGAAACAAGTATCAAGAAGTTAGAAATTTTAAGAAAGACATTCAAATAGTTAAGCATGATTCGAAAAAGAAAAAATTTTAACACCATAACAGCACAAGAACAACCCTCCCCCGCACCTAAATCATACATTGTCCCCAATGGAAGAAGAATAGGCACATAAATCTAGCACAAAGCTTCTAGCAATATCCAACAAAATTCACAAAATAGAGTGACAGAAAGAACTCCCTATAGTTGTCTTCAAAACTTCGCTAGAATTTGTTGGGTCACCATTTGAAATCACCGCAAATATACTTGATGTGTCGTAACCATTTGTGGGTGAATGAAAATTCTGCACAACCCTCTAAACAATTTCAAATGGATGAGAAGATGTCTGATGTTGTTGTGAGAATAAGAAGAAGAAGATTTTTCTTTTTATGCTTTGAGAAGGAGGAAGGAGAGGCTGCAGTAGAAAGAAAAAAAAATACAAAGTAGACATGTCCTAGGTTTAAAGTAGATCAGATTTTTTTTTTTTTTAATATAGAGAAAGCTATGCCATGTCATGAGTATTCATGCTGTGGCCGTAAGATTTCTGGACAGAAAATATCCTTACGAACTATGCCATGTCATGACATTCCATGCTACGGTTGTAAAGTTTTTGGAAACCTTCTGCTAAACCATGCTGTGGCATGAGTTTTCATGTCACAGTTGGCAATTCTCTGGAAGCCTTCTACTAAACCATGCTGTGGCATGACATTTCATGCTATGGTTTTTAGCATTCTGTTTTCCTTTCTGCTTAGCTATGCTGTGGCATGACTTTTCATGCTACAGTTTCCAACTTTTTGTTTTTCTTTCTTCTTAGCCATGCCGTGGCATGACTTTTCATACTACGGTTTCCAGCTTTCTGTTTCTTGCAACATGATTTCTCTGCCATTAGACCTACAACGTGGAAAAATCATTATGTCAACTCTCTTTTCTTTTTTTTACTTTCTAAAGGAAAATTAACAAACTATTGGAAATACAATACAAATGGAAAAACTTGGTTAAGCTCCCAAGAAGCGCTCTTTTAGGTCTATTTAGCTTAGACCATCATATTCTTCAAGGAGTTGAATAAGTTAAAAAAGTCGATTGACGTGAATTGTCCAATGCGCCTCCATGGTAGACTTTCAATCTTTGACCATTCACTTTGAACTTTTCTCCTTGAGTGTTGCAAACTTTGACAACTCCATAGGGATATACATGGCTCACTATAAATGGTCCCGACCATCTACTCTTTAGTTTCCCTGGGAATAGTCTAAGTCTGAAGTTAAATAGCAACACTTGGTCTCCTTCTTGAAAACTCTAAATCTTTACCTTGTCATCATGCCATCTCTTTGTACGTTCTTTATATATTTTGGAGTTTTCATATGCCATCTCTCTTATTGTCTCCAATTCACTCAACTGTAGAAGTCTTTTTTTAGTATATTTCTTGCAGTCATAATTTAATACCTTGATTGCCCAGTAAGCCTTATGCTCGATTTCTACAAAAAGATGGCATGCTTTTCTATAAACCAACCTATAATGAGACATTCCTATAGGTGTTTTAAATGCTATTCGGTATGCCCATAAAGCATCATCCAACTTCCTTGCCCAATCTTTTCTTGATTTGCTCACTGTTCTTTCAAGTATCTTCTTTAATTCTTTATTGCTTACTTCTACTTGTCCACTTGTCTGAGTATGGTATGGAGTGGTGATCTTGTGTTTTACCCCATAACGAGCTAGCAATGCTTCCATATTCTTGTTACAAAAATGTGTTCCTCTATCACTTATGATAGCTCGAGGCATCCCAAACCTAGCAAAGAGTTTTCTCAAGAATTTGCAAACTACTCTTGCATCATTTATGGCACATGCTTGAGCTTTAACCCATTTGGATACATAATCCACACAGACAAGTATATACTTGTTTCCGTCTGAAATAGGAAATGGCCTCATGAAATCTATGCCCCAAACGTCAAATATTTCGACCTCTAGGATTCCAGATTGAAGCATTTCATCCTTTTTTGAAATGTTGCCACTCCTTTGACATGCATCGCAACTGAGTACAAACTTTCTAGCATCATGGAAGAGTGTAGGCCAATAAAACCCTGCTTCAAGAACCTTAGCTGCAGTTCTTTGTGGACCAAAATAACTACCATTGACCATCCCGTGGCAGTGTTGAAGAATTGAACTAGTTTCTTCTTCTCCTACACATCTTCTTATCATTCTATCTTTGCATAACTTTCACAGATACGGATCATCCCACCAATAAAATTTAGCATCATATATGAGATTTTCCTTTGTTGACTGTTGAATTCTTTCGAAAACTTTCCACCCGAGAAAAAATTAGCAATGTCAGCAAACCATGGTACATTTAAACTTTGAATTTCCAACAACATCTCATCTGGAAATAGCTCCTGGATGGGTTCTTCAATTTCATTTTCTTCTTCTTGCTCTAACTCCAATCTTGAGAGATGATCAGCTACCAAGTTCTCTGATCCTTTCATATCTCTTATCTCAATGTCAAACTCTTGTAAAAGAAATACCCATCTAATGAGCCTTTGCTTTGAGTCCTTCTTTTTTAAGAGATACTTGAGTGCTGTATGATCTATATACACAATAACTTTAGAACCAAGAAGATAAGATCTAAATTTATCAAAAGAAAAAATTACTACTAGCATCTTCTTCTCAATTGTGGCATAGTTAAGTTGTGCATCATTCAGAGTTTGGCTTACATAATAGATGACATGAAGTTTATTCTCTCTTCTTTGGCCAAGTACAGCTCCGATTGCATGATCACTTGCATCACACATCAATTCGAATGGGAGGTTCCAATTAGGTGATATAACTATAGAAGCTGATATCAAGGCTTCTTTCGACTTGTCAAAGGCCAATTTACAAGCATTAGTAAAATCAGAAGGAGAATCTTTCTCAAGTAACTTACAAAGCGGTTTAGAAATTTTTGAAATGTCCTTCATAAACCGTCAATAGAATCCTGCATGTCCTAGGAAACTGCGAACTCCTTTAACATTGATGGGTTGTTGAAACTTTTCAATGGTTTCTACTTTAGCTTTGTCCACTTCAATTCCTTGTGCTGATATTCTATGTCCAAGTACAATTCCTTCTTTCACCATAAAATGACACTTTTCCCAATTCAACACCAAATTTGTTTTCTCATACCATGTAAGAACTTGCTCCAAGTTCTCCAAACATCCTTCAAAAGACCTTCCATAGACAGAGAAATCATCCATGAACACATCCATGATTTCTTCTACTAAATCTGAGAATATGAACATCATGCACCTCTGGAAGGTTACTGGAGCATTACAAAATCCAAATGGCATCCTTCTATAAGCAAATGTGCCATAGGGACATGTGAATGTTGTCTTCTCTTGATCATATGGAGCAATTGCTATTTAATTGTAACATGAATAGCCATCTAGGAAGCAATAGAAAGCATGCCTTGCTATCCTTTCCAACATTTGATCAATGAATGGTAGTGGAAAGTGATCTTTCCTTGTAACAAAATTTAACTTTCTATAATCAATGCATACCCTCCATCCAGTCACCACTCTTGTTGGAATCTGCTTACCTTCTTCATTTTCTACAATGGTCATGCCTCCTTTCTTTGGAACACACTAGATAGGACTTACCTATGAACTATCTGAAATTGGGTAAATAATTCCAACATCTAAAAGCTTAACCACCTCTTTCTTCACCACTTCTTGCATGTTTGGATTGAGCATTCTTTGCCTTTCAATGGTTGGCTTGTATCATTCTTCCATCAAAATCTTGTGCATGCAATAAGATGGACTTATTCCTTTTATATCAGAAATTTGCCAACCAATTGCTCTTATTCTCCTTTTAAGCATCCTTACAAGCAAGTCTTCTTGGTCTTGGGTAAGTTTAGAGGATATGATCACAAGTAAAGATTGATTCTCTCCAAGAAAAGTATACCTTATGTGTTAAGGTAGAGGTTTCAAGTCTACATTTGGTGGTTTTATGATTGATGGTGGTGTAGGTTCAGTATTTGGTAATTGGATTAGAGAAAAATTTGCATGGTGTTTAAGGTATTCTTCATCTTGGGAAGATTTTAACTGTATACACTTCTCAATATTCTCTAATTCATCACCACTTGATAACCTTCTTCATTGGACTTCATTCACACATTCATTCTCCACATCAACTCTCAAACATAAATCATAATTAGAAGGATGTTTCGTACCTTAATAGATGTTGAACTTACAAATCTCCTCTCCTACTCTTAATTTCAACGTATCATCATAAACATCAATAATCCTTGGAATGGCATACCAAGGATCAATGGAACATCTTCATCTTCTTCAAAATCAAGAACAACAAAATCTACTGGAAAGATGAATTTTCCAGCCCTTACAAGCACATTTTCTACTATGCCTTCTGGTTCCTTTATTGTCCTATCCGCGCTTGTAATCGGATGCTTGTTGGTTTTACTTCTCCGAGTTCCAATTTCACATAGTGACAAAGGCATAAGGTTAATGAAGCACTGAATCACATAAAGATTTTTGAAATGTTAAATTCCCAATAGAACATGGAATAGTAAGACTCACAGGTGCTTCCTTTTCAACGGAAGTTTATTAGAAATGATTGCACTGCACTCATTTGTAAGTGTATTATCTCAAATTCCTGCAACTTCTTTTTGTTGGAAATCAACTCCTTTAAGAACTTTACATACTTTGGCATTTGGGCTAGACATTCCACAAAAGGCATATTGATGTAGAGAGTCTTAAATCTTTCCAAAAATTTTGCAAATTGCTGATCATGCTCCTTTTTCTTCAACCTTTGTGGATATGATACTGGAGGATCATATGGTTGAAGTGGTGGTGCTTTTGCCTTAACTGTGTTCTCCACCTTCTCTTCTTGTTCTTTATATGTTTCAACTCATTCACTTTCTTACTCTTTCTCCCCGTCCTTCTTCTTTTCTTCATATTCTATAGTTGCTTGAGGGCTTTGGATCTCTGTACCACTTCTCAAGGTGATATTTTTTACATGCTCTTTTGGATTTCTTTCTGTATTGCATGGTAATGCACCTTGATTTCTTGTTGATAAGGTATCTGCTAATTGCCCCATTTGCACTTCTAGATTATGAATAGAAGAGAAATGGTTTCGAATCATTTGTTCTATCCTCTTTTGAGCTTCATCTTGTTGACCCATCTTTACTGTCATAACATCCATGAATTTATCCATTTTGCTTTCGATCAAAACTTCCCTTTTTCTGTTGAAAACGATGTTGGGGGAGGGGGTTGTTGTGCATTTTGACCTCCAAATCTTGGTGGTGCATATAAGAGAGATTGGGGTGGTTTCTCCAACTTGGATTGTAGGTATTACCATAGACTTAGTTTTGAGGTCCCTTGAAGTTCCTCATGTAGTTGACATCTAGACATTCCTTGCATCATTCTATACTCTATTGTAGGATGGCTCCTTGACATAATTCACAAGAGGATGATAATGAGGATGATAATGAACTTTGTTCATCCTTTTGTGAGAGTGTCAACTTTTGTATTCAACATGGTAAAATTGTCCACTTGAAATGGTCCTCTCATTAGACCACAATCAAAGAGATCTGACATGATTGTACATCAATATTGACTCTAATCGCATGATTGACTCTTTTATAGAATGATTACACCAAATCATGTAGGAAATCAAATGAGCGGGCATTGTTTTTGAAGGTCTTTGAATCTTTCCCCTAACTCAGAGAATGTTTCATCATCTATTTGAAAGAAAGAGTTAATCTCATTTCTAATCAAGTATTTGTTAAAGAATGTTGATGGAGTTGGGGTAAGCTTATAAGAGAAAATGGAAAGAGGATCAACCGGATTGCATTAGGTTGTATTCCATTCATCTTAAAAGTGGAGCAATACTCAAAAATCGTGACATATGACCAAATGGATTTTCATGTGGCAAGCCATGAAATGGTGAATTATGAATCATCAATCGGCTTAATTTTGAAGTTATTATTTGGTCACCTTGCACATTAGGACTCACAAAATCTCGCATTGTTCTTTGGTCCCTAAGAGGTTTCTCTCTTTCATTGTCCTTTCGTTCATGTTGCTTTTTTCCTTTTCTTCTAACGAACTATCTTTTCTAGCTCCAAATCAAGTGGTATCAACGAAAATCCTTGTTTGCTCACTCCGTGTGATGTGCATATACTAAGCAAATTAATACCACAATTAAAAACAAAATTAAAATAACATCTAAATCAAGCAACACAATTTTTCTTAACAATATGAATTTTACCAAAATTCCCTATAACGCCAAAAAAGGGACTCACTTTATTTCTTAAGCGCGCAGTAGTCGGCCAAGTGGTAAATTAAGATATCATCCGAATTTCTAAAATTGACTATTGAGATACTCACTGTTTGCTTATTTAAATACTAAAATTAGGTTTTGAACTAAAATTACTAATCAAAGTAAAATCAAATTAATCAAATGTAAAACTAGGATTCTTATTCTCAATTATGATCATTTATTAAGATTAATTAACCAACAAGGTCTATGTTAATTCTAATCTATCTTGAAGGGATCTTAAGAACCATAGATCTTCCTCTCGATAGTACCTATGATTAATTGATAATTAATTAACACTAAGTTACCAACCTAATGTCTTTTAACTCCAATTTGAATGCACAACCTTATAATCAATATTAACCTCTCAACTAATTAAGCTATTAATCTCTCAATCAAGTTCTATAGTATTGATTCAATCTTAGGTGATGAAACCTAAAATGATATTAAGCACAACAATAACCAATGAATAACTAACCTACATTAATCTGAATAAGCACATGGTCAAATTGGAATAAGAACCCACTCATATTAAAAATAAAAGACAAATACAAAGAAATGAAGAAAACAAATCCAAACATCATAAAATAATAAGAAAAATTAATCATCAATCCTTCCCTTGAATAAGAGAATAGGGTTTAGCCATTCATGATAACACAGGAATTTTTCTAAGAAAATTTCTAAAACTAAAGAAAGAAAAGAATGTGAGTTTTTCCAAGTAGAGAGAGAATCTTCTTCTTCCCGTATCCTTTCCTTTTTCTTTGTATATTCCTTTAGCCAAAGTCCAAAAGTGGCTAGACTTTTGTCTTCTTCACAATTCTACTCCAAGTCAACATCTTTCTTGCCTTTTTTTTCTTTTGTTTTAAATATTCCAAGTCAACACCCATTGCAAAGATTTGGTATTTAAATTTTGTCTCTCTTTTCTTCTTCAATATAGTTTTTCTTCTTTTCTTTTATCAATTTCTCCTCGAATTAACATTTGCCATTTCTACAACAAAAACATAACAAACATCAAATAATATTCCTTAAAATCACAATAATAATGAGAAAATATTAACAATAAAAGTACATTTAGATTGCGATTTTGGCGTTGGGGAGTTAAAAATGGCTAAGTCATGTAGGAGGAAAAAGTTATTTGTGGTGTCTAGTTCGAAAGAAGGGGTATTTCAAGTTCATCCTCTAATGAAAAGGAGGATTTGTTGCACGAGAAAGTGGTGTATCCCAAAAGTTTACTCCCTCTTGCCCGTTTCAGGTTTTGGGAATTGGAAGTTAAGGAATTGAGGAAAGGTTTCATATTCCTAAGGAATATACATAGCTATTTATGAGGAACACCTAAATGCTGGTATTAGGTTTTCTATGTGTCAACTTGTTGTTGATGTTTTGAAATACTATAGGATAGTGTTGCTCGGTTTGGCTCCCAACTCGACAAGAACCATTATTAAGGAAAGATAAATAGTTTAGTAGACCTCTTTAGATACTTTTATTGCATGAAAAAGTCTACCAATGGTATGTCACATTTTTCCGAGATCTCAAAGTATGATGCATATTGTGATTGAAAGAGGAAGAGTCCTCATGGTTGAAGAGAAGATGGATCTTGTTAAATATAGCAGAGAGGGCTATTGTTGAGACTGGATTTTTGATTATAGTTATGAGTCAAAGGGTAGGGTTTTACATCTTATAGTGAATTTTTGTTGTTGTTGTAGTTGTTGATGTAGTATAAATGTGTTTTGTTTTGGTGAAGTTTATCAAGTGAACCAACAAAGAGGCGCATTTTAACAACGATGATGTCACTTTTGTGAAGCAAGTAGAAAATGAAAATCCAGCCAAAAGAAAGAGGGTGAAGGATCTAGCAAAGAAGAATAAGATCAACGAGGTGGAGGCAAAGACTTGTACTAGGGCGCAATGGTGCATTTGAGTTGGTGATTCACATGCCTCTAGATGAGCTCAATAAAAATTTGGTCAATGTTAGGTAAGAGGTTTAGTGAGATTGTGTTGTTTTAAGATTTTGTATTGAAAGTATTGAATTGAACAAATTGTGTAAAATGTAGGCTATGTTTGCAAGGGCAATCGTTCTAAGGGGCCAATGGTAGGCATTGAGGCCTCAAAACATTACGGTCTCTTTTGAGGCAAGGAAAATATAAGAGATGTCCGCAACTCTAGAGTTGTTAAGAAAGTTGGAGGTGGTGGTGTTCTTCCTCCATCATTATCGAGAGAAAATGAGGTAGAGATGCAAGTAATTCACCAAGTTGTTGGTGAAAAGATTTGACTTTGACAAATTTAAGGATATAGGGAAGTATGAAGTGGCTCGAAATTCGGAAAAATTTCCAACTTTGAAGTTGGCGAGGCCATGGTGAGGGTTGACAAGGTGTATTTTGATGGCTCTTTCAAGTTGTTGCAGAATTTGTCATCTCATGGCTCACCGACCTTGGAGGGAGTTGAAGGCTTCGAGGTGGACAAAGATCTGAGGCTCCAAAGAGTTAAGCTAAAAGGGGGACCTCAACTCAGTGGAGGAAGTCAAAATGAGGCTAGCTCCTAGGCCTTCTTTATTTCTTTTTATTGTGTATGTGTAAGGATAATTAATTTGATTGCCCTTTTTATTTAAATTGTATCATATCAGGATCATTCATTATCATCAAAGGTTGTTATTACTAATTTGCATAGGAAAGTTAAAATGAATGAGAACAAATATCTTATCTTAAGTATCTAAACCATAGTTTTAATGAAAATTTGCCTTAGGGAAAGTTCAATTGTTTTAGAAAATGAAAAACAATGAGAAAGTCATGTTAGAAGAGCTCAATACTAAACGCCAAGAGATCTAGGTATTTGAGTTGCAATTTGAATGCAAGACTTGAAGATCAAAATTGCAGAGATGGAGGCTCATTTGAAATGAAAAAACATTTAACAAGTACCTTCAAGATAGGGTTAAGTATGAAGAGAGGAAAAGAAAGTATAATTTCTAATGTGAACTCGGCTCAAAGATGTGTTGCAAACTCATTAACGATGTGAACTCGACTCATGGTCCAAATTCAAGAGTGTATTTAATCCAAGTCAAAGATGGTCCAAATAACAATTATTCAAGTAGTCAAGTATTGAAAATTTCAAATTCAAAGGTCAATCACCCATTTTGAGGCATTGGAGGACAAAAATTCATGGTTGGAAATTTTAGTCAAAGAGATATTTAATGAAATCTTGGAAGCTAGCTCAAGGTGCATGCATCTACATGAATTCAAGAATTCCAACACTCGATCAATACACCATTCCAATGTGCAAAGATTTCAGCCAATAAATCATCTAGAATTGTGTGTAATTAATAGATTAAAATGAAGAATTTTATTAGTCTTGTCATAGTCTAGTCTAGAAATTAGTGAGTCAAATTTAATCTTTATTTCTTCTAGTTTCTAGAAAATGATATTATGGATATTTGTAAGACTTATTGTAGCCTAAAAATAGGCATCTTTTGTACTATTTTGAACAAGCTTTGAGTAATTGAAATTGTGAATCTTATCTCATCTTTGGTTTCTTTGAGAACTCTAGAACTTATCAAGTTTTTTTTTTTGGAAACTTGTTACGTTGAACTAAACCTATCAACCAATTTTAGTATTGTTGGTTGTGAAGTTTTTATAACAAGGTTCCTATCTCTTTATAGATAGATATCTTGGGCAACTTTTTGAGTGTTCCTATCTCTTTCGGATTTGGTTCACATCACTTTCTATTTGTACTTTGTTTATTTAATAAAGTAATTAAATTTTATTGTTTGAGACCTTTGAGTGGTTTAAGATCCCCAACCCTTGATTGATGGGACCTTGAGGGATCTCGAGATCCCCACCTTAGGATGTACAAACCTTTTTAGGGGATCGGGACCTTTGAGGAAATAAAATCCCTACCCTTAGGATGTTCGGGATTTGAAAAAATATTAACTTTCTTTCACCATGGATGTATATAGTCCCTCAACCGCTTGGGATGTTATGGAGTTCAATTTAGAAAGATTAAATATCTAAATAACATTTTATTCATCAAATAACATATCAAACATAAAACTTTTAAATTGCTGATCTTGATGCATCAATACCTTCCTACTGCTTGCTGCTTTCTGGCTGGCTTTGCCTCATTTTTGCACAAGACCAAATATCTTAGAGCAAATTTGTTGATTTTCACCCATTCATTGTAGTACTTAAACATATCTTGCTTGTACTACTTTTCTTTAATTGAGACTAAGTCTTGATGTTCTTCTAATAGGTCCAAGTTCAAACTCTAATCTGAGATCATAGCCTCGCCACAAGACATTTGGGAGATTTTCTAGCCGATCCTTTGCTTTATCGTTTGATTTGAAGTTCTGATCATTTGCAAATTATTTACATTTTTTTTGGTGATGGTAGAAATAGTCAATGGCTCGGCTATTAAGAACTTCAATATCAATTCCCATTTAGTGAAAGGCCAAGAACTTTGGATATTGATTAACTCCATCCGAGATCATCCGATTAGGAGAGCATAGAGTGGCACTAACACACTACGCACAAAATCATGAGCAATGTTAAACATAGTATAATAACCCTGGGTCCGTCCTATATGTCCTACTACTAGATCAGTGCACTTCATTTTGTAAATACTTAGTCATCTAGTTATCTCCTTTAATGGTCATGGTGGTATTTTCAAGAACATTTTCTTTAGATGGGAAAATGTGGAAGATGCCAACTATTTGCATAATCTTGAAACTATCGAAAGAATAGCCAAAATGATGTGCCTTATCAAGATACCTCTTCATTTGGGGTTCTTTAGCTTCATAAGAACCTTATACCTAATTGACGACTATTTAAAAGTCATTGTACAAGCATACTTTTTTTTTGCTTTCATCATTTGAGCCAACTTGATTAAGTCTTCGTATTCAACCGTTGTTAGTCGCTTTGATGTCAAAACATAAGGCATAGGTGATCTACCATCTTCATTTGAGGCCCCATGACGTATAAGGTCTAGACCTTTGAGTCATCTACTTTTCTTTGCTAGTGTGGGTGATGTTAAAGGGTTGGCTTTGGGGTCTGGCATCTCTACCATGAAATCCTTGAGCCTTTATTGCTATTCAAGGTTGGTACTGGATATCATTTTCTTCCAACTCTATAGCCCACTTTGCTAGCCTTCCGGAAGCTTTTGGCTTAAAAAGTATCTACTTAATGGGTTGATCAGTGAGAACACATATAGGGTGAGCTTAGAAGTAAGGTGTCAACCTTCGAGCAACATGAATCAGGACTAGGACTATTTTATCTATCGAGAGATGCCTCATCTCGGGTCTTTGAAGGGTGCCACTGACGTAGTAGACTGGTCTTCGCACACTATTCACATCGCGGATGAGTATTGCGCTAACGGCGTTATCTAAAAAAACTAAGTACAGGTACAAGACCTCACCAGGCACAGGCACCATAAGTGCCGACAAGCTTGCCAGATGTCTCTTTAGCTCCTCAAAAGATTTTTGGCATTCTTCATTCCACTTGAAGTTCTTGGCTTCCCTTAGGGTCTAAAAGAATGGGAGATGCCGATTTGCAGATCGCAATAGGAATCTGATACGAATCTTAAACAAAGAATAAGAATCCGAACCTATATCAGAGTGTTGGTCCTAGTATCATCCTCTAGGTTGAACTAAGTCTTCCTTTAGCAAGACACCAACTCCAACTTGTGAAGAAGGACCTTGCTTTTGTCCACTTGACACCCAATGGAATTATCAAAGACCCAAGATGTGAACTTTGACTATCCTTGGAACCAAGAAACACACTCAAATTGTTGAGGGAAAGAAACTCAACAAAATAGTTTAAACATGAACCTAAGAGGCTATCCTCAAAGACTCAATGCAAGTTCTAAACTAGAACTCAAAGAGAAGCTCAAAGCTCTCAAGTTTGTAATTGATCAAATTCTTGTTTTCTTGGGGCTGAATAGCCTCTATTTATAGATTACAATGTGTAAGAATTCAGAAAGCCATCTCCTAGAAGGATTAGCTATTCAAGAAACTACTTTCAGAAATTGTTACTAAAAGAAATACTTACTAAAAATATTCAAATCTAAGAAAAAGGAAATAGAACAAAATAGTTGCCTAAAACAAATCCAAGGCTATTTTGGATTTGAGTTGAGAGTGATTTGAATTGGCTCTCCAAATGTGGATTGGATTTGTGTGTTGGCCAAATTTAGAAGTCTAGAATTTAGAATGGAATTGAAGCTTCCTAAACCTCATGTCTTTGAGCTGAACTTGAGCTGGATTGAAGCTTCCTAAACCTCATGTCTTCGAGCTGAACTTGAGCTGGATTGAAGTTTCCTAAATCAATATCCAAGTGCTGAATGGAATTGCCTAAACCATAAGTCCAAGTGCTGAATGGAATGGAGCTGAATAGAGCTGGAATTAAGATGGTCTGGAGCTGCCAAATACGTCCATGTGAGCTTCTTAAAACCGGCCAAATACTGGAACCTTCTAAGGCCAAATGCTGAATCCAAGTGTGGTTCGGATTTGCTTGTGTGATGGCTAAAGTGAATTGCATTCTTCCGAATTAGAACTTTCCAAATTCAAACTTGGATTGTGATGAGAAGTGGCCAAAGGATCTTGATTACACGTGTGAAAATCAACCACACTCGATCCTTCATTCTCAAGTCTTCATTGATGATTAAAATGACATATGATGATCTAAGACCAGAAATCTTCCTTACTGTCCTTGCTGCCTTAGTTTCTTGAGCTTCACTTAATTCAATTATAAGAGATGCTAAGGCAGCTTTCATTCTCTTAATTTGTGACCTAATCATAGGCCTTCTAATACCTTGTAATGGATCAAGATGTGGATATCTCTTTGTAGGCGAATTCTCAACTAAACATCCAACTTGTGCTCTTAGATTTGTCTCTCTTGAATTTGGTTGAGTTGTCTTGGTTAGATGGTTGATTGTTCCAACCTTGGCTCTTAGATTTTCATCAGAATCTGTTCAAGGCTGCCAATGAACTATTTAACGTCTGGACTTCTTTTAAAGTTCGAGGATGTGTCATTTCTACGATGGATTTTATCTTATCTGGGTTGGCTTCAATTCCTTTCTTAGAAATCATAAATCCAAAAAAATTTCCAGATCCTACCCCAAAAGTATAATTTTTGGTTAGATGCATTCCCACATATAACATAGTTTCCAGGGTTTTTTCCAGATCTCTAGGTGCACTCTTGCTTTTATTTGATTTTATCACCATATCGTTCACATATTCCTCCAAGTTCCTACCAATCTGATCTAGAAACATCTGATTTACCAGGCGCTGGTAGGTGGCTACTATATTTTTCAACCCAAAAGGCATCTTTGTATAGAAGAAAACTCCCATCTCTATGACGAAAGCAATTTTTTCAGCGTCTTCTTCAGCCATAAGGATTTGATGTTAACTTTTGCAGGCATCGAGGAACATAAGGATCTCATATCCCGAAATGGCTTTGACTTTTTGGTCTATCACTAGCAAGAGATAACAATCCTTTGAGTAGTATTTGTTGAGGTCGGTATAATCAATACACATCCACCAACTTGCATCAGATTTCTTGACCAACACTGGATTAAATAACCAAATAGGGTAGAATACCTCTTTAATGATATCAAACTGAAGTAGTTTCTTCACTTCTTCATTGACCACTAGGTTCCTATCCGGAGCCAGTGATCTTTTCTTTTGTTGCACAGGTTTGACTCTGGGATCGATGTTGAGTTTGTGTGTTATGAGAGACGGCGAGATCCTAGGCATATCCTCTGGGCCCCATGCAAAAACTTCTTTAATTATATCGGTGGAGGAGATGAATAATGTGATTTTTTTATTGAGATTGGCAACATAGCTCCAACCTTAACCACCCTATTAGGGTGGTCGTCGTCTATTACGACTTCTTGCACCTCGTTAGTGATCTCCATTAGGTCTTTGTGCAAACTGATCTCTTGGGAGCTACAAGGTGTGACCTCTGAGCTTTTGGTGTCTTGGGGTCTTCGGGGTGTGACCATCGAGTTCTTGGCATCTTGGGGTCTCTGAGGTGTGACCTCAGAGTTCCTAACAACTTGAGGTCTCTGAGGTGCCACCTTTGAGTTCCCAGTGTCTTGGGTCTCCGAGGCGTGACCTCAAAGTTCCCAAAATGAGGTAATATACTTTTGCTTTTGTCTGTTAGCCCCTGAGATGGCACCTAAGAGTTGAACTGTACCACTTCGAGGTCTGAATGGCATGTCCGTCCTTCGTCAAAGTGTTTTTACCTTTGACTGCGATACGCATGCACTCTTTTACTGTATATTGATCCTCTCATACTGACGCTACTCAATGTTTGGTGGGGAATTTCATGACCAAATTGTAAGGTGACCAAATGGCTCTAGCCTTGTTCATCCATGATCTCTCGATGATTGCATAAAAGGGAGATGGAGCATCAACAATGTAGAAGTCCGTCATTATAATTTTGTCTCGGGGTAATCTCTCACTGTAACAGCAAGTGTGATTATGCCCACTGGATGAACAACTTCATGAGCAAATATTACTAAAGGCATACTGGACGACCTTAATGCTGCAAAGTCGATCCCCCAACTTGCCAAAACAATCAATAAATAGAACATCGACCACACTACCGTCGTCAACATATACTCGATGTACCTCCTTATTCGGCTTTAATAACCAAAGCATCGTTGTGTGGACTAATGATGGGAACCGTATTTTCTTCTGAAAAAGAGATGATTTCAAAAGGTTTGAAACATTTATTAACTGGCTCTTGAGGAGGAATCCTTCTTGCATTAGCTTTAATTGCAAACTTTGATTAGCCCTCTAGGTAGCCACTGAATATGGCGTAGATGACACTGGTCACATTTCGGTTATCATTAGGTGAAGGCTAAGATGTCAGCTATTGTGGAGGGTTATTTTGATATTGTTGATATGGCTAATTCATAGAATGGTCCCACCTTTGTTGGTAATTTTCCTAATGGGAAGATGGACCTTGGCCACCTCGTCCTCTAGAGTGATAACCACCTCCCCGGCCTCCAAACAGAGGTTGGGTCCCTGAATGCCACCTTTGGATGTACTGGCCTAGCATTCCATTGTGGATACAATCTTCTATCTCCTTTTTAAGGTCTTTGTAATCCTCAGTGTCATGTCCATGGTTGTTGTGGAAAGCATACCAAAGATACCGAGGTCTTTTATGAGTTGTCGCAATCAATGGGACCGAAGGTCTGAGAAGATCCTTATGTATGGATAAGATCTTAGTGCAACTTTTCGTTAGCGGTGTTAGGGTTTTCTGTTGAATTCGAGGCTCCAGGCAACCCCGATTGTAGTTGAGTCTATCAAAGGCGCTTCTTTGGGGGTTCTTCTCTTTGGTGTCTTCTTGATGTATTTTCTCATGCTTTTCATTTTCTCATTCCTTTCAATTGACTTCTTCTCCCTTTGTGTAACTTTCTACCATCTGCCACAATGTCTGAGTATCAGTTAGGGTTTCCCATGCCAATTTTGTGCAGAATGGTTTACGATTCAAACCATTCATGAAAGCTGAGATTACTAACTAATCTGTTCGATCAGCCACCTGCAAGCTCTCGCCATTGAACCTTTCAACATACAACTTGAGGGATTCTTCATTTCCCTACTTAAGGTACATCAATCTACAACCGCTTTATGGAACTTTTTTCTCTGAAAGAAGCGAGTGTGGAAAAGTTGCACCAATCGTCTAAACAATGAGACACTGTTACGAGTATGTCCATCGATCTATACTTGTGCATTTCCACTCAAATAAATAGGAAATGCTTTACACATTACTTCCATCAGAGCATTTTTTAACTTCATCAAATATTTAAATCGCAATAAAAAATATAAGAGGTCAAAATCCCCTTCATAGGATGGAATTCCATTTGGTAATTTAAATACTGCTAGTTGTCGGGTACTGCATTATATCAAGTGTGAAAGGTGATAGGGTGTCCCTTTCATCTTATGAACCCAATAGACCATGAATATCATCAGGCACTCTATTACTGATTTGAGGGAGATTATCATATCGCAGTCGCTTTGGTTTATGCTTCGACCTAACCCTAAAACGAACGTTTGCATAATTGTTGCCGGCATGAGAGACTGAAACTTCATTTCTATTATCATTCCTCTTCCAGCGGCCGTGTTCTTGGTCACTAGGTCTTAGTTCATTCTCAGATAGGTGTGGATTATGCCTAGCCCTTCGAAACTCCTCAAACTACACACGATGCAACTCCATAAAAGCTTTCTCATTCGCTTCACGCTACCTTCGGGCTGGCAAGGCATCTCGATTTGGAGTCATGTGCTATGAGTATTCACTTTCATGGATGGAAGGATGTTCTGAACGTTCCAGGATTCCACCTAAATGTAAGGGGTCATTATCAACAAGGCCTGAACGATTACATCGTGCTTTTTCTCAACTAGTTCCTTCAGCTGCCCTCCACTTTCTAGATCTAGTATCTATCATCTTTGTATAGGTCAAGGTCAAAAAGAAGATTGCGAATGTTCCTTGAAAACTCATGAAATTTGCTTCCCACAGACGGCGCCACTTGATGAATGCTAAATCCGCAACCTGCCTGAGATCCGATTAGATGGTTTCAACCCAAGATTCCTCATCTTCCTGTTGTTGATTATTCCTGCAAAATAGATCCCAGCGTTATTCTCTAGGGTAAATTCTTTGATGCCTAAGTCATTCCCTAGTTGGAGTGTAGTAATTTTTAGTTATCAAAACGTGTTCCCCTACCTAGTTGTCTTCATGGTTTATATACCTCTTTCCTTCATTCATAGGATTGATTGTCACGTATTAGCACGTGGGCTATGGTTACAACCACTGATTGCATGCCACAATATCTTTCCTTGATTATCACCTATTGTCACACGCTTGTGGATAAATGTAGCTTTGCTGAGTTTTCACTTCATGCATTGTGAGATTTCAGTGTGTTTTTGTAACCAGCTTTCAGACTCAGAGTTGAAGATGTAGCTATAGAATATTCCCTTGAAGTTTAGGTCTTTGGCTTTTGCTTAGTGCAGATGTATGGACCTTTGTGCCAAGGTCTCGCCTTTGATCTACTGATGCGGTCCTAGCTCAAAGGTCTCGTCTCATAGCTGAGGTCTGATATATGATTCTTGGGCAAAACAAAGATCTGCCCTTAATTCTTAATCTCAGATGTTCAAAAGTGGGTCCTATACACATCACCTCGCTTTCTTCTCTTGAATATAATATACTTGGCTTTGAAAAAATTAAAGAGTCGTATCGTGATAATTTTGATTTTGGTCAAGTGTTCCAAGCTTGTGAAAAGGGTTTTTTTAGAAGGTTTTTAAGCATGATGGATTTTTGTTTAAAGAATCCAAGCTTCATATTTCTAAATCTTCTTTGCGTGAATTGTTAGTTAGGGAAGCGCACAATGGAGGGCTTATGGGACACTTTAGTATAGCTACAACTATGGCAATTTTGTAAGAGCATTTCTTTTGGCCAAAAATGAAAAGTAATGTTGTAAAATTTGTGAAAATTGCATTATTTGCAAAAAGGCCAAATCAAAAGTCCAACCTCATGGCGTATACACACCTTTGACAATTCCAAAAGAGCCATGGGTTGATCTTTCAATGGATTTTGTTTTGGGTTTGCCGAGAACTAAACATGGAAAAGATTCAATTTTTGTGGTTGTCGATAGGTTTTCAAAAATGGCTCATTTCATTGCATGTAATAAGACGAATGATGCATCACACGTTGCTGGTTTATTCTTTAAAGAAGTTGTTCATTTACATGGCCTGCCAAGAACCATTGTGTCCGATCGAGACACCAAATTTCTGAGTTATTTTTGGAAAACATTGTGGGGAAAATTGAGAACAAAACTCTTGTTTTCTACTACTTGTCATTAATGATCGATGCCCAAATTAAAGTTGCTAATCGTACTTTATCTACTTTGTTGAGGTCGATCATTGCTAAGAACATTAAGACTTAGGACGATTGTTTACCTCATGTTGAATTTGCATACAATAAAAATGTGCATTCTATTACTAAATTTTCTCATTTTGAGATTGTTTATGGTTTTAATCCATTATCTCCAATGGATCTAGCACCTTTACCTATGAGTGAGAGATTGAATTTAGATGGCAAAAAGAAGGATGAATTTGTGAAGCAAATCCATAAGAAGGAAAGACTTAATATTGAGGAAAAGACGAGAAGATAGGAACAACAAGCCAACAAGGGGCATCATAAGCTCATTTTGAACTGATAGATTGGTTTTGGTTGCATATGAAGACACAAAGAAAATCTAAGTTGCAACCAAAAGGAGATGGGCCTTTTTAAGTTTTAGAGTGCATCCATGACAATACCTACAGACTTGATTTACCAAGTGAGTATGACATTTATGTTGTCTTCAATGTTTTGGATTTAAGTCTCTATTATGCAGGTGTTGAAGATTTGAGGAAAAATCCTTCTCAAGAGGAGGGGAATGATGTGAACTCAGCTCAAAGATATGAACTCAGAGCCAAAGACGTGAACTCGGCGACCAAAGATGATACGAATTCAACAAGCATTGAAGAGACTTCGAACCCGAAGAATGATGACAATAGCAAGGTCTCGAGAACAAGCTTCGATCCACTTCAAGGTCTTGATGGACCGATGACAAGGGCTAGAACAAAGAAAATGAAGGAAGCCTTGAATGGACTTATCCAAACGGCCCAAAAGGATGGGGAGAAGACCAAGATTGACAAGACCATGTTTATTAATGTACTAAGTGTAATTGGGTCTTGTTAATGGGTTTAGTTTTAATTATATGGTAATTTGAGTCATGTAGCCCAAGAATCATGTAGCCCATTTGGCCCTAAAAGAAACCCTAGCTTGTGCAACCCTAATTTGTAAACCCTACCTTGTATCCATATAGTGGCCGTCGGCCATCTTGGAGGGCAGATTTTGATGAATGAAAATTTGGTTCTTGACATTACAAGTTTGAGAGAATTGCTCTCTAGTTTCTGTAATTACTTGCAAATTACACAAATTCGGAATTTGTGTGTTTGTTGTTCTTGATTTCCTAGATTTGTTCCCTAGGAAATTCGGATTCCATCCTTCCATTGATTCCAAGGTTTCTTGATACGGGTTATCAAGGGGTTGAGGACCTATTCCATCTTCAAGGAACATACCAACTCCAAGGGAAGAATTTTCAGTTGGGTAGATCCAAGGGAATTTCACGCCAGTTGGTATCAGAGCAGTCTTGGTTCCCAAGCTGTTCATATCTTTTCTTTTACCGTACAAAAAAAAAAATTCATCATCATTGGTATGTTCTTTATCTCCTCAATCTTCTTGTTGTTTTGAATATCATCATCATTGGTATGTTCTTTATATCCTCAATCTTTTTGTTGTTCTGAATATCATCATCATTGGTATGTTCTTGTATTGATGAAGCAAATTCTGTTTTTGTATTGATGTGTTGGTTTCGGCTTGCTTCCAAATATTAGACAAAACCGTACCTTTGCTTTCTTGATGAATCCATACCCTTGCGGCTGAAAATTTTGTTTATACCTTGTTGAAATCAAGAAAAAACAGAGATTAAAAAAAAAAAGGGAGAGAATCGGACAGTAAGTAGTTGTGGCAAAAATCAAGTTCTTTGTTGGAACTTGAGCAGAAAATTTGAGGCGGACAGTAGGTGGTCTTAGCATTATTTTTTGACCGTCTACTTTTAGATCTCTCCGAGAGCTTCGATTTGAGTACTTACGGAGCAAAATCCGACATCGGAGTAGAAAGTTATGACCTTTTGAAGTTACCATGCCAAAAATCCTTTTTTTCTGATTTCGGAAAAACAGATTTGCATTTCCGATTGAACTTTGGATTGTTTTCCAGTTTGTGATTATCCTTCTACTTATCCAAATACATCCCTTCTACCATATTTTGAACCCAGAAACATCCTTGACCAATTCCAGAATTTGGAAGGGCTGAGACCGACCACCAATGCAAGCTACTTTGTCCAAATTTCTTTTCTTCAAGTGTCTTGAATTGTGATCTGAAAATTCTTGAATTGTGATCCGAAAATTCTGAAATTTTGTGTGTCTCACTGATTTTTCGTGTAGATTCTGAATTTGCATTCAGTTTGTCCAAATTCCTTACCAAAAAAAATTGAATTCTTGTATTTTTGGTACTGTTTTCATTGATTCCTTGAATTCATTCTTCCTTGCCAAAAATTTTCGAATTCTTGTGATTTTTGCATCGTTTTCCTTGGTTCCTTAGAATTCATTCTAATCTCATTGTCCAGCTGCATTAACTTGTTGTAAATTCCTTTGTGTAACATTGTTTGAGTAAGAATAGAAATGGAAGAGCAATTGAGTGGTGTGAATCCGACCCTTCACTTATATAAGCCCGAGAGTACTCAAACACTTGGTGAGTGAATTTAGGGAATTGGGAAGGGAAGTGAGGACTTATAAACTGTTTTATTTCCTTTGCTAACCTTTGCAGCTATAATGGAGAGGCAGCCACCACCACCACCGGGTTCTAAGGAATCCTATGAGGAGATGTTAGCAAAATTTTACACTTTGGTTTCAGGTTTGCAACATGACATCAAGGAGCTCAAAGCTGAGAGAGCCGAATCCTCTCGATCTACAAAGACCACATACGGCAACGACAATGATGATGAAGCCTTCGAGGCATTTCAGGGAAGTCAATACCGTACTCCTAGAATTGATTCCAATTTAGGATGTATCAAAATGAAAATTCCTCAATTCTTTGGTAAGCAAGATCCTGAAGCTTTCTTTGAATGGTCTGATAAAATTGAAAGTATTTTTACAGTGCACAACTATTCGGAGGAAAAGAAGGTCAAGCTAGCTGTGGTTGAATTTATGGATATGCCCAGAATCGGTGGACCAAAATACAGGCGGAAAGGAGACGTGATGAAGAAGGGCCTGTTCGTACTTGGGATGAATTAAAGAAGCTCATGAAAAAGCGATTTGTTCCACACCAATACTACAGGGAGATGTTCAACAAGTTACAAAAGATCACCCAAGGAAATAGGACTGTGGAGGATTATTACCAAGAGTTGGAGACTACGATGCTTCGAGTCAACATTCAAGAAGACAGTGAAGCTACTATGGCTCGATTCCTAGGAGGACTAAGGAAGGATATTGCCCACATTGTAGAGATGCAAGAATATGAAGATCTCAATGAGATGTATCACAAGGCAATGAAAGCTGAGAGGCAGCTTAAGGAGAGGGGTGTCCGAACCTTTTCAACCCCACAGACTTCAAATTCAAACACCTTGAAGTCTACATGGCCTAAGAAGGATTTAAGCACCGACTTCAAAAAGGCCGCAACCCCTAGTACCTCAAAAACTACTCCAACCGTGGTCCCAAACACTCAAAAATCAAGTGAAGTGAGAAAACCAGCCAGGGAGGTTACATGCTTCAAGTGCCAAGGCAAGGGACATTATGCACGAGAGTGTCCTAATGCTCGAATTATGGTTGTCAGAGGTGATGGCACGATCGAAAGTGAGAGTGAACATGAAAGTGACTATGAAGATATGCCACCACTTGTAGAAAATGGGGAATCTGATGAAGATGTTTTTGGCCCTGATGAAGGACCATCATTGGTGATTATGCGATCTTTAAATGTTCAGATTAAAGAGGAAGACGATGTTCAACGCCAGAATATCTTCCACACTAAATGCACCATCAATGAGAAGGTATGCATACTTGTTATTGACAGTGGTAGTTGTACTAACATTGCTTCAATCTTGCTTGTAGATAAACTGAGATTGCCCACACGTCGGCATCCAAATCCATACCGGTTGCAATGGTTCAATGAGAGTGGAGAAGTGAGAGTCACAAACAGGTCTTGGTGAATTTTTCACCAACAAATACAAAGACGAGCCTTGTGTGATGTGGCTCCTATGCAAGTCGGGTCACCTATTACTTGGTAGACCTTGGCAATTTGACAGGATGCTTCCCACAAAGTGGACGAAGTAATAGGTACACCTTCTTTGTTAATGGTAGAAAAACTACTTTATCGCTTTGTCGCTACTCAAGTTTTTGAATCTCAATTGCATTTAAAGGGCGAATTTGAGCAAATGATGAAATTGAATTCTGCACTACACCGTGAGAAAAGAAGAAAAATTTGAGAATTCTACGCCTAAGAAAATTGAGTTAAATGAAGTAGAACATATTGAGAGGCAGAAAGTGAGTCCAAGTGAATAAGAAGCGGCGAATTTTTATGCAAATGTCCGACATGTTGATAATTGTCTGCATACTAATTGCGCTTTTGTTTCTTCTTATTTGTTGTGAATCTAATGTTCTACTTAGTGTCGATTTGCCATCCAACCTACCGTTGAGATTTGACATATTGCAGAATTCGAGATGTATTTGTCAAGAGTTGCTCCGGTTGCCACCCAAAAGAGGAATTGAACATCAAATTGATTTCATACCGCACAACATACCAAATCGACCGGCATATCGGTCCAACCTCAAGAGACCAAAGAGCTACAACGGCAAGTTGAAGATCTTTTAGCTCATGGTCGTAAGAGAATCTTTGAGTCCATGTGCGCCTCGTCATTCTTGTGCCTAAGAAAATCGGTGAATGGCGTATGTGTACCGATTGTCGTGTTAATAAAATCACCATTAAGTATAGGCACCCAATTCCACGCTTAGATGATATGTTGGATGAGTTGCATGGTTCAAAGATGTACACCAAAATTGACTTAAAACTGGATACCACCAAATTCGAATTAGAAAGGGTGATGAATGGAAGATGACTTTTAAGACCAAGTTCGGTTTGTATGAGTGGCTTGTTATGCCTTTTGGTTTGACAAATGCTCCTAGTACCTTTATGCGTCTTATGAATCATGTCTTATGCGTTCTTTTATCAATAAATTTGTTGTGGTGTACTTTGATGACATATTGGTGTATAGCAAAGACATTAACGAGCATCTTTGAACATTTGAAACTTGTTTTGATGACTTTGCGAAAGAAAAAACTTTTGCTAATTTAGCTAAATGCTCATTCTGTAGAGGAGGTTGTTTTTCTTGGTTTTGTTGTTAGCGCATTGGAATTAAAATTGATGAGCAAAAAGTGGAGGCCATTCGGTCTTGGCCAATTCCTACTTCGGCATCTAAGGTCCGGAGTTTTCACGGCCTTACAAGCTTCTAAAGGAGGTTTGGGGAGGGCTTTTCCACCAAGGCCGCACTTAATGAGTTAGTTAAGAAAGATGTAAAATTTGAATGGGGTGAAAAGAAAGAAGAAGCATTTGATTTACTTAAGCATGAGTTAACACATTCAATTGCTTTAGCATTACCTAACTTTGATCTAATGTTTGAAATTGAGTGTGATGCTTCCGGATAGGTATTGGAGCGTGCTTCAACAAGAGGGGCGTCCGATTGCACTTTAGTGAGAAGCTAAGTGGAGCGACCTTGAACTACCCTACATATGATAAAGAGATGTTGGCGGTGGTAAGAGCTCTAGAGACTTGGCAAAGATTATCTTTATCCCAAGGAGTTCATCATCCATACCGATCATGAATCCCTCAAGCACTTGAAGGGACAAGTTAACTTAGGTAAGCGTCATGCTAAGTGGGTTTCTTTTATTGACACTTTTCCCTATGTTATCAAATATAAGAAAGGGAAAGACAATGTTGTTGCTGATGCTTTGTCTAGAAGGTTTGCACTTATTACTACTTTAGGCACTAAAATTTTGGGTTTTGAATTGATGAAAGAATTATATGCAAATGATCCTGAGTTTTCTAGTGTTTATTTTGCTTGTGAACACGGTGCTTTCAACAAATTTTTCCGATTTGAAGGTTTCTTGTTCAAAGAAGACAGGTTGTGTGTTCCGAAGAGTTCCATACGTGAACTGTTGGTTCGCGAAGCTCATAGCGGTGGTTTAATGGGACATTTTGGTGTCTTAAAGACTTACGAGATTCTGCGTGAGCACTTTTATTGGCCTAAGATGAAAGTGGAAATTGAAAGAATTTGTGCTAACTGCGTTGCTTGCAGGCAAGCTAAGTCTACAGTCAAGCCACACGGGTTGTATCATCCATTACCGGTTCCAACTTCACCTTGGACAGAAATTTCCATGGATTTTATCCTTGGACTTCCAAGAAGTCAACAAGGTAATGACTCCATTTTTGTGATTGTTGATCGGTTTTCTAAGATGTCGCATTTCATACCTTGCAGAAAATCTGATGACGCAAAGCATGTCGCTGATTTGTTCTTTAAGGAGATAGTTCGACTACATGGAATACCGAGAAGCATTGTCAGTGATCGTGATGTAAAGTTCCTTAGTTATTTTTGGAAGACTTTATGGGGTAAGTTAGGGACTAAATTGTTGTTTTCTACCACGAGTCATCCACAAACGGATGGCCAAACTGAGGTAACTAATCGTACCCTTGGGACTTTACTTCGGGCCATTGTGCAAAAGAATCTTAAAAATTGGGAAGGTTTCCAGTACAAAGGTCAACAAAATTACATCCACGTGGAGATAGACCTTTCCAAGTTGTCGCGAAAATCAATGACAACGCTTACAAGATCGACCTTCCTGGTAAGTACAATGTAAGTACTACATTCAATGTTGCTGATTTGTCTCCTTTTGACGTTGCAGATTATGATGATCTGGATTCGAGGACGAATCCTCTCGAAGAAGGGGGGACTGATACGAATTCAACAAGCATTGAAGAGACTTCGAACCCGAAGAATGATGACAATAGCAAGGTCTCGAGAACAAGCTTCGATCCACTTCAAGGTCTTGATGGACCGATGACAAGGGCTAGAACAAAGAAAATGAAGGAAGCCTTGAATGGACTTATCCAAACGGCCCAAAAGGATGGGGAGAAGACCAAGATTGACAAGACCATGTTTATTAATGTACTAAGTGTAATTGGGTCTTGTTAATGGGTTTAGTTTTAATTATATGGTAATTTGAGTCATGTAGCCCAAGAGTCATGTAGCCCATTTGGCCCTAAAAGAAACCCTAGCTTGTGCAACCCTAATTTGTAAACCCTACCTTGTATCCATATAGTGGCCGTCGGCCATCTTGGAGGGCAGATTTTGATGAATGAAAATTTGGTTCTTGACATTACAAGCTTGAGAGAATTGCTCTCTAGTTTCTGTAATTAGTTGCAAATTACACAAATTCAGAATTTGTGTGTTTGTTGTTCTTGATTTCCTAGATTTGTTCCCTAGGAAATTCGGATTCCATCCTTCCATTGATTCCAAGGTTTCTTGATACGGGTTATCAAGGGGTTGAGGACCTATTCCATCTTCAAGGAACATACCAACTCCAAGGGAAGAATTTTCAGTTGGGTAGATCCAAGGGAATTTCACGCCAAAAGATGTGAACTCGGCTGCCAAAGGTGTAAACTCAGTGGCCAAAGATGCAAACTCGGCCCCAACTTCACATCCAATTCAATGCAGCAACGATCCAAGTTCAAGAGTGCATTTGATCCAAGTCACAGATAAATTTTGGTCCTAAAGTTGGTCCAAATTATAGCCTATCAATTATTCAAGTAGTCAAGTGTTGAAGACTTCAAATTCAAGGGTCAATCATCCAATTTGAGGCATTGGAGGATGACAATTCATGGTTGAAAATTTAGTCAAAGAAGTATTTAATGAAGTCTTAGAAGCTATCTC
Organism: Gynochthodes officinalis; assembly: GCA_020080225.1. Classification (NCBI taxonomy): domain Eukaryota; kingdom Viridiplantae; phylum Streptophyta; class Magnoliopsida; order Gentianales; family Rubiaceae; genus Gynochthodes; species Gynochthodes officinalis. The sequence continues at coordinate 12,401,143 of CM034621.1, read as the reverse complement.
AAGGTGCATGCTATTGGATTATGCCCTAAAGACCAATCATGTGATTATGGTTTAGGCATATATTGTATCATAACGCTTTTAATTTATGGAAATTTATTATTATTATTATGTTTAATTCTACATCTGCATTTTGTGAATAAATATAATAATGTCCCAAGCATTTAATTATTCTAAAATTATCCCTAGTCAAATATTATCATTAATGGGAAATGATAATACCTTAAAACTAGTATGTGTAGTGACTGATTAAATGTGTCATGATATGAGATATCAAATCAACACATGGGTACATGTTAGAGAACTATATACTGGATCAACCTACCATGAAAAATGCTATATGGATTATTATATAAAGTGTCATAAGCATATCTCACAATGATGATGATGTAAATGATCTTTAGACTTGAGGTCATCAGAGATCCCAACATGAGGAGTTGCATGTTTTGGTACTTCTAAATGTTACCCGTAACAGGGTGAACTATAAAAGTAACAATTGGATATGCAATGAATTATGTAGTGGGATGTTGAGTTATCAAGACAGGATTTGCCCCTCCTATATAACGAGAGTGATATATTTGAGCCCCTTGAATGAGTGAGATTATAAAATGCATGGTCGTGCTTAAATGAGTTGATATGTGATATCAGGCTCATTTGTTTAGATGAGTCTACTCGGGAATCAAGAAATGCAAAGATTGAACTATGCAAATGTGACATGTTTCATGGCTCATGTTCAATCAAGAGATCTAGGGCAAAGGGATTGAATTGCATGTAACATCTATCACAAGAAAAGTAACGTTGAATTACTAACATTCTCATAACTTGGATAGCTTTGATGTGTTGTTAGACACCACTCATTACTTTTGGCATAAAATAAATTTTATGTCATGGCCAATGTTATAAGAACCTATTGGGTTGCACACTTAGATCGTATCCAAAAGAAGGGTAAAATTCATGTGATGAATTTTTGGTTAATTTAAAGAATCCTATTGCGAATAGGACTTTATAAGGTTTTCCGGTTTAAGGTGGTATTCGGATTTAAGACTAAATGATTTTGGTTTTAGTATTAATAAATTCAAAATAGTTTTGGTTTTATTAATTAAATAATAACTAAAATTTAGAAATTTAAATTCAAATGGGATTTTTATTTTTGGCAGCTACTGAAATTATGAATCCAAAATATATTAGAATTTGTAGTTCAAGTAAAATTCTTTAGAAGAAAGTTTACCTTAATAATACAATCTATATCTATAAATATGGACTTATAATTTTGACAGCCACAACCCTAACCTAAAAACACAATCCACAATTTTTCTTGCCACAAAAGAAAGCCAAAGCTCAGCTTTCTTTCAAGAAAAATTTGCATCTTTTCTTTTGAAGAAAATCAATCCTAAAATCGAACCTTGTTCTTGTTCAGCAAAAGAAATCTTTTGGCTTTTTTTTTTTTTTTGAAGAAATAGCCACACCATTCTTTTCAAGAAAAAAAAGAAGCTCTTCAGCTGTTCTTTAGAGAAAAATAGCCGCTACTTCTTTGTTAAAGAAACAGTAAGAAAATCTAACCTTGAGCAGAAAATTGGAAGCAAAATACTACTACTAGCACAACGGGTTTTGCTGCTTCTTTCTCTGGTTTTGTGACAATTAACATGAGGCTTAGAGATGATCATTTGGATACCATAACGGCAAGGTTGTGCTTGTTTTGCTGGTAATTCGACCAGCAACGATTTTTGTAAGAAAATTCTATCATTACCAATAAGGTAAAACCCCTTACGACCGGCTTGATCTAACTTCGTATGAATACTTGGAGGAAACAAAAAATTTTAAATTCCGTTGCATGCTATATTTGGTTTCCTATAGTGGTATCAAAGCCACTTACGAAGACTCAAATTGGTTTTATGTGAAAGCATGTTTCTTTTCTTAAATTGTTTATGAATAAGTATGCTAAAATTTGGGTCACATGAATATGTTCATTAAATCTGAATTTAGAATTAAACATATATGATATGTTTATGTTGATTAAATCAATTTAGGGTTTTCTTTAATGAGTTATAGCTGGATTCGATTAATACTTGATATATATGTGATATATATACACAAGCATGGAAGGGTTTCTTCGGTTTTCTGTTTTGGCAAGTTACGGATTTTCTGATTTACCAAGCTTCGGGTTTTAATTTTTTTGGGACCTTTCAGTTTTAATTTTTTTATTAAAACCAAAAATAATGTGTTGAATCATATTAAAGCCAAATTATATATGTGATATATAATTTTTCCAAATTACGAAATATTAAAGTCTGAATGCATGAGATGGTTAGTTTTGGATTTATGTTATTAACCTAGCTTTGGGTTTCAAGCTTTGGCCAGCTTTGGATTTTTTTTTAAAAAAAATTATTTTATTTTTTGAAGAGGCCAAAGCATATGTGTTAAATCACATTGAGGGCCAAATCATATTTGTGATATATAATTGTTATGGAACTTTGAAAGTGATACCCGAAATATGGTTTACAACATATACATGAGTTTTGGAATTTTGTGATTGGCCGAATTGATATATGTGATGTATCAAGTTGAAACCTAAAATATATATGATATATTATTCACAAATTCCTCATGATCAAGGGATGGTAAATACCATGTACCTTTTAGGGGCAACGACTTGACCCCGCTTGCTAACCGGCTAGTGAGACCGCCGTTGGGAGCTCTGTCCCCAAATGCCAACAAGGGGCACTGCCCCCTTGACCCCTGCTTGAGACCGTGGCACTTCCATGCATAGGGTATTATTCAAAACCCTAATATTTGATTTCATAATAATTGTCATAAATTAATAAGATTAATAAATTTAAATGTTAAATCTAAATGAGAATTATATGTGTCATGCACATTATGTGATGTTTGAGTATGGTGCATAGTTATATCCTTAGCCCAATGTGATTGGATATGTTTTTGTATTGGTTTTAACTAAATATGCCTTGCTCTATTTTCTAGTTGTACATTCTTTTCTCATCTAACTCCCGTTGAATGTAACTCGAGGTTTCTCTAACGATGTAATAGTTAGATTAGAGATAGGATTAGACTAAGAATCAAGGAGGCAAGGAATTCATGACCATAGAAGAATGACCAAAGGAGGCACTTGGGGAAGATGCTATTACCCTTAGGTTGACCTTTCGGTTTTCTCATTGGCTTGAGAGAACCAACCTAATTTGGGCTATAACTATGTCACGATTTAGTTTTCTTGTTCATGTATGAGATGCATGATTGTGTATGGTTATTGGTTAAGTATATGATGAGATCATGAAAGTAATAATTAGTTAATAAAATGAAAGTAATAATTAGTTAATAAATTATGTGATTAATTGAACTCATAGTTATTTTAACCAATGCAAACAAAATGGTGAGATTCTAACAAATTCCTCAAATGAACTATTAAGTCTAAGATGCCTTCCAATGTTTAGCACTCATCAAGGCTTCAATTGATCATGTGTAGGTTTTCCAAAGCAATGTGCCATGATCTATCTTAGTGAGACATGACAGGATAAAAGTAATATTTGACTACTAATCATTGGGTTTGACTTAACTAGGTAGACTCAATAGAATTGAGACCTAGAGGCATAGAGTTGGGCCTAGGCTTATTAAATAAAGCTAGAACAAGAGTTGTTCACCCAACTATCCAAGAGTTGTATGGGATACAATTGACAAGTATTGTCTACCTAAATAGGCAATTTTGGGTGATTAGCCAAAGCTAATTCAAAACTCGGTCAAATATGGATCTTGGCCCACTAGAAAGTTAATTAGATTAATCTTTCCAAATTAATATTGATGGTTATTAATTTGAGAAATATAATGGGAGTAACATTTAATAAAATTCCAAATTAAATGTTTGCATTCATGATACTTATTTTGCATATTTCTATTGTAGATAACCATAACATCAAACACTAACACTAATACACTATCACTGCGATCTATCCTTGAGACGGACAAGTTGAATGGGACAAACTTCTTGGATTGGTACATAATTTGAGGGTAGTCCTCAAGAAAAAAAATTGTATGTCCTAGAGGAATTCTTACCTCGGGAACCTAAAGAAAAAGGTAACTAAGGAATGGAACTATTTCCATTGTGGTGAGACCAGACATTGGAAGAGAAACTATAAAGTTTACCTGGAGGATCTTAAGAAGAAGAGGAAGGAAAATGAAACTTCCACTTCAGGTATTCATGTTATAGAAGTTAATTTATCTACTTCTTCATCATGGGTACTAGATACCGAATGTGGTTCACACATTTGTGTAAATGTGCATGAACTGAAAAGAGGTAGGATTTTAGCTAAAGTTGAAGTCCACCTATGAGTGGGAAATGGAGCAAGGGTTGTTGCATTAGTTGTAGGGACTTATGTCTTGAACTTGTCCTCAGGGCTTGTTTTAGAACTAGATAATTGTTATGATGTGCCTTCCATTACTAATTATATTATTTCTATTTCTTGTTTAGACAATATTGGATATTTATTTATAATAAAGGACAATAGTTGCTCATTTTATTTAAATGAAATCTTTTATGGTAATGCACAACTAGTTCAAGGACTTTATGTTCTAAATCTTGACATGCCTATCTATAACATAAATACCAAAAGGATTAAATTAGACAATTTTAATCCAACGTATCTCTGGCATTGTCATCTGGGCCATATAAACTAGAATCGCATTTCTAAATTCCATACAGATAAACTTTTGGACTCATTTTATTTTAAATCATATGAGACGTGTTAATCATGTTTATTAGGTAAGATGACTAAAGCCCCTTTCACAAAACATAATGAAAGAGCAAGTGATTTATTGGAATCAATACATACTAATGTATGTGGAGCATTAAATACACAGGCTACAGGTAGTTTTCAATACTTCATCACATTTACTGATGTCTACATTAGATACGGCTATGTGTATCTTATAAGACACAAGTTTGAATCATTTGAAAAGTTCAAAGAGTTCAAAAATGAAGTATAAAACCAACTTGGCAAGAGTATCAAAGCACTTTGATTTGATCGAGGAGTTAAATACTTAAGCCAGGAATTTAATAACTGTCTAAAGGAGTGTGAGATAATCTCACAACTCACTTCTCCTGGAACACCAAATGGAATGGTATATCTGAGAGGAGAAATCAGATTTTATTAGACATGGTTCGGTCCATGATAAGTCATGCAGATTTTCCAAATTCCTTCTCAGGACATGCTTTCCTTACAACCGCTTTCACACTAAACTGCATTCTATCTAAATCAATTCAAAAAACACCATATGAGATACAGACTAGGAAACATCCTAAGGTATCTTTTATGAAGATATGGGGATGTGAGACTTACGTTAAACGTCAAGTCTCTGACAAACTTGGACCCAAACCTGATAAGTGCAATTGTGTGGGGTATCCTAAAAAAACAAAATTATATTAGTTTTATAATCCCAATGAGAACAAAGTGTTTGTTGCTCGGACTAGTGTTTTTCTAGAAAATGAGTTCATTTCTAGAAAATCTGGTAAGAGACAAATAGAACTTGAAGAAATTCGAGAATCACAAAATAGCGCTAAACTTGATAAGATGGAAACTGAGCAAACACCACAAACGATTGTGGGACAAGTAGCTGCTCAAGAGACACAAGCCCCATGTAGGTCCACTAGGGTTCATCGTGAGCCATAGAAATATGGATTTCTGATGACTCAAAATGGAGACATCTTGCTAATGGATCAAGATAAGCCTACGACCTATCAAGAAACTGCAACTATCCATCCATTTATGGGTTGAAGCAAGCTTCTACAAGTTGGAATCTACAATTCGATGATGCAATCAAATAGTTTGGTTTCATCAAGAACGAATATGAATCTTGTGTCTACTAGAAGGTTAGTGGGAACACTATTGTTTTCCTAGTATTGTATGTAGACGACATACTACTTATTGGGAATGGCATTCCTTCTTTGCAATCTATAAAGACTTTGTTCGGAAGTTGTTTTTCAATGAAAGATTTAGGTGAAGCAACCTATATATTAGGTGTCGAGATCTGTAGAGATAGATCAAGGAAATTGATTGGTCTAAGTCAAAGTACATACATAGATAAAGTGCTAAAACGTTTTAGCATGCAAGAATCTAAGAAAGGTTCTTGCCTATGGGACATGGAATTAGTCTCTCAAAGGAACATTGTTCTACGACACAAGAAGAGAGAATGTATGAGTAAGATTCCATATACATTATCTATTGGATCTATCATGTATGCCATGTTATGTACTCATCCTGATGTCTTACACGCTTTGAGCATGACGAGCAGATATCAAGTAGATCCCAGTGAGCATCACTAGATTGCTGTAAAAAATATCCTCAAGAACTTGAGAATGACTAAGGATACATTTTGATATATGGAGGTGAGAAAAAGCTCAATGTAACTGGTTACACTGACTTAAGCTTCCAAACCAACAAGGATGATTATCGATTGCAATTAGGCTATGTGTTTTGCCTAAATGGTGGTGTTGTGAGCTGGAAAAGTTCTAAACAGGCAACAGTAACCGATTCTATGATAGAGGTTGAGTATATTGCTACTTCCGACGCAGTAAAAGAGGCCATTTGAATCAAAAGTTCATAACGAAACTTGGGGTTTTACCTAGCATTGCCAATCCAATTGAGCTATGTTGTGACAACAATTGAGCTATTGAGTAGGCTAGGGAACCCAGATTTCACCAACGATCCAAACATATACTTCAGCGTTTCTATCTTATCCGAGAGATCATTGAGAGAAGGGATGTGAAAATATGCAAAGTACCAACTAATGAGAACATTGGTACCCCATTGACAAAGCCTCTGATGCAGCAAATACATGATCGTCACACTAGATCATTAGGCATTAGAGATTTGACTGATTGGTCTTAGTTCAAATGGGAATTTGTTGGATTGTGTCCTAAGGACCAACTATGTGACGATAGTTTAGGCATATATTGTATCATAACGCTTTTAATTTATGGCAATTTTTTTATTAGTATTATGTTTAATTCTACATCTGTCTTTTCTGAATAAATATAATAATGTCCCAACAATTTAATTATTCTAAAATTATCCTAATCAAGTATTATCATAACTAAGTTTCGATGATTTTCAGAGCATATAAGACATCATGTAAAAGTATGGTGCGACCACCACGCATATTTAAATGGCATGTGCCAATTCCTTTAACTTCAACTCTGGAGTTGTTTTCTACATATATCCACTTGATTCCTTATGGAACTCGTCGGAACTCCACGAAGGCATCTCTATCCTTCGCTGCATGGTTTGTGGCTCCTAAGTCTACAGTCCACAAAGGATGAAATTTAGTTAGTAAAACAGAACTTGATGCATAAGTTGTACTTTCAAAAGTACAAAGGGTTTTCATTTTCTTTGGCTCGGTACAATCACGAGCAAAGTGACCCTTTTTGCCATAGTTCAAACATTTCACTTTTGAGATGTTTTTTTGAAAGGACATTTTCCTTTTCCATGTTGGTTAAACTTTGGCTTTTTGCCTGAAGGAAATTTTCCCTTGCCCTTCCACTTCTTATGCTGCCCACCTTAATGCTTGCGTTTGAAGCCCGAAGCTTCTTGTGAGCTAGAATCTACATAATATATGTCAGTTTTTGGTTTAGCCACCAACAAGAGGTCCTCTTCTAGCTCAAGATGATGCACACCACCTTTTACAGTTTTGATATTTTCATTGCGGGTCAAGTGGAGTTTGATATATTCCCAATTTTTAGGCAAGGAACAAATCACTGCTTGCACTTGCTGTTCATCAGTTAATATGTGGCCAGCATCCTTCAACTCATTAATCATGTTTGACATCTGCTTCAAATGTTGTTTCATTGTCTGGCCATGAGGCTTTTTGTAAGAGTCAAACCTTACAGTGAATTGTCTTCGTTTGGTAACTGATTTACTGCCAAACCTCACTATTAAAACAATCCACATATCCCTGGCATTATCAAAATGCCTAAACTCTCGCATAACATCATTGTCCATGCTACTCAACAACGTAATGTGAGCAAGTGAGTTCTTTCTCTTCCATGCAACAAATGCCTTTTTATCCCTTCGATATTAAGCAGTATTTCCATCTTCAGGCTCTTCTATAACTTGGTTAAGAGCTTCTAGTACTTCTTGCTCTTCTAGCACATACTAGATTTTCATATTTCAAATTTCATAAGTTTCACCGTTCAACTTTTCTCCTTTGGTGAGTTCAGCTACAATATTCTTAGATGCTAAAGCTATTGTCTTTGAACGCAGTTGCTCTCTGCATATATATCCACAAATTACTAAAGCGTATCATTTATGCATTAATTTTACACTAACTAATTATATTAATAAATAATTTCACATAAGGTTTTAGATTCGAAAGTTCACTATGTTCCCAATTATCACCTAAAATCCCAATTTGAAATTATTATTAAAATAATTATTCATGTAAAAATTTAGTTATTTAAAATTACTAAAACTTTTAGAACTTCCGACAAGAATAAAATATGAATTAAGCATAATCATATAAATATTCAAATATATGCGAATAAAATATGAATTAAACATAATCACATAAATATTCAAATATATTCCAGATCATAACTAAAGTACATGTACTTCAAATTAATATAAACGGTAGAAACAAAACGTTCATTCTAAGCTACATATGAGGCCTACTATTTATAACCAATGAATAACTTAAAACTGTAATAAATTTAACCCAAGTAAGAAATGACTCATAAAGTTATTTTGGTAACTCTATGTTTCATTTCAGCAGCCAAGGAGTAACCGACACTATTCCCTTAGATTTGCATAAGTTTGAATTCATTGAAAGAATTGATAACTTTGCTGCCCTTATCTTTATATATTCTCTCAAGAAAGCTTCCACTAGCTTATCATAGTAAGGGAATTCATTGTTCATACTTTTGATTTCCCAAATTTGGCAAGCATTGTTTGCCCTTTTTCAGGAAGTGTTTGTCTCAGATGGATAACTTTTCCATCATCAAGCACAAGGCCACCTTCCCATATTACTTATTGTATCATCTTGTTGACCTTGATAACATGATCCAACATGTTGAGATTTCCATCCCACCGATAAATTGCTAATACTTCTATGCATTTTGCAAGTTTTGCTCTTTGTGTCGGTGTCCTCACTATTTTTGGAAATCTCATAAACAAAACCATAATTTCTGTAACAAATACAAAGTAAATGATACTCATTATCCTTAGAACAACAAAGTAATTATAAATAGGAAATCAATATTAGAAACACAAATTTTTCTTTTTCTCTTTTCTTTGTTCACCGGCGTGTGGGTTCCATGCACCTGCCACATCAACACTCGGCATGTGAGGCCCACACACCAGCTTATGTCGTACAACGCGTGAAACCAACGCACTGTCCTCCTTGGCTACAAAATTCATATTTTTTCAATGTTAAGTATGCAACTTTGGAGACTTGTGTTTCCTTCATCTTAAGTCCAAATTGATCATAAAATATATCATTTTAAAACCTGAAGTACCTAACTTTCAAGTGTATAGGAGGTGTAAATTATAACCAAAAATTCAAAAAGATATAGGTGGTCAAACATGGTCACTTGATTATGTTGAAATTTGGAAAACAAATTTCTAGATTCAATCATGATAAATCTAAAGTCCAAATTGATAATATAATATATCATTTTAAAGCATGTAATGTATAGTTTTCATGTATATAGGAGGTGTAAATCAAAATCAAAAAACTTAGAGAGATACAGTGGTCAACATGGTCGCTTGATCATACTGATTCCGGAAAACAAATTTCCAGATTCAGAATTTGCAAACCCGAATCTTTGTTGATTTATATCTCTCTCATTTTTCATCCAAATTACACATATTATATACCAATTGAAAGCTTGTATTTTCTAGTTTCAAAATATACAAACATTACAACCTATAACATTCCTAATTTCTAAATAAAAAATGCACAAAAGGGGCAGACCAACATTCTTGATAGAAACAAATTCATACAAGAAAAATATAAACCTTCAATCAATTGTTAAATTTCATGTTTAAACATTAATTAAACATGCTAAATGACTAAGAAAAAAGTAATTTAGGCTTTGATACCAATATTGGAAATGAATTCCATTATACAAATTTATGCAAAAATTTGCCCAGAAATAAAAACTTGAATCCCTAATCGATAAAAGTATATCACAAAATAAACATATCTTATTGTCCACATATTAGATGCTTTCTTCGCACTTTGAGAGAGAATCAAAAGAAAAGCTTCTCACTTTTTTTTATTCTTTTTTGTTTTCTTTTCCTGTTTCTTTTTTTTTGCAGAATTTTGTTTCTTCTTATTTATGCAGTATTTGGAAAAACCAACCCATAATTGCCTTGGCAATTTTATTTTATTTTATTTTTGTTTATGGGTAACGTGGGTTGAGTTACTTGCCTAACATGGGTGATTATAATATTTGTAAATAGGATCAATTTGTGATCAGAGAATCGAATCATTAGGATCAAACTGTAAAATTAAAATGCTAAAATATTATATTAATATTTTTTAATTCCATGGATCACAATAAATAATAATTTGACCAAAAATATAATTTATATGTAAAAAGATTAACTATAGAAAATATATCAAAATATGCGACTAGTAAAATAACTTAATTGCCTTTTATTAAAATATATCACATATATCAACTATAGCACATATATCAACTATTTTTTTAAAATTTGTTTAAAATATATATTGTTTATCAAATTGTCAATAATAACATATTTGACCTTTTTATTTTAATTTGAAGTGAATAAGAAATTTTATATTAGTACTTCTTTTATTTGACATTAGAACTCCATTATTTAAGTGTTTAAAGAGCGCAATGTATATATTATTGTAATAAAATACTATTGTATCTAGACACAATGAAAAATAGGTTTCTGTTCCCACGTGAGCAAATTTCCTAACAAAACTAACAATATATTTACTTAGAATTTACATTTTATACTACTAATACTTTACAATTTAAGTTATTAACATTTCTTCCTTAAAATATAATTTGAGATTTGTGATAATTAAAATTATCCAAATAATCTCAATTAACAACTTCCTACTTCAAAATAATTAATTAGATAAAATTAATAAATGATAAGAGATATACTCTTGTGATTAAAATAATAGTGATATTGTTTGCTTAGACACGAAGACAAAGAATCTCTCTATTCAGCAAGATAGTAGTTATTATTGGATTATGTTTTATTTCTAAATTATGATGGATTATAGAAATTTCTCTTATTTCTTAATTCGGTTTTTATTTAATTTTATTAGCAATTTTCTGTTAAGTGTAGAAAATCTGTGTATTTTATAACAATGATCCAAATTGGAATTGAATAGGGTTTCTACTTAGTGCCTCACAATATATATATATATATATAGATGAATATGAGGTCTTAAGAATATCAAAAAAACTTTATGATTTTCGGAGTTGCTCACCAAAGATGTAAACTTGACTTGTTGGGTCAAACCACGTTACTTTTGTATTTTAATTTATTCTTTGTCTCTTTTTTTTTCTTTTTTTTTTTGAATGATTTTATGTATAATCATCAGAGTCATCCTAAAACATAATAATAATTTTACTGTTACAAGGTAAGGAATTCAATTTGAATATTAACTCTCTCTATTTTGCTTTTTTACTTTTAGATAACAGCCACTAAATGGTTGATAGGTTTTGTTATCTTATTATTTATATCATATAAAGTACAAAATAGTGTGTTTGTGTGTGGGCGGGGGTTCAAACCGCACCTTTCCATAAAGCTAGAAAATAATAAAGAACATCATGATGTCAAAATTAAAAACCTATCTAAATCTGAAAGAATAAACATTATTTCTGTCCAAGCTCAAGGAAGCCTTAATTACATTGGGTATCACATCCTCACTATCAATCACTTAAAACCACCCATTCATATAAGCCAAATTAGACAACCTATTAGCCACTGCATTTGTCTCCCTATAACAATGCATTATAAATATCATCAACCCCATATACCGCAAAATCTTACGGAAATAGACATGTAGAAACTAAGGAATGACAACCCTACCCTAAAACATATTTACCAAGCCCTGAGAATCACACTTAACCTCAACCCTAAACACATTAAATTGTTGACACAAATACAGCCCTAAAAGCAAAGCACACACCTCTACAACCATGTTCGATCCAACCCCAAACAAATCATAATAAGCAAATATCATTTCTCCATATGCATCTCGAAGCCAAATTACCCTTAGAACTTCCATCCAAGTTCAATTTCTAAGTGCCTAGCTATGGTATCCTCCACCAAACCTGCAAAATTTGAGTAGATTTTTTATATGAAACTAGAGAATCCACTATGATCCTCTCCAAATAAAGGGTACAAAATTCATATACATCATCGACTCAATATCCCTTATGACCCTCTCCGTAGGCAAAAGCTTAACCTCAAATCTATATAAGTTCCTCACTTTCCAAATCATCCAGCTATTTATACATTGGAAGCATTCTCACTAGCACTTTGAATCTCATTTTGTTAGACTGAGAATTCAACATTAGAAAACAAGAAGGTTGCAACATATAGGAACCCATACTAATACCCAATTGATGAGAATCAAATATTCATAAACTTATATATGTGTTTTTCACTCTTTTTGCATAGAATTCATTGAGATATGCCATGTTTATTAGAGAAATCACATTATATTTGTGATTCTCATCTTTTATGTGTTTTGTAGGAAAAAGGGGATAAAAACCACTCATCTTCCGAAGTTCATAACTTTTGATGCTAATGTCCAAATGAGATGATTGAAGATGCTATGGAAAGATGAGAAAGAGATAAAAAAACTTTCATGAACACTGGTTTCTCAAATTCCGAAAGCAAATGGACCAAAACTGGGCAAAGGCAGAACAAGGCAGAACAAGGCAGAACCAAAGAAGAGGAAAACAGGGAGAAAACTCAGCCATCTTCCGGAGGCCATAACTATTGATTCACAAGTCCAAATGAAATGATTCAAGATTCTATGGAAAGCTGAGAAAGAGAGGAAAAACTTTCATGAAGAAAGTTTTGTCAAATTCCGGACGAAAAGTGACCAAAATGGGACAAAATCAGAACGACGCCTGCAATCCTGAAATTTGCAAATTGCGTCCCTAATGTTTTGGAAACTTTACATTTTCTCCCCAACGCCCCTAGCTGTATTAATATCCCATTTTCTGCAGAAAAACAGAAGTAGGAAGTAGTAGGACAAGTAGGATAGGGTTAGGGTTAGTTTTTGTTTATTTGCACATTTTCCCCAATCTTGAGGGGATTTTCCAAGAGGCTAGGGTTTGGCATTTTGTGGCTCTTCAACACTTCAATCTTTGGATTTGCTTTGGCTTGCTAAGTGTGGAATTTGTTGGATTCACCAATCTTTTGATTAAGGGAAGTATTTCTTACAAATTTCTTATGCTTTCAATGGTTAATTCTCTTTATGATTGTTGGTTGTTTGAAGCCATGAGAGGCTAATTTATATTGGGTGATTCTTGGTGTTTGATGTATGGGTTAGCTTTATTTTGATTTCTTATGGGTTGTAGAGTGATGGGCTTGCATTAATTGAAGTTTTTCTACTTGTATTTAATGAATTGACATGCATTGAATGGTGGCCACATTTAGTGTGTGTTCTTGTTGTTTGTGTGTGTTTTAGAATATACATGAATTTGGACCAAAAGTAGGAAGAACTACCTAGCATTCTCTAGATTTAGGTGTTTGAGACAAGAAACAACTACCATATGAATTTAATTGTGCACTAAAATTGTGTGGAAGCCATAGGTTTTAGTGTGCAAAGGTAGAAGTGAGACCGAAAGGAGATCTTCTATTCTTTAATTCCATTGAGACCGAAAGGAGATGTGGAGTGAAAATTAGGTGGTTTTCTTAGATTAAACACTTGAACTAGGGAGTGTGAAGTAGTTGGCTAAAACATCTAGGGCTAGAATTGTGCATTAGAGTTGTGTGGAAGCCATAGGCGCTAATGTGCTCTAGGTGGGGATGAGACCGAAAGGAGATTCCTCATTCTATAATTTCGATGAGACCGAAAGGAGATTTGGAGTGAATGGATGTAGTCACTTAGTTAAGATGCCCTACACTCGGTTGCCTTTAGGAGTCAAAATAGCCGACCTTTGCATTTAACCCAAGGATCACCCTCCTTCATCATTTGTGTGTTTTTCTCTTTGTTTCAATGGTGTTGTTTTAGTTATTTAAATATCACTTTCTAAATCATTGCTTTAAGACACATAGATAGCAAATAATTAGTTGCACTTAAATTTTGGTTTTGTCCCCTTCCCTGTGGAAAATGATCCCTATACTTTACTACAATTGATTAAGTGAGGTTTAGGTGTATATTTGTGTGAGTTTGAGCTATATTTTGACACTTTTGCACACACCGATTCCGCTCACCACCAATCCCTGCTCAAAATAAGACCAAACAACATTAGCATAGTTTCCTAAGGAAAACAAATGATCAACAGTCTCCACCGCTAGTGCACCATAGCAAAGCACTTAGAAGGCCCCATAACATGGAATCTATAAAATACTGTACCAATGAGAACTCTCCCCCACAATACCAAAGACAAAAAGAATGAAATTGTATGAGAAGCCTTAGCACTCCATGATACGAATTCTAAACTTGAAGAATAAAATTTGAAACAAATACTAGAGTGTAGGTCCTAGTATCGTCCTCTAGGTTGAACTAGTTCTTTCTTTAGCAAGACACCAACTCCAAGTTTGAAGAAGGACCTTGCTTTTGTCCACTTGACACCCAAATGATCAATCCAAGACTCAGTTGCGAATTGGATTGTTTCCTTGGAACCAAGAAACATGTTCAAATTATTGAGGAAAAGAGACTCAACAAGATAGCTAAACATGAACCTAAGAGGCTATCTTCAAAGACTCAAAGTAAGTTCTGAAATTAGAACTCAAATAAAAGGAAAAAGCTCTCAAGTTTATATTGAATTAAGTTGCGTCTCTTCATGAGGCCGATGACCTTTATTTATAGAGCTACAATGCTCGGCCAAGGAGAATTCCATTCTTTAGAAGTATTAGAACTCCTTACCCTTTTTAGAAAACTAACTACCTAAAGAAATAATTACTAAAAAGAACTACTATTCTAAGAAAAGGAAATACTTCCTAAACTATAATCCAAGTGTGGATTGGATTTGCTTGTGTTCGGCTCTCCACTCTTGAATTGGATTTGGAAGCTTCTCTAATCATGGCTATGGATTTGGAAGCTTCTCTAAGTGCTTTGGTTGTCCTATCGATCATAAAGCATTAGTAACACTTAGCTCATCATTTACAACACTAATCATAGTGATCATAGTGACATATCAAGAGCCAGTCTTCATTGCCTCATCTTTCATTGTTACCTTAGCTTGAAATTCGGTTATAAGAGTTGCTAAGGCAGCTTGCATTCTCTTAGTTTTTTATCTACTCATAGGACCTCCAATGCCTTGTAATGGATCAAATTGTGGAGTTGTCTTGGCTTGTGTAGTTGTCTCGGCCCTTAGGTTTTCATTAGTCTTCTTTCTTTGAAAGGACTCGCCCTCGAATCTATAAACTCGTCATCGAACTCAGACAACGAAAGGTCAGAGACATTAAATGTAGCATTAACTCCGTAATCACTTGGAAGGTCGAGCTTGTAAGCATTCTCGCCCACACATGCAATGACTTGGAAAGGACCATCTCCTCGAGGATGAATCTTAGTTCTTTGATGAGCAGGAAACCTTTCTTTGCGCATGTGTATCCACACCCAATCTCCGGGTTGAAAGATTACTTGCTTTCTCCCTCTATTGGCAACTTGAGTGTAATTTTCGTTCTTCTTGAGGATTTGAAGGCATACCTTCTCATGCAAGTCCTGAACAAACTTAGCCTTTGCTACATCATCAAGATTTAGTTGCTTATTGCTTGGCGATGGCACTAAGTCAAGAGGGGTTAATGGATTAAAACCATAAATGAACTCAAACGGGGAATAACCGGTGGTAGAATGGACCGTTCTATTATAAGCAAATTCAGCAATTGGACTGCACTCTTCCCAACCTTTAAGATTCTTTTTAATTAATGCACGCAATAAGGTACCGAGAGTACAATTTGTTACCTCCGTTTGGCCATCGGTTTGTGGATGTCCAGTGGTTGAAAATAGCAACTTTGTGCCCAACTTTCCCCAAAGAGTTTTCAAAAATAACTCAAGAATTTGACATCTTGGTCTGAAACAATGGTTCGTGGAACCCCATGGAGCCAAATGACTTCTTCAAAGAATAAGTCAGCTACATGTTTTGCATCATCCGATTTCTTACAAGTTATAACCCATCTGAGAAAATTTGTCTACGACAACAAAAATGGAATCCTTACCCCTTTGTGACCTTGGTAGCCCTAAAATGAAATCCATAGAAATATCAGTCTAGTGAACAGAAGGAACTGGTAAAGGGGTATATAAACCCTGAGGGTTAGAAGTAGATTTAGCCATACGACATTGAATGCATGAACTACACAGCTTTTCTACATTTCTTTTCATGTTAGGCCAATATAAATGCTCAATTAAAATCTCATATGTTTTCAAAACACCAAAATTATCCATGAGACCCCCAAAGTGTGATTCTCTAACTAGTAGTTCTCGAAGTGAACAATTTGGCACACACAATCTCTTTTCACGGAACAAGAACCCATTGTGCCTATAAAATTTGTTAAAGGCTCCTTGTTCAATAGCTGTATAAATACTAGAAAAATCATGATCAGTAGAATAAAGATCTTTAATGTACTTAAATCCCAAAATTTTAGTATCTAAAGAGCTTAAGAGAACAAACCTTCTTGAGAGCGCATCTGCGACAACATTCTCCTTAACTTTTTTTATACTTGATAACATAGGGAAATGTTTCGAGAAATGAACTCCACTTGGCATGTCTCTTATTCAACTTACCTTGGCCATGCAAGTACTTTAGAGACTCATGATCAGTGTGAATGACAAATTCTTTGGACAACAAGTAATGCTGCCATGTCTCTAAGGCACGAATGACTGCATAAAGCTCTTTGTCGTAAGTTGGGTAATTGAGAGCAGCCCCATTCAATTTTTCAGAAAAATAAGCTAAGGGTTGGCCCTCTTATTTCAAGGCTACACCAATACTTATACCGGAAGCATCACATTCAAGCTCAAAGGTTTTGTTAAAATCAAGTAAATCTAAAACAGGTGCAGTCGTAAGATCTTTCTTCAATTGATTAAATGCTTGCTCTTGACGTTCACCCCACACGAATGGAACATTTTTCTTGACAAGATCTTTAAGAGAGGCAGCCTTTGAAGAAAAATCTTTAACAAACCTCCTATAGAATGAAGTAAAACCATGGAAAGATCTTACCTCATGCAAGGTTGTAGGTCTCGGCCAAGAGGTTATAGCCTTGACTTTTGCTTGATCAACCTGTATACCTTTCGAACTAACAACAAATCCAAGAAATACAACGCTTTCCACACAAAAGGTACACTTCTTGATATTAGCAAACCGATTTTCACGTAAGACACTTAGAACAAATCTAATATGCTTCACATGCTCTTCTAAGTTCTTGCTATAAATGAGAATATCATCAAAATGCACAACAACAAACTTTCCTATAAACTGCCTGAGGACATGATTCATGAGCCGCATGAATGTGCTAAGTGCATTAGTTAATCCAAAAGGCATGACTAACCATTCATACAAGCCAAACTTAGTCTTAAAAGTAGTTTTCCATTCATCTCCATCTTTAATGCGTATTTGATGATATCCACTCTTAAGGTCAATTGTAGTATAAATTTTAGAACCATGCAACTCCTTATATATGTCATCAAGGCGATGTATTGGATGTCTATACTTAATTGTAATCTTATTAATAGCTCTACGATCAGTACACATTCTCCATGTACCTTCTTTCTTTGGAACAAGGATGACTGGAATTGCGCATGGACTAAGACTCTCTCGTACATGACCTTTATGTAGCAATTCCTCAACTTGCCGTTGGAGCTCTTTGGTCTCTTTAAGGTTGGCTCGATAGGCTGGCCAGTTGGGAATTATTGCGATAGAAATAAAGTCAATTTGATGCTCAATTCCCCTTAAAGGTGGTAGTCCTTTAGGAAGATCTTCTAGAAAAACATCTTCATATTCTTGCAAAACAACTTTGACTTGCGAAGGCAAGTCGCTTGGTAGCTCTTCATTAGTAAATAATGATTCTTGAAAAATAATTAGCACAAAATCTTTACTTGCATTTAAAGCTCTATCAACATCCTCATGCAAGCATAGAAGCTATCTTTAAAATCTTCAATTGATGGCTATATACCTTCGGGTTCACTAATAAGAATTGAAGCCTTACCTTTGAAAGTTGAAGGAAATTGTTTACTCATGGTTTGAGCAGATTTTGGACCTTCTTCAATCTTCTTTTGCTCTCTTATCCACTCCATTTGCTTCACCCTTTGTTGTTGCTGAAATTTACTAATTTCCAAAGGTGACAATGGTGCTAGTGTGAGGGCTTTTCCATCCTTGTTGAGGTGATACTTGTTAGTCCTCCCAGAATGATTGGCATCACAATCATACTCCCAAGGTCGTCCCAAGAGAAGGTGCATAACTTGCATTGGAACAACATCACAAAGAACTTGGTCAGTATAATTTCCAATTCGAAAGTTTACCAAAGTTTGCTTTGTGACACAAAGTGATCCACTTTGGTTCATCCATTGTAATTTGTATGGTTTCGAATGCAAAGAACATTTAAGCTTCAATTTATCTACAAGATAGGTGGAAGCTAGGTTAGTACAAGATCTTCCATCAATAATTAAAATGCAAATTGGATCTTTAATAAAACATTTAGAGTGGAAAATATTTGTCCTTTGATCCTCGATGTCTTCCTCGGGTTGAGCACTTAAAGCTCTTATGGTCACCAAACAATTTCCAATCGGTTGATCCTCTTCGTGCTCATAGCTTGCAACTATGTCTTCATCTTGATTACTTAACTTCTTTTCACTCTCACTTTGATAGGTTCCATCATCCAAGATGGTCATGGTTCGTGAGTTTGGGTATTGAGATGCTATCTGTCCTCGACCTAAACACCTAAAATATTGGATAGAAGAACTTGTGTTAGTATTATTTGAACTAGAAGAGGGCTTAGGATTACTTACCTTTGAAGAATTTTGTAGTGCAAATTTCTTCCCATTTGTTGGATTGGAAGCTGAACCTCCTCTCCATAGAGTACTTCTAGAACTTGAAGAATTAAACCTACCACTTTGGCGATTATTGTTGTTGTTGCGCCACTCATTGCTCGGGTTTGAGCTCCTCAAATTTTGTGGCACCTTTTTAAGCTGCTTCTCAACCTTTTCAGCCATTTGTAATGTTGGATTATGCCTTAAGAACCAATCATATTATGATGGTATATGCATATATTGTATCATAATGTTTATAATTAATGGCAGTAATTATTATGTTTATCTTATATCTGCATTTTATGAAATAAACATAATAATGTCCCAATAATTTAATTATTTTAAAATTATCCCTAGTCGAGCATTATCATTAAATGGGACAATGATAATGCATTAAGACTAGTATGTTTAGTGACTGATGAAATGGTTCATCATAAGAGATATCAAGTCAACACATAGGTATATGTTAGAGAACTATGTACTGGATCGACTCGCCATGAAAAATACTAGATGGATTATTATATAAAGTGTTATAATATTTCTCATAGTGATGATGGTGTAAATAATCCTTAGACTTGAGATATTCAGAGATTCCAAGATGAGGAGTTATATGTTTTGATACTACTAAACGTTACACGTAAAAGGGTGAACTATAAAAGTAGTAATTGGATATGTAATAAATCTTGTAGTGGGATGTTGAGTGATCAAGAAAGGATTTGCCGCTCCTATATAATGGGAGTAATATCTTTAGGCCCCTTGGTTGTGTAAGACCATGAAATGCATGGCTATGCTCAAATGAGCCGATATGTGATAACGGACTCATTTGCTTAGATATGTCTACTTAGGAATCAAGAAATGCAAAGATTGAACTATATGAGCATGACACGCTCCATGGCTCATGTTCAATCATGATATCTAGGGCAAAGGGATTTAATTACACTGTATCACAAGAAATGTAATGACGAATTACTAATATTCTCATGACTTGGGTAGTATTGATGTTTTGCTAGACACCGCTCATTACTTTTGGCATAAAATATATTTTATGCCAATGCCAACGTTATGAGACCCTATTGGGTCGCACACTTAGATTGTATCCAAAACAAGTGCAAAATTCATGTGATTAAATTTTGGTTAATTTAATAATCCTATTGAGAATAGGAATCTATCGGGTTTTGTTTTAAAACGGTTTTGGATTTAAGGCCAAAAGATTTTGGTTCTATTAATATTAATAAATCCAAAATGAGTTTTAGATTTATTAATTAAATAATAATCAAAATGGATATTGAAAAATGAAAAGGCAGCCATGAATGTATATGTAATACATTGTAACTCATTTTATGAAAATGAAAAGGTAGCCATTTATTGGAAAATGAAAAGACAAACATGTGTAACATATTGCAATTCAATTTCTGGATTATGAAATGTGAAAAGGCAGCTGTTCACATGGATGAGCAAATGAAGAAAACCGATGGGACACTTTCATTTTGAAAGTCTTCTATTTAAGCTTTCTTTGTTGAAGAAAAATTGAGCTTTTCTTTAGTTCATGAATTATTATTCTTTAGTCTTTTCTTATTCAATAAAACCGCCAATCCTTATTTGAGAAATAAGAACAAAACAAATTTTAAGTTGAGAGCTTGAAAGAAAACCAATCCTTGAGTTGAGAACTTGAGGGAATACCCGAGTAACAAAATCTTAGCTAGCACTAAAAGATTTTGTTATTTCTTTCTGTAGTTAATTGTTTGACAATTAACTTGAGACTTGGAGACGATCATGTGGATACCATAGACGCAAGGCTAGATTGGTTTTGCTTGTGATTCGACATTCGACATACGATCTTCTACTGCTACAAGAAAATGTATGAATTCCACCTACCGGTTTGACTTCACTTCGTATGGATCCTTGGAGGAAACCAACAAAATTTTAAAATTTCCACTGTGAAGCATGCTTGATTTGGTTTCCTACAGTGGTATTAGAGCCACTTACGAAGGCTCAAATTGGTTTTATATGGAAGCATGCTTGATTGATTAAACTGTTTATGAACTTGTATGCTGAAAATTTTGATTATGTGAAAGTGTTCACTTAATCTAAATTTAATTAAACATATATGATATGTTTATGTCTATTAAATTAGTTTAGGGTATGCTTTAAAGTGTTATTTCTAGATATGAATAATATGAGATATATATATATGTGATATATATATGAATAAGCATGGAAGAACAAAGTTTCAGCTTTTTTGGAATTTTAAGGCTTAATTTTGGGTTTGTCATTTTGCCATCTATGTTCGGTTTTGATAAAATTTATTAAAATTAAAAACAATATATTTTGAATCATATTGAGTCCAAATATGTATATGATGCATAATATTCGCTTTGTATTTTTCCTAGAAAATTTGATAAACTTCGGTTATGTGCTTTGTGCTATTTTGGTTGAATGAGACAATCCTAGTTTTAGTTGTTGCAATTTTGGGAGGCCATTTTGGTTTCAATTTTAATTTGAGGCTGAAATTAATATGTCAGATATATATTTGTGATGTATATAATATTAAGGCCAAATTATAAATGTGATATATAATAATTCCAATTTAAAAGCTTACCAAAACTTTAGAAGGTTTGGATTTCTAAAAATTTTGAATGGTTCAAATTTCTGAATTTCTGTTTGGCTGAATTGCATATTATTGGAACTAGTTTGTGACTGGTCAAGATCTAATATATATGATATATTAAGTTGAGGCCTAAAATGTTTGACATATTATTCACAAAATTTTCAATGATTATGTATAGCCAAAACTTGCATATTAAACCCGAACCTTCCATGCATAATATATTATTCAAAACCCTAAATTTGATTTAAAGTTAATTGTTATTAATTAATTAGATTAATATATTTAATTGTTCATTATGAATGAAAATCATAGATGAAATGTACATTTTGTGATATTTGAGCATGGTGTATAGTTATAGCCTTTAGCCCAATGTGATCGGAAATGTTTTGCTAATGGTTGTAACTAAATATGACCTGCGTGTCATGCCTTGCTAAATTTCTGGTTGTACATTCTTTTCTCATCTAACTCCCATCGAATATGACTCGAGGTTTCTCAAAAGATGTAATAGTTATATCTAAGAAATGATTAGACTAGAAATCATTAAGTAAAGGAGTTATCAACTGTACTAGAACAACCAAGGAGGCACTTGGAAGAAAGCGGTTACCCTTAGGTTGACCTTTTTGATTCTCTCATTGGCTTGAGAGAATCAACTTAGTTTGGGCTATAACTATGTCACAATTTATTTTTCATGTTCATGTATGAGATGCATGATTGTGTATGGTTATTGGTTAAGTATATGATGAGATCATGTGTGTAATAATTAGTTAGAAAATTATGTGATAATTGGACTAATAATTACAATAACCAAATCAAACAAAATAGTGAGATATTAACAAATCCCTCAAACCGAATATTAAGTCTAAGATGCCTTCCAATGCCTAGCACTCGTCAAGGCTTCGATTGATCATGTGTAGGCTTGCCAAAGGAAGGTGCTATGATCCATCTTAGTGAGACACGATAGGATAATAGTAACATCCGAATGCTAACCATTGGGTTAGACTTAACTAGGTGAACTCAATAGGATTGAGACCTAGAGGCATAGAGTTGGGCTTTAGCTTATTACATAAGCTAGAACAAAGAGTTATTCATCCAACTATCCAAGAGTTATATGGGATATAATTGACAAATGTTGTTTACCTAAATAGCCGAGTTTTTGGTGATTAGCTAAAGCTTACTCAAAATTAGGTGAAATATGGATCTTGGCCCACTAGAAAGATATTAGATTAATCTTTCCAAATTAATATTGAGGGTTATTAATTTGAATAAAATAGTGGGAGTAACATTTAATAAAAGTCCATATTAAATGTTCGCATTCATGATACTTATTTTGCATACTTTTGTTGTAGATAACCATGGCAAATAACACTAATAATAACACGTTATCACTGCGATCTGTCCTTGAGAAGGACAAGTTGAATGGGACAAATTTCCGAGATTGGTACAAGAACTTGAAGATAGTGCATGAGAAAAGGATATATGTCCTAGAAGGATCCTTACCTCAGAAACCAGAGGATGGCGCTGCAAGAGCTGAAAGAGATGCTTATAGTAAGTATCAAAATGATGCTCTAGACGTTGCTTGCCTTATGCTTGCTACCATGAACCCTGAGCTTCAGAAGCAACATCAGAACATGGAGGCGTATGATATGATTCAACAACTTAAGCAACTATATGAGGAGCAAGCCATCAAGAGAGATTTTATATCTCTAAAACGTTATTTGATAGGGCTTAAAATGTTTCTTTTTCTTCTTAATATTTCCTTAATATTAATTTGAATTTTAAGAGGAATTATTTGGTTTTAATATACTTTTTGTTTTAGGCATGAAAAATGATGAATTGGAGGAAAAATTGATAAAGGAAGAAAAAGAAGAAAAAAAAAGGAACCAAACAAAATAGGAGACAAAGAAGACAAAGAAAGGAACCAAATGCTGCACAAGTCAAAGTTAAATTGGGAAAAGGAAATGGAAGTTCATTTAGCAATAGAAGAATTAAGAAGCAGCCACACAACAAGACAAAACAAAACAAGAAGCATTGAAATTGAATTCGGCCATAGAGAAAGAAAAAAAACAACCGACCATTATTTTGAAGGATTGGATACCAATTGCTCTTTGAAGTTTCTAGGAAGCAGCCGCCCAAGACTACAAGAAATACAACAACAATAGAAAATAAACAAACAAGAAAAGAAAGGATTCGGGCAAGTCAAAAAGCTGCAAATAAAAAAAACCAAGCAGTGCACAAGTCAGAAGACTTTGTTCGGCAATAGACAACAAAACAAAGAAGAAGCGAGCTGCACAACCAAACACAAAGAAGACTCCTTCAACGCAAGAAAGAAAAGAAGAAGCGTGCTGCACAATAAGAAAAGCCGTGAGGAAGAAACAGAAGCTACAAGAAGACTTCTGGGAGACACAAAATCCAGAAACAAAAAGGAAACAAAAGCTTAGTACAATTGGAAATGAAACAGCCGAAGAGTAGTATAAACCAACTGCAATAAGATTACTAAAAGCTAAGTACAAGAAGGAGCCAACAAGGAGATAGAAGTTGAGCTGAATTAGGACGCAAAAAAAAGACACGAATCGGGCATTAATGAAGTAGAATACGGTTGGGATTGGAACACAGGAAAGAAAACAAAATCAGCAACAAAACAGAAGAAGTTGACTACAACTTGAAGACAAAAGTAAAGAAGGTTCAGGAAAGAAAAAAAGAAAAACCGAGAAGGGACAAGGAAGTAAAAAAGTGAACCCACACATTCCTTCTTGGCAGAATTGTTAAGTTTGCACGGAATTGAGCTAGTAGAAATCCATTCCTATTTGGTTTCTTTTTTCTAAATTGATGATTTACAAGGAGAAAGACATACGGGTAGTCTATAAATACTTGGCAGCCATGTAGTCGTTCGTGTATCTTTTTTTTTCTTTTGCTTAAGTAGCCATCTTCGTCCGTAGTCTTCATCTTATTTTCTTTCGTTAGGTTAGCTTAGGTGTTTGATTTGCGTTGTCCCAGTCCTTTATGTCCTTTATTGTTTTTTCCTAGAAGACAGAATTACAATCAATTGCTTCAGAAATAAAACAGCCGCCTACGGGTTTCTCATTGTCTTCCTGGTACCAATTTGGCTTTTCCTCTTATACTTTACGTGCTTTGTTTTTCTATTTTTTTTTCCTAGTGTTCTTTTATTTCCTTAGTTAGTAGAAAAATAGCAACAACCATATTTATTCTTCTTGAAACCCATTGTTTTGTTTTCCCTTTAAGAAAAAAAAATAGCCGTCTATAGTTTTTTTCCTTGATTTCTCACGTCCCTCTGGGTTCTCCTAAAAGACAAAATTTGATACGGGTTGACACGGGTAAGGAAACAACAAAACAGCAACCGACTCACTCCAGAAAGCTCGACGTTCTTTACGGTTTTTCATTCTTCTTTCTTTATTTAGTTTTTCTTAGAAAATTCTAGTAGTAATATATGCCACCATGAGTGGCTAAATTCTCTTTTCTAATTCAAGGGAAGGAATGATTTCAATTGCAATCATTGTGAGTTTTTGTTCTTAATTTTATTTTCTTGCTTTTATTCAAGTACTTGTTAATTCTTGATTTAATTTTATGAATAATTGATGATTAATTAATCTAACAAATCAGTTGTTCATTATTTATTCTATTGCTATCCATGAATTCAGTGATCCGTAATTATCATGAATAAATGAACCAAGTAGCAACTAAGTTAAAATTGTTTGTGTTAGTAAATATGCAAGCTTAGCTTAGGGGAATTAATGGAACAATATTAATTTCATGACTATCTCGGTGTTTTAATTTTGGTTTAATTGTTTTCATAAATTTTAATGCTATCATTAAATTGATATGGAACGCTATCATGCCCAGTTAATTGATGGTAAGTTTTGATTTAGGGTGCTGGGCTCGGTCAATTATTTTAGGAAAATGAAAATTTATTACGGCTATCCTAATAAGTTTCAAGTTAAATATTTGAATTTGCAAGAATTATTTGTTTTTGACCTGTGATCAGTGATGCAATTGAATAAAATCGACCTTTGGATTAGAAACTCGGTTAATTGGTAATTTTAGTTATTTTCTATTTTCACTGTTTTAAATATTTATTTTTATTAATTTATTAATTTTCAAAATTTCCATAGTTTAGTCATCATTCAAAAATCCCCCTTGTTCTATTTAGTTTTATAAGTTATTGTTTAAAGCTTGGTACTACACTTCGGTTCCCTTAGGATTCGACCTGGTCTGCTCCTACTGCAAATTTAATTTGTAATCACTTAAGGACTAGTGATTAATTTTTTGGGCTTCTATAAACCCGCCAAATTTTGGAGCCGTTGCTGGGGAACCAATTTTTTTCCTAGTTTTGAACATCTAGTGCTAATAATATTTTTCTTTCTTGTATGACTCGTGCTTCTTAAGAAGGCGAATTGGAATACAATCCTGAAATTAAGAAAACCGCTCACCGACTAAAAAAATAGGCTAAACAAAGACAAGTTGGTTCATCTTCAGAGGTGGACATTGAAACAGAATCTACCAACTTGGAGATAACCGAATTTGCAACAATAGGAGATAGAACGTTAAAGGAAATGGCGGCTCCTACTTTAAACCATCAACCTCTTTGCATTCAATTTCCTTCTTTAAATGTTAGTTTTGAATTAAAATCTAGTTTAATCCACTTATTGCCTATTTTTTGTGGTCTTGTAGGTGAAGATCCGCACAAGCATCTAAAGGAGTTCCATGTCGTGTGTTCTAGTATGAGACCACAAGGAGTGTCGGAAGAACAAATTTAGTTGAGAGCTTTTCCTTTTTCCTTAGGAGATAAGTTGAAGGATTGGTTATACTACCTTCCTTCCGGTTCAATTACTTCATGGGACGAGATGAAGCGGTTATTCTTAGAAAAGTTTTTTCCTGCATCTCGGGCTGCAAATATTAGGAAAGAAATTTGTGGGATACGACAACATAGTGGGGAAACTCTGTACGAGTATTGGGAACAATTTAAACAATTGTGTGCTTGTTGTCCCCACCATCAAATTCCCGAACAACTCCTCATCCAATACTTCTATGAAAGATTATTACCAATGAATAGGAGTATGGTAGATGCAGCTAGCGGAGGAGCATTAGTGAATAAAACACCCACAGCGGCTAGGCAATTAATATCCAATATGGCAGAAAATTCTCAACAATTCGGAACCCGAGTTGAAGGGAATTTTAAGTGGGTCAATGAGGTAGACACTTTTGATCTTAAAAATCAAATTGCTGATCTAACTACCATGGTTCGTCAATTGGATACAGGGTACATACAAACTGCTAAGGTCTGTGGAATATGCTCGATTCCTGGTCATCCTACGGACATGTGTCCTACACTGCAAGAAGAATCACATCAACAAATTAATGTCATAAGAGGGTTTCCGGGTCAGCCTCAAGGCAGATATGATCTCTACTCTAATACTTACAACCCTAGATGGAGGGATCATCCTAATTTCAGTTATGGGAACCAAGGAGCACAACAGAGATTTCCACCACAACCTTACAATAAGCCATCCCTACCGTCTTCAAACTAGGTATGCATTTAGAAGACATTGTTAAATCACTTGCTACTAATATGCAACAACTGCAACAGGAGCAAAGAACCCTAGGGAACCAAATTACCCAACTGGCTACATCTATTAGCAAGTTGGAAACACAAAATTCTAGAAGGTTACCTTCACAGCCGGTGGTTAATCCAAAAGAAAATGCAAGTGCCATTGTATTAAGAAGTGGGAAAGAGATTGATACAAGACCTGATCTACCTGAAAAACTAGAGAATGCAAAGGAGCATGAAAATAAAGAAGAAGAAGAATGCACACTTGAACACAATCAAAGGTAACTTTTTCTTCTAATTCTAAGCCAACATTTCCTAATGCGATTGTTCCCCCTTTTCCTAGTAGGTTGGTGAAGTCAAGACAAGAGGATTATGAGAAAGAAATTCTAGACACCTTTAGAAAGGTAGAAGTGAACATACCTTTGTTGGATGCTATCAAACAAATTCCAAAATATTCCAAATTTTTTAAGGAGTTGTGCATCAACAAAAGAAGGCTTAAGGGAAATGAAAAGATTAAGGTAGGGAAGAATGTTTCAGCTATGCTCACTCATAAATCTCTACCTGAAAAATGCAAGGACCCAGGTATGTTCCCAATTCCATGTGTTATTGGAGATAAGAAAATTGAGCGTGCTATGCTTGATTTAGGAGCTTCTATAAATGTCATGCCATACTCAATTTTCAAAACTTTAAATTTGGGTCCTTTGAAAGAGACTAGGATAGTGATTCAACTTGCCAACCGGTCTAATGCTTACCCTGAAGGGGTTATTGAGGATGTTTTGGTGCAGGTCAATGAGCTAATTTTTCCAGTAGATTTTTACATCCTAAAAATGGAGGGTGACTCAAACACAATTTCCACCCCAATTTTGCTAGGGAGACCCTTCATGAAGACAGCTAAAACAAAGATAGATGTAGATGAGGGCGTTCTCTCTGTAGAGTTTGATGGGGAGATTGTTAAATTTAATATTTTCAATGCTATGAGATATCCTCTTGAGGCTCATTCAATTTGTTCTATAAATACTGTTGATTCCATTACACAGGAAACTTTTGATGAAGAAAACAATAAGAAGGAAGAACAATTGAGTGAGGAAGAAGCCACTAAATTGTGCAATGATATTGACTGTACAAAGGACACACAGGAAAGGTCAACACTTTTTAATATTGAATCTTCTTTATCTCAAGAAAAAATGTTACCTTCTGTTTTGCAAGCCCCAAAACTTGAATTAAAGCAATTACTCTATCATCTTAAATATGTATATTTGGGGGACAATGAGACCCTTCCGGTCATAGTTTCAAAACAATTAACAAAGGACTAGGAAGAGAGGTTAGTGGTAGTTTTAAAAGAGCATAAATTGGCAATTAGTTGGCAGCTGGCCGACATTAGAGGAATAAGTCCAGCGATTTGTATGCACCGCATTCTTCTTGAAGAAAATGCTAAGCCAGTAAGGGAAGCTCAAGGAAAGTTGAATCCAGCAATGAAGGAAGTGGTTATGAAGGAAGTCCTTAAGCTACTTGCTGAAGGAATTATTTACCCAATCTCTTATAGTAAATGGGTAAGTCCAGTTCATGTGGTACCAAAGAAAACTGGGATTACAGTGGTAAGAAATCAAAATAATGAATTGGTACCTATGAGAATTCAAAATGGGTGGTGAATGGTTATTGATTTCCGAAAGCTGAATTTAGCAACTAGAAAAGACCATTTTCCCCTACCCTTCATAGACCAAATGTTAGAAAGATTGGCTAGAAAAGTTTTCTTTTATTTTCTTGATGGATTTTCAGGTTATTACTAGATTACTATAGCTAAAGAAAACCAAGAGAAAACTACTTTCACTTGCCCTTTTGGGACATTTGCATATAGAAAGATGCCTTTTGGTCTTTGCAATGCTCCAAGTACATTTCAAAGATGCAAGCTAAGTATTTTTTCTGATTTCTTAGAGAATTGCATAGAAGTGTTCATGGATGATTTTGCTGTTTATGGAGATTCATTTGATAATTGCTTACACCATTTGACAAAAATTCTTAAAAGGTGTATAGAAACCAGTTTGGTTTTAAATTATGAAAAATGTCATTTTATAGTAAATGACAGCATTGTTTTAGGACATGTAATTTCCTCTAGAGGTATAGAAGTGGACAAAGCTAAGATAGATCTTATTGTGAACTTACCTTACCCTACGAATGTCAGGGAAGTATGTGCTTTTCTTGGCCATGCAGGTTTTTATCATAGGTTTATTCAATATTTTTCAAAAATTGCATTGCCCTTGACCAATCTACTCCAAAAATATGTAGTTTTTGAATTCAGTGATGATTGTAAAAAGGCATTCGATAAACTCAAGAGTCAAGGACATTGAATGCGGCCCAGTGCAATTATACTACTACTGAAAGGAGCTTTTGCCAATTGTTTTTACTTTAGATAAATTTAGATCATATCTACTTGGATCTAAAGTAATTATTTATTCTGACCATGCAGCTTTGAAATACCTACTTGCCAAGAAGGAATCAAAGCCACGCCTCATTAGATGGAT
The DNA here is from genome assembly GCA_020080225.1 of Gynochthodes officinalis. NCBI lineage: Eukaryota > Viridiplantae > Streptophyta > Magnoliopsida > Gentianales > Rubiaceae > Gynochthodes > Gynochthodes officinalis. The sequence continues at coordinate 12,371,262 of CM034621.1, read as the reverse complement.
TTTGCTACTCCAAGAATTTGACCTTGAGATAAGAGATCGCAAAAGAGCCGAAAATTGGGTAGCTGACCATTTGAGCAGGTTAGTTCGAGAGAAAGAATCACTACCTATTTCTGAAAATTTTCCTAATGAACATCTGTTTCAATTCGAGGGTATGGCTTCTTGGTACGCTGATATTGTTAATTATTTGGTTACCAAAGTCCTACCAAGTGGTTTAAATACATCCACAAGGGCAAAAATAAAAGCTAAGGAAAAATATTATGTTTGGGATGAACCATATCTTTGGAAATTTTGCTCAAATCAAGTCATTAGGAGATGTGTCCCTGATAAGGAGCGTCACTCTGTTTTTTCTTTTTGCCATAATCTTGCTTATGGAGGTCATTTTGGGCATAAAAAAACTGCTAGAAAGGTTTTGGATAGTGGCCTTTATTGGACAATCCTATTTAAGGATGCTTATTTATTTTGTAAAAATTGTGATCGATGCCAAAGAACAGGTACGTTGACCCATAGGAATGAGATGGCCCAAACACCTATTTTGGTTTGTGAAATATTTGACGTTTGGGGGATTGATTTCATGGGACCTTTTCCTTCATCTTGTGGAAATTTCTACATTCTTTTAGCAGTTGATTATGTTTCAAAATGGGTAGAGGCAAAGGCTACTAAAACGGATGATTCTAAGACGGTTGCAAGTTTTATAAAAACTATCCTTTTTAGTAGATTTGGGATACCTCAAGCAATCATCAGTGATCAAGGAAGCCATTTTTGTAATAAGACAATTGAGGCTTTGTTGAAGAAATGTGGAGTACATCACCGGGTAGCAACTGCATATCATTCTCAAACGAATGGCCAAGCGGAGATCTCTAATCGTGAGTTAAAAGCCATTTTGGAGAAAACTATCAACCCATGAAGGAAAGATTGGAGCCTACGCCTCAATGATGCATTATGGGCTTATCGGATTGCGTACAAAACTCTGATTGGGATGTCTCTGTATTGGTTGGTTTTTAGCAAAGCTTGTCATCTTCCAGTCGAGATTGAACATAAGGCTTATTAAGCAGTTCGTCAAACCAATATGGATTTGAATGAAGCTGGAAACTCTAGGAAATTACAGTTGCAAGAATTAGAAGAATTAAGATTGAATGCATATGAAAACTCAAGAATGTATAAGGAGAAGACCAAATTGTTTCCTGACAATGTTCTCATGAGGAAACAATTTGATGTGGGACAGAAGGTGTTGTTATACAATTCTAGATTAAAGCTCATGCCTAGTAAGTTACGTTTCGATGGCTTGGTCCATTTTTTGTTACTAAAGTTTTCCCCTATGGTGTAGTTGAGATTCAAAGTTTGGAAACAGGGAAAATCTTCAAGGTAAACGGGCATAGACTCAAGATATTTCATGACGAGATTAATGTTTCAAATTTGATTGACATTAAGTTAACCTCGCCCATTTACCCAGATTTTTAATGTGACATAGAGACGTCGAGCATAACGACGTTAAACAATTGTACTACTTGGGAGGCAACCCAAAGAATTTCTTCTTTTTCTTTTACTTTTTGTTCCTTCTTTTATTTTTATTTTTATTGTTTTTTCTTTTATTTTATCCTTAGCATCATCTTTGCCTTTTTAAAGTCTAAGCTTCAGAAATTTGATAGAGAAGATGCACAACTTGCTAACTACTTCATTTTTCACTTTCCACCATGCCCAACCTCACCATCGCTCATTGCTTATGCCATGATTCAGGGAAGTTTCTTATTTCATTGCCTTTATTTTTGGTCTCCTGATTTGTGTGCACAAGTCTTTCATACATTGGGGACAATGTATGATTTAGGTGGGGGGTGGGGGGGGGGGGGAGGAGTGTTTTGTGGTTATTTGAATTATTTTGATAAAAAAAAATTCAAAATCACGCTTGACAACTTGAATGTTTTTCTTGAATTTCCTAACTCTTTTGATACTTGTTTAGAATAACTCTTGGTTAGCATGCATTAGTAGTTGAGTTGGAAAGCATGAAAACGGGCAAGTATGATTAGCTTTTGTTTTTGAAATTTTTTTTTAAAAGCATCTCATTGATTTTGATAATTGAATTGAATGAGAATGTGCAATATTTGATACATTGAACCCATATTGTGAGTATTTGAGCCTAAGAACATTTCATTTTCTTGCTCACATATTTCTTTGTGGAGTGTTGTCAAATATGGTATGTTTATTCTAAAACTTGCTTTGTTATGCATGTCGAGATCACATTGTAGATTCATACTTTGAAATGATAAGGGCGTTTAGGATTAGCCAGTTAAACTTTCTAAAAAGCCATTCTATTACATATACCTTAGTTAGCTAATTTTGAGCCCTAGCCTTTCTTTGTTATAATACCACATCATTAGCCATAAACCATTGTTTTTTTTACCATTGTTGAACCCTTGTCAGGAGTATATGGGAATGAATTGTATGATAATTTCTATTGATTCCAAGGAAAAGAATCATTGAAGAAAAAAAAGAAAGAGAAAATGAAAAAAGAATGATGAAAAGTGTGAAAAAAAGGGGAAAAAAAAGAGAAAGAAAAAAAAGAGAAAAAGAAAAGAAAAAAGAAAAAAAGAAAAGTGAAAAGCATTCCCTACAAAGAGTGGACAAAGTAAGTGTTCTTCATTGTATACAAAACGGTCCACTATATGGTGAAGTTGCAAAAAAAGGGGGAATATATGTTATTTGAAATAAGGAAGTGGTTATAACGCAATGCTATTGTTGCTTTTGAGTCATGCAAAGAAGTTCTTACATATCTTGATGTCTATAGCCTAAATTTTCCTTTCTTTTTACCTACATTTACTTAAGCCCCGTTACAACCCTATTAAAGACCCTTTGATTGTTGTATAGATTCATATTTATAAGTGGTGGAGATGTGATATATAAGCAAGCCTATGGTAATAACATGCTATGTTTGATTTGAGTGCAAAATAACCCCTAAACACTTTGAGTGCTTAGAGTGCAACCTGTGAGAAGTTATCAAATTTTATACATTTGATTTCGATAAAATTGTTGGGATTAATGAGATGCATATGTTTTGTTAGAAAATCGGGCTATGACTACTTGTTCGTTGGATTGTCATTCCAATCTTGATTTCTAATGTGTGATGACTTTGAGTTATTTGTAAATGCATTGAAAAGGGGAAAGGAATGAAGAGGAAGATATTGATCTAATATATGCCTGAGGACAAGCATGGTTTAGGTGTAGGGGATTTGATAGGGCTAAAAATGTTCCTTTTTCTTGTTAATATTTCCTTAATATTAATTTGAATTTTAAGAGGAATTATTTGGTTTTAATATACTTTTTGTTTTAGGCATGAAAAATGATGAATTGGAGGAAAAATTGATAAAGGAAGAAAAAGAAGAAAAAAAAAGGAACCAAAAAAAATAGGAGAAAAAGACGACAAAGAAAGGAACCAAATGCTGCACAAGTCAAAGTTAAATTGGGAAAAGGAAATGGAAGTTCATTTAGCAATAGAAGAATTAAGAAGCAGCCACACAACAAGACAAAACAAAACAAGAAGCATTGAAATTGACTTCGGCCATAGAGAAAGAAAAAAAACAACCGACCATTATTTTGAAGGATTGGATACCAATTGCTCTTTGAAGTTTCTAGGAAGCAGCCGCCCAAGACTACAAGAAATACAACAACAATAGAAAATAAACAAACAAGAAAAGAAAGGATTCGGGCAAGTCAAAAAGCTGCAAAGAAAAAAAACCAAGCAGTGCACAAGTCAGAAGACTTTGTTCGGCAATAGACAACAAAACAAAGAAGAAGCGAGCTGCACAACCAAACACAAAGAAGACTCCTTCAACGCAAGAAAGAAAAGAAGAAGCGTGCTGCACAATAAGAAAAGCTGTGAAGGAAGAAACAGAAGCTACAAGAAGAATTCTGGGAGACACAAAATCCAGAAACAAAAAGGAAACAAAAGCTTAGTACAATTGGAAAAGAAAAAGCCGAAGAGTAGTATAAACCAACTGCAATAAGATTACTAAAAGCTAAGTACAAGAAGGAGCCAACAAGGAGATAGAAGTTGAGCTGAATTAGGAAGCAAAAAGAAGACACGAATCGGGCATTAATGAAGTAGAATACGGTTGGAATTGGAACACAGGAAAGAAAACAAAATCAGCAACAAGACAGAAGAAGTTGACTACAACTTGAAGACAAAAGTAAAGAAGGTTCAGGAAAGAAAAAAAGAAAAACCGAGAAGGGACAAGGAAGTAAAAAGTGAACCCACACATTCCTTCTTGGCAGAATTGTTAAGTCTGCACGGAATTGAGCTAGTAGAAATCCATTCCTATTTGGTTTCTTTTTTCTGAATTGATGATTTACAAGGAGAAAAACATACGGGTAGTCTATAAATACTTGGCAGCCATGTAGTCGTTCGTGTATCTTTTTTTTTTCTTTTGCTTAAGCAGCCATCTTCGTCCGTAGTCTTCATCTTATTTTCTTTCGTTAGGTTAGCTTAGGTGTTTGATTTGCATTTTCCCAATCCTTTATGTCCTTTATTGTTTTTTCCTAGAAGACAGAATTACAATCAATTTGCTTCAGAAATAAAACAGCTGCCTACGGTTTCTCATTGTCGTCCTGGAGTTCACATATCTTCTTTTTTGTTTAGGCAGCCACCAATTTGGCTTTTCCTCTTATACTTTACGTGCTTTGTTTTTCTGTTTTTTTTTCTGTTGTTCTTTTATTTCCTTAGTTAGTAGAAAAATAGCAGCAGCTATATTTATTCTTCTTGAAACCCGTTGTTTTGTTTTCCCTTTAAGAAAAAAAAACAGCCGTCTGTAGTTTTTTTCCTTGATTTCTCACGTCCCTCTGGGTTCTCCTAGAAGGCAAAATTTGATACGGGTTGACACGGGGAAGGAAACAACAAAATAGCAACCAACTCACTCCAGGAAGCTCAACGTCATGGTTTTTCATTCTTCTTTCTTTAGTTAGTTTTTCTTAGAAAATTCTAGCAGTAATGTATGCCACCATGAGTGGCTAAATTCTCTTTTCTAATTCAAGGGAAGGAATGATTTCAATTGCAATCACTGTGAGGTTTTGTTCTTAATTTTATTTTCTTTCTTTTATTCAAGTACTTGTTAATTCTTGATTTAATTTTATGAATAATTGATGATTAATTAATCTGACAAATTAGTTGTTCATTATTTATTCTATTGCTATCCATGAGTTCAATGATCCGTAATTGTCGTGAATAAATGGACCTAGTAGTAACTAAGTTAAAATTGTTAATGTTTGTAAATATGCAAGCTTAGCTTAGGGGAATTAATGGGACAAGATTAATTTATTGTAGCTATCTTGGAGTTTTAATTTTGGTTTAACTATTTTCATAAATCTTAATGCTATCATTAAATTGATATGGAACGCTATCGTGCCCAGTCAATTGATGGTAAGTTTTGATTTAGAGTGCTGGGCTCGGTCAATTATTTTAGGAAAACGGAAATTTATTATGGCTATCCTAATAAGTTTTAAGTTAAATATTTGAATTTGCAAGAATTATTTGTTTGTGATCTGTGATCAGTGATGCAATTGAATGAAATCAACCTTTGGATTAGAAACTCGGTTAATTGGTAATTTTAGTTATTTTCTATTTTTACTGTTTTAAATATTTATTTTTATTAATTTATTAATTTTCAGAATTTCCCTCTTGTTCTATTTAGTTTTATAATTTATTGTTCAAAGCTTGGTACTACACTTCGGTTCCCTTGGGATTCGACCTGGTCTGCTACTACTGTAAATTTAATTTGTAATCATTTAAGGACCAGTGATTAATTTTGTGGGTTTCGATAAACTTGCCATTATTCCAGTGCAGAATGACAAAGGGAGCTCCTATTGGAGCTCATGTACTCAAAATGATTGGGTACATAGAAAACCTTGAAATATTAGGTTTTCCATTAGGCCGAAAGTTGGCCACTAACGTTATCTTACAATCATTGCCAAATAGCTATGGTCAATTCATTCTTAATTATAATATGAATGAAATTGACAAAACTTTGCCACAGTTACTAGGCATGTTGAGAACTGCCAAAGCTAACATGAAGAAGTCTAAGCCCAATAGTGTCCTTATGATTAATAAGGGAAATAAAAAGGTAAGACCAAGGCAAAAGGAAAGGGCAAGAAAGTCACGTCCAAGTCCTTTGTAACTGCACTGAAACCTAAAAGAAAGGTTGCCAAGGAAGGAAAATATTTCCAATGCGGTGAAACTAGACATTGGAAGAGAAATTGCAAGGTTTACCTGGAAGAACTTAAGAAGAAGAGGAATGAATATTCCACTTTAGGTATTCATGTTAGAGAAATTACTTTATCTACTTCTTCTTCATAGGCATTAGATACCGGATGTGGTTCTCACATTTGTGTGAATGTGCAGGAATTGAGAAGAAGTAGATGATGAAATCCTAAGGGCCAAGACAATTACAAATCCAAAAAAAATCAACCATAAAGCTAGGCATCCACACTTAGATTATTTACAAGGGATTGGTGGTCCTATTACAAGTTCAAGGAGTAAGAGAATACAAGCTGCCTGAATCTCTTTGAATCCATGGAATCCGAAGCTAAGGTAGCAAGGAAGACTTCTGAACTTAGCTCATCATTTGTCATTCTAGTCATCCATGAAAAATCAAGAATGAAGGATCAAGTGTTGTTAATTTTCACTTATGTAATCAAGATCCTTAGACCACTTCTCATCACAATCCAAGTTTGAATTTGGAAGGTTCTAATTTGGCAAGAAGCAAAACAAGTTCAGCCGCCATTCACTTCTCCAATCCAACCCACACTTGGATTCAACTTTAGGCAATATTATTTCTTCTTCATGAACGAAATTAGAAGCTTCCAAGACCATATCTATGATGTTTAGAGAAGTTCCCAAATTCAGAGCTAGAAGATTTAAAGAAGCTTCCCAATTCAATTCAAGATTGGAAAGCACAAGGCATGAAGGCAACACAAGTTTGGCTAGCACACAAATCCAAATCAGCTTTGGATTATTTTTAGTTTTAGGCAACTATTTTGTTCTATTTCCTTTTCTTATATTAGAATACATTTAGTAAGTATTTCTTTTAGTAATTATTTCTTTAGTTAGTTTCCTAAAAAGCTAATCTAACTAGGGAATGGCTTTCTTAATTCATACACATTGTAACCTATAAATAGAGGCCATTCAGCCTCAAGAAATAAAGACTTTGATCAATTACAAACTTGAGAGCTTTTTAGCTTTTCTTTGAGTTCTAGTTTAGAACTTGTTTTGAGTCTTTGAGGATAGCCTCTTAGGTTCATGTTTAAGCTATCTTGTTGAGTCTCTTTCCCTCAACAATTTGAGCGTGCTTCTTGGTTCCAAGGAAATAGTCCAACTCACATCTTGGAGCTGGAACTGATCCTTCGGGTGTCAAGTGGACAAAAGTAAGGTCCTTCTTCAATCTTGGACTTGGTATCTTGCAAAAGGAAAAATTAGTTCAACCTAGAGGACGATAATAGGACCAACACTCTGACATAGGTTCAGATTTTATTCTTTTGGTTTAAGATTCATATCAGTAGAACTTTGGCTAAAGGTGAAGTCGACCTATGAGTGGGGAATGGAGCAAGGGTTGCTACATTAGCTGTAGGGACTGATGTCTTTAATCTGCCCTCAGGGCTTGTTTTAGAACTGAATAATTGCTATTATGTGCCTTCCAATACGAAGAATCTTATTTTGATTTCTTGTTTAGACGAGAGTGGATTTACATTTATAATAAAAAACAAACGTTGTTCCTTTTATTTAAATGATATCTTCTATGGAAGTGCACAAATGGTTAGTGGCCTTTATGTTCTAAATCTTGACATGCCTATCTATAGCGTAATTACTAAAAGGATTAAATTAGATAATTTTAATCCGACTTATCTCTGGCATTGTCGTCTAGGCCATATAAATGAAAATCGCATTTCCGAACTCCATAAAGATGGACTTTTGGACTCATTCGATTTTGAATCATATGTGAAATGTGAATCATGTTTATTAGGCAAGATGACCAAAGCCCCTTTCACAAAACATAATGAAAAGGCAAGCAATGTATTGGAATTAATACATACTGATGTATGTGAATCATTCAATACACAAGCTAGAGGTGGCTTTCAATACTTCATTACATTTACTGAAGACTGCAGTAGATACAGCTATGTGTATCTTATGAGACACAATTCGGAATCATTTGAAAAATTCAAAGAATTCAAGAATGAAGTACAAAACCAACTTGGTAAGAGTGTTAAAATACTTTGATATGGTTGAGGAGGTGAATACTTAAGCCAAGAGTTCAATGACTATCTAAAGAAGTATGTGATAGTCTCACAACTTACTCCTCCTAGAACACAACAATGGAATGGTGTGTCTGAGAGGAGAAATCGAACTTTGTTAGACATGGTTCAGTCCATAATGAGTCATGAAGATCTTCCAAAATCCTTTTGGGGACATGTTTTACTTACAGCTATTTTCACACTAAATCGAGTTCCATCTAAATCAGTTCAAAAGACACCATATGAGATATGGATTGGGAAGCGTCCTAATATGTCTTTTATGAAGATTTGGGGATGTGAGGCTTACGTCAAACGTCAAGTCTCCGAAAAACTTGGACCCAAATCTGATAAATGTAATTTTGTGGGGTATCCTAAAGAAACAAAAGGATACTATTTCTATTATCCCAATGAGAACAAAGTGTTTGTTGCTCGAACTGGTGTTTTTCTATAAAAGGAATTTATTTCTAGAAAAACTAGTGGGAAACAAATAGAACTTGAAGAAATTTGAGAACCACAAAATATTACTAAACTTGATGAGATGGAAATTGAGCAAACACCACAAAAAGTTGTGGAACAAGTTTTTCAAGAGACACAAGCCCCTCGTAGGTCTACTAGGATTCATCGTGAGCTACAGAGATATGGATTTCTTGTGACCAAAAATGGTGACATCTTGCTAATAGATCAAGATGAACCTACGACCTATTAAGAAGCTATATCGGGGCCAGACTCTGAGAAATGGCTTGATGCCATGAGATCTGAGATGGAATCCATGTATACAAACCAAGTATGTACTTTGGTTGATCCACCTGAATGAGTAAAACCCATAGGGTGCAAATGGGTCTTCAAAAAGAAGACTAACATGGATGGTGAAGTACATACCTTTAAGGTGTAGGAAGCCAAATCAGAGTTTATAGTAGAAATTAAAAATTTTTTGGTTCCCTCCTAAGATCCATACGAAGTGAAATCAAATTGGTAGTAAAAATTGTTACCTTACCAGTAGTGTAGCCTTGTTGATTGTTGGAGATTGTTGATTGTCGAATCACAAGCAAAACCAATCTAGCCTTACCTCTATGGTATCCACACGATCGTCTCCAAGCCTCAAGTTAATTTTCAAACAATTAACTAAAGAAAAAAGTAACAAAATCTTATAGTGCTAGCTAGGATTTTGTTACTCGGGTATTCCTTCAAGTTCTCAACTCAAGAATTTGTTTTTCTTTCAATCTCTTCTTATAAATTCACTTTTTATTCTTATTTCTCAAATAAGAAGTGATGTCTATATTGAGCAAGAGAAGAATAATGAATAAAATTTTGCGCACCAAGAATAGCTCTTGTTTTTCTTCAACAAAGAAAGCTTAAATAGAAGTCTTTCAAAGGGAAAGTGTTCATCGGTTTTCTTCATTTTTCATTCAATTACTCATCCATGCGAACAGCTGCCTTTTCACATTTCATATTCTAGAAATTGAATTGCCATATGCTGCACATGGTTGCCTTTTCATTTTCAAATAAATGGCTACCTTTTCATTTTCATAAAATGAATTACAATATGTTGCCTTTTCATTTTCCAATGAATGGTTGCCTTTTCATCTTCCAATAATAAAATCCATTTTGATTATTATTTAATTAATAAATCTAAAAATCATTTTGGATTTATTAATATTAATAGAGCCAAAATCTTTTGGCCTTAAATTCAAGACTGTTTTAAAACAAAACCCGATAGATTCCTATTCTCAATAGGATTCTTAAATTAACCAAAATTTCATCACATGAATTTTGCATTTCTTTCGGATACGATCTAAGTGTATGACCCAATAGGTTCTCATAACGTTGGCATTGACATAAAATATATTTTATACCAAAAGTAATGAGCGGTGTCTAGCAACACATCAATACTACCCAAGTCATGAGAATATTAGTAATTCGACATTACTTTTCTTGTGATATATATTACCGTGTAACTAAATCCCTTTGCCCTAGATATCATGATTGAACACGAGCCATGGAGCGTGTCATGCTCGTATAGTTCAATCTTTGCATTTCTTGATTCTCGAATAGACACATCTATACAAATGAGCCCGATATCACACATCGACTCATTTGAGCACGGCCATGCATTTTATGGTCTTACTCAATCAAGGGGCCCTAAGATATCACTCCCATTATATATGAGGGGCAAATCCTATCTTGATCACTCTACATCCCACTACATGATTTATTACATATCCAATTACTACTTTTATTATTCACCCTTTTATGGGTAACGTTTGGTAGTATCAAAACATGCAACTCCTCATGTTGGGATCGCTGAGGATCTCAAGTCTAAGGATTATTTACACCATCATCACTATAAGAAATATTTATGACACTTCGTATAATAATCCATGTAATATTTCTCATTGGCGAGTCAATCCAGTACATTGTTCTCTAATATGTACCCATGTGTTGACTTGATATCTCATATCATGAACAATTTCATCAGTCACTATACATACTAGTCTTAATGCATTATCATTGTCCCATTTTATGATAATACTTGACTAGGGATAATTTTTAGAATAGTTAAATTCTTGGAACATTACTATTATATTTATTTCATAAAACACAGATATAGAAATAAACATAATAATCATTGCCATTAATTATAAACATTATGATACAATATATGCCTAAAGTATCATCAAATGATTGGTCTTTAGGGCATAATCCAACATAAGGGACGATTGGTTGCAAAAGGTTTTAAACATGTTCATGGTATAAACTATGATGAGACTTTTTCACCAGTCGCAATGCTTAAATCCATCAGGATCTTGCTTGCAATAGATGCATTCTATGATTATGAAATCTGGCAAATGGATGTCAAAACTGCTTTCCTTAATGGAAATCTTCTCGAGGAAGTGTACATGACACAGCCTGTGGGTTGAGTAAGACCATAAAATGCATGGCCATGCTCAAATGAGTCGATATGTGATATCAGACTCATTTGCTTAGATATCTACTCGGGAATCAAGAAATGCAAATATTGAACTATATGAGCATGACACGCTCCATGGCTTGTGTTCAATCATGATATCTAGGGCAGTAATACCTATCACAATAAATGTAATGACGAATTACTAATATTCTCATGACTGTATTAATGTGTTGCTAGACACCGTTCATTACTTTTGGCATAAAATATATTTTATTCCAATGCCAACATTATGAGAACCTATTGGGTCGCACACTTAGATCGTATCCAAAAGAAGTGCAAAATTCATGTGATGAAATTTTGGTTAATTTAATAATCCTATTGAGAATAGGAATCTATCAGGTTTTGTTTTAAAACGGTTTTGGATTTAAGGCCAAAAGATTTTGGTTCTATTAATATTAATAAATCCAAGATGAGTTTTAGATTTATTAATTAAATAATAATCAAAATGGATATTGGAAAATGAAAAGGCAGCCATGAATGTATATGTAATACATTGTAACTCATTTTATGAAAATGAAAAGGTAGCCATTTATTGGAAAATGAAAAGACAACCACGTGTAACATATTGCAATTCAATTTCTAGAATATGAAATGTGAAAAGGCAGTTGTTCACATGGATGAGCAAATGAAGAAAACCGATGGGACACTTTCATTTTGAAAGTCTTCTATTTAAGCTTTCTTTGTTGACGAAAAATTGAGCTATTCTTTAGTTCATGAATTATTATTCTTTAGTCTTTTCTTATTCAATAAAACCGCCAATCCTTATTTGAGAAATAAGAACAAAACAAACTTTAGGTTGAGAGCTTGAAAGAAAACGAATACTTGAGTTGAGAACTTGAAGGAATACCCGAGTAACAAAATCTTAGCTAGCACTACAAGATTTTGTTATTTCTTTCTGTAGTTAACTGTTTGACAATTAACTTGAGACTTGGAGACAATTGTGTGGATACCATAAAGGCAAGGCTAGATTGGTTTTGCTTGTGATTCGACATTCAACATACGATCTTCTATTGCTACAAGAAAAGGTATGAATTCCACCTACCGGTTTGACTTCACTTCGTATGGATCCGTGGAGGAAACCAACAAAATTTTAAAATTTCCGCTACGTTCTTTGATTTGGTTTCCAACATGTAGTAGCTACTTAAAGTTGCTATAGTGATGCAACTCAACTAGATGGGCAATATTCTTATTAAGCCCATTCATGAACCTTGCCATTGTAGATTCTTCATCTTCTTCTATATTAGCACGTAGCATGGCTAGATCCATCCCCTTGTAGTAATCATCTACACTTTTATTCCCCTAAGTTAAGCTTTGAAGCTTTTGCAACAACTCTCTTTTGTGATGAGGGGGAACATACTTCTTTCTTATGATCTTTTTCAATGAAGTCCAAGATGAAACCGGCTGCTTAAACTTCTCCTCTCTTTGGTGACAAGTCCTTCGCCACCAAGTAGATGCATGTCTAGAAAACTCAACTACAGCTAACTTAACTTTCTTTCTTTCAGAAAATTCATGTAATGTTAAAGATTTTATCAACTTTTTCCTCCCATTCCATGTATGTTTCCGGATCATTCTTTCCTTCAAATTCTGGAATTTGCAACTTAATGCTAGCAAGATTATCATCCTTCTTGGATATCCTTTTACTCTTTGTAGAATAATGATCATCATCCGAACTTGAAGTTTTGGGTTCTTTTTCCTCGGATGAGCTATTTGTTTCATCTTTTTTGGACTTCTTCTTTTTCTCCTTAGAGTTTGTTTAAGTAACTTCTTGAGGCTCCTCGGCCTTGGTTGCTTCCGAGTTGGATGCAACTTGAGCCATTGTGATTTCCATTTGATCAATTCTTCTATGAATTAATTCTAGAGCCGAAGCTAAACCCTTAAGGTACTCTTTCATGTCTTTTTCTTGTTCTTTTGGATTTTCAGCCATCTCTACACAAGTAATGTAAGTAATAAACTTTCCTACCTCACTTCCCTCTAACCAATTGCCCAATGTATGAATCTCTCACCAATATAAGGTTGAACTCTCTTTTTGTAGTGATGGGGTTGTTGAGTAGGTTCACTCACACTCAATTCACTTTTCTAAAAGTTCTAACCCAAACAAGCTTCACGAGCCACAAAGAATAGACAATCAAATTCAAATTAAGCAAGACAAAATTTATAGGTCAAGAAACGAGAACAAAGTTCTTAGAACAAGAAAACAAATAAAGCGGATGTTGGTCGATTTTACACGCAAGTGCACGTGATCGTTAACAAGTAATATAAAGTGAATATAAATTTATCGTTCCCACAAGGACTAATTGTTTATCAACTACCGAAATTTAGTTAATTCTACCTCTATTTGAATGATAAAAAGATATTTTATGAATAAACTAAATTAAAACTAAATTTAAAACTTGAATAAAAAAATAAATTTAAAACAAAGCAAGGCAAAGTAAAGTAATAAATCAAATTGGCTAAAGCTCTAGAGTTTTCGATTTCACCATAACTATTCCATCTTAATATTCATCTATTTCTATAATCTAATTTAATTTCTTGGTTGATAGTCGAGATTCCCTAATTTATTTACTAGTCCCTCCCGAGATCTAATAAAAATCCTCCTAATTGCTAATTCACTATATTCCTATGTGAATTACAACAATTATGAAGTCATTAATTTTTATGGATTCTCATATAGCGACTACACAAACCATGTAGGTATATTCCTATCCTATATGCAATTTATGGCATTTATCTTAATGAACTTGACACATAACTCCTATTCCAATTCGTTATGATTAACAAATCATCTAATTAGTGATCAAGTAATTAGAAGCATTAAGCACAAAGATAAATACTCAACCATAGAAAATTAAATCAAATTATATTAATAGAAAAATATTAAGACTTCATAGTTAGGCTACATCGAAACCCTAGAAAAAGAATTTAGTTCATATTAATATAAAAGAATATCACCAAAAATTTAAACATGATTGAAAAGAAAAATAAAAGAAAAAATCCAAACAAAAGCCGTAGATGATAATACTTAGCAACAAAATTTCATAACAAAATACAAAACTTAAATTACTAAAATTTCTAAATAAAACTAAAAACTAAAACAATAAAAGAAAGTTAAAATTGATAACTAAAATAAACTAAAGAAAACAAGAAAAAGACAAAAACAGTAGAAAATATGTGAGAAAAAATTTCTGCATGGTTTGTTTTGCTTCTGCCCGTAGCTTCCAAAGGAAACAACAATTTATGCTAGCTTTACACCCAAGTCAAGTCTTGGCAGCTGAGTTTTTATCACAAACCAATGAAGCAACAAGAACAAAATAAAAAAAAAACTGAAGAAAACAAAGAAAAGATTGCTGCAGAAAAGAAAGAAGAAACCCGAAGAAGCTGCTGAAGTTTGCAGCAGAAAACCGAGGAAGGCTGCTGAAGTTGCTGCTGAATCCGTGAGCTTCAACTGAAATTTTGTTGAAGGAAAATCCGAGATGAAGTACAACTGAAATTTCTAAAGAAAAACCAAAGAGAACTACTGGAAAACTTCTAAGGAAAGAAAGGAAACTACTCCTAAACTAAGGAAGAAAGGAAAGAAATATGCTGCTCAAAATGGGATCGGCTGAAATGGGATGCCTTGATCATATCCAAGCCTTGCCTATTTATAGGCAAGGATTCAAGACATTTGATTGTGGCCACTTTCTTTTATCTTTTCTTTATGCCATTCCTCATGTTCTTCATTATTCTCTCTTGTGGTCCTCTCTTTTCTTTTTCTTTTGTTAATGCTTCTTGCTGCCTTTTGTCTTTGTACAGATTTCCTTTTCTTCTTTGGCTTTCTTTTTCCCATGTGAGGCTGCATTTTGGAGACACTTTCTTCAGAAAAAGAAGAGAATGGCAGCTGGTTTCCTTATGCTTTCATGTGCGGCTTTTTCCTTTGCAGTTGGGTTGTTTCTTTTCTTTCTTTCTTTCTTTTGGCTGCGGCTGTATTTGGATGCTTTGAGTGTTTGTCACATGGATTCCATCGGTGTTGGGGCTTTTCTTTTGTTTCCTTTGGCCGATTCTTTTTGTGTGCAAGCTCGACTGTTTTCTTGTTGCTTTTTTTCTCTCTATGTTGCTGCCCGATTTTTCTTTCTTCTTTCTTTGTTGTCTTCCACGTTGCTGTGTTTTGTTACAGAAAGGCAAAGGCCCTTTGTGTTTTGTTTAGCTGGTCTCCAGGAAAGCATGTTTCCGGCTGTTTTCCTTCTTTGTTTTGTCAAGAATGCGGTTGAAGCTTTTGTTCTTCTACAACAAGAGTCTTTTCTTTCTTTCTTTCCAATTTGTACAGCAGCCAGAATTGAGTGTAAACATTGCAGAGAAGGAATGTAATGCAAATTGAATTTCTTTGGTTTTATCTTTCACTTGTTTTGTCCTTTCCTTTGACCCGCTTCCATCTTCAAGAAACTTCCTTGGACTGCAAGAATAAAATGTACATCATCAACTTCCATGTTCTGCCATACAATTTTATCCAAATTTAACACCATTGAACCTCACTCACGTGAATATTCGGACACATGGAACTGAATAAACTCTAGGCACAAAGAAACCTTGAAGATTTTGCCAAGAAAAATAATATTTTGCTTTATTTGTTAAAATTTTCCCACAAAGCTCCAATCTATCCATCAATAATAAAAACACTTAATATTCATATAAATAAGCATTTTAATCACTTAAACACAAGGAAATTGACATAATAAATATGCAATTATACATCTTATCAGCGGAATTTTAAAAGAAAAGAGAAACAGGTTTCAAGGGACAAAAATAATTATGCAAAGTGATTCTTTATGTGCTTGTGATGAAGTAAACTTGGTGAATATAATTTTTCTTTGCTTAGTAGATCAAACCAAAATCAGACTTCGCAGCAACTTACAGCCCTTGATCAATTCCAATTCCAAGAAGGATTTGTCTTCGAGTTTTTGGCTAGATTCTTTCACAAATGAGTTTCCAAATTCCATCAACTAAATATCACAATTAGAACACAATCTAGACAACAAAACTCAACAAGTCGAAGTTCTTTAATCAGCCAGTACTCACAACTAAAAGAAAGAACACATAATAGGTAGAATTGTGTTAATTAGGATTCGGCTTTTCTTGCTAGATTCCTTCACAATAAACTTCAGAATTTTCAACAATCGACTTCATGCTTTGCAGCACAATTTGATAGCCAAAACTTAACAAACCCAAGCCATCTTAATCAAGTATTATTCACAAGAATAGATATAATACAAAACTAGATAGGAACTAGAGCATATTATGATGGATTCTCTTCACAAAATTTTGTTGCGCCAAGCTAAAAATTTTCAGCAATCGGTTCCTCAAACTTCAACAAAATTCGACATTAGCAATCAATAAACCAAAGTTTCCTTTCTAAACCAATATTTACACAGCAAAATAAAGCACAGAACTAGGTTTTCTTACACGTAAAACAAAGTATTTACGAATCAGTAAATCGCGATGATAATTTTTCCAACAATTCGGACAGCGACTTTCTTTTTGGTTTTTTAAGCATGGAAATAGCAGAATTTTAAAGAAGAATTCATGAGGATAGAACAAGACTTACGAAACATAAGAGCAGTAAGTTAGAAAACAAAGCAAATAACACGAAGATATGAACAACAAAAAGGAGCAACCAAAGGCAGCTCTGATACCAAACTGATACGAATTCTAAACTTGAAGAATAAAATTCAAAACAAGTACCAAAGTGTAGGTCCTAATATCGTTCTCTATGATGAACTAGTTCTTTCTTTAGCAAGACACCAACTCTAAGTTTGAAGCTTTAGCAAGACACCAACTCCAAGTTTGAAGAAGGACTTTTCTTTTGTCCATTTGACACCCGAATGATCAATCCAAGACTCAGCTGCAAATTGGACTGTTTCTTTGGAACCAAGAAGCACGCTCAAATTGTTAAGGGAAAGAGACTCAACAAGATAGCTTAAATATGAACCTAAGAGGCTATACTCAAAGACTCAAAGAAAGTTATGAAATTAGAACTCAAAGAAAAGCAAAAAGCTCTCAAGTTTGTATTGAATTAAGTTATGTCTCTTCATGAAGCCGATGGCCTTTATTTATAAAGCTACAATGTTCGGCCAAGGAGAATTCCATTCTCTAGAAGTATTAGAACTCCTTACCCTTTTAGGAAACTAACTGCCTAAAGAAATAATTACCAAAAAGAACTACTATTCTAAGAAAAGGAAATACTTCCTAAACTATAATCCAAGTGTGGATTGGATTTGCTTGTGTTCGGCTCTTCACTCTTGAATTGGATTTGGAAGCTTCTTTAGTCATGGCTATGGATTTGGAAGCTTCTCTAAGTACTTTGGCTGTCCTCTTGATCATGAAGCATTAGAAACACTTAGCTCATCATTTACAACACTAATCATAGTGATCATAGTGACATATTGAGAGCCGGTTTTCATTGCCTCATCCATCATTGTTTCCTTGGCTTGAAATTCGATTATAAGAGTTGCTAAGGCAGCTTGCATTCTCTTAGTTTTTGATCTAATCATAGGACCTCCAATGCCTTGTAATGGATCAAACTGTGGTGTGTAGTTGTCTCAGCTTGTGTAGTTGTCTCGGCCCTTAGGTTTCCATCACTCCAAGTATGAGAGCCAACAACACTTATATCTCCAAAGGTTCTCATCAGATTATAAGTAGAGGAGACCAAAAACTTACCTGAAGGCTGCCAAATTATACAATCTCGACCCCTTCTTCCATTTGAATCAGCTACTCCAAAACCCTTTGCACTAGATTCCACTCCAAAAAACTCAAAAGTTTAGCCATATTCCATTTATTTGCAGTAATGAAACAAGGAATTGGGGCATCCAAGGTGCTATCTAAGGAAGCAAATAAAGCCCCATCCCCTTGCCAATTATCCAACAAGAACAATATTCTTCCCACTTGAACATTCCAACACATATGCAATTCAATGAAATCCCTAACTTGCAACATACATTTCCACACATATGAGTTTGAACCAACGTCTAGACTAAAACTAGGTGTCTATCTAAGACATATTTACACCATATCAACCTAGACCACAATGTGCATTGCTCTTGAAATCGCCATCATAGCTTATAATCAAACGCAGTAGCCAATGCAGTAATGATCTAAACCCCAATTCCCCTTCAACCGTAGGCTTGCAAAGATCCTCCCACTATCTCCAGTGAAACTTTGGGCCATATTCAGTGCAAACCCAAAAGAAACTAGCAAACAATCTTTCCAACTCAACTAGAAGTCCTTTTGGTGGATACAATACTAAAAGTAAGAAAATAGGAATAGACGACAACACATGCTTTATCAACACTACCCATCCAACTTGTAAAATACTTCTTGGACCACTCAAAAAATTTTGCCTTCACCTATCCACCAATCCTTCAACAGAGCACTTTATTTTTCTCACAACATACAAAAGACAACTCAAATATGTAATTGATAATATGACTCAAAAATATGACTTAAACTGGAAACCGATGACTTCCTCTATCAACCTCTTCCTCCTCGAAGGTGAATCAAAACCAATAATAAACTAGGATTTAGTCACATTCACCAATTACCTGAAACTACTTTATAATACCTTATAACCACCATTAAGCATCAAAGGGACTTCTTAGCAATAAAGAAAAAACAATAATATCATCAGCATATGCCAAATGTGTAACCTACTCATATCCAACTGGAACTAAATAAGGGTAAACAATCTTGTCCTCCAAAAGACTATTTAAAGACCTTGAAAACATCATTTAAATGACAAACAATAATGGAGACCACATATTGAAGGGAAGAAGCCATATGGAGAACTATTAACAAGTATGGAAAAACTACATCCAAAAATTAGCCTCCAAACCATATCAATACGAGCCACTCCAAAACCAAACTTGCACAAAACCATAATTATGAAAACCCATGGCACATGATCATACACTTTTGTCGTGCCTTACAACATTCTCTTCCCTTCACTTATTAGTAATCTCTCTAATCAACTATCGAGGAATAAATAATTTTATCAAACATGAGCCTACCCTTGACTAACCTACTCTATTGTGACAAAATAACCTTATGCATCATCTGTTGTAGCCGAACAGCTATCACCTTCACCAAAATTTATAAACAAAATTGTAGAGAGTAATTGGCCTAAAATTTGAAAAGGTAGCTGGCTTGTCACTTTCAGGATCAAGGTGACCAAAAGTAGCTTAGAACCACTTTGGCAAAGATGCACCGAGGAAAAATCTTGCACTATTAAGACAATATCAGTCCCATAATAGGCCAACGGTGTTGAAAGAATTTACCAAGAAAAACCATATGCACCAAGAGCACTATCTGAATCCATAGACATGACCACCCTTTAATCTTATTAAACGAAGGCAAGGCTGATAGAGTTTCATTGTCCTCTAGCATAATCACATACGAATGACACCTAACATTCTATGTATAATATTGTTAGTCAAACACCAAGTCATTCAAGAGCAAATGTAGAAAGAAATTAACTCCTAGGGCCACTATGTCTGACATCTCCTTCTTCCAATCCTCATTCTCACTCTTGTTATGTGTATAACCAACCAAGCTCGTCAAGACATCACCATGCTTTGAAAAAATTTAGTCTTAGCATTCCCGTCTTTAACCCACTTAATCAGTATCTTGTGTCTTCAAAACTCAACCTCCCTATAGGTCTAGAGAATGTGACATGCCCTTACATGGTTAAACTCATAGTTCATAAGATCCGGATTTTACACAAAATCGATCTAAGATAGTAGGATCAGATCGATGGGATCAAATCATAGGATTGTAAGATTCTAAAACAATTGAGAAAATATAATTTATAAATTATTTTTAAAGGATTTGTTAATTAATATAGGAATAGATATGTAAATAAATTTATGTATAGTTTATAATTAAATCATTTTACTTCAATTTTTATTTTTTTATACTACTTTAAATTATTTTCACAATATTTGATTATTGTTGTGATTGAAGGGCACTTATATCCAATTTATTTATTTATTGTTAAAAACTAATAAAAGTATGATTCAACCAATTAAATTATTTATATAATGATAAATCTTAATTTTACTTAGATATGAAATTTTTTTTAATAAATTTAACTATATTTTATTCAAATAATAAATATAGGATCATAGTTAGAATCGAGATTGTTTTACTAAATTTGGATCGTATAAATGTAGGATCAATGGGATCGGATTGGGATTCTGAAAACTATGGTTCAACTCCACTAATTTCTTCTCCAAAAAATTCACCTCAAGCTTAGATTCTAGCCAATTTATCCTATCTTCATATTGTTGCACACCCTCAAAAATATTCCCAAACACACTTGTATTCCATTCTAACATTACACCCTTCAACTTCTTTGACTTGTAAAACAAAGCATAAAGTGGAGCTGCCTAAAAATTCAAAACCCAATTCCTTATTGCCACTGAAAACAAATTGTCACGCTTTATCCAATAATTTAAGATCCTAAAAGGTAACTAAAGATGAGGCTGTAATCCCATGCTTCACCAACAAAGGCATATGGTCACATTCCACCCTCTTCAAATATATATATATATATATTTATATTTATTTATTTATTTATTTATTTATTTATTTTTAGTTTTGTAAAGACAACTTATATGCTAATGAAAACCTGATTTTGCTTTATTCTTGCCATGTCAGGGCTATTTTTTCCCTCCAAGATCTAACTTTAACATCATGGATGAGAAAGTGAAAACTCTTGAGGCCGAAATAGGTAATCTTTGCGACATGGTAGGTAGGCTAAACAATGAAAATAACCAGCTTAGGGATCAAGTTTCCCACCTAGGAAACTAACTAGAGCTCTCAAAGGGGACAAGGCTAAACAATAGAGTGTAACAGGGAACCTCATCAATTGGGAGAGATCTGTACCTTCACAAAACAAAGCATACAAGAAGAAGATCTTGGAGCTTTCCTCCAAGATCTCTTTACTAGACTCTAAAGTTAAGGGATGAGTGAAGTAATACATATCTTTACAAAGGAATTAGAAGCAAAGCAAGGAGAGATTCGAAGTCTCCAAAAATTGTTAGAACAAGATCCCTTGGCTTGAATTCATTGACTTTAACCCTTTCATTATAGCACTTCGTCATGGCCTGCTTTTACGGCACCTCTTTAACTGAGGCCAAATCTTAGCGCTCCTCCAATAGATCTAGACTCAATCATATCTCCTCATTGTTGGTTGCTGAATTAAAGGCTATGAGCCTGAAACTTGAAATCCTAACTTTTACTGGGATGACCACCTCAGATCTATACACCAGGCTATAAGGAGTTTCCTCTATAGCTGTCTGAGATGTGATTCGATAGGCCCAGAGAACATGGGAAAATGCTCCACCTAATCTCCTTTGGCTTTATCTAATTGAGTTTTCAGTCTTTGCAGCAATGTGCGATTTGTGACTTCGACCTCATTATTGGCCTAAGGCTATGCGACCAAGATGAAATTCTGCTTGATCATCAGTTCTTCACACCAAGATTGAAATGGGTCATCCGCAAACTACTTCCCATCATTTAAGATAATTCAAGATGCCAAATTTGTAGACAATTTTACTCCACATAAGTTTCAACACATTCATTCCTGTGGTGGTGGTTATAGGTTTAGTTTCTACCAATTTGGTGAAGTAGTCAATTGCCATTATCAGGAATTTCAAGCAACTAGGCACTTTAGGAAAAAGGTGTTGGATTCAATGCTTGTTGGATTCATATCAAAAGGTCAAGAATATCAATACCTGACTACATTAAAGGCCACGAACTTTGAATGTTGATAAACTCCATTTGAGGTCATCTGATTATTGGGGCATGGATCTGACACTTCACGTATTTCTGTACAAAGTCGTGGGCATCTTGGAACATAGTAGCACAACAATATCCGCATCTAATAATCTTTTTGGCCAACATGCGAGGTCCCACATAACCATCACAAGATTCAAGGTGAACTTTCTTGAGTATATAGTCTGCTTGTTGGGGTCCCACACACCTCAGCAGTGGTAGGAGGTAAGAATGTTTGTAAAGTACGTCTTCTTGTAAGATATACCGAAGAACCTTTAATTTCACCTTTTGTGCTTCATTCTTATCCTTTGGTAATTTTCCATTTTGTAATTACAGTAATATGAGAGTCATCTAGTTATCTTTTCCCTTTTCAATAACCATGTTGGCCTTTTCTGCAGTGTTTTCACAAGGGAGTACCTCAACTAAGACCTTTTTATTCAAATAAGAGAATGCGAAGGACGACAGTTTGTTCAAGGCATCAGCTCTTTTGTTTTTAGACATCGAGATTTGCTTGATATCAAAATTATGAAAATATTGATTGAGTTGCGATACCTTGCCTAGGTATCTCTTCATTTGAAGTTCTTTTGCTTAATAGGCACCTCAGACTTGATTCACCATGACTTGAGAATCACTGTATACTTTGACATCACATGCTTTTATCATCTCTGCCATCTTGAGGCATGTGATCAAAGCCTCGTACTCTGCCTTATTGTTAGTCACTTTGAAGTAGAATTGTAAAGTATAGATGATCTTGACACCTTCAGGGTTTCGGAGTAACAAGTCAGCTTTGCTACTCTTTTCATTAAAAGCTCTATCAACATACAAGGTCCACACTTTTGAGTTGTCATTTTTGTCTGTTTAGGTTCGGGTAAAGAAAGGTTGTCAAGGCCACATCTTATAGCTATACGAGGCTGATACTATATATCATGTTCCCTGAGTTCGATAGCCCATTTTTTCAACCTTCCTGAGGCTTCAGGTTTAGATAGTATTTGTTTGATGGGTTGGTTAGTTAGGAAGCATATGGAATGAGTTTGGAAATAAGATCGTAACCTTCTAGCAGCATGGACAAAAGTCAATATCAACTTTTTCTACAGTAATATACTACGTTTCGGCCCTTTGCAAGGTGCAACTGACATAATACACTGGCTTCTAGACATGGTCCTCATCTTGGATTAGCATTGCACTAAAAACATTGTTTGAGGCCGTTAAATATAGTGATAAGACTTCCCTTGGTTTCGGTACTATCAACGCTAGAAAACTTGCCAAGTGTATCTTTAGTTCTTCAAAAGCTGTTTGGCACTCCTCAGTCCACTTGAAACTTTTGGCCTTTCGCAGTACTTGGAAGAATGGGAGATGTCGATCCGCTGACCAGAAGAGAAATCTATTCAAGGCTACTAGAGATCTTGTCAACCTCTGGACCGCTTTGACTGTTCAAGGTGGTGCTATCATGAAAATGGCCCTTATTTTTTCGGGGTTGGCTTCAAAAGTACACTTTTTGGCGTTCAGAAGTATGCCTATCTTCACTAGGGTTTGCAGGGTCTTTTTTAGATTAGTTTGGGCATCCTTGACTTTCTTGCACTTTAGCACCATGTCATCCACATAAGCCTATATGTTCCTGCCAATCTGTTTGGAAAAAATTCGACTAACTAATTGTTCGTTTGTTGCTCTAGCATTTTTTAGCCCAAATGGTATCTTCTTTAGCAATAAATTCCATCTTGGTGATAAATGCAGTCTTCTCAAAGATCTTTCTCATCCATCAGGATCTGATGGTATCCCTTGTAAGTATCGAGAAACATAAAGGCCTCATATGCTGATATGGACTGGACTTTATCATTAATTACCGGTAGGGGATAGCAATTTTTAGGGCAATACTTATTAAGGTTAGTGTAGTCGACGCACATTCGCCAACTATCATCAAACTTCTTCACCAACACTGGATTGGACAACATGTTGAATAAAAAACTTCTTTCAGTATATCATATTGCAATAGCTTTTCCACATTTTCATTGATAACTTTGTTCCTTTAGGGGGCCAACGTTCTTTTCTTTTGTTGGACAAATTTTATCCTTGGATCAATGTTCAACTTGTGAATTATCAAAGAGAACGAGTTCCCAAGCAGGTCTTCTAGACTCCAAGTGAAGACCTCCTTGTATTGCTACAATAAGCTAATTATTTTATGCTTCACCTTAGCAGGCAGTGATGCCCTGGCTTTAACTAGGGAAATTTGCAAAAAATAGCACATTTTCATTGGCATAGTTGAAGAATTACACTTGCTAAAACTTTTTTTTGCCAAAATAGCAAGTGATACGAATCTTAAACAAGAGAATAAAATTCAAACCTATACCAGAGTGTTGGTCCTAGTATCGTCCTCTAGGTTGAACTAGCTCTTCCTTTAGTAAGACACCAACTCCAAGATGGAAGAAGAACCTTGCTTTTGTCCACTTGACACCCAATGAAATTATCAAAGATCCAAGATGTGAACTTTGACTATCCTTGGAACCAACCGGCACACTCAGATTATTGAGAAAAGAAACTCAATAAAATAGCTTAAACATGAACCTAAGAGGCTATCCTCAAAGACTCAAAGAAATTTCTAAACTAGAACTCAAAGAAAAGCACAAAGCTCACAAGTTTGTATTGTCAAAATTCTGAATTTACATGTTGACCGATGGCCTTGTTTTATAGAACTATAAAGGGTCGGCCTTGTTTTATAGAACTATAAAGGGCAACCAAGGTGACCTAATCTATCCTCTAAAAGGATTAGAATCCCTTGCATCTTAGAAATCTAATTACTTAAAAGAAAAGACTCCTAATCTGATAAAAAGAAACAACCAATAAAATTGCCTAAAACTACTTCAAGGCTGGTTTGGATTGAGTTGGCCGAGAGTTGGAGTTGTATTTGGATTTGGCCAAGTTTGAATTTGTCCAGCCTTGAAGTGGATGTGGAAGCTTCTTTATATTTCATAGCTATGAATTTGGAAGCTTCTAATGCAGCTCATGATCAAGTAGTGGCAATACTTGATCCATCATTTACAATGCTAAGTAGAATGAGACTTGATGACTCACAACCGGAAGTCCTTGCTACCTTAGTGTCTTGAGCTTAAATACTTCGGCTATAAGCATAGCTAAAGCAGCTTGCATTCTCTCAGTTCTTGACCTAGTCATAGGCCTTCCCATGCCTTGTAAAGGCTCAAACTTTGAACGCCTCATTGATGAAGTTTTAGCCTCATCTTTGGCGTCATGTTCTCGTTCACATTCACATTCGGCTACTTGAGTTGTTGTAGTTGTCTTGGACCTTAGATGATTTTCATCAATCCTTCCTTCTTTGAAAGGACTCACTCTCAAGTTCATAAACTTGTCATGAAATTCAAACAATGAAAGGTCAGAGACATTAAATGTAGCACTAACTCTATAGTCACTTGGAAGTCGAGCTTATAAGCATTCTCGCCCACACGTGCAATAACTTGGAAAAGACTATCTCCTCGAGGATGAAGCTTAGTTCTCGGTTGAGCCGAAAACCTTTCTTTGCGCATGTGTATCCACACCCAATCCCTGGGTTGAAAGACCACGTGTCTTCACCCTCTATTGGCAACTTGAGCATAATGTTCGTTCTTTTTGAGGATTTGAAAGCGCACTTCATGCAAATTTTAAACAAACTTTGTTTTTGCTGCACCAGCAAAATTTACTTGCCCATTGCTTGGCAATGGCACTAAGTCAATAAGGGTTAGTGGATTAAAACCATAAGCAACCTCAAATGGGGAATGACCAATAGTAGACTGGACAGTTCTATTATAAGAAAATTCGGCTATTGGTATGCATGCTTCCTAATCTTTCAAAAAAAAAAATTAATTAAAGCACGCAATAAAGTACCAAGAGTACGATTTGTTACCTCTATCTATCCATCAGTTTGTAGATGACTGGTGGTCAAGAATAACAATTTAGTGCCTAACTTCCTCCATGGAGTTTTCCAAGAGTAACTCAAAAATTTAACATCGCGATTGGACACTATGGTTCGTGCAACCCCATGGAGCTGAATGACTTCTTCAAAGAATAAGTCAGATACATGTTTTGCATCATCCGATTTCCTGCAAGGTAAAAAGTGAGCCATTTTAGAAAATCTGTCAATGACTACAAAAATGGAATCCTTACCCCTTTGTGACCTCGCCAACCCTAAAATAAAATCTATAGAAATGTCACCGTGGAATAGAAGAAATAGGTAAAGGGTATATAAACCCTGAGGGTTAGAGGTAGACTTAGCCATACGACATTGAATGCATGGACTACACAGCCTTTCTACGTTTCTTTTCATATTAGGCCAATAGAAATGCTCAATTAGTATGTCATATGTCTTTAAAACTCCAAAATGACCCATGAGACCCCCAAAGTCTTTAAAACTCCAAAATGACCCATGAGACCCCCAAAGTGAACAATTTGGCACACACAATTGCTTTTCACAGAACAAGAACCCATTGTGCCTATAAAATTTATTAAAGGCTCCTTGTTCGGTAGTTGCATAAACACTATAAGAATTAGGATTAGTAGAATAAAGATCTTTAATATATTCAAATCCCAAAATTTTAGTATTAATGAGCTTAAGAGAATAGACCTTCGTGAAAGTGCATCCGTGACAACATTATCCTTACCTTTTTTATACTTAATAACATAGGGAAATGTTTCGAGAAATGAACTCCACTTAGCATGTCTCTTGTTCAACTTATCTTGCCCATGTAAGTACTTTAGAGACTCATGATCAGTGTATATGACAAATTCCTTAGACAACAAGTAATGTTGCCATGTCTCTAAGGCAGGAATGACTACATAAACCTCTTTGTCATAAGTTGGATAGTTGAGAGTAGCCCCATTCAATTTTTCAAAAAAATAAGCTAAGGGTCGGCCCTCTTGTTTCAAGACTATGCCAATACCTATACCTGAAACATCTCTTTCAAGCTCAAAAGTTTTTTTAAAATCAGGTAAGGCTAAGACAGGTGCAGTTGTAAGATCTTCTTTTAATTGCTTAAATGCTTGTTCTTGACGCTCACCCTGATGAAAAGAATGTTTTTCTTAACAATGTCATTAAGTGAGGCAACCTTTGAAGAAAAATCTTTGACAAACCTTCTATAGAACAAAGCAAGACCATGGAAAGATCTTACCTCATGCACGGTTGTTGATCTCGGCCAAGAGGTTATAGCCTCGACTTTTTCTTGATCAACTTGTATACCTTTGGAACTAATAATAAATCCTAGAAATATAACACTTTCCACACAAAAGGTACACTTCTTGATGTTAGCAAACAACCAGTTTTCACGCAAGACACTTAGAACAAATCTAATATGCTCAACATGTTCTTCAAAGTTCTTGCTATAAATGAGTATATCATCAAAGTACACTACAACAAATTTTCCAATAAATTGCCTAAGGGCATGGTTCATTAGTCACATGAATGTGCTAGGTGCATTAGTTAATCCAAAGGGCATAACTAACCATTCATATAAACCAAACTTAGTCTTAAAAGTAGTTTTCCATTCATCTCCATCTTTAATGCGTATTTGATGATATCCACTCTTAAGGTCAATTTTAGTATAAATTTTAGACCCATGCAATTCTTCAAACATGTCATCAAGGTGAGGTATTGGATGTCTATACTTAATTGTTATCTTATTTATGGCTCTACAATCAGTACACATTTTCTACGTACCTTCCTTCTTTGGAACAAGGATGGTTGGAACGGCACACGGACTAAGACTTTCTTGTACATGACCTTTATTTAGCAATTTCTCAACTTGCCGTTGGAGCTCTTTGGTTTCTTCAGGGTTGGCTCAGAGGCAGTCAGTTGGGAATTACTACACTAGGAACGAAGTCTATTTGATGTTCAATTTCCCTTAAAGGTGGTAGTCCTTTAGGGAGATCTTCCAGAAAGACATCTTTGTATTCTTGCAAAACAACTTTGACTTGCGAAGGCAAGTCACTTGGCAGCTCATCATTAGAAAATAAAGCTTTTTGAAAAATAATTAGGAAAAAAATTCTTACTTGCATTTAGAGCTCTATCAACATCTCTCATGCAAGCATAGAAGCTACCTTTAAAATTTTCAATTGATGGCTGTGTTTCTTCGATTTTACTCATGAGAACCGAAGTCTTACCTTTAGAAGTTGAAGTAGTTTGTGTACTCATGGGTGGAGCAGAATTTTGACCCTCTTCAACCTTCTTTTGCTTTTTCATCCACTCCATTTGCTTCACCCTTTGTTGTTTTTGAAACTTACTAACATCTGAGGGTGGCAATGGTGCTAGTTTGAAGACTTTTCCATCCTTGTCGAGGTGATACTTATTAGTTCTCCCGGAATGATTTGCATGTCTATCATACTCCCACAGTCGTCCTAATAGTAGGTGAGTGGCCTGTATAGGAACAACATCACAAAGAACTTGATCAATAAAATTCCCAATTGTAAAACTTACAAAGGTTTGCTTTGTGATTTGAAGGGATCCACTCTGATTCATCCATTGTAATTTGTATGGCTTAGGATGCAAGGAACATTTGAGCTTCAATTTATCTACAAGATATGTAGAAGAAAGGTTAGTACAAGATCCTCCATCAATAATTAACATACAAATTTGTTCATTAATTAAACATTTAGAGTGGAAAATATTAGCCATTTGATCCTCGATGTCTTCCTCAGGTTGGGCATTCAAAGCTCTTATCATCACCAAACATTTCCCACTCGGTTGACCCTCTCCATGGCCCCATTGTTCTTCAACATGACTTACGGTCATGTCTTCTTCTTGATTACTTTACTCCTCTTCACTCTCACTTTAATAGGTTTCATCATCTAAGATGATCATAACTCATGAGTTTGGGCATTGAGAAGCTATATGTTCTCGGCCTAAACACTTGAAACATTGAATAGAGGAACTGGTGTTAGTATTATTTGAAGTGGTAGAGGGTTTAGAATTACTTACCTTTGGAGCATTTTGGGGTGTGAACTTCTTCACATTGGTTGGAGTGGAAGCCGAACCGCCTCCCCATTGAGTGCTTCCAGAACTTGAAGAATTAAACCTCCCACCTTGGCGATTATTATTGTTATTTCGCCAAT
Organism: Gynochthodes officinalis; assembly: GCA_020080225.1. NCBI lineage: Eukaryota > Viridiplantae > Streptophyta > Magnoliopsida > Gentianales > Rubiaceae > Gynochthodes > Gynochthodes officinalis. Next base: position 12,342,137 of record CM034621.1, on the reverse strand, counting down.
CATTGCTCATGTTTGAGCTCCTCACACTTTGTGATGCCTTCTTAAGTTGCTTCTCAACCTTTTCAGTCATTTGTAATAGCTGCTCAAAGTTATCATAGTGATGCAACTCAACTAGATGAGCAATACTCTTATTAAGCCCATTCATGAATCTTGCCACTGTAGATTCTTCATCGTCTTCTATATTAGCATGTAACATGGCTAGATCCATCTCCTTGTAGTACTCATCTACACTTTTGTTCCCTTGAGTTAAGCTTTGAAGCTTTTGTAACAACTCTCTTTTGTGGTGCGGGGGAACATTATCTTTCTCATAATCTTTTTCAAGGCTTTCCAAGTTGAAATCGGCTGCTTTAACTTCTCTTCTCTCTGGCGACAAGTTCTTCGCTACCAAGTAGATGCATGTCTAGAAAATTCAACTACAGCCAACTTAACTTTTTTTCTCTCGGCAAATTCATGGATATAAAAAATTTTATCAACTTTTTCTTCCCATTCCATGTATGCTTCCAGATCATTCTTGCCTTCAAATTCTGGAATTTGCAATTTAATACTAGCAAGATTATCATCCTTCTTGGATCTCTTTTTACTTCTTGTAGAATGATAATCATCATTCAAACTTGAAGTTTTGGACTCTTCTTCCTCGGATGAGCTACTTGACTCATCCTTTTTGTACTTCCTCTTTCTCTCCTTAGGGTTTGTTTGAGTAACTTTTTGAGGCTCTTCGGCCTTGGCTGCCTCCGAATTAGATGCAGCTTGAGCCATTATAATTTCCATTCATTCCATTCTTCTATGAACTAATTCTATAGCTGAAGCTACACTTTTAAGGTATTCTTTCATTTCTTGATCTTGTTCTCTCGCATTTTCTACATCGTGACCAACAATTTTAGTAACAAAAATTTTCCTACCTCACTTCCTTCTAACCAATTGTCCAAATTATGAAACTCTCACCAATGTAAGTCTGAACTCTCTTTTTATAGTAATGGGGTTTATGAGTAGGTTCACTCACACTCAATTACTTTTCTAAGAGTTCTAATCAAAGTAGGTTTCAAAAGTCTCACAAAAATAGACAATTAAATCCAAGTAAAAGAAAGAATAAATTATTTAGAGGTTAAGAAAGACAAGACACGAAAAAAAGTTCTGAGATCAAGAAACAAATGTGAAGACAACAAAGAAAACAAAGGAAATGACAAAAAAGGACACTTCGGCTGAATTTTTTTTTCCAAAAACAGAAAATAGGGACTGTGGCCAAAAAGAAATTGACACAAGATGGTTCTTTATGTGCTTGTGATGGAGTAAACTTTGTGAATATAAGTTTTCTTTGCTCAGGAGATCAAACCAAGTCAAAATCAAACACTGTTTTAGGCTTTCTGACCCAAAATCGTTTCTAACAAGGATCCGGTTTCTTCAAGAATTCTTTCACCAATTGTTTCAAAATACTTCAGAAACCAATATCACCTATTAGAACACAATATTGAAAGTATAATTCAACAAAAATTCGCAGCCTTTTAATCAAGAATTGGTGCAAACTGAAGCTTAGAACAAATCAGGAAATTCAGTTTCAAGTTTTCAAAATTTTCAACTTTTCTGGACTGCTTTTCTTTTACAGGGAGTTGCTAAAGTTTGGCTGGGGTTTTATAACTTTGCAACACACTTTTGGAAACAAATTTAAGCCTTTTTAATCAGAAAATAATCACGAAAACAACTTGATCAAGGGTCAAGAAGGTTCGGGCAGAATTCAGAAAACTGGGGTTTTGGTTGTTCTTGATTTTCTATCAGATTTTTCAGAATGGATTGGTGGTTGAATTCGCGATTTTTATAGCAAAATTTGATAGAAAACTTCAATAAGACAAAGCCTTCTTACTCAGGCATTAATCACACGAAGATAGAATGCAAAAATCTGGGCAGAACCTTGAAGAAGGATGTTCGGGTCTTTCCTACATTCTTCAGCTACGGTTTCTAATTTTCCTGCAGCAGTTGGCTTCACTTTTTGCAGTAGCAATTCAAAAACCAAAGTGTCTATCAACAACCAATATTCACATAAGAAAAAAAGAGCACAGAACCAGGATTTTAATGCAAGAAAAATAGCTGAAGGGAACTGAAACAGTGATGGGAAATTCTGGGCAGAATTATGGGATTGAATTTCAACAATTCGAATTGGGATTTTTATGTTGTTTTTCAAGCACGAAACTAAGAAGTGAAAGAAGAAGGGAATACGGGTAGAACAAGGACGCAGAAACACAAGAACAGAAACGAAAAGACTAGGGAAACAAAAACACAAACATAGGCGATAGAAAAAGGTAGAAAATCAAGTGCACTGTTGGAGATTCTTTTCTGCTTTTTGGTTTTTTTCAACACAGAATTAAGAAGATAATCACGAAGAGATTATGGACAGAAACAAGACTCAGATATGCAAAACAAAAATGAGGAAGAACAAAGAAACACATAGACACGAAACAGAAACAGAAAGGATATAAACAACTTCAAAGAGCAACCCAAAGGCAGCTCTGATACCAAATTGATACGAATCTTAAACAAGAAAATAAAATTTGAACCTATACCAGAATGTTGGTCCTAGTATCATCCTCTAGGTTAAACTAGCTCTTCCTTTAGCAAGATACCAACTCCAAGATTGAAGAAGGACCTTGCTTTTGTCCACTTGACACCCAATGGATTTATCAAAGGCCCAAGATGTGAACTTTGACTATCCTTGGAACCAACCGGCACACTCAGATTATTGAGGAAAAGAAACTCAATAAAATAGATTAAATATGAACCTAAGAGGCTATCCTCAAAGACTCAAAACAAGTTTTAAACTAGAACTTAAAGAAAGCACAAAGCTCTCAAGTTTGTATTGTCAAAATTCTAAATTTGCATTTTGGCCGATGGCCTTGTTTTATAGAACTATAAAGGGCAGCCAAGGTGACCTAATCTATCCTCTAAAAGGATTAGAATCCCTTACATCTTAGAAATCTAATTACTTAAAAGAAAAGACTCCTAATCTAATAAAAAGAAACAACCAATAAAATTGCCTAAAACTACTTCAAGGCTGATTTGGATTGAGTTGGCCGAGAGTTGGAGTTGTATTTGGATTTGGCCAAGTTTGATTTTGTCCAGCCTTGAAGTGGACGTGGAAGCTTCTTTATATTTCATGGCTATGAATTTGGAAGCTTCTAATGTAGCTCATGATCAAGTAGTGGCAATACTTGATCCATCATTTACAACGCTAAGTAGAATGAGACTTGATGACTCACAACCGGAAGTCCTTGCTGCCTTAGTGTCTTGAGCTTAAATACTTCGGCTATAAGCATAGCTAAAGCAGCTTGCATTCTCTTAGTTCTTGACCTAGTCATAGGCCTTCCCATGCCTTGTAAAGGCTCAAACTTTGAACGCCTCATTGATGAAGTTTTAGCCTCATCTTTGGCGTCATGTTCACGTTCGGCTACTCGAGGTGTTGTAGTTGTCTCGGGCCTTGGATGATTTTCATCAGCAAGTCAGCGCAATTCGACCATGTAAAAAGACCTAAATGACCTTCTTATTCACTTCACCGTTGTTGTTCGAATTTCCCTACCCATTTTTCTTCATTCTTCATCGATTTAAACATCTCATTTCACATAATCCATAATTGTTTTTTAAATACATCCTCTAGAAATGGAGTAGTCAACTACAGATGTTAGGAGGACTGATGATAATACCTTGAGTAGCAGTTGGACCAAATACACGATTAAATTCAAAAACTCTTCTTCTATTTGTTTGTGGTTTTAATGGGTCTACAACAAGACCCATCTTCTCCAACAAATCCTATGACACTTTTTGTTTCAACTCTAAAAAGATGTTTGATTTTGTAGTAAACATGAGTATTTCCTACGAAACCTGAGAGAAATACAATAAGTTAGAGATTTGTCGAGCACCATGTTGAGTACGATTGAATGATGAAAACCATGTAGAGCACCATGTTGAGCACATGGTGGTCGACATGTGCCGACATGGTGCTTGACATGGTGCTCGATATGGTGCTCAACATTTGTTCAACATGTGCTCAACATGTGTTAAACATGTACTTAACATGGTGTTCGACAAGTGCTCAACCCTGATGCTTGATCCATTTGCTCATTTAATCGTGCTCGATAAAACTCTAACTTACAGTATTTCTCTAAAATTTTGTATGAAATATTCATGTTTATTACAGAATTAGGCCTTTTTTTAGAGCTGAAACAAAAAGTGTCATAGATTTTGTTAGGGAAGATGGGTCTTGTTGTAGATCCATTAAAACCACAACAAGATGGAAAAAGAGTTTTTGAATTTATTCGTGTATTTGGTCCAATTGCTACTTAAGGTATTATCATTAGTCCTCCTAAAATATAAAGTTGATTGCTTCATTTGCAGAGGATGTATTTGAATAACAACTATGGATTGTGTGAAATGGAATGTTGAATTGATGAAGAAGGTAGAAGAATGGGCAGGAATGAAGTGAAAGAGAATGAAATGAACAGGCACAATTGTTCTTATCTTTTGCAAATAGAGGGGCATTTAGGTTTTTTTACATGGTCAAACTGCGTTGACTTGCTATTTTGACAAGAAAGTTTTAGCCGGTGCTATTCTTCAACTATGCCAATGAAAAGGTGCTATTTTTGCAAATTTCCCCTTTAACCACCCTATCTGGATGGTCGTTGTCATCACAACCTCTTGCACATTGTCTGTTACCTCAGGTGCTTCAACCTGTTTTCTTAGATTGGGGGTGTCTTGGTTTTCCCGATGTGTGACATTGGGATTTCCAAAGACCGTGAGTCATCTCTCACTTTTCACTAGGTGTGTTCTCTAAGATGCAATCTCTAGACCTAGTTTTGGCTCACTTGGTGTTTGGATGGCATTGACTCTGTTCAACACAGTCCTTTTACCTTTTAATGCCATATGCACGTATTCCCGTGTAGCGTATTGATCAGCTCATACAGATGCTATCCCATGCTCTGTAGGAAACCTCATGACCAAGTGGTAGGGAGAACATATGGCTTTAGTTTTATTCATCTAAGATTTCCCAATGATGGTATTGAAATGGAAAGGTGCATCTACTAGATAGAAATTTGTCATTATTGTCTTATGTTAGAGGTAATCCCCCACAGTTAGAGCTAGAGTGATTATTCCCACTAGATGCACAATCTAATGAGCAAACATCACTAAAAGCATACTTGAAGGTCTTAGAGCCCTAAAATCAATTTCCAACTTGCGGAAGTAGTCAATGTACAAGACATCCATAGCACTATCATCATCTACATACATCGTATGCACGTCTTTGTTCACAATTATGGCTTTAATCACCAAGGCGTCATTTTGAGGGCTAATATTTGGGAAAACATTCTTTTCATAAAAAGTGATGAAGCAAGCACTTATGAACTGGTTCTTGAGGTGGCATCCTCTTTGCATTGGCCTTTCTGGTCAATTGGGATTGTCTCTCCTGATATCCTGAAAATATGGCATGACCTCTGTGACATTGTAGTTATCATGAGAAAGGTGTTGAAATGGTTGTGATTGTGAGGAATTGCCTTTGATATTGATGATATTGCTGGTTCATGGGAGAATCCCATCTTGACTGAAAGTCTATCCGACTTCCGGGTGCACCTCACCATCTTGACCTTGTCATCCACCGCGTCCACCAGTTTGTTAACCACTTCCTTGGCCTCCTAACTGAGGTTGGGCCCCATCAAAACATGATTGCCACTTTTGAATATACTGCCCTAACATCCTAACATCCCATTGCGGATGTAATCCTTAATTTCTTTCTTTCAATCCTTATAGTCTTTAGTGTCGTGCCCATGATAATTGTGAAAGGTGCACCACAAATGTCGAGGCCACTTGTGTGGTGCTGCAATCAATGGCAAGGGAGGTCGTAGGAGGTCCTTGTGTATAGCCAAGATTTTGGTGTGACTTTTGGTGGGAGGTGTGAGGTTCTTGTCTTGGATCCGAGGTTTCAAGTGGCCACAATTATAATTCAGCCAGTCAAAAGCACTCTTCTGTCCACCTTTTCCTTTAGTATATTCCCAGTGCTTTCTCTCATTCGTCTCATTCTCCATTTTCTTTTTGTTGGCCTCTTCCCATTTTGTGTAATTTTTCACCATCTGCTATAAGACTCGTGCATCAGTGGGTGTGTCCCGAGCTTATTTAGTGGAGAACAGTCCTAGGTTTAGACCGTTCATAAAGGATGAGATTACCAACTGGTCTGTGCGATTTGTCACTTGTAAACTCTCGTCATTGAACCTTTTTACATACGATTTTAGGAATTCATCTTTTCATTATTTTAGATTCATCAAATTAGTAGCAATTTTGTGAAACTTCTTCTTTTAGAAGAAGCAAGTGTGGAAGCGTTACGCAAGTAAGTTACCAAGATAGGGCATCGACCTTGTAAGTTACCTTGCCAACTCTTTTCAAGATCACAACAGAGCCAATTTATTTCTATAGCAAGTGAGTATCCATGTTTTTGAGGTTTTGATTCTATTGTTAGCAAGGTACTTTCACCATAACTTTGCCCCCTCACATGAAATTCCACAAAGTGCCGATCCTGGTCTGCAAACTTTTTTCATATAGTGAATGGCTCTTTCTAAGTAGCCTCAAGTGATTTTCACATTTTGTTTCCATTCTTGGGAGAAACTTTGGGCTGTTGGGGATTTAGACTTCCAGTAATATCAACTATGTGTGGTAGCAGGGGCTGTTGCCTAATGACGATTTCAAAAGGGCTTTTGTTGGTGAATGAGCTCTTCTGGGAGTTAAAGTATAATTGGGCAACATCCAAGAGTTTCACCCAATCATTCTGGTTGGCCATTATGAAGTGTCAAAGGTATTATTTCAACATGCCATTAAATCATTTTGTCTGGCTATCAGATTCAAAGTGTGCCGCGGAGCATAAACTCAATTTGGAACTGAGGATCTTGAAAAGTTTGGTCTAGAAATTGCCAATGAAGCAAGTGTCACAATCACTAACAATATCCCGATGTAGCCCATAATACTTGGCAATATGATTGAAGAATAGTTGAGCAGACTCCTTCGCTATAATGTACTTGGACAAAAGTTGGATACTTGGAAAAATGATCAACTATCAATAGGATGGTGGTTAGATCTTTGATTTTAGACAATCCGATGATGACGTTGGGTGATACACTCTCCCAAGGCATACCAAGGATCGGAAGTGGATCAAGAAAACTATATTTCTTGTGATGATATGGCTTATCTTGTTGGCAAATGAGGCATGTTCACACGAAGTTGTCCACATCATCTTGCATTTGCGATCAAAAGTATCATCATTGCACTAGAGCATGCATTCTATTCCTAGGTGTCTAGCCCAAATTGTGTTGTGACACTCATTTATCATACTCTTTCATAACTCCCCACCCTTTGGGACATAAAGGAAATTTCCTCTAGTATAAAAAAAAGACTGTTATCAAGCCAAAATTGTTGAGATTTGCCTTGTTCCACCAATTTGACCAAACACACATCATCAAGATCCTTGGTCAAGAGATCCCGTATCTGGTCTCTGATGTTGGTTGAGACCTCACTCCCTCGTAAGGCAGAAACTTGAAGAGCGATAGCCAACTGGCATTGGCGGTTAAGGGCATTAGCAACTGGATTGGTTTCTCCTGCCTGATACTTAAGGATGGTGTTGAATTCCACTAACAACTCTTGCCATCGTGCTTGTCTGCTATTTAGCTTGGGTTGGGAAAAAAAAAAAGCTCATTGTGGTGTTATTATTTTACCACGAATGGTGCCCTAAGCAATAGTGTCTCTAGAAACGTAGGCAATAGACGATAGCAAATAGTTCCTTCTCATGAGCAGTGTAGCGCTTTTCGGCATCATTTAGCTTACGACTTTCATAGGCAACTAAATGACCTTCTTGCATCAAAGACTCCACCTAAGGTGAAGTCTAAAGTATTTGTGTGCACTTCAAAGGGTTTTTCCATGTCGAGTAGTGCAAGCATGAGTTCCGTGGACATGCTCATATTCAAACGTTCGAAGGCACGCTGACATATAGTGTCCCAACTCTATGCCTTCTCTTTTTCTAGCAGGTCCGTCAGAGGCAAGGCTATTTTGGAGTAATCTTTCACAAAACGTCGATAGTAGTTGGTTAGGCCAAGGAACAATTGAAACTTTGTGACATTGCTCAGTGGTTTCCATTCCGTGATAATTTGTACTTTCTTGGGATCTATGCAAATTTCGCCTGGTTCTATGATGTGCCCTAAGAAATCTACCATCTGTTGAGTAAACAAACACTTCGAAGATTTGACATAGAACTCATGCTCTGGCAATTTGGTTAGCACTTTTCTCAAGTGTTCAAGATGATTTTCTAGCGTGTTACTGTAGACCACAATATCGTCCATGTACACCATCACAAATTGGTCAATGAAGTCTCGAAGTACCTAGTTTATAAGGGTGCAAAAGGTGGCCGGGCCATTGGTTAGCCCAAAAGGTACAACTTTGAATTCAAAGGCCTCATATTTTATCATGCAAGTAGTTTTGTGCCCATCCCCTTCCTTGATGGGAACTTGCCAAAATCTAGAAAGTAGGTTGATTTTTTAATAGTATTTGGAGTGACACAGCTTATTGAAACAATCAGTGATTGTAATGTTGTTAAGCACTCAATGATCCACACAAAATCACAAGGAGCCATCTGCTTTTTTCTAAAACAACACTTGGGCTCCATATGATGACTTAGTTGGAATGATGATGCCACCTTGAGCATCTCTGTCAGCATACGAAGCTTTGTGAGCTCTGGCTAAGACATTCTATAAAGTAAGCGTGCAAGTGGTTTGGTTCTGGAGGACCAACTCAATTGCACGGTCTACGTCGTTTGGGTGATTTATCAGGTATTATATCTTCGAACTCCAATAGCTACTTGTCTATTGGTTTTACAGCCCCCGACTTCTCCTTGATCTCTTCCCAACAAAGGTGAGCTAGATAACTCATCTCATTATGTCTTAGGCTTTTCTTGAACTGCAAAGCTGAGAGACGTTTTTTGTGCGACTTCCCTGCCTTTGCATGAATCATATACAGATTGTTGTCTAAGATGATTAGAGAGTTCTGGTGTGGGTAAATAGCTATCTGTGTGTCTCACAAAAATTACATGCCAATGATGAGCTTGAAATCATCCATTTTGATGCTTGGAAGTTAGTCTACACTGTGAATGAACCAACTTTTACTATGCATTCTCGAGCTATACCCATGATAGGTTGGATAGCAGAGTTGAAGGCCTTCACTATGCCTGTAGATTTCTCTAACACTAGCTTAGCTTCTATTTTCCTATGCTGGCGAGGTAGTTGTGCGAGCCTCCAGTGTCCACCATAGCTTGGATGGGCTTCCCATTCGCATGCAAGTCTACATACATAAAGTCGTTGTTCTTGCTGCTTATTGGCCTCACTTGCTTGATCTTTTCCTTGGTGATAGTGGTTGCAAATTTGACTGTAGTGCTTGGACTACATCTCTTGGGTTTCATACACTCATCTCTTTCCATTTGGAGCTTTACAATTACCAAGTCAAGCTTCTCCTTGAGGGATGGCTCCTTCATCTCCTTCTCTACGGAGCTTTCTAGGGCATTGCACCAAAATGAGAGTGCACCAATTGCATTGTGCTCATCAACTGATAGATTGAGGATGGTTCTCCATGGTTTGGATTAGTATCCTTTGCCAGCAATACATTGAGTAGCTTCTTTTTGGGGTATTCTACCATCTAATGTGGTATGTTGTATATAAAGCACCCTTTTCTTGGTAGAACTCTTAGAGAGGTTTTTATGTTTTTCCCATTGGCTTGGTTACTTTGCATATTGTTGCTTGTGGAAGAAGTGCAATCGCCATAATCATTCCCACATTTTCCTGTATTAGGTTTGTCAAACATGCTATTCCCACCCTTAGGAAAATTATTGTTGCTCGCTGATTTATTCTCTTGGTGAAGTTTAGACTGATAATCTACTAAAATCCCATTCTATGTGATTGCTATGTCTAGATCCTTTACTCCAACTCGTTGTAGCTCTTGTCTTGCCCATGGTTTGAGCTGCTCCTTAAAGAAGAAGAGCATATCCATCTCTAACATATCAATTAGGCTCAGTAGGCAAGCTTGAAACTATTATACATAATCGCGAATGGAGCTCGTTTGTCTCAATGCGAATAGGGCTCAACGAGCCTATTCTTCGACATTGTAGGGGAGGACCTGTCATTTGACCCTTTGCTTTAACTCTTCCCATGTGTTTATGGCTAGACTTCTCGCTTAGATGTTAGCCTTCTGTTAGTGCCACAACACTTTGGCATCTCTTGATAGATATATGGCAGCAATAGTAATCTTTGCCATGTTATCAGTGATATTCATAGCTTCAAAGTACTGCTTCATGTCGTAGAGAAAGTTCTCTAACTCCCTTGCATATTACACCCCACCAAATGCGTTTAGTTCAGAGACTTTAGGTTTGTTGAAGGCTTTTCCAGTAATTCCATCCCCTCTGCCATTGGGTTGATTGGCCAAAGCCATTGATTGAATTTGCATCTTAGTGCGGAGCTCTCCTATCATGGCTTGCAACTTCGCCAGCTCTCTATTATTTCTCACTGACATGGCTTTGATGATTTGGGCTCTTTCACTCAACCGCTGCGAACTTCCTTGTTCTGTCTGGATGTCTACATTGAGGTGACTAAGATCCACCTCCGTTTGAATTACTCACATAACAAGTGAGACAACCCTTTGTTCATTGCCAAAGCATATAGCATCGAGATGGTTGACAGCTGTCTCCAAAGCATAAATCCATTCTTTTTGTGATCCCGCCATCTTTGAAATGAGTGCTAGCACTGCACTAGGCTCTTAGCACATAGCAGGTAAGGAATGTTTTCTTTTTCTCGCAAGACATCCTTGCTGCACACAACAAACTTTTGCCTCAAGTTGTGATACCAACTGTCATGGGTCATGATTTTGGCTAAATTCACTCACGATTTGTAAGGAAAGCAACACATTAGATGTTGCTTCCACCAAAACTCTCTCATGCGTTGCAATCAGCATGCAGCAAAGATAACGTAATGCCTTTAGAGGAATGAGGAGTGCGAAGCTAGATTGGCTCACATAGGAAAATACGCAAAGGAAGTTGCAATGTGTGCAAAGAAACTGTTGTTCTCATTAAATAAAAGCTTATTGTACAATGAGTAAGCAAAGTGCACTTGGGGTGGGTAGGCCCTTTCACATGCTTTTTGATTATTGGATTATGTCTTAAGGACCAATCATGTGAAGATGGTTTGGGCATATATTGTATCATAATGTTTATAATTAATGGTAATGATTATTATGTTTATTTCTAAATCTGTGTTTAATGAATAAATATAATAATGTCCCAAGAATTTAATTATTCTAAAATCATCCCTACTCAAGTATTATCATTAAATGGGATAATGATAATGCATGAAGACTAGTATGTGTAGTGACTGATGAAATGTGTCATGATATGAGATATCAAGTCAACACATAGGTACATGTTAGAGAACTATGTACTGGATCGACCCGTCATAAGAAATGCTACATGGGTTATTATATGAAGTGTCATAAAGATTTCTCATAGTGATGATGGTGTAAGTGATCCTTAGACTTGAGGTCACTAGAGATCCCAACATAAGGAATTGCATGTGTTGATGCTACTAAATGTTACCCGTAACAGGGTGAACTATAAAAGTGGCAATTGGACATGTAATGAATCATGTGGTGGGATGTTGAGTGATCAAGATAGGATTTGCCCCTCCTAGATAATGGGAGTGATATCTTTGGGCTCCTTGATCAAGTGAGACCATAAAATGCATAGCTATACTCAAATGAGTCGATATGTGATATCAAGCTCATTTGCTTAGATGTGTCTACTTGGGAATCAAGAAACGCAAAGATTGAACTATGTGAGTGTGACACGCTCCATGGCTCATGTTCAATCAAGATATCTAGGGAAAAGGAATTTAATTACATGAGAATATCTATCACAATGAAAGTAATGTCGAATTACTAAAATTCTTATAACTTGGGTAGCTTTGATGTATTGCTAGATACCATTCAATGCTTATGGCATAAAATAGATTTTATGTTATTACCAACGTTATAGGAACCTATTGGGTCACACACTTAAATCGCATCCAAACCAAGTGTAAAATTCATATGATGAATTTTAGTTAATTTAAGAATCCTATTGCAATAGGACTCTACAAGGTTTTCGGTTTAAATCGGTATTTGGTTTTGGATTCTAAATAATTTTGGTTTTATTTTAATAAATCCAAAACATTTTTGGATTTATTAATTTATGAAAGGAGCCAAAAATTAGAAAGAAAAATAAGAATGGGATTCTTGTTTTGGAAGCCAAAAAAATTTAGAAAGTTCCAAAAATATATTAGAACTTGGAGTTCAAGTAAAACTCTTTAGAAGAAGTTTTCCCTTAATCTATTTCTATATATTTGGACATAAAATTTTAGGAGCAGCCAATCCTAAACGTGAGCGAAAACAACAAGTTATTCTTGCTACATCAAACAGCCATGAAATTAGTTTTTCTTGTGAAGAAAAATTCTGCATAAAACCAGAAACCAAAACCCAATCCTTGCTTGCTGTTCCAGAAAAATTCCTTTTGGCCTTTTGTTGTGAAGAAATAGCATCTATTTTCAATAATGCAATAAGCAGCACTTCAGCTATTCTTTAGAGAAAAATAGCAGTTGCATTCTTGTCAAAGAAGCAAGGAAAACCCGAAGCTTGAGAAGCTTCAAATCTGGAAAAACTGAAGGCAAAGATTGTTGGCTAGCACCATTAGGTTTTGCTGCTTCTTTTCTTGGGCTAAATGTGTGAAAATTAACTTGAAACTTGGAGACGATCATTTGGATACCATAGAGGCAAGGCTCTACTGAGTGTTGCTATAATTCGACGAGTAAAAGTCTTCAAAAGAAAGTTCAACCGCTACCAGTAAAGGTAAAACTCTTCACGGCCGGTTGAAATCACTTCGTAAGGATCCTTGGAGGAAATCAAAAATTTTAAATTTCCGTTGTAGCCATGTTTGATTTCCTACAGTGGTATCAAAGACACTTATGAAGGCTCAAATTGGTTTTATGTGGAAGCATGCTTGTTTGATTAAATTGTTTATGAACTTGTATGCTGAAATTTGGATTACTTGAATATGTCCATTGAAATCTGAATTTTATTTTTTTAATTAAACTTATATGATATGTTTATGTTTATTAAATAAATTTAGGGTATGCTTTAATGTGTTATTGCTGGATTTGAATAACATAAGATATATGTATGCATATGCATGGAAGAACCAAGATTCAGCTTTTCTGGATTTTCTTAACCTAGCTTTGGGTTTTTCATCTTTTGGGGCCCGTTTGGTTTTAATTTTTTTATTAAATCCAAAAATTATATGTGTTGAATCATATTGAAGCCAAATTATATATGTGATATATAATTTGTACCAAATCATGAAGTATTAAATCCTGAAAAACATATGATGGCTTCTTTGGTTTTGGTTTTTTTAGCTTTTGGCTAGGTTTTGGGTTTTTCAACTTTTATGGCCAATTGGTTTCAATTTTTTTTAATTATTGAAGCCAAAATTAATATGTGATATATATGTGATATGTATGTAATATTAAGGCCAAATTATATATATGAATATATATAATTGTTCCAGTTTGGAAGCTTCAAAGTTTCTGAAATTTTGGATGCTTTGGTTTTTCTGAATTTTATTTGGTTAAAATTCTCTGAAATTTTGGCTGGTTTGGATCTTATGAATTTCTAGATGGTTCAGATTTTGGAGAAGTTTGCTGGTTAAAATTTCCTAAATTTTGGTTAATTCTAATTTTCTGAAAAAAGATGTTGTTTCGGATTATTGGTTTTAACCTAGTTTCGGTTTTTCTAAGTTCTTGGCCAAGCTTCGAATTTTATAAAAAGTTTTTTTTTTTTCATTTTCGATTTGTTGTTCTGGAAAAATTCCTTTCAGCCTTTTCATGTGAAGAAATAGTAGACGTTTTCAAGAGCAAAATAAATAACACATTTTCTATTCTTTAGAGAAAAATAGCAGTTGCTTTCTTATCAAAGAAGCAAGGAAAAACCGAAGCTTGAGAAGCTTCAAATCTGGAAAAACCAAAGGTAGAAACTGTGGCTAGCACCATCAGGTTTTGCTACTTCTTTTCTTGGGATAATTGTGTGACAATTAACTTGGAACTTTGAGAAGATTGTTTGGATATTGTACATGCAAGGCTTTGCTAAGTGTTGTTGTAATTCGACGAGTAAAAGTCTTTAAAAGAAAGTTCAACCGCTACTGGTAAAGGTGAAACTCTTCACGACCGGTTGAAATAACTTTGTAAGGATCCTTGGAGAAAATAAAAAATTTTAAACTTTTGTTGCATGCCGTATTTGATTTCCTACATTAATTATATACACTCACAAAGTATGTCTTGGCTAAAAAATCAGAAGTGACAATTACAAGGACATTTTTCCCTACGAGAGTGAAAACTATTGTGTTTTACAAAAATCGCAGTTTTTCACTACTACTAACTCTATATCTACCAGACCATCACAATTTTTTACAAAAACCATGGTTTGCAACTAACCAAACTATAAAATTACATCAAATTATAACTACTATTTACATAATCAAGATGAAGACCTATTTAATGCATCCTTGAGCTTTGTGGATTAAAGTCTTCACCGGTGGGCAGCATGGGCCGTGATACACCTTTGTTATTGTAGGAAACCAAATCAAAGAACGCAGCGGAAATTTAAAAATTTTTGGTTCCTCCAAGGATCCATACGAAGTGAAATCAAATTGGTAGTGAAGATTGTTACCTTACCGGTAGTGTAGCCTTGTTGATTGTGGGAGATTGTTGATTGTTGAATCACAAGAAAGACCAATCTAGCCTTGCCTTTATGGTATCCACACGATCGTCTCCAAATCTGAAGTTAATTGTCAAACAATTAACTAAAGAAAGAAATAACAAAATTCTTTTAGTGCTAGCTAAGATTTTGTTACTTGGTATTCCCTCAAGTTCTCAACTTAAGGATTGGTTTTCTATTTTGAGTTCTCAACTCAATTTCGGTTTTTGTTCTTATTTCTCAAATAAGGAGTGGTGTCTATATTGAACAAGAGAAGAAGAAAAGAGAGAAATTTCGTGCACCAAGAATAGCACTAAGTTTTCTTCAACAAAGAAAGCTTAAAAAGAAAACTCTCTCAATGAAAGTGTCCCTTCGGTTTCCTTGATCTGAATTCAATAATTCATCCATGTAAAACAGCTGCCCTTTCACATTTCATATTCTAGAAATTGAATTGCAACATGTTGCATATGGTTGCCTTTCCATTTTCCAATGAATGGCTGCCTTTTCATTTTCATAAAATGAATTGCAATATGTTGCCTTTTCATTTTCCAATGAATGGTTGCCTTTTCATCTTCCAATAAATGGTTGCCTTTTCATCTTCCAATAAATGGTTGCCTTTTCATTTTCCAATAATAAAATCCATTTTGATTATTATTAATAAATCTAAAACTCATTTTGGATTTATTAATATTAATAGAACCAAAATCTTTTCACCTTAAATCCAAAACCGTTTTAAAACGAAAACCCGATAGATTCCTATTCTCAATAGGATTCTTAAATTAATCAAAATTTCATCAAATGAATTTTGCACTTCTTTTGGATACGATCTAATTGTGCGACCCAATAGGTTCTCATAACGCTGGCATTGACATAAAATATATTTTATGCCAAAAGTAATGAGCGGTGTCTAGCAACACATCAATACTACCCAAGTCATGAGAATATTAGTAATTCGACATTACTTTTCTTGTGATAGATATTATTGTGTAATTAAATCCCTTTGCCCTAGATATCTTGATCGAACACAAGCCATGGATCGTGTCATGCTCGTATAGTTCAATCTTTTCATTTCTTGATTCCCGAGTAGACACATCTAAGCAAATGAGTCCGATATCACATATCGACTCATTTGAGCACGGCATGCATTTTATGGTCTTCCTCAATCAAGAGGCCCAAAGATATCACTCTCATTATATAAGAGGGGCAAATCCTTTCTTGATCACTTAACATCCCCGCATGATTTATTACATATCCAATTACTACTTTTATAGTTCACCTCATACGGGTAACGTTTGGTAGTATCAAAACATTCAACTCCTCATCTTTGGGATCTCTGAGGATCTCAAGTCTAAGGATTATTTACACCATCATCACTATGAGAAATATTTATGACACTTCATATAATAATCCATGTAATATTTCTCATGGCGGTCAATCCAAAGACATTGTTCTCTAACATGTACCCATGTGTTGACTTGATATCTCATATCATGAACAATTTCATCAATCACTACACATACTAGTCTTAACGCATTATCATTGTCCCATTTAATGATAATACTCGACTAGGGATAATTTTAGAATAATTAAATTCTTGGGACATTATTATGTTTATTTCATAAAACTCTCTTAAGGTCAATTTAGTATAAATTTTAGAACCATGCAACTCCTCAAACATGCCATCAAGGCGAGGTATTGGATGTCTATACTTAATTGTAATCTTATTAATATCTCTATAATCAATACACATTCTCCATGTACTTTTCTTCTTTGGAACAAGGATGACTGGGACGGTGCATGGACTAAGACTCTCTCGTACATAACCTTTACCTAGCAATTCCTCAACTTGCCGTTGAAGCTCTTTGGTCTCTTTAGGGTTGGCTCGGTAGGCTGGCCAGTTGGGAATTACTGCGCTAGAAATTAAGTCAATTTGATGCTCAATTCCCCTTAAAGGTGGTAGTCCGTTAGGAAGATCTTCTGGAAAAACATCTTCATATTCCTGCAAAACAATTTTGACTTGCGAAGGCAAGTCTCTCGGTAGCTCTTCATTAGTAAATAATGATTCTTGAAAAATAATTAGCACAAAATCTTTACTTGCATTTAAAGCTCTATCAACATGCCTCATGCAAGCATAGAAGCTACCTTTAAAATCTTTAATTAATGGCTGTATACCTTCGGTTTCACTCATGAGAACCGAAGCATTACCTTTAGAAGTTGAAGAAAATTATTTACTCATGAGTTGAGTAGATTTCGGACCTTCTTTAATCTTCTCTTGCTCTCTTATCCTCTCAATTTGCTTCACCCTTTGTTGTTGCTGAAATTTACTAATTTTTGAAGGTGGCAATGATGCTAGAGTGAAGGCTTTTCCATCCTTGTTGAGGTGATACTTATTAGTCCTTTTGGAATGATTTGCATTGCAATCATACTCCTAAGGTTGTCCCAAAAGAAGGTGAGTAGCTTGAATAGGAACAACATCACAAAGAACTTGGTCAGTATAATTTCCAATTTGGAACTTTACCAAGGTTTGCTTTGTAACTCGGAGTGATCCACTTTGATTCATCCATTGCAATTTGTATGGTTTCGAATGCAAGGAACATTTGAGCTTCAATTTATCTACAAGATAAGTAGAAGCTAGGTTAGTACAAGATCCTCCATCAATAATTAACATACAAATTTGATCTTTAATAAAACATTTAGAGTGGAAAATATTTGTCCTTTGATCCTTGGTGTCTTCCTCGGGTTGAGCACTTAAAGCTCTTATGGTCACCAAACAATCTCTAATTGGTTGATCCTCTTCGTGCTCATAGTTTGCAACTATGTCTTCATCTTGATTATTGAACTCCTCTTGACTCTCACTTTGATAGGTTCCATCATCCAAGATGGTTATAGTTCGTGAGTTTGGGCATTGAGATGCTATATGTCCTTGGCCTAAATATCTAAAACATTGGATAGAGGAATTAGTATTAGTATTATTTGAACTAGAAGAAGGCTTAGGATTACTTACCTTTGAAGAATTTTGGGGTGCAAATTTCTTCCCATTTGTTGGATTGGAAGCCGAACCTCCTCTCCATGCAGTACTTCTGGAACTTGAAGAAATAAATCTACCACCTTGGCGATTATTGTTGTTGTTGTGCCACTTATTGCTCGGGTTTGAGCTCTTCAAATTTTATGGCACCTTTTTAAGTTGCTTGTATGGGCTGAACGCACCTTGAAGACCCTAAATAGCTTGGCACATCTTGTCAAGCTCACTAATCATGGTATGAACTACTTCATCCCAACACTTAAGTTTAGAGGTAATACTTTTAACCTCAGCTGAAAGTTGGGCAATTATTTCCTTATGCTTTTCATTCTCTAGAAAAATTGACTCTTTCCTATGGGTCAAAACCCCTGTTGCTTGTTGTTGTTGCATCCTGTCTTCATTAAGACAGGAGGTTTCGATATTCTAAATAGGCGACTTGACCCCTGATATCCTTATTCTCCTCTCTTAACCTAAACATAGCATATTGAAGCTCAGCATGCACCGCTTCAAGTGTTTTAACTTTTTTATGCAAGTTAGTAATAATAGCCATTGATGATAATGAATGATCTTGATATGATAAAAATTGAATAAAAATAAGTAGTTTACCCATTAAGGGCACCCAAATTAATTATCCTTACAAACATTCAATAAATAAAAAGAAATAAAGAAGGCCTAAGAGCTAGCCTCATTCTGACTCCCTCCACCCTGAGCCGAAGTGCTCGCCTTTGCTAGACTCTTTGGTGCCCCATCACTTGTGGCCCAAAGATCGAGGTCTTCGTCCACCTCACAAATATTCAGCTCCTCCAAGGTCAATGGTGAGCTATGAGATGCCAGGTTCTGCAACAACTTGAAAGGGCCATCGAACCCCTTCACATCTTCTCATACACCTTGTCAACCCTCACTATAGCCTTAGGGTCATAGCCAAGCATCTATTCGAGCGGCAAGGTGAGGAATTTTCCATGAATTTTGATGGCCGCTTCATGCTTCCCCATATCCTTTGTAGCCCTGGAAAAATTTGCTGCAAATTTGCCAAAGTCTTTGGATTGAAAAATTTACTTCGCTAACAACTTGGCAAACTCTCCTTGGTTAATAGTTGCATGTGCCTGTATCTCTACCTTCTTTTCTCTCAGTTGTTCGTGGAAAGAGGATACCTCATCTTCCAACTTCCTTAACAGCTCCAAACTAGCCGATGCATCAACATGCAATTTTTTTTCTGGCCTTAAGAGAAACCTCTTCGGTCTCTCTACGTTGAGTAATCTCAGTGGCTTGCTCTTTGGCGCTCTAAAAAATTCCGCCCAGGCAACACATGGCCTACATTTCACACAATCTGTTTAGTTTAACACCCTCAATACTCAAACTTAACACAACAAACATTAATTAAAACTTCTTACACGAGGCAAAACATTAACTAGATTTTTGCTGAGATCGTCCAGGGACTTTTTTGCCAACCTATCCCCATATTCCTCCATGCCCTGAATCACCAACTGTGGTGAATCTCTTACGGGCATGGTGAATTTCACCATTGTTTCCGGGGATAAATCCTCAACATCCACCTCGCTATCTTTTTTCTTTCTTTGCGGGCACCTTCACCATCTTTCTTTTGGCTGGAGTTTTGGCCTCAGCAACCTCTACATCAGCCTTCCTCTTTGAAGGCTCTCCTTTTTCAACTTGCTTCACAAACACAACATCATCAGTGCCTAACTGCTCTTCCTTCACTAGTTCACTCTTAATAGAGCTACCAAACTTCACCACTGCAAAACAAAACATATTTATACGACATTAACAATTGCACTAGAAACAAAAATTCACCATAACATACAAACACCCAAACCCTTCGCCTCATCCTTTTAGGCGGTTTGCAATATCAGAGATCCAGTTTCAGCAATTGCCAGACTCAATTTATACTTCACCAATTCCTTCTTTGTGTAACTGCCAATCGTTTCCTCTTGAATTTCTATATAAGCATGGCCACGGGGGTTCTGCTTTTTCCAATTTGGATATGCATCATTTGCATCTCCATCGAACCAAGCGTTATATTTAATAAAGAAAAACCTTTTTTTCCACTCATGGTCGGCTGAAAGACTCATAGCCTTGCTCTTGGATCTTGGAAAAAATGCAAAATACCCCATGGAATTTGCAGATTTCTTCATGCAGTAAATGAAACTTTTTACCTTCCTTCCCTGACACAAAACCTCAAATCCTATAATGGTTCTCGTAGAATTGGGCGCCAGTTGAACTAAAGCTACCCCATAAGAACCTAAAATATCCACTACCAGTTGGCAAATGGGAAACCTAATACCTGCTTTCAAGTGTTCTTCATATATGGCAGTGTACCCTACTAGAGGGTTACATGCCCTACCTTTACTACCCTTAGCCTTGGCGCTATATTCTTTAGGAATATGGTACCTCTTTCTAAGTTCTCTAACATTAGCCTCTTAAAAAACTGATGACAGAGTCTCAACAGTGGGCACAAATTTAGAGGGATACCCCACTATGGGAGCTATAATAAATTCCTCCAGTTCTTTGGACAAAGAACTCACTACCTTATCCCCAGAAATACTACAATTTTCCTCATAACTCAACAAAATTTTTCCCCTCTTTGCTCTTCTCCTACTCGACTCAACTATACCAAAATCAGAAGAATTCCCTCGGCTGGATGAGACAGATGCACTACCCTCCTCGTTAGCCAGAGAGACAATCTTTCCTTCCCAACAGAAAGATCCAGAAGATATAGAGTAAGATGAAGTCATATTTACTTTTTCTTAAAGTGCCTTTTGAAATAGGTGTAAAGCTCCATCAGGTAAACCTTGCGAACTCGTCAGAAACTCGTTAGACACCACAACTCCTCGCCGGAACAAAAGATAGAAAGAAAGCGGTGAACTTTTTTGAATATCAAAAGGCTATGAAAGTGACGGATGAGAAGACCAAAGACAAAAAGTCACGACCTTTTATGTCAAACCCTACGACTTTCGTGTGAAACTCCACAAAATCTTCTAGGGTGCCACAACATTAAATATTGTACCTTTACAAAGTAAACATTAACTGTTGACACGACCCACGATAAGCCTTAACTGGCAAAAAATAAGGCGACGATAATCATTACCCCTCATTCTTTCTCCAAACACCTAACCATCTACTTTTGATAAGACCTTAGCTTGACATTATCATGCTAAGGTATAGAGAGCTCATAATGTATATGGACCCAATTCCCAATGTTATATCTTAGATCAAAGGCTAAGAGCCACGTCACCAGTCAGAAGCTAGGTGTTTGTGCCCTTGTTTGGGACCTTGGAGCCAAAGACCAGACCTCAGTCTTTGCGCCCCAAAGGTGGGATCTTGGAGCCAAAGACCAGACCTTAACGACATGCAAAGTTCCAAACCTCTGCTGTATTCTCAACAGCATGATCTGTGCTTAAACTCTAAACTCTAAGATTTAGAGATCAGCAATGAAAACATACTAAAATCACACCAAGTGCATGAGACCTTTGAACCCTAGGCAACTAGGTGGGAACTCAGCACAATCGTGTTTATCCATAAGCAAGTAACTACAGGCTATAATTGTGGAGCGAGCATCGCGATGTGCAATCAGTGGTTATGACCATGATTTGCGTATCAATCCACAACATCATATCCCACAAATGAGAAGACAAGGTACATAAGACTAGGGAGGACAACCAAGTAAGGGGACACTCTCTGACAACTGAAAATTACTATACTCCAATTAAGCACTGACTTAGACATTGGAGAATCTACCCCAAAGAATCACCCCAGGATCTATTTTACAAGAACATTCAACACTAGGGAGACGAAGAATCTTGGGTCCAAACCACTCAAATGGATCATAGACGGGTTGCGGATTTTGCCTTCATCAATGCACAAGCTCAGCATTGATCCCAGGGTGAAACCTGTCCAACAAAAGAAGAGATCATTAGCCCTAGATAGAAATTTGGTGATCAATGAAAATGTGAAAAAACTACAGTCTAATATCATCAAAGATGTATTTTACCCAACCTAGCTATCTAATCGAGTACTGGTAAAAAAAACCAATGAGTCCGACAAATGTGCATTAATTATACTGACTTTAATAAGTACTGTCCAAAAGATTGTTATCCTTTGGTGGTGATTGACTAAAAAGTTGAAGCTATATCGGGATATAAGGTCCTATGTTCCTCAATACCTAAAAAGGTTATAACCAAATCCTGATGACTGAAGAAAATACGAAGAAGACAGTTTTCAACATAGAGATGGGAGTTTTCTGCAATAAAAGGATGCCCTTCGAGTTGAAAAATGCAAGGGCAACCTATCAGCGCCTAGTCAACCAAGTGTTTTCCAACCAGATTGGTAGGAACTTGAAAGAATAAGTGGATGACATGGTAATAAAGTCAAAGAAAAGTGAAAGTGCACCTAAAGACTTGGAAGAAACTTTACAAACCATGTTAAAGGTTGAAATGTGTTTGAACCACAAAAAGTGTACTTTGGAGTAAGATGTGGCTAATTTCTAGGATTCATGGTTTCTAGAAAAGGAATTGAAACTAACCCAGACAAAATGAAGGTCATTACAGATATGGCACCTCCCTGAACCTTAAAAGAAGTTCAAAAGTTGACCAGATCGTTAGCGACTTTCAATAGATTCTTGTCACGATCTGTAAATCGGCACCTCCCATTCTTCCACACATTAAGGGAGGCCAAAAACTTTAATTTGAATGAATATAGCCAGTGATGAAAATCATCCAAGGTCCGAGACAACCAAAACTCCTCAAGTAGCTGAACGTGAACGTGAACATGATGCCAAAAATGAGGCTAAAACTTCATCAATGAGGCGTTCAAAGTTTGAGCCATTACAAGGCATGGGAGGGCCTATGACTAAGTCAAGAACTAAGAGAATACAAGCTGCTTTAGCAACACTTATAGCGGAAGTATTTGAAGCTTAAGACACTACAGGAGCAAGGACTTCTGGTTGTGAGTCATCAAGTCTCATTCTACTTAGCATTGTAAATAATGGATCAAGTATTGCCACTATTTGATCATGAGCTACATTAGAAGCTTCCAAATTCATAGCCATGAAACATAAAGAAGCTTTCACATCCACTTCATGCCTGGACGAAATCAAACTTGGCCAAATCCAAATACAACCCCAACTCTTGGCCAACTCAATCTAAACCAGCCTTGAAGTAGTTTTAGGGAATTTTATTGGTTGTTTCTTTTCATTAGATTAGGAGTCTTTTCTTTTAAGTAATTATATTTCTAAGAGGCAAGGGATTCTTATCCTTTTAGAGGATAGATTAGGTCACCTTGACCATCCTTTTGTAGTTCTACAAAACAAGGCCATTGGCCAACATGCAATGACAGAATTTTGACAATACAAACTTGAGAGCTTTGTGCTTCTCTTTGAGTTCTAGTTTAGAACTTGTATTGAGTCTTTGATGATAGCCTCTCAGGTTCATGTTTAAGCTATTTTATTGAGTTTCTTTCCCTTAATAATCTGAGTGTGCCAGTTGGTTCCAAGGATAGTCAAAGTTCACATCTTGGGTCTTTGATAATTCCATTGGATGTAAAGTGAACAAAAGTTAGGTTCCAAGGGTAGTCAAAGTTCACATTTTCGGTCTTTGATAATTCCGTTGGGTGTCTTGCTAAAGGAAGACTAGTTTAACCTAGAGGATGATACTAGGACCAACACTCTGGTATAGGTTCGAATTCTTATTCTTTTGTTTAAGATTTGTATCAATTTGGTATCAGAGCTGCCTTTGGGTTACTCCTTGAAGTTGTTCATATCCTTTTTGTTTCTGTTTTGTGTCTGTGTGTTTCTTTGTTCTTCCTCTTTTTTGTTTTGCATATTTGAGTCTTGTTTCTGTCCATAATCTCTTCATGATTATCTTCTTAATTATGTGTTGAAAAAAACAGAAAAACAGAAAAGAATCTCCAACTAGAATTCTACCTAGTTTCTCAGCCTTTTTTTTTTATCGCCTGTGTTTGTGTTTCTGCTTCCCTAGTCTTTTCATTTCTGTTCTTGTATTTCTATGTCCTTTTTCTACCCATATTCCCTTCTTATTTCACTTTTTAATTTCATGCTTGAAAAACGACATAAAAATCCCAATTCGAAAATCCTACAATTGGGATTTTTATGTCGTTTTTCAAGCATTAAAATCCTAGTTATGTGCTCTTGTTTTCTTGTGTGAATATTGGTTGTTGATAGAGACTTTGGTTGTTGAATTGCTGCTGCAAAAGGTGAAGTTAACTACTGTAGAAAAATTAGAAACCATAGCTGAAGAATCCAATAAAAACCTAAGCATCCTTTTTCAAGTTTTTGCCCAGATATTTACATTCTATCTTCGTGTGATTAACATGTGAGTAAGAAGGCTTCACTTTCTTGAAGTTTTCTATCAAATTGTGCTGTAAAAATCGTGAATTCTACCACTAATCCATTCTGAAAAATCTGATAGAACATCAAGAACAACTAAAACCCCAGTTTTCTGAATTCTGCCCGAACCTTCTTGACCCTTGATCAAGTTGTTTCGTGATTATTTTCTGATTAAAAGGGCTTCAATTTGTTACCAAAAGTGTGTTGCAAAGTTATAAAATGCCAACCAAATTTTAGCAACTCCTTGTGAAAGAAAAACAGTCCAGAAAAGTTGAAAATTTTGAAATCCTGAAACTTGAATTTCCTAATTTGTTCTAACCTTCGGTTTGCACCAATTCTTGATTAAAAGGTTGCAATTTTTTTTTTGAATTATACTGTCAAGGTTGTGCTTTAAAACGTGATATTGGTTGTTGAAGTTTTTGGAAACAATTGGTGAAAGAATTCTTGAAGAAACTGAATCCTTGTTAGAAACGGTTTTAGTTCAGAAAGCCTAAAATAATGCTTGAGTTCGATTTGGTTTGCACTCCTGAGCAAATAAACCACATATTCACAAATTTTACTCATCCACAAGCACCTAAAGAACCATCTTGTGTCAATTTCTTTTCAACCACAGTTCCTATTTTCTGTTTTTGAAAAAAAAAATTCAGCCAAAGTGTCCTCTTTTGTCAAGTCCTTTGTTTTCTTTGTTGTCTTCACATTTGTTTCTTGATCTCAAAACTTGTTTTCGTGTCTTATCTTTCTTGGCTTCTAAAGATTTTATTCTTTCCTTAACTTGAATTTAATTGTCTATTTTTGTGAGATTTTTTAAGCTTGTTTTGATTAGAACTCTTAGAAAAGTGATTGAGTGTGAGTGAACCTACTCATCAACCCCATTACTATAAAAGAGAGTTCAACCTTACTTTGGTGAGAGACTCATACATTGGGCAATTCATTAGAGTGAAGTACGGTAGGAAATTTTTATTACTAACTTGCTTATGCAGAGATGGCTACAAACCCAAAAGAACAAGAACAAGATATGAAAGAATATCTTAAAGACTTAGCTTCGGCTCTAGAATTAGTCCATAGGAGATTTGACCAAATGGAAGGCACAATGGCTCAAGTTACATTTGCAAAGGAAGCATTCAAGCTAGCAAATGGGAAGAAGTTTACACTACAAACTTCTTCAAAGGTAAGTAACCCTAAACCTTCATCCAGTTCAAGTAGTTCTAACATTAGTTCTTCTATCCAATGTTTTAGGTGCTTAGATCGAGGACATGTGACTTCTCAATGTCCAAACTCTCGAATCATGACTATCTTAGATGATGCAATCTATAAAAGTGAGAATAAGATGGCTGCGAGTAATGTTAATAAACATTGGGGGCATGAAGAGGATCAAACAATTGGAGAAATTTTGGTTACAATGAGAGCTTTGAGTGCTCCACCTAAGGAAGACATCAAGGATCAATGGATAAATCTTTTCCACTCTAAATGTTTAATTAAGGAAAAAATTTGTATGTTGATTATTGATGGAGGATCTTGTACTAACCTTGCTTCTCCTTATCTTGTAGATAAATTGAAGCTCAAATGTTCCTTGCATCCAAAACCATACAAATTACAATGGATGAATCAAAGTGGATCACTCCAAGTCACAAAGCAAACTTTGGTAAGTTTTCGAATTGGAAATTTTATTGACCAAGTTCTTAGTGATGTTGTTCCTATGTAGGCTACTCACCTACTATTGGGAGAATGATTTCAATGCGATTCATTCTGGGAGGACTAATAAGTATCATCTTAATAGGGATGGAAAAGCCTTCATACTAGCACCGTTGCCACCTTTCTGAAATTAGTAAGTTTCATCAACAACAAAGAGTGAAGCACATGGAGTAAACAAATTCTGCTCAAACCATGAGTAAACAAATTCTTTCAACTTCTAATGGTACGACTTGGTTCTCATGAGTGAAACCGAAGATGTATAACCATCCATTTAAAATTTTAATGGTAGTTTCTATACTTGCATGAATGATGTTGATAGAAATTTAAATGCAAGTAAAGATTTTGTGCTAAATAATTTTCAAGAAGTTTTATTTACTACCAATGAAGAACTACCAAGTGATTTGGCTTTGCAAGTCAAAGTTGTTTTGCAGGAAGATGAAGATGATTTTCCAGAAGATCTTCCTAAAAGACAACCACCTTTAAGGGGAATTGAGCATCAAATTGACTTCATTTTTGGAGTAGTAATTCCCAACCGAGCCAACCCTGAAGAAACCAACGAGCTCAAATAGAAAGTTGAGGAATTGCTAGACAAAGGTCATGAACAAGAAAGTCTTAGTCCAAGTGAACCTTGTTCTAAAGAAGGAAGGCACGTGGATAATGTGTACAGTTAAGTATAGACATCCAATACCTTGCTTTGATGACATATTTGAAGAATTGCATGGGGCTAAAATTTGTAATAAAATTGATCTTAAGATTAGATATCATCAAGTATGTATTAACAATGGAGATGAATGGAAAACTGCCTTTAAAACAAAGTTTGGTTTGTATGAATGGTTAGTCAAGCCTTTTGGATTAACTAATGCACCTAGCACATTCATGGGGCTTATGAATCATGTACTTAGGCAGTTTATAGGAAAATTTGTTTTGTATTTTGATGACATTCTCATTTATTGCAAGAGCTTAGAAGAGCATGTGAAGCATATTAAATTTTTTCTAAGTGTCTTGTGTGAAATTAGGATGATTGGATTTAAACCACTAACCCCTCTTGACTTAGTGCCATTGCCTAGCAATGAGTAAATAAATCTTAATGGTGTAGCAAAGGCTAAGTTTGTTCAAGACCCACATGAGAAAGTACACCTTTAAATCCTCAAGAAGAATGAACGTTATGCTCAAGTTGCCAAAAGAGGAAGAAAGCAAGTAAGGACTAAGCTTCATCATCGAGGAGATGGTCATTTTCATGTTATTGCTCGCATAGGCGAAAATACATACCAACTTGTTCTTCCAAGTGATTATGTGCATTTAATGTCTCAGACCTTTCATTGTTTGAATTTGATGACGAGTTTATGGACTTGAAGATGATCCATTCAAAGAAGGAAGGACTAATAAAAATCATCCAAGGTCCGAGACAACTACAACTCCTCAAGTAGCTGAACGTGAACGTGTACATGACGCCAAAGATAAGGCTAAAACTTCATCAATGGGGGGTTCAAAGTTTGAGCCTTTACAAGGCATGGGAAGGCCTATGACTTGGTCAAGAACTAAGAGAATGCAAGCTGCTTTAGCAACACTTATTGCCAAAGTATTTGAAGCTCAAGACACTAAGGCAGCAAGGACTTCCAGTTGTGAGTCATCAAGTCTCATTCTACTTAGTGTTGTAAATAATGGATCAAGTATTGCCACTACTTGATCATGAGCTACATTAGAAGCTTCCAAATTCATAGCCATGAAATATAAAGAAGCTTTCACATCCACTTCAAGCCTTGACGAAATCAAACTTGGCCAAATTCAAATACAACTCCAACTCTCAGTCAACTCAATCCAAACCAACCTTGAAGTAGTTTTAGGGAATTTTATTGGCTGTTTCTTTTAAGTAATTATATTTCTAAGAGGCAAGGGATTCTAATCCTTTTAGAGGGTAGATTAGTTCACCTTGGCCGCCCTTTTGAAATTCTATAAAACAAGGCCATCGGCCAACATGCAATGACAGAATTTTGACAATACAAACTTAAGAGCTTTGTGCTTTTCTTTGAGTTCTAGTTTAGAACTTGTTTTGATTCTTTGAGGATAGCCTCTTAGGTTCATGTTTAAGCTATTTTATTGAGTTTCTTTCCCTCAATAATCTTAGTGTGCCGGTGGGTTCTAAGGATAGTCAAATTTCACATCTTGGGTCTTTGATAATTCCATTGGATGTGAAGTGGACAAAAGTAAGGTTCCAAGGATAGCCGAAGTTCACATCTTGGGTCTTTGATAATTCTGTTGGGTGTCTTGCTAAACAAAGACTAGTTCACCATAGAGGACGATACTAGGACCAACACTTTTGTATAAGTTCGAATTCTTATTCTTTGGTTTAAGATTCGTATTAGCCAGAAAGTTTTTGAGGAGTTAAAAAGACATCTGGCAAGCTTGCTAGCACTCACGGTACCTACACTTGGAGAATTCTTGTATTTATACTTAGTAGCCTCAACTAATGCTGTTAGTGTGGTACTCATCCAAGATGTGGACAAAATGCGATAACCAATATACTACGTTAGTCGTGCCCTCCAAGGAGCTGAGATGTGGTATTTTCCAGCAGAGAAGTTAATCCTAGCTTTACTTCATGCCGCCCGGAGACTAAGACCTTACTTCCAAGCACATCCTATATGTGTTCGTATTGATCAACTCATTAGGCAAATATTCTCCAAACTGGAGGCTTCTAGGAGGTTGGCAAAATAGGCCATTGAGTTAGGGGAGCATGATATACATTATCACCCTCGTATAGCGATAAAGGCTCAAGTTCTGGCAGATTTTATAGCGAGATGCCTACCATAGAGACCCCGGATGTCAACTCTCCATTGTTGCCCAAGTCCACAGAAAAAGAAATAGAGGGCTCAAAGGCCTAACCTTATACGTAGATAGTGCTTCAAATGAAAATGGCAGTGGAACAAGCCTGTTGTTTCAAAGTCTAGAGGGCACAGAGATTATGTACGCTTTGCGCTTTGACTTCAAAGCAACTAACAATGAAGTTGAATATGAAGCCTTGATTACAGGGTTAAAGCTAGCTTGAAGAATGAAAGCGAGAAAGGTAAACGCATATAGCGACTCCCGAATAGTCATCAATCAGGTATAAGATTCTTATGAAGCTAAGGAGCCTCAAATGAAGAAGTATCTTGATAAGGTATGCCATCTTGGTCATTCTTTTGATAGTTTTAAGATTGTACAGATCCCAGGTTGAAAAATAAAAGGGCCGATGGCCTACATAAATTGACGCTTATGCCTTTTCTCATCTAAATAAGAAGGTCTTGGTGGAGATACTTCTTTGTAGGAGCATTGAAGAAAATGTCAAAATGACCATTGAAGAGATGGGAAATAACTATATGACTCCCATATTGATGTGATCCAAATCCAAAAGACTAGGAACACTTAGAAAAGTTATCCAAGATATGTCTAATAAGGGATTGCTAGTTTGGATTGGTGTAAACCTTGACCCACTATCCACAAAGAGATAAGAACTTTGGTATGAAACGCCACAACCAACTACACCAAAATTGGTTGATAAGTTTAGTTTGAACTCCACAAGTTTGGAGGCAAACTTGATGAGTTCTAGAGTTCTCAAACAACCCAAAAATGAGATAAAACTCACAATTTTGATTATTCAAAGGTTTTTTTAAAAAAATAGTACACAAGATGCCTATTTATTGGCTACAAAAAGTCTTGAAAAGTCCTAAATATCCTTGTCTAGAAACTAGAAAAAATAAATATTAATTTTGACTCACTAACTCCTAAACTAGACTTTGACAAGACCAATAAGAAAATTTGCATTTTAATCCATTAATTACACACCATCCTAGATGATATATTGGCTGAAAAATTTACACACTAGAATGGTGCATTGACCAAGAGTTGGAATAAGTAGATTCATGCACCTTGAGCTAGCTTCCAAGACTTCATTAAATTCTTCTTTGATTGAATTTTCAGCCATGAATTTGGACCAAAATTTGAACAATTGATAGGCTAAAATTTGGACCAGCTTGTAAAATTGATTTTCAACTTGGACCAAATGCACACTTGAACTTGGACCATTACTCTATTGAATTAGATGTGAAACTGGAGCTGAGTTCACATCTCTAGCCAAGTTCTCATCATTGGCCGAGTTCACATCTTTGGCCGCTGAATTCACATCACATATGGAGATATTTGCAAAATGAGGAATTGCTAGATGACAAGAATGAAGCCAGGAAACTAATGTTGATGGCGTCCCAATATGTAATATAGGACGGCGTCCTTTACAAATGATCTTACCTCCAACCTTTGTTTAGATGCATTGGGCCTCAATAGGTAGATTATATACTCCAAGAAGTGCACCTCGGATCTTGTGGAAGCCATGTAAAACCCCACATACATGCTAAGAAAATCATTTGTTGGGGTTACTATTGGCCAACCATGTTTAAAGACGCCTATCACTTTCGTACAAAAATGTGTCAAATGCCAACTTCATGCTCCCATAGTTAGAAGACCTCAAATGGAGTTGATCAATATCCACAGTTCATGGCCTTTCACGCAATGAGGGATTGATATTCTTGGGCCTTTTCTTAAAGCATTGGGACATTTGAAGTTCTTAATTGTTGCCATCGACTACTTCACTAAGTGGGTAGAGGTTAAACTTTTGATTACTATCACTAGAAAAAATGTCCTAAAGTTTGTGTGGAGCGAAATCGTTTGCAGACTTTGCATCCTCATGTGATTATTTCAAACAATGGGAAATATTTTGTAGATGATCCTTTCCATACAGTGCGAAGAACTTGATTAAACAAAACTTCACTTCCGTTGCACATTCATAAGCCAATGGCCAAGTCAGTCACAAATCGCATGATACTGCAAGGACTCAAGACTCGACTGGATAAAGCAAAAGGAGATTGAGTGGAAAAGCTCCCAAATGTATTGTGGGCTTATCACACCACACCTTAGATAGCAATGGAGGAAACCC
The DNA here is from genome assembly GCA_020080225.1 of Gynochthodes officinalis. NCBI lineage: Eukaryota > Viridiplantae > Streptophyta > Magnoliopsida > Gentianales > Rubiaceae > Gynochthodes > Gynochthodes officinalis. The sequence goes on along the minus strand of CM034621.1, from coordinate 12,311,276 downwards.
CTTATAGCCTAACATATGGCTTAGAGGCTGTTTTTCTAGTGGAGATTGGAGTTCCAAGTCTTAGAGTTGTAGCCCTCAACGCTGAGGCTAATGAAGAAGAGGTTCAGTTGAACCCAGACTTATTGGAAGAAGGCTGAGATCTAGCCTCACTAAAGGAAGCACAATGCAAACAAACTATGGCCAAATATTGTAATGAATGGGTGAAAATCAATGAATTTGCCTCAGGAGATTTGGTCTTACATAAAAATGAAACGAGCTAAACGTAAAAATGAAACGAGTTGAGCTCAAAAGATTGGAAAGCTAGAAGCCAATTGGGAAGGTCCCTATAGGGTAATTGATGTAGGAAATCAAATACTACACGTTGCAAAATTTACTATTTTTTATTTCCTCTAAGAATCCTTACGAAGTGATATCAAACCGGTAGTGAAGGATTTTATCTTATCGGTAGCGGTAGAATTTTTTGCGAAGATTGTTGATCGTCAAACTACTAGCAAAACTGGTACAACCTTGTCTCTATGGTATCCACACGATTGTCTCCAAGTCTCAAGTTAATTTTTGCACAATTAACCAAAGAAAGAAGTAGCAAAAATTCGTGAGTGCTAGCAACAAAATTTCTGCTTTCGGTTTTTTAGGATTCAAGCTTTGGTTTTCTCCTTGTTTCTTTGACAAGGATGCAGCTACTATTTTTCTCTAAAGAATAGCTAAAGTGCTTCTTGTGTTCTTGAAAATATTGCTACTATTTCTTCACAAGAAAGAGCCAAAAAGGATTTTCCGAACAAGACAACAAGGATTGGTTTTGGGGTTTTCTTTTTGCTGCAAAAACATTTTTCTCCAAGAAAAACTAATTTTCAGCTTTTTGATGCACAAGAAGAGTGTGATTTTTGCTGTTCACATTAGGGTTGTGTAGCTTCTGAAATTATAAGTCCAAATATATAGAAATAGATTAGGGTAAAACTTCTTCTAAAGAGTTTTAATCTATTTTGGAACTTTCTAAATTTCAGTGGCTGCCAAAACAAGAATCCCAATCTATTTTGGCTTTCTAATTACAGTTTTCACATGAATTAATAAATCCAAAACTATTTTGAATTTATTAACACAAAACCAAAATGATTTAGTCACAAATCCAAATACTGCCTTACACTAGAAAACCTTCTAGAGTCCTATTCACATAGGATTCTTAAATTAACCAAAAAATTCATCACATGAATTTTACACTTCTTTTGGATAGGATCAAAGTGTGCGACCCAATAAGTTCTTATAGTTTTGGTAATGACATAAAATTTATTTTATGCCATAAGCGTTGAGCGATGTCTAGCAACATATCAATGCTACCCAAGTTATAAGAATGTTAGTAATTCGACATTACTTTTCTTGTGATAGATGTTACCATGTAATTCAATCCTTTTGTCCTAGATATCTTAATTGAACATGAGCCATGGAGCGTGTCACACTCACATATTTCAATCTTTGTGTTTCTTGATTCCCAAGTAGACACATCTAAGCAAATGAGCTCAATATCATATATCGACTCATTTGATCACGGCTATGCATTTTATGGTCTCATTTGATCAATGGGACCAAAGATATCACTCCCATTACTTAAGAGGGACTATTATTCAATATCTCACTACATGATTTATTGCACATCCAATTGCTACTTTTATAGTTCACCTTTTTACGGGTAACGTTTAGTAGCATCAAAATATAGAACTCCTCATGTTGAAATCTCTGATGATCTCAAGTCTAAGGATCACTTACATACACCATCATCACTATGAGATACGCTTATGACACTTCATATAATAACCCATGTAGCATTTCTCATGGTAGGTCGATCCAATACATAGTTCTCTAACATGTACCTATGTATTGACTTGATGTTTCATATCATGACACATTTCATCAGTCACCACACATACTAGTCTTAAAGCATTATCATTGTCTCATTTAATGATAACACTTGACTAGTGATGGTTGTAGAATAATTAAATCTTGGGACATTATTATATTTATTCACAAAGTGTAGATATGGAATAAAACATAATGATAACAAATTTTCATAAATTGAAAGCATAATGATACAATGTATGCCAACTTTAGTTCAACCACTCAAAAAGGGCGACTTGACCCTTGAGATCTTTATTTTCATTCCCTAACCTAAATACAGTGTCTCGAAGCTCAATATGTGTAGCTTCGAGCATCCTAACTTTCTCACACAACAAATTAAAAGTAGCCCTTGAAAATAACAGACAGCCCTGATATAGTAAAAACTAAAGAAAAATTAGAAATTCATTAACCAAAAGAATTGTCTTTACAAAAAAAAAACACAAAAAATAGTAATAAAAAAAAAAGGTCTAAGAGCTAGCCTCTTTCTAGCCCTCTCCTCCTCGAGACGAGGCCTCAGTTTCCTACTGCCCTCTAAGAGCTTCACCTTCCACAGTCTGGAGGTTTGGATCTTCATCAACCATACAAGCATCAAGTTCCTCCAAGGTCACAAGAGAGCTCTAAGATGCCACATGTTTAAATAATGTGAAGGAACCATCAAATCCCTTCACAGTATCAACATAGGCCCTATGGACCCTCGCCATAGCTTTAAGATCATAGCCAGGCAACTCTTCCAACTTCAAAGTTGGGAACTTCTCTTGAATCTTGATGGCCGCTTTATGTTATCCTATCTCCTTAGCTGCCTGAGACAAATTTACCACAAAGTGCCCAAAGTCTTGTGTGTGAAAGACCTTTTTCACTAGCAACTTTGTGAACTCCCCCTTATTGATGCTTTTGAATTTTTGGACCTCCACATCCCTTTCCTCCAATTGTTGGTGGAGGGGAAAAACCTCTTTCTCCAGCTTCCTCCTCGTCTCTAGAGATGCCGCCTCGGCACCCTTTGGCTATGTCGCATCAACTTCATGTTTGAAGGCCTCCACGACTAGGTGATTAGCCCTCTGGATGAATTTCGTCTATACAACTAGTGCCTATAATCCAAATAGATGGTTAATCACAACACTTCTTAGAATAAAACCATAAAAAAAAATACCTATAAGGTAAAATTTTATACCAGGGCACCGTAGTAGCCAAATTAGTGTTAAGGTTGGCCAATGGCATCTAGGCCAACCTTTTCTAATGATCCTCCATGTCCTAGATTGTCACCCCCGGTGAGTCCCCCATGGGCTGTTTGATTATGCCATAAAGACCAATCATGTGATGATTGTCTGGGTATATATATGTATCATAATGTTTAGGGTGAATTACATCTACTATCCATGGGGTTTGTGTAAATTACCAATTGAATCCCAAGATTTGGTAAAACTATCAATACCCCCTTAAATTTGATAAATTCATAATATTTAGCCCATTTAATCAACTAAATTAACATTTAGCCCCCTTAAATTCATAACATTTAGCCCCCTTTAGGGGGTATTGGTAGTTTTGCCAAATGTTGAGGTTCAATTGGTAATTTACACAAACCACAGGGGTAGTAGATGTAATTCACCCTAATGTTTATAATCTATGGCAATTTATTATTATGTTTAATTTCATATATGTGTATTATGAATAAATATAATAATGTCCCTAGAATTTAATTATTCTAAAACATTTCTAGTCAAGTATTATCATTAAAGGAACAATGATAATGCATTAAGACTAGCATGTGTAGTGACTAATGAAATGTGTCATGATGTGAGATATCAAGTTAACACATAGGTACATGTTAGAAAACTATGTACTGGATTGACCCGCCATGAGAAATGCTACATGGGTTATTATATGAAGTGTCATAAGCATTTCTCATAGTGATGATGGTGCAAGTAATCCTTAGATTTGAGGTCACCAGAGATCCCAACATGAGAAGTTGCATGTTTTGATGGTACTAAACGTTACCCATAATAGGGTGAACTATAAAAGTGGCAATTGGAAGTGTAATGAATCATGTGGTGGGATGTTGAGTGATCAAGAAAGGATTTGCCCCTCCTATATAATGGGAGTTATATCTTTGGGCCTCTTGATAAAGTGAGACCATAAAATGCATGGCCGTGCTCAAATGAGTCGATTTGTGACATCAAGGTCATTTGCTTAGATGTGTCTACTTGGGAATCAAGAAACGCAAAGACTGAACTATGCGAGTGTGACACGTTTCATGGCTCGTGTTCAATCAAGTTATCTAGGGCAAAGGACACTTAGATTGTATCCTAAAGAAGTATAAAATTCATGTGATGAATTTTGATTAGTTTAAGAATCCTATTACACATAGGACTCTAGAAGGTTTCCAATTTAAATCGGTATTTGGTTTTGGTTTCTAAATGGTTTTATTTTGTGCTAATAAATCCGAAATAGTTTTGGATGTATTAATTCACGTAGTGGCTGAAAATTAGAATCAAAATAAGAATGGGATTCTTGTTTTGTCAACTAATGGAATTTGGAAAGTTGAAATTTAGAAAGTTCCAAAATAGATTAGAACTTGGAGTTCAAGTAAAACTTTTTAAAAGAAGTTTTATCCTAATCTATTTTCTATAAATTTGGACTTATAATTTCTGCAGCCTCCAACCCTAATGTGTGAATCAAGTACTCACTTTTTCTGGAGCAAGAAAGCCGAAGCTATTTTTCTTTGAGAAAGAAAAAGTCTGCAGAAAATATATAGCCAAGAATAACCGAACCTCTCACTTGTCTTTAGCAAAATCTCTTCGGCCTTTTCTTGAGAAGAATTGCAGTCGAGTTTGAAAGAACATAAGAATCCTCTTTGCTTTTCTTTAGAAGAAAAAATAGCTGCTTCTTGTGTGGGAAAAAGCAAGAAAAACTGAAGTTTGGAGAAGCTTCTAAACCTGAAAATCGAAAGCAAAATTCCAGGCTAGCACCAATGGTTCCTTTGCAACTTCTTCCTTGGTTAATTGTGTGACAATTAACTTGGGAATTGGAGAAGATCGTGTGGCTAGAAAAGGAATACATATGATGTGTTTCATCTTTGGACAAATTGAACATAGCTTCGGATTTTATATCTTGGCCGAATTGATATATGTAATGTATCAAATTGAGGCCTTAAATATATATGATATGTCAAGTTGAGACCGAAATTTAATTTTGGCCATATACATGTATACTGGTTTATGGTTTGACCAAAAATATATATGATATAATTTTCACAAATCAATTATGATCAAAGGTTGGCCAAATGGAATATGTGATATTTCATGTTGTGGCTGAAAATATATGTAAGATATAAGTTTCACAAATTCCTCATGATCATGGTTGGCCAAATGGAGATATGACATGATTGAAAATTAGTTTTCGACATTTATATGTGTTCACTTTAGTAGTCGAATGCATATATTTGACATATCAAATTGAGGCCGAAATATACATGTGTTCAGAATTTTGTGTGGCCAAAATTGATATATGTGATGTATCATGTTATGGTAAAAAATAAATGAGATATATTGTTCACAAATTTCTAATGAGCTAGAATGACTGAAATTTGCATTTTAAACCCGAACCTTCCATGCATAATGTATTATTCAAAACCCTAAAATTTGATTTAATAATAATTGTCATAAATTAATTAGATTAATATATTTAAGTGTTAAATATGGATGAAAATTATATGTGACATGCACATTATGTGATATTTGAGCATGGTGCATAGTTATAGCCCTAAGTCCAATAGGATTGGATAAATTTTGTATTGGTTTTAAATATGACCTGCGTGTCATGCCTTGCTCTATTTTTTGGTTATAACTTCTTTTCTCATCTAACTCCCCTCAAATGTAACTCGAGGTTTCTCTAAAAGATGCAATAGTTAGATCAGAGATAGGATTATACTAGAATCAAAGAGGCAAGAAGTTGATGACCATGCAAGAGGAACCAAGAAGGCACTTTGAGAAGATGCCGATACCCTTAGGTTGACCTTATAGTTCTCTTATTGGTTTGAGAGAACTTTTAGTTTACGCTATAACTATGTCACGTTTATTTTATTGTTCATGTATGAGATGCATGCAATGTATGTTTATCGGTTAAATGCATAATGTCATTATGATTGTAATAATTAGTTAGAAAATTATGGACTAATAATTACAATAACCAACTTACATAAAATGGTGAGTATTTAACAAATCCCTCAAATGAATATTAAGTCTAAGATGCCTTCCAATGCTTAGCACTCGTCAAGGCTTTGATTGACTACGTGTAGGTTTGCCAAAGCAAGGTGCCATGGTCAATTTTAGTGAGATGCGACAGGATAATAGTAATATACGACTGGTAATCATTGGGTTTGACTTAACTATGTGGACTCAATAGGATTGAGAACTATAGGAATAAAGTTGGCCCTTGGCTTATTAGATAAACTAGAACAAGAGTTGATCACCTAACCATCCAAGAGTTGTATGGGACACAATTGACAAAGTGTTGTCTACCTAAATAGCCGAGTTTTGGGCGATTAGCCAAAGCTAACTCAAAATTAGGTGAAATATGGATCTTGGCCCACTAGAAAGATACGAGATTTATCTTTCAAAATTAATATTGAGGCTTATTAATTTGAGCAAAATAGTGGGAGTAACATTTAATAAAAGGTCCATATTAAATGTTTTCATTCATGATACTATTTTGCATATTTCTGTTGGAGATAACCATGGCATCAAACACTAACACTAAGACACTATTAGTAACCCCAGCTATCCTCTTCTCAACTTTCTTATTTGAAGGTTCCACCACCACTACCTTCCTAGAAAAAGCATCCTCGTCATGATCAGACCTCGGGTTGACATTGCCACGCCACCAAATCGGATCATAGATGGCTTGACATTCCCAACCACAGAATCGAATCATAGACGACTTGCGGATTTCACCTTCATCAAGTGTTACTGTCTGTGGAAAAGAAATTTCTTGATTTTTGAAGTAGTATTCTCAATCTTTCTTTTGATTCCGACCTATTCGAAGATGGTGGATACTAGATCTAGAGAGCTGAGGGCGCTCAAATGAACTAGCTGAGGAGGGGCATGACGTAGTCGTTCAGGCCTTGTAGATAACCACCCCATACGTTTAGGAGCAATCCTTGAACGTTCAAAACATCTCTTCGCCCATGAAAGTGAACAATCATAGCACACCACTCCAAATTGAGAGGCCTCGTCGGCCCAGAGACAGAGGGAACCAGATGAGAGAGCTTTTATGGAGTTACATTGTGCACAGTTTGAAGAATTTCGGAGGGCTAGGCTTAATCCCCACCAATCCAAGGATAAACCAAGACTTAGTAATCAGGAACATGGTCGCTGGAAGAGAAATGATAACAAAAATGAAGCTTCAGCCTCTCATGCCAATAACAATTATGAAAATGATCGTTCTAGGGTTAGGTCAAAGCACGATCCTAAGTGATGTGATTCCAATTTGAAGGACAGGGAACACTTAGAAAGTTGCCCAAGAAATGTCTTAGGGATGCTAGTTTGGATTGGTGTAAACCATGACCCACTATCTATAAAGAGATAAGAACCTTGGTATAAAAATGCCACAACCAACTACACCAAAATTTGTTGATAAGTTTAGTTTGAACGCCACAAGTTGATAAGCTCGTTGAACGCCACAACTTGATAAGTTCGTTGAATGCCACAACTTGATAAGTTCGTTGAATGCCACAAGTTTCCGAAGAAAACTTGATAAGTTCTAAGTTCTCAAAGAACCCAAAGATGAGATAAAACTCACAATTTCATTACTCAAAGCTTGTTTCAAAATAGTACAAAGATGCCTATTAATAGGCTACAATAAGTCTTTAAAAAAAAATCCTAAATATCCTTGTCTAGAAACTAGAAAAATAAATATTAATTTTGACTTTCTAACTTCTAGACTAGACTAATAAAATTCTACATTCTAAAATATTAATTATGCACCATTCTAGATGATTTATTGGCTAAATAAAAGGCACATTGGAATGGTACATTGACCAAGTGTTGGAATAAGTAGATTTATGCATCTTTAGCTAGCTTCCAAGACTTTATTAAATTCTTCTTTTGACTGAATTTTCAGCCATGACTTTTCATCGTCAAATGCCTCAAAATAGATGATTAACCATTGAATTTGAAGTCTTCAACACTTGACTATTTGAATAATTGATATGTTGGAATTTGGACCAATTTTAAGACCAAAATTGATATTTGACTTGGATCAAATGCACTTTTGAACTTGGATCGTTGCTCCATTGAATTGGATGGGATCTTGGGGCCAAGTTCACATCTCTAGCCACAGAGTTCACAACTTTGACTCCGAGTTCACATTTTTGAGTCAAATGTCAGGAAGTTGGAGCTGAGTTCACATCATTTCCCTCCTCTTGACAAGGATTTGTCCTCAAATCTTCAGACCTACATGATAGAGACTTAAATCAGAAACATTGAAGACATTATGAAGGTTGTACTCACTCAGTAAATCTAGTTTGTAGGCATTGTCATGGATGCGCTCTAAAACTTGAAAATGTCCATCTTTTCTTGGTTACAACTTAGATTTTCTTTGCTTTGAGAACCTTTCATTCCTCAAATGCAACTAAACCCAATCTCCCGTTTCAAAAATAAGCTTATGACACCCCTTGTTGGCTTGTTGTTCATATCTTTTCGTATTTTCCTCGATGTTAAGTCTTGCCTTATCATGTATTTGCTTCACAAATTCAGCCTTCTTTTTGTCATCTAAATTCAATCTCTCACTCACAGACAAAGGTGTTAGATCCATTGGAGATAATGGATTAAAACCATAAACAATCTCAAAAGGAGAAAATTTAGTGGCAGAATGCACATTCCTATTATATGCAAATTCAACGTGAGGTAAACAAACATTTCAAGTCTTAATGTTCTTACCAATGACCGACCTCAATAAACTAGATAAAGTACAATTAACAACTTCAGTTTGGCCATCGGTCTAAGGATGACAAGTAGTAGAAAACAAGAGTTTTGTTCCCAATTTTTCCCACAAAGTTTTCCAAAAATAACTCAAAAAATTGGTGTCCCGATTGGATACAATGGTTCTTGGCAAGTCATGCAAAAGATTTCTTTAAAGAATAAATCAGCAATGTGTGATGTATCATTCGTTTTGTTCCATACAATGAAATGAACCATTTTTGAAAACCTATTGACAACCACAAAAATTGAATCTTTTCCATGGTTAGTTCTCGGCAAACCCAAAACAAAATCCATTGAAAGATCAACCCATGGCTATTTTGGAATTGGCAAAGGTGTGTATAAGCCATGAGGTTGGACATTTGATTTTGCCTTTTTGCAAATGATGCAATTTTCACAAATTTTCACAACATTACTTTTCATTTTTGGCCAAAAGAAATGCTCTTGCAAAATTGCCAAAGTCTTAGCTATACCAAAGTGTCCCATAAAGCCTTCATCGTGCGCTTCCCTAACTAACAATTCATGCAAAGAAGAGTTAGGAATGCAAAGCTTGGACTCTTTAAAGAAAAATCCATCATGCTTAAAGAACTTGTTGCAAATTTTACACGCAAGTGCACGTGATCGTTAACAAGTAATATAGAGTGAATATAATTTATCGTTCCCACATAGACTAATGAATTATTAAATACCGAAATTAAAATAGCTCTAACTTTATTTGAAGAAAAAAAATATTTTATGAATAAGATAAATTAAAAGTAATTTTAAAACTTAATTAAAACTAAAATTAAAAACTAAACAAAGCAAGTTAATGGATTAAATTGACGAAAGATCTAGGGTTTTCGATTTCACCTTGACTAATCCATCCTAATATTAATCTATTTCTATAATCTAATTTAATTTCCTGGTTGATAGTCGAGATTCCCTAATTTATTTATTAGTCCCTCTCGAGATCTAATAAAAATCCCCCTAATTGCTAATTCATCATATTCCTATGTGAATTACAAAAATTATGAAGTCATTAATTTCTATGGATTCTCATGTACCGACTACACAAACCATGCAGGTATATTCTTATCCTACATGCAATTCATGGCATTTATCTCAATGAACTTGACACATAACTCCCCTTCCAGTTCGTTATGATTAACAAATCATCTAATTAGTGAACAAGTAATTAGAGGCATTAAGCACAAAGATAAATACTCAACCATAGAAAATTAAATCAAATTATATTAATAGAAAAATATTAAGACTTCATAGTTAGGCTACATCGAAACCCTAGAAAAAGAATTTAGTTCATATTAATATAAAAGAATATCACCAAAAATTTAAACATGATTGAAAAGAAAAATAAAAGATAAAATCCAAACAAAAGCCGTAGATGATTGGTACTTAAAAATAATACTTAGCCAAAAATTTCATGACAAAATACAAAACTTAAATTACTAAAATTGCTAAATAAAACTAAAAGCTAAAACAATAAAAGAAAGCTAAAATTGATAACTAAAATAAACTAAAGAAAACAAGAAGAAGACAAAAACAGCATAAAATCTGTGAGGGAAAAAATTGCTCCTGCTTTGTTTGCTTCACCCGAAGCTTCTAGAGGAAAGAAAAAAATTCTGCTGCTTGCTTTATTTTCTGCCCGCAAGCTTCCAAAGAGAAAGGAGTTGGCTGCTGACTTTTGTCTTCTCTGCACCCAAGTCCAATCTGGTGGCTGCTCACTCAACTTATTAACTAACTAACTAAAGCAAACAAGAACAGCAGCGGGAAGTCGGGAAGAATAACAAGAAGACGAGAAATTCTGCTAAGAAAAGAAAACCCGAGAAGAGAAGTGAAGTCGAAGACCGAAGAAGTCTTGAAGAAAACCGAGGATAAGAAGATAAATTGTCTTGAAGAAAACCGAGAGGAAAGTCGACCTTGCTAAACTACGAAAAGAAAGAGCGAAGGAGAAGAAAGTTATTTGCTCTATGCTAATGCAAGACAGCAGAAAGAAAGGGAGCTTGGCTAAAGCTGAAGCTAACTGAAGGAAGAAACGGAAATCTGGATGGATGTGCTACTACTACTCCTAAACTAATGAGAAGAAAAGAAAAACAAAGGAATAGAAGAGTGGGTTTCTCGCTTTTGTTCCTCTCGGTTGTGTTGTTTATATAGAGCAAAAGAGGAAATTTTTATTTCTAAATTCTGAGACCCAAATCCTTCTTTGTTTTGTTGTTTGTCTTCAACTTGAAATCGGTCCTTTTGTTTCCAAATCCCGATGACTTTTGTTTCCAAATTTCAAGTAGCTTTCCTATCCTTGTTTTGCTTCCGATTTCTTCTTTCTTAATTTGTGCTGAGCTTGCTCTTTACTTGTCCTTGTGCAGAACGGTTGCTGTTTCTAGTTTGTAAACCAGCTTGTAGTCTTTTTCCAGCTGAAGAAGTCTTTTCCTTTTGTTGTTTGGTTCCTTCTTTGGTTGTTTCCAAATTTGTTTGCAGCTCAGCTCACTTCTTCTTTCTCTCTATGTGCGGTTAAGCTTTCTTTTCTTTTTTCGGCTGTTTGGCTTGGCTTTCTTGTGCTTTCTTCTTTGCCCGAAGTTGCTTCATTCCCTTTTTCCTTTGGCTTTTGTTGTCCGAATTTTTGTTACCAAATTTCAGCTTGGTTTCCTTGGTGTTCAGCTGTCCTTTTCTTCTTTTGCAGTTGAAATAAGCTCTCAACTTGTAGCTTTTCCTTTCCTTTTTACTTTACACTTGGCTTTTGAAAATGACAAAATCATTAGTTAGTCCTTTGATCTTCAAATTAGAAGAAAAATTCAAGATTAAGCTCAAAAGTTCTAGAAATATTAGATAATTCAGAAATTATAAAATCAAAGGATAATTGGCCAAAATATGTAAAAACAAATTAAAACACAAGCCAATTTCTAACCAAATGAATAAAAATACTCTATATAAAATAGAGTTATCAGAACTTCTCAAAAGAACCTTTTTCACAAGCTTGGAACACTTGACCAAAATCAATATCATCCTAATACAACTCTGTAATTTGTTCAAAGCCAAGTATCTTAGTCTCGAGAGAAAAAAGTAAGGCATACCTCCTAGAGAGTGCATTGGCTACAACATTCTCTTTACCTTTCTTATATCGAATGACATATAGAAAGGTCTCAATGAACTCCATCCATCTTGCATGCCGTTTGTTGAGCTTATGTTGGCCTTTCAAAAACTTCAATGATTCATGATCAGTGTGGATAACGAACATCTTAGCCCATAAGTAGTGCTGCCATGTCTTCAAAGCTCGGACCATGGCGTACAACTCCTTGTCATAAGTAGGATAGTTGAGAGGTGCCTCACTTAGCCTTTCGCTATAGTATGACACGGGTCTTCTTTCTTGCATCAAAACAGCGCCTATTCTAATATCTGATGCATCACATTCAACTTCAAATGTTTTGTCAAAATTAGGTAAAGAAAGCAAAGGAACATTAGTTAAATGAAATTTAAGCTTTTGAAAAGCTTGCTCTTGCGCTTCATCCCATTTGAACCCAACATTCTTCTTGATGACCTTGGTTAAAGATGTAGCCAAAGTGCTAAATTTCTTGACAAATCTCCGATATGATTGAGACCATGAAAATTTCGCACTTCACTAACACTTTTAGGAGTTGGTCATTCTTGAATTGTTTTCACCTTTTCCATGTCAACGGAAATACCATTGACACTTACAATGTAACCAAGAAAATTAACCTCATTAGTGAAAAAAGTACACTTCTTCAAATTGGCATAAAGTTTCTCCTTCCTGAGCACACTTAAAACACACGTTAGATGTTCAAGATGGTCATCCAAACTTCTTGAATATACTAAGATATCATCAAAATAAACAACCACAAACTTGCCAAGGAACTCATGCAAAACATGATTCATTAAATGCATGAAAGTGCTTGGAGCATTAGTTAAGCCAAAAGTTGGTAATCAGTTGATTGGGCAAATCAGTTGGTAATCTTGGCCTTCATGAGCGGTCTAAATGCTAGACCATTCTATACAAAGTTGTACGAAACCCCAACTGATACTCAAACGTTGTGGCAAATGGTAGAAAGTTACACAAAGGGAGATGAAGCCAATCAGAAGAAGAGATAAAAAATGGAAAACATGAGAAGAAACACTAAGAAGATACCAAAGGGAATGAATAACCCTCAAAGAAGCGCTTTTGATAGGCTCAACTACAATTGGGGTCGCCTGGAGCCTCGAATTCAAGAGAAAAGTCTAATGTTGCTCACTAAAACTCGCACTGAGATCCTGTCTATACATAGGGATCTCCTCAGACCTTTGATCTTGTTGACTGCGGGATCTTATAAAAGACCTGAGCATCTTTGGTGCACATTCCACAACGACCACAGACATAACACTGAGGACTGCAAAGATTTCAAAAAGGAGATAAAAGATTACATCCGCAATGGAATGTTAGGTCAGTATATCTAGAGGTGGCATTCAGGGACACAACCCCGGTCTGGGCCCGGGGAGGTGGTTACCACTCTAGAGGATAAGGTGGAAGGCAAGGCGGCCAAGGCCCACCTTCCCATCAGGCAGACTATCAACAGAGGTGGGACCCTCCTATGAATCAGCCATATCAACAATATCAAAACAACCCTCCACAGTAGTTAACATCTCGGCCTCCGCATAATGATAACTGTAATGTAACCAGTGTAATCCATGCCATATTCAGTGGCTACCCGGACAATCGCAATCTACGATCGAAGCCAATGTGATGTGAACTCGGCTCAAATATTTGAATTCGGAACCAAAGACATGAACTTGGTGGCCAAAGGTGAGAACTCAAAGGCCCAAGATGTGACCTCAGTGGCTAGAGATGCGAACTCAACCCCAACTTCTCATCGAATTCAATGGAGCAACGGTCCAAGTTCAAGAGTGCATTTGATCCAAGTCAAAGATAAATTTCGGTCCTAAAGTTGGTCCAAATTCCAGCCCATCAATTATTAAAGTAGTCAAGTGTTGAATACTTCAAATTCAATGGTCAAACATCTATTTTGAGGCATTGGAGGACGCAAAGTCATGGCTGAAAATTCAGTCAAGGGAGTATTTAATGAAATCTTAGAAGCTAGCTCAAGGTTCATGCATCTATGTGAATTCAAAAATTCCAACACTTGGTCAACACACCATTCCAGTGTGCAAAGATTTCAGCCAATAAATCATCTAGAATTGTGTGTAATTAATAGATTAAAATGCAGAATTTTATTAATCTTGTCAAAGTCTAGTACAGAAATTAGTGAGTCAAATTTAATCTTTATTTCTTCTAGTTTCTAGATAAGGATATTTTGGATATTTGCAAGACTTATTATAGCCTATAAATAGGCATCTTTTGTACTGTTTTGAGCAAGCTTTGAGTAATTAAAATTGTTTGTTTTATCTCATCTTTGGGTTCTTTGAGAACTCTAGAACTTATCAAATTTTCTTTGGAAACTTGTGATGTTCAAACTAAACTCATCTACACATTTTGGTGTAGTCGGTTGTGGTGTTTTTATACCAACATTCCTATCTATTTATAGATAATGGGTCGTGGTTACACCAATCCAAATTAGCAATCCCTGAGACATATCTTGGGAAACTTTTCGAGTGTTCCTATCTCTTTCGAATTCAATTCAATCACAATGCTAGGAGGATTCCCCCGTAAAAGCCAGTCAACAAATGATTCAAACCCTTCAAAGTTATCTTCTCTTTGAAAGAAGATGTAGTTCTCACCATTAGCCGACAAAATGATGCTTTGGTTATTAAAACCATAGTAGCAAATATGGAGGTGCATCGAGTCTATGTTGATGACGGCAGCACGATCGACGTCCTATATATTGATTGTTTTCAAAAGTTGAGAATCGACTTTGCAGCATTAAAGTCATCCAGTATGCTTCTTGTAACCTTTGCTCATGAGGTTGTTCATCCAGTTAGTATAATTAAGCTTGTAGTAACAATGGGAGAATACCCTCGGGATAAAACTATAGTGATGGACTTTACATTGTCGATGCTCCATCTCCCTTCAATACAATCATCGGTAGTTTATGAATGAACAAGGCTAAGGCCATTTGGTCACCTTACCATTTGATCATGAAAATTCCTACTGAACATGGAGTGGCATTAGTATGAAGAGACTAGTATGTAGTGAGAAAGTGCACGCGTATTGCAATCAATTGTAAAAACACTTTGATAAAGGGCGTACACGCCATTCAAACTCCAGAAGTGTTACAGATCAACTCCAATGTGCTATCCCTAAAGACACTGAACAAAAGTAAAAGTATACTACTTCTCTCTGGGAACTCTGAGGTCACGCCTCAGAGACCCCAAGAAGTCAGGAACTCTGAGGTCTCACCTCAGAGACCCCAAGGTGCTGAGAACTTTTAGGTCACACCTCGGAGACCCCAAGATACCAAGAACTCTGTGATTACACTTCAGAGACCCCAAGATGCCAATGGTTTAGAGGTCACACCTTGTAGCTCCCAAGAGGCCAGTTTGCACAAAGGTCCCATGGAAATCACTGGCGAAGTGCAAGAAGTTGTTATAGATGACAACTAACGAGATAAGGTGGTTAAGGTTGGAGCTACATTGCCGGCCTCAATAAAAAAACCACGTTATTCATCTCCTCCGCCAATACAAAGAAGTTTTTGCATGGGGCCTAGAAGATATGCTTGGGATCTTGCTGTCTATTATGCCACACAAACTCAACATTAAATCTAGGGTTAAACCAGTACAACAAAAGAAAAGATCGTTGGCTCTAGACCAGAACTGGGTGGTCAATGAAGTAGTGAAGAAACTGCTCCAATTTGATATCATCAAAGAGGCATTCTACCTACTTGATTATCTAACCCAGTGCTGGTTAAAAAACTTGATGATAGTTGGTGGATGTGTATTGACTATACCAACCTCAGCAAATACTTCATGAAGGATTGTCACCCCTTACCAATGATCGATCAGAAGGTCGAAGCCATTTTGGGGTATGAGGTCCTTTTGTTCCTTGACACCTACAAAGGCTACCACCAAATCTTGATGGATGAAAAAGATGTCAAAAAAACTGCTTTTGTCGTAGAGATGGGAGCTTTTTACTACACAAAGATGCCTTTTGGGTTGAAGAACACAGGAGCGATCCACCAGCGCCTGATAAATCAAGTGTTTGTAGATCAAATTGTAGGAACTAGGAGGTATACGTGGATGACATAGTGATAAAATCAAAGAAAAGATAGAGCACACCCAGAGATCTAGAGAAAACTCTACAAACCATGATTAAGGTAATAATTCATCTAAACCCCAAAAAGTGTACTTTTGGGGTAGGATCTAGAAATTTTTTGGGATTTATGGTTTTTAGGAAAGGAATTAAAGCCAACCCGGACAAGATAAAAGACATCATAGAAATGGTGCCTTCTCGAACTTTAAAGGAAGTCCAGAAGTTAACTGGTTCGTTGGTAGCCTTGAACAGATTCCTGTCGTGATTTGCGGACCGACATCTAGCATTCTTCTAGACCCTCAAGGAAGCCAAGAACTTCAACTAGAATGAATATTACCAGAAAGCTTTTTAGGAGTTAAAAAAACACTTGGCAAGTTTGCCATCACTTACAATGCGTATACACAGAGAGGTCTTATATCTGTACTTAGCATCCTGAGATGATGCCGCCAGCACAATAGTCATTTGTGATATGAACGGTGTGCAAATACCAGTCTACTATGTTAGTCTTGCTCTTCAAGGAGTTGAGACGAGGAATCTCTCGATAGAGAAAAAAGTCCTGGCTCTAATTCATACGACTCGATGGTTCAGGCCTTACTTCCAAACTCACCCTATATGCGTTCTCGCGGATCAACCCATCAAACAGATACTCTTTAAGCCGGAAGCTTCTGGAAAACTGGCAAAATGGGTTATAGAATGGGAGGAACATGATATCTAGTACCAATCTCAAACAGCAATAAAAGCTCAAACCCTCGTAGATTTCATAGTAGAGATGTCTACTATAGAGACCTCGAAAGCCAACCCTTTAGTATCACTCACTCCAACAAGGAAAAAAGTAGAGGACGCAAAGGTCTGGACTTTATACGTCAATGGTGCCTCAAACTAAGATGGTAGTGGAGCGGGACTCTTCCTGTGCATTCCTGAAAGCACAAAGATCAGGTACTTTGTGCTTTGATTTCAAAGTGACCAACAATAAAGCTGAATATGAAGCCTTAATCATAAGGATGAAGCTGGCTCAAAGAATGAAAGCGAAAGAAGTATGCCCTTACAGCGACTCTCAAATAGTCATCAATCAGGTACAAATTTCTTATGAAGCAAAAGAACCCTAAATGAAGTATCTCAATAAGGTACGTCATCTTGATCATTCTTTCGATAGTTTCAAGATTGTGCAAATTTCCAAGTCCAAAAATAAAAAGGCAAATGACCTAAGCAAGCTGGCATCCTCCGCCTTTTCTCATCTCAACAAAAAGGTCCTGGTGAAGATACTCCTTTGCAGAAGTATTGAAGAGAAAGCCATCATAACCATTAAGGAGGTGGGAGATAACTAGAAGACTCCCATATGGAAGTATTTGAAAATGAAAAATTGCCTGATGACAAAAATGAGGCAAGAAAATTGAAATTAAAGGCACCTCACTATGTCATACAAGACAGTGTCGTTTAAAAACAATCTTACCCCCAGCCTCTACTCTGATATGTAAGGCCTGAGCAAGCAGATTATATACTCCAAGAAGTACACTTTGGATATTGTGACAGCCACATTGGACCTCGCATACTTTCCAAGAAAATCATTCGATGGGGTTACTATTAGCTAACTATATTTAAAGATGCTCATGATTTTGTGCGGAAGTGCGTAAAGTGCCAGCTCCGTGCTCCAATAATCAGACGATCTCAAATGGAGTTAATCAACATCCAAAGTTCTTGGCTTTTCACTCAATGATGAATTAATATTTTGGGACCTTTCCCCGAAGCTCTAGGATACGTGAAATTCTTAATAGTCGTAATCGTCTATTTCACTAAGTGGGTAGAAGCTGAACCTTTGGCCACCATCACTAGAAAAATGTCTTGAAGTTTGTATGGAGCAAAATCATTTGCATATTTGGTATCCCCCACATGATTATTTCAGACAATGGGAAACAATTTGCAAATGACCCATTCCACTCCTAGTGCGAAGAGCTTCAGATCAGAAAAAACTTCACTTCTGTTACACATCCTCAAACTAATGGATAGGTCGAAGTCATAAATCACACTGTACTGTAGGGACTCAGAACTTAGCTAGATAAGGCAAAAGGGGATTGGGTAAAAAATCTCTCAAATGTCTTGTGGGCATATCGTACCACACCTCGAATTGCAACAGAAGAAACTCTTACGGCTTGACGTATGGCTCATAGGCTGTGATCCCAGCAAAAATTGGAGTTCTCGGTTCCAGAGTTGTAGCCTTCAATGTTGAAGTCAACAAAGAAGAGATCTAGTTGAATCTGGACTTATTATAAGAATGTCAAGACTTAGCCTCCACTAAAGAGGTGCAATACAAACAAGACATGGTGAAGTACTACAATGAACGAATGAAAGTCAATGAATTTGCTTCGGGAGACTTAGTCTTGCAAAAAAATGAAGCAAGCCGAGCTCAAAAGTTCTGCAAACTAGAAGCCAATGGGAAAGCCTTTATAAGGTCATTGATGAATCAAGATTTGAGAGTTATCACTTGGCCACAATGGAAGGGAACTTGTTGCCCCGAGTTTGGCATGCTAGCAATTTAAAAAAATTTTATGTCTGATATTTTGTTTTGCGAATAAAATATTACTTATATTTTTACTATTCTTAAATCAAGTGAAGGAATACTGACTTCTCTAAACTCTGTTAAAGGTGGTGAAACTGCCTTGCTAAAATTTTAAATTGAGGAGATCACATGCAACCTCCATAACATGCCAAGAGGGTGAAGAGAATATAAAACATCCATGTGGGTGTTGAAACATAACATCCTACAGGGTGAGAAAAAAAAAGGTAACATTAGGGAGCTCAGACTCTCAAAGGTCCTGAACATCCTAAAGGGTGGGGATGTTAGATCCCTCAAAGGTCTTGAACATCCTAAGGGGTGGGGATCTTGGATCCCTCATAGGTCCCAAACATCCTACTGTGTGGGGATCTCGAATCCCTTAAAGTTCCCAAAATTTAAAAGTTAATTATTTTATTAAATAAACAAAGTACAAAAGGAAGAGGTTTATAATTTTCCTTTTCCCGTTCTTTTCTACTTTTCATACTTAATCCTATCTTGAAGTTACTTGTTAAATGCTGCTTCTTTCCTGTTGTATGGAGCAGTGCCCTCCCAACCTTGTCGAGCCATGAGCTCCAACTCTTCCATCATCACATCTGTAGGATTTATATCCGAAGGTGCCACCTTTAGGCTCGCCTCCTTTAGACAATTTTCCATCTTAGGAATTTTTTATCTCCAAGTCTTGCATTCAAATTGCAACTCAAACATCTGCTGCTTGTATAGGCCAAGCGCACCTTGAAGACCCTGAACCTCTTGGCGCTTCTTGTCAAGCTCGCCAATCATAGTATGGACCACCTCATCCCCACCCTTAAGTTCAGAGGTAATACTTTTAACCTCAGCTGAAAGTTTGGCAATTATTTCTTTATTCCTTTCATTCTCTAGAAAAATTGACTTTTCCCTAAGGGTCAAATCCCCTGTCGCTTGTTGTTGCTGTATCCTGTCTTCATTAAGACAACAGTTTTGATATTCTAAATAGGCGACTTGACCCCTGAGATCCTTATTCTCCTCTCTTAACCTAAACATAGCATCTTGAAGCTCAGCATGCACTGCTTCAAGTTTTTTAACTTTCTCATGCGAGTTAGTAATAACAGCATTTGATGATAATAATTGATCTTGATATGATAAAAATTGAATAAAAATCAGTATTTTACCCATTAAGGGCACCCAAATTAGTTATCCTTACAAACATTCAATAAATAAGAAGAAATAAAGAGGGCCTAAGAGCTAGCCGAAGTGCTCGCCTTTGCTAGACTCTTTGGTGCCCTATCACTTGTGGCTCAAAGATCGAGGTCTTTGTCCACCTCACAAACATTCAGCTCCTCCAAGGTCAATGGTGAACTACGAGATGCTAGGTGCTACAACAACTTGAAGGAGCCATCGAACCCCTTCACATCTCCTCATACACCTTGTCATCCCTCACCATAGCCTTAGGGTCATAGCCAGGCATCTCTTTGTGAGGTAAGGGGGGAAAATTTCCATGAATTTTGATGGCTGTTTCATGCTTCCCCATATCCTTTGCAACCTTGGAAAAATTTGCTACAAATTCACCAAAGTCTAAGGTGTGAAAATTTTTCTTCACCAACAACTTGCCAAACTCTCCTTAGTTAATAATTGCGAGTGCCTGCATGTCTACCTCCTTTTGTCTCAGCTATTGGTGGAAAGAAGATACCACCATTGTTTCCAGGAATAAATCCTCAGCATCCACCTCACTAACTTTCTTCTTCTTTGCGGGGACCTTCACCCTTTTTTCTTTTGGCCAGAGTTTCGGCCTTAGCCACCTATACATCAACCTTCATTTTTGAAGACTCTCTCCTTTCAACTTGCTTCACAAACACAACATCATTAGTGCCTGACTGCTCATCCTTCACTAGTTCACTCTTAATAGAGCTGCCGAACTTCACCACTGCAAAATAAAACATATTTATACGACATTAACAATTGCAATAGCAACAAAAGTTTACTATAACATACAAAGACCCTACCTTTCGCCTCATTCTTTTAGGCGGTTTGTAATATCAGAGATCTAGTTTCGGCACTGGCTGGACTCAATTTATACTTCACCAGTTCCTCTTTTGTGTAAATACCAATCGTTTTCTCTCGAATTTCTATATAAGCATGGCCATGAGGGTTTTGCCTTTTCCAATTTGGATATGCATCATTTGAATCTCCATAGAACCATCCCGTCTTCAGCCCACAAACCTCAGATTTAATAAAGAAAAACCTTTTTTTCCACTCATGGTGGGCTAAAGGCCTCATAGCCTTGCTCTTGGATCTCAAAAAAAATGCAAAATAGCCAATGAAATTAGCAGATTTCTTCATGAACTAAAAATATCTAAAAGATCTATGAAACTTTTTACCTTCCCTTCCTGACACAAAACCTCAAATCCTATAATGGCTCTTGCGGAATTGGGCGCCTGTTGGGCTAAAGCTACCACATAATAACCTAAAATATCAACTACCAGTTGTCAAACAGGAAACCTAATACTTTCTTTTAGGTTTTTTTTCATATATGTTAGTGTACCCCACTAGAGGGTTACATGCCCAACCTTCACTACTCGTTGCCCTAGCGCCATATTCTTTAGGAATATGGTGCCTCTTTCTGAGTTCTCTAACATCAGCCTCTTCAAAAACTAATGACAGAGTCACAACAGTGGGCACAAATTTAAAGGGATACCCCACTACCGGAGCTATAGCAAATTCCTCCAGTTTTTTGGATGAAGAACTCACTACCTTATCCCCAGAAATACTACCCTTTTCCTTAGAACTCGACACAACCAAATACTACCTTTATCCACAGAAATACTGCCTTTCCCCTCTTTACTCTCCTCCTACTCAACTCAACCACACCAAAATCAAAAGAATTCCTTTCTCGTCAGCCAGAGAGATAGTTTTCCTTCCCAACGGAAAGATCTAGAAGATATAGAGTAAGATGAAGTCATACTAACTTTTTCTTAAAGTGCTTTACGAAATGTTTGTAATACTCTTGTTAGGTAAACCTTGCGAACTCATCAGAAACTCATCAGACACCACAACTCCTTGCCGGAACAAAAAACAGAAAGAAAGTTGTGAACTTTTTTCAATATCAAAAGACTATGAAAGTGATGGTTGAGACGAACAAAAACAAAAAAAGTCATGGCCTTTTATGGCAAACTCTACAACTTCTGTGTGAAACTCTACAAAATCTTTTAGGGCCCCACAACATTAAATATTGTACCTTTACAAGGTAAACATTAATCGTTCACACGACCCACGATAAGCCTTAACTGGCAAAAAATAAGGCGACGATAATCATTACCCCTCATTCTCTCTCCAAACACCCGAACCATCTACTTTTGATAAGACCTTAGCCTGACATTATCATGCTAAGGTCTGGAGGGCTCATGATGTATATGGATCCAATTCCTCAATGTTCCATCTCAGATCAAAGGTTAAGAGCCACGTCGCTAGTCATAGGCTAGGTCCTTGTGCTTTTATACGGGACCTTGGAGCCAAAGACTAGACCTCAGTCTTTGTGCCCCAAAGGTAGGATCTTGGAGCCAAAGACCAGAGCTCAGCGACATGTAAAGTTCCATACCTCTACGGCATTCTCAACAGCATGATCTCTACTTAAACTCCAAACTCTAAGATTCAGAGATCAGCAATGACAACATACTGAAATCACACCAAGTGCACGGGACCTTTGAGCCCTAGGCCACAAGGTGAGAACTCAGTAGAATTGTGCTTATTCATAAGCACGTAACTACAAGCTATAATTGTGGAGCAAGCATCGCGATGTGCAATCAGTGGTTATGACCATGATTTGCGTATCAATCCACAACATCAAATCCCACAAATGATGAGACAAGGTACAAAAGCCTAGGGAGGACAACCAGGTAAGGGGACACTCTCTGATAATTGAAAATTACTATACTCTGATTAAGCACTAACTTAGGCATCGGAGAACCTACCTAGAGAATCACCCAAGGATCTATTTTCAAGAATATTCAACACTAGGGAGACAAAGAATCTCGGGTCCAAAGCACCCAAACGGATCATGGATGGCTTGCAAATTTCACCTTCATCAACATACAAGCTCAATATCGATCCCAGGGTGAAACCTGTCCAACAAAAGAAGAGATCATTGACCCCAAACAGAAATTTGGTGATCCATGAAAATGTGAAAAAACTACTCTAGTTTAATATCATCAAAGAGG